>OY755064.1:17067965-18415774 GCA_963576755.1 Noctua janthina | reverse complement strand
AACCTAACCTAACCTAACCTAACCTAACCTAACCTAACCTAACCTAACCTAACCTAACCTAACCTAACCTAACCTAACCTAACCTAACCTAACCTAACCTAACCTAACCTAACCTAACCTAACCTAACCTAACCTAACCTAACCTAACCTAACCTAACCTAACCTAACCTAACCTAACCTAACCTAACCTAACCTAACCTAACCTAACCTAACCTAACCTAACCTAACCTAACCTAACCTAACCTAACCTAACCTAACCTAACCTAACCTAACCTAACCTAACCTAACCTAACCTAACCTAACCTAACCTAACCTAACCTAACCTAACCTAACCTAACCTAACCTAACCTAACCTAACCTAACCTAACCTAACCTAACCTAACCTAACCTAACCTAACCTAACCTAACCTAACCTAACCTAACCTAACCTAACCTAACCTAACCTAACCTAACCTAACCTAACCTAACCTAACCTAACCTAACCTAACCTAACCTAACCTAACCTAACCTAACCTAACCTAACCTAACCTAACCTAACCTAACCTAACCTAACCTAACCTAACCTAACCTAACCTAACCTAACCTAACCTAACCTAACCTAACCTAACCTAACCTAACCTAACCTAACCTAACCTAACCTAACCTAACCTAACCTAACCTAACCTAACCTAACCTAACCTAACCTAACCTAACCTAACCTAACCTAACCTAACCTAACCTAACCTAACCTAACCTAACCTAACCTAACCTAACCTAACCTAACCTAACCTAACCTAACCTAACCTAACCTAACCTAACCTAACCTAACCTAACCTAACCTAACCTAACCTAACCTAACCTAACCTAACCTAACCTAACCTAACCTAACCTAACCTAACCTAACCTAACCTAACCTAACCTAACCTAACCTAACCTAACCTAACCTAACCTTTTTTTTTTTTTTTTTTTTTTTTTTTTTTTTTTTTTTTTTTTTTTTTTTTTTTTGACGCTGGGAAAAAATGCATTACGCATACCCTCCCATCGGGGGATGGGGGGGCTATGTGGGACTCCCCGGTGTGACCCGGTATACCCACTAAAACGACCCAGCGGCACTCCCGCTTCGTCCGAGTGGCGGGGGACTGGGAAACCGGCACAGCCTTTACTTCCAGTCCACCGCCGACGAATTCCTAACAAGGCGGGCCCCTCACGTCCCCCCCGTGGGGAGGGACACGGGCCCGGGAATGACCGACGAAGGTGGTGACGGGTGCAATGCGGGCGAAGCCACCCCCGCGCCTGTCGCCCGCCCGTCGCCACCATGAGGAGGGAGAGGACCTCGCCTTCTCCGACCCCTTCTTCGTCTGCGGAGCGGCGCAGCGAGAGGGTCGTCCTCCCGCGCGCGCTCCGCCTCCTCCTTTTGCGAGATTACGTCCTCGCAAAAGGAGGCGACCGCTGCCCAGGCCTCCTCGCTCCCCAGCATGGCGTTGACCGCGCCAGGAAGCGAGAGATCCTGTCCGATCACAGCGATCAGACCGCGGCGCAGCTCGGACCAAGCCGGGCACACCTCGAGGGTGTGCTGCGCCGTGTCCTCTGCCGCGCCGCAGTCGTGGCACGCCGGGGTCTCCTCCCTCCCGATCCGGTGCAGGTGCGATCCGAAACAGCCATGGCCGGACAACACCTGCACCAAACGGAACGAGAGGAAACCGTGGGACCGCTCGAGCCAGCTCCGCAGGACCGGACCGAGCGCGTCCAACGTACAGCGGCCAAAGGCGGCGTTGGCGAGGTCCTCCGTCCAGTGGAGGACGATGGCGTCCTTCGCCTCCCGCCGCACGGCCTCCCGCTCTTCGGCAATCGGGCGCTCCCCGAGCGCCTTCCGGCGCGCCGTCCACTCATACACTCTGGCGAGCACCCAAGCCTCCAACTCCCAAGGAGGGGTGCCGGCCAGAGCGCACGCCGCCGAGAAGCCTACCGAGCGGTAGGCCCTCGCCACCCGCAGTGCAATAGCCCTTTGGGGCCTGCGGATGGCGGTCGCATTCTCCCTCCTGTTGAGGGAGTCCGCCCAGATTGGGGCCCCGTAAAGGGCCATGCTCCGCAGAATGCCGGCATACAGGCGCCGGCATTTCGCCTTGGGCCCCCCCAGGTTCGGGAGGAGCCACGAGAGGGCGTCGGCGGTTTTCAACAGGCGCGTCGACAGCCCGCTGAAGTGCGGGCCGAAGCGCCACCTGTCGTCCAGGACCAGGCCCAGGTACTTCATCTGGGCCCGGACCCCTATCCTGACGCCCTCTACGACAATGTGGGCGTCGGGAGGGCAGCGCTGCCGAGGCCCACGAAAGAACACGGCCTCGGTCTTGTGCAGCGCCACCCTCAATCCTAGGCGGCGGATCCTCTCTGCGACCAAGGATCCGCCAGCCGAGGCCAGACAGGCCGCGTCTGCGAAATTCCTCCCCCGGGCAGTGAGGAGAGTGTCATCCGCGTAGCAGATGACACTCGTGCCCTGAAGGAGGGCTCCCCGCAGGAGCCAGTCGAACCCGATGTTCCAAAGGGGCGGTCCAAGCACCGACCCCTGCGGAACACCGGACTCTGCGCCGTACCGCCTCACCGTGGCCGTCTTGTCCACGAGGAGGACCTCTCGGTCCTCCAAGTAGCTGGCCAGGAGGTTTCGCAGGTATTGGGGCACTCCGTGATACCGGAGCGCCTCCAATATCGTCGAGTGGGGCACGGAGTTGAAGGCGTTGGCAATGTCGAACGACACCGCCAGCACTCCGCCCCCCGCCTCCACCGCCTCCTTCACCTGGCCCTTGAGTAGGGCCAGCGCATCGATCGTCGAACGCCCTCGACGGAAACCGAATTGGGCGTCCGACAGGTCCGGCCCTACCCCCCGCAAAAGGCTATCAAGCCGGGAGGCGACAATCCCCTCGAACAATTTGCCGACCTCATCGAGCAGAACGATGGGCCGGTATGCCGAGGGGGAGTCCACCGGGCGTCCCTCCTTTCGGAGGAGGCATAGCTGCCCCTCCTTCCACAGTTTCGGGAACCTCCCAGCCGTTAAGCACGCGCTGAAGAGGTCCCGAAACCTGTCCTCCATTTCGGAAGCGGCGATCGCCACCACCCGTGCGGGGACGCCGTCCGGTCCGGGGGCCGTCTTCTTCGCGCGGAGGCTGAGAACCCCAGCGTAGAACTCCGCCGCCGTCACCGGGGGGACCTCCTCCTCCGGCGAAGCCGACCCTTGCGGGGGATCCATCGTTGGTGGGGCGAAGTCGGTCCTGCGCGGAAACAGGGACCGGACCACCCCATACAGCAACGCTGGCTCGAGGGTCTCCGTCAGTGGGGGACCACAGGGGCGCAGCTGGTTCCGCGCCGCCTTGTATGGTCTCCCATAAGGATCCCTGTCGAGTTCCTCCAGCATCTCGGCCCTCGCCGAGTCTTTCGCAGCACCCATCGCGGATTTGAGGACCGTCGTCGCCTCTCGGTAAGAGGCGTATAGGCGGTCCTCCTCCGCCTGGACTCGATTTTGGGTGCTGCGCCGTCGGCTCCGCGCGTAGGCCCTTCTGGCCGCCACGCAGGCGGCCCGGAGCCCCGCCAGCTCCTCCGTCCACCAATAGACGGCACGACGGGGAGGCGGACGGCGAGACCGAGGCATGCTGGAGTTGCACACCTCGGTCAGGGACCCCCTGAGCCGGACCGCTGCGGCGTCCACGTCCAGGACCTCGACAGGGGGCGACAGCCAGTCCTGGAGAAAGGCCGCCTCCTTGGCTGCCTCCCGGTCCAGGCGGGTGAGTGCCCACCGTGGGAAGGGAGATTGCCCAGCGCGAGCCATCCCCCCCCCCTGGGTGGAGATGTCGAACCGCACGTATCGGTGGTCCGACAAGGTCTCCACCATCTCCACCCGCCAGCTGACGACGCGGGCGGCTAGGGCGGGGGTGGCAAACGAGACGTCCACCACCGACCCACCCCGTTGCCGCACGCACGTGTGGACCGCCCCCCTGTTGAGGAGGGACACACCGCATGAGGCCGCCCAAAACTCGACGGCGCGTCCCCGGACGTTGCAACCGGCGGCCGGGTTGCCCCAGGCCGCCGACTTGGCGTTCAGGTCGCCCAACACCACGACCTGGCGTGGCGCCGCCCTCCCTACGACTGCGGTGAGGACCTCGAGGAAATCCTCAAAGTCCGAGAGAGGGCGGTTTGGGGAGAAATAGACCCCCACCAGGGCCATGTCCCCCCACGCGGCGGCCACGTATCCCGGTCCCCTTTCTAAGAGCGAGAGGGGAGGGGAGTCTGTGGAAGGCCGCGACACCAACGCCACCGAGCCGTCCCGGTCGCCCAGCCAACGGTCAGGTACCGAGTAAGGCTCGGCGACCACCGCCAAGTCCACCAACCACTCAGCCATGGTCTGCATCAGCAGATCCTGGGCTGCCCTGCAGTGGTTGGTGTTCGCCTGAAGGATGCGATGTTCGACCCTATCCATCAGTCGGACATCGCACCCCCCTCCGCAACCGCCGCAGGAACGACGGTGCTAGCGGCAGCAGCAGGCCCGGTCGGCGCCTGCGCTTTGCCTCGCCTAGGGGGAGGGTTGCAGTTCCTCCCCCTCATAACGTGGCCCGCCAGGCGGCCACTAGCAGCACACACCGCGCAGTGCGGCGTGGCGGCCTTGCAGGCAGCGGCTTTGTGGCCTTCCTTGCCGCAGCGGAGGCACATGTCCGTCCTGTCTATCGCGGACGGACACAGGGGCCGGGTGTGTCCGATGCCGAAGCACCGGAAACACCGCAGAGGCTGGTCCTCGAGTGCCCGGACTGCACCCGAGCTGAACCCGACTTTGAGCCGTCCCTTGGCAAGGACGGCTTTGGCAGAGGCGACCGGGCACTCGAGGCGAATGGTGCCCATGCCGCCGCGGCCGGGCCTTATGTCCCGGCCTTGGACCGCCGCGACGCCACAGCCCCCCATCGCTGCGACCGCCGCCACCACCTCCTCCTTGGTGACGGAGTCGTCGAGGCCCATCACCTCTATGGCCGCCGACTTGACCGGTCGGGCCACCTTGGCCGAATCCGCGATGACCTCCTGCAGCTTGGCTGCAAAGAGGTCCGCATGGGCACTCCCCTCTGCCCCCGGGAACTCGAATATTCGAGCCCCGGCTTGGGTCCGCCGGCAAGCCACACTGCCGATCCCAAGTTGGGTGGGATCGGCATTTGCACGCGCCCGCACCAAAATGGACGCGTACGTCTCCCCTCGCCCCGCAGCCTCCGCGGTGAGCGTCACCACGACGGCCGCGGTTTTTGGGGGGACCAGCCGCCCCCCTCCCCTCCCCCTTCCCTTCCCCTTTCCCTTGCCGGTCGTCTGCGACCGGCTGGGAGCGGTGGTGGCGGGGACGACAGGGACCGTCGCCGTCCTTTTGGCTTTGCCCTTCCCCTCACGGACCACTTCCGTCCACTCGTTGGACGGGGTGGTGGAAGGGAGAAGGGCATCTTCCGTCTGAGACGAGGACGGCCCCGGCCCACACCGCCTCTTATCCGCCGCAAGCGGCGGTCGGAGGCGCTTCTCTGGCAAGAGCCGGTCCTCAATTCCTGCCAAGCAGGCTCTTGTGAAGGCCCTCTCCTCCATTACCACCTTGCGGATGATATCCTCAAGGTTGGAGGCGGGGCCCTCTGCCGCATGGCCCGTGTTGGCCTGTTGAGGCGGGGCCGTGGCTTCAGCCAGCTTCTGATGAAGCTGGCTGACCTCCGACTGCAGGCGATCTATCCTCGCCTGCAGTTGTTGCGTCTCGTCGGTGGTCCTGCGCTGGACCAGCTCCGCGACGATACCGCGCATGCTCGCGGCCCTGCATTTTAGGGCCTTTTGAAGGGTCCCCTTCATGTTGGAGGACTTAGAGGCGACCTCTACAATCTCCTCCTCGTCCTCCTCCGCCATTTTTTGCAGCTCGGCCAGGGAGTGGTCCGAGTACAGAACGCGGGACGCACCGTACCCGGACTTGGCCCGGGCAGCGTGCGCCCGCTTCTCCCTGGAAGCCACCCGCTCCTCCAGCTCTTGCTGGAGCTGCGCCCGCCGAGCCAGGTCCAACCGGCGTTGGGCGTCCGCGAGCCCAACGACATGGGTGTCCGCGGCCGCCGTCGGCTTTTTCGCCTTCGACAACCCCGTCGACCCCGAGGCCGAGGAGCCCCCGGACCCACCGCTCAGGTGGACCCGCTTCCGCGACCGACAATCGTCCGAATCCGACACACAAACGAGTGAGTCGTTGTCGGACGACTCGTCCGCCCCTCCGAACAAGCTAGCCGCAGATGGCGCGCGGCTAGCCTCTGACGCCTGAGCGTCGGAGTGGCCCTGAGAAGGGCCTTTTGGTTGGCCCTGAGAAGGGCCTTTTGGTTGGCCCTGAGAAGGGCCTTTGGGTTGGCCCTGAGAAGGGCCTTTTGGGTGGCCCTGAGAAGGGCCTTTGGGTTGGCCCTGAGAAGGGCCTTTTTGTTTTAAAAACCGCCCGCAGGCGTCCCTCGTGGGTTTAAGCATTTCCAACGATTCGTAGTTCACAAGACAATAAGATAAAATAAGCTACGAGAGCACAGTGCACTTTGGCCAACCCAGTCTGCCACTCCGTTACGGTGGTCAGAACTGGGTCGTTTCCAGGGGACGCGACGTGGACGCAAGCACTGTGGGGTGGTCCCCCAACCTAACCTAACCTAACCTAACCTAACCTAACCTAACCTAACCTAACCTAACCTAACCTAACCTAACCTAACCTAACCTAACCTAACCTAACCTAACCTAACCTAACCTAACCTAACCTAACCTAACCTAACCTAACCTAACCTAACCTAACCTAACCTAACCTAACCTAACCTAACCTAACCTAACCTAACCTAACCTAACCTAACCTAACCTAACCTAACCTAACCTAACCTAACCTAACCTAACCTAACCTAACCTAACCTAACCTAACCTAACCTAACCTAACCTAACCTAACCTAACCTAACCTAACCTAACCTAACCTAACCTAACCTAACCTAACCTAACCTAACCTAACCTAACCTAACCTAACCTAACCTAACCTAACCTAACCTAACCTAACCTAACCTAACCTAACCTAACCTAACCTAACCTAACCTAACCTAACCTAACCTAACCTAACCTAACCTAACCTAACCTAACCTAACCTAACCTAACCTAACCTAACCTAACCTAACCTAACCTAACCTAACCTAACCTAACCTAACCTAACCTAACCTAACCTTTTTTTTTTTTTTTTTTTTTTTTTTTTTTTTTTTTTTTGACGCTGGGAAAAAATGCATTACGCATACCCTCCCATCGGGGGATGGGGGGGCTATGTGGGACTCCCCGGTGTGACCCGGTATACCCACTAAAACGACCCAGCGGCACTCCCGCTTCGTCCGAGTGGCGGGGGACTGGGAAACCGGCACAGCCTTTACTTCCAGTCCACCGCCGACGAATTCCCGACAAGGCGGGCCCCTCATGTCCCCCCCGTGGGGAGGGACACGGGCCCGGGAATGACCGACGAAGGTGGTGACGGGTGCAATGCGGGCGAAGGCACCCCCGCGCCTGTCGCCCGCCCGTCGCCACCGTGAGGAGGGATAGGACCTCGCCTTCTCCGACCCCTTCTTCGTCTGCGGAGCGGCGCAGCGAGAGGGTCGTCCTCCCGCGCGCGCTCCGCCTCCTCCTTTTGCGAGATTACGTCCTCGCAAAAGGAGGCGACCGCTGCCCAGGCCTCCTCGCTCCCCAGCATGGCGTTGACCACGCCAGGAAGCGAGAGATCCTGTCCGATCACAGCGATCAGACCGCGGCGCAGCTCGGACCAAGCCGGGCACACATCGAGGGTGTGCTGCGCTGTGTCCTCCGCCGCGCCGCAGTCGTGGCACGCCGGGGTCTCCTCCCTCCCGATCCGGTGCAGGTGCGATCCGAAACAGCCATGGCCGGACAACACCTGCACCAAACGGAACGAGAGGAAACCGTGGGACCGCTCGAGCCAGCTCCGCAGGACCGGACCGAGCGCGTCCAACGTACGGCGGCCAAAGGCGGCGTTGGCGAGGTCCTCCGCCCAGTGGAGGACGATGGCGTCCTTCGCCTCCCGCCGCACGGCCTCCCGCTCTTCGGCAATCGGGCGCTCCCCGAGCGCCTTCCGGCGCGCCGTCCACTCATACACTCTGGCGAGCACCCAAGCCTCCAACTCCCAAGGAGGGGTGCCGGCCAGAGCGCACGCCGCCGAGAAGCCTACCGAGCGGTAGGCCCTCGCCACCCGCAGTGCAATAGCCCTTTGGGGCCTGCGGATGGCGGTCGCATTCTCCCTCCTGTTGAGGGAGTCCGCCCAGATTGGGGCCCCGTAAAGGGCCATGCTCCGCAGAATGCCGGCATACAGGCGCCGGCATTTCGCCTTGGGCCCCCCCAGGTTCGGGAGGAGCCACGAGAGGGCGTCGGCGGTTTTCAACAGGCGCGTCGACAGCCCGCTGAAGTGCGGGCCGAAGCGCCACCTGTCGTCCAGGACCAGGCCCAGGTACTTCATCTGGGCCCGGACCCCTATCCTGACGCCCTCCACGACAATGTGGGCGTCGGGAGGGCAGCGCTGCCGAGGCCCACGAAAGAACACGGCCTCGGTCTTGTGCAGCGCCACCCTCAATCCTAGGCGGCGGATCCTCTCTGCGACCAAGGATCCGCCAGCCGAGGCCAGGCAGGCCGCGTCCGCAAAATTCCTCCCCCGGGCAGTGAGGAGAGTGTCATCCGCGTAGCAGATGACACTCGTGCCCTGGAGGAGGGCTCCCCGCAGGAGCCAGTCGAACCCGATGCTCCAAAGGGGCGGTCCGAGCACCGACCCCTGCGGAACACCGGACTCTGCGCCGTACCGCCTCACCGTGGCCGTCTTGTCCACGAGGAGGACCTCTCGGTCCTCCAAGTAGCTGGCCAGGAGGTTTCGCAGGTATTGGGGCACTCCGTGATACCGGAGCGCCTCCAATATCGTCGAGTGGGGCACGGAGTTGAAGGCGTTGGCAATGTCGAACGACACCGCCAGCACTCCGCCCCCCGCCTCCACCGCCTCCTTCACCTGGCCCTTGAGTAGGGCCAGCGCATCGATCGTCGAACGCCCTCGACGGAAACCGAATTGAACCTAACCTAACCTAACCTAACCTAACCTAACCTAACCTAACCTTTTTTTTTTTTTTTTTTTTTTTTTTTTTTTTTTTTTTTTTTTTTTTTTTTTTTGACGCTGGGAAAAAATGCATTACGCATACCCTCCCATCGGGGGATGGGGGGGCTATGTGGGACTCCCCGGTGTGACCCGGTATACCCACTAAAACGACCCAGCGGCACTCCCGCTTCGTCCGAGTGGCGGGGGACTGGGAAACCGGCACAGCCTTTACTTCCAGTCCACCGCCGACGAATTCCTAACAAGGCGGGCCCCTCACGTCCCTCCCGTGGGGAGGGACACGGGCCCGGGAATGACCGACGAAGGTGGTGACGGGTGCAATGCGGGCGAAGGCACCCCCGCGCCTGTCGCCCGCCCGTCGTCACCGTGAGGAGGGAGAGGACCTCGCCTTCTCCGACCCCTTCTTCGTCTGCGGAGCGGCGCAGCGAGAGGGTCGTCCTCCCGCGCGCGCTCCGCCTCTCGGACCTCAAAGTCCGGGAGAGGGCGGTTTGGGGAGAAATAGACCCCCACCAGGGCCATGTCCCCCCACGCGGCGGCCACGTATCCCGGTCCCCTCTCTAAGCGCGAGAGGGGAGGGGAGTCTGTGGAAGGCCGCGACACCAACGCCACCAAGCCGTCCCGGTCGCCCAGCCAACGGCCAGGGACCGAGTAAGGCTCGGCGACCACCGCCAAGTCCATCAGTCGGACATCGCTCCCCCCTCCGCAGCCGCCGCAGGAACGACGGTGCTAGCGGCTACAGCAGGCCCGATCGGCGCCTGCGCTTTGCCTCGCTTAGGGGGAGGATTGCAGTTCCTCCCCCTCATAACGTGGCCCGCCAGGCGGCCACTAGCAGCACACACCGCACAGTGCGGCGTGGCGGCCTTGCAGGCAGCGGCTTTGTGGCCTTCCTTGCCGCAGCGGAGGCACATGTCCGTCCTGTCTACCGCGGACGGACACAGGGGCCGGGTGTGTCCGATGCCGAAGCACCGGAAACACCGCAGAGGCTGGTCCTCGAGTGCCCGGACTGCACCCGAGCTGAACCCGACCATGAGCCGTCCCTTGGCAAGGACGGCTTTGGCAGAGGCGACCGGGCACTCGAGGCGAATGGTGCCCATGCCGCCGCGGCCGGGCCTTATGTCCCGGCCTTGGACCGCCGCGACGCCACAGCCCCCCATCACTGCGACCGCCGCCACCACCTCCTCCTTGGTGACGGAGTCGTCGAGGCCCATCACCTCTATTGCTGCCGACTTGACCGGTCGGGCCACCTTGGCCGAATCCGCGATGACCTCTTGCAGCTTGGCTGCAAAGAGGTCCGCATGGGCACTCCCCTCTTGGCCCGGGAACTCGAATATTCGAGCCCCGGCTTGGGTCCGCCGGCAAGTCACACTGCCGATCCCAAGCTGTGCAGGATCGGCATTTGCACGCGCCCGCACCAAAATGGACGCGTACGTCTCCCCTCGCCCCGCAGCCTCCGCGGTGAGCGTCACCACGACGGCCGCGGTTTTAACCTAACCTAACCTAACCTTTTTTTTTTTTTTTTTTTTTTTTTTTTTTTTTTTTTTTTTTTTTTTTTTTTTTTTTTTTTTTTGACGCTGGGAAAAAATGCATTACGCATACCCTCCCATCGGGGGATGGGGGGGCTATGTGGGACTCCCCGGTGTGACCCGGTATACCCACTAAAACGACCCAGCGGCACTCCCGCTTCGTCCGAGTGGCGGGGGACTGGGAAACCGGCACAGCCTTTACTTCCAGTCCACCGCCGACGAATTCCTAACAAGGCGGGCCCCTCACGTCCCCCCCGTGGGGAGGGACACGGGCCCGGGAATGACCGACGAAGGTGGTGACGGGTGCAATGCGGGCGAAGGCACCCCCGCGCCTGTCGCCCGCCCGTCGCCACCATCAGGAGGGAGAGGACCTCGCCTTCTCCGACCCCTTCTTCGTCTGCGGAGCGGCGCAGCGAGAGGGTCGTCCTCCCGCGCGCGCTCCGCCTCTCGGACCTCAAAGTCCGGGAGAGGGCGGTTTGGGGAGAAATAGACCCCCACCAGGGCCATGTCCCCCCACGCGGCGGCCACGTATCCCGGTCCCCTCTCTAAGAGCGAGAGGGGAGGGGAGTCTGTGGAAGGCCGCGACACCAACGCCACCAAGCCGTCCCGGTCGCCCAGCCAACGGCCAGGGACCGAGTAAGGCTCGGCGACCACCGCCAAGTCCATCAGTCGGACATCGCTCCCCCCTCCGCAGCCGCCGCAGGAACGACGGTGCTAGCGGCTACAGCAGGCCCGATCGGCGCCTGCGCTTTGCCTCGCTTAGGGGGAGGATTGCAGTTCCTCCCCCTCATAACGTGGCCCGCCAGGCGGCCACTAGCAGCACACACCGCGCAGTGCGGCGTGGCGGCCTTGCAGGCAGCGGCTTTGTGGCCTTCCTTGCCGCAGCGGAGGCACATGTCCGTCCTGTCTACCGCGGACGGACACAGGGGCCGGGTGTGTCCGATGCCGAAGCACCGGAAACACCGCAGAGGCTGGTCCTCGAGTGCCCGGACTGCACCCGAGCTGAACCCGACTATGAGCCGTCCCTTGGCAAGGACGGCTTTGGCAGAGGCGACCGGGCACTCGAGGCGAATGGTGCCCATGCCGCCGCGGCCGGGCCTTATGTCCCGGCCTTGGACCGCCGCGACGCCACAGCCCCCCATCACTGCGACCGCCGCCACCACCTCCTCCTTGGTGACGGAGTCGTCGAGGCCCATCACCTCTATGGCTGCCGACTTGACCGGTCGGGCCACCTTGGCCGAATCCGCGATGACCTCTTGCAGCTTGGCTGCAAAGAGGTCCGCATGGGCACTCCCCTCTTGGCCCGGGAACTCGAATATTCGAGCCCCGGCTTGGGTCCGCCGGCAAGTCACACTGCCGATCCCAAGCTGTGCAGGATCGGCATTTGCACGCGCCCGCACCAAAATTGACGCGTACGTCTCTCCTCGCCCCGCAGCCTCCGCGGTGAGCGTCACCACGACGGCCGCGGTTTTTGGGGGGACTAGCCGTCCCCCTCCCCTCCCCCTTCCCTTCCCCTTTTCCTTGCCGGTCGTCTGCAACCGGCTGGGAGCAGTGGTAGCGGGGACGACAGGGACCGTCGCCGTCTTTTTCGCTTTGCCCTTCCCCTTACGGACCACTTCCGTCCACTCGTTGGACGGGGTGGTGGAAGGGAGAAGGGCGTCTTCCGCCTGAGATGAGGACGGCCCCGGCCCACACTGCCTCTTATCCACCGCAAGCGGCGGTCGGAGGCGCTTCTCTGGCAAGAGCCGGTCCTCTATTCCTGCCAAGCAGGCTCTTGTGAAGGCCCTCTCCTCCATTACTACCTTGCGGATGATATCCTCAAGGTTGGAGGCGGGGCCCTCTGCCGCATGGCCCGTGTTGGCCTGTTGAGGCCGGGCCGTGGCTTCAGCCAGCTTCTGATGAAGCTGGCTGACCTCCGACTGCAGGCGATCTATCCTCGCCTGCAGTTGTTGCGTCTCGTCGGTGGTCTTACGCTGGACCAGCTCCGCGACGATACCGCGCATGCTCGCGGCCCTGCATTTGAGGGCCTTTTGCAAGGTCCCCTTCATGTTGGAGGACTTAGAGGCGACCTCCACAATCTCCTCCTCGTCCTCCTCCGCCATTTTCTCCAGCTCGGCCAGGGAGTGGTCCGAGTAAAGAACGCGGGACGCACCGTACCCGGACTTGGCCCGGGCAGCGTGCGCCCGTTTCTCCCCGGCAACCACCCGCTCCTCCAGCTCTTGCTGGAGCTGTGCCCGCCGAGCCAGGTCCAACCGGCGTTGGGCGTCCGCGAGCCCAACGACATGGGTGTCCGCGGCCACCGTCGGCTGTTTCGCCTTCGACAACCCCGTCGACCCCGAGGCCGAGGAGCCCCCGGACCCACCGCTCATGTGGACCCGCTTCCGCGACCGACAATCGTCCGCATCCGACACACAAATAAGTGAGTCAACCTAACCTAACCTAACCTAACCTTTTTTTTTTTTTTTTTTTTTTTTTTTTTTTTTTGACGCTGGGAAAAAATGCATTACGCATACCCTCCCATCGGGGGATGGGGGGGCTATGTGGGACTCCCCGGTGTGACCCGGTATACCCACTAAAACGACCCAGCGGCACTCCCGCTTCGTCCGAGTGGCGGGGGACTGGGAAACCGGCACAGCCTTTACTTCCAGTCCACCGCCGACGAATTCCTCACAAGGCGGGCCCCTCACGTCCCCCCCGTGGGGAGGGACACGGGCCCGGGAATGACCGACGAAGGTGGTGACGGGTGCAATGCGGGCGAAGGCACCCCCGCGCCTGTCGCCCGCCCGTCGCCACCGTGAGGAGGGAGAGGACCTCGCCTTCTCCGACCCCTTCTTCGTCTGCGGAGCGGCGCAGCGAGAGGGTCGTCCTCCCGCGCGCGCTCCGCCTCCTCCTTTTGCGAGATTACGTCCTCGCAAAAGGAGGCGACCGCTGCCCAGGCCTCCTCGCTCCCCAGCATGGCGTTGACCACGCCAGGAAGCGAGAGATCCTGTCCGATCACAGCGATCAGACCGCGGCGCAGCTCGGACCAAGCCGGGCACACCTCGAGGGTGTGCTGCGCCGTGTCCTCCGCCGCGCCGCAGTCGTGGCACGCCGGGGTCTCCTCCCTCCCGATCCGGTGCAGGTGCGATCCGAAACAGCCATGGCCGGACAACACCTGCACCAAACGGAACGAGAGGAAACCGTGGGACCGCTCGAGCCAGCTCCGCAGGACCGGACCGAGCGCGTCCAACGTACGGCGGCCAAAGGCGGCGTTGGCGAGGTCCTCCGTCCAGTGGAGGACGATGGCGTCCTTCGCCTCCCGCCGCACGGCCTCCCGCTCTTCGGCAATCGGGCGCTCCCCGAGCGCCTTCCGGCGCGCCGTCCACTCATACACTCTGGCGAGCACCCAAGCCTCCAACTCCCAAGGAGGGGTGCCGGCCAGAGCGCACGCCGCCGAGAAGCCTACCGAGCGGTAGGCCCTCGCCACCCGCAGTGCAATAGCCCTTTGGGGCCTGCGGATGGCGGTCGCATTCTCCCTCCTGTTGAGGGAGTCCGCCCAGATTGGGGCCCCGTAAAGGGCCATGCTCCGCAGAATGCCGGCATACAGGCGCCGGCATTTCGCCTTGGGCCCCCCCAGGTTCGGGAGGAGCCACGAGAGGGCGTCGGCGGTTTTCAACAGGCGCGTCGACAGCCCGCTGAAGTGCGGGCCGAAGCGCCACCTGTCGTCCAGGACCAGGCCCAGGTACTTCATCTGGGCCCGGACCCCTATCCTGACGCCCTCCACGACAATGTGGGCGTCGGGAGGGCAGCGCTGCCGAGGCCCACGAAAGAACACGGCCTCGGTCTTGTGCAGCGCCACCCTCAATCCTAGGCGGCGGATCCTCTCTGCGACCAAGGATCCGCCGGCCGAGGCCAGACAGGCCGCGTCCGCAAAGTTCCTCCCCCGGGCAGTGAGGAGAGTGTCATCCGCGTAGCAGATGACACTCGTGCCCTGGAGGAGGGCTCCCCGCAGGAGCCAGTCGAATCCGATGTTCCAAAGGGGCGGTCCGAGCACCGACCCCTGCGGAACACCGGACTCTGCGCCGTACCGCCTCACCGTGGCCGTCTTGTCTACGAGGAGGACCTCTCGGTCCTCCAAGTAACTGGCCAGGAGGTTTCGAAGGTATTGGGGCACTCCGTGATACCGGAGCGCCTCCAATATCGTCGAGTGGGGCACGGAGTTGAAGGCGTTGGCAATGTCGAACGACACTGCCAGCACTCCGCCCCCCGCCTCCACCGCCTCCTTCACCTGGCCCTTGAGTAGGGCCAGCGCATCGATCGTCGAACGCCCTCGACGGAAACCGAATTGGGCGTCCGACAGGTCCGGCCCTACCCCCCGCAATAGGCTATCAAGCCGGGAGGCGACAATCCCCTCGAACAATTTACCGACCTCATCGAGCAGAACGATGGGCCGGTATGCCGAGGGGGAGTCCACCGGGCGTCCCTCCTTTCGGAGGAGGCATAGCTGCCCCTCCTTCCACAGTTTCGGGAACCTCCCAGCCGTTAAGCACGCGCTGAAGAGGTCCCGAAACCTGTCCTCCATTTCGGAGGCGGCGATCGCCACCACCCGTGCGGGGACGCCGTCCGGTCCGGGGGCCGTCCTCTTCGCGCGGAGGCTGAGAACCCCAGCGTAGAACTCCGCCGCCGTCACCGGGGGGACCTCCTCCTCCGGCGAAGCCGACCCTTGCGGGGGATCCATCGTTGGTGGGGCGAAGTCGGTCCTGCGCGGAAACAGGGACCGGACCACCCCATCCAGCAACGCTGGCTCGAGGGTCTCCGTCAGTGGGGGACCACAGGGGCGCAGCTGGTTCCGCGCCGCCTTGTATGGTCTCCCATAAGGATCCCTGTCGAGTTCCTCCAGCATCTCGGCCCTCGCCGAGTCTTTCGCAGCACCCATCGCGGATTTGAGGACCGTCGTCGCCTCTCGGTAAGAGGCGTATAGGCGGTCCTCTTCCGCCTGGACTCGATTTTGGGTGCTGCGCCGTCGGCTCCGCGCGTAGGCCCTTCTGGCCGCCACGCAGGCGGCCCGGAGCCCCGCCAGCTCCTCCGTCCACCAATAGACGGCACGACGGGGAGGCGGACGGCGAGACCGAGGCATGCTGGAGTTGCACACCTCGGTCAGGGACCCCCTGAGCCGGACCGCTGCGGCGTCCACGTCCAGGACCTCGACAGGGGGCGACAGCCAGTCCTGGAGAAAGGCCGCCTCCTTGGCTGCCTCCCGGTCCAGGCGGGTGAGTGCCCACCGTGGGAAGGGAGATTGCCCAGCGCGAGCCATCCCCCCCCCCTGGGTGGAGATGTCGAACCGCACGTATCGGTGGTCCGACAAGGTCTCCACCATCTCCACCCGCCAGCTGACGACGCGGGCGGCTAGGGCGGGGGTGGCAAACGAGACGTCCACCACCGACCCACCCCGTTGCCGCACACACGTGTGGACCGCCCCCCTGTTGAGGAGGGACACACCGCATGAGGCCGCCCAAAACTCGACGGCGCGCCCCCGGACGTTGCAACCGGCGGCCGGGCTGCCCCAGGCCACCGACTTGGCGTTCAGGTCGCCCAACACCACGGCCTGGCGTGGCGCCGCCCTCCCTACGACTGCGGTGAGGACCTCGAGGAAATCCTCAAAGTCCGAGAGAGGGCGGTTTGGGGAGAAATAGACCCCCACCAGGGCCATGTCCCCCCACGCGGCGGCCACGTATCCCGGTCCCCTCTCTAAGAGCGAGAGGGGAGGGGAGTCTGTGGAAGGCCGCGACACCAACGCCACCGAGCCGTCCCGGTCGCCCAGCCAGCGGTCAGGGACCGAGTAAGGCTCGGCGACCACCGCCAAATCCACCAACCACTCAGCCATGGTCTGCATCAGCAGATCCTGGGCTGCCCTGCAGTGGTTGGTGTTCGCCTGAAGGATGCGATGTTCGACCCTATCCATCAGTCGGACATCGCACCCCCCTCCGCAGCCGCCGCAGGAACGACGGTGCTAGCGGCAGCAGCAGGCCCGGTCGGCACCTGCGCTTTGCCTCGCCTAGGGGGAGGATTGCAGTTCCTCCCCCTCATAACGTGGCCCGCCAGGCGGCCACTGGCAGCACACACCGCGCAGTGCGGCGTGGCGGCCTTGCAGGCAGCGGCTTTGTGGCCTTCCTTGCCGCAGCGGAGGCACATGTCCGTCCTGTCTACTGCGGACGGACACAGGGGCCGGGTGTGTCCGATGCCGAAGCACCGGAAACACCGCAGAGGCTGGTCCTCGAGTGCCCGGACTGCACCCGAGCTGAACCCGACTTTGAGCCGTCCCTTGGCAAGGACGGCTTTGGCAGAGGCGACCGGGCACTCGAGGCGAATGGTGCCCATGCCGCCGCGGCCGGGCCTTATGTCCCGGCCTTGGACCGCCGCGACGCCACAGCCCCCCATCGCTGCGACCGCCGCCACCACCTCCTCCTTGGTGACGGAGTCGTCGAGGCCCATCACCTCTATGGCCGCCGACTTGACCGGTCGGGCCACCTTGGCCGAATCCGCGATGACCTCCTGCAGCTTGGCTGCGAAGAGGTCCGCATGGGCACTCCCCTCTGCCCCCGGGAACTCGAATATTCGAGCCCCGGCTTGGGTCCGCCGGCAAGCCACACTGCCGATCCCAAGTTGGGTGGGATCGGCATTTGCACGCGCCCGCACCAAAATGGACGCGTACGTCTCCCCTCGCCCCGCAGCCTCCGCGGTGAGCGTCACCACGACGGCCGCGGTTTTTGGGGGGACCAGTTGTCCCTTTCCCCTCCCTTTCCCCTTCCCCTTTCCCTTGCCGGTCGTCTGCGACCGGCTGGGAGCGGTGGTGGCGGGGACGACAGGGACCGTCGCCGTCCTTTTGGCTTTGCCCTTCCCCTTACGGACCACTTCCGTCCACTCGTTGGACGGGGTGGTGGAAGGGAGAAGGGCGTCTTCCGCCTGGAATGAGGACGGCCCCGGCCCGCACCGCCTCTTATCCGCCGCAAGCGGCGGTCGGAGGCGCTTCTCTGGCAAGAGCCGGTCCTCTATTCCTGCCAAGCAGGCTCTTGTGAAGGCCCTCTCCTCCATTACCACCTTGCGGATGATATCCTCAAGGTTGGAGGCGGGGCCCTCTGCCGCATGGCCCGTGTTGGCCTGTTGAGGCGGGGCCGTGGCTTCAGCCAGCTTCTGATGAAGCTGGCTGACCTCCGACTGCAGGCGATCTATCCTCGCCTGCAGTTGTTGCGTCTCGTCGGTGGTCCTGCGCTGGACCAGCTCCGCGACGATTCCGCGCATGCTCGCGGCCCTGCATTTGAGGGCCTTTTGAAGGGTCCCCTTCATGTTGGAGGACTTAGAGGCGACCTCCACAATCTCCTCCTCGTCCTCCTCCGCCATTTTCTCCAGCTCGGCCAGGGAGTGGTCCGAGTAAAGAACGCGAGACGCACCGTACCCGGACTTGGCCCGGGCAGCGTGCGCCCGCTTCTCCCTGGAAGCCACCCGCTCCTCCAGCTCTTGCTGAAGCTGCGCCCGCCGAGCCAGGTCCAACCGGCGTTGGGCGTCCGCGAGCCCAACGACATGGGTGTCCGCGGCCGCCGTCGGCTTTTTCGCCTTCGACAACCCCGTCGACCCCGAGGCCGAGGAGCCCCCGGACCCACCGCTCAGGTGGACCCGCTTCCGCGACCGACAATCGTCCGAATCCGACACACAAACAAGTGAGTCGTTGTCGGACGACTCGTCCGCCCCTCCGAACAAGCTAGCCGCAGATGGCGCGCGGCTAGCCTCTGACGCCTGAGCGTCGGAGTGGCCCTGAGAAGGGCCTTTTGGTTGGCCCTGAGAAGGGCCTTTTGGTTGGCCCTGAGAAGGGCCTTTGGGTTGGCCCTGAGAAGGGCCTTTTGGGTGGCCCTGAGAAGGGCCTTTGGGTTGGCCCTGAGAAGGGCCTTTTTGTTTTAAAAACCGCCCGCAGGCGTCCCTCGTGGGTTTAAGCATTTCCAACGATTCGTAGTTCACAAGACAATAATAAGATAAAATAAGCTACGAGAGCACAGTGCACTTTGGCCAACCCAGTCTGCCACTCCGTTACGGTGGTCAGAACTGGGTCGTTTCCAGGGGACGCGACGTGGACGCAAGCACTGTGGGGTGGTCCCCCAACCTAACCTAACCTTTTTTTTTTTTTTTTTTTTTTTTTTTGACGCTGGGAAAAAATGCATTACGCATACCCTCCCATCGGGGGATGGGGGGGCTATGTGGGACTCCCCGGTGTGACCCGGTATACCCACTAAAACGACCCAGCGGCACTCCCGCTTCGTCCGAGTGGCGGGGGACTGGGAAACCGGCACAGCCTTTACTTCCAGTCCACCGCCGACGAATTCCTAACAAGGCGGGCCCCTCACGTCTCTCCCGTGGGGAGGGACACGGGCCCGGGAATGACCGACGAAGGTGGTGACGGGTGCAATGCGGGCGAAGGCACCCCCGCGCCTGTCGCCCGCCCGTCGCCACCGTGAGGAGGGAGAGGACCTCGCCTTCTCCGACCCCTTCTTCGTCTGCGGAGCGGCGCAGCGAGAGGGTCGTCCTCCCGCGCGCGCTCCGCCTCTCGGACCTCAAAGTCCGGGAGAGGGCGGTTTGGGGAGAAATAGACCCCCACCAGGGCCATGTCCCCCCACGCGGCGGCCACGTATCCCGGTCCCCTCTCTAAGCGCGAGAGGGGAGGGGAGTCTGTGGAAGGCCGCGACACCAACGCCACCAAGCCGTCCCGGTCGCCCAGCCAACGGCCAGGGACCGAGTAAGGCTCGGCGACCACCGCCAAGTCCATCAGTCGGACATCGCTCCCCCCTCCGCAGCCGCCGCAGGAACGACGGTGCTAGCGGCTACAGCAGGCCCGATCGGCGCCTGCGCTTTGCCTCGCTTAGGGGGAGGATTGCAGTTCCTCCCCCTCATAACGTGGCCCGCCAGGCGGCCACTAGCAGCACACACCGCGCAGTGCGGCGTGGCGGCCTTGCAGGCAGCGGCTTTGTGGCCTTCCTTGCCGCAGCGGAGGCACATGTCCGTCCTGTCTACCGCGGACGGACACAGGGGCCGGGTGTGTCCGATGCCGAAGCACCGGAAACACCGCAGAGGCTGGTCCTCGAGTGCCCGGACTGCACCCGAGCTGAACCCGACTATGAGCCGTCCCTTGGCAAGGACGGCTTTGGCAGAGGCGACCGGGCACTCGAGGCGAATGGTGCCCATGCCGCCGCGGCCGGGCCTTATGTCCCGGCCTTGGACCGCCGCGACGCCACAGCCCCCCATCACTGCGACCGCCGCCACCACCTCCTCCTTGGTGACGGAGTCGTCGAGGCCCATCACCTCTATGGCCGCCGACTTGACCGGTCGGGCCACCTTGGCCGAATCCGCGATGACCTCCTGCAGCTTGGCTGCGAAGAGGTCCGCATGGGCACTCCCCTCTGTCCCCGGGAACTCGAATATTCGAGCCCCGGCTTGGGTCCGCCGGCAAGCCACACTGCCGATCCCAAGTTGGGTGGGATCGGCATTTGCACGCGCCCGCACCAAAATGGACGCGTACGTCTCCCCTCGCCCCGCAGCCTCCGCGGTGAGCGTCACCACGACGGCCGCGGTTTTTGGGGGGACCAGTTGTCCCTTTCCCCTCCCTTTCCCCTTCCCCTTTCCCTTGCCGGTCGTCTGCGACCGGCTGGGAGCGGTGGTGGCGGGGACGACAGGGACCGTCGCCGTCCTTTTGGCTTTGCCCTTCCCCTTACGGACCACTTCCGTCCACTCGTTGGACGGGGTGGCGGAAGGGAGAAGGGCGTCTTCCGCCTGGAATGAGGACGGCCCCGGCCCGCACCGCCTCTTATCCGCCGCAAGCGGCGGTCGGAGGCGCTTCTCTGGCAAGAGCCGGTCCTCTATTCCTGCCAAGCAGGCTCTTGTGAAGGCCCTCTCCTCCATTACCACCTTGCGGATGATATCCTCAAGGTTGGAGGTGGGGCCCTCTGCCGCATGGCCCGTGTTGGCCTGTTGAGGCGGGGCCGTGGCTTCAGCCAGCTTCTGATGAAGCTGGCTGACCTCCGACTGCAGGCGATCTATCCTCGCCTGCAGTTGTTGCGTCTCGTCGGTGGTCTTACGCTGGACCAGCTCCGCAACGATACCGCGCATGCTCGCGGCCCTGCATTTGAGGGCCTTTTGCAAGGTCCCCTTCATGTTGGAGGACTTAGAGGCGACCTCCACAATCTCCTCCTCGTCCTCCTCCGCCATTTTCTCCAGCTCGGCCAGGGAGTGGTCCGAGTAAAGAACGCGGGACGCACCGTACCCGGACTTGGCCCGGGCAGCGTGCGCCCGTTTCTCCCCGGCAACCACCCGCTCCTCCAGCTCTTGCTGGAGCTGTGCCCGCCGAGCCAGGTCCAACCGGCGTTGGGCGTCCGCGAGCCCAACGACATGGGTGTCCGCGGCCACCGTCGGCTGTTTCGCCTTCGACAACCCCGTCGACCCCGAGGCCGAGGAGCCCCCGGACCCACCGCTCATGTGGACCCGCTTCCGCGACCGACAATCGTCCGCATCCGACACACAAATAAGTGAGTCGTTGTCGGACGACTCGTCCGCCCCTCCGAACAAGCTAGCCGCAGATGGCGCGCGGCTAGCCTCTGACGCCTGAGCGTCGGAGTGGCCCTGAGAAGGGCCTTTTGGTTGGCCCTGAGAAGGGCCTTTGGGTTGGCCCTGAGAAGGGCCTTTCGGGTGGCCCTGAGAAGGGCCTTTGGGTTGGCCCTGAGAAGGGCCTTTTTGTTTTAAAAACCGCCCGCAGGCGTCCCTCGTGGGTTTAGACATTCCGACAAATTCGTAGACACAAGACAATAAAATAAAATAGCTACGAAAGCACAGTGCACTTTGGCCAACCCAGTCTGCCACTCCGTTACGGTGGTCAGAACTGGGTCGTTTCCAGGGGACGCGACGTGGACGCAAGCACTGTGGGGTGGTCCCCCAACCTAACCTAACCTAACCTAACCTAACCTAACCTTTTTTTTTTTTTTTTTTTTTTTTTTTTTTTTTTTGACGCTGGGAAAAAATGCATTACGCATACCCTCCCATCGGGGGATGGGGGGGCTATGTGGGACTCCCCGGTGTGACCCGGTATACCCACTAAAACGACCCAGCGGCACTCCCGCTTCGTCCGAGTGGCGGGGGACTGGGAAACCGGCACAGCCTTTACTTCCAGTCCACCGCCGACGAATTCCCGACAAGGCGGGCCCCTCATGTCCCCCCCGTGGGGAGGGACACGGGCCCGGGAATGACCGACGAAGGTGGTGACGGGTGCAATGCGGGCGAAGGCACCCCCGCGCCTGTCGCCCGCCCGTCGCCACCATGAGGAGGGAGAGGACCTCGCCTTCTCCGACCCCTTCTTCGTCTGCGGAGCGGCGCAGCGAGAGGGTCGTCCTCCCGCGCGCGCTCCGCCTCCTCCTTTTGCGAGATTACGTCCTCGCAAAAGGAGGCGACCGCTGCCCAGGCCTCCTCGCTCCCCAGCATGGCGTTGACCGCGCCAGGAAGCGAGAGATCCTGTCCGATCACAGCGATCAGACCGCGGCGCAGCTCGGACCAAGCCGGGCACACCTCGAGGGTGTGCTGCGCCGTGTCCTCCGCCGCGCCGCAGTCGTGGCACGCCGGGGTCTCCTCCCTCCCGATCCGGTGCAGGTGCGATCCGAAACAGCCATGGCCGGACAACACCTGCACCAAACGGAACGAGAGGAAACCGTGGGACCGCTCGAGCCAGCTCCGCAGGACCGGACCGAGCGCGTCCAACGTACGGCGGCCAAAGGCGGCGTTGGCGAGGTCCTCCGCCCAGTGGAGGACGATGGCGTCCTTCGCCTCCCGCCGCACGGCCTCCCGCTCTTCGGCAATCGGGCGCTCCCCGAGCGCCTTCCGGCGCGCCGTCCACTCATACACTCTGGCGAGCACCCAAGCCTCCAACTCCCAAGGAGGGGTGCCGGCCAGAGCGCACGCCGCCGAGAAGCCTACCGAGCGGTAGGCCCTCGCCACCCGCAGTGCAATAGCCCTTTGGGGCCTGCGGATGGCGGTCGCATTCTCCCTCCTGTTGAGGGAGTCCGCCCAGATTGGGGCCCCGTAAAGGGCCATGCTCCGCAGAATGCCGGCATACAGGCGCCGGCATTTCGCCTTGGGCCCCCCCAGGTTCGGGAGGAGCCACGAGAGGGCGTCGGCGGTTTTCAACAGGCGCGTCGACAGCCCGCTGAAGTGCGGGCCGAAGCGCCACCTGTCGTCCAGGACCAGGCCCAGGTACTTCATCTGGGCCCGGACCCCTATCCTGACGCCCTCCACGACAATGTGGGCGTCGGGAGGGCAGCGCTGCCGAGGCCCACGAAAGAACACGGCCTCGGTCTTGTGCAGCGCCACCCTCAATCCTAGGCGGCGGATCCTCTCTGCGACCAAGGATCCGCCAGCCGAGGCCAGGCAGGCCGCGTCCGCAAAATTCCTCCCCCGGGCAGTGAGGAGAGTGTCATCCGCGTAGCAGATGACACTCGTGCCCTGGAGGAGGGCTCCCCGCAGGAGCCAGTCGAACCCGATGTTCCAAAGGGGCGGTCCGAGCACCGACCCCTGCGGAACACCGGACTCTGCGCCGTACCGCCTCACCGTGGCCGTCTTGTCCACGAGGAGGACCTCTCGGTCCTCCAAGTAGCTGGCCAGGAGGTTTCGCAGGTATTGGGGCACTCCGTGATACCGGAGCGCCTCCAATATCGTCGAGTGGGGCACGGAGTTGAAGGCGTTGGCAATGTCGAACGACACCGCCAGCACTCCGCCCCCCGCCTCCACCGCCTCCTTCACCTGGCCCTTGAGTAGGGCCAGCGCATCGATCGTCGAACGCCCTCGACGGAAACCGAATTGGGCGTCCGACAGGTCCGGCCCTACCCCCCGCAAAAGGCTATCAAGCCGGGAGGCGACGATCCCCTCGAACAATTTACCGACCTCATCGAGCAGAACGATGGGCCGGTATGCCGAGGGGGAGTCCACCGGGCGTCCCTCCTTTCGGAGGAGGCATAGCTGCCCCTCCTTCCACAGTTTCGGGAACCTCCCAGCCGTTAAGCACGCGCTGAAGAGGTCCCGAAACCTGTCCTCCATTTCGGAGGCGGCGATCGCCACCACCCGTGCGGGAACGCCGTCCGGTCCGGGGGCCGTCTTCTTCGCGCGGAGGCTGAGGACCCCAGCGTAGAACTCCGCCGCCGTCACCGGGGGGACCTCCTCCTCCGGCGAAGCCGACCCTTGCGGGGGATCCATCGTTGGTGGGGTGAAGTCGGTCCTGCGCGGAAACAGGGACCGGACCACCCCATCCAGCAACGCAGGCTCGAGGGTCTCCGTCAGTGGGGGACCAAAGGGGCGCAGCTGGTTCCGCGCCGCCTTGTATGGTCTCCCATACGGATCCCTGTCGAGTTCCTCCAGCATCTCGGCCCTCGCCGAGTCTTTCGCAGCACCCATCGCGGATTTGAGGACCGTCGTCGCCTCTCGGTAAGAGGCGTATAGGCGGTCCTCTTCCGCCTGGACTCGATTTTGGGTGCTGCGCCGTCGGCTCCGCGCGTAGGCCCTTCTGGCCGCCACGCAGGCGGCCCGGAGCCCCGCCAGCTCCTCCGTCCACCAATAGACGGCACGACGGGGAGGCGGACGGCGAGACCGAGGCATGCTGGAGTTGCACACCTCGGTCAGGGACCCCCTGAGCCGGACCGCTGCGGCGTCCACGTCCAGGACCTCGACAGGGGGCGACAGCCAGTCCTGGAGAAAGGCCGCCTCCTTGGCTGCCTCCCGGTCTAGGCGGGTGAGTGCCCACCGTGGGAAGGGAGATTGCCCAGCGCGAGCCATCCCCCCCCCCTGGGTGGAGATGTCGAACCGCACGTATCGGTGGTCCGACAAGGTCTCCACCATCTCCACCCGCCAGCTGACGACGCGGGCGGCTAGGGCGGGGGTGGCAAACGAGACGTCCACCACCGACCCACCCCGTTGCCGCACACACGTGTGGACCGCCCCCCTGTTGAGGAGGGACACACCGCATGAGGCCGCCCAAAACTCGACGGCGCGCCCCCGGACGTTGCAACCGGCGGCCGGGCTGCCCCAGGCCACCGACTTGGCGTTCAGGTCGCCCAACACCACGACCTGGCGTGGCGCCGCCCTCCCTACGACTGCGGTGAGGACCTCGAGGAAATCCTCAAAGTCCGAGAGAGGGCGGTTTGGGGAGAAATAGACCCCCACCAGGGCCATGTCCCCCCACGCGGCGGCCACGTATCCCGGTCCCCTCTCTAAGAGCGAGAGGGGAGGGGAGTCTGTGGAAGGCCGCGACACCAACGCCACCGAGCCGTCCCGGTCGCCCAGCCAGCGGTCAGGGACCGAGTAAGGCTCGGCGACCACCGCCAAATCCACCAACCACTCAGCCATGGTCTGCATCAGCAGATCCTGGGCTGCCCTGCAGTGGTTGGTGTTCGCCTGAAGGATGCGATGTTCGACCCTATCCATCAGTCGGACATCGCACCCCCCTCCGCAGCCGCCGCAGGAACGACGGTGCTAGCGGCAGAACCTAACCTAACCTAACCTAACCTAACCTAACCTTTTTTTTTTTTTTTTTTTTTTTTTTTTTTTTTTTTTTTTTTTTTTTTTTTTTTTTTTTTTTTTTTTTTTTTTGACGCTGGGAAAAAATGCATTACGCATACCCTCCCATCGGGGGATGGGGGGGCTATGTGGGACTCCCCGGTGTGACCCGGTATACCCACTAAAACGACCCAGCGGCACTCCCGCTTCGTCCGAGTGGCGGGGGACTGGGAAACCGGCACAGCCTTTACTTCCAGTCCACCGCCGACGAATTCCCGACAAGGCGGGCCCCTTATGTCCCCCCCGTGGGGAGGGACACGGGCCCGGGAATGACCGACGAAGGTGGTGACGGGTGCAATGCGGGCGAAGGCACCCCCGCGCCTGTCGCCCGCCCGTCGCCACCATGACGAGGGAGAGGACCTCGCCTTCTCCGACCCCTTCTTCGTCTGCGGAGCGGCGCAGCGAGAGGGTCGTCCTCCCGCGCGCGCTCCGCCTCCTCCTTTTGCGAGATTACGTCCTCGCAAAAGGAGGCGACCGCTGCCCAGGCCTCCTCGCTCCCCAGCATGGCGTTGACCGCGCCAGGAAGCGAGAGATCCTGTCCGACCACAGCGATCAGATCGCGGCGCAGCTCGGACCAAGCCGGGCACACCTCGAGGGTGTGCTGCGCCGTGTCCTCCGCCGCGCCGCAGTCGTGGCACGCCGGGGTCTCCTCCCTCCCGATCCGGTGCAGGTGCGATCCGAAACAGCCATGGCCGGACAACACCTGCACCAAACGGAACGAGAGGAAACCGTGGGACCGCTCGAGCCAGCTCCGCAGGACCGGACCGAGCGCGTCCAACGTACGGCGGCCAAAGGCGGCGTTGGCGAGGTCCTCCGTCCAGTGGAGGACGATGGCGTCCTTCGCCTCCCGCCGCACGGCCTCCCGCTCCTCGGTGATCGGGCGCTCCCCGAGCGCCTTCCGGCGCGCCGTCCACTCATACACTCTGGCGAGCACCCAAGCCTCCAACTCCCAAGGAGGGGTGCCGGCCAGAGCGCACGCCGCCGAGAAGCCTACCGAGCGGTAGGCCCTCGCCACCCGCAGTGCAATAGCCCTTTGGGGCCTGCGGATGGCGGTCGCATTCTCCCTCCTGTTGAGGGAGTCCGCCCAGATTGGGGCCCCGTAAAGGGCCATGCTCCGCAAAATGCCGGCATACAGGCGCCGGCATTTTGCCTTGGGCCCCCCCAGGTTCGGGAGGAGCCACGAGAGGGCGTCGGCGGTTTTCAACAGGCGCGTCGACAGCCCGCTGAAGTGCGGGCCGAAGCGCCACCTGTCGTCCAGGACCAGGCCCAGGTACTTCATCTGGGCCCGGACCCCTATCCTGACGCCCTCTACGACAATGTGGGCGTCGGGAGGGCAGCGCTGCCGAGGCCCACGAAAGAACACGGCCTCGGTCTTGTGCAGCGCCACCCTCAATCCTAGGCGGCGGATCCTCTCTGCGACCAAGGATCCGCCAGCCGAGGCCAGACAGGCCGCGTCTGCGAAATTCCTCCCCCGGGCAGTGAGGAGAGTGTCATCCGCGTAGCAGATGACACTCGTGCCCTGGAGGAGGGCTCCCCGCAGGAGCCAGTCGAACCCGATGTTCCAAAGGGGCGGCCCAAGCACCGACCCCTGCGGAACACCGGACTCTGCGCCGTACCGCCTCACCGTGGCCGTCTTGTCCACGAAGAGGACCTCTCGGTCCTCCAAGTAGCTGGCCAGGAGGTTTCGTAGGTATTGGGGCACTCCGTGATACCGGAGCGCCTCCAATATCGTCGAGTGGGGCACGGAGTTGAAGGCGTTGGCAATGTCGAACGACACCGCCAGCACTCCGCCCCCCGCCTCCACCGCCTCCTTCACCTGGCCCTTGAGTAGGGCCAGCGCATCGATCGTCGAACGCCCTCGACGGAAACCGAATTGGGCGTCCGACAGGTCCGGCCCTACCCCCCGCAAAAGGCTATCAAGCCGGGAGGCGACAATCCCCTCGAACAATTTACCGACCTCATCGAGCAGAACGATGGGCCGGTATGCCGAGGGGGAGTCCACCGGGCGTCCCTCCTTTCGGAGGAGGCATAGCTGCCCCTCCTTCCACAGTTTCGGGAACCTCCCAGCCGTTAAGCACGCGCTGAAGAGGTCCCGAAACCTGTCCTCCATTTCGGAGGCGGCGATCGCCACTACCCGTGCGGGGACGCCGTCCGGTCCGGGGGCCGTCTTCTTCGCGCGGAGGCTGAGAACCCCAGCGTAGAACTCCGCCGCCGTCACCGGGGGGACCTCCTCCTCCGGCGAAGCCGACCCTTGCGGGGGATCCATCGTAGGTGGGGTGAAGTCGGTCCTGCGCGGAAACAGGGACCGGACCACCCCATCCAGCAACGCTGGCTCGAGGGACTCCGTCAGTGGGGGACCACAGGGGCGCAGCTGGTTCCGCGCCGCCTTGTATGGTCTCCCATAAGGATCCCTGTCGAGTTCCTCCAGCATCTCGGCCCTCGCCGAGTCTTTCGCAGCACCCATCGCGTATTTGAGGACCGTCGTCGCCTCTCGATAAGAGGCGTATAGGCGGTCCTCTTCCGCCTGGACTCGATTTTGGGTGCTGCGCCGTCGGCTCCGCGCGTAGGCCCTTCTGGCCGCCACGCAGGCGGCCCGGAGCCCCGCCAGCTCCTCCGTCCACCAATAGACGGCACGACGGGGAGGCGGACGGCGAGACCGAGGCATGCTGGAGTTGCACACCTCTGTCAGGGACCCCCTGAGCCGGACCGCTGCGGCGTCCACGTCCAGGACCTCGACAGGGGGCGACAGCCAGTCCTGGAGAAAGGCCGCCTCCTTGGCTGCCTCCCGGTCCAGGCGGGTGAGTGCCCACCGTGGGAAGGGAGATTGCCCAGCGCGAGCCATCCCCCCCCCTTGGGTGGAGATGTCGAACCGCACGTATCGGTGGTCCGACAAGGTCTCCATCATCTCCACCCGCCAGCTGACGATGCGGGCGGCTAGGGCGGGGGTGGCAAACGAGACGTCCACCACCGACCCACCCCGTTGCCGCACACACGTGTGGACCGCCCCCCTGTTGAGGAGGGACACACCGCATGAGGCCGCCCAAAACTCGACGGCGCGTCCCCGGACGTTGCAACCGGCGGCCGGGTTGCCCCAGGCCACCGACTTGGCGTTCAGGTCGCCCAACACCACGACCTGGCGTGGCGCCGCCCTCCCTACGACTGCGGTGAGGACCTCGAGGAAGTCCTCAAAGTCCGAGAGAGGGCGGTTTGGGGAGAAATAGACCCCCACCAGGGCCATGTCCCCCCACGCGGCGGCCACGTATCCCGGTCCCCTCTCTAAGAGCGAGAGGGGAGGGGAGTCTGTGGAAGGCCGCGACACCAACGCCACCGAGCCGTCCCGGTCGCCCAGCCAACGGTCGGGGACCGAGTAAGGCTCGGCGACCACCGCCAAGTCCACCAACCACTCAGCCATGGTCTGCATCAGCAGATCCTGGGCCGCCCTGCAGTGGTTTGTGTTCGCCTGAAGGATGCGATGTTCGACCCTATCCATCAGTCGGACATTGCACCCTCCTCCGCAGCCGCCGCAGGAACGACGGTGCTAGCGGCAGCAGCAGGCCCGGTCGGCGCCTGCGCTTTGCCTCGCCTAGGGGGAGGATTGCAGTTCCTCCCTCTCATAACGTGGCCCGCCAGGCGGCCACTAGCAGCACACACCGCGCAGTGCGGCGTGGCGGCCTTGCAGGCAGCGGCTTTGTGGCCTTCTTTGCCGCAGCGGAGGCACATGTCCGTCCTGTCTACCGCGGACGGACACAGGGGCCGGGTGTGTCCGATGCCGAAGCACCGGAAACACCGCAGAGGCTGGTCCTCGAGTGCCCGGACTGCACCCGAGCTGAACCCGACTTTGAGCCGTCCCTTGGCAAGGACGGCTTTGGCAGAGGCGACCGGGCACTCGAGGCGAATGGTGCCCATGCCGCCGCGGCCGGGCCTTATGTCCCGGCCTTGGACCGCCGCGACGCCACAGCCCCCCATCGCTGCGACCGCCGCCACCACCTCCTCCTTGGTGACGGAGTCGTCGAGGCCCATCACCTCTATGGCCGCCGACTTGACCGGTCGGGCCACCTTGGCCGAATCCGCGATGACCTCCTGCAGCTTGGCTGCAAAGAGGTCCGCATGGGCACTCCCCTCTGCCCCCGGGAACTCGAATATTCGAGCCCCGGCTTGGGTCCGCCGGCAAGCCACACTGCCGATCCCAAGTTGGGTGGGATCGGCATTTGCACGCGCCCGCACCAAAATGGACGCGTACGTCTCCCCTCGCCCCGCAGCCTCCGCGGTGAGCGTCACCACGACGGCCGCGGTTTTTGGAGGGACCAGCCGTCCCCCTCCCCTCCCCCTTCCCTTCCCCTTTCCCTTGCCGGTCGTCTGCGACCGGCTGGGAGCGGTGGTGGCGGGGACGACAGGGACCGTCGCCGTCCTTTTGGCTTTGCCCTTCCCCTTACGGACCACTTCCGTCCACTCGTTGGACGGGGTGGTGGAAGGGAGAAGGGCGTCTTCCGCCTGAGACGAGGACGGCCCCGGCCCACACCGCCTCTTATCCGCCGCAAGCGGCGGTCGGAGGCGCTTCTCTGGCAAGAGCCGGTCCTCTATACCTGCCAAGCAGGCTCTTGTGAAGGCCCTCTCCTCCATTACCACCTTGCGGATGATATCCTCAAGGTTGGAGGCGGGGCCCTCAGCCGTATGGCCCGTGTTGGCCTGTTGAGGCGGGGCCGTGGCTTCAGCCAGCTTCTGATGAAGCTGGCTGACCTCCGACTGCAGGCGATCTATCCTCGCCTGCAGTTGTTGCGTCTCGTCGGTGGTCCTGCGCTGGACCAGCTCCGCGACGATACCGCGCATGCTCGCGGCCCTGCATTTTAGGGCCTTTTGAAGGGTCCCCTTCATGTTGGAGGACTTAGAGGCGACCTCTACAATCTCCTCCTCGTCCTCCTCCGCCATTTTTTCCAGCTCGGCCAGGGAGTGGTCCGAGTACAGAACGCGGGACGCACCGTACCCGGACTTGGCCCGGGCAGCGTGCGCCCGCTTCTCCCTGGAAGCCACCCGCTCCTCCAGCTCTTGCTGGAGCTGCGCCCGCCGAGCCAGGTCCAACCGGCGTTGGGCGTCCGCGAGCCCAACGACATGGGTGTCCGCGGCCGCCGTCGGCTTTTTCGCCTTCGACAACCCCGTCGACCCCGAGGCCGAGGAGCCCCCGGACCCACCGCTCAGGTGGACCCGCTTCCGCGACCGACAATCGTCCGAATCCGACACACAAACGAGTGAGTCGTTGTCGGACGACTCGTCCGCCCCTCCGAACAAGCTAGCCGCAGATGGCGCGCGGCTAGCCTCTGACGCCTGAGCGTCGGAGTGGCCCTGAGAAGGGCCTTTTGGTTGGCCCTGAGAAGGGCCTTTTGGTTGGCCCTGAGAAGGGCCTTTGGGTTGGCCCTGAGAAGGGCCTTTTGGGTGGCCCTGAGAAGGGCCTTTGGGTTGGCCCTGAGAAGGGCCTTTTTGTTTTAAAAACCGCCCGCAGGCGTCCCTCGTGGGTTTAAGCATTTCCAACGATTCGTAGTTCACAAGACAATAAGATAAAATAAGCTACGAGAGCACAGTGCACTTTGGCCAACCCAGTCTGCCACTCCGTTACGGTGGTCAGAACTGGGTCGTTTCCAGGGGACGCGACGTGGACGCAAGCACTGTGGGGTGGTCCCCCAACCTAACCTTTTTTTTTTTTTTTTTTTTTTTTTGACGCTGGGAAAAAATGCATTACGCATACCCTCCCATCGGGGGATGGGGGGGCTATGTGGGACTCCCCGGTGTGACCCGGTATACCCACTAAAACAACCCAGCGGCACTCCCGCTTCGTCCGAGTGGCGGGGGACTGGGAAACCGGCACAGCCTTTACTTCCAGTCCACCGCCGACGAATTCCTCACAAGGCGGGCCCCTCACGTCCCCCCCGTGGGGAGGGACACGGGCCCGGGAATGACCGACGAAGGTGGTGACGGGTGCAATGCGGGCGAAGGCACCCCCGCGCCTGTCGCCCGCCCGTCGCCACCATGAGGAGGGAGAGGACCTCGCCTTCTCCGACCCCTTTTTCGTCTGCGGAGCGGCGCAGCGAGAGGGTCGTCCTCCCGCGCGCGCTCCGCCTCTCGGACCTCAAAGTCCGGGAGAGGGCGGTTTGGGGAGAAATAGACCCCCACCAGGGCCATGTCCCCCCACGCGGCGGCCACGTATCCCGGTCCCCTCTCTAAGAGCGAGAGGGGAGGGGAGTCTGTGGAAGGCCGCGAAACCAACGCCACCAAGCCGTCCCGGTCGCCCAGCCAACGGCCAGGGACCGAGTAAGGCTCGGCGACCACCGCCAAGTCCATCAGTCGGACATCGCTCCCCCCTCCGCAGCCGCCGCAGGAACGACGGTGCTAGCGGCTACAGCAGGCCCGATCGGCGCCTGCGCTTTGCCTCGCTTAGGGGGAGGATTGCAGTTTCTCCCCCTCATAACGTGGCCCGCCAGGCGGCCACTAGCAGCACACACCGCGCAGTGCGGCGTGGCGGCCTTGCAGGCAGCGGCTTTGTGGCCTTCCTTGCCGCAGCGGAGGCACATGTCCGTCCTGTCTACCGCGGACGGACACAAGGGCCGGGTGTGTCCGATGCCGAAGCACCGGAAACACCGCAGAGGCTGGTCCTCGAGTGCCCGGACTGCACCCGAGCTGAACCCGACTATGAGCCGTCCCTTGGCAAGGACGGCTTTGGCAGAGGCGACCGGGCACTCAAGGCGAATGGTGCCCATGCCGCCGCGGCCGGGCCTTATGTCCCGGCCTTGGACCGCCGCGACGCCACAGCCCCCCATCACTGCGACCGCCGCCACCACCTCTTCCTTGGTGACGGAGTCGTCGAGGCCCATCACCTCTATGGCTGCCGACTTTACCGGTCGGGCCACCTTGGCCGAATCCGCGATGACCTCTTGCAGCTTGGCTGCAAAGAGGTCCGCATGGGCACTCCCCTCTTGGCCCGGGAACTCGAATATTCGAGCCCCGGCTTGGGTCCGCCGGCAAGTCACACTGCCGATCCCAAGCTGTGCAGGATCGGCATTTGCACGCGCCCGCACCAAAATTGACGCGTACGTCTCTCCTCGCCCCGCAGCCTCCGCGGTGAGCGTCACCACGACGGCCGCGGTTTTTGGGGGGACCAGCCGTCCCCCTCCCCTCCCCCTTCCCTTCCCGTTTTCCTTGCCGGTCGTCTGCAACCGGCTGGGAGCAGTGGTGGCGGGGACGACAGGGACCGTCGCCGTCTTTTTCGCTTTGCCCTTCCCCTTACGGACCACTTCCGTCCACTCGTTGGACGGGGTGGTGGAAGGGAGAAGGGCGTCTTCCGCCTGAGACGAGGACGGCCTCGGCCCACACCGCCTCTTATCCGCCGCAAGCGGCGGTCGGAGGCGCTTCTCTGGCAAGAGCCGGTCCTCTATACCTGCCAAGCAGGCTCTTGTGAAGGCCCTCTCCTCCATTACCACCTTGCGGATGATATCCTCAAGGTTGGAGGCGGGGCCCTCTGCCGTATGGCCCGCGTTGGCCTGTTGAGGCGGGGCCGTGGCTTCAGCCAGCTTCTGATGAAGCTGGCTGACCTCCGACTGCAGGCGATCTATCCTCGCCTGCAGTTGTTGCGTCTCGTCGGTGGTCCTGCGCTGGACCAGCTCCGCGACGATACCGCGCATGCTCGCGGCCCTGCATTTTAGGGCCTTTTGAAGGGTCCCCTTCAAGTTGGAGGACTTAGAGGCGACCTCTACAATCTCCTCCTCGTCCTCCTCCGCCATTTTTTGCAGCTCGGCCAGGGAGTGGTCCGAGTACAGAACGCGGGACGCACCGTACCCGGACTTGGCCCGGGCAGCGTGCGCCCGCTTCTCCCTGGAAGCCACCCGCTCCTCCAGCTCTTGCTGGAGCTGCGCCCGCCGAGCCAGGTCCAACCGGCGTTGGGCGTCCGCGAGCCCAACGACATGGGTGTCCGCGGCCGCCGTCGGCTTTTTCGCCTTCGACAACCCCGTCGACCCCGAGGCCGAGGAGCCCCCGGACCCACCGCTCAGGTGGACCCGCTTCCGCGACCGACAATCGTCCGAATCCGACACACAAACGAGTGAGTCGTTGTCGGACGACTCGTCCGCCCCTCCGAACAAGCTAGCCGCAGATGGCGCGCGGCTAGCCTCTGACGCCTGAGCGTCGGAGTGGCCCTGAGAAGGGCCTTTTGGTTGGCCCTGAGAAGGGCCTTTGGGTTGGCCCTGAGAAGGGCCTTTTGGGTGGCCCTGAGAAGGGCCTTTGGGTTGGCCCTGAGAAGGGCCTTTTTGTTTTAAAAACCGCCCGCAGGCGTCCCTCGTGGGTTTAAGCATTCCAAACTATTCGTACTTCACAAGACAATAAGATAAAATAAGCTACGAGAGCACAGTGCACTTTGGCCAACCCAGTCTGCCACTCCGTTACGGTGGTCAGAACTGGGTCGTTTCCAGGGGACGCGACGTGGACGCAAGCACTGTGGGGTGGTCCCCCTCCCCCAACCTAACCTAACCTAACCTAACCTAACCTAACCTAACCTAACCGAGTACACTGCCATACGCGGTCGCAATAACATCAGCTCCACGTAAAAAAATCGTAAAAATCGCAATTTTTGAGCTGCGCGTGTTTAAAAGTTGCAGTGCAGTTAGCAAGTGTCTGATTCACCGGGATTCGTGTGGGCAACGTCATAGGTCACCAGGATCGGCCGCTGCAGGTCATCAACTTTGAGGATCTCCTTACATCCAGAGGTTAGTGTTCCTTGTTAACCGTGTACATTGCTAGTGAGGCATTGCAATTTCCTGTTCAACGACACCAAGATCGCTAAGATCTGATCACCAGCAGAGAAGTTATTAGGTAGCCAAATCTACCAAATTAACCTTAAGAAGCACGTGGTTCTAACCTCAAACCTCGACGATTCGACAAACACACACGAGGGAAAACGTCACACACGTCAGATCGGACCTACCTGAAGCCTTCAAAGCCGACCTGAGGACTTTGCCTTGCAGCGCTGAAGACCACATCCCAAGCCGTCAGGTAACCTCTAGGGCACTCCTCATCCCGCAGTCCTAGAATACCCGTGTTTGGGTTTGCCTGAACCGGGAAACAAGGGCCTTCCCCCCCACCCCCTCAAAACCAACCCTCTCCTGTACCACTTCACCCCACCCAAAAATACCCTCCCTCTCCTTGGAATCCCAAGGGACCTTCGTCACCTTTGACGTTTGACACCCGTGTTTGGGCTCTTCCGAGTCGTGAAAGCAAGACCATCCCCCCTCCCCCCCCTAAAGAACTTTTTAACCTACCCCCCTGCATTCCTCCACCCTCACCAACCCCTCCCCCCTCCACATATCCCGCTTTCATAAATAAGCTCCACTCAAGTACCCCCCCCCCCCCCCCCTCTTGGTTGCCTCACCCCCCCGAAGCCTATCTCTGGAACCGTTAGAGATAACTATATCGAGATTAGGCTCATTCGATTCGGGAGGAAAAATTGAACAATCTGGCTCCAGCGGAATTGCGAGAAAAAGCATAGCAAAGGAGGTACTGCTTCAGGAATCTATCGGGATCGACCTGGGTTACTGCACTGCAGCAAATCAGACGCTAGAGGCACATTTGTGTCTGTCGCGCAGCGGCGTGTGCTCCGGATAACAACATAGACGCAGTCTATCAAGCGTCAGAACGCCAAAACATCGCGTCAAAAACATCGAGAGGACAGCATCATCACTGCGTACAAAGCTGTCGAAACTTATTTAGGGTGAGTCCATCACATAGATAAGAAAAAAAAAAAAAAAAAAAAAAAAATATATTGTTATAAATATTTACCAATTATAAATTTATAATACTGTCATTTGTTCTGTTTTGTTACTGTTTTATATACTGTTTCTAAGCCTAAATTAAAAATTAAAAAATTTAAAGATGTCTTCCGTTCCCACAATCCGTAAGTCAGCTGCGGAGGTCGCACCGAAGGCACGACCGTTGCGGACGAAAGTCCTTAAAAATGTAGCAAAGTCCACTGCGTCGGAGAGGCTTGCTTAACAGTCCGCTCCACGGGATCTGCCTGAAGTGTCAAAAGCAGCTTCGGAACCAGCGGCAGGGGACGGTAGCCTTGCGTCGTCAGTTGACAATCTCTCTCTGCCGGAGAAATGTGACGTGGCAGAGACGGCGGAGTCAAAAGTAATCAACTGGGAGCAACTGGGCATATCTCCACCACACCGCATCCTGTCAGACGAGGAGAGCTCTGTCGTATCTTCCATCACCGACCATCAGGCACGGAAAAGGGCCAGTCTTCTCTACAGCACACCGAGAAGAGGGACTGGCGTAGAAATGGACATGGCGACGAGAGAGGCCAACTCTCTACTGCAGAATGGGAAGGGTGCGTTGGAGGCATCGGGAAATATGAAGAAGGAGTACAGGACGACTTGCCACGACAGCCTGCAAGGGCTTTACGAGATCGTCCTTTCCCTGTCCGACTCTCGAGCGAGGCACAAATATAACCTCGAGAAGGAGCGCTCTCGACACGCCCGAGAACTAGTGCAAGTGGAGCGCTCTCACAGAGAAGAGGTGATAAAATACCAGCAGAAACTCATCACCGAGCTGGGTTGCGCTCGAAATGACATTTCCGGAACGCTGAAGGAGGCTAAAGATATCCGAAACTGGCTCGGGTACGAGACAGAACAGCCGTTCAGGGAAATAAAGGAAGTCAGGAAGTCGATCGAGTCGTTGACAGCTCTAATAAAAACTGGACACGAGAAAGTCAAGGTTCTGGACGCGCCCGCAAACGGGGACCCAAAATGGGATACCGTAGCGGCGGGCCTTACAAAGCTGGGAAACCACATTACGAGCGTATCAAACCAGCTGGATACGCTCCGCCAGGCAACAGAAAAGATCCGGCAGGAGCTCCAAGCACCCGCAGAGCCCTTAGTTGCCCCTCTCCTAGCACCCGAGGCCTCCATGGAACCCAAACTCGAAAAACTGGCCGAAGGCATGGAAACCATAACAAAGTTGATCAGAACCATTCTGGAGAAGTCCGAAATACCTCCCCCCCAACAACTACCACCGCTGGATCTGACTAAACACCTCCAGCCCTTGTCGGAGAGGCTGGACATCGTGTCCTCCGAACTTAGAGTGTTGAGGGATAAGGAACCCCAGTTTCCAGCCCAACCAGCACCGAGCCTAGACACTGAGTTCGCGGTGGAGGAAGTAAAGAGGACTCTTGCCTCCATTGAAAAGGGAGTATCGGAGCTGAAGCAGCCGGAAACCTTACAACAGGGCCCCAAGACCTTCGCCCAGGCTGCTAAAACGCCCAAACGGCCGAACCATACGTTGATAATCTCCTCAACAGATCCTAAACACACGGGGGAGAACGTCATAGAGAAAATGAGGGAAGCTCTTGACCTCAAAACGACCGGAGCTAAAGTCGACAAGGTGAGGAAAGCACGCAACCAGAAGATCGTGGTAAGCTGCGCGAGCAAAGAAGACCTCGGCCTCGTTAAAAGTCGGGTCCAGACCACCAGTGGGCTAAAGGTCCAGGAGGCCATGCCTAGTAACCCACTGATCGTCGTCAAAGGGGTGCTCTCTTCTTATACCAACGAAGAGATGGTAGACCTCCTCCAGGCCCAAAATAAACACCTTTGGAAAGGTCTGGACCCGGCTGGCCTTGTCCTTAAACTGAGATTCCGAAGACGCGCGAGGAATCCCCTTGAATGCCACCCGGTCTTCGAACTCTCCCCAGAGCTTTGGAAGCGGCTCACGCAGGCGGAAAAGGTACACCTCGGAATACAGAGGTGCCCAGTAGAGGACCAGTCTCCTCTAGTGCAGTGCACCAAGTGCCTAGGCTACGGTCACGGCAGAACTCTCTGCAAGGCAGTAAAAGAAAGCTGTGGATACTGTGGCGAGGCACACACTGGGAGAGACTGCTCAGTCAGGGCAAACGGTGGCCCCCCTGCCTGCGTGAACTGCATCAAAGTAGGGAGAGAGGGAAAAGACACGGTCCATCCGGCGTTCAGCTCCGAATGTCAAGAGAGGCAAAAATGGGACAACATCGCGAGGTCGCGTGTTTCTTATTGCTAAGGGCAACGACGGGAACAATGTGTCAGTCACCCAGCAAAGCACAAGAGGACGAGCAGACAGGCTAAAGTTCATCCAGGCCAACCTGCAACGCTCCAAGCTCGCAACAGCAGAACTGCACCATGCGGCCGAAGAGATGGGAATCTCAATCGCACTTGTCCAAGAGCCCTATGTTGGGAGAATAGGTGTGATGAAGCAAAACCCCGGCACACAAGTCATCCAGTGCACTCTCAATCGGCAAAAACCAGTAAAGGCGGCAATCGTCGTGTTCGGGAACAACCTGGAAGTCATTCATGACCCTCAGATTGTCAGCGAAAACGTTGCAGCCGTTCTGCTGAAGGTGGGTCAGCTAAAGCTTGGAGTGGTATCAGTCTACTTTGAGGGTGACCAAGATATAGACCCATACCTCGTCAAAACCAAGGAGGCAATAAATAAGTTACGCACATCCAACATATTGCTGGGGGGAGACGTGAACGCATGGAGCCAGTGGTGGGGAAGCAACAGCGAGGACCACCGAGGGGCATCGTACAACGCATTCCTCTCTGAACTAGACCTACAGATACTCAACACGGGCCAGACTCCAACTTTCGAATGCTACAGGGGAGACAGGCTATACCAGAGCATAGTCGACGTTACCACATGCAGTGTGTCGCTGTTAGGCAGAGTTGAGGATTGGCGTGTGGACAGGAATATAACGACATCCGACCACAATGCAATAACATTCTCATTACGCCTAGAAAAAGCGTTACAGCCTCTTAAACCAGTCTCTACACGCATATATAACACCAAAAAGGCAAAGTGGTCGGACTTCAGGACGCGCTTCAAGGCATACCTGTCAGAACACAGCATCACACCCGCCACAGTATCGGAGGTCTCTCACCCTGAACAACTGGATGCTCTCGTCTCAAAATACGTCGACCTATTACACCGCTCGGCCAAAAAATCGATACCGAAACTGGGGAACAAAAAAATTGACTCGAGACCGCCTTGGTGGACTGATTCTCTCGAACAGTTAAAGCAAGGAACACTGACCAAGAAAAGGAGAATCAGGAATGCGGCCCCTAGTCGAAGGAACCTGGTCATCGACGAGTACGTAAAGGCAAAACAAGAGTACTTAACTAGAGCAGCGGAAACGGCAACAGAAAATTGGAAGCAGTTCTGCTCCACACAGGACCGGGAGAGTATGTGGGATGGCATTTACAGGGTCTTGAGGAAAACGGCCAGAAGACAGGAAGACACGCTCCTAAGGAACACCGCAGGCGAAACACTAAGCCCACAGCAATCAGCGGATCTTCTGGCAAAAACGTTCTACCCAGACGACTCTGTGGACGCCGAACAACAACACCACGCGTCGGTCCGGAGACTTGCGGAGGAACGTACCCCAACTGAAACCGAGGGCTTGTCGGCCGACGATCCACCATTTACGCCCGCGGAGCTGGAAATGGTCCTTCAGCGACAAAATCCAAAGAAAGTTCCAGGGCCCGATGGGCTGACGGCCGACATTTGCACAGCCGCTATAAATTGCAACAGGGAGGTGTTCCTGGCGCTGGCCAACAAGTGCCTGTCACTACCGCACTTCCCAAAGCAATGGAAAATAGCTCACGTGTGCATACTCCGTAAGCCGGGCAAGGACGACTACACCCACCCAAAGTCATATAGACCAATAGGACTACTCTCGGTCCTGGGCAAAATCATCGAGAAGCTCGTCGTGGGCAGACTGCAACACCACTTCCTTCCGACTCTAAACACACACCAATACGGGTTCATGCCGCAGCGAGGAACCGAGGACGCCCTCTTTGTCCTAATGGAGCACATACGGGCCGAAATAAAAGCCAAAAAAGTAGTGCTCTTAGTATCACTGGACATAGAGGGGGCCTTTGACAACGCGTGGTGGCCTGCCCTCAAAATGCAAATGCTACACAAAAAATGCCCCAAGAACCTCTTTGCTCTCGTATCTTCATACCTGGAGGACCGGTACATCAGGGTCAACTACGCCAGGGCGACTAGCGAGAAGGGCACCACAAAAGGATGCGTCCAGGGGTCAATAGCCGGTCCGACGTTCTGGAACCTTATCCTAGACTCGCTCTTGGAGGAATTGACGACAATGGGGGTATATTGTCAAGCGTTTGCGGATGATGTGGTCCTCGTTTTCACATCCCACGAGGTCAGCTCCCTGCAGCAGTCAGCTCAAAGAACGCTGCAAACAGTGTCAGACTGGGGTGTACGAAACAAGCTTTGCTTCGCCGCACACAAGACCAACGCAATGGTGATTACGAAAAAGCTCAAGTACGACACCCCTGTAATTCACATGTCTGGCATTCGACTGACCATTGTCGAGGAGATCAAGCTGTTGGGACTCGTCATAGACCACAAGCTTACCTTTAATGCGCACGTGACTGCAACATGCAAAAAAGCTGCAGACATCTACAAACAACTAGCGTGCGCGGCAAGGGTGACTTGGGGCCTGAACAGCGAGATAATCAGGACCATATACGTGTCGGTGATAGAGCCGATCGTGTTGTATGCAGCGAGCGCGTGGGCCCCAGCAGCAGAGAAACTGATGACACGAAATCAGTTAGACTCGCTGCAAAGAGGCTTCACGCAGAAAATCTGCAAAGCATACCGCACGGTGTCTCTGACATCGGCTCTCATCCTGTCAGGCCAACTGCCCCTGGACCTCCGGGTCACTGAAGCATCTACCCTATTCAAGGTCAAAAAGGGTCATTCCCAAGAGTACCTACCGCCGGGAAGAGAGGTCGAGCGCAAGGCCGGGCCCCTACAGATCCCCCATCCATCACGGCTCATAATAACTGAGTATGAGTGCCTCGAGAACATGGATCCTGAAACCCTGAGTGACCACCAAGTAACCGGACCCCATATTTACACCGATGGCAGCAAAATAGAGGGGAAAGTCGGTGCGGCCTTTACTTGGTGGAACGAAGGCAGGGAATCCAAGTACTCAACCTTCCGTCTGGAGCCGCACAACACAGTCTTTCAATCGGAAATGTACGCGTTATATCGAGCAGTCAGGACGGTGAGAACGGCTAGGATGGCCACCGCCAACATATTAAGCGACTCAAGATCTTCGCTTGATTTGTTGAGAAGCCCGTCTGTCACTCACCCGTTGGCACTCGGTATAAAAAGGCTAGTACGTGAAATCCGAGAAGAGGGCAGAGACGTGAGGCTGTTTTGGTTGAGAGCACACGTGGGTACTCCTGGGAACGAGAGAGCGGACGAGTTAGCAAAGAAAGCGGCTCTTACAATGAAAACAGCCCCCGACTACGACAAGGTACCAATATCCTTCATCAAGAGGCAGATTCGTGAGGAAACTGTAAAGAAATGGCAGCAGCGGTACGAATCCTCCAGCACAGGTTCGGTCACTAAAGTGTTTTTCCCCACCGTTCAGGCGGCAAGGAAGATCCTTAAAGGCATGGCACTGTCACCTACCCATGTCCAAATTTTGACCGGTCACGGAGGGTTCGGGGCCTATCTCCATCGCTTCCACCTCAAAGACAGTCCCTCATGCGTCTGCGACCCCAATTATGAAGAGACAGTATGGCACGTGCTTACCGAGTGCCCAAGATTTGGTCGTGAGCGAATGGACCTAGAAACTGAAATCCAGATCTCAGTTATTCAGTCCACACTCCATTCCATCATGGAGAACAAAGCCACCAGAACACCATTCTTGGAATTCGCGAGCAGAATCGTGCAAGTCGTAGCAAATGCAAATGGTTCAACACAGTTTACCCCCCACCCACACACACACAACCCTACACCCACACCCGCACCCACACAAACACATCACACCGTGAGCACAGCCGTCACCACGGATACGCCCAGCCCCAGTATTTCCCCGCCAAACCCTCGCACCTTGGCGTTACGCCGGTTACTTATATGCGGAGAGAGTGGGCAACCAGGCATCAGAACCCGTGGCGTGGCTCTGTTTATGAACAAGAATGCCGAGAGACTTGGTATAAACTTCTGCCGCGTGGAAAGGGAAAACAGCGTCGCCATATCGCCGGGCCTAGCAGCGTTGATCAACGGGAGCACCTCAAAAGCGAGCATGAAACGCTCAAAGTTCAACGCGTTACCCGAAGCGGAAGTTGCCGAACACCGATACCGTCTAGTGCGATCACAAAACAAGACGATCGCACTATTCGAGTGGCGTGAGGAAACTCCGTTTGCACAAGCATGCTCCCTGCTCACCGAAATCGGGGAGGCTGGTCGGTCAGCGAGCGGATGCCCTCGAATGATCAGCATAGACGCAATGGCGATTGGCTACGATAGAGGGAGAGTTGCCGATCGGTACGGATGCATCAAAGCCTCAGAAGACCATGAGGTGGTAGTTTACGAGGACAGGGGGGAAGACTTAAGCTTCCTAAAATCTCCCCGTAACGATGCCGAAAAGACCGCAACCGACCGGCAGGCATCCTCCATGTCAGCCCCAACCACGCCCTGCGGTTCCGAGCGATTGCAGCAGAAGCTTGCCGCGGAGAAAGCCGCCTCAGAAAAGAAAAGCGGCAGGTCAACAGAGAAAACCAAGACCGAGAGCCGATTAAAGACCATCTCTAACCTCTTCAGTAGGCTACTGGGAGTCGACAGTGCGAGGCCAGGAAAACACGAACATAACAGCCAAGCGGCCGCATTGCGGGAATTCGCCAGGGTTACCCCGAAACCTCCTAAAGAGCAGCGGCCAGTTCCAACTAGGGCCGACAAAGGAGAGGTCAGTCCGCCGAAACTCAAGCCGGCAACGGAACCCGCAGACCACATTCAAAACGCCTTCCTTGAGTTTCAAGCGCTCACTAAAGCGACTAAAGCAGTCAGTCTCATGACTTGCCAAAAAATTATGCAGTCATACCAGCTGGAGATTGAAGGTCTGCTTAAAGTGAGACTCGAAGAGGCCGAAGCAGCCATATACGATAACGTCACCTCCCAAGTCATTAAAGGAGAAATGACTGGCACGTACATGGCTGCGTATAATGCTACACATGGCTTTGTGCCATTGGACAAGTCAGCAACGACACAGACTGGCCACATAACTTTTGTGACACCCGAATGTGACCCAATAGTGGTAGTGGCCCGATGCACTAAAATCATGATGGACGACAAGATCCTCGAACAGGCGGAAGCAATCTCGAGGAGCATCGGTCAAAGTGGAGTTTGGGCACTACCGAAAATAAGGTGGGTAAACGGCGTTCCAGGATGTGGCAAGACGACCTGGGTGGTTAATAACTTCGATAGGGATCACGACGTCATCGTCACTACGACAACCGAGGCCGCGAAAGATCTGCGGCAAAAGCTGGCGCACCAAATTGGTGAATACAACAGAACCAAGGTGCGCACACTGGCCTCAATATTAGCAAACGGGTTCAAAGGGCCACACAAATGCAGGCGCATTGTAGTGGACGAGGCTCTCATGAACCACTTTGGGGCCATAGTGATGGCAGTTCGATTGTCAGGTGCGACCGAAGTGGTCCTTGTCGGAGATATTAACCAACTGCCCTATCTGGACAGGGAAAACCTTTTTCCCCTTAGATACGCCCGCCCGAACTCTGTGGCGACCATCAGCCAAGAGTTGTCCTGTACGCATCGGACCCCAATGGATGTCGCGTACGCCCTAGCAGAAGTATATCCCGGCATTTACTCGTCAAAGAACCATGTCCACTCCCTGCAGCTGAAAAGGTTCACAGGCGCCGATATACCAAGCACCCTCTCCAACACACTGTTCCTGGTACACACGCAGGAGGAGAAAAAGTCCCTCACTGACCAGGGATATGGTTCGGGTGCCGGATCGAGCGTTCTGACCATCCACGAAGCTCAGGGACTGACATGCGAGACAGTCCTCATCCTGAAGACTAAGTCCAAGAACATCATGCTCCACAGCAGCGTCCCCCATGCGGTAGTGGCCGTATCCAGACACACAGCCAGCTGTGTGTACTACGCCGACAACGCAGACGACGCTATTGGACGATTTGTAAGACGAGCACAGGAAGCCACAACAAAGGATATCATAGACAACAACATGATGCAGGCTATGCGACATCGGGACACGAAGGTCGTCAAGGCGCTGATACGTCTCCAAACGCACTAACCGACGACTGTTTTTGACACTCTCTGACTCAGACTGTCTGGACAATAAACTAGTTAAGCCGGCTGCAGCAGCCGTTCCACGGTGGGAAACCTGCAGCTGACGATTAACCCAACCAACCCTTCCATACTCAATTTATCGTGTAAAAAAAAAAAAAAAAAAAAAAAAAACCTAACCTAACCTAACCTTTTTTTTTTTTTTTTTTTTTTTTTTTTTTTTTTTTTTTTTTTTTTGACGCTGGGAAAAAATGCATTACGCATACCCTCCCATCGGGGGATGGGGGGGCTATGTGGGACTCCCCGGTGTGACCCGGTATACCCACTAAAACGACCCAGCGGCACTCCCGCTTCGTCCGAGTGGCGGGGGACTGGGAAACCGGCACAGCCTTTACTTCCAGTCCACCGCCGACGAATTCCTCACAAGGCGGGCCCCTCACGTCCCCCCCGTGGGGAGGGACACGGGCCCGGGAATGACCGACGAAGGTGGTGACGGGTGCAATGCGGGCGAAGGTATTCCCGCGCCTGTCGCCCGCCCGTCGACACCGTGATGAGGGAGAGGACCTCGCCTTCCCCGACCCCTTCTTCGTCTGCGGAGCGGTGCAGCGAGAGGGTCGTCCTCCCGCGCGCGCTCCGCCTCCTCCTTTTGCGAGATTACGTCCTCGCAAAAGGAGGCGACCGCTGCCCAGGCCTCCTCGCTCCCCAGCATGGCGTTGACCACGCCAGGAAGCGAGAGATCCTGTCCGATCACAGCGATCAGACCGCGGCGCAGCTCGGACCAAGCCGGGCACACCTCGAGGGTGTGCTGCGCCGTGTCCTCCGCCGCGCCGCAGTCGTGGCACGCCGGGGTCTCCTCCCTCCCGATCCGGTGCAGGTGCGATCCGAAACAGCCATGGCCGGACAACACCTGCACCAAACGGAACGAGAGGAAACCGTGGGACCGCTCGAGCCAGCTCCGCAGGACCGGACCGAGCGCGTCCAACGTACGGCGGCCAAAGGCGGCGTTGGCGAGGTCCTCCGCCCAGTGGAGGACGATGGCGTCCTTCGCCTCCCGCCGCACGGCCTCCCGCTCTTCGGCAATCGGGCGCTCCCCGAGCGCCTTCCGGCGCGCCGTCCACTCATACACTCTGGCGAGCACCCAAGCCTCCAACTCCCAAGGAGGGGTGCCGGCCAGAGCGCACGCCGCCGAGAAGCCTACCGAGCGGTAGGCCCTCGCCACCCGCAGTGCAATAGCCCTTTGGGGCCTGCGGATGGCGGTCGCATTCTCCCTCCTGTTGAGGGAGTTCGCCCAGATTGGGGCCCCGTAAAGGGCCATGCTCCGCAGAATGCCGGCATACAGGCGCCGGCATTTCGCCTTGGGCCCCCCCAGGTTCGGGAGGAGCCACGAGAGGGCGCCAGCGGTTTTCAACAGGCGCGTCGACAGCCCGCTGAAGTGCGGGCCGAAGCGCCACCTGTCGTCCAGGACCAGGCCCAGGTACTTCATCTGGGCCCGGACCCCTATCCTGACGCCCTCTACGACAATGTGGGCGTCGGGAGGGCAGCGCTGCCGAGGCCCTGGAGGAGGGCTCCCCGCAGGAGCCAGTCGAACCCGATGTTCCAAAGGGGCGGTCCAAGCACCGACCCCTGCGGAACACCGGACTCTGCGCCGTACCGCCTCACCGTGGCCGTCTTGTCCACGAGGAGGACCTCTCGGTCCTCCAAGTAGCTGGCCAGGAGGTTTCGCAGGTATTGGGGCACTCCGTGATACCGGAGCGCCTCCAATACCGTCGAGTGGGGCACGGAGTTGAAGGCGTTGGCAATGTCGAACGACACCGCCAGCACTCCGCCCCCCGCCTCCACCGCCTCCTTCACCTGGCCCTTGAGTAGGGCCAGCGCATCGATCGTCGAACGCCCTCGACGGAAACCGAATTGGGCGTCCGACAGGTCCGGCCCTACCCCCCGCAAAAGGCTATCAAGCCGGGAGGCGACGATCCCCTCGAACAATTTACCGACCTCATCGAGCAGAACGATGGGCCGGTATGCCGAGGGGGAGTCCACCGGGCGTCCCTCCTTTCGGAGGAGGCATAGCTGCCCCTCCTTCCACAGTTTCGGGAACCTCCCAGCCGTTAAGCACGCGCTGAAGAGGTCCCGAAACCTGTCCTCCATTTCGGAGGCGGCGATCGCCACCACCCGTGCGGGGACGCCGTCCGGTCCGGGGGCCGTCCTCTTCGCGCGGAGGCTGAGAACCCCAGCGTAGAACTCCGCCGCCGTCACCGGGGGGACCTCTTCCTCCGGCGAAGCCGACCCTTGCGGGGGATCCATCGTTGGTGGGGTGAAGTCGGTCCTGCGCGGAAACAGGGACCGGACCACCCCATCCAGCAACGCAGGCTCGAGGGTCTCCGTCAGTGGGGGACCACAGGGGCGCAGCTGGTTCCGCGCCGCCTTGTATGGTCTCCCATACGGATCCCTGTCGAGTTCCTCCAGCATCTCGGCCCTCGCCGAGTCTTTCGCAGCACCCATCGCGGATTTGAGGACCGTCGTCGCCTCTCGGTAAGAGGCGTATAGGCGGTCCTCTTCCGCCTGGACTCGATTTTGGGTGCTGCGCCGTCGGCTCCGCGCGTAGGCCCTTCTGGCCGCCACGCAGGCGGCCCGGAGCCCCGCCAGCTCCTCCGTCCACCAATAGACGGCACGACGGGGAGGCGGACGGCGAGACCGAGGCATGCTGGAGTTGCACACCTCTGTCAGGGACCCCCTGAGCCGGACCGCTGCGGCGTCCACGTCCAGGACCTCGACAGGGGGCGACAGCCAGTCCTGGAGAAAGGCCGCCTCCTTGGCTGCCTCCCGGTCCAGGCGGGTGAGTGCCCACCGTGGGAAGGGAGATTGCCCAGCGCGAGCCATCCCCCCCCCCTGGGTGGAGAAGTCGAACCGCACGTATCGGTGGTCCGACAAGGTCTCCACCATCTCCACCCGCCAGCTGACGACGCGGGCGGCTAGGGCGGGGGTGGCAAACGAGACGTCCACCACCGACCCACCCCGTTGCCGCACACACGTGTGGACCGCCCCCCTGTTGAGGAGGGACACACCGCATGAGGCCGCCCAAAACTCGACGGCGCGCCCCCGGACGTTGCAACCGGCGGCCGGGCTGCCCCAGGCCACCGACTTGGCGTTCAGGTCGCCCAACACCACGACCTGGCGTGGCGCCGCCCTCCCTACGACTGCGGTGAGGACCTCGAGGAAATCCTCAAAGTCCGAGAGAGGGCGGTTTGGGGAGAAATAGACCCCCACCAGGGCCATGTCCCCCCACGCGGCGGCCACGTATCCCGGTCCCCTCTCTAAGAGCGAGAGGGGAGGGGAGTCTGTGGAAGGCCGCGACACCAACGCCACCGAGCCGTCCCGGTCGCCCAGCCAACGGCCAGGGACCGAGTAAGGCTCGGCGACCACCGCCAAGTCCACCAACCACTCAGCCATGGTCTGCATCAGCAGATCCTGGGCCGCCCTGCAGTGGTTGGTGTTCGCCTGAAGGATGCGATGTTCGACCCTATCCATCAGTCGGACATCGCACCCCCCTCCGCAGCCGCCGCAGGAACGACGGTGCTAGCGGCAGCAGCAGGCCCGGTCGGCGCCTGCGCTTTGCCTCGCCTAGGGGGAGGATTGCAGTTCCTCCCTCTCATGACGTGGCCCGCCAGGCGGCCACTGGCAGCACACACCGCGCAGTGCGGCGTGGCGGCCTTGCAGGCAGCGGCTTTGTGGCCTTCCTTGCCGCAGCGGAGGCACATGTCCGTCCTGTCTACCGCGGACGGACACAGGGGCCGGGTGTGTCCGATGCCGAAGCACCGGAAACACCGCAGAGGCTGGTCCTCGAGTGCCCGGACTGCACCCGAGCTGAACCCGACCATGAGCCGTCCCTTGGCAAGGACGGCTTTGGCAGAGGCGACCGGGCACTCGAGGCGAATGGTGCCCATGCCGCCGCGGCAGGGCCTTATGTCCCGGCCTTGGACTGCCGCCACGCCACAGCCCCCCATCGCTGCGACCGCCGCCACCACCTCCTCCTTGGTGACGGAGTCGTCGAGGCCCATCACCTCTATGGCCGCCGACTTGACCGGTCGGGCCACCTTGGCCGAATCCGCGATGACCTCCTGCAGCTTGGCTGCAAAGAGGTCCGCATGGGCACTCCCCTCTGCCCCCGGGAACTCGAATATTCGAGCCCCGGCTTGGGTCCGCCGGCAAGCCACACTGCTGATCCCAAGTTGGGTGGGATCGGCATTTGCACGCGCCCGCACCAAAATGGACGCGTACGTCTCCCCTCGCCCCGCAGCCTCCGCGGTGAGCGTCACCACGACGGCCGCGGTTTTTGGGGGGACCAGCCGCCCCCCTCCCCTCCCCCTTCCCTTCCCCTTTCCCTTGCCGGTCGTCTGCGACCGGCTGGGAGCGGTGGTGGCGGGGACGACAGGGACCGTCGCCGTCCTTTTGGCTTTGCCCTTCCCCTTACGGACCACTTCCGTCCACTCGTTGGACGGGGTGGTGGAAGGGAGAAGGGCGTCTTCCGCCTGAGACGAGGACGGCCCCGGCCCACACCGCCTCTTATCCGCCGCAAGCGGCGGTCGGAGGCGCTTCTCTGGCAAGAGCCGGTCCTCTATACCTGCCAAGCAGGCTCTTGTGAAGGCCCTCTCCTCCATTACCACCTTGCGGATGATATCCTCAAGGTTGGAGGCGGGGCCCTCAGCCGTATGGCCCGTGTTGGCCTGTTGAGGCGGGGCCGTGGCTTCAGCCAGCTTCTGATGAAGCTGGCTGACCTCCGACTGCAGGCGATCTAGCCTCGCCTGCAGTTGTTGCGTCTCGTCGGTGGTCCTGCGCTGGACCAGCTCCGCGACGATACCGCGCATGCTCGCGGCCCTGCATTTTAGGGCCTTTTGAAGGGTCCCCTTCAAGTTGGAGGACTTAGAGGCGACCTCTACAATCTCCTCCTCGTCCTCCTCCGCCATTTTTTGCAGCTCGGCCAGGGAGTGGTCCGAGTACAGAACGCGGGACGCACCGTACCCGGACTTGGCCCGGGCAGCGTGCGCCCGCTTCTCCCTGGAATCCGACACACAAACGAGTGAGTCGTTGTCGGACGACTCGTCCGCCCCTCCGAACAAGCTAGCCGCAGATGGCGCGCGGCTAGCCTCTGACGCCTGAGCGTCGGAGTGGCCCTGAGAAGGGCCTTTTGGTTGGCCCTGAGAAGGGCCTTTGGGTTGGCCCTGAGAAGGGCCTTTTTGTTTTAAAAACCGCCCGCAGGCGTCCCTCGTGGGTTTAAGCATTTCCTACGATTCGTAGTTCACAAGACAATAAGATAAAATAAGCTACGAGAGCACAGTGCACTTTGGCCAACCCAGTCTGCCACTCCGTTACGGTGGTCAGAACTGGGTCGTTTCCAGGGGACGCGACGTGGACGCAAGCACTGTGGGGTGGTCCCCCAACCTAACCTTTTTTTTTTTTTTTTTTTTTTTTTTTCTTTTTTTTTTTTTTTTTTGACGCTGGGAAAAAATGCATTACGCATACCCTCCCATCGGGGGATGGGGGGGCTATGTGGGACTCCCCGGTGTGACCCGGTATACCCACTAAAACGACCCAGCGGCACTCCCGCTTCGTCCGAGTGGCGGGGGACTGGGAAACCGGCACAGCCTTTACTTCCAGTCCACCGCCGACGAATTACCGACAAGGCGGGCCCCTCATGTCCCCCCCGTGGGGAGGGACACGGGCCCGGGAATGACCGACGAAGGTGGTGACGGGTGCAATGCGGGCGAAGGCACCCCCGCGCCTGTCGCCCGCCCGTCGCCACCATGAGGAGGGAGAGGACCTCGCCTTCTCCGACCCCTTCTTCGTCTGCGGAGCGGCGCAGCGAGAGGGTCGTCCTCCCGCGCGCGCTCCGCCTCCTCCTTTTGCGAGATTACGTCCTCGCAAAAGGAGGCGACCGCTGCCCAGGCCTCCTCGCTCCCCAGCATGGCGTTGACCGCGCCAGGAAGCGAGAGATCCTGTCCGATCACAGCGATCAGACCGCGGCGCAGCTCGGACCAAGCCGGGCACACCTCGAGGGTGTGCTGCGCCGTGTCCTCCGCCGCGCCGCAGTCGTGGCACGCCGGGGTCTCCTCCCTCCCGATCCGGTGCAGGTGCGATCCGAAACAGCCATGGCCGGACAACACCTGCACCAAACGGAACGAGAGGAAACCGTGGGACCGCTCGAGCCAGCTCCGCAGGACCGGACCGAGCGCGTCCAACGTACGGCGGCCAAAGGCGGCGTTGGCGAGGTCCTCCGCCCAGTGGAGGACGATGGCGTCCTTCGCCTCCCGCCGCACGGCCTCCCGCTCTTCGGCAATCGGGCGCTCCCCGAGCGCCTTCCGGCGCGCCGTCCACTCATACACTCTGGCGAGCACCCAAGCCTCCAACTCCCAAGGAGGGGTGCCGGCCAGAGCGCACGCCGCCGAGAAGCCTACCGAGCGGTAGGCCCTCGCCACCCGCAGTGCAATAGCCCTTTGGGGCCTGCGGATGGCGGTCGCATTCTCCCTCCTGTTGAGGGAGTTCGCCCAGATTGGGGCCCCGTAAAGGGCCATGCTCCGCAGAATGCCGGCATACAGGCGCCGGCATTTCGCCTTGGGCCCCCCCAGGTTCGGGAGGAGCCACGAGAGGGCGCCAGCGGTTTTCAACAGGCGCGTCGACAGCCCGCTGAAGTGCGGGCCGAAGCGCCACCTGTCGTCCAGGACCAGGCCCAGGTACTTCATCTGGGCCCGGACCCCTATCCTGACGCCCTCTACGACAATGTGGGCGTCGGGAGGGCAGCGCTGCCGAGGCCCTGGAGGAGGGCTCCCCGCAGGAGCCAGTCGAACCCGATGTTCCAAAGGGGCGGTCCAAGCACCGACCCCTGCGGAACACCGGACTCTGCGCCGTACCGCCTCACCGTGGCCGTCTTGTCCACGAGGAGGACCTCTCGGTCCTCCAAGTAGCTGGCCAGGAGGTTTCGCAGGTATTGGGGCACTCCGTGATACCGGAGCGCCTCCAATACCGTCGAGTGGGGCACGGAGTTGAAGGCGTTGGCAATGTCGAACGACACCGCCAGCACTCCGCCCCCCGCCTCCACCGCCTCCTTCACCTGGCCCTTGAGTAGGGCCAGCGCATCGATCGTCGAACGCCCTCGACGGAAACCGAATTGGGCGTCCGACAGGTCCGGCCCTACCCCCCGCAAAAGGCTATCAAGCCGGGAGGCGACGATCCCCTCGAACAATTTACCGACCTCATCGATGGGCCGGTATGCCGAGGGGGAGTCCACCGGGCGTCCCTCCTTTCGGAGGAGGCATAGCTGCCCCTCCTTCCACAGTTTCGGGAACCTCCCAGCCGTTAAGCACGCGCTGAAGAGGTCCCGAAACCTGTCCTCCATTTCGGAGGCGGCGATCGCCACCACCCGTGCGGGGACGCCGTCCGGTCCGGGGGCCGTCCTCTTCGCGCGGAGGCTGAGAACCCCAGCGTAGAACTCCGCCGCCGTCACCGGGGGGACCTCTTCCTCCGGCGAAGCCGACCCTTGCGGGGGATCCATCGTTGGTGGGGTGAAGTCGGTCCTGCGCGGAAACAGGGACCGGACCACCCCATCCAGCAACGCAGGCTCGAGGGTCTCCGTCAGTGGGGGACCACAGGGGCGCAGCTGGTTCCGCGCCGCCTTGTATGGTCTCCCATACGGATCCCTGTCGAGTTCCTCCAGCATCTCGGCCCTCGCCGAGTCTTTCGCAGCACCCATCGCGGATTTGAGGACCGTCGTCGCCTCTCGGTAAGAGGCGTATAGGCGGTCCTCTTCCGCCTGGACTCGATTTTGGGTGCTGCGCCGTCGGCTCCGCGCGTAGGCCCTTCTGGCCGCCACGCAGGCGGCCCGGAGCCCCGCCAGCTCCTCCGTCCACCAATAGACGGCACGACGGGGAGGCGGACGGCGAGACCGAGGCATGCTGGAGTTGCACACCTCTGTCAGGGACCCCCTGAGCCGGACCGCTGCGGCGTCCACGTCCAGGACCTCGACAGGGGGCGACAGCCAGTCCTGGAGAAAGGCCGCCTCCTTGGCTGCCTCCCGGTCCAGGCGGGTGAGTGCCCACCGTGGGAAGGGAGATTGCCCAGCGCGAGCCATCCCCCCCCCCTGGGTGGAGAAGTCGAACCGCACGTATCGGTGGTCCGACAAGGTCTCCACCATCTCCACCCGCCAGCTGACGACGCGGGCGGCTAGGGCGGGGGTGGCAAACGAGACGTCCACCACCGACCCACCCCGTTGCCGCACACACGTGTGGACCGCCCCGCTGTTGAGGAGGGACACACCGCATGAGGCCGACCAAAACTCGACGGCGCGCCCCCGGACGTTGCAACCGGCGGCCGGGCTGCCCCAGGCCACCGACTTGGCGTTCAGGTCGCCCAACACCACGACCTGGCGTGGCGCCGCCCTCCCTACGACTGCGGTGAGGACCTCGAGGAAATCCTCAAAGTCCGAGAGAGGGCGGTTTGGGGAGAAATAGACCCCCACCAGGGCCATGTCCCCCCACGCGGCGGCCACGTATCCCGGTCCCCTCTCTAAGAGCGAGAGGGGAGGGGAGTCTGTGGAAGGCCGCGACACCAACGCCACCGAGCCGTCCCGGTCGCCCAGCCAACGGCCAGGGACCGAGTAAGGCTCGGCGACCACCGCCAAGTCCACCAACCACTCAGCCATGGTCTGCATCAGCAGATCCTGGGCCGCCCTGCAGTGGTTGGTGTTCGCCTGAAGGATGCGATGTTCGACCCTATCCATCAGTCGGACATCGCACCCCCCTCCGCAGCCGCCGCAGGAACGACGGTGCTAGCGGCAGCAGCAGGCCCGGTCGGCGCCTGCGCTTTGCCTCGCCTAGGGGGAGGATTGCAGTTCCTCCCTCTCATGACGTGGCCCGCCAGGCGGCCACTGGCAGCACACACCGCGCAGTGCGGCGTGGCGGCCTTGCAGGCAGCGGCTTTGTGGCCTTCCTTGCCGCAGCGGAGGCACATGTCCGTCCTGTCTACCGCGGACGGACACAGGGGCCGGGTGTGTCCGATGCCGAAGCACCGGAAACACCGCAGAGGCTGGTCCTCGAGTGCCCGGACTGCACCCGAGCTGAACCCGACCATGAGCCGTCCCTTGGCAAGGACGGCTTTGGCAGAGGCGACCGGGCACTCGAGGCGAATGGTGCCCATGCCGCCGCGGCCGGGCCTTATGTCCCGGCCTTGGACTGCCGCCACGCCACAGCCCCCCATCGCTGCGACCGCCGCCACCACCTCCTCCTTGGTGACGGAGTCGTCGAGGCCCATCACCTCTATGGCCGCCGACTTGACCGGTCGGGCCACCTTGGCCGAATCCGCGATGACCTCCTGCAGCTTGGCTGCAAAGAGGTCCGCATGGGCACTCCCCTCTGCCCCCGGGAACTCGAATATTCGAGCCCCGGCTTGGGTCCGCCGGCAAGCCACACTGCTGATCCCAAGTTGGGTGGGATCGGCATTTGCACGCGCCCGCACCAAAATGGACGCGTACGTCTCCCCTCGCCCCGCAGCCTCCGCGGTGAGCGTCACCACGACGGCCGCGGTTTTTGGGGGGACCAGCCGCCCCCCTCCCCTCCCCCTTCCCTTCCCCTTTCCCTTGCCGGTCGTCTGCGACCGGCTGGGAGCGGTGGTGGCGGGGACGACAGGGACCGTCGCCGTCCTTTTGGCTTTGCCCTTCCCCTTACGGACCACTTCCGTCCACTCGTTGGACGGGGTGGTGGAAGGGAGAAGGGCGTCTTCCGCCTGAGACGAGGACGGCCCCGGCCCACACCGCCTCTTATCCGCCGCAAGCGGCGGTCGGAGGCGCTTCTCTGGCAAGAGCCGGTCCTCTATACCTGCCAAGCAGGCTCTTGTGAAGGCCCTCTCCTCCATTACCACCTTGCGGATGATATCCTCAAGGTTGGAGGCGGGGCCCTCAGCCGTATGGCCCGTGTTGGCCTGTTGAGGCGGGGCCGTGGCTTCAGCCAGCTTCTGATGAAGCTGGCTGACCTCCGACTGCAGGCGATCTAGCCTCGCCTGCAGTTGTTGCGTCTCGTCGGTGGTCCTGCGCTGGACCAGCTCCGCGACGATACCGCGCATGCTCGCGGCCCTGCATTTTAGGGCCTTTTGAAGGGTCCCCTTCAAGTTGGAGGACTTAGAGGCGACCTCTACAATCTCCTCCTCGTCCTCCTCCGCCATTTTTTGCAGCTCGGCCAGGGAGTGGTCCGAGTACAGAACGCGGGACGCACCGTACCCGGACTTGGCCCGGGCAGCGTGCGCCCGCTTCTCCCTGGAAGCCACCCGCTCCTCCAGCTCTTGCTGGAGCTGCGCCCGCCGAGCCAGGTCCAACCGGCGTTTGGCGTCCGCGAGCCCAACGACATGGGTGTCCGCGGCCGCCGTCGGCTTTTTCGCCTTCGACAACCCCGTCGACCCCGAGGCCGAGGAGCCCCCGGACCCACCGCTCAGGTGGACCCGTTTCCGCGACCGACAATCGTCCGAATCCGACACACAAACGAGTGAGTCGTTGTCGGACGACTCGTCCGCCCCTCCGAACAAGCTAGCCGCAGATGGCGCGCGGCTAGCCTCTGACGCCTGAGCGTCGGAGTGGCCCTGAGAAGGGCCTTTTGGTTGGCCCTGTGAAGGGCCTTTGGGTTGGCCCTGAGAAGGGCCTTTTGGGAGGCCCTGAGAAGGGCCTTTGGGTTGGCCCTGAGAAGGGCCTTTTTGTTTTAAAAACCGCCCGCAGGCGTCCCTCGTGGGTTTAAGCATTTCCTACGATTCGTAGTTCACAAGACAATAAGATAAAATAAGCTACGAGAGCACAGTGCACTTTGGCCAACCCAGTCTGCCACTCCGTTACGGTGGTCAGAACTGGGTCGTTTCCAGGGGACGCGACGTGGACGCAGGAAAAAATGAGGGAAAAAATGCATTACGCATACCCTCCCATCGGGGGATAGGGGGGCTATGTGGGACTCCCCGGTGTGACCCGGTATACCCACTAAAACGACCCAGCGGCACTCCCGCTTCGTCCGAGTGGCGGGGGACTGGGAAACCGGCACAGCCTTTACTTCCAGTCCACCGCCGACGAATTCCCGACAAGGCGGGCCCCTCATGTCCCCCCCGTGGGGAGGGACACGGGCCCGGGAATGACCGACGAAGGTGGTGACGGGTGCAATGCGGGCGAAGGCACCCCCGCGCCTGTCGCCCGCCCGTCGCCACCATGAGGAGGGAGAGGACCTCGCCTTCTCCGACCCCTTCTTCGTCTGCGGAGCGGCGCAGCGAGAAGGTCGTCCTCCCGCGCGCGCTCCGCCTCCTCCTTTTGCGAGATTACGTCCTCGCAAAAGGAGGCGACCGCTGCCCAGGCCTCCTCGCTCCCCAGCATGGCGTTGACCGCGCCAGGAAGCGAGAGATCCTGTCCGATCACAGCGATCAGACCGCGGCGCAGCTCGGACCAAGCCGGGCACACCTCGAGGGTGTGCTGCGCCGTGTCCTCCGCCGCGCCGCAGTCGTGGCACGCCGGGGTCTCCTCCCTCCCGATCCGGTGCAGGTGCGATCCGAAACAGCCATGGCCGGACAACACCTGCACCAAACGGAACGAGAGGAAACTGTGGGACCGCTCGAGCCAGCTCCGCAGGACCGGACCGAGCGCGTCCAACGTACGGCGGCCAAAGGCGGCGTTGGCGAGGTCCTCCGCCCAGTGGAGGACGATGGCGTCCTTCGCCTCCCGCCGCACGGCCTCCCGCTCTTCGGCAATCGGGCGCTCCCCGAGCGCCTTCCGGCGCGCCGTCCACTCATACACTCTGGCAAGCACCCAAGCCTCCAACTCCCAAGGAGGGGTGCCGGCCAGAGCGCACGCCGCCGAGAAGCCTACCGAGCGGTAGGCCCTCGCCACCCGCAGTGCAATAGCCCTTTGGGGCCTGCGGATGGCGGTCGCATTCTCCCTCCTGTTGAGGGAGTCCGCCCAGATTGGAGCCCCGTAAAGGGCCATGCTCCGCAAAATGCCGGCATACAGGCGCCGGCATTTCGCCTTGGGCCCCCCCAGGTTCGGGAGGAGCCACGAGAGGGCGTCGGCGGTCTTCAACAGGCGCGTCGACAGCCCGCTGAAGTGCGGGCCGAAGCGCCACCTGTCGTCCAGGACCAGGCCCAGGTACTTCATCTGGGCCCGGACCCCTATCCTGACGCCCTCTACGACAATGTGGGCGTCGGGAGGGCAGCGCTGCCGAGGCCCACGAAAGAACACGGCCTCGGTCTTGTGCAGCGCCACCCTCAATCCTAGGCGGCGGATCCTCTCTGCGACCAAGGATCCGCCAGCCGAGGCCAGACAGGCCGCGTCTGCGAAATTCCTCCCCCGGGCAGTGAGGAGAGTGTCATCCGCGTAGCAGATGACACTCGTGCCCTGGAGGAGGGCTCCCCGCAGGAGCCAGTCGAACCCGATGTTCCAAAGGAGCGGCCCAAGCACCGACCCCTGCGGAACACCGGACTCTGCGCCATACCTCCTCACCGTGGCCGTATTGTCCACGAGGAGGACCTCTCGGTCCTCTAAGTAGCTGGCCAGGAGGTTTCGCAGGTATTGGGGCACTCCGTGATACCGGAGCGCCTCCAATATCGTCGAGTGGGGCACGGAGTTGAAGGCGTTGGCAATGTCGAACGACACCGCCAGCACTCCGCCCCCCGCCTCCACCGCCTCCTTCACCTGGCCCTTGAGTAGGGCCAGCGCATCAATCGTCGAACGCCCTCGACGGAAACCGAATTGGGCGTCCGACAGGTCCGGCCCTACCCCCCGCAAAAGGCTATCAAGCCGGGAAACCTAACCTAACCTTTTTTTTTTTTTTTTTTTTTGACGCTGGGAAAAAATGCATTACGCATACCCTCCCATCGGGGGATGGGGAGGCTATGTGGGACTCCCCGGTGTGACCCGGTATACCCACTAAAACGACCCAGCGGCACTCCCGCTTCGTCCGAGTGGCGGGGGACTGGGAAACCGGCACAGCCTTTACTTCCAGTCCACCGCCGACGAATTCCCGACAAGGCGGGCCCCTCATGTCCCCCCCGTGGGGAGGGACACGGGCCCGGGAATGACCGACGAAGGTGGTGACGGGTGCAATGCGGGCGAAGGCACCCCCGCGCCTGTCGCCCGCCCGTCGCCACCATGAGGAGGGAGAGGACCTCGACTTCTCCGACCCCTTCTTCGTCTGCGGAGCGGCGCAGCGAGAGGGTCGTCCTCCCGCGCGCGCTCCGCCTCTCGGACCTCAAAGTCCGGGAGAGGGCGGTTTGGGGAGAAATAGACCCCCACCAGGGCCATGTCCCCCCACGCGGCGGCCACGTATCCCGGTCCCCTCTCTAAGCGCGAGAGGGGAGGGGAGTCTGTGGAAGGCCGCGACACCAACGCCACCAAGCCGTCCCGGTCGCCCAGCCAACGGCCAGGGACCGAGTAAGGCTCGGCGACCACCGCCAAGTCCATTAGTCGGACATCGCTCCCCCCTCCGCAGCCGCCGCAGGAACGACGGTGCTAGCGGCTACAGCAGGCCCGATCGGCGCCTGCGCTTTGCCTCGCTTAGGGGGAGGATTGCAGTTCCTCCCCCTCATAACGTGGCCCGCCAGGCGGCCACTAGCAGCACACACCGCGCAGTGCGGCGTGGCGGCCTTGCAGGCAGCGGCTTTGTGGCCTTCCTTGCCGCAGCGGAGGTACATGTCCGTCCTGTCTACCGCGGACGGACACAGGGGCCGGGTGTGTCCGATGCCGAAGCACCGGAAACACCGCAGAGGCTGGTCCTCGAGTGCCCGGACTGCACCCGAGCTGAACCCGACTATGAGCCGTCTGCGAAGAGGTCCGCATGGGCACTCCCCTCTGTCCCCGGGAACTCGAATATTCGAGCCCCGGCTTGGGTCCGCCGGCAAGCCACACTGCCGATCCCAAGTTGGGTGGGATCGGCATTTGCACGCGCCCGCACCAAAATGGACGCGTACGTCTCCCCTCGCCCCGCAGCCTCCGCGGTGAGCGTCACCACGACGGCCGCGGTTTTTGGGGGGACCAGTTGTCCCTTTCCCCTCCCTTTCCCCTTCCCCTTTCCCTTGCCGGTCGTCTGCGACCGGCTGGGAGCGGTGGTGGCGGGGACGACAGGGACCGTCGCCGTCCTTTTGGCTTTGCCCTTCCCCTTACGGACCACTTGCGTCCACTCGTTGGACGGGGTGGTGGAAGGGAGAAGGGCGTCTTCCGCCTGGAATGAGGACGGCCCCGGCCCGCACCGCCTCTTATCCGCCGCAAGCGGCGGTCGGAGGCGCTTCTCTGGCAAGAGCCGGTCCTCTATTCCTGCCAAGCAGGCTCTTGTGAAGGCCCTCTCCTCCATTACCACCTTGCGGATGATATCCTCAAGGTTGGAGGCGGGGCCCTCTGCCGCATGGCCCGTGTTGGCCTGTTGAGGCGGGGCCGTGGCTTCAGCCAGCTTCTGATGAAGCTGGCTGACCTCCGACTGCAGGCGATCTATCCTCGCCTGCAGTTGTTGCGTCTCGTCGGTGGTCTTACGCTGGACCAGCTCCGCAACGATACCGCGCATGCTCGCGGCCCTGCATTTGAGGGCCTTTTGCAAGGTCCCCTTCATGTTGGAGGACTTAGAGGCGACCTCCACAATCTCCTCCTCGTCCTCCTCCGCCATTTTCTCCAGCTCGGCCAGGGAGTGGTCCGAGTAAAGAACGCGGGACGCACCGTACCCGGACTTGGCCCGGGCAGCGTGCGCCCGTTTCTCCCCGGCAACCACCCGCTCCTCCAGCTCTTGCTGGAGCTGTGCCCGCCGAGCCAGGTCCAACCGGCGTTGGGCGTCCGCGAGCCCAACGACATGGGTGTCCGCGGCCACCGTCGGCTGTTTCGCCTTCGACAACCCCGTCGACCCCGAGGCCGAGGAGCCCCCGGACCCACCGCTCATGTGGACCCGCTTCCGCGACCGTCCTTCTTCTTCGTCCGCATCCGACACACAAATAAGTGAGTCGTTGTCGGACGACTCGTCCGCCCCTCCGAACAAGCTAGCCGCAGATGGCGCGCGGCTAGCCTCTGACGCCTGAGCGTCGGAGTGGCCCTGAGAAGGGCCTTTTGGTTGGCCCTGAGAAGGGCCTTTGGGTTGGCCCTGAGAAGGGCGTTTCGGGTGGCCCTGAGAAGGGCCTTTGGGTTGGCCCTGAGAAGGGCCTTTTTGTTTTAAAAACCGCCCGCAGGCGTCCCTCGTGGGTTTAGACATTCCGACAAATTCGTAGACACAAGACAATAAAATAAAATAGCTACGAAAGCACAGTGCACTTTGGTCAACCCAGTCTGCCACTCCGTTACGGTGGTCAGAACTGGGTCGTTTCCAGGGGACGCGACGTGGACGCAAGCACTGTGGGGTGGTCCCCCAACCTAACCTAACCTTTTTTTTTTTTTTGTTTTTTTTTTTTTTTTTTTTTTTTTTGTTTCGGGGTGGAAAATCCTCACGGATGTCCTCCGCTCTGGGGCGGGCGGAGGGGTCTGTCAGACTCAAACTGACTAAAAACCACCCCGGTGTTCCCTTCCCACACTTGCACCGGGGATCATGGGAACTAGTGCGCCTTCCACGATCCCCGGCTAGTGCCGGCCCGCGTCTGCGGGCCTCCTCAAATCCACGGGGGGAGTGAAGTGAACACCCCCCGCGACTTTCATTAGGGGCGCGCGTGGAACACTACGCGCCACCGCCTCGGGTCCAGTTATATGGGGGGCGGCGGACGTCCCCAAGTCCGCCGTCCCTCTGAACCCGTTTAGGGGGGCTGGAAGAGGGCATTGTCCGCCCTCCGCCGACGCCCAGTACGTCTACTGCGGGTCCGGAGAGTGGTCTCGACCTCCCTTATCCTTTCCGCAGCCTCCTTCTGTGAGATGACGGTTTCACAAAAGGAGATCACCGCATCCCACGACTCTGCGCTCCCGACCATCGAGCGAGCGACGGCCAGCAGCGACAGGTCGGTTCCGACTTCTGTTATAAGGGCACGGCGCGGTTCCTCCCATGCGGCACACTCTGCCAGCGTATGCCGCGCCGTGTCCTCCAGACAGTGGACGCAGTGATGACACCGGGCGTCCGGCTCCCTGTTTATGCGACACAGGTACTTCCCGAAGCAACCATGCCCCGAGAAAACCTGCGTCGCCCGAAACGACAGGGAGCCGTGCCTCCTCTCGAGCCATTCCTCGAGCACTGGTCGGATCGCCTCGATGGTAGCGAGACCGGCGGTAGGGCGCGATAGCTTGTCCCGCCATTCCGCTACCAGGACCTCGCGGAGCTGGGACCGACGCAGATCGATCTCTCGCTGCATCGGCTCACCGCCCCGCGTCCGCGCCTCCTCGCGCCACCGGTACAGTGACGCGAGGACTCTCGCCTCTAGGTCCCAGGGTGGCGACCCGGCCAGTACACAAGCCGCCTCGTAGGAGATTGTGCGATACCCCCTGATAGACCTAACGGCCATCGCCCTCTGTGGTTTTCGCAGTATTGCGATGCTTCCGGCCGTCAGGTCAGAGGCCCACACCGGGGCCCCGTACAGGGCCATGGATCGCAAGACCCCTAGGTACAATCTCCTACAGGCGGTGCTCGGGCCCCCCAGATTGGGAAGCAGCGTTGCGAGCGCGCCCGCCGCGCCCATCAACTTGGGCACCAGCCGCCGGAAGTGGGGGCCGAAGTCCCAACGGCTGTCGAGCACCAATCCCAGATACTTCATGGTGGACTCGACAGCAATCTGGGTACCCCCGACCACAATATGTGATCCCGGCGGCGGCGCCCGCCGGGGGCCATGGAAGACCATGGCTTCCGACTTGTTGAGGGCCACCTCCAAGCCCAGGCGCCGTATGCGGCTCACGACCTGCGAGACCGCAGCTGTCGCTAGCAACGCTGCCTCCCTGTACGAGCTCCCCCGGGCAGTGACCAGCGTGTCGTCGGCGTAACACACCAGGGCCACCCCCGGTTGGAGCTCGCCTCTCAGCACCCAGTCGTACCCGATGTTCCACAGGGGTGGGCCAACGACCGAACCCTGTGGGACACCGCACGACATTTCGCGCCGGCCTCCGCCGTCGCGTCCCCTGTAGGTGACACATCTTTCCGCTAAATAAGCCCCAACGACGCGACGGAGGTACGGGGGCACCCTGTGGTAGCACAGCGCCTCCCGAATACAGCTCCAGGGCAGGGTGTTGAAAGCGTTGGAGATGTCCAAGGACACCGCCAACATCACCCCACCCCGGGACACCGCTTCCTCCGCCAGGACTCTTACCCGCATTATGGCGTCCACAGTGGAGCGCCCATGCCGAAAGCCGAACTGGCTATCGTCCAGATCCGGCCCCTCTCTGTACAAGTGGCCGGCGAGGCGGGCAGCAATGATCCGTTCGAAAAGCTTACCCACCTCGTCCAGCAGCACTATGGGCCGGTATGCGGACGGCGAGTCCGATGGGCGCCCCGCCTTCCTGAGCAGGACCAAACGACCCGTTTTCCACTGACTAGGGAATTGGCCCCGCTCAAGACAAGCTGAGTAGAGTCCTCTCAGCTGGGGCTCTAACTCTTTCAGAGCGAGGGCAAGCGCGCCGCCGGGAACTCCGTCGGGTCCCGGGGCAACGGTTTTGGCCCGAAGCCGCGTTATTGCCGCCCTCATCTCTGCTTGTGTCACCTCAGGGACGCTGACGTCATCGTCATCCTCTGACTCCGTGGCTGTGGGCAAAGCCATCGGCGGCGGTATGTGCTCCTCTCTAGCAGGAAAGAGAGTTGCGACCACTTCCTCCAGCAGCTGAGGCTGCAGACTCTCAGTGAGTGGGGGCGCCCAGGAACGAAGTTTCCCTCGGACCGCACGATAAGGGCGCCCCCACGGATTTACGTCTAGTGTCGACAACATCTCTTCCCTAGCACGGGTCTTCGCCTCGCCGACGGCTAGCCACAGAGCCTCCTTCGCCGCGCGGTACACCTCATACAGCGCGGCCTCTTCTTCCGGAACCCGACGACGTCTCCTCCGGTATCGGGTGTACTGGCGTCTCACCTCCACGCACGCCACGCGCAACTGCGCGATGACAGCGGACCACCAGTACAGCTGGCGCCTTGTGGGTTGGGTGACACGGGGCATAGACGCATCGCAAATTTGCGCCATCGCCCCGCGGAACCACTGCGCCTCCGCTTCGATGTCGACGGGTCCGTTCGACGGCGTTTCCCGAACCCAGGCCTGGAGGATTGCGGCCTCCTCGAGAAGTTCCCTGTCGATTCTCTTGTACGACCAGCGAGGACCGTCCATTTGCGGGGCCGACGGGCGACCACCGCCCGCAGCCTGGGTGGAGACGTCAAATCGAATGTATCGATGGTCCGACAGCGTCTCCACCCCTACGGCAACTCGCCAGTCGCGTACACGGCCCGCAACAGCGGAGCTTGCGAACGACACGTCCACTATGGACCCGCCCCGCTGCCGCACGCACGTGTACACCGAGCCTCGGTTTAGGACGGTCAGGCCGGTCTCGACCGCCCACTCCTCCAAAACCTCACCCCTAGAATCGGTGATCGGAGATCCCCAAGCCGCAGACTTGGCGTTGAGATCCCCGAGCAATAGCACCGGGCGAGGGTGGAACCGGCTCACGACGGCACCTAGCTCGACAAGGAAGTCCTCGAAGTCAGCGAGACTCTTGTTGGTAGAGAAATACGCCCCAATTGTGACTATGCCGTCCACGAAGGCGGCCACCCAACCATGTCCTCGGGACGGACAGACAAGAGTCGCGCCAATGATGGCCACCAAACCATCCAGGTCCCCCGCCCAGTTATCGCGGGAGGGGACAAAATACGGCTCGGCGACCACAGCCACGTGGATCAACCACTCCGCCATGCTCTGGAGCAATAGATCCTGAGCTCTGGCGGCGTGGTTGATGTTAGCTTGGAGGAAACGGAATTGTGCCATCAATGACATTCCATTTCCTCGGCTCCTCCTTCCCTGGGTCGGGAGTCAGGCTTTGGGAGAGGCGCAGGCACTCCGAAAGCCCTAGACCTTCTTTTTTTGGACTTGGGTGCCTTGCAGGCCTTCCCGCCAAGTCTGTGCTCCGTGGGCATTCCTGCAGCTGCGCATAGGCTGCAGTTTGGCACTCCGGAGCACTGGGCCGCCTTGTGGCCGGCTTGACCGCAGCGGAAACACAGTTCGCTGCGATCAATTTGTGCAGTGCACTGTGCCCGGACATGCCCATTTTCCAGGCACCGGAAACACTGCACAGCCCGCCTTGGCAGGAGTTTGACCCTGGCAGACACCCAACCCACCAGAAGCCGTCCGCCGTCTGCAGCCTTGTTCGCAGCCGCTACCGGGCACCGCACCCAGACTGTGCCCAGCCCGTCCGCGCCGCTGTGAATTTCGCCTGCCACCACACTCTCTGGCGGACATTCACCGATTCGGGCAATGGCCGCCACTACTTCCTGTGCGGTCACCGAGTCGTCCAGCCCACCTACGCGCAATTCAGCCGTGACAGTGGGCCTGGACACTCGGGCGTCCTCTGGCTTGAGGACTTCCCGGAGCTTGGCGGCCAAATTGTCCGCCCTCTCTTGTCTTGCAGCACCCGACACTTCAAGCACCTTGGCACCCGTGGCTGCCGTTCTGAAAACGAAGCCAGCCGGGGTGCCAAATTCGCTAAATTTCAGCTTCTGCCTCATTTCCGCCAGGACTGACTTGTAGGTCACTCCCCTGTTTGCGGCTTCGGGCTGCAGTGTAATAACTACAGCCTCGGAGCGTGGGGTAGTGACCTTGGGCGGCCTCGTGGTCTCTGGTCGAGTCGGTCCCTGGCGGGGTGTCGGCTGCGACGCCCTCTTTTTGCGGCCCCTCTTCACCACCGTCGTCCACGCCTCCCGAGTGGGAGGTGCGGTCGCCGGGAGCGCTGTCTCTTTTGAGGTAGGGGGCGCGGTCGCACCCGCCGCCTTCTTCTTGCGGAGGCCCCCTCCACCCACCGTCACATTGGTGGGAGAAGCGGTCGCTGGAGGCTGGGAGGTTTGGAGGAGAGGCACGGACGCACCCTGCACTGGCTTCCTGGGTCCCGCCGCGGACTTATTGCCCCCCTCTGCAGGTTTCTGAGCCACCTGCGTGGGCTTCGTCTTAGCGGACTCTTCCGTCCTCCGCCTATCCGCCGCAAGCGGGGGCCGAAGGATTTCAGCTGGGGGGAGTCGAGACTCAATTGCCTCCAGGCGGGCACTCACCATACCACCACACTGCACCATGCAGATTCTCGCCACCCTCTCTATGTCGTAGTCCGACAAGCTTAGAGATGATGGCGCAGCAGGTGCAGGCGCCGACGTGGGAGCTGCCTGCTGCTGTCCGACACTCCGCTGAGCGGCAAACTCTCGCCTGAGGTCCTCCAGCTCGGATCGAAGACGGCTGTTCTCCCTCCACAACCTCGCCGTCTCCTCCGAGGTCGTGCGGCCATGAAGAGCCTCCACTGCCTCCCTGATCCCCTCTGCCGCTTCTTTGAGGGCGCGCATGAACGAGCCCTTCAGGTTGCCGGACTTGGTCGCAACCTTCAGGACAACGTCCACGCCGTCCATCACCTGGCGGTTGAGAGCCTCTGCCGTCAGGCTCTCCCCATTGGCCGCCTGAGCAGACCGCCGCTCTCGGGCCTGACGGGCCATTTCGGCGACCTCATCAGCCGCGACCGCTCTGCTCTGCGCACGCTTCGCGGCGTTGGCCTCCGCCTTTGTGCCCACCAGAGAGACGGTGACCCCTCCCAGCTCGTCGATCGCGGATGAGACGCGATCCGAATCACTCGCTCCGCTGGCCATCGGCGTATCGGGGCGCTTCAGGAAGCGGCCCCGGGTGTCACGTGACGCTGCCGGAGCGTTTGTTCCGGAAGCTGTCCCGCGACCTCTGCCCCTCCTGGCTGCCGGCACCTTCGCGGCCGGCAGGTTCTCCTCGCTTGAGGACAGACCCGCCGTGCACGCGTCCGACTTACAGACACGCGGCCGCTTCCCCCAAAACCTTGAGGGAGTGACCGCAACTGTTTGCGGTATGTCGTCAACCTCCAACAACACATCCACCCTTTCTAAAACCACGCGAGGCTCCGCTGGAGCCTCCGTTCCCGGCCTCAGTGACGCAGCGCGAGAGTTTGACACTGCGTCCGCCGCGTGGTGCTCGACCAGTCCTCGTTCATTATTTTTAAAACTAAAAGAGATGAGGTCTTCAAAAGACCTCGATCTCGAGGAGCCTCCTCGGCTCTCGTTGCCATTGGCAAGTGGTAAACGACTGGTGCCCTCCCCAGAATACGAGGGGCTTGACGATCCCGAAGGGACCGTGGCGGATTCTCCAGCTGCTATGCAGCTGGTACCGCCCTGGGGTATGTTTTTCCAAATCGTCTCTTTCATGATTTTATTTTTTATTTTTTTTTTTTTTCCTTTGAAGGGTGTGGTCCCTTTCACCCACCTTCTCATCATTCCCCCCCCCCCCACCCCCCTTATGACCAGTCCATCACCCTCACAGTCACGTCTGATGGGCAGACGCGTACCAGAGGGCGACGAATGTCACATCCCAGCACATGCCCCGCAACGATGTCCCGTCGCGTGGCATATGATGGAAGATCAACGACCCTGATTCACTCCCCGAGAACTTCGAGGAGTGAATCACTAATCACGTACCGTGCTATAGCCTGCTCCGTGAACTATCGCACGGTACACGACGAATTAACCCCGCCCTGATTCACTCCCCGAGAACCTCGAGGAGTGAATCACTAATCACGTACCGTCCGATAGCCCGCTCCGTGAGCCATCGCACGGTACACGACGAAATATCCCCGACCCCTGATTCACTCCCCGAGGAACTCGAGGAGCGAATCGCGAATCTCACAGCGCCCGATGGACTCGCTCCGTGTGTCACCGCACGGCTGTGAGACCCCTCCCCATATTCACACTCCAATGACTTGGAGCGTGAATCGCGCACTGTCCGGAACGGACAGGGCACCCCTCGCAGAAGTCTGAGGCGACTCCGGCGTGTGTGTCTCTCTTAGTCTGGCCTCTCACTTGAAATATAAAAAACTCCAAGATCACTGAGACACTCAAGCCCCACCACGACGACAACGTGGAGACACCCTCGGTGGGGAACCTAACCTAACCTAACCTAACCTTTTTTTTTTTTTTTTTTTTTTTTGACGCTGGGAAAAAATGCATTACGCATACCCTCCCATCGGGGGATGGGGGGGCTATGTGGGACTCCCCGGTGTGACCCGGTATACCCACTAAAACGACCCAGCGGCACTCCCGCTTCGTCCGAGTGGCGGGGGACTGGGAAACCGGCACAGCCTTTACTTCCAGTCCACCGCCGACGAATTCCCGACAAGGCGGGCCCCTCATGTCCCCCCCGTGGGGAGGGACACGGGCCCGGGAATGACCGACGAAGGTGGTGACGGGTGCAATGCGGGCGAAGGCACCCCCGCGCCTGTCGCCCGCCCGTCGCCACCATGAGGAGGGAGAGGACCTCGCCTTCTCCGACCCCTTCTTCGTCTGCGGAGCGGCGCAGCGAGAGGGTCGTCCTCCCGCGCGCGCTCCGCCTCCTCCTTTTGCGAGATTACGTCCTCGCAAAAGGAGGCGACCGCTGCCCAGGCCTCCTCGCTCCCCAGCATGGCGTTGACCGCGCCAGGAAGCGAGAGATCCTGTCCGATCACAGCGATCAGACCGCGGCGCAGCTCGGACCAAGCCGGGCACACCTCGAGGGTGTGCTGCGCCGTGTCCTCCGCCGCGCCGCAGTCGTGGCACGCCGGGGTCTCCTCCCTCCCGATCCGGTGCAGGTGCGATCCGAAACAGCCATGGCCGGACAACACCTGCACCAAACGGAACGAGAGGAAACCGTGGGACCGCTCGAGCCAGCTCCGCAGGACCGGACCGAGCGCGTCCAACGTACGGCGGCCAAAGGCGGCGTTGGCGAGGTCCTCCGCCCAGTGGAGGACGATGGCGTCCTTCGCCTCCCGCCGCACGGCCTCCCGCTCTTCGGCAATCGGGCGCTCCCCGAGCGCCTTCCGGCGCGCCGTCCACTCATACACTCTGGCGAGCACCCAAGCCTCCAACTCCCAAGGAGGGGTGCCGGCCAGAGCGCACGCCGCCGAGAAGCCTACCGAGCGGTAGGCCCTCGCCACCCGCAGTGCAATAGCCCTTTGGGGCCTGCGGATGGCGGTCGCATTCTCCCTCCTGTTGAGGGAGTCCGCCCAGATTGGAGCCCCGTAAAGGGCCATGCTCCGCAAAATGCCGGCATACAGGCGCCGGCATTTCGCCTTGGGCCCCCCCAGGTTCGGGAGGAGCCACGAGAGGGCGTCGGCGGTTTTCAACAGGCGCGTCGACAGCCCGCTGAAGTGCGGGCCGAAGCGCCACCTGTCGTCCAGGACCAGGCCCAGGTACTTCATCTGGGCCCGGACCCCTATCCTGACGCCCTCTACGACAATGTGGGCGTCGGGAGGGCAGCGCTGCCGAGGCCCACGAAAGAACACGGCCTCGGTCTTGTGCAGCGCCACCCTCAATCCTAGGCGGCGGATCCTCTCTGCGACCAAGGATCCGCCAGCCGAGGCCAGACAGGCCGCGTCTGCGAAATTCCTCCCCCGGGCAGTGAGGAGAGTGTCATCCGCGTAGCAGATGACACTCGTGCCCTGGAGGAGGGCTCCCCGCAGGAGCCAGTCGAACCCGATGTTCCAAAGGGGCGGCCCAAGCACCGACCCCTGCGGAACACCGGACTCTGCGCCGTACCGCCTCACCGTGGCCGTCTTGTCTACGAGGAGGACCTCTCGGTCCTCCAAGTAGCTGGCCAGGAGGTTTCGAAGGTATTGGGGCACTCCGTGATACCGGAGCGCCTCCAATATCGTCGAGTGGGGCACGGAGTTGAAGGCGTTGGCAATGTCGAACGACACCGCCAGCACTCCGCCCCCCGCCTCCACCGCCTCCTTCACCTGGCCCTTGAGTAGGGCCAGCGCATCGATCGTCGAACGCCCTCGACGGAAACCGAATTGGGCGTCCGACAGGTCCGGCCCTACCCCCCGCAAAAGGCTATCAAGCCGGGAGGCGACAATCCCCTCGAACAATTTACCGACCTCATCGAGCAGAACGATGGGCCGGTATGCCGAGGGGGAGTCCACCGGGCGTCCCTCCTTTCGGAGGAGGCATAGCTGCCCCTCCTTCCACAGTTTCGGGAACCTCCCAGCCGTTAAGCACGCGCTGAAGAGGTCCCGAAACCTGTCCTCCATTTCGGAGGCGGCGATCGCCACCACCCGTGCGGGGACGCCGTCCGGTCCGGGGGCCGTCTTCTTCGCGCGGAGGCTGAGAACCCCAGCGTAGAACTCCGCCGCCGTCACCGGGGGGACCTCCTCCTCCGGCGAAGCCGACCCTTGCGGGGGATCCATCGTTGGTGGGGTGAAGTCGGTCCTGCGCGGAAACAGGGACCGGACCACCCCATCCAGCAACGCTGGCTCGAGGGACTCCGTCAGTGGGGGACCACAGGGGCGCAGCTGGTTCCGCGCCGCCTTGTATGGTCTCCCATAAGGATCCCTGTCGAGTTCCTCCAGCATCTCGGCCCTCGCCGAGTCTTTCGCAGCACCCATCGCGTATTTGAGGACCGTCGTCGCCTCTCGATAAGAGGCGTATAGGCGGTCCTCTTCCGCCTGGACTCGATTTTGGGTGCTGCGCCGTCGGCTCCGCGCGTAGGCCCTTCTGGCCGCCACGCAGGCGGCCCGGAGCCCCGCCAGCTCCTCCGTCCACCAATAGACGGCACGACGGGGAGGCGGACGGCGAGACCGAGGCATGCTGGAGTTGCACACCTCTGTCAGGGACCCCCTGAGCCGGACCGCTGCGGCGTCCACGTCCAGGACCTCGACAGGGGGCGACAGCCAGTCCTGGAGAAAGGCCGCCTCCTTGGCTGCCTCCCGGTCCAGGCGGGTGAGTGCCCACCGTGGGAAGGGAGATTGCCCAGCGCGAGCCATCCCCCCCCCCTGGGTGGAGATGTCGAACCGCACGTATCGGTGGTCCGACAAGGTCTCCACCATCTCCACCCGCCAGCTGACGACGCGGGCGGCTAGGGCGGGGGTGGCAAACGAGACGTCCACCACCGACCCACCCCGTTGCCGCACACACGTGTGGACCGCCCCCCTGTTGAGGAGGGACACACCGCATGAGGCCGCCCAAAACTCGACGGCGCGCCCCCGGACGTTGCAACCGGCGGCCGGGCTGCCCCAGGCCACCGACTTGGCGTTCAGGTCGCCCAACACCACGACCTGGCGTGGCGCCGCCCTCCCTACGACTGCGGTGAGGACCTCGAGGAAATCCTCAAAGTCCGAGAGAGGGCGGTTTGGGGAGAAATAGACCCCCACCAGGGCCATGTCCCCCCACGCGGCGGCCACGTATCCCGGTCCCCTCTCTAAGAGCGAGAGGGGAGGGGAGTCTGTGGAAGGCCGCGAGACCAACGCCACCGAGCCGTCCCGGTCGCCCAGCCAGCGGTCAGGGACCGAGTAAGGCTCGGCGACCACCGCCAAATCCACCAACCACTCAGCCATGGTCTGCATCAGCAGATCCTGGGCTGCCCTGCAGTGGTTGGTGTTCGCCTGAAGGATGCGATGTTCGACCCTATCCATCAGTCGGACATCGCACCCCCCTCCGCAGCCGCCGCAGGAACGACGGTGCTAGCGGCAGCAGCAGGCCCGGTCGGCACCTGCGCTTTGCCTCGCCTAGGGGGAGGATTGCAGTTCCTCCCCCTCATAACGTGGCCCGCCAGGCGGCCACTGGCAGCACACACCGCGCAGTGCGGCGTGGCGGCCTTGCAGGCAGCGGCTTTGTGGCCTTCCTTGCCGCAGCGGAGGCACATGTCCGTCCTGTCTACTGCGGACGGACACAGGGGCCGGGTGTGTCCGATGCCGAAGCACCGGAAACACCGCAGAGGCTGGTCCTCGAGTGCCCGGACTGCACCCGAGCTGAACCCGACTTTGAGCCGTCCCTTGGCAAGGACGGCTTTGGCAGAGGCGACCGGGCACTCGAGGCGAATGGTGCCCATGCCGCCGCGGCCGGGCCTTATGTCCCGGCCTTGGACCGCCGCGACGCCACAGCCCCCCATCGCTGCGACCGCCGCCACCACCTCCTCCTTGGTGACGGAGTCGTCGAGGCCCATCACCTCTATGGCCGCCGACTTGACCGGTCGGGCCACCTTGGCCGAATCCGCGATGACCTCCTGCAGCTTGGCTGCGAAGAGGTCCGCATGGGCACTCCCCTCTGCCCCGGGAACTCGAATATTCGAGCCCCGGCTTGGGTCCGCCGGCAAGCCACACTGCCGATCCCAAGTTGGGTGGGATCGGCATTTGCACGCGCCCGCACCAAAATGGACGCGTACGTCTCCCCTCGCCCCGCAGCCTCCGCGGTGAGCGTCACCACGACGGCCGCGGTTTTTGGGGGGACCAGTTGTCCCTTTCCCCTCCCTTTCCCCTTCCCCTTTCCCTTGCCGGTCGTCTGCGACCGGCTGGGAGCGGTGGTGGCGGGGACGACAGGGACCGTCGCCGTCCTTTTGGCTTTGCCCTTCCCCTTACGGACCACTTCCGTCCACTCGTTGGACGGGGTGGTGGAAGGGAGAAGGGCGTCTTCCGCCTGGAATGAGGACGGCCCCGGCCCGCACCGCCTCTTATCCGCCGCAAGCGGCGGTCGGAGGCGCTTCTCTGGCAAGAGCCGGTCCTCTATTCCTGCCAAGCAGGCTCTTGTGAAGGCCCTCTCCTCCATTACCACCTTGCGGATGATATCCTCAAGGTTGGAGGCGGGGCCCTCTGCCGCATGGCCCGTGTTGGCCTGTTGAGGCGGGGCCGTGGCTTCAGCCAGCTTCTGATGAAGCTGGCTGACCTCCGACTGCAGGCGATCTATCCTCGCCTGCAGTTGTTGCGTCTCGTCGGTGGTCCTGCGCTGGACCAGCTCCGCGACGATTCCGCGCATGCTCGCGGCCCTGCATTTGAGGGCCTTTTGAAGGGTCCCCTTCATGTTGGAGGACTTAGAGGCGACCTCCACAATCTCCTCCTCGTCCTCCTCCGCCATTTTCTCCAGCTCGGCCAGGGAGTGGTCCGAGTAAAGAACGCGAGACGCACCGTACCCGGACTTGGCCCGGGCAGCGTGCGCCCGCTTCTCCCTGGAAGCCACCCGCTCCTCCAGCTCTTGCTGAAGCTGCGCCCGCCGAGCCAGGTCCAACCGGCGTTGGGCGTCCGCGAGCCCAACGACATGGGTGTCCGCGGCCGCCGTCGGCTTTTTCGCCTTCGACAACCCCGTCGACCCCGAGGCCGAGGAGCCCCCGGACCCACCGCTCAGGTGGACCCGCTTCCGCGACCGACAATCGTCCGAATCCGACACACAAACAAGTGAGTCGTTGTCGGACGACTCGTCCGCCCCTCCGAACAAGCTAGCCGCAGATGGCGCGCGGCTAGCCTCTGACGCCTGAGCGTCGGAGTGGCCCTGAGAAGGGCCTTTTGGTTGGCCCTGAGAAGGGCCTTTTGGTTGGCCCTGAGAAGGGCCTTTGGGTTGGCCCTGAGAAGGGCCTTTTGGGTAACCTTTTTTTTTTTTTTTTTTTTTTTTTATTAAGCGGTGAAAAATGCCTAACGCATACCGCACCGTCCGGGGAGACGATTTGGTTATGTGGGGCTTGCACCCACTAAAAAACACCGCCGTGAGCCTACTCTCGCCTTGACGAATGGGCCGCGAGAACTGCTACGCATGACGTTCGCGGCCCATCCAGCGCAACCCACCTCCGGGCACCAAACTCCTTTGGCGATGTCCAGGCTCACCTGAGACATCGCCACCACTCGTGAGGGCCGTTCGATGCGACGACGATAGACTCCCCGATCTATCGCCCGCTGGCACCTCCTAGGGCGGCATTTAATCGCCATGGCGCCTCCTCCGCCGCCCTGTCCTCCTGCGACGAATCGCGTCTGCGAGGGAGTCCTCCTCTCTGACGCGCTCCGCCGCCTCCTTCTGCGAGATGACGTCCTCGCAGAAGGACGCCACTGCCTCCCATGCCTCCCCGCTGTCGACCATGGCCTTGGCCACGGCCGGTAAGGAGAGGTCTGCCCCGATTGCTGCTGCGAGAGCACGGCGCTGCACCGCCCAAGCAGGACAATGCTCGAGGGTGTGAAGCGCCGTGTCCTCGCTGCAGCCGCACTGGTGACACACGGGAGTCGCCTCCCGTCTGGCCACTTTGTGCAGGTATTTGCCAAAGCAGCCATGCCCTGACAATACCTGCACCAGACGGAAGGACAATGTCCCGTGTCGCCTCCGTGTCCACTCTTCCAGGATCGGCCGGATCGCCCCCACGGTCCAGTGACCTGCACTAGGCGTCTCCAGCCTCACCCTCCAAATCCGCAGGGTTTGGGATTGGGCCTCTCTACGCCACCTCGTGACCAGCTCAGGTGGTGGACGCGTGCCACTCTCCGCCTGCAGGTCTGCGCCACGTCGGTAGACCTCGGCGAGCACCTGTGCCTCTAGATCCCACGGGGGTGTGCCCGCGAGGGCGCACGCCGCTTCCACTGATACGGTGCGGTATCCGCGTATGACCCTGACTGCCATGACTCTCTGTGGCCTCCGCAGTAGAGCCTTGTTCTGGACAGACAGGGACTCCGCCCACACCGGGGCCCCATAGAGCGCCATCGAGCGAACCACCCCCGTGTACAGCCGCCGGCAAACCACGTTTGGTCCGCCCAGGTTTGGCAACAGCCGGCTGAGGGCGGAAGCCGTGCCGATCAGCTTCGGTGCAAGCTGAGCAAAGTGCTCGCCGAAGTTCCACCTCCGGTCCAAAACCAGACCCAAGTATTTCATGCTTGCCCGTACCGCTATTGGTGCACCACCAATAGTGAGGTGTGCGCCGGCCGGTGGCCGTCGTCGGGGCGCATGAAACACCAGGGCCTCCGTCTTTTCTAGGGCCACCTTGAGGCCCATCGCCTCGATTCGCCCCACGACGAGGGACGTGCCCTCAACGGCGGAGCGTGCCGCTTCCTCGTAGCTCCCTCCCCGGGCCGTGACGAGAGTGTCATCAGCGTAGCAAATGACGCCCTGCCCGGGGGAGAGCAAACAGCGCAAGGACCAGTCGTAGCCTATGTTCCACAAGAGCGGACCCAAAACCGACCCCTGTGGAACACCGCACACGATGGCCCTGCGCACAACTTGGCCGTCGCGTCCCTCGTAGGAGACAAACCGCTCCTGCAGGTAGTCTGCTACTAGCAGCCTCAGGTAGGCGGGCACCTGATGGTAGCGGAGCGCCTCCTCGATGCAGCTGAATGGCAGAGTGTTGAACGCGTTGGCGATGTCTAAAGACACCGCCAACAACACCCCGCCCTGGGCGACTGCATCTTTCGCCTCGGCCTTGAGGCGCAAGATGGCGTCTATTGTCGAACGCCCTGCCCGGAAACCGAACTGGGCGTCCGACAAGTTTGGGCCTACTGCATCTAAGTGCCGGACGATGCGGGTAGCGAGAATCTTCTCTAGCATCTTCCCCGCCTCGTCCAGCAAGACAATCGGCCTATACGCCGATGGAGACTCCGGGGGCCGCCCTGCCTTCTGGAGCAGCACCAGTCGACCCTCCTTCCAGGCCTTAGGGAACCGTCCCGACGTTAGACAGGCGTCAAACAGCTCCCTAAGCCTATCTTCCAGGGCCGCCTCAAGAGAGAGGGCCAGCACCCTTGCAGGCACTCCATCCGGTCCGGGGGCAGTCCTCTTGGACCGCGCCCTCAAAATTGCTGCCCCCATCTCCGCGTCAGATATTGGGGGAGTCTCCACTTCCGCATCTTGGTCGGCCTCCGCTTCGGCCATTGGCGGGGAAAGATGATCCGCCCGATCCGGGAAGAGTGTCTCCACGACCCTGACGAGGAACTGAGGCTGGAGGGTTTCCGTCAGTGGGGGGCCTTGGGCACGGAGTTTTTTCCGCGCCGCACGGTACGGACGCCCCCAGGGATCACGGTTTAGATCCTCCAGTGCCTCAGCTCTCGATTGCTCCTTCCCTCGACAGATCGCCAACTGCAGAGCCCCCCGAGCGTTGCGGTATGACTCATACAATTGGGTCTGTAGGATCTCCAGCTCTTCATCACGGCGGCGTAACCTGCGAACCTGTGAGTAGGTCCTCCGGGCAGTTATACAGGCCGCGCGGAGGTCTGCTATCTCCTGGGACCACCAGTAGACCGCCCTCTTTGGAGGTTGTCTTCGGGAGCGAGGCATGGCTGCATCGCACACAGCCGTCATGGCTTCGCGAAAGCGGTCAGCCTCGACGTCGACTCCCTCTGCTGCAGGTGGCGAGGACAGCCAAGCCTGGACAATGGCTGCTTCCTCTAGGAGGTCCCCGTCAAGCCGCTTCAACGCCCACCGTGGGAACTGCCGAGCGTCAGGTCGTGGATACACTGTTGGGCCCGAAGAGGCGGAGACATCCATACAGATATACAGGTGATCCGATAGAGTCTCCACACTCTCTAGGACCCGCCAACCCTGAACCCGTGCGGCGACAGCAGGGGTAGCGAACGAGAGGTCCACTATTGACCCCCCGTGCTGCCGGACGCATGTGTTAACGGAGCCCCTGTTTAAAAGACAGAGGCCCGCAGCCGTTGCCCATTCCTCGACCGCCTCCCCCCTGATGTCCGTCGTGGGGGACCCCCACGCGGTGGATTTCGCGTTGAAGTCCCCCACAACGATGGCGTGGGACGGCATCACTCGTCGAACCGAGGTCCCCAGGCGGTCCAGGAAGTCCTCGAACTCCGCTAGGCTCCTGTTTGGAGAGAAATATACCCCGAAGAGAATTATGTCCCCCCAGGTGGCCGCAACAAATCCTCGACTCCTCTCTCTGAAGGAAAGTGGCGCCGAGGAGCTGATAATAGCAACAGAGCCGTCAATGTCACCTACCCAGTCAGGGCGAGCCGGGACGAAGTATGGCTCCGCCACTACGGCCACACCTATCGTCCGCTCCGCCATGGTTTGGAGAACCAAGTCCTGCGCACCAGCACAGTGGTTCAGGTTCGCCTGGAGGAGAGAATGAAAACGAACCGGGTCCATAGTTAGTCCGTAATCATTATCGCCCCCTGCGATGGCTCCTCCAATCGCACTGCGCCGGAAGCAGTTGGGCGCAGAGTTGTCACACCGTTCCTGCCAGAACGGACCGGCGGCCTGCAGTCCTTTCTGCCAGCGACGTGGCCGGTCGGTCGTCCTGCCGCTGCGCACAGTAAGCAGTGCGGGTCGGCAGCGCACGCGGACGCCGGATGCCCCGGCTCACCGCAGCGGAAACAGTGTCCACTGAGGTCTACGCCAGAGTCGCACCTCCGGCCCACGTGTCCTAATCCCCAGCACCTGTAGCACCTCATGGGCCGAGCGTCCAGAACCACGACTCTGGCAGAGCTCCAACCCACCAAGAGCCGGCCGGCGTCGGCCAGCTGTTTTGCCACTGTAACGGGGCAACAGATCCACACAGAGCTCGCGCCTCCCGGGCCAGATCGAATTGGACCGACTCGGAGAGCGTCTGATGAGCAGCCAGTCTTACGCGCAATCGCGTCCTGCACGTCCTGCCCGGACACGGAGTCGTCAAGCCCCGAGATGCGCAGTTCAGCGCACTTCGTCGGTCTGGAGACCTTGACCTCCTCTGCGAAGACCGCTCGCAGTTTCTCTGCAACGCGGTCTGCCCCCGCAGTGCCTTCGGCCCCTGGGAACTCCAGCATGCGGGCCCCGGTTAAGGCTTGTCGGAACCTGACATCTGTTATGCCAAGCTCCTCCAGGTTTACGGCTTGCCTGGCCTTAGTGAGGACGGCCGCGTACGTGACGCCCCTGTCCGCTGCTTCAGGCTGCAGGGTGAGTACTACCGCAGCAGACCTGGGCGCACGAAGCCCTCTCTTGGCGTTCTTGCCCTTTTTGGGCCCGGAAGACTTGTTGCCCTGAGCGGTGGAGGCCGCCACAGTCTTCTGTGGCAAGGAAGACGAAGGTCCTTTGTTCTTCTTATTCTTCTTCTTCCTTTTCTTCCTCCTCCCTGCGGTCTGCCAGCCGTCACTGGCAGACACCGATTGGTCTGCATTGGGGGCTCGCATAGTGGCCGTTGGAACGGACCTACTTGGAGGAGCACCACTCTTCGTTTTAGGCACCGCAGACGGCACCTGAGGAGCCACGGAAGGCTGTTTCGGCCTGTTGCCAGTGCCGCCAGCGCTGCTAGCAGGAATCCTGCGGTCCGCTGCCAGAGGCGGACGAACGGTCCTGGCCGGCAGAAGTCGGTCCTCGATGCCTGCAAACCGGGCATCCAACATTTTCCCGATCTGGGAAACGATGGCATGCGCCTGCATCTCGCTCGTAGATGGTCCCTGCGGGAGCGACTTATCTGGAGCAGAAGAACCTTCCGGCCGTACCCGGAGACCCACGACTTCCTCCCGCAGAGCCACCATCTCTCGACGGAGGGCTTCGACCTCCATTCGCAGTCGGTCGTTCAGCAGGTGAAGCCTTCGGGTCTCCTCACTGGAGCTCCTGCTGGCGAGCCCCTCTATGGCCAGTCTGACCCGCTGTGCTGCCTCTCTAATTGCTCGCTGACTCGTGCCCTTTAAGTTTTTGGACTTTCGAGTGGTGTCCAAAACCACCTCGATGTCCAGTAGGGCTCTTTGCTCAAGTTCCTCTGCTGTGATGGAGGAACTCTGCCCGTTTAGCGGAACCTCAGCGCTGACAGGCGTATCCGTACTTTCCACTAGAGTCGCGTTGACGGCCATTTGGCACGCCGGCGACACGCTCATTGACTCGTCGGAGCCGCTCACTCTGGCCACCGGCGTACCGGGGAGCTTCAAAAAGCGGCCCCGGGAGTCGCGTGACGCCACCGGGGTGCTTGCACCGGAAGGCAACCCGCGTCCTCTGCCCCTCTTGGTTGTCGACACCTTGGGGGCCGGCAGGTTCTCCTCGCTAGAGGACAAACCTGCCGAACCTGCATCCAACTCACAGACACGCGACCGCTTCCCCCAAAACTTGGAAGGAGCGGCCGCAACTGCCTGCGGTGTGTCGTCAACCACCGACAACACGCTCACTCTCTCCAGAACCACGCGTGGTTCCACTGGAGCCTCTGCTCCCGGCCTCAGTGACGTAGCGCCAGAGTCCGACACTACGTCCACCATGCAGAGATCACCCGTTCCTCGGTCGGGTTTCTGATGACTAAAAGAGATGAGGTCTTCAAAAGACCTCGATCTCGGGGAGCCTCCTCGGCTCTTGTTGCCACAGGCAAGTGGTAGACGTTTGTTGCCCCCCCCAGAATACGAAGGGCTTGACGACCCCGAAGGGGTCGTGGCGGATTCTCCAGCTGCTGTGCAGCTGGTACCGCCCTGGGGTATAATCTTCCAAGACGTCTTTTTCATGTTTAATTTTTTCCTTTTAAGGGTGTGGTCCCTATCTCCCTACTTTCCATCGTTTCCCCCCCCCCCCTTTTGTTCCCTTATGACCATTCTATCACCCTCATGGTCACGTCTGATGGGCAGACGCGTACCAGAGGGCGATGAATGCCATGATCCCAGAACAAGGGAATATCCCCAACCCTGATTCACTCCCCGAGGACCCCGAGGAGTGAATCACTAATCACGTACCGTCCGATGACCCGCTCCGTGAGCCATCGCACGGCACATGACGAAATATTCCCGACCCCTGATTCACTCCCCGTGGAACGCGAAAAGTGAATCGTGAATCACACATCGTCCGATAGACCCGCTCCGTGGGTCATCGCACGATGTATGATGTGTCCCCTCTCCATATTCACACTCCGATGACTCGGAGCGTGAATCGCGCACTGTCCGGAAAGTCGGACAGGGCACCCCTCTCAAGAGTCTGAAGCGACTCCCGTGTGTCTCTCTTAGTCTGGTCTCTCACTTGGAATGGGAAAACTCCAAGATCACTGAGACACTCAAGCCCCACCACGACGACAACGTGGAGACACCCTCGGTGGGGGCCTTTTGGGTAACCTAACCTAACCTAACCTAACCTTTTTTTTTTTTTTTTTTTTTTTGTTTCGGGGTGGAAAATCCTCACGGATGTCCTCCGCCCTGGGGCGGGCGGAGGGGTCTGTCAGACTCAAACTGACTAAAACCACCCCGGTGTTCCCTTCCCACACTTGCACCGGGGATCATGGGAACTAGTGCGCCTTCCACGATCCCCGGCTAGTGCCGGCCCGCGTCTGCGGGCCTCCTCAAATCCACGGGGGGAGTGAAGTGAACACCCCCCGCGACTTTCATTAGGGGCGCGCGTGGAACACTACGCGCCACCGCCTCGGGTCCAGTTATATGGGGGGCGGCGGACGTCCCCAAGTCCGCCGTCCCTCTGAACCCGTTAACCTAACCTAACCTAACCTAACTTTTAATTTAAAGTCTAAACGTGAGGATTTGTAATTGGCTTTCTGGTGACTATGGTTTCCTTGTTTGTTTGTTTTATTAGCTGTAAGTCCTCCATGTACTAAAATAAATAAATAAAATAAATAATAATATGTTTTTATCTTTGACAAATGATTCGGTCAGACTGACACGAACACGTGTCTTGCAGATGCGCTAGTTGTACGAATAGAGCACATGATCCATAGGGTGGGATTGGAATGGTTTGATACCACAGCAAATATAACCAGTCTAAGGACTGTTAGGGACCATGTCTACTAGTTAGCATGATGATCGACGTTCTGCCGTTGAAAAGCCGCCTTTGTCACATTCACCGGTTCGAAAGAACTGCTAGGGACAAGGCTCACTAGGAGCATTATGTTGACGCATTGCCGCTGAAAAGCCGCCTACGTCACTTATGGAAGTGTTGCTCTGAGTGCTCCTGGTGTAGATGTGAAGTATCGTGTGATTCACGACTGACCAATTACCTATTACGCTAGCGTAAGGGTTATTTACAAGAACTATATGGTTGCGATATAAATCAATCAACATAACTGGGAGATAAAAAGTATTTTATCTCCCAGTTAAGTTTATGCTTATATATTTATTATATGTTTTAGCTTTTTGAAACCACTTTCAATATATTTCATCAACTATGAATTCCCTAATCTGATTTACTATATCTTTCAATCCTTTCCTTGTTCTAATAATGATACGAGGCATTGGAGTTCTTCATGTTAAGGAATTCAGTTCAATAGAACTGAATACCTACCTACCTACCAATATGTCGGTGGAAAGGCGACCAGTCTGGAGGCGAGTCTTACAGGGCAGTGCGGATGGCGGCGCCCGGCCCTTTACCCTCCGGGGGAAACGACATTAATACTAATATTTACATGGTTTAGGAAAAACGAAAATTTTATCAGCCTAGGGTAATTTACGAACAGTCACACCGTGACGAGAATATCTTGAGCGTAGCAAATGACGCCCTGCCCGGGGCAGAGCAAACAGCGAGCAGGAGGGCCCTGCTATTCCAGATACACACTGAGCTATTGCGGATGCCTCAATACCGCTCAAGCAGCCTAAGACCTGGTACCCCAGTCGTAAGTCGCAGCAAATAATTTCTCGATTTAGCTTCAGTATATAGGTTAATTTTCTCAAATGATAAACTTTTGTGTCATTGATTTCATTTTTCATTTATTTCAGTAGCTTATCTAATATCACAAATTGGTTCGTCTTCTCATTCGAAATTCCTTATTTGTAATGAATACATTATTTACATTGTCCCAGTTGTTTGGCACTAAACATTCTTAAACATATTTTAAATGATCAACAATTAAAACGATTCACTCTCAACAATAGTTACGAACGTTTTTGACCTAGCGCGTCGTGAGGATATGATATTTTGTACACATTTACACCAGCACTGGCACGCGTCTGTTCGCGGAACGGCGCGCGTTCCCGCGCTATAACGGCACGTGCGCGCCTACGATGGCGACGGCCACGGCCGGTGGGAAGCCGGGCAGACCGGCGCGCAGCCCCGCCAGCCGCCGCGCGTCCAGCTGCACTCCGTTCACCTCCGCCCCCCGACGCGGCGCATCCGCCAGCACGCCTACCAGCCGAGGGAACGATGCCGTCTCTTCCGTCTGCACCTGTCTGTCCGTTGATGTTGTCTTCTCTGTTGAGAACAGAGGTAAACTTAATAAGCGTGATAAAATAAAATTATAAATTAAAAAACCTTTTTAAAAATAAAATGTATAGTTTTCATTAAAGCTTGTCGCGTGAGTAGAAAAGGCAAAAAAACTATACGCGACCAGCTTTTTTTTTTAATAATATTATTTTCCAATTTTTAGTTTTGTTGTAACTATTTCTGATAACGCATCATAATGTCAACACTTTTCTCGTATCCGCGCTATTAACCGTTAAGGAGTTCCCTCTTTAGGACCCGATCCAGGTTGTAGGATGAGGTCATAATAGAGATCATCTTTATCTATCAATATTCAACGCGAATAAAAAGTTTAGTGTTGAACCGTTGAAGAGTTCCCTCGTCAGAAGACGATCCTTGCTGCAGGATGAAGTCATGATAGAAATCATGCTTATCTATCAAATTTAAACGCATCTCCGCGCTATTTACCGTTGAGGATTTCCCTCGTGAGAATACGTTCCTTACTGCAGGACGAAGTCATCATAGAAATCATCTTTATCGGTAAATTTTGAACGCGATTACAAATTTTCGCGCAGGTAACCGTTGAGGAGTTCCCTCGTGAGAAGGATCGTCTTCTCACGAGGCTTACCCGCGCAACTTCAGCTGCATCACATAAGAGAGAGACAGAGAGGGTTAGAGAGAGTGTGAGTCAACCTAAAAAGATAGACATTATGCTATCGCGGACTTTATTTACCCGACTGCGAATCATAATCGGACTTGTTTATCCATCAAATATACAACGCGTCTACAAATTTTCGTGTCCGTGTTATTAACCGTTGAAGAGTTCCTTCGTGATGAGACGGTCCTGGCTGCAGGATGCGTTCATGATGGAAATCATGTTTATCCATCATATACAAACGCTTTTACAAAGTTTCGTGTCTGCGCTATTAACCATTGAAGAGAGAGTGCCGTCTTGAGGGGACGATCCTGGCTGCAGGATTAAGAGAGGCCAACCCGTCATACTTTTCATACAAACGCTGGTACGTGATTATGCCGTTGTAACACACCTATCTTTGGTTTTTTTTTTAACTGATAGGTATCTTGTGCACTATATCTAAGTTTCTATCAAAGCAAAAAGTAAAAATTTGGAGAAACAAATTCAGTATAAGCCTCTAAAAATCTGCTATTTTACACATATTTACCTAAACTTTGGCCTTTCATATTGTACTCTTAAATAGTAAAATTAAAGAATACATTGTAATAGAAACCTTGCAGAGATGTAATTAAGATTTTAAATGACAAATACTAATTTCACAAACTTGTAAGCCTTATTCCAAAACACGTATTTCTTGGAAGAAGTTTATGAAATTTTCGAACACTATTTTTCGTTCAATTTTGTCGCATTAGGCGGTATGTGGTGCGCAGGGGCCTCTGAGACAGGGGAGTTAAAAAAACATTGCCGCTGTGGCTCTGTATGAAACAACAAGGTTTTCGACCATGCTCGCGATGACGATAGACGGACCGGGAAGGGCCCCCTTATGTATTGTTTGTCATAAAACTGTTTGCATAATTTCAGCTCAATCGGTTGGGGGGAACTGTTTTAAAGTTCAGTTGCAAGATTTGACCAATACAAACTAACAAGGCAAATTGAATAAAAGCTTATAAAAATAACTATAGTTATTAAGTAACTGTACACTATCATGAAATAGTTCTGACCAATGTCGTTGAGCGTGGAGAGATCTGTAGAGGGGGTGAGGTCGGGCACGCGCGGAAGCGGAGCGGTGCCGACGAGCGCGGCGCACACGGCGCCTCCGGCGGCGCCCCTGCGCGCGCAAGGGTCCGCGCCCGCACCCCCCGAACGCCAACGCGGCGGCATGAGGCTCCCGCGTACGTTGCGCTCCGGGTGCACGATGATAATGTACAACTGAAAACAGCGCTTCAGAACATTGAAGAATATCTGGTTTAATAACACTGGGAAATTATATGCTGCGGCTTCAACCTTAGGAGGGAAGAGGCAGACGAGCGTGACTCTGGCGCTGATCGAGACAGTGACAGTCATGTTAGTGACGCGCAGCAGCACGTGGCACGCCGTGGCGAAGTACAGCGGCACGATCGTAGCCAGATAGGGACACCGACGCCAAAACGGTTACACCCTGTACGCTGGCGCTCAGCGAGATGGTGCCGGCCATGCTGGTAATGCGCAGTGGCACGTGGCTCGGCGTGCCGAAGCAGAGCGGTACGAACGTGGCTAGATCATTATACATATACTAGCAAGTGTTTACCTTAGGGGAGAAGAGGCAGACGAGCGTGACGCTGGCACTGAGCGAGATGGTGACGGCCATGCTGGTGACGCGCAATGGCACGTGGCTAGCCGTGCCGAAGTACAGCGGTACAAAAGCCAGCCAGATCACGCACGTCGTGTACATCGTGAATCCTGTAACACGTGGTGTGTGTGGTACTGAGACACTACAGCAAAAGTCACGCTGCATGCAGTACTGAGGCGGCCCGTACCGATGTGCTTGCTCTCGTTGAAGGCCTCGGGGATCTTACGCGTGAGCACGGCGTATACGGTGCACACCACGATGAGCACGACGGGGTAAAAGAAGGCGATAGTGTAGGAGGCGTCCACATACGCGTCGCACACTAGCATGTTGTCATCACGCGACGGGTAGTGGTGAATGGCGCGCGCCGGTGAGATGATCTGCCACACCACCACAATCACCACCTGCGACAAAAACAAAACTCGAAAATTTGATGTAAACCAAATACAACAGCAATGCAGGTATGTGATAGGTATGGTTATTTTATTACCTGAATAGATACTAGTACAGCGCATATGAAGAGTTGCGACTTGGGTGAGATGAGCGAAGGCCGTCGCGCCGAGTGCTTGCTGGCATCGAAGATGCGCGCGATGCGGTTAGTCTTGGTGAGCAGCGCGGCGTACACCACCGTGAAGCAGAACCCCGTGCCAAACCTGCGACCCGACACCGACGTGTAGCTACCGAGCACTAAGCACCGAGAACCGAGCATTCGCATGTTCAGTAACAACGTATAATATGTACTTTACGTACCGCTGCAGCGAGCAGAGCACGTCGGTGGGGCGGAACACGAGTGCGAAGGTGACGAGGTAGCACAGCATGATGCCGCCCAGCAGCACCAGCGACAGCTCGCGCCCGCTTGCGCGCACCACCGGCGTGTCACCGCGTAGCGCCCATACGCCGCCCACGAACCTACGCACAGCACACGCTCACACACCGACATATTGAGCCACACGCCCGTGCGCGCACACACTTACGTGGTGAGCATCAGGCCCAGCGAGGAGAAGGCCATGGCACCGATGGCGGCGGGCGAGTCGGGGCGCAGGTACAACTCGGGTACGCGTGCGCAATGCGTACGCGTCGCGCCCGGCAGCGTCCCCAGTGGACACTCCTCGCACGCTGTCTCCTTCTCCGGCGACCGAATCTAAACATAATGAAATGTCAAACCTTTAACAACTGTACTTTCTCTTGAATGATATGGTTGTTATATGTTGTGGTTGCGCACTTCATACTGCGTGCAGTTGAAACAGTGCCAGCAGCAGGACTCTCCCTCCACGTACTGCTTGGCCTGCCCCAGCTCGCATTCCGCGCTGCACACTGACTCCGGCGGGTGCCGCTCGTTCCACTTGAACTGTATCTCTGCACATACAACATTCAGCTTGTGAAACTTTTTGTTCCCCCATGCCCAAATACAAACTGATACCGCGTGGACACACATTGCTAGATGTTGCCTGCGCGCAGAATTTCTCATTTTAACACTTCCTTAGTTCGCGCACCTGCAATGCTGAATGCTCTACTGGCATCTAAACCAGAATGTGATTTATTAGCTTCGAGATAGGTGTGTATATCGTGGATGTTTGAGTTTCTGTGAGAGGATGTACGAAAGATGACTTTTGCTTGTGCTTGTTCTGTGAGAGGATGCACGAAAGATGACTTTTTCTTGAACAGAATAGTATTTATAAAATACTTAAAGAACATTTAAGTATTTTATTTAATGTTTTTATCATTCCTTATTGTAAATATGTTTCTTTTAATATGTATTTTGTCTGTGCAATAGCTTGATTTATCTGTTATTATATTATTCTGCTGTGTTGTCTTTTTTGTTTTTACTATTGTGACTGTCTGTCACGTACTCCTAATTATTAAGTAGATATTTTAGTCTTGATTGTTATTTCAAATCATCACACGGTATGGGCCACTTACAAACACATTAAACTTCTATTTTATGGCTTGACAGGCTGACAAGTTACCGTAATTAATAACGAAGTGTCCTTTCTTCCTTTACTTTCTCTTCACAAACAATATTGCTTCACTTGGAAAAGCATAAATTCTTTATTTAATGGGAAAGGGACTAGAGTTCTTAAGAAAATATAAAAAAAAATCTGATTTCTAAACGCATTTCTGAATGCTAGTGCGACATTTGGTTGCAATTTACTCCGGTCTTGGGGGCTCGAAGGGCCCTTAAAACAATTGAGACGTTTGCATAAGAAAGGGCGATAAACCAATTCTGTGTAAAGTATGGGAACAAGGCAAGCGTGGTGTTTTGAAAAAAGGCGAGGGGCTGACGAAGTGTGGTGGACTCCAGGCAGTTGGTTTTAGATCGCGGAAGAGTCCACACGTGGAGTCGAGTTAAGTCAGGGAGTCGGTATAAAAACGGTTAAAGGGCTAGGATGTCCTAGGTTAGGTCCGTTAAGTTAGCGTAATCTTGGTACCAAGATGGACATATCAAAGAGGACTGTCGTAAGAGAGCGATTAGTATTTTATAAGTTAAATATAAGTAGTAGCAATATGCCTAGTTAAAGTGAGTGACGAGATCCGGAAGGAGACGCTGTAGCGGAGGCGAGACTGGTAATGTGTGCAGTACTCTGTAAGTAGCTGGTGACTAATCCTCCTCAATGAACAATGAACACGTGGTCAGTGTTAACTATAATAAACTCCAAGATTAAGTAGCAGTTTGGCGGAAACGCAGCGATGTTAATAATCATTTATTTCAGCCGCTTTATCATCACAATGTATATTATTGTCTCATGTGTTATGTATCCTAAAAACTCCTAACCTTGGCACATATTCTACATCTGCGTTTGGTTATAGGGAACGGAGACCGCCTTTCGCTACTCTATACACACATTTCATGCATACGACATGTACACTGTACACCAACACACCCGACTATTGACGAATGTTGACTTTTATCTGACTCACCACAAATGAAAGGCAGAACCGTAATATTCGCATTCCAATTGAGATAAAATATATTGTTCAGTAATATAATGCCGACTTGTACTTGTGGTCCAAATCAATCAAAAGCTGCTGATGAATACTGCTTCCTGTAAAGGTTTAGCTCAGAAACATTGCGTAGAAATTGTTGGCGCACATTTCAAGGAGCGGGGGTAGGTTTCACTAAGTATATTAAATTGAATGGATAGCTACGTTCTTAGGAACCCTAGGGACTGTGTCTCGTTAAAACAAACCCCGGCTGCCACAGGCCTATTACTGAATCGACACTATTTAGCGAGACGCTCAACCATGACATGGGGCAGAGTAAAGAAATGTGAAGTGACGATGGAATAACCACTTCGGCGTCCACCAATAACAATCGCAATATGTTCTGCTACAGACTGAATCTACGGTACGCTTGTGCAAATTGTGTTACAATAATTATAGTAATTGGGGTAATCTGCCGTAAGGGTGTTATTGACGTGAGTACGCGTATAAGTAGAAATACTAGAAACCTGTCTTCCTCAATGGCAGTGGCCTCACAACCCACTGCCACTGCCAACCCAGGATTGGGAAAGACATGTAGAGCTTAGGGAACGTGACCTGTTAGAGTTCGTAGCATTGTTCTCAGTAGGACTATGCACTTAGGTCTAACAGTACACGTACGCCGAGCAAACGTTGTAAAACGGTTCCATTTTGTAACATGGAATCGTTTGCGTTTGCGAAGCGGCATCTAGTATTTTGGAATGAAATAAATTCACGTTACGAATAAATAAATAAATTCTTAAGCGCAAGCGGAACGTTTCCTTTACCAAACATTTCATTATATGTCATATCTTTGCGCCCTCTTGTCTAATTAGCTTCATACTTTATTATTGGTTTAGTTTTATAAGATTTGATATTATTCATGTATGTCTTAACTTTGAATCCCCAATATTAACTACACCTTGTACCTCTCCCTGTCCCCTAGCTTCTAAAGTCGGGACGGGGCTGGAGTTCTGTTAGTAGTCGGTAAGAAGATGACCAGTCTGGGACGAATCTTATAAGGCCGTCCGGATGGTGGAGCGCGGCCTCTCCCCCTTCGGGGGGAGCCGACATTAATACTAATATGTACATGATTTAGGAAAAACGAAAATTTTATCAGCCTAGGGTAATTTACGAACAGTCACACTATGGACACTTTTAACGTTCCATCTCAACATGAATGATGTAACCAAGGTTCTGTAACAATATTATGAATAAAATTACTTCCCCGTTCTTCCCCATAGAGATCTATACAAGGGAATAGGCAATTACAGTACTTTCACAGTTTTTGTGCTCTTGTGACTGGGACTGTAGCTACATTTCATTGTTGTCTTTGTTTCGACAGTTCAGAAGTGCCTGTAACTGGCCTACTTGAAATAAATGCTTTGATTTTTGTTATATGTTTTAAAAATAAATAAAATAAATTGGGAACAACTACTCCGAAATATTTTATTCCGAATTTCTATGTTCCGATTTTCAAAAGTCCGAATTTCATAATACATAAGAATTATAAAATGTCTTTTTAGTAAAAATCACGAAATTTATTTCAACGAAAGTCGTAAATGGAATATTTTCCGAATGTCACAAGTTCGAAGAATCAAATGATGGGTTGTCGGTCCAAAATTCAACATTCCGATTTTCAATATTTCGAATAAACTGCTAAAGTTAGGATTCTGATTCAATTAGTTCACATAAATTCACAATCTATAAGTAACGTTTAATGAAATTTAAAAACGTCTAAGTTGTTATTAACATTTGTGTAAGTATTAATTTTTATATATTTATTTTTTGATATTTTTTTTTTGTGTTTTCTTCTTCTCCTTATATATATCTGTGTCAGGTACCATCTACTGTTATTGAATCCTTTAGGTTAGGTTAGGATAGAACAGTGGTCATTAACGCCAGATCCCCTCTATTGTTGGTGAATCATTTTGGGTTAGGTTAGGTTAGAACAGTGACCAGATCTCCCCTATTGTTGGTGAATCATTTGGGTTAGGTTAGAACTGCAGTGACATTAACGCCAGATCGACTGTATTGTTGGTAATGTGTTTATTTGTCTTGATATTCAGTTTTACAAGGCGTTTTTATTTCGGCATTCTGATTTTTCGGTAATTTAATAATCGGAATTCGTATTTTTGATGTTTCGTATTATCATAAAGTCGGAATCTTTGTTATTCGATCTATTAAAACTCGGTATTTTGAGCATAGTAGTTATAAAAGTTAGGAATATTGAAATTTAGGAATTATAAAAATAGGTTGAATGATAAATCGGATTTGTTATATTAGTAATTTTGAACCAATCGGAATTCAGAAAATCGGTATTTTGAAATTCGTATTTGTGACTGGCGGATTAAAGTTTTTCGTATTTATGTAGGGTACCCAAATAAATAACTATGCAAACATAACGTTTAGCACAAGTAATAATTATTATCGTCACAGTGGCACACATAGGGTGTACAGTTCTGTTTCCAGTACCGTCCATATCCAGTTCGAGCTCGCCGTCGAGGTAGCGGCCCACCTTCAGCCAGCGATACACTCCGGGCGACACTTGCTTGAAGTGCAAGATGTTATAACGCGCGGGGCCATCTCCATTGCTATCGAAATGGAATTCGTCTCCGCTAAGACCTGCCAATTTAACAAGAATTTTCGTTTACGCAAGGCATTTTAGACAAAGATATATACGATGCTACTATACACATTTCTATGTAGTAATAAATACAGTGATAATAAATTAAATTTAAATAGTTACAGTATACCGGAAGATTTAAATCATACCACATTTCATAATATTAATTTTTATTACAAGAATCAATATGCAAATGCTAATGATAATAAATATAATAAGAATAAACCACACCACCACCATTGATTTGACACAATGTCTGTCAATGTCTATCGAAAAAAAATTTTAGTAAAGACTAAAGAAATGAAGAAATGTTGACGAGATCAGCGGCACGACGCGCACGCCTATCGCCTCCGGAACCGTCGCTCAGCTCCGCCTCGCCACCGCCGGAATTCAGCCCCGTCGTGAGTGCTGTGACACCGGCCGTGGCAGTTGCGTCGAGCTCGAGCGACGAGTATTTCTCTCCACCGACGACGTAGGACCTCGAGGCCCACCGGCCTCTGATAGGGTCCCAGCTCCCGGCGGGAGTGTGCCGCGCATGCGATGGACGCAATCCATTAATGCAAATGTCATGCGCGCATACTATGGGGCTACAGAGGGGGGTACCAACCTGACGGCGTACCGGGTTCGGATGCTCTCTCTGTTTCAGGTGCTCTCTGTTTCGGCACAACGACTGTCGGATTAGGTGCGAGTCATCCAGCGTAATGGTATGTTGGATGACACCGTACTTGATCGCTTGTGGACTGAGATGCAGAGTAGCCATGTCATCGCCACGCCGCCGCAGGCTGTGGTTCCACCACAGTCTACCATAATACCAAATCACGATAACGACGTGACTAATGACATGGTTACTAATGTAAGTACCCAGTGCAATGAGGAAATGAGGAGTGCTTTGGAGGGTGCGATTCAAGAATATCGGTTCATGAAACCCGATCTTAGACCACGCATTCCTCGTTTGCCCATGCATAACAAACATAGGGTGCTGGTGGCTGTACTGGATTCGCAGTTGTCAAACTACTTTGATAAGACCTCACCGATGCTCACTCAATCCTGTATTGCGCGGCTGTAGCGGCATGTCGTGTAGCTCATGACAAATTTTCTGATAACAGAGCTACACGACCTAAACCAGCCGTACCGCCATGGCAGTACAGGATTGAACGATGTATTGGTGAGGCCAGAGCACTCATCGGAAAACTGATCTGCTTCAGGGAGGGCAATACTCGCCCTAGAGTGATGCGTTTTGTGAGGCGGGCGTTCTCGTTGACTGATATCAGTCCTCGAGACTATATGTCGGGACATATAGTCTCGAGGACTGATGTCACAGAGCGCATCGACTTCCTGAAGCAGAAAGTGTATGCATGGGCAAACCGTATTCGTAGGTATAAGCGGCGGGTGGACCGATACTCTCAGAATCGCACATTCCAAAGAGATGAAAGGTGGGTTTATGGGTCTTGGGAGCGACCGGACCAAGGTGTGGCTGACATGCGCCTGCCGGATGATGATACCATGTGTTCGTTCTGGCGCAGCATCTGGTCGGTGCCTGTTAGTCATAACGAGGGTGAATGGACTCGGGAGGTCGAGCGAGCGTGCGATCTAGTACCAGAAATGGGGGCAATCACTATCAGCTCCCAAGATGTAGTTCGTGCAGACCGTCCGTTGCCTAACTGGAAATCTCCAGGGCCGGATGGGGTGCACAACTTCTGGGTTAAATGGTTTACAAGGTCGCACGCTCGCCTGGCGATCCTGTTCCAGTCAGCCTTAGAGTCAGGGTCGCTGCCAGAGTTCCTGACAACAGGTATAACCCACCTGCTCCATAAATCGGGTAGTACTGCGGAGCCCAAAAATTATAGACCGATTACCTGTCTTCCGACGGTCTATAAAGTTCTTACATTCACTTTGAGAGCTAAAATTAACAAACACATTAATGACAATTTCGTAATGTCCGCTTCTCAAAATGGATGTAGGAACGGGTCCCGCAGTACTAAGGAGCTACTCCTCATTGATATGGCCATTAGTCAACAGGTTCGCCGTTCCCGAAGGGATCTGTCGCCATGTTGGATAGACTATAAGAAGGCCTATGACTAGGTGCCACATACCTGGCTCATGAGGTTGCTAGAGTTGTATAAAGTTGATGCAACTCTGCGCACCTTCCTGAAGTCATGTATGGGACAATGGAGGACAGTCCTTCGCTTTCCAGGATGTCGGCAAATCCAGACGAATAGCGAGCGGATAAGGATAGAGCGAGGTATATTTCAGGGCGATAGTTTGAGTTCACTTTGGTTCTGTTTACCCTTGAATCCTCTTAGCACGCTGCTGGAGGATTCAGGTCTAGGCTATCGGTTGAGGAGAGGTGGTCAAGTCATATCGCACCTCCTTTACATGGATGACCTGAAACTCTTTGCCCCCAACGATTTGCAACTGATGGAGCTACTGAAAATAACTGAAACTTTCAGTAGCGCCATCAGGATGGAATTTTAAACGCTAAGATTCTCCACAATCGCGAGATATGCAGTCTCAGGGAATATTTCCTTGAAACCGACGTGGGGATGCATCGAGATGTGGTCGCGGTGGACAAGAGCCTTACCCGCTCTCCTTGACTAAAGAGAATTGGCGCCAACCTGTAGTGCTTGACGCTATCGACCGTATGGAGGTATGGCAGAGTAAGGAGCTTCACGGACGCTTTTTCCGGGCCCTGCATGGACCCGATGTAGACATATCAGCGTCCGTAGCCTGGCTACGCTTCGGGGACCTCTTCGGAGAAACCGAAGGTTTTGCCTGTGCAATTATGAATGAAGTTATGATGACGAATAACTACAGGAGATTTATTGTGAAGGACGGTATGGTTGACATGTCGGGCATGCCACCGTCCAGGCGAATCAATCCGTCACATTATCTCCGGGTGTTCTCGTCTGGCTAACGGAGAGTACTTGCATAGACACAACCTTGTAGCCAGGATTATCCATCAGCAACTTGCTCTAAAATACAACCTTGTGAAATCGGAAGTACCGTACTATAAGTATGTGCCCAACCCAGTTCTCGAAAATGGCAGTATCACATTGTACTGGGATCGATCCATCATGTTATATAGCAGGACAGGACTATTGTAGCCTATAAGCCTGATATAGTGGTGGTGAATCGGTCAGAGCGGCGCGCAATGATTGTTGACATAACGGTCCCGCATGATGAGAACCTCGTGAAAGCCGAGAAAGATAAGCAAATCAAGTATCTTGACTTGGCTCACGAGGTTGTCGACATGTGGGATGTTGACTCAGCGATCATTGTACCGATAGTTGTATCAGCCCATGGCTCAATTGCCAAGAGCCTTGATCAATACCTGAGGAGGTTCTCATTAGGCAGCTGGATCAAGGGCTTGATTCAGAAAGCGGTACTCCTGGACACGGCTCGTATAGTTAGGAGGTTCCTCTCTCTGGAGCCCAGACCGCCGGTAGCTTGGACCCTGTTCCCGATACCGGTGGGCTACAATTTTTTATATTTTTAAATGTTTTTTATATTGTTTTTAGTTTAAGAAATATTTAAAAATGTATAAGATTTGTATAAAAATAAATAATGGATAGTAATATATATATATTCTAGATCTGGCTCGCGAGGTTGGCGACATGTGGGACGTGAGTACAGCAGTCATTGTGCCGATAGTCGTGTCGGCCAATGGCTTAATAGCCAATAGCCTCGACCAACATCTGAGGAGGCTCTCGCTTGGCAGCTGGATCAAGGGCTTGATTCAGAAAGCAGTACTTCTGGACACGGCGCGTATCGTTAGGAGGTTCCTCTCTCAAGAGCCCTGACCACCGGTATCTCGGACCCTGTTCCCGATACCGGTGAGTTACTATCTTTTATATTTTTTTTAATATTACTTTGTATAGAAATATTTAAAAATGCAAATTATATGTATAAAAAATGAATAAAAGATATAATAATAATATTCATCAATGGACGCACGTAGATTTTAAAATTGTACTACAATAAGTTAAGTATATTGTAACGTGTCCTATGTAGGAGCACGCATGCAAGAAACAACAAATAAAACAAGCACACAATGATATAAATTAAAAAAAGAGCGCAGACCTCCATGTCTACGGTAGAAACGAAAAAAAAAAAAATATATAATATTATATTATATTTTTTGTAATTTTTCATTGAAATATTACAACTGAACGAACGAACTTGAAACTGATTCTGATTGTAAAGCGAGTAATGTGATTCAAGCCAGAATATGACGTGTGAGGAGACCTATGAAGCGCACTTGTCGGAGGTAGCGCAGCAGCGTGGCTCCGCTGGCGGGGCGCATAGCGTCGCACAGGCCGGGCGCGCCACCGCAAAGCGCCGCGTGCATATCCCTGCAACAAGCCGCACGTGAGTGAGACGCCGCACGAGAGTGAGACGCCGCACGAGAGTGAGACGCCGCACGTGAGTGAGCGCAGGCACTTTCTGTGCCACCCGCTGTACCTGATAGCGTGCGCGAAGGCGAGTACGGCGTCCGTTACGAACTGTAGCTGCGCCTCGAACTCTATATTGTCGGCGGAGAGGCGCTCGCTGCCCGAGCACGCGCGCGCGTACTGCACGTTGTAGGGCGTTCGCGCGCTGCCCGGGTACCGACACTTGAACTGATCTTCCCAGAACTCTAAAATCAACATTATTTGATTTAGTCGACTAAGAAAAACCAAAACGGACCCTACTCGACTAATAAACGTCGAAAAGAGTGAAGTCAAATACAGAAACAAATTACCGACAAACCAGGGGTTCCTCGGATTGTTTTCGACGGTGAGGTTGAGGAAGTATTCCTGGAAGCCGCGCACGGGGTTGGCCTGCGGCTGCACGCTGATGGTCCCCTCTACGGCGGCCTCGTTGCCATCGGATACGAGTGCGCGCGCCGACCAGCCGTCCGAGCCCACCCAGCCGAACGCGTCCGTGGCGCGCATGCGCACCACCGCCGCCATCACGCCCGCCACCTCCTGATCCGAGCCGAACACGATCACCCCTGCAAGCACACACGCGTCACCTACCACAGCCGACAAGCGCGCACACTGCACTGTAGTGCTACGAGTCAGTGCCGTACCACGCGCGCGCGGACGGCTGAGCAGCCGGGCGACAATGGCGTCGTACGCGCGCTCGTCTGCCTCGCCCGAGTCCTTTACAAGCCGTTCCTTCACAGCGATACATATGTCATTCCTAGCCAGAAGTGTTTCCAGCTCTTCAAATGCCTGGAAATAAGTTTAAAAAAAGTTACATAGCTGTCCAGTGATTTTACTGTATAGAAAAATTAAGATTATTGAAATGAAACTGCGTACTTTAATGCCGTAGTTCGACTCCTCGTAGATGATGGAGACGTAGCGCCAGCCGAGCTTCTTGACGATCTCCACCATAGCGCGCACCTGGTGCAAGTCGGACGGGATGGTACGCGTGAAGTACTCAAAGCGGGCCTTGTTGGACAATTCTGGCGACGTGGAGAAGAAAGACACCTGTGGCGAGAGGCGCAAGTTACAAACCTGCAGTGTGAGGGCGAGCGAGTGCGGTGGCAGTAGCGGGTCGGGTTACCTGCGGGATCTTGAAGAGGCGCAGCAGGTTGGCGACCTGCACGGACGTAACGCTGCTGGCGGCGCCCACCACTCCGCTGATCACCTTGCGCACGGCTGTCGCGTTGCACGCGTACTCCTCGTCGTCTATGTTACTTATAGAGCCTACAATAAACATACACGTCCCCAAAACGTATCAGGCTGATATCGTTTGTCATTAAAAAAAATATGATACCTATTCATGTTATTTTATATTAATTTATTGATCAAAGCAAGAAGGAAATATTTTTTAATTTTGCTTGGGTTAAAATAACTTAAATAAATGACACGAGTGTAAGTTTGAGTATTATGCGTTGTTTATGTATAGTTCTGTTCAAACTTTATGGCGGCTCGGAAGTTAGTTGCGATCTGCGCCGGTATAACGGTTCAAAATTAATGGTGGCTCGAAACATCTTACGAAAACCTGCGTAGAACACAATTTTATTGTATCAGCGGGGCGCAGAGGAGACATCGTCTTGACTGTATAATGCCGAGACACTCGCAGCTAACTTTCGAGCCGCCATAAAGTTTGAACAGAACTTTACCTTTGATGAAGTCGAGTGCCATCTCGAGGCCGTAGGTGTCGTTGTCGCAGTCATCGAGCACATGCGCGCCGAGGCGCACGGCGGGCGGTGCCAGTCCCGCGCGCGCCGCCGCGTCCAGTGCGAACAGCATCGCCTCTAGCGCCTGCACGCCGCCCTGCGCCATCACTGGCCCGCACGTGGCGCCCTCCGACCGACTGTGCACCTGCCACACCACACATTATCTCACTAACATAAGGCTCGGCACATATCACACGTTGCACGGCACTTATCAAATAGTTCCCTCAGTCAAATTTTGAGTAATATTTTTTCCTAAGTTATCTACTTTGTGTAAATTATTCGACTGTTCCCCTTAATCCGACAATAGGAAAAAATATTGAAATATGGAATTCTATGCATATTTTTTGTATCATCAGATGTTCCCAAAACCAGAAATAATAATAAAAAAAATCTAGTAAATCTAGATTTTTATAAATTGCTTGTCCAGGACTGGAAATAATGGTGTTATAGTTATAGTGTCTCATGCGGATGATACAGCTCCGTTGTTTGCAGCTAAATCAAGAGCTGAGGCCTATGAACATGCTCAGAATGGCTTCACCATTATGTCTAATTGACTTCGGAATAACCTTCTAACCCTAAATGCTGATAAAAAATAAAATAAACCTTAAATTAAAAAAACCGGCCAAGATACACTGTGGAATTGGAATTCGTTGATCGGAAACCAATAATTCCATGGCTGAAAAGCCCAATACGACTTCGCCAGACCCGGAAATCGAACCCAGGAGCTCATGCTCAGCATGAGTGCTTGCGACACCAACCGCAAATTCACACAAATACAACTATTCATAACACTGGTCAGAATCTACGTTTATCCCAATCTATGTGAAAGGGAAATTTTAGTAGCGACAAATGAAAATGTAGGTCAGATCAACACGACGAATATTTTCTATTTTATTCAAAAGCTAAAACGAGATTCGTAAAAAACTAGTTTTTAAGAGGTACCTCTCGCACACCTAGAATCTTTTTCACTGGAACAGCACATACCAGGAGTATCCTTTTACAACTTTGTAAAACCTAAAGTATCTGTACCCATACTAAAATTTTAAAAACAATTCAATCTGTCTGTTTCCTTTTCTCGCATAAACGGATGAACAGATTTGAACGAGGCACACTAATAGCCTTTAGGACATAGGATTGCGACAGTACGTTCCAGAAGGATAATTTCCGACCAAAGCGAGGGGGAAGCAGCGGGTAGAGTTACTTCTGTGTTAATAATATGCGATTCCACAGGTACCTTTACAGGAAGTGTCAGACTTCTACTGACTACTAAAACCCAACCATGTTCCTTCTTTGCCCTTTGTGTTCCAGGGCCACGGTATCTCTTTCGAACAGTCCCGCAGCCCTGGCAAGCATCGGCCCATGTGGACCCCTACGTGGTTGCTGACATCTCTTTGAGGTGCGCGTGGAACACGAACGCGCCGTCGACACGGCCTGTCGTCATAAGATGGCCGGACGGCGAGCTAGCCCATAACTCGCCGTCCACAGGCCCGCGCCTACGGTGGTTGGGAGCCACCACGTGACCCCCGACGCCCAGGGCGTCTCGCGCGGCGGCAGGGACGTGAGGCTCTTTCCCTCTCACGCCCCGCCAACTCCTTCACTAGCATGACTGCTTCGCAGAAGGAGGTGACGGCTTCCCATTCCCTCTCACTCCGGACCATGGCTTGATCCAGGGCCGGGCGCGAGAGATCGCCGCCGAAAAACGGAACCCTTATGTCTGTCTGTCCGTCAGTATGTCACAGCCACTTTATTCCGAAACCATTAGGACTATGCATTGTAACTTGGTTGGTAAATGTAGTCTGTAAACCGCTTTACGATTTTATACAAAAATAAAAAACATTAAGGGTCAGGAACTGAAACTAAAAAAAAACAACAACAAACAGATACGTGCTGGGTGTCTATAGATAGGTATTTAAATGACGTGGAGGTTCCTCAACCCTTTTTTCTCAAAGTCAATCGTTTTAAAGATAGACATTTCCCAAGTGGTTTCCCTCAAATTAATAAAGAGAAAAATTCTGAAAAAATGTTGGATTGTGTTGTTAGGAGACAACGACAATTAGTTTGAATAAGATTTGATGTTTAGTATTTGAGATATGGAACTTTTTCATCAAACTGCAGCAGTAACTTTTTTTTTCATTAACATACTATGAAAACCAAATTTAGTTTTGCTGTTGAATATAATACAATACAACATATGAATGAGAATTAAAAAATATTTTTTATATTGTTTGGTGCTACGGAAACCTGTATGCTTGTGATATGTCTCGCACTTGGTCGGTTTTTTTCGGGATGAATGGTACCCTAGGTCCGTTTCTGTACTCCTGACCACGTAAAATCAAAATCAAAAATCAAAATCAAAGCATTTATTTCAAGTAGGCCAGTTACAGGCACTTTTGAATTGTCGAAACAAAGGCAACAGTAAAATACAGCTACAGTCCCAGTCACAAGGCACAAAAACTGTGAAAGTACTGTAGTTGCCCATTCCCTAACGTAGATCTCTATGGAGAAGAACGGGCAAGAAACTCCATGGACACTCTTTTAAATCAGAATACTTTAACAAAACCTTGGTTACATCATTCATTTTGAGATGGTACATTATGTGAGAACGATGCAGCAAGATGTGTACGTTAAAAGTGTCCATAGTAAAAACAATTCAAAAATAAAATAATTAATTCAAATAAGCCGTGGCAAATAAGAGATGACCAGTCACAACTGACAGCGCCCGTTCACGAACATGACGCATGTATCAGCACCATTCAACTCAACCATTTTGAAGGGAACTAAATGATCCGACACACGTGCCACCATCAGCGAGACATTTGAGTGAGCATGACATACTCCTAACCGCCAGGGCACATTCAAGTCAAGAAAAGACGCAGGTTTCCAGCGAATGACAGCTTTCTAGTACATAGTACTCACACAATATGGGCTAGGCGGCTATATAATACAAAAGAGATTGAATCTATACAATGCAAAGATAGTTATACAATCTTCAGCAGCTCCAACAATACTATTTAATGCTATCAATTTAGGCGCCCCTGTTCTTGTGGAGCAGGACCGGCATTGAGCCAAGCATTTTTATCAGTGATATAATCGTCCAACTTATAATATGCTTTCTTACATAGTGTGCGTTTAATGCATGTTTTAAATTTCGTTTCATTCAGTTTAAGAATAGTTTGTGGAATTTTATTATAGCATCTCAAACAGTACCCCATGAAAGATGAGTCTACTTTAGCGAGTCTGAAGCCTGGCTGAACTAATTGGTCTCTATTTCTAGTACTGTAACTGTGTCTGTCACCTCTTTTATTAAAAAGATGTAGATTTTTTCTTACATACATTATGTTTTCGTAGATGTATTGACAATGTAGCGTCATGATGTTAATTTCCTTAAACAGTTCCCTTAGAGAATCGCACCTACGAAGATTATACATATGGCTCTGATGGCTCTTTTTTGCAGAATAAATATAGACTCAATGTCTGCAGCCCGTCCCCACATTAAAATGCCATAAGACATAATACTATGAAAGTAACTAAAATAGACCAGTCTAGACGGTATCTACATCAGTATATTTGACGGATTTTTCTTATAGCATACGCTGCTGAACTTAGCCGCCCCGCAAGAGATGTTAAATGAGAACCCCATTGTAGCCTTGAATCAAGCGTAATCCCCAGGAAAACCGTTTTATCTACAAATTCAAGTTTCTTTTTATTCAATACTATATCACAATCGCTACTTTTAACATTCGGTAAAGCAAATCTTACGCATTTCGTTTTTTTTTCATTTAACACTAAATTGTTTTCTGTGAACCAATTATGGACCTGAAGTAGGGCATTATTCACGTCATCTAGATTTTGGGCCCGTCTATTTATCTTAAAAATTAGGGAAGTGTCATCAGCGAATAACACCATATTTTGAGGTTGGTTTTTCAATAAATAGGGGAGATCATTTATATATACTAGAAAGAGGAAAGGACCCAATATTGAGTCTTGCGGTACCCCTATTTTTACTTTTAAACCCTGTGAATTAACACCATTTATTTGCACATGTTGTTGTCTATCACTCAAATAAGATTTTACCAAACTAAGTGCAAGTTTCCCTAGTCCGTAATGCTCAAGTTTCAAAAGTAATGTGTCGTGATTTACGCAATCAAATGCTTTGGAGAGGTCACAAAAAATTCCAATGGCGTCTTGGGACTCTTCCCACGCAGTAAATATGTGCTTTAATAAGGTTACACCGGCGTCAGTTGTACAACGTCCCTTGGTAAAACCATACTGTTGATCGTGTAAGATTCTGTTGGTGTTAAAATGATTGAGCATTTGATTTAGCATTACCTTTTCAAACACCTTGCTAAAAACTGGCAACACGGATACAGGTCTATAATTATTTGTGTCTTTACTATCTCCGGATTTAAACAGAGGTATGACTTTACTGTATTTCATTAAGTCCGGGAAAACTCCTTGATCTACACACAAATTAAAAATTAAAGCTAAGTATGGTGCTATAGTCTCAACTATGGATGTACAAACTTTGATAGACATTCCCCAAAGATCTTCGGTCAGTTTGACTTTTATTTGCCGGAAAGCTTTAATAACTATCATAGGGTTTATGTGTTTAAATTTAAATTCAGCCGGGCAGTCAGACACATTCGCCTTTAATAAACCAATTGAGACTTCAGGAGAGGAATTAAGAGCCTCGGTAGTTTTTAACGGTATATCGGTAAAGAAATTTACAAACTAATGTGTAGCTAGTGTTACGTATTTTCTTCCTGTTAGTCTCGTTATTTATGACTTTCCAAACTGTCTTAATTTTCTTTTCTGCTGTTTTGATCTTGTTGCTAATGTGCAAGGCTTTGGCAACCTTGCATGTATTTCTAAAAATTTTTATATACTTAGCAACATACTAGTTAAAATTTTCAGAGTTTATATAAGGCTTAAGGCCATAAAGCTCAAATAGTCTTTCCCTACTTTTTCTGATACCTCTAGTTGCCCAATCACTAAATATAAATTTAGGGCAAATACATTTTGTCTTCTTTTGAAAAGTTTTGTTAAATTCAGTGTGAACTATTGAAAAGAAATTATCATACAATTGATTTATATTAATATCGTCCATATGATGGCTCGTACTTATATCAAAATTTTAAGCTGATCGGTTCAATGGTTTAGGCGTCAAAAGGTAACAAACAAACAAACTTACTTTCGCATTTATAATATTAAAGTTAGGATTAGGACTAGTTAGGATAACTGGACATTGCCAAGTTCTCCAGAAAGTAACGAAAATTATCCATATGTACAGTATAATGGACATTGCCGAATTAAGGGTTGAGTTTTTTTTTAATTTTTATAACATCTTTTTGAAGCAAATATGGAGTTTAATGTAAAATGCGTGATGAGTCAGTACTCATCACGACGCTTTTTAAGCCAGTGCTTAAAAAGTCAGCCTAGATCCGCCCAGAAGCACAAAAACGTCCTGGGACCGCAACTTTACGGAGCGATCTTCTTGTCCCGACATTTTTTTCTTGTTGGTAATGTTGGGAGGCCCAGAAAGCTCCGCGTTCCGTTTAACGTGGACCTGTCATGTAGTTATGTTGATCTCTGGCAAATCAATGTAAGAAACTTGAGAATAGTGAGGGAGGAGGGGGATACAGGCCTAACACTATCTCAGAACCTCTCTTATTAATTTCATCTACGGTGTAACTATGGATTAACGGGAGGGTGCTCCGGTTGAATACCGAGATACCGTCGAGGACAAGGTTTTAGGGATAGGTTGTTGTAAATCTTTTTGCTGTCTAGAGCTTTGGGTATGACTAATTGAATGACTTAGTCCTAGTGCCGTATTCCTAAAGGCCTAACGGTAGTTGCAGCTGCTGTCCGGACGACGCATTCGCATTGGAAGATCGAAATGTGTATGCCTAAAGGTATGTCAAGGATATTGTTGAGATCAAAGGAGTGTACGCCAGCCCTAGAATTGCGTTGGTTTTTGAACCGTCAGTGTACATATGTTCTCCGTTGACTCTTGACTGATCCCTTTCATTCCCCTTTGTTTTTATGTGGTAGTTCTGATTGAAAATATTTTTCGTGCAAAAGCCTATAGCAGCTAATTCTGCTTCCTTCTATACTCACGTATAGGCCAAAACGTATTATTTGAAATACTATATCCATTGCAGTTGCAGTTGGCGTGGTAGTAGACGGTGGTCACAAGTTCCACCACTCGTCCATTCGAGCTCATTTATGACTAATTTTGAGGTGCGTGAAGTTTTTTGGAATACCTGTCAATAATTGCTGTCTATGTCATTGGTAATGTCCAGAAAACCATATTAAATGATTACGAACCAGCCTAGGGTAATTTAGAAACATTCACAAAGTGTTGGTTTCCCATCCCCTAGTAAAATCTTATTAGATCCTAATAAACTCGAAAATACGTCTGCTCCTATAATAATATCAATATAAGCGGGTGTGTAGAAATACGGATCAGCTAAATGAATATTTGACGGTATATTCACACGTCTAGCGGGAATTTATCAGTGATTGTGGGCAAGACAAAACATACTTAATCATTATAGTCGAGTGCAAAGACTATAAGGTGGAACGAAGTTTATAGTGGTTGGATTTTCATGGGGCTTTTTTATTGAGTTCCCAGAGTTGTGGAGAAGAACGTCACATAAAAATTTCGCGGCTCGTGACTTTTTTATTTTCCTTTTGAATGTTTTTTTTTTTTGTTTAATATTAACTTGAAATTCGCCAAATTTATATTGTGATGTAATAGTGTGACTTGTGTGCATCAATTAAATGCCAATTTTGTCTGTTTCCTTGATCATTGTTGTCGACGAAATGCATAATTCCGGGTTTTTTAATGAAAATTTCCTATTTTTTCAATTGTTTCTAAAATACTGAGTTTTAACACAAATATTTATTTTGTCATTGGTAACTGATACTTTTTAATAAATAAAAAATCCATATTTACGAGTGAAGTGACTAAAAATTCATTCGCAAATATCAGGAAATTGTCTATGTAAGAAGGCCATTTTTCTCAAAACGTTTCTATGGCGGTCAACGTAAATATTATCCTGAAAATATCCTTATTATATAAGCTATCCATAGAGAACACAAAATAAAAAAAAATATTCGGAGCTACTCGATAAATGTTGATTATTGCTGACAAAGGAGGAATGGGGCCGCCGGTAAACTCACAAAAATTATCGTAATTGTAACGTAACCATTTCTCATAATTTCTATTTAGACTTAGTTGCAAGCTTGGGTCTCTGCGCCCCATTTAATATCAATACCGATACCGCTCCGAATTCTTATCGATAGACTTTTTGTCATGTTTTACTTTCTCAGCAGTAACTGATATTTAACAAGTATCCTTGAATATTTTTCTAGTTATTATACCTTATTAGATAGCTACTAAAGTGAGGTTTTGAAGAATAATTTGCACATTGAGTTAAATAGAAAAACTTTTGAAAAAAAAATGCCTAATAATTGCCTATGAAAAATAAGGTCTGACTTGGCAAGTTTTCCTAAGTTATAAGAAGAAATGATATTTTAAGTTGTTATAAAATATTTTATGTTGTTATAAATTTTCAGGACTGACCATGGAACTTGGCATCCATTTGGATCTCACTTCTTTTGTCGTTGAAGTCAACAACCAAGACATATATCATAATATTGAACTTGGCTCTCATTTCACATTTATGTTTTTGATGGTAATTTTATAAAAAAACTGAAGAAGTTGATTTTGAACAAAAAAACAAAACAAAATAAATATCGCTATGACGGAGAAAACGTATGTAGACTATTTTTACACCCATATTATGTGTTTTCCTGATCATCATCACACTGCACCACTTTCCAAACTATGTTGGGGTCGGCTTCCAGTACTACCAGCTGAATACCAGTATTTACATGAAGCGACTGCCTGCCAGACAGGCAGTCGCCAACCGGACGTGTCGCAGCAGTAGACAACCTCTTGGTAAGAAAACCAACAACCCCTTTTAATAATACGCGAGCTAATAGAATAGTGGAGAGCCATACCATCATGAGTCCGCCGAGCACGATGTCGCCCTCGACGACGGCCGCGTGCTTGACGGGCCAGAGCGACTCGCTCTCTGACGCCTTCTTCTTGGCCGCCGGCCGCGCCTCGCGCCGCAGGTTGTTCGGGGCACTCGTTGTTGTCTTTGACGCACTTTTAGATTTCCGAGCGGCCTTTGAATTGAACTTAGGTTTAACAGTATCTTTTGAGACTGTCGAAGCTATCGGTTCGTAAGTTTCCGTGGGAATTATCTTCGTTGGGATGGTGAACACGTGACTTGCAGTCGCAGTGATGGGCTGCTCGGCGGGCTCCACTGCGTGCGGTGAGGGCACGGGTGAAGAGGTGGGCGCGGGAGCGGGTGCCGTCTGCACGGCTGCAGCGGCGGCGGGAGGCTGGCCACCCTGCAGGGACGAGGCGCTCGGTCTCAGTTCGTCGACCTGCTTATTCTTATATTTTCGTTTCTTAAACATTTGTGATATGTCGAAAGTTCCGATGAGGGAGAGCGACTCTCTCTTGTACCGGTGGAGTTTTTCAGGAGCGAAGCTTCCGACGAATACGACGAGGTCAGCCGGGAGCGTCGTTCGAGGTTCATGTTCTAATAAACCCGTTAAATTGAGCAGGTCATACTCGAAGCTGTCAAAACCGAGGTTTGGTTTGAACGCCCCTCGTAGCCTGTGCCCGTGCAGCGCGCGCGGGAGGTGCTGGTTAGCGAGGCCACGCGTGCTGTTGTCGGTGGCGTGCTGTGCGTCGTGCGCATGTAGCAGCAGCGCCAGCAAGAGGCAGCGCAGCATGTTAGCGTGCACAGCCGGCGTGCCTCACTACTCTAACATCAGGGATGCTAGTCGCGTCACTGACGGTGCCATCGAGTGGCATATCTGATCTCTGCCATTGCGACCACATGATACTTCATATCCTTACGATGTAAACAACCCCATCTGTATTTACTCTCAAATTCCATTGTAGTTATTTTTCAAACTCAACTTAAATGTTAGTTTTCACAATGTAAATATTGTTGGAATTTATTGTTCTAGTAACTTGAAACAGTATTACTTACACCAGTTTCGTAAATCACAAGTTTGACAAGTTTTTAAACAAATATTGACTTGATGTAATATCCACAACACCAGCTTGACATTAGCAGCTGAGGACGCGAGCTCAGTGTGCTGTCCGCGACAATTTGGGGCATGCGTAGTGTTATTTACAAAACAAGCGCCGTGTTTGGACTCGCGAGCTGAGTGTCGGGTGGAGAAGAGGCGCGCGTGCGGTCGGCGCGTAGTGCGGCCGCGGAATGCCGGCGCGGCGGAGAGCACGCGGCCGGCGCGGCGATCGCGGCCGGCGCGGCGATCGCGGCCGTCGCGTGCCACTACTCACTGTACGCGCACAGCACGACAGCACACGCACCGCACGTATCACATACATCGCCGGCGACCACGAGCTTGCGTCGTACAAGCATCAAGCTCCAGCACAATCACACGAATGTAACATATTACGAGCACACAAAAAACATTTCTTGGATTCCAGAGAAAACAAGGAACCCAACATTGTCTCGATACGTTCGGGAAGCCATGACTCAAGTGGCCATCATTAATGTGTCCGGAGCCCAGCCTGTAACGATACAATTTGTAACAACGGGTCTTGAATTGTACCATTACAAGGCAAATGCTCACTCAGCAGTAGCGTCACCGTAGCATTTGTAAAGTAATGCTCAAAATCAAATCGGAGATTGTTACATTAAAGGAAAATGATCCGGTGAGCAAGCGCTTTAATCTTAATATATAAAAAATCACTTGTCATTATTTCAGTACACGAACAAAACTGATTTCCGAAGCCACCGAACGATTTCAATGAAATTGTGGGAATATGTATGGTTGGTTCCAGCTTGAAAGATAGGACTCGATAGATGGCGCTGCGTGCTGGCGTGCAAAGCGTTGTAGCCCTGTTTTGTAGAGAAGCTTTTTATATTTAACTACAAAAAGTAAACCCTGCAAACTATCTACAAAATATGAAATTTTCTACAACACAGTGCTAAAGTAGAAAACATTTGTTTTTATTTCTAATCTTACATTTCCATTTTAGTTGATACAATATTTTATAATTTCAATAATTAATTAGAAGCGAGCTGTTAGTTGTAAGGCACAAAACAAGACCTGTTAAGTGGTACCAGCAGTCTCGTTATTTGGTGCAACTCTTGGACAGAATAAACAGATCAGATACCTTGGTCACTGGGCTACAGAGGAAGGCTCTGCGCAGCGCAGTGGCCGTTAAATACAACGAGTGCTAAATGTATAATATTTTACTCCTGCTACTGGGACTGAAATGAAATGAACAACCAACCGGCTAACGTTGTGATGAAGAGCAGAAGAGTCGCAGGATCGTTGATTTATTGTCGCAAAGCAAATCGTCACGCACCGTTACACAATGTTGTGTTTTACTATTACTTACTTTTTGTCTCCTTATCTTGCGTAGTTTTGCCTTTGAGTTGTTACTGTCATGTTAATACTACAAGCAACGTTCTGCAGCACAATGCCGCTTGATGACACCATTAGTGAGCCACAGCCGAGCGCGTAGATGGTGCTCGACCCCGCACCTCGCGCAGCCTGCACAGCCACCAGAGCTACTCGCATCAGCCGGGAATCACTTAAATTTTATTATGAATCATTTCAAAATGATAGTAAGTCACTTGTTCAGGGGACAGTCCAGATTTTTTTCTTCGGGTACGAGTAGTTTAAGTACAGTGGTACTAGTTACTTATTACGAAAGTAGACTGTACCTACACGGAATTATTGTAATAAATACCACCTTGAGCTCATACTCAGCCGGCCTGGTTCTTTTTCGGGATCATATGTGTCTTATTATATTTTCCCTGTCGACAAACGAGAAAAAAGTTCCCTTTATATCATGCATTTCAATAATTCTGGGTAGTATTATAGGTACGGTCTTCTCGCAATAAATACCATCTTGGATCCACACGCAAAATACGCGCTTTGACGTGGAGTTGCGGACAACAATACAACACCATCTTGGATTAATGCCAGCCTAGTACTGTTCGTAAGGTTAATGCCCGTAACTAGCACAAGTACCAACACTACTCGATCCCATACAATGTTACCGCTGTGCCGGCGCTAGTGTGCGGTGTCAAGCACGTGATGGCATACCCTTATGTATATGAGAATATCTGACTGTTTAACAACTCTCAGTCTTGACCAAATTATTAACAATATAATGTAGCAACGTCGGCTGTCAAATGTGAAATAACATTGACGCATGGCGACGTTGCATTTCAAGAATATTGCTAAATTAATAATCATCGTAAATTAATGTCTTGAGAACAGAAAAGTTCTAATTTCAAATAAACCTAATTTACATTTTCCCAAAGATATTTTATAGCCCAATGTATTTCATAGACATAGTTTTCATTAAGGCTTAAAAAGCTTTGTTTCCGAACGAAAGATAGTTGTGATATTAGAATAATCAAGCTAAATGTTTATTTACTTTTAATGCTAATAAATTAATTAGTAATAATTAAATGATATTTGTAATGTTTTCTAGATCTTATTTTGCAATTTCATAATATTAAGTCGTTTCAATCATTTCTCTGAACTATCAGTTGATGTTCATATTTTATCCGATTAAACATAAAGACTAATTAAACATTAAACATAATATCTAGATTGCTATATTATCTAATGAAGTTTTAAAATATTAGGTCTTTACCTATGAAATTGGAGATTTGTATGAAAATTAAAAAACAAAAATTTTTGTATTTAATTTTTTTATTTTAGCTTATCTAGCTTTTTTATCTTTCTGATTTGACGCAAGTGCTTCAATGTTATCAAGTAGGGGTCCGCAATCAAGTAGGGGTCCGCATGGACCGATGCCTGCCAGGGCTGCGGGACTGTTCGAAAGAGATACCGTGGCCCTGGAACATAAAGGGCAAAGAAGGAACATGGATGGGTTTTAGTCAGTACAAGTCTGACACTCCCCTCCGCTCCGCCCAGAGTGGGGGGGGGGTCATTTGATGATTTCCCATCCGGAAAAAAAAAAAAAAAAGTGCTTCAATGTTGTTTTGACACTAACTCCAAGGCCCGCAGCAAGCTTAGCCGTAGCTCATTCTTCAACTTAAAATTTCCAGATTTAAAACGATTAAACTAATAATGGACCGTGTTTATGCAAGCAGTGTTAGGCCCGTACACGTCGTTAATGTTTCGTGTTGTTTGCGCAGCGGTATGTCCACGTAGGAACTCATATTCGAAAATTGTACGTATTTTCAGTTTATCCATGGTGCCAAAAACTACCACAATTTCACAAAAACAAAAAACTATCTAAAAACAAATGACTGAATTTGAAATTAAAAGAACACGGCTTTTGAATAAAATTTATTTGAATTTCGAATTGCGCGCCAATCCACAGATAATTAAATTTGAAAATGCTGGTTATTAAATCTCCAATTACATAAGTAAAGACCTATTAGTTTCGTTACACAGGATTTGATAATTATTATCTATGTTATTAGTTATTTAGCTCTAATGTATGACCTTTTGCCCGTTGATTTATTATGGCGGCAATCTGTGATGTATTGAGTATGATTTGACGGGTATAAAAATAGATGCTGCTTTAAATTCTTGTCTTTATGCTGCAAGTGTTCTGAGGATTAAGGCAAACCCTGAGTAGTATATTGTGTGTGTTATGTGTATAGTATTACGTTTGTAAGTGACATAGTAATGGAGATACCAAATGAGTAAAGCTGAATTTGTATTACCCTAAGGTTCTACAATGTTTCTGTAAGTTATTCGATATTATACTATGAGTATTACTGATAATTGTGCTAGAAATATGTGTTATAAAATGGCTTATATTGCTTATTGTTTATCAACACTGATAAATCGCTATAACTTGAGAATAGTCCAGGACAACGTATAATATTATCCTGGAATAATACTTTAAAAGATGTTACCGTACAGTTCAAAAACAAAAATCATTTATTTCTTCAACATAAGTATTTTACAACAGAATTAGTGATTGGAGTCTCCCTTTAAGCAAGTAATGCCTGTATTGGGAGACTCCGCTCTTCCATACCAAGTATTATTAGATAAATATACATATATTTGTGTGAGAGTGTGACTATGTGCGTGTGTGTGTGTGTGTGTGTAATTGTGTGTTTGTGAATGTGTCAGCAGGTTTGTATGTAAGTATAATAAGTGTGCCAACATGTGATGTGAGGTGAGTACGTGTCACCGCACTTTCACCATCACTACTGAACTCAAACTGTTGCACTCCATTGCATGCAACCGTTCTAGTGGACAGAACCAAGCATCATGACACAATTGTTAACAGTGCTTCTGTTTGATCATAGTTTAAAAGTTTTATCCAATTAATTAAAGATGTTTAGTATTGTTTTGTATAATGTGTTTATGTATCCTTGGATACTATGGTGAACAGTAAAACTCTAACTAAAATTGAGTTGCTCTGAAAAGAGAACATTTTATTTACTTACAAAAACTAGTTTTAACACTAATACATTCTTTAACCTTAATTAATAACAAACTCACCTGAAAAGAGAAACAACATTTAAAGCTATTGTTTCACCAGTTCTTAATCAGTATTATTTAAATATTCAAATTACAATCTAATTTTCATAACCTAATTTGCATGCTGTATCAATACGTCAATCTGACAGACAGCTCCATAGAAACGACCAAGTTCACTCACAGATAACTTATACATCAAAGTTATTACGCGGCAAATTCAAACATACTTAAATGAAGTGTCAAGCACTTTGTTTACATATATATTGTGTATTTCCCTATTTATCCTATAATATATAGATGGGCCGAACGTTTCTGTAATTGTATACTAGCAAACCGAGTTTTTGATTGTCCATTCTTCTCCACGAAGACCTAGGTTTGCGAATGGACGTAGCTTGATAGGTAATTACCGTTACTTATAAATATCTGACAAGCGGAAGCGAAATAAATAAATAGTCTTGTCTTTCTTTCTTTTCTTGATAAAAACCCTTTTCCCTACACACCATCGTTTAGTCTACTCTCGGCCCCTCGACTCCCAAAAAATAATGTATCCACTGGACCTCTAACTATAGTTTATTCTGGACCCTTGGGGGTCAAGAGTGGTTAGAGATACTTTTAGACACAGTAAATAACAAGTAACCATTCTGACACTCAAAGCTTGATAATCGGTGGATATTAATATAAATATGCAAAAATTATCAGCTGTCCCATACTAAATTTTAATACCTAATCGACATAAATGTATGGGACAGCTGATAATTTTTTCGTATTTACGGTATTGGACCCATGGAGGAAGTTGTTCTGTTTGATGATCTGCAGCATATCCTTTCATATTGCACTTTCTAACGCGCGCACGTCGGCGTCGGTACCGCTATATCACAGCAGTCTCAAGCGATACACGGTTGTTAACAGTTGTCTCCCTCCTTCTACCCCTGCGATCTAGAGGTGAAAAGATGTTCTTAATATCCCGCTTACTGATATCGAGATTGATATTCATAGCCAAACTGAGAACCGTATTTATCAAATCATCTCTGGTTTCCTGGTTTTTCCTAGTTACTTTCTTTATTTCGATATTATTCTTGCACGAGCATCGTTGCAGATCCTCAATTTTATCCACAAACTCGTCGAATGATATCGTTTATATTAGTGCACCGCGCAAAACGGCAGCAAGGCGGAAAGTGGTGTCATCGAGCAAAGTGCCTATGGTCGACGACGGTAGTGCGTGAAACCAAAGACCCGACTCCTACTCACCCACGGTCAGCAGGTGCGCACGCTTAGCAGTAGTAGCAGACGTGTTTAGAAGATTGTTCTAGACTACTCTGCAGAGCGGCTCGCCCCACCGTCTGTGGGAAAACTGATAGTCGGTCTTCAGTATTCGGGCCGAAGTACGAGTACGAGTTTCCAAGAATTGATAGCCTCGCTGAAGAACAGCAAATCAAAATCAATCAGTGTGGAAGCCAGGACATTCCTGATTAATTTCTCAGTACCGTGGACCGAGGGTATAAAAGTCGCAAGATTAATACTAGAAATTGTGCGGACGTCGATTATTTTCAATAATTTTGATGTTAGGGGCTATTGCTTTAATGTTTTTTTTCTTCTACGCATTGTATGTTTGTGTGTTCCACGCCTTGTAAGTTTGTCGTCAGGGCACACAGGAGGTATGTAAGTAGTTACATTAATACTAACGTTTAAATACACACGTCGTAACGTCATGTCTTAAAAGCAGAATGTACAGTGAGTTTTAGCAAATAGCTGACCCACCTTTGCATAAATGGTTGAGATATTTTAGAATACGAATCGATAGAATTTTATAATTCTTTTATATTTTACTTACTTTGCTCAAATAAATAAAATATTAAATTCTATCGATTCGTATTCTAAAAAATCTCAACCATTTATACAAAGGTGGGTCAGCTAATTGCTATCACTCACTGTACAAGAACCCTAAACATTTGTGACATCTGATTTGTAATACCTATGTAGCGCTTAGGTGGTGTGGAATAATACTCCAGATGATGACGACGTAGTATATTTAAGTTGCAAGTGCTGAAGCTTATTGGAATACCATTTACAAAATGTACGCAGACTTAAAGATAGAAATATATTACAAGTAGTGGGCTGTTTACAATTACCAATATTTCAACAACCAATAGGAATCATTTGGGTCTTTCCTATAAGAATATAGTTCCATTAGATATCCGTGTGGTGGCGCGCACAGCGCCGTCGCCTAGAGCGCGGCGTGTTGGCACCACATATAAATATTGCCAAGCGGCGCGCACGGCTTAGTGAAGCGAGTGCAGCGGCCGCGATCGGATGTGTGTTTTCATGTATTGCAGCTACACCTACATTCTTTTCAAATGAACCATTCTATTCTGTTCTATTCTAACATAGTATTTTTAAATTTAGCGAAATGAACACAGCGAGTGCCGACATGTTTCACTAGTGTACAATATTAAGGATACTGAATGAGCGCTGATCCCCCGTACCAGACTAAAGCTTCACCCGCGCTCAATTCCGCTCAGCACCGCTATGCTCCCGCAGCTCCGCCCCGCCGCGCCGAGCGCCGCTAAACGTAATGCGATTAACTTGTACAGCATAATGGTCTTTTAATATTATATCTGTTTGTGGCAAAGTTTGTAAAAGGAAGCAGCTTTAGGTTGAAATAATTTCGTTACGAAAGCAAAATGTAAAAAGTTGTACCTATTTAGGGTAGGTATATTGTACAAGCAAGTTTAAACAATACGGGTAAATTCAAACCTTGGCCTGAATTTGTCGCGAGCTCGATCTCCATCGTGCGTTACACTAATGTTCACAACAATGCGCAATGGTTGCAGCACGAACTACGCACTAGTTCTAATCTGCTATAATATTAGAGTTATGGTTACGCTTTACTGTAATATTTTTTGTGCAAATTACTTTATCTCGCTACTGTTTCAATTATTCACAAATAGAAGCGACGACATTTTTTTTCTATTCTTCTCAGCAAACCCTTGTAATAATTGATACCCATATCATGGGGATGCATAAAAAATAAATAGTTTGTCATTTTTGGGAGTCCGCCATATTGGATTTAGAATGATGCCATTTAGCTAACCATCATCCAAATTAAACGTGTATGCAAAATCACAGCTCAATGGTTGGGAATAATTGTTTTAAATTTCAGTTGCAAGTTTTGAACTAAACAAACATGCAAACATTGCAACTTAAATAAAAGCTTGTAAAAAGATTTAATAACTCCTTCGAGTTTATTAAGAACAACAATTTATTATCCATTTAACTTTACAAGAAACGAACAACGTGACCTAGAACCGACTAAATAAGTAAATTGACGAACTAGTAATTCCAATTCGTATCGGCGCAGTCACCCGAACGAGAAGGCCCGGCCCGGGTGGGTCGGCGCAGTCAGCCGAGTGGGGGCAGCGGGGGCAGCAGGTGCGGGTCGTCGGTGTAGTCGTGGCGCATCATGTGGAACTTGTGGTCGCGCGCGGGCTCGGCGCGCACGGGCACCGCGGTGCGGCACCAGGCGGCGGCGGACGAGAGCGCGCCGCAGGCCGCGCTCGCGCACACCTGCACGCACGCGCACCCCTCCACCGGCGCCGCCTGCCATCTACCGCCGAACTCAAGCTACTTTAGTGTGAGACGTCCTCGGGTTCGATCGCTATAACGAGCAATTAACTGCTCCAAATAGGGATCGACGGAACTGACGCTTTTAAAAATCATTGTTTTATTGTTACTAACTCTTTAATGCGACCATTTTATTCGCTGGTAATCCTGAAGATAAGTAACGTAACATAGTTTGATGACAACTTTCGAAGCTTCCATATCTTCGAAAGTTGTCATTAAACTATGTTATGGCACTGACCGATAACAGCGCAGAGCGGTAGTTTGTTCCTAGCTAAAATGTACCTTTACCGCACCCTTCAGCCAGTACATCACGCCCTCTAGACTCAACGCATTCCAGACACAAATTTTACATTGTATTTTTTATTATTACCAACAATACTGAACAATAAGATCTTACACGGCCGTGTACTGCAGATACACGTTGGCACTCTCTCCGGGAGCTATCCGTAAGAATGGTGGCCAGATCTTGAATTCTTTGCCGCCGATCCATTGTGTTGCTAGATCCAGAGTCTCAGTGCCTGCGACACAAGCTGATTCATTAATTCGTTTGAAATTTCTGACTCGAACGACCGAAAACTGTATAATTGCCCGGTCATTCTACGACTATTCTGTGTTTAAATTTTCCGAATTATATCAGAAGCTGTCGACGAACAAATTAATGTCGAGTAAAGAATTATTGTCACCGTGGTTCTCATATTATGACGCAATTTTTTAAATTGAGTCCTTAAAGTAAATTGAACAAACAAAAATAGATGTGAGAGTGATGAATGTTTTTTTTAACTATGAGTGTATGATGTCCTTTTTGACAAAGTCTTTTTTCCCCACAGCCCTAGAACTATAGACCATGCTCCAAGAACTGAGCACGGCCAAAGGTGGGACTTGACGATGCATCGGTCTAAAATTCAGCTTATGGCCAACAGCACTAAGCGTAGGGTCGAGATCGATGAGCAGGAAATACATTATGTCGATGAGTATATCTACTTGGGCCAGTAAGTATCTTTTGAAAACAGGCAAGAAAGAGAAATCGTTCGCCGAGTCGACAATGCTTGGAAAAGCTACTGGTTCATGAAGACGCTAATGAAGGGTGATCTTCCGATACTCCGAAGACGCCAAAGGGCAATGGAATGCAGCATTCTGGGTGTCAAAACACAAAACAGGGTTCGAAACACCAGTCTGCGTTCCAAAATGGACATAATTGACGTTGGCAAGAAGACTGCTAGGCTAAAATGGGATTGGGCGGGTCACGTCAGCCGCATACACGATGACTGCTGGGAAAAAGCCTCCACACGATGGTTGCCCGAAGACGGACGGCGCGCCGAGACCGGCCCTGAAAGAGGTGGCGAGACGATCTGGACGCGTACCGCGATGGCTAGTTTGAGGAAGCACGGGAAAAGAGTACATTTAAGTAATTGGGGGAAGCCTTTGCCGAACCGTGGCTCAGTACAGAATATATAAAAAAAGAGTGTATGAACGTGTAGTGGCGTAGTGAGACTTACGGCTGGAGTGAGACACGCTAAAGTAGCACTTGCGCGTGTCACCGTCGGCCATCACGCGCAGGTCCAGCTGCGCCGGCACCGCGCGCACCACCGGAAACTCCAGCTCGAGCCGCAGCGGCAGCGTCTGCGCACGCGAGTGCAGGCCATGGGGAATGTCGAGGGGAAACTTTTGACTATAAATGTGGATGGCTATAGTGGATGTAATAAGATCCTTAACGAAACCGAAAGGCACTTGTTCTCTCCATCATTGCGACATTTTTTTTTGCTCTGTATTACCTACCACAACCTTCTAGTTACGGAGATGTTGGTGGAATAAGTTCCAACTTTGACTTGTTAAAACTTTACATTGAATACCTCCATGACCCCTGCACATTCAATGCGCCCATTAGCGCAATGTATGGAATGCGTTACATTGAGTCCTTCCATTATCGTGATTTGAGAACCCAAAAAAAAAATCGTTGCCCTGCAATAATTTTTGTGTACAGTTACTTAGTTTGATGTACAGAATGATTGACGACTTCGTGAAGGGTCCGTTTACACCTTGTATTATATGAGTAAGGAAAACCAAAGAAACGATGACAATACTGAGTGAAGTATGATATTGCTAGAAAGTAGGTGAATGCTGAGATGACAAGGCATAGAAAAGTATGGAAGAAGAAATCCTGCGCCGACTCCAAATAATTGGTAGAAGGGCAGGAAAATGATTACGGTCAGTTCAATAAAGAGTAAAAGTAGGAATTACTGCAAGTATGTTGACGTCGTCGTAGATGTGCAGCGGCGTGGTGGCGACGGTGTGCGGCGGGTAGAGCGGCGGCTGGCAGTAGGCGGCCGCCTCGGCGCCCGGCCACGCTGAAGCCGTCCTCACGCACACCTCCACGCACATCTGCAACAACAGCGTTACACGCGTCGTGTGCGCCGCTGAAACACTACTGCTGACACACATTGACAGCATTGTGTTTTAAGTCAGTCATAGAAGTCGCTGCGCCCAAGCAAGGGTGCGCGGCGATCATCAGCGAGGCATCGCCCCGGCAAGTGGTCACGAGTCGTGACCACTCGCCGGGGCGTTGCCTCGTGACTCACGAGGCATTGCCTCCTGGCCGCGGCCGCCATATTTAGGCCAGAGCCTACATACACATGCGTATAGTTGCTGTGATGTTTACTGTAGGTGCACCACAGCGCTGGCGCTAGAGAGCGCTCCCTCGACCACCACGCGGAAGCTCCTGAGGGACAGAAAAGATTGGACTGCCTTGACCACGCGACGGGGCGCTTCAGATGTGGCCAGCTTGTGTATTAGGCCGTCGTGCCATACACATGTGTGGCTGGAGATGTCCAACAGGAGTCCTTCGAACACTTTGGAGATGGTCGGCAGCAGCCTGATAGGCCGATAGCTCTCCGGCTTTAGGATGTTCTTGTCCGCCTTGGGCGATAATGACGCGCCCTTCCTTCCACGAGGCGAGAAAGGCCGCAGTGCGCAGTACTATACGAAATGGCAGCTGGCGCAGCGCTGTTTTGGTGATACCATCAGCACCAGGGGCCTTCCTAGGCTTCGTTCTTAGGATGGCGCGTCTCACTGCCCCATGCGAGAAGACGATGGCGTCCTCCTCGGGAGCTATCGGCGTGGCGAAGTAGTCCCCAAGCTGTTTCTCGACTGTTGCGACATGGTCAACGTCAGTGGTTGGATTCGGTTGGAACTGACGTACCAGGTGCTGGGCGAAAACCTCCGCCCGGTCCTCTGCTCTGTATTTAACCGACCAGCTGCCGGCCGTCACCTCTATTCTGTCCTCCCAGCTCTCGGCTTCTCGATTTGGCATCTCGGCCTTTATCCTCTCCGCGAGACGGTTCAGCTTCGTCTTGAGCGTAGGGCATCTTAGCTGTTGCCACTGCTTGCGTAGGCGCCTGTTGTCCGCGATCATCTTCTGCAGGTACGCAGATAGAGGAGGTTGCTGCAAAGCGGTTCTCTCCTGCGGTACGGTTGACGTCGCCGCTTCCAAGGTGCTCCATATGCAAGCAGTGACATCCGCCGCCATCTGGTCGACGTCTGTGGAGGTGGGTAACGATGGGCCGAGATGAAGTGGTGGTCTCAATCTTCTCTGTGAATTCAGTCCAGTCAGTAATTCGACGTGGCGCTGCGGGCATCTGTCAGGTCGGCATCCCCGACAGGACGACGAGAACAGAGTGGTGGTCAGATTGTATCTCGTCGTCCAATACTTGTTGCGTGATCTGGCAGTGCAGCCCTCGGTAGGCCGAATAGTGGGTGGTCGTCTCTGGGCCGGACACCGTGTAGCCGAAGGCTTCCGCGTCCGTGAAGAACCGTCACTCTCCCGTTTTTGTCACGGCTGAGTTCCACGCTGATTGCTTACAATTAAGGTCACCAGCAAGTATCGTCGCTCCGCCGTTGGCCTCCAGAAGGGTACTCAACTCCGAAGGGTCCAGTTGAGCCGAGGGCGCCTTGTAGAAGGCGTAGATGGCGAGATCCTCACCAGCGACGAACAGCTGCACACCCAGTGCGTAAAACCTGCCAAGCGACGGCACGGTCAGTTCTTGATGGACGACTCTTCGCCTCACCGGTACCGCCAGACCACGGTAGAGGGTGTTGGTTGCCGACCTTTCGTCCTTCCTGTAGACGACATAACCCGAGACTCGCAGCTTGTCTTCTTGCCCCAGGTGCGACTCGCTTTGATAAGCGACGACGACGACAACGATGCGACGTGCACGCGGCGTGGGCGTCGACGTGAGTCTCCTCCTCAACGTAGTCCTCTACCCTGAGTAGGCGGCGGAGGGGGGCGACCCTGCCTTTAAGGCCACGGGCATTCCATAGGATCACCCTCATCGGCCTACTAGCCATGATACAAGGTGAGGAAGGAGGCCAGGCCGTCGAGGATGACAAGCTCCGCGTCCTGACCCTGCCTGATGGCCTCGATCAGGTCCATCAGCAGCTGGATGGCACAGGCTGTGAACTCTTTTTTCTTCTCGGTGTCGGCAGCTGGGCCGGCGTTCGTAGAGATTTTAATGGTGGTTGATTTGGCCAAGGGCCGCGCTATGCCGGCGCCAGCTGTCGGCCTTGCTGTCTTATTCAGTTGTGTTGGTGCTGGTGGTGGGACAGCCTGCACCTGGGTCGAGGTTAGGTCGGCCCGGTGGGTGCCTTCTTCTGGAACGGGGAGGGGCTCAGGTTTCCTTCCCCTTGCCCCTCCGCATCTTCCGCAGGCGTGGAAGCGTCTTGGTCGACCGCTGGTATATGGCGCCTTCTAGAGAACATAAAGTCATGAAATAAAAAAAACGATGGCGTGTTGGGTATCAAATGAAAGGGCTTAAGAAGCACATTTCAAATGTACTCTTACATATTGTTAGCTGTTGTTTGCGGCTTTGCTGGCATGCAAAAATCGTGCCTCACTTTAAACCTCTACCACCACGATCACGTCTATCCTCTGAACATCACTATGAATATTTATTACATTTAAATATATAACGTGTAACTTGTTTATTTAGTAGATGATAAAATATTGAATGGTTTGTAGATACATAACAATTTCAGACGCGAATATTTTCTTATTACATACTTTTTAGAACGTGGTTTCTCAGTAGTCGGGTTTTAATTTTTGCACTTATATTTTTGTTCGTATCGACTTCATGGGAGACATGTACCTAAGCTAACAAGAAACTTAAGCGAGCACTATACAAACCGCGCATGTTAAACGTCTAGTAGTAGCGAGACTAAAGACATTACCGTTTTCAGTCGGGTATAAAAATAGGGATAGATTTTTTTTAAAGCGGTTCTCATACTATTTTCAAGAAATTATAACAAAAAAAAAATTAAGGATCGCGTTATATGTGGTATTTTCGGATACCCCTTGGCATGAGGAAACATTTTATTATGACGTTACTATTAGACCACCCAGTATAAGAGTTAAAGAGAGCGTCACCTCGGTGGAGCTCTGTGGCTCCAGGCGCAGGGGCACGTTCCGCAGGCGCTTGGCCAGACGCGAGTTACAGCCGCGTTCACCGTCCTCCCCCGGGTACTCCTGCACCACGCTCCACGGCTCCGCGGTCTCCACGCCCAGCTCCATCACGCCGCTGCCCACGTTCAGTACTTGGAAACGCTTGCGCACCCTACAAAAAAAATAAAATATTACCTTAAATAGTTGTACAAGAAACACTTATCTAAGCACTATGCAGCGTTACAGCTAGGGAACAGAGTGTTTTTGATGGGCTCTGGCACCCAATGTAAGATTTAACTTGTGTTTAGTGTGCCAGCGACCTTGCCTATGGTTTGAGCATGTAACATTAGTTGCAAGACGAGCACAGTAAAACATCATTAAATTACAATATTATATTAACTAGCTAATGCAACTAAGATGTGTCCTATTTACATACCTCTGTGTGGTTCTGTATATGTGAGAGTGTATATATGTGCGTGAGGGGGGCATAAATATGGTGAAAACTTGTGTTTATGTAAGTCTGTATAAATAGAATTATAAAAATATTACTTTATTAATTACATTAGATTAAGCAAACTGAAGATTTTTTACAGATATCGCTGTAGTAAATCTTCAGTTTTGTTATAATTCAATGTCAAAAGCCACTTCGTGACCTTGGTTTTGCATCCATTTAGACACATGGGAGCAATAGAGCAGAGTTTATTAATTTTATTATATAAATGGTTTGACAGTATACTAAAATGACGCTGAGCAAGGGCCGTTCTACATCCGTGTGTTCAGCATACTTCAAAGTGCCTACGCTTTTTGGTAGCATTGGGATCGTATACCACAAAGGGATACTTTCGCAAAATAGTACCATGGACAAAGTGCTATCTCACAGTGCTATCTGACATTCGGTGTAGAGAGCCGTGGGGGGATATCTAAAAGGCTTCGAGGTCATAACCTTGAAACAGCTCTCTGTGCTCGTTCCAGAGGCAGGAGGATTGTTTTTGCAGTCCCACACTGTGATGCAGTAGTTTTAATAAACTACTGCATCACAGTGTGGGGTGGGTTTATTAAAACTACTGCATCACAGTGTGGGGTGGGACACAGATGGGTGCTTTGACACAGGGCATAATAAACAGTTTTAATCATAAGGTGGTCCGCGGAGTGCCTTAGATTTTTAAAAATAAATATACACTTGCGGATTCTCGATATGAGATTACTAAGGTGAGGTTTCCAGCTCAGATTACTATCTACATAGACTCCGAGATATTTGACAGATTCACACCATTTGAGTTGAAGACAGCCACATTGTGAAGAAGAAAGACCGATTGAACAAGTATGCGCTCTGAGCATCATTGCATCCGGAGGAGGGAGGTTGGAGGATAGTAAGGAGAAAGGTAAGTATACCGTTTTTTTCCAAATTTAAGGTTAGGATATTATTTGACAGCCATTTCATCACTAAGTTTAGAGCAAGTTCCACGTATTTACTTTTTCAGCCCAGTCAGTACCATGAATCAATAGAGCCATATCATCTGCGTAAGTGAAGATTGAACAATTCATTATAGACATTTTGCATAAGTTGTGAATGTAGATAAGAAACAGGGTTGGACCCAAGATTGAGCTCTGATGTACATCAAAACTCAATGAAATGGAGTCACTAATAACATCATTTAATTTGACGCATTGAGTTCTATCACAAAGATAGTTCTGGATTTTTTTTATATATGTATGTCCGCAAATACCCGTAGCTTTCAGCCTAGATAAAAGGTGAGGAGCGGACACAGTGTCGAATGCCTTAGAAAGATGTAAGAAGATAGCCAGGCATTTCATTTTACCATCTAATTTAGATACTACATGGTCTATCAAGGCAGCAATAGCATTTTTAGTTGACCTGCCACGTCTAAAACCATACTGGTTGTTACTTAGTAATTTGAGTGACTCAAGATAGTCTTCCAATCGATTATTAAGGATCTTTTCTAATGCTGATTTGACATGGAAAGAAAAATTCTAGTGCGAGCAGGGTTTGAACCTGCGACCTTCCGATTCAGTACACCGGACGTCTTCACCAATTAGACCATCGCACCCTGCTCACAACTCTCAAAATTTTCGTTCCATTAATAACGTCTTACGGTGACGTTAGCGCCATCTATTTAAGAAAGTATCGAACTAACTTAAACCAACACGTTGACATTACAGCCAAATCTTTTCTAATATTTAAGAGATAGCAGGTAAGACTGAGATCGGTCTATAATTATCTACACTGTCTCTTTCCCAATTCTTGAAGATTGGGAGAACAACAACCCTCTTGAAAACCGTGGGAAAACAGCATGTGGAAATAGAGCCATTGCAGATACGATTATATAATGGCTGGGACAATCGCGGGCAGACAGGATTCTAATATTCTCGATGAAATTCCACACATTTTATGGTATACAGCACATCTACAGTCTACACACTATGGAGTTAGCATGTGTCAAATTATACGCAAATATGTCAAGTAGGTAGTGACTGTTTGTATACCTAGAAGGTACATATTTATTAGACACTAGCAGTGCCCGGCCACCTTCATCAGCGTGAAATTTTAATAAAAATATATCATCATCTGCCTAGCCTTTTCCCAACTATATTGGGGTCGGCTTCCAGTCTAACCGGATGCAGCTGAATACCAGTATTTTACATGGAGCGACTGCCTATCTGACCTCCACAACCCAGTTAGTACTGGGTAATACGATACCCCTTGGTAAGACTGGTTGTCAGACTTCTTGGGCCACTGACTAACCTAACGACTGTCAAAGATCTACAAATGACACCCGGGACCAACGGCTTAACGTGCTTTCCGAGGCACGGAGGAAACTCGGTATGTAATGGGTGGTCACCCATCCACAGACCAACCTAGGCAAGCATGGATTAACCTAAAGATCGAACCGAGCGGCTGTTATTATTTAGCCACGAGCTCCTCCCTTAATAAAAATATATAATTCTAAATATATTCTTGACATTTTATTTATTTTTTATTTTTATTTTTTTTACTGACATCTATTATTTAATGATATTTTATATTTGACCTCTGTTTAATTGTTATATTTTTTTTATACATGCCATTAATCTTGATTGCTAATTAATTGATAAAATTTATTATGATTTAAATTTTTTTATATTGTTTTTAAATAATTGTCATTTTATTTCTGCATTTAATTGAATATGAAATCGTAATCTTAAATTCCAGTTCTTATGTAACAACTTCATAAAATAATGACGGCATGCAATTATTTTTAAATTAATAAATTTATTTCATTCATATTTGTACTCTTCACGGCAAAACATAGAGAATCTAACTTGTATATTGTAACATCTCACACACCGTGTAACTACCTATGTTTACAAAAAAAGTTTCTTATTCTTATTCATTATTCGAATCGGATTTTGTTAACAATTTTAAAGGTATTATTTTTTGCACAGAACCCTAATCCTTTTTCTGAAGTAAAAGTATACCACCTACCTAGTTACCTCTTATAACATTAGCTATCTGCCAGTAAAAGTCCCGTCAAAATCGGTCCAGCCGTTTCGGAGAATAGCCGACAGACAGATAAAAACTATTTTTTTTTTTTTTTTTGTTAGAAGTACCGTATACGCTGTGATATGCATTCAGTAAAAAGCTATTATTTTGAAATTACAGACAAGTACTTCAATTGTATTTATTTGTATACATGTACAGACTAGTCGGGCTAGCCGACTACGCACTACGCAGCCACATTTTTAGTCGGCGACTAGACGTCAAAATCAGCCTTGCAGTTGGTTACATAATCTAGTAATGGGAACCTTTCCTTTGGTATTGCATAATTTAAATAAATTAAGGAGATAATTATATAAAATACAAATTTCTATGAGCGCACGCTGGCGGGCAGTGAGTTGTATGATGTACTCAATGTTAGCGAATACGCCGTATATGAAACGCCATGTAAATTGCCGATGCCCCTGAACTCCACCGAAAGCTTTGACCGGCTTGGCCGTCTACTCGGCATTTTTGCAACCAACTAGTCGGTTAAAGTCATGATCGTCTCATCCATACTTCCATACTAATATTATAAATGCGAAAGTAAGTGTGTTTGTTTGTTACCTTTTCACGCCTAAATCACTGGACCAATCACCTTGAAATTGTGCATATACGTTGTCAGGTTTACAGAAACGGACATAGGGTATCTTTCATCCCGAAAAAAATACTGTTCCCGAGGAAAACAACAATAACTTTCTTATGATAATATATAGCGCCACGTGTCTTTTGAATAATGATTGAATTATTTTATTACAAGCAGAGTACAACCCGAATTGATTGTTAAATTCAAAATTAACGCGAGCAAAGCCACGGGCAAAAGCTAGTTACTTATAAATCTTCTTCCTACTTATTAAATTATATAATATTATAAATGCGAAAGTTTATGAGGATGGATGGGTGGATGGATGTTTGTTAGTCTTTCACGCAAAAACTGCTAAACGGATTTGGATGAAATTTTGCACACAGATAGTTTATAAGCTGGATTAACTCATAGAATACTTTTTATCCCGATAGCATGATCCCATGGGACCATTATCGATATCCACGCGGACGAAGCCGCGGGCATAAGCTAGTCTCTAATATATAAGGTCTAACTATTCATACACGAAATATTTTAAGAGTAACTTCTATAAGTAGTAAAGAGGCCATCCCAACGAAAAAATAAAATTTATCTAAATGTTTTTGTTTTTACGAAATTATTATAATTCTAAAGTTTCTTGAGACATTTTGCATAAAACCTATTCTATGAACGAGACGCGCCCCGCACCCGCGCCGCACCGACGCGGCGACGGGCAGCATGCATCTTGTTTATTCTATGCTGGGCAGCGTGAGAGGTTGTGTTCGCTCGTCATGACACCGTGCGACCGCGCAAGAATGGTAGTCTACCTACCTACACATCTGTAAACTAATAAACAGCTGATGTGTGCAACTCGAATTTGAAAATGTTTGTAGAATACTCGAAAAATTTTGTAGCATCGAAATTCGAATATCCGTCAGCTGTTTTTTGGTTGTACCTATTCGTACTACAGATGTGAACTGTCAGTGCGTAGTGCGGCTTGATTAGAACAATCGTACTAGAGATTGGCAGACGTGGCATACCTACCTACTTAACTGTTGCAGATACACGCTGTTTCTGAGAATTTCCTACACACAACACTAAACTTAGACTGTCACTGTCACTCACGGGATATCTTCCGTGATTGCTCATTATTTTGAGCTGCCGATAACACACAACACATAACACTGTTAATGAATCCGTAGTTGAATGATGTTGAATCGACGATGTCATTCTCAATTCTTGCCGACACTCGTTCCTGCCTCCGTCTGCAGCTGGTGGCATGTAGACCCCTTAGTCCTGACTCCTGGTGCCGCTGTACAGCACCTAGGATAGTTTGCAGAGATGGTTTTCTCCTATAACGCTCCAGGAAGAGGGCTTGTGCTCTGAGAAAAACATTTCCACATTCCCTGTAGCACATCACCATGTTCTGGTACTCCTGTTTCGTATACCTTTAGTTCGGCATTGTTACAATTATTTCGCGACCGATCGTTTGTTAGCATACGGCGCGTGCGGCGCTTCATACGTACCGAGCGGGACTAAAGAGGCACGGGGGGGAGGCGCGGTAAGACGCACGCGCGACTGATCTAACCGCGCCGCGCGCGCTCCTTTGACGTCGCGCCGCGCGCGCTCCTTTGACGCCGCGCGCCGCCCGCATCAATTGAAATAGGTAAATACGATGTAGTAAACTAGCGTAATGGATGTTGCAAAATAAGGAACCAGTATTTATTTTGTGGGTCAAGTAATTTTAATTAATTTATTTTTATAAAAATATATTTAGATAATTTTTTTTTTGACCTTGAAATGGCTTCGTTATAGCCGTTAGATGATTCTCTTAAAATATTTCGTGTATGAATAGTTAGACCTTATATACAACATGTAACATAATTAACGCACATCCTGAAATTAGTTTGTTCAGAATCGTTTACTGAATCGATTTCTATAATTTTTATTATAGGTTTTTTTTTCCCAAAAATAATTAAAACTACGTAAATTACAGTAAAAACTCGTTAACTCGTTTCGAACGCGAGCGAATATCTACTAGGCTAACAAGACCCTCATACCTACGAGTGCGACTGTCTGCGTTCGTGGATTTGTACTGTGACCACAAAATTCTTCCGGAATTAGTATAACTAAATCAATCAATAATCAATGCTCATATATGTTTAACTAAAAATTAAGTATATGTATTATGATTATAACATAATATACTAATTGGGGTGTCTGAGGGTGTGCGTTAATTACGTTACATGTTGTAGATTCTTTTGGGAAATTTGCGAAATATCAACTACATTAGTTTAGCTTAGATATAAATCATTTTACTGTTTTCATTAGTTGAAATCTTTTTAGCTTGAAATAGCGTAGTCTCTGTCTGAAGATTTTTACCTGAGCACGTCCAGTGCGGGTAGGTGCAGCGCGCACAGCCGAACGCGTAGCTCGCGCGTGGACAGCTGCAGGCACGGTGCGCGCGTCACCTGCCGCAGCTGCACCGCTTGCGCCGGCGGCTCGCCGCGAGCCCAATGCGCCCTGCACACACGCACACACACGCTGCATCAGCAAGTAAGGCTCTCCCTAGTAGGGCATTAGTGGTACATTTACCCCTGGATCTCCACGGGCAGCAGGCGCAGCAGCAGATCGATGTCGGGCGTGGGCGAGAACGCGTGTGCCTGCTCCGCCAGCACCACGCGCCATTCCGCCACCTCGCCCGCGCCCACCGTCACCACTTCCGGCGACACCTGCGCACACGCACTCTTACTCTTATATTAAGGCGAGGTTACCCCGAGCGCCGTATGCATCAATCGCTTACCCCAGCCCCCGCACAGAGAGGCGATACGTAACAAATTACGCGGCGCGAAAACGCGGGCGCTTAGCGCACTGGTCAAGAGTTCACGAACTCGGATAGGTACTAAGTTGCGTTACAGGGTAGAGCGATGCAGTAAAACAACTTGAATTGATATGTATAAGTTCACTTTGTTTTATTTTTATAGAAAGTATTGGTTATAGATAAATTAGGAACCTACGTATTCTATGAACGTGAACCTAATTACTAACAATTAAAATAAGTAGATATAATTAAAAATAAGAAGGTATACTTATTTATTTTTGTGAATAAGGTGAATTTAAAATCTGCAGATGATGACTGACACTAAGATCATGAATACGGGTATGATTCAAAACTACACGCCACGCGCCATTCGGTTTTAAAAAAAATTATGCTTTACTTTTTTTTCGGTTTTGTTGTCATGGGTTTCGTTTTCGTGGTTTTTGGGGTCGCTGATAACGAAACTGAGGTCAAAATGAAAATCCAAGATGGCGCCGACGAAAATTTTCGGTATTTTCGTCATGGGTGTCATTTTCATGGTTTTCGTGGTCGCTGATAACGAAAATTTGGTCAAAATTAAAATTCAAGATGGCGCCAATGAAAATTTTAGCTTTGTCGTCATGGGTGTCATTTTCATGGTTTTCGTGGTCGCTGATAACGAAAATTTGGTCAAAATTAAAATTCAAGATGGCGCCAATGAAAATTTTAGCTTTGTCGTCATGGGTGTCATTTTCATGGTTTTCGTGGTCGCTGATAACGAAAATTTGGTCAAAATTAAAATTCAAGATGGCGCCAATGAAAATTTTAGCTTTGTCGTCATGGGTGTCATTTTCGTGGTTTTCGGGGTCGCTGATAACGAAAATGAGTACATAATGAAAATCCAAGATGGCGCCAACAAAAATTTTTGGTTTTTTCGTCATGGGTGTCATTTTCATGGTTTTCAGGGTCGCTAATAACGAAAATTAGGTCAAAAAGAAAATCCAAGATGGCGCCGACAAAAATTTTTGGTTTTTTCGTCATGGGTGTCTTTTTTATGGTTTTCGGGGTCGCTGATAACGAAAATTAGGTCAAAATTAAAATTCAAGATTGCGCCAATTAAAATTTACAGCTTTGTCGTCATGGGTGTCATTTTCATGCTTTACGGGGTCGCTGATAACGAAAATGAGGTCAAAATGAAAATTCGATAACACCATAAATTCTTTTTTTGTTTTTACGTCATGGGTATCATTTTCATGGTTTTCGGGGTCACTGATAACGCAAAATAAGTTCAAAATAAACAGAAACAAAAAAAAAAAATTTTTTTCATCGACTCCGAAGACCATGAAAATGACACCATGACGAAAAAACCGAAAATTTTCATTGGCGCCATCTTGAATTTTAATTTTGACCTAATTTTCGTTATCAGCGACCCAGAAAACCATGAAAATGACACCCATGACGACAAAACCGAAAATTTTCATTGGCGCCATCTTGATTTTTAATTTTGACATCATTTTCGTTATCAGCGACCCAAAAACCATGAAAATGACACCCATGACGAAAAAACTGAAAATTTTCGTCGACGCCATCTTGGATTTTCATTTTGACATCATTTTCGTTATTAACGACCCCGAAAAGCACGAAAATGACACCCATGACGTCAAAACCGAAAATTTTCATTGGCGCCATCTTGAATTTTAATTTTGACCTAATTTTCGTTATCAGCGACACAGAAAACCATGAAAATGACACCCATGACGAAAAAACCGAAAATTTTCGCCAGCGCCATTTTGGATTTTCATTTTGACCTCATTTTCGTTATTAACGACCCCGAAAAGCACGAAAATGACACCCATGACGACAAAACCAAAAATTTTTGTCGGCGCCATCTTGGATTTTCATTTTGTCCTCATTTTCGTTATCAGCGGCCCCGAAAACCATGAAAATGACACCCATGACGACTAAACCGAAAATTTTCATTGGCGCCATCTTGAATTTTAATTTTGACCTCATTTTCGTTATCAGCTACCCAAAAACCATGAAAATGACACCCATGACGAAAAAACCGAAAATTTTCGTCGGCGCCATCTTGGATTTTCATTTTGACCTCATTTTCGTTATTAACGACCCCGAAAAGCACGAAAATGACACCCATGACGACAAAACCAAAAATTTTTGTCGGCGCCATCTTGGATTTTCATTTTGACCTAATTTTCGTTATCAGCGATCCCGAAAACCTTGAAAATGACACCCATGACGAAAAAACCGAAAAAAAGTAAAGCATAAAATGCAGAGGAAGTAAAATAAAAAAAATTAAAGTGATATTATCTTTAAAATGTAAATAAGTCAACAAAATAAAAAAACTAGTAGGTACACACGGCGGCACATGAAGCTGTCATTTCCAGTATAAATTGGCCTCGCTTTGTATAGATTTCCTATACAATGAGAGATCGGCATAAACTGGTTTTCGACAGCTTGATCGGTCGTCGTGCGTACAAAATACAATATCGACCATTACTCATTCTATCTCGTTCTCCCCTACATACTTTCTTTTTCTGCCCATGTCGAACTCGATAATCTTCGGCTTACCGGGCTCTCTACAAAACTTCTTTAGAACTCCTTACAAAAAAAAAAATTGGAATAAATGTTTTGATTTTAGTAGGCCAGTTACAGGCAGTTTTGAATTGTCGAAAAAAAGATAATAAAATGAAGCTACAGTCCCATTCAAAAGGCATAATAACTGTGAAAGTACTGTAGTTGCCCATTCCAAAGTTACCGAAATTTATAAATAATATTGCGAAATCATAAATTGCGACTTTTGCAACGACACAATAAAGTTCAATTCAGGCCACGCAGCGCTAATTATCTACAGTTATATTCTCCTAGAAGCTGCCTCTCTTTCTAATGCGTAACTCTTATCTTATACCTTCTGACTACGTTCCCTATTAGGTACCTACTGTACTTTTGTGAACAAATGACATTTCAAATAAACCTAGGCTCGGTGTTTACTAAGTATTATTTTTTATTTTTGGCTCAGTTCGTAACAGAACTTAGCGGGGGTGAGGTGGCGGGTTCGAAAAATTGGCACACGTCCGACCTCCAACGCGTTCCGCTCGGGACTGAAGCACGCGATACGAGTATGTAGAGATGAGACGTATATACTGGTAGAGGTATATATACCAAGTATGTGCTTCCTAGTACAGAGACCGGGTACGGACCGAAATACTGGGTAAATACCTTGAAGGTATGACGTCAGACGCATAGTACGATACGAACCGCTACCACAAGGTAGCGCCCAGTTTTATCGGTAGTTCGGTACGCCGAAGCAACCCGAAGCTACCCGACAGCTTACGAAGGGACCCGAAACGTCATTCGTGCTTTATGAACATTCGGTTGATTTAATTTAGTTTGACAAAATGGGTACTTATTTTTACGTGCATAAGGAACATAATAGCATAATTACATTTTTTGTCACGACGTGAAAGAGTTCCTTAGTTTGTTTATGTTAGGGAATATTATTACGTGTTTGAATGTCACAACAAGATGTCCAAGAAAAAAAATCAAATAGTTTAATTTGGCAACATTATATTAAAACCATGAAAAATGTACGGCCAACTGGTACAGCCAACAGTAGGCGTATCATAGAAGTACAAAAATATATAGATGACAGTGTGTTACCACCAGACATGGACCCTTTGACGTGGTGGCGAGCTAACCAAGGTATTTACCCTAACTTAGCCAAACTGGCCAAATTAAAATTAAACGCAATGGCCACCAGCGTTCCATGTGAACGGCTATTTTCCGTTTCCGGAAATATATTGACAGAAAGAAGATCGCGGCTTGGTAGTCGAAAAGTCCAGCAATTAATATTCCTGCAGCAAAATAAAAAGCACTAAAAACCGTACAAAAAAAAACAAAAAACCTGACAAAACTAAAAAAAATATTGCAAATTAAAATTACGATTGTAAATAAATTGATTTGAAATCTTTTAACTAGTTAATCAGTTTAAATATAATTAATATTATTTTGCATTAATTTATATAGAAATAACTAGAATTCATTAATAACCATCGTCATACTGTTAGCCGACAGTCCTAAGCCTGGTAAAGTAGGAAGGAAAGATTTCATATCTCATAATGCATAATTACGTATAGGTACTTGAAACATCGTACCTACATTATATTGGAGGCATACCATACTTATCGCATACGTTTACTTGTCGAAATCCTACCACACCCAAATACTTAGAAGTATTTTGATACCTGGTATTTGTACCAGGTATTTAGTGATACCCATACCTTAAAGGCCGGGTATGGAGAATGGCAGGTATATCTCATCTCTACGAGTATGAAATGATGAAACCAGCACACTTTGGAAATGGTGGTATAGGTTTTTTTAATATTTCAAATTATGATCGCCGTGTACTGTCACATTTTTTACGACCTTTATAATGGTATAAGTTTTATTGTTAAAAACCTAATATAACTCAAATGAAGTAATATTAAAAACCATCATTTAGACTTGTCTTTGCGATTTAATTGGATGCAACAAAGTGCAAGTAATCGTGTATCGCTGTGCCGAAATATCTAGATCGAAGTGTGAAATATGTAATGTATTTTTTTCAGAATTTAAATCCGTGCCATATAGGAATAAAGCACAATACAAAACGACGTTTATCTGGATAACCTCGCCTTAATGGCTCACGCTGGACAAAGGCCTTCGCATCATCATCGTTTAACTTGAATCAGCTTTTACGAAATATACCCCATTATGCTTACAATAAAATTATCGTCATCACAATCCACTGCTGTCCAAGACCCGTCCTATGCCTGTAGAATTATGCAGATATTCGCGTACAAGATCAAATACGAAAGACAAGAATGTTTCTCTGAGCGTTTGGAAAGCGAAATAATTTGTAATTTAGATAAATTGACATCACTTATTGTAAATACATTTGCACGCCATGTTATGGCGATATGCTGAAACTAATTTACTGTAACACCTTATGTACCATATCCTAGCAAGTAAATATTTTGATTTGATTGATTAATTGAAGTCGTACGGTATAGACGCTGTCGTTCCGCGGGCCGCAGTCGGGCGCCAGGTAGATCTCGAAGCCCGTTTCCACCTCCTCCGCAACGGAGCACGATGCCGACTTATCGCCGGCCAGCTCCGCTACACAACACACGCGCACATGAAAATAACACTAAACTTAGCACAAAGCCAAAGCTTGCGTTTAAGTTGGCGACTTCCCGCTTGACTACATCACCCGTGTCTTTACTCACTGTTAACATTAAGTAAAACTGCTGCAAGCGCGCATATTACGATCACCAAATTGTGAGCTTGACTTCACCGTTAAACCTGATGTGGTGTGCAATAGGTGCGCACGTTACGGTACAGGACTAGAAGAGTTACGTACTGTCGAAGGCGTAGAGGCAGGGGCAGGAGCGCGGCGGCGTGTCGTAGTAGCGCAGGTACAGGCGGAACGGCAGCGTGTCCTGCGGGTACTCTGCGCACAACATTACATTATAATCCTCGACGATGCTACTAATGACCTGTAGCATCGACGACCAGCCTGACGGAGACTGACGTTTTCAAAAACTCTAAACCACCTTAAAAACGCTCCAGTCTCTTCAGTGTTTTTTTTTTAATTCTGTGTTTTAAAAAAAATACGGCGGGATGAAGACAGAAAGCTAATCCGTAATTATGTTTGATACAGCCTGAGGTGTGGCGGAGGGGCGGTTGAGCGGGAGGGTGTGAAACTCGCTCATAATGATACAGTGTCGCGCTCGATGGAACATTTCATATTATTTCCTCCTCGGGGTTTGTCTGCACTCACTTTACTCAGGATTCCGCTCCTCATTGTATGAAATTCCTATTTCATTAAAGGACTGTAATTTCCTTTTCATCTAAGACCAAAGGTATTTTAATTAAAACTCTCTCTCGCGGACGATATTTTTTTGATCAATTACAAGATTAAACGAAACAATTGTGATTCCTCATAGTAAAATTACAACGGATGTATTTTTCACAAAATAAACTACAGTTAATAATTGTCAATTCATCAAGTGTCATTGACACCTTGGTGTGTGTATGTGTGAGCTCTCACCGTAGGCGGCGGTGGTGTAGGCGTGCACGGTGAGCGGCGCACGCGACACGTTGGTGGCGCGCAGCACGCGCTCGCTGTCAGACGCCGACATCCTGCGAGTATTACACATCACATGAAATACCCAAAGTAGGAACTGCCTAAAGACATGTGCATACGAGAGACTTGCGTAAAAATAGGATGCTTACAACTTAGTCGATTAACGTAAAGTTGTAGATTAGATTAGATTAGATTAGATTATTTATTTGCTTAAACATGTGTGTGTACATACATAAATTTGCTTAAACATGTGTGTGTACATACATAAAAAATGCATACAAGATGAAAATAAAAGTGAATTAAGTGCAGACATGTTTGTCACTACGTGACGTGCAAAATTCGAACAATTATTATTAATGTTATAAAGTTATTAACTTATTAAATTTATTACTCAAACAAAAAAAAAAATAAATCAAAATAACAAAATATTTAAAGTTGTCATACTTAATTACTAATGGGTTATTCAAATTATATAAAATTAAAGAGTAAAATTAGCATTATTGTGTAAGTACCTCCAAATGAATCTACTATGTTAAGACAAATTCTTTTTCATTAAGGAACTCAGTAACGCTATAATATGCCCTGGTGGTCAAAAAAGTAATAGAGTAAGGTAGTTCTTTCCAACTTTTAGGTACTTTGTTGAAAATGACTGGAGCCATACAGTATACACTTTTTCGCATTAGGGTCGTCTTAGCGGATTGGAGACAAAGTTGATCATTGTCACGTCTATTGCGTGGGAATATGTCGGCTAGACGCTTATAGTAATGTGGATTCGACTTAACAAACACAGCTACTTCTAATATGTACAAGCACGGTAGGGTTAATATCTTGTAATTTTTGAAATAAGGCATGCAGCTATCGGTCTTGTCAAGTTTAAACATCGCCCGTAAACATCTGTACACGAGGGACTAAAAGTATTGCGAATTTTTATCCTTCACGGGCAAAAGTCCTTAGTCTACACATATTACCTTTATCAACTACAACGATATGGTGATTTTTTGCGAGTATCTATTATATAGGCCAGAGCTGGCTCACATCCTTCACAAGAACACAAATATCTTAATTCGGACTATTCACCTGTTTCTAATTTGTCTATAACATTATTCTAATTTGTATATTACAGGTTGTAGCGTAATTAATGGACCCTAAGACCTATAATATTATAAATTACCCCCAGCCCTATAATATAGAAAATTGTCGAACCCCGGAGTCGACGGGTATGCGCAATTTTTAGTTTTTATTTTTTTCTTAAAAATTCACACCTTTGGGCACTTCCCCGGCCACCGTATTCACAAACGAAGGAATTGTCAGTATTTGATTTCAGCATAATATTCTTAAATAAATATGCTATAAGATGTGTATTACAGTTTTAGAGTACCTCATGTCGTTTTTTTTTAAATCTTATAGTGAGAAAATTGTGTTTCTGTTAAAACTTTTCGTAAGTTTGAGTTCGTCTGGTGTAAAAAAAATGTATGGAAATCTAGCTGACCAGAAACTAAAACTGTAATACTATTCTAGCACGTTTATTTAAAAATATTAAGCAGAAATCAGATGCTAAAAGTTCCGTCGTTTGTAAACACGGCGGCCGAGGAAGTGACCAAAGGTGGCAATTTTTCAAGAAAAAATTAAAAACGAAAAATTGCGCATGCCCATCGATTCCGGGGTTCGACAACTTTCTATAATATAGGGCTGGTGGCAATGACGTAATATAAATAGACGCGTCATGCATGAACATCACGGCGGTCGAAATCAGCGTGAATACTATCGGTAACTAGATAGCTATTTAGACGCACGAAGAAAGGGTAAGAAAATTAAATGTCATTCACGGAATTCCTGTTTTTAGAGACAGATAAATATATTTCTTTGATTACGTTGACATTCTGTGTTGCGTGCTCATTGACCGAGTCACCGAGCACGTATGGCACGTGACTTACCTCAAGCGCCAACCGCCATGAAGGCATCGAAAAAATTAAATAAAAATATACATTTTTATTTATACTTACGTATGAAATAATACTTTTTTATCTTTCACAGTTTCAGTATAATTTTTACTTTTTCTAAAAACACAGGACGGCATTGTTTTTTTTTGTTATTTGTGGAAGTTATTCACACAAGTTATTTTAATGTCACGTACAGCCGTGGCACTGGTTGGTATGCGACTAAATGGAAGTCCGGTAATTACCTTGCATTCATCTTGCCACTACAGAGCGCGGGCAACATATCTATTGTTTATATATATATGATAGCCGTTAGATACCGTGCAGTAAACATCATAGTAATTGTGCTCCTCAATCGTTAATTGTTATTCATATAATAAAAGCAGTGTTGGACAAAGTTTTCTTAAGAAAACACTATTTGACAGTTCCTAGTACTAAAGTGATTAGTGACTTAACAGTTTCAGAGTGTTAATCTGCTATCAAATTGCAATATTAATCAAAACTCAATAACTTAACTTAAAACAGATACCGTCAGTGAGTGTTATTGTTGACTATTTGCCCGGAACGCGTAAGCGCCGCGATATAGGCATCACTTACGACCTTCTTCTCGCGAGCTTGTTAGTGCGACACAGCGACGGCGCTTTGGTTACGTTATACTGTGAACTATACGTAACTTAAAACTGCCCCAAATGTCGTCTAAAAACGACGGTACTCCGGAGCGTAACGTCTCAGCTTTAAGAGGAAACAAGAGGCCTGCCTTAAATTCTCCTCCGGAGCCAGCTTCTGCAGTTACCAGTGAGGAGGTGCGCTCAATAGTGCAGGAAGTTATTAAAACGGAATTTGCTGCTATGCTCAAGCAAATAAATGCTACGATCATAAACATTGTTAATAGCGAGTTAGCCCCGATTCGCACGGATCTGGATCAACTTCGAGAGTCATTGAATTTCCATACGACACAATTCGATGAGTTTCGGTCGGAGCACGCCGAGTTTAAGAATGCTATCAAAGAACTTAAAGATGACAATATTAAACTGCAGACCACAGTGGCGGATCTTGGTCAGCGTCTGAATTATTTGGAGCAGCAGACACGAGCTAGCAACTTGGAAGTGCAGTGTTTGCCTGAAAATAAACAGGAAAATCTGTATACCATTGTCAAGCAGTTGGGCTCACTGGTCGGTTGTGGGATTCAAGATAGCGATATTTCACACTGCACAAGAGTAGCTAAACTTAACACGAGTAATATTCGCCCTCGTTCTATTGTGGTGCAGCTTACTTCTCCGAGAATCCGCGATCAGCTGTTGGCCGCTGTAATTAATTATAATAAAGTTAAAGGTCACGAAAAACTCAATACCTCAGATTTTGGTTTAGCTGGAAATAGATCTCCTGTGTTTGTCGCCGAGCATTTATCCCCTGCGTACAAAGCTCTTCACGCTGCAACAAGACTTAAGGCGAAGGAGAAGGGATACAAGTACTTGTGGGTGAGGAACGGTAGAATATTTGTCACAAAGACGGACGGCGACGAGCATGTTCTTATTAGAAGCTTGGACACTTTAAATAAGTTAGAATAACATTAAACACCTATTTGTAAAAACAAATGTTTTAACTATTGCTGCGTGTATTTGTAATTTTCATCATATACATTCAATAATTTACAAATATATTATCAGAACAGTCGAGGGTTAAGAACTAAGACACATACTGTATCTCGTAACATTGCCTGTAATAACTATGATATAATAATTCTGTCTGAGACTTGGTTGAATGGTTCTGTGCTGAGCGGCGAGCTGTTCGACGATAGGTACGTGGTATATAGAAGAGATAGAGAAACTTCACATTTTCATAGAAGCAAAGAAGGGGGGGTGTTTTAATAGCCGTTATTAAACAACTCAAGTCTAAACGCATTAAGAATTGGGAGAGTGACTGTGAAGACTTGTGTGTAAGCATTGACTTGCCGATATCATGTACTTTTCGCCGTATGGTTCTCTGCGCAGTGTATCTGCCTCCTCCTATACGCCGTTCTTCTCTGGAGCACTATTTAGATCAATGTAATGCTGTAATTGAGCAATGTTCCGATTCAAGTGTTTTTATTGTAGGTGACTTCAATTTGAGCAACATTGATTGAACTTTAGTGGAAAAATCGGATAATAAACTTGGTTTGCCTGGTACTAGTGAGATATTAATTGATTTTACTCATGCCAACAGACTGAGTCAGTATAATTTAGTATCAAACGACGCTGGTCGCATTTTGGATCTAGTTTTGTCAACACATTCCTTGTGCAGCGTGAGCAAAAGTTTTAGTCCAATAAGTAATGTTGATAAACTGCATCCACCTCTTGACATAGTTGTTTCCTTGAGTAGGGACGCCAATCTGCCATACAACGGTGACCGGATTAAACTTAATTTTCGCACCGCGAATTATGATACAATTCGTACTTTTTTAAAACAAATAGATTGGGTTAAATTATTTGAGGGTAGCGATAATGTGAATGAGATGTTGGATGTTTTCTACGAGAAGCTTAACGACGCTATACGTCAGTTTATTCCCTCAAGGGTACCAAAGAAACGTAAATATCCCCAGTGGTTTAACGTTAAACTTATTAAAATGTTAAATTTAAAAAATAATATTAGAAAGCGATACAAGAAATATAATAACCCAATGGATTTGATTGAGTTAAAACTAATTAGTAAGCGTTGCGATGGACTGGCTACTTCTTGTTACAAGGTTTATATTGAAGGTCTTGAAAATGAACTAAAAAACAACCCTAAATTATTTTGGACGCATGTAAAAAATAAACGAGGAGGGTCTAGTAATTATCCTTGACCATGAAAAATGAAACAATGTCTACATCTGATGGTGCAACAATTTGTGAGATGTTCGCTGCCAACTTCTTATCTGTTTATAGCCCCGAACAAGAATTGAGTAAGGAATTTAATACCAACATATTATTAAAAATTATCGAAAATAGTAGTTTATGTTTAACAAGCCCAACAATTAGCAGTGAGACATTACTTAGAAAACTTAAAAGTTTAGATATCAACAAAGGAGCTGGCTCTGATGGCATACCGCCGATATTTATTACATCTTGTGCGAAGGAGTTAGTATGCCCTCTTATTCTTATATTTAGCAAATCCTTATCTACTGGTGTATTCCCTGTAAAACGGAAAATTTCCAAGGTTGTACCTATACATAAATCAGATAACAACGACGACATAATCAACTATAGGCCGATCTCAATCCTTTCAACATTTGCAAAAATATTTGAGTCTCTGCTCTGCCCGTATTTCCAAAACCATCTAAAATTATTCATTAGCGATCATCAGCACGGTTTTGTTGGATCACGATCCACAAGCTCTAATCTAGTCCGTTTCACGGAACTTCTGATTGACGCTATTGACTATGGTCACCAAGCCGACGTCATCTATACAGACTTCAGCAAGGCCTTTGATAAAGTTCCCCACAAAATCTTATCATGTAAGTTACGTGCTTATGGTATCACTGGTGGTTTGCTTGAATGGGTGACTTCATACTTGAAAGGTAGATCATTTTTTGTTGTGGTAAACGGTTATCAATCTAACGTATATAATATCTCATCTGGAGTCCCACAAGGGTCTCATCTAGGGCCAATATTATTTAACTATTTTATTAATGACATTCCCAACTGTTTACGGCACTCTGAAATTTTCATGTATGCGGACGATTTGAAGTTTCTCAGAATTGTCGAATCTAACAGAGACTCCTTACTGTTACAGAAGGACCTTAACAGTCTTATTCAATGGTGTAAAAGTAATGAAATGTATTTGAATTCGAAGAAATGTCACCACTTTAAATATACAAGGAAAAATAATCCACTAAAGACAGCGTATTATATAAATGAGGACAAGGTTAGTGAAGTGGACACTATACGTGACCTTGGTGTTCTATTTGACCAAAAACTAACCTTTGCACCACACCTGGATCACATTTCTAAAAAAGCGTCCAGGATGATGGGTTTCGTCATAAGACAATGTAAAGGTTTTCGGCAAATTAATACTAAAATCTTACTTTATCAGAGTTTAGTACGTAGCATATTAGAGTATTGCAGTGTGGTGTGGCGGCCACACTACGCTACAAGTAGTTTGCGTTTAGAACGCGTCCAAAAACGCTTCGTTTGGCACCTGGCTTTTTCTGTGGGTGTATCTAGGGAAGTGCGTTCGTATAAAAAAAGATTAAAATTCTTTAAAATGCACTCCTTGGAAGAGCGAAGATGTTTGAACGACGCAATGTTTGCTAGCAAGATCTTGAAGGGAAACATAGACTCTCCGCCGCTGCTCGCACTCTTTAAATTTCGTGCTCCTTTGAGGATTCCGCGCAAACCAATTACTCCGCTTTGTCCTCCAATGAGAAGAACGGTGTTGGGTTCCAACTCTCCATGTGCTAGGTTTTGTAGGGTTTTAAATAGCTGTAGTGATAAGGTTGATTTTCACTTCGATTCACTGAATAAGCAAAAATTTAAATTTCGGAACTGTTTATCAGACTTATTGTAAACGTTTTTGTACTGTTTTCAGTCATGGTAATAGAACAGTTTTATATTGCTGATAGTTGTTAAGTTTACTCATAGTTTGTAGCTAACAATATATTTATTATTGTTGTTTTTTGATCATGTAGTGTTTACCTTTAAGTAATTGTTGCACTGTGAAAAGTTTAAAATCATGTTAGTTTTATTAGAAGATAAGTGTAGACAATTGTTGGTAGACCTAATAAATAAATAAATATATCATTGGCTGGGGGTCCCCCACCTGCAGATACAGGGTTATCCATTAAATACGCTACACTCTGTATGCATAATAAAATAAACTTTATTCGATTGTAAGCCGCTAATAGTCACGTCCTGTGCGGTACTTTGTTTGAGCTGACAATAACTAACTAGTTAACTATCCCACAAGTTGTTGCCCGTGTTTACATTACTTCACAATCACCTTTATCATGTTTTATCACAAAATTTGAGCTAGGCTGCTTTAAATGTTAAAACTTTATACATTTATTACGTATTCTAATGAATTAACGACCTGGGTCGATACTGGTTGTACTTTAAATTCTTTGCAGCCAACATTAGTAATCCTGCCTTAAAAAACTTTAACAGTTGATAATTTATAGAAACACTGACTGTGCACCGCGGTTTCACCCGTCGTTTCTCTTTTTGTTCGGCTCCTAAGTGTTTCACTACAAACTTACGAAAACTATTTTTTTTCCGTTTTCAATTGCTCCAAGGTGTATTTTCTTCTTTTTAGTGCATTTTAATAAAAGTTTGTTTTAATTTATTTAAAAATAGATTTTAAACAAGAAACTCTGAAAAGTCTTACTGACTAAACATAAAACTTTTGAACAATATGTGTATAACCTTGTTCACACTATGTCGACTAAGATAAAAATTCCCCAGGCACACTGTTTTGTAAATTAGTTCTCGATGCCACGATGGCGTTGAGCCTACTTTCCAGATCGCGGTGTTAAGATTCTCCGCCGATTAGTATAAAAAGTCCCGATAGACATAGAATAATTTCTCTTTCTGCGAATATACCGTTAGAACAGGGTTGCTGTGTTTTATTCAAAGTCTCCCTGGTACCAATCGAAGCCCTGTGCAGACTAGAAATGGGTCGTCGACGCATTTGGCGTTAACGGAACTAGACCGTTCATTTTTGTTCATCGGCTAGTCCATCAACTAGTTGAATTCATCGACTAGTATAAACCAAGTCGACGTATAAGCGTCGACTTGGTTATGCAGACGTTATAAATAAACTTTAAACGAAGTCTACTACGGTGACGGCGACGTAGGAGGTAGACTAGAACCTCCTTTGTGCTGTAGGTACATATTAATTTGAACTTCTCTTCATACTTTTCCAGGCTTAGGACTGGCAAAATACTGAATAGAGTTAACTATCATGTTATTTGTAAAAAATCAAAATCAAAATATTTACTTGCTAGGATATGGTACATAAGGTGTTACAGTAAATTAAGTTCAGCATATCCTGCCATAACATGGCGTGCAAATGTATTCATAATAAGCGATGTCAATTAATCTAACTTACTAATTACAAATTCTATTGACTATTTGACTTGCCTTCTAAGTAGTCCTTAACGGTATAATATCTTTTAAATAATAAGAATTTGAAAAGTATTTTTTTAAACAATGTCAGCGGTAAGTCTTGAAAACTATTTGGTAAATGATTTAAAATAATAATTAAAATGCAGTATACATTTTTCTTAAATAATTTTAGTTTTATTGGTGGGAGCCGAAGTCTATCTTTATGCCGTGTTCGGCAATTTGGTCTGTCAGTGCTAGGTTCAAACAAATTGTAGTTTCTCCTAACAAATACACATGTACGGGACGGACGTAATTTACATTCGTCGCATACAAATATCAACTCTCTCCTGCTAGAATTAGAATTAAAATTTGTTTGAGCGATTATTTTATTTCTAAGGACGAATGAATTTGTGCTACTTGCATACGTTCTTGAGTCGGTCGTCGCATTGAGTTTAGCCGTTGACTGCCGTTGAGCCGTCTACGGATTTGACTAGTCCATGGATTGTTGGTGAACCGTCGATTAGTTCACAGTACGTCGTCGACGGTCGAATTAACTATGTAGTTCATTCATTCAACGCTCATCACTAGTACAGACCCTGGCTGGACATCACCAGGTCGTACAATATGAATCGATGAAAGTTCTGTCGTTATCATTGACACTGGTCCGTTTTCTTTCTTTATAATTGTGGAAGTATTATGTAATTTCAAATGTTTTAATTTCTGTTTTATCTGTTTCTTTGTAAATAATTGCGTGGATTTAAGAAACATCATCATCGTCATGATCATTTCAGCCGAAAGACGTCCACTGCTGGACATAGGCCTCCCCCAAGTGTGGCCACATTGACCGGTCCCGTGCGTCTCGCAACCAGCGGATCCCTGCAATCTTTACCAGGATACGTAACGACGTGTCGTTTCTACTTAACGTTTTTAAGAAACGTTAAGAAGAAACTAATGAACATTGGCAGCCGACGCGGATATTTGATACGTTCGCCTATTAGAGAGGAGGTTGGGCTCGAGAGTGAGGAGTGGGCGGGGGTGGAGCTGTAGCTAATGATACTATTTACATTAGTACCAACGGCCGCGCTCGTGCACTGGCATCAATCGAAATAAGTTAATTACCGTATTATTTTTTATTTGTTAACCAACAATTGTTTACACAATACATTTACAAAACAATGGTTATAGCTACATTTATAAGTGCAACAATTAATTACAGGTTAACACCACATGCACTATTTGTGGCTACATATATTATTAAAACAAAAATACATTGCTAATCCCTAAAAAAAGTTATAAAACTAAGTTCCGAACAGTTCCGTATGGTGTCGGACGTAAAGAATAGCACCATCCCATATCTTCCGGTGGGTGTCGTAAGAGGCGATTAAGGGACTTACCAGAGAATGGGCAGCAGCGTTCTCTGTGATTTTATAACAACCGTACTGCGATCGCCAACTCGCCTGCCAAGCGTGGCGATTATGGAAAAACCCCCCCTATGATGAGCTCAACACAAAAATGGCCCCTAGTACCCGGCAGATCGTCTACCCTCGACTATGGTAGCGGTCGAGGTTACGGCGTGGCAAGGGGTGCGAAAAATCTCCGGAAGGGATCAGGCTGCCTATACCGATGACTTGACCTGGCAACATATAACACGCGTACACTCCGGACCGACGAGAAGATAACGAAACTCGAAGAGGAATTGAGCAGGCTGCGATGGAGTATTGTGGGATTATCTGAAGTCCGAAGAGAGGGGGAGGATACGATAATCCTGAAATCCGGCAACCTGCTCTATTTCCGAGAGGGTGACCGGCAGTCCCAGTGTGGTGTTGGGTTAATCGTCAACAAGTCCCACGTGAATAACGTGGTGAACATCGAGAGAGTGTCGACCAGGGTGGAGTATAAGGTATTATACTCAAAATATCCTCAAGATATTCACTGAAGGTCATACAGGTCTACGTCCCGCCTTCGGCACACCCTGACGATGTGTATGAGGATATTTTCAAAGTCCTGCATGGTTTCAAAACTGACTTAACCGTTGTCATGGGGGACTTCAATGTGAAACTGGGCAAACGAGACGGGGATGGGAGCTGCAGGTGGGGCAATTTGGGGTTGGACGTCGGAACCACCGGGGTCACCAACTGGCTAGTTTTATGTAGAAGGAGGGCCTCTATATGATGAACTCCTTCTTAAAAAAGCGTGAGCATAGGAAGTGGACCTGGCAGAGTCCCGATGGTGCAACTAAAAATGAGATTGACTTCACGTCATGTCAACCAAGAAGCAAATGTTCAATAATGTCTTTGTAATCAATTCGGTGAAAACCGGGAGCGATCACCGCATGGTAAGAGGCACATTGAACATCAATACAAAGCTTGAAAGGTCTCGACTGATGAAGTCTACGCTCCGTCCAGCACTGATCCAGATCCAAAACCCCGAGAGCTTTCAACTTGAACTCCAGAATCGTTTCGAGTGCCTAGGAAGCTCAGTGGACGAATACAACGATGGGTTCGTGGAAACTGTCCATACGACTGGGTCTAACTTCTTCAATACATGTCGTGCACACAAGAACAAAAGCCTCTCTGATCATACTCTCGAGCTCATGAAGAAGCAGCGTGAGATGATCCTGCAGTCTTCAGATGAGGCATGGAAATACCGGCAGCTCAATAGACGGATCTCTAAATCCTTGAAACGCGACCTCCGCCGCTTTAATACCGAGCGTATTAAGGGCGCGTTTGCAAATCAGACAAAAATATGCTGTTTTTCAGTACATTTTATGGCATAACTAAACAAAATCCAAAGTAACTAATAACTATCTCGTATAGATTGGTTCTTCATCTTAAATTGAAAGGAACGTTACTATTGAAAATTTTAGTTTTTTATAATGTAAAATCGATCTTACGTTGCCATTTTACACAAAATTATTAATACCGGGTTCAGTTTAGGTACATTTTTTGTGCTATTACTAACATATTTTACTATTTCCAAAAATACTATATGTAGGCAAACATATCCAGTTCTTAATTTTAGTATTTTTTTTTTATCTAAATGTTATAAATAGTCGCAGAAAAAATGAAAACCAAAACTAATGTTTTCCCATTTTTTGCTATTTCCGGATGAATCTTAATCAATTGCAATAAGGGTTATTTTATTTTTGGTCCCCGTCTTGATTTATTGCACATGCATTTCGAGTGAAACTACAGTCTGCGCGCGGCCGCCGTCGAGAGAGGAGTCTGCGTCAGGATGGCTGGTTGCCTGTATCGGTTCGCGTCAGGCTGGTGACCAAAAATTGCTACCTATTTGCTACCTTTTGCTACCTATAGTCAATTAATTGCTACCTAACTTGGAAACAAAATAATGGGACTTCAAAATGACCAGCCATTCTGATATCAGGATGGCTGGTCAACCCTCCGTTTGTGTGAACTATTCAAATTCGTGTTATTATTTTTACTTGAATAATTGCTACCTAATCGCTACCCTCACGTATTTCAATGTCCACCTTGTAACTTTAACGAGTAAAAAGTTGTGACCATTTTATTTTTTTACAGGGAATGGATTATAGTAGGAGAGCCGACTGCAAAATTTCCAAACTACTTGATACCGCGATAAAATGCACAATGGGTTCTCATAAAAGTGATGCTAAGTCCGAATTTGATAGTCTGCCTCGGCGGAACTTGCCGAAAGTAAAAAAAAAAAATATTTTCGGTGCGAAGTGGCTTTTTTTTTACTTACTTTATCCATCTGATACTGAAATAATAGTTATGGCATCAGTTAGAAATTTACTGGTAGCTACAGGAAAGCGAAATCTGTCAGTATTTTTTTGCAGTAAGTGCTTGGCAGACGCTCTCAATGGTGACCCCATCGGGAACCCTAAATATACCCATCTGATACCAGCATGAAACCAATTCCAGTCGGTAGGTATGAATCCTCATTTCTGGAATATATAAGTCTGCCAACGCTTTTTCTGCCGAAACACCTTGACAGACGAGATTATGTAAGCAACATCCGTAGAACCCGTATTTTGGAATTGTACAGATTACGGACATTTTAATTACTGAAGGCTTATTGTATTGCATGTATAATCATTATGAAGGTCTGTCTTCTTCTTCTTCTTCTTATCGTATCGATGTTCCTTCCATATTAGACGGTTTGGGCCCAGTAGGTGGCCACGTTTATTGCAACGGCAGAGGCGCTATTCAGGTCGTCAAGAGACACTTGGGACATTCCAGCAGGTGGGGCATAGTTTGATCCAGAGCGCCGCACTCGCACTACGTGTTGGAGGGACCAGTGATACCCCAATTTTGCCAGATTATGTTTGCAGCGGCCTAATTAGGTACGCAGTCGATTCAGAGCTATCCAAATAGGCCACTGTAGTTCACTGCCGGAAGCCAGGTGTTCTTGGAGCTTTAAGAAGTCGTGGGGTGGTGGACACTTCTCTTGCCATAACTTACCGCGTACTTTGGGTGGCCTGTTTTGGATTGCCTGAGTGGAGCGTAAGAAGATTTTACAGCTTTTTAGTCTTCCCGGGTTAGGTGTGTGGTCGTAGAGGGGATGTCGGGAATAATATTCCTGGTTCTTTTTTTCCAGCGCGCATGCGACATCCCTTCGTACAGCAGGTGGTGCGATACCTACTTGCGAGTACAGCTTATTGAGAGGAGTCGGTTTTAGGCAGCCCGATATTATCCGACACGTCTTGTTTAGAGCAGTATCTACTTGTTTTGCGTGAACGGATCGGTACCACACTGGGCACGCAAATTCGCTAGCAGAAAAACATAGGGACATGCCGGTTATTCTAAGAACTTCGGGTGCTGCTCCCTAGCTCGTGGAAACTAAGCGACGTAACAAGTTTTTTCGGGTCGCGACTTTCTGTTTTGTACTATGACAATGTGACTTATACGTTAAGGCTCTGTCCAACGTGACACCTAGGTACTTTGGAAGGTATATGTTAGGTAGTAAGTGATAAAAATATCTACTGGTGAGTTTTTTTTTCACTAGCTGTTTTTAATATTAGCAATTCTGGTTTAGCAACTAGTTTGGTATATCCTCTTTATCGCGTTCCAGTAAGTTTTGATAGTAATTATATCGAAATTACACTTTTTTATTTTATTTTTTTCGGATGGGAAGTCATCGAATGGCCCCCTTCTCTGGGCGCAGCGGAAGGGAGTGTCAGTCTTCTGCTGAATAAAACCCATCCATGTTCCTTCTTTGCCCTTTGTTTTTCAGGGCCGCGGTATCTCTTTCGAACAGTCCCGCAGCCCTGGCAGGCATCGGCCCTTGCGGACCCCTACATTGTTGCTGACATCTCTTTGAGGCGCGCGTGGAACACGACCGCGCTGTCGACACGGCCTGTCGTCATAAGACGGCCGGACGGCGAGCTAGTCCATTACTCGCCGTCCACAGGCCCGCGCCTACGGTGGCCGGGAGCCACCACGTGACCCCCGACGCCCGGGGCGTCTCCCGCGGCGGCTGGGTCATGAGGCTGTTTCCCTCTCACGTCCCGCCACGTCCTTCACTAGCATGACTGCTTCGCAGAAGGAGGTGACAGCTTCCCATTCTCTCTCGGCCGGACCATGGCTTAAACCAGGGCCGGACGCGAGAGATCGCCGCCGCCAATCGCCGCTACGAGGACACGGCGGTGCTCCGCCCAAGCGGGGCAGACCTCCACGGTATGCTCCACCGTGTCCGGCCCGAAACAACCGTGTCCGGTGAAGACCTGCATCAGGCGGAAGGTGAGGGCGTCGTGGCGCCTTTCTAGCCACTCCTCAAAGAGGGGACTTATAGCCACTATAGTGCCATGCCCTGCATTGGGTTGCGACAGTTGCTCTCTCCACGTCGCCATGAAATCGTGCCGGAGGTCTGTCCGCAGAGCGACGATTTGCCGCGGCAGCGGAGTTTCCCCCCGACTTAGTGCCTCCGCGCGCCATTCGTGCAGGCGCGCGAGGACTATCGCCTCCAGAGCCCATGGCGACAATCCGGCAAAGAGGCTCGCCGCCTCGCCAGAGATCGTGCGGTACCCCCGGACTAGCCTTACGGCTACCACCTTTTGGGGCGCGTTCAGGTAGTGGGCGGCTCGCCGCCTCAAAGAACACACCGGGGCTCCGTAAAGGGCCATGAACCGAACGACCCCCGCGTAGAGCCTCCGGCAGGAGGCCTTTGGACACCTCAGGTTGGCCAAGAGCCTCGTGAAGGCAGAAAATACTCGGATTCCGACGGTGGCGCATTCCGAGGCCCATGAAAGCACATGGACTCGGACTTGTGCAATGCCACCTCGAGACCCAAATGCCGGATCCTCTCCACGATTATCGCAACCCCGCGTGTCATGTATTCGGCCGCCGCCTCGTGCGACCTCCGTTGTGCCACTAGGGAGGTCGGCAAGCAGCACCCAGACATTCCAAACAACCAAACATTCTGTCATTGTAACAAAACAGTTCCCAGTACCAAGTCAAGCGGCAATGCAAATGGCGGGCGGTGGCGTTAACCGTCTGTTTTTTTTTATGGCTATACCTAAAGATTAAGCCAGGTATCATGTCGATATAATTACAATCAAAACTTTGCGATAACGCATTAAAGAGGATATACTAAACTAGCTGCTAAACCAGAATTGCTAATATTCTCCAAACCTACTACTAGTGAAAAAAACTCACCTGTAGATATTTTTATAAGTACCTAACACAGACCTTCATAATGATTATACATGCAATACAATAAGCCTTCATTAATTAAAATGTTCGTAATCTGTACAATTCCAAAATACGGGTTCTACGGATGTTGCTTACATAATCTCGTCTGTCAAGGTGTTTCGGCAGAAAAAGCGTTGGCAGACTTATATATTCCAGAAATGAGGATTCATACCTACCGACTGGAATTGGTTTCATGCTGGTATCAGATGGGTATATTTAGGGGTCCCGATGGGGTCACCATTGAGAGCGTCTGCCAAGCACTTCCGGCAAAAAAAATACTGATAGATTTCGCTTTTCTGTATCTACCAGTAAATTTCTAACTGAAGCCATAACTATTATTTCAGTATCAGATGGGTAAAGTAAGTAAAAAAAAAACCTTTTTCGAACCGAAAATGTTTTTTTTTTTACTTTCGGCAAGTTTCGCCGAGGCAGACTATAAAATTCGGACTTAGCATCACTTTTATGAGAACCCAATGTGCATTTTATCGCGGTATCAAGTAGGTTGGAAATTTTGCAGTCGGCTCTCCTACTATAATCCATTCCCTGTAAAAAAATAAAATGGTCACAACTTTTTACTCGTTAAAGTTACAAGGTGGACATTGAAATACGTGAGGGTAGCAATTAGGTAGCAATTATTCAAGTAAAAATAATAACACGAATTTGAATAGTTCACACAAACGGAGGGTTGACCAGCCATCCTGATATCAGAATGGCTGGTCATTTTGAAGTCCCATTATTTTGTTTCCAAGTTAGGTAGCAATTAATTGACTATAGGTAGCAAAAGGTAGCAAATAGGTAGCAATTTTTGGTCACCAGCCTGACGCAAACCGATACAGGCAACCAGCCATCCTGACGCAGACGAGAGAGGACACGTATCGCATGTTTGGAGCGGCTCGAATTGAAAAAGATCGCTGTACACACACAAAATATTCGATAAACCAAATTTGATACTTGACAAGGTTACATTTTTATTATATTTTATTTTGCTACGGAAAGGTAAGTAGAGTTTATAAATACCTATTCGTTCTGGACTTGATGGAGTGACCTGAAGAGAAGGAGTACTTCGGTGACTGCTACTGGAACTCCTCGACGAGTAGAACTAGGTGAGCCGAGTCTAGGCTCGTTTTGTTAGTTATGACAAGACTTTACCGCCTGACTTGATGGAGTGACCTGAAGGTGTACTTCAGTGACTGCTACTGGGACTCCTCGACAAGTAGAACTAGGTGTGTCGAGTTTGGGCTCGTTTTGTTAGTTATGACAAGACCTTACCGCCTGACTTGATGGAGTGACCTGAAGGTGTACTTCAGTGACTGCTACTGGAACTCCTCGACGAGTAGAACTAGGTAAGCCGAGTTTGGGCTCGTTTTGTTAGTTATGACAAGACTTTACCGCCTGACTTGATGGAGTGACTTGAAGGTGTACTTCGGTGACTGCTACTGAAACTCCTCGACGAGTAGAACTAGGTGAGCCGAGTCTGGGCTCGTTTTGTTAGTTATGATAAGACCTTACCTCCGGACTCGGTGGAGTGACCTGAAGGTGTACTTCGGTGACTGCTACTGGAACTCCTCGACGAGTAGAACTAGGTGTGTCGAGTTTGGGCTCGTTTTGTTAGTTATGACAAGACCTTACCGCCTGACTTGATGGAGTGACCTGAAGGTGTACTTCGGTGACTGCTACTGGAACTGCTCGACGAGTAGAACTAGGTGAGCCAAGTCCGGGCTCGTTTTGTTAGTTATGATAAGACCTTACCTCCGGACTCGGTGGAGTGACCTGAAGGTGTACTTCGGTGACTGCTACTGGAACTCCTCGACGAGTAGAACTAGGTGTGTCGAGTTTGGGCTCGTTTTGTTAGTTATGACAAGACCTTACCGCCTGACTTGATGGAGTGACCTGAAGGTGTACTTCAGTGACTGCTACTGGAACTCCTCGACGAGTAGAACTAGGTGAGCCGAGTCTGGGCTCGTTTTGTTAGTTATGACAATACTTTACCGCCTGACTTGATGGAGTGACCTGAAGGTGTACTTCAGTGACTGCTACTGGGACTCCTCGACGAGTAGAACTAGGTGTGTCGAGTTTGGGCTCGTTTTGTTAGTTATGACAAGACCTTACCGCCTGACTTGATGGAGTGACCTGAAGGTGTACTTCAGTGACTGCTACTGGAACTCCTCGACGAGTAGAACTAGGTGAGCCGAGTCTGGGCTCGTTTTGTTAGTTATGACAAGACTTTACCGCCTGACTTGATGGAGTGACCTGAAGGTGTACTTCAGTGACTGCTACTGGAACTCCTCGACGAGTAGAACCAGGTGAGCAGAGTCTGGGCTCGTTTTGTTAGTTATGATAAGACCTTACCTCCGGACTCGTTGGAGTGACCTGAAGGTGTACTTCGGTGTCTGCTACTGGAACTCCTCGACGAGTAGAACTAGGTGTGTCGAGTTTGGGCTTGTTTTGTTAGTTATGATAAGACCTTACCACCTGACTTGAAGGAGTGACCTGAAGGTGTACTTCAGTGACTGCTACTGGGACTCCTCGACGAGTAGAACTAGGTGAGCCGAGTTTGGGCTCGTTTTGATAGTTATGACAAGACTTTACTTTACTTTACTTTACTTGACTTCTACAGAGCGGTAGTCCGTTATGGTTAGAAACGCGGAGAAAGCTTCTGACAGCGTCTTGGTTCGCGACAGTCTGCAATTGTCGCCCAACTTCTGAATGTGGTCCACTGATAAAACAAATACTGTATGGAAAAAATCTAAGCAATGTGCCGTCCATCAAACATGGCAGAAGTAACGAAGAGGCAGCAATTCGAGATTTAGAAAAGGCTTTGATTACCCGAATAGAACAGTGCGGGTTATTCATAGACCAATTTCCCTATCTAGGAGCAACCCCAGATGGAAAATGTGACTTGGCATTATTGAAATTAAATGTCTATCTTCGGCATATAAGATGGAGCCAGACGACGCCATTAAACTTAAAAAAGTTAATTTTTGGTTGCCTGCGGCAAATAATACATTCATAATAAAATGGTATTACTAAGTTCAAGGACAGCTGCGCATTACTAGGGAAGACACTTGTGTCTAGAAGACGGGATATTTACCATGTTTATTGTAAACATGGTAAATATCCCGTCTTCTAGTTATAATAATTTTAGTGACCATGAAAGTTTAAAATCTTATATAAGACACTTGTGTGTTTGCTATTTGGACAGGCCCTGACAAAATAAAGTACAAGTGCATAGAAAAAGATCCACAATTTTGGAAGAAGAAAATGGAAACATATTTAACTCGATTTTATAAAAACTGTCTCCTCCCAGAACTGATTGATCCAAAACAGGCAAGAAATATGGAGCTAAGAGTGCATTTTTCACATACCCAAAATATTTTGACAATAAAGAATTGATAACGTTTGATTTGTTGTTTTAATAGTTACAAAAGTACCTACACCATCAAGTCGCTACATCAAACTCCGGAGGTAAGGTCTCATCATAACTAACAAAACGAGCCCAAACTCGGCTCACCTAGTTTAATACGTGGAGGAGTTCCAGTAGCAATCACTGAAGTACACCTTCAGGTCACTCCATCAAATCAGGCGGTAAGGTCTTATCATAACTAACAAAACGACCGCAGATTCGGCTCACCTAGTTCTAATCATCGAGGAATTCCAGTAGCAGTCACCGAAGTACACCTTCAGGTCACTCCATCAAGTCCGGGGGTAAGGTCTCATCATAACTTACAAAACGAGCCCAAACTCGGCTCACCTAGTTCTACTCGTCGAGGAGTTCCAGTAGCAGTCACCGAAGTACACCTTCAGGTCACTCCATCAAGTCCGGGGGTAAGGTCTCATCATAACTTACTAAACGACCGCAGATTCGGCTCACCTAGTTCTAATCGTCGAGGAGTTCCAGTAGCAGTCACCGAAGTACACCTTCAGGTCACTCCATCAAGTCAGGCGGTAAAGTCTTATCATAACTAACAAAACGAGCCCAAACTCGGCTCACCTAGTTCTACTCGTCGAGGAGTTCCAGTAGCAGTCACCGAAGTACACCTTCAGGTCACTCCACCGAGTCCGGAGGTAAGGTCTTATCATAACTAACAAAACGAGCCCGGACTTGGCTCACCTAGTTCTACTCGTCGAGCAGTTCCAGTAGCAGTCACCGAAGTACACCTTCAGGTCACTCCATCAAGTCAGGCGGTAAGGTCTTGTCATAACTAACAAAACGAGCCCAAACTCGACACACCTAGTTCTACTCGTCGAGGAGTTCCAGTAGCAGTCACCGAAGTACACCTTCAGGTCACTCCACCGAGTCCGGAGGTAAGGTCTTATCATAACTAACAAAACGAGCCCAGACTCGGCTCACCTAGTTCTACTCGTCGAGGAGTTTCAGTAGCAGTCACCGAAGTACACCTTCAAGTCACTCCATCAAGTCAGGCGGTAAAGTCTTGTCATAACTAACAAAACGAGCCCAAACTCGGCTTACCTAGTTCTACTCGTCGAGGAGTTCCAGTAGCAGTCACTGAAGTACACCTTCAGGTCACTCCATCAAGTCAGGCGGTAAGGTCTTGTCATAACTAACAAAACGAGCCCAAACTCGACACACCTAGTTCTACTTGTCGAGGAGTCCCAGTAGCAGTCACTGAAGTACACCTTCAGGTCACTCCATCAAGTCAGGCGGTAAAGTCTTGTCATAACTAACAAAACGAGCCTAGACTCGGCTCACCTAGTTCTACTCGTCGAGGAGTTCCAGTAGCAGTCACCGAAGTACACCTTCAGGTCACTACATCAAGTCCGGAGGTAAAGTCTTATCATAACTAACAAAACGACCGCAGATTCGGCTCACCTAGTTCTAATCATCGAGGAATTCCAGTAGCAGTCACCGAAGTACACCTTCAGGTCACACCATCAAGTCCGGCGGTAAGGTCTTATCATAACTAACAAAATGAGCCCAAACTCGGCTCACCTAGTTTAATACGTCGAGGAGTTCCAGTAGCAGTCACCGAAGTACACGTTCAGGTCACTCCATCAAGTCCGGGGGTAAGGTCTCATCATAACTTACAAAACGAGCCCAAACTCGGCTCACCTAGTTCTACTCGTCGAGGAGTTCCAGTAGCAGTCACCGAAGTACACCTTCAGGTCACTCCATCAAGTCCGGGGGTAAGGTCTCATCATAACTTACTAAACGACCGCAGATTCGGCTCACCTAGTTCTAATCGTCGAGGAGTTCCAGTAGCAGTCACCGAAGTACACCTTCAGGTCACTCCATCAAGTCCGGAGGTAAGGTCTTATCATAACTAAGAAAACGAGCCCAAACTCGGCTCACCTAGTTCTACTCGTCGAGGAGTTCCAGTAGCAGTCACCGAAGTACACCTTCAGGTCACTCCATCAAGTCCGGAGGTAAGGTCTCATCATAACTTACAAAACGAGCCCAAACTCGACACACCTAGTTCCACTCGTCGAAAAGTTCTTTTAACAGTTACCGAACATCCTTCCCACACGTATTCGGTTACTTAGTACTGAGAATACTGATAAGCCGTATAGAACCAGTTGGCAAAAGTTTTAATATCGTGACCACAGTTATTGTATTTTATTCCACAGCAAGTTATTTTAGTTACTTAAAATGGCTAAAGCAGATTCAAAAAAAGACCTTATAGAGAGAGATGAGGAAATACCCCTTAGTGTTATCTTAAAGTTTATTAAGCCATTCGATGGTTGTAAGGAAAAATTAAATGCTTTCCTAGTAAATTGCGATAATACAATATCCTTATCATCACCATCCCAGAAAGACATCGTCTTCAGATATATTATTAGCCAACTAGATGGTAAAGCGCAAAGCGCATGTTCCATCAAAGATTTTGATAACTGGTCATCTCTAAAAGAATTTTTGAAAAATCAATTCGGTGAGAGAAAGCATTACGCCCATTTACTTACCGAGCTTCAAGAGTGTCATCAAACTAACCAGGAGACGGTAAGCCAATTTCACCTGCGAGTCGAAACTTGCTTATCCAAATTACTTACAGAAGTAACAATTTCTAACATGAAGAAAAGTGAACTTGTTGGTAGATTGGCCGCAATGGAGGATTTAGCGCTTCATACATTTAACATAGGGTTACATCCTCGTATAGCAACCATTGTAAGATGTAGAGATCCAAAAAACTTGAACGAAGCTGTCAACTATGCAATCTCTGAAGAAAAGATTCAGCAATATGCATTCAAACAAAATGTTAATTTTAAGAAGGACAATAATAGGCCTCCATCTAAGCCACATCTACCCAATGATAAAAATCAACCTTCTTTCTCTAGAGATTCGTCGGTATGCAGATACTGCAAGAAGGAAGGCCATACTTTAGCCGATTGTAAATTGCGCGAATATAATAATAAAAAGTATAATAATAAATTCAGTTCTCCCGCGCAACAATATTCTTCTAAGCCCAAGAGACCTCATGTAAACTTCGTGAACGACGAAGAAAACCTCTTTACAAATAATTTAGAATCTGTTCAGGACAATTTAAATTATTAAACGTCTCGACAGGGTGTCGCACGAGACGAACCTTAAAAGACGACGCCATTAATCCTATATCCAATCACCATTTATCTTCCAGAGCTATACGACAGGGTAATCAGCCCCAAACTGGCAGCTCTCATAATGTCACGCGACAGGGTAACCAGCCCCAAACTGAAGACATTCTCCCTAGAGCTATACGACAGGGTAATCAGCCCCAAACTGGCAGCTCTCATAATGTCACGCGACAGGGTAACCAGACCCAAACTGAAGACATTCTCCCTAGAGCTATACGACAGGGTAATCAGCCCCAAACTGGCAGCTCTCATAATGTCACGCGACTGGGTAACCAGCCCCAAACTGAAGACATTCTCCCTAGAGCTATACGACAGGGTAATCAGCCTCAAACTGGCAGCTCTCATAATGTCACGCGACAGGGTAACCAGCCCCAAACTGAAGACATTTCCAATCCTCAATCCATGTGTATCCCTGAAAAAGAAAACAACAATAATTATAAAGAAGTTTACGAAGTAAATACTAATTTAAAAACATACTTACCCTATATCGTCGCCCAGTCGTCTGTCAGCAAGGAACCACTTACCCTTTTGATAGATACTGGAGCTTCCTTGTGTATCCTAAAGAAATCATGTCTATCTAAACCTCTTGAATTAGGGGTTGACATGGTCAAAATAAAAGGTATTGACTCAAAGGACCCGATTGCGAGTCACGGTAACCTTACTCTGGACTTAAGTCTATCCCCTGGATACACAGTATTACACAAATTTCACGTCTTTGATAACTTAAGCTTTCCCTATGATGGTATTATAGGTAATGACCTATTCATTAAAAGCGGCTGCCGAATAAATTACGATTCAGGTACGCTGGAAATCGCACACCATCATATAAAGTTGTCATTCAACCATCCGTCTTACATAATAGAACCACGAACCGAAACCATCATAGAATGTTCAGTCAAAAATCCCGAAGTTAAGGAAGGTATAATCTTGGACCAACATATCTCTGATAAATTGTTAGTAGCTAATTCGATAGTGAAAATAAAAAGTAATAATCGAATAAATGTATCGATCCTTAACGTATCTGAAAAACCCATTTCAATAAATTCTAATCTCTCTTTGACTTTAATCCCGATAACTAAAAATGAAATATGCTTATCTCAATCCAACGCTAATTGTTATGAGAGAACAAACGAGGTCCTTAAACAGTTACGAACTTCCCATTTAAACTCTGAAGAGTCTGAAGCTCTTTATGATATCTGCAGTCAATATGCAGACATATTCTTCCTTCCTGACGATGAACTCACTTCAACTAGTGCCATCAAGCACGAAATCAAAACAAGCTCCTCGCAACCTATAAATGTAAAATCTTATAGATTTCCAGAAGTTCATAAGGACGAGGTCAGAACCCAGATTAGTAAGATGCTGGAACAAAATATAATTAAACCATCTACCTCTCCATGGTCATCCCCCATTTGGATAGTGCCCAAAAAGGTTGATGCTTCAGGAAAAAAGAAATGGCGCATAGTGATTGACTATCGCAAGCTCAACGACATCACTATTGGTGAGAGCTATCCAATTCCCCAAATTAATGAAATCCTAGACCAGCTAGGCAAGAGTAAATACTTCACAACTCTCGATTTAGCATCAGGTTTTCACCAAATAGAAATTTCAGCTGAAGATATCCCTAAAACTGCCTTTAGTGTACCCGAAGGTCACTTCGAATTTATCCAAATGCCTTTCGGTCTCAAAAATGCCCCTGCAACCTTTCAGAGGCTCATGAACACAGTCCTATCAGGCCTTCAAGGTATACATTGCTATGTTTATTTAGACGATATTGTTATATACTCCTACGATCTTACATCCCATGTCCAGAAATTATCCCACACATTTGAGAGATTGAGAAAATTCAACCTCAAATTGCAACCGGACAAATGTGAGTTTCTTCGCAAAGAAGTTACTTATCTTGGCCACACTATTAGTGAAACAGGCCTAAAACCTAACCCCGAGAAAATAAAAGCTGTAAGTGAATTCCCTATCCCAAAATGTCCAAAAGACGTAAAATCATTCCTAGGTTTAGTGTCTTATTATCGTCGCTTTCTGCAGGATTTTTCCAAACTAGCTAAACCTCTGACATCCTTGTTAAAAAGGATATACCATTTGATTGGACTAATAGTCAACAACTTGCTTTTGAAACACTAAAAAATAAGTTAATTTCAGCACCCGTCTTAATATACCCTGACTTTACTAAACCTTTCATCCTGACGTGTGATGCGTCAAATTACGCTATTTCAGCGATACTCTCTCAAGGCGAGATAGGAAAAGACCGCCCAATTGCTTTTGCCTCACGCACACTAAATAAAGCTGAAACTAATTACAGCGTAACTGAAAAAGAATGTCTGGCTATTATTTTTGGAACAAAAATATTTCGCCCATATCTTTATGGTTACAAATTTAAAATTGTAACCGATCATAAACCACTTAGATGGCTATTCAATTGCAAAGAACCAGGCTCCAAACTAGTTAGATGGAGATTAAAACTCGAGGAATACGATTATGAGATTGAATATAAAAAGGGTAAGATCAATAGTAACGCTGATGCTCTTTCTCGTTACCCTGTGAAATCCATTCCATTACCAAACACCGCTCACGTACTTACCGACAAAGTACCACCTGTGAGTGCTCCACCTACACTTCAGCAGCCTGAAGTCCCTCCTGTTGAACCTGAAAGTCCCGGAATACCTGAAATTCCTGACTTACCTGACTTTATTGACTTACCTGAAAATGTTGAGTTACCTGATGACTTTGAAATCCCTGAAGATTTTGATATCCCAACTCCACCTGAAGTCCAGAACGACTATGATACTTACTCTAAGTGCCTGAAAAACATAAATAATAAATTTAATCAATTTGATACTATAATTCATGAACATAGTGAAACCTTATTAAAAATAAAATTAAAAACTATTATCATACCAACTTCCATTGACCTTGACGAGTCAAATCCCTATATTTCTGAAGTTATCGATAAACTTTCGGAACCAAAAGATATCCTTGAAAAAGAAAGGACATTACATTCCTTTCTCTCTTTCGAAAATAATAATGTGAAATTTTACTTACTTTTTGTAAAAGTCCATCACTTCGATCAGTGCAACTATGAGGATATTTTTAAGAGCCTTAAAAATCTGAAACTTGAATTAATTAATGATAACACCACTGAATTCGCTATAACTGACTTTCGTAATCCATTCGATTCACATAGTTTAATGAAGATTCAAAATATAATTACATACTTGTTTCACACTACTTTAATCACTGCCCATATTTTCAAAAAGATTATAATTTATCCTTCTCCAACTGAAATCATTAAAATCTTAAAGGAAAACCCGATATTCCCATATCAGGTCATTTAGGCTCAAATAGAATGTTAAGTAGAATCCAGGAAAAATATTATTGGCGCAATATGCGCAGAGATGTCGAAGACTATGTCCGAAAATGTGAACAATGTCAAACCAATAAAGCCTTGCGTAGAACTAATTGAGCCCCTATGCAGATCACAACGACATCTACACAACCTTTTGAACGCGTGTCACTTGACATTGTCGGACCATTGCATGAATCAGGCGCGGCCAAACTCAGGTACATTCTAACAATTCAGGATGACCTTACGAAATATTCAGCAGGCTATCCTATCCGAAATGCTACGGCGGAAGAAACCGCTGAACGTTTAATCCATTTCATATCCCAGTTTGGTATCCCCAAAACTATTCTTACAGATCAGGGAACCAATTTCACAGCAGAACTATTTAAACAAACCTGTACCTTTTTGAAAATCAAACAATTATGGTCCAGCCCCTACCATCCACAAACTCAAGGTGCTTTAGAGAGAAGTCATGCGACTCTGAAAGAATATTTAAAATCTTTCGTCGATGACAACCAAAATGACTGGCCGAGATACGTTTACACGGCTATGTTAACCTACAATACCACAGTCCATTGCACCACAAATTATACACCCTACGAATTATTATTCGGTTACAAACCATTTATACCCACCTCGATTTACGATACAGCATTAGAACCTACATATCCCAGTTATGTCCGTATACTCCAACAAAGAATGAAACTCTCCAGAGAGAAAGCCGTAGAAAATATTCTTAAATCCAAAGTCACATCAAAAGACTACTACGATAGGAAAACCAGACCTATGAAATATAAAACAGGCGATATGGTGTATATCAAACACCATCCGCGGCAGAATAAAGCTCTGTCGCCTATCTGGAAAGGTCCACATAAAGTGATCAAAATTAATGGCAACAATACGTTGACCCTTCTCGTTAATCGCCGTCACGTCAAGTATCACTATGACGAGTTAAAGCTGGCGGAAACAACTAGTATTTAGTTTTATTTTTATATTATTCCTTAATCTAATAAACCTAGTTTTAAAATATAAAAAATAACGTTAGTTAAATATTTTGTCTAATGTATTTCAGAATATCTACATTCCTGTCCCTTGCAACATCTGATATCATCGAACAAGTCAATGAAAGCCCTGGCATATACTTCGACCCAATAGGAATCATGAAACAGACTAGAGATCATATTCATTTACTTGTACCTATAGATATTACATATATAAAACCCCATATAGATAATATAAACAATGCATTAAAAGCTTCTACGCTTTTGTGTCAACAAAATACAATACTTAAAGAATCTGAATGTACAAACATACTACAGCCTCTGGCTTTGCGACTTATCGATATTCTGAAAGACTACAGTGCCATATCTCATTTAACATCCGGGCGAGAAAAGAGATCCGCTTGGTTAGCAGGAGTTGGCTCTCTTTTCAAACAAGTCATTGGGACAATGGATGAAGACGATACCATAAGATATAATAACGCCATTCAAACCCTAAATAATAATAACATTAAGTTTGCGTCCATTTTAAAAGATAACATCTTTGTGACGAGCACGGCTCTTTCCCGTTACAACAAAACTCTTGAAACTATAACCAAAAACGAAGTCCGTTTGAATGACGCTATTATAAATCTATCTAGTACTTTTAATAATCTGTCCAAATTATCTGATAAGCTGTACATAAAATCAAGGATGAACGATGTCTATACTGAACTATCATCTTGTCTACTTACTCTGTCATTTAAATTAGAAGACCTTGTTAATGCAATGTTATTCGCTAAAACTAATACTCTTCACCCATCGGTCATGACACCGAATCAGTTGTATAATGAACTAATAAGTAACGTTAGAAAATTACCCAATTATGAAGAATTGGCTATAGATTTAGATTTAGACACTATTCATGCTTTGATAGATATATCAAAGTTGTCATGTTATTTTGTAAACAATAAGTTAGTGTTTGTAATCAAGATTCCCCTTGTACACTCTTTTGAGTTAGATCTATTTAAGGCTATTTCAGTACCTATACCGCATAACATGGAAAAACCAAACTCCTACGCTATGATTATACCATCTTGTAATTATGTTGGAATTAGTAAAGATAAACTAACATATACCTGTATAAGTAATCTAAAATCCTGTATTGAGCCTGTAAACAGAGTTTATATTTGTGACGATACTGACACACGCTCAATTCAAGGAACACCAACCTGTGAAACTGAAATACTAACAAAAATTGTTACAGAAATACCTAAGTACTGTCAAACCAAATTAATGTATAGTCAGATAGATATTTGGCAAGAATTGCAAGGAAACAAATGGATATTTGTCCAATCTGAACCAACTAAACTTTCTATTCAGTGTAAATCTGATTTAATGGAGTTCAAAATACTAGGTACTGGTGTATTTAATATTCGACCTAATTGTACTGCTTATTGTAGAAATAAACAACTGTTTGGAAAAAACAACATTGATATACATGTTAAAACTATAGTTTCCGATTTTAATCTAATTAATGAAGCCTGTTGTAATCTAGAAAAGTTTAATATATCAAAACCCAAATTGTTATCCTCTAAATTGTCGAATATAGACTTAGAAAAACTTCCTAGCGTTATCAACAACCAAATGTTGTCAGATGTTGATAAAATTATAAATAATCCTAGCCCTAACTTAATTGAATACAGTTCTCATTATCCACTATTGACTTACTTTGTATTAATCTTAATTTTAATTTTTATTAGTTATAAACTTTGTAAGAAGTTTGGAAAATATTCTGGCTGCAAAACAAAACCTAAATTACATAACGATATCACTTTAGATAACGAACCGGAACCCGAAACAATTCCTCTTCCAAGGTTAAGAATAAATTCGTAACTTTCCATGAAAACCGTAAAGTTCCTCTTAAAGGGGGGGTTGTTACATCCCTAGAATACACCCTAAGTGCCTAGTCAGCACCACATCATCATTTCTGTCTAGACTTAGTGCATTGATCAGGCAATAGAGCCAGTTCGGGTTGAGACTCCTACCGGATAGGTCGCAAGTCAGAATAGCTTATCAAATTTCCCGTTTTTATTACTGTATTTGTGCCTTTCACTAATATAATCAATTAACCTTCGATAATCGTTTTTTTTTTAAAAGGCTTTTATAAAGCGTGTCCTAACAGTACACTTGTGTGTATAACCCGTGTCAATGTAGTAGTTCGATTTTATACCTATCAATTTTGCAAACGCTTCCTTAAAGACGCTATTAAGCGGAATAAAGGCTCCAAGATATTTTCAAGAGATCTGGCTATTGGGCCAGAGCCAGCTCACGAAACTGAAGACCGACGATGGCAGGATCGTAACCGCCAAACCGGAGCTGCTGAGGGAGATTTATTTATTCAGAAATACATTCTAAGCTAACAGTTTTTTTTTTCTTTTTACCAAAACGTGCTACGAGCTAACAATAATCATTTTACAATGTCAAATACCATCTTTACCATAATAATTCAAAAAGCAAAATAAGAATTAAATGTCAAGTGGTGTCATACATATCATAAATGAAATAATATAAATAATTCCAAATATGTCAAAAATAATACCTACGTGTAATGTAATGCCATGTACATTTCCGGTTAGACTGGAAGCTGACAGAAAAGGTTGGTTCAGATGATCATAAGGTCAAAATTAATAAACTAGTGCTACATAAACATGTCAATGGAATTCAATAATATAACAGTACTGTCTTGATTAAAAATAAAAAAAGAAGATAAAATTACAAATCAATTGTTTAAAAATGACAACACATCTTTCCTTAAAGTGCTAATAGTATCCACAAATATGTCGGCATTTGAACTGCTGTCAAGGTAACGATTAAGGAGGCCAATTGCTGTGAAGGTTTGGCTGTTATTGACTTGATGGATGCGCCATTCCGGTGGGCATGCAAGAAGTTGGTGCCGCCGCCGTCCTATACCACGCATATATTGCTGCGGAACAAACTGATGGATATGCTCTCTTACCTATGATGACTATTGTTAATTAATAAACAGTAGTATATAATATGCGTTAATTTGCGCCTAAGCTGCAAAGTATCGTCTGCGTCAGGATGGCTGGTTGCCTGTATTGGTTCGCGTCAGGCTGGTGACCAAAAATTGCTACCTATTTGCTACCTTTTGCTACCTATAGTCAATTAATTGCTACCTAACTTGGAAACAAAATAATGGGACTTCAAAATGACCAGCCATTCTGATATCAGGATGGCTGGTCAACCCTCCGTTTGTGTGAACTATTCGAATTCGTGTTATTATTTTTACTTGAATAATTGCTACCTAATTGCTACCCTCACGTATTTCAATGTCTACCTTGTAACTTTAACGAGTAAAAAGTTGTGACCATTTGATTTTTTTACAGGGAATGGATTATAGTAGGAGAGCCGACTGCAAAATTTCCAACCTACTTGATACCGCGATAAAATGCACAATGGGTTCTCATAAAAGTGATGCTAAGTCCGAATTTGATAGTCTGCCACGGCGCAACTTGCCGAAAGTAAAAAAAAAATATATTTTCGGTGCGAAGTGGCTTTTTTTTTTTACTTACTTTACCCATCTGATACTGAAATAATAGTTATGGCATCAGTTAGAAATTTACTGGTAGCTACAGAAAAGCGAAATCTGTCAGTATTTTTTTGCAGGAAGTGCTTGGCAGACGCTCTCAATGGTGACCCCATCTGGAACCCTAAATATACCCATCTGATACCAGCATGAAACCAATTCCAGTCGGTAGGTATGAATCCTCATTTCTGGAATATATAAGTCTGCCAACGCTTTTTCTGCCGAAACACCTTGACATACGAGATTATGTAAGCAACATCCGTAGAACCCGTATTTTAGGAATTGTACAGATTACGAACATTTTAATTACTGAAGGCTTATTGTATTGCATGTATAATCATTATGAAGGTCTGTCTTCTTCTTCTTCTTATCGTATCAATGTTCCTTGCATATTAGACGGTTTGGGCCCAGTAGGTGGCCACGTTTATTGCAGCGGCAGAGGCGCTATTCAGGTCGTCAAGAGACACCTGGAACATTCCAGCAGGTGGGGCATAGTTTGATCCGGAGCGCCGCACTCGCACTACGTGTTGGAGGGACCAGTGATACCCCAATTTTGCCAGATTATGTTTACAGCGGCCTAATTAGGTACGCAGTCGATTCAGAGCTTTCCAAATAGGCCACTGTAGTTCACTGCCGGAAGCCAGGTGTTCTTGGAGCTTTAAGAAGTCGTGGGGTGGTGGACACTTCTCTTGCCATAACTTACCGCGTACTTTAGGTGGCCTGTTTTGGATTGCCTGAGTGGAGCGTAAGAAGATTTTACAGCTTTTTAGTCTTCCCGGGTTAGGTGTGTGGTCGTAGAGGGGATGTCGGGAATAATATTCTTGGTTCTTTTTTTCCAGCGTGGATGCGACATCCCTTCGTACAGCAGGTGGTGCGATACCTACTTGCGAGTACAGCTTATTGAGAGGAGTCGGTTTTAGGCAGCCGGGATATTATCTGACACGTCTTGTTTAGAGCAGTATCTACTTGTTTTGCGTGAACGGATCGATAGCACGCAAATTCGCTAACAGAAAAACATAGGGACATGCCGGTTATTCTAAGAACTTCGGTGCTGCTCCCTAGCTCGTGGAAACTACTCGGGCCGCGACTTTCTGTTTTGTACTATGACAATGTGACTTATACGTTAAGGCTCTGTCCAACGTGACACCTAGGTACTTTGGAAGGTATATGTTAGGTAGTAAGTGATAAAAATATCTACTGGTGAGTTTTTTTTTCACTAGCTGTTTTTAATATTAGCAATTCTGGTTTAGCAACTAGTTTGGTATATCCTCTTTATCGCGTTCCCGTAAGTTTTGATAGTAATTATATCGAAATGACACTTTTTTATTTTATTTTTTTCGGATGGGAAGTCATCGAATGGCCCCCTTCTCTGGGCGGAGCGGAAGGGAGTGTCAGACTTCTGCTGAATAAAACCCATCCATGTTCCTTCTTTGCCCTTTGTGTTTCAGGGCCGCGGTATCTCTTTCGAACAGTCCCGCAGCCCTGGCAGGCATCGGCCCTTGCGGACCCCTACATTGTTGCTGACATCTCTTTGAGGCGCGCGTGGAACACGAACGCGCTGTCGACACGGCCTGTCGTCATAAGACTCGCCGTCCACAGGCCCGCGCCTACGGTGGCCGGGAGCCACCACGTGACCCCCGACGCCCGGGGCGTCTCCCGCGGCGGCTGGGTCGTGAGGCTGTTTCCCTCTCACGTCCCGCCACGTCCTTCACTATCATGACTGCTTCGCAGAAGGAGGTGAAAACTTCCCATTCTCTCTCGGCCGGACCATGGCTTAAACCAGGGCCGGACGCGAGAGATCGCCGCCGTCAATCGCCGCTACGAGGACACGGCGGTGCTCCGCCCAAGCGGGGCAGACCTCCACGGTATGCTCCACCGTGTCCGGCCCGAAACAACCGTGTCCGGTGAAGACCTGCATCAGGCGGAACGTGAGGGCGTCGTGGCCCCTCTCTAGCCACTCCTCAAAGAGGGGACTTATAGCCACTATAGTGCCATGCCCTGCATTGGGTTGCGACAGTTGCTCTCTCCACGTCGCCATGAAATCGCGCCGGAGGTCTGTCCGCAGAGCGACGATTTGCCGCGGCAGCGGAGTTTCCCCCTGACTTAGTGCCTCCGCGCGCCATTCGTGCAGGCGCGCGAGGACTATCGCCTCCAGAGCCCATGGCGACAATCCGTCAAGGAGGCTCGCCGCCTCGCCAGAGATCGTGCGGTACCCCCGGACTAGCCTTACGGCTACCAACTTTTGGGGCGCGTTCAGGTAGTGGGCGGCTTGCCGCCTCAAAGAACACACCGGGGCTCCGTAAAGGGCCATGAACCGAACGACCCCCGCGTAGAGCCTCCGGCAGGAAGCCTTTGGACACCTCAGGTTGGCCAAGAGCCGCGTGAAGGCAGAAAATACTCGGGTCCCGACGGTGGCGCATTCCGAGGCCCATGAAAGCACATGGACTCGGACTTGTGCAATGCCACCTCGAGACCCAAATGCCGGATCCTCTCCACGATTATCGCAACCCCGCGTGTCATGTATTCGGCCGCCGCCTCGTGCGACCTCCGTTGTGCCAGCACCAGCGTGTCGTCAGCGTAGCAAACCACGCTGACGGCACTAGGGAGGTCGGCAAGCAGCACCCAGACATTCCAAACAACCAAACATTCTGTCATTGTAACAAAACAGTTCCCAGTACCAAGTCAAGCGGCAATGCAAATGGCGGGCGGTGACGTTAACCGTCTGTTTTTTTTATGGCTATACCTAGACTAAGCCAGGTATCATGTCGATATAATTACAATCAAAACTTTGCGGGAACGCGTTAAAGAGGATATACTAAACTAGCTGTTAAACCAGAATTGCTAATATTCTCCAAACCTACTACTAGTGAAAAAAACTCACCTGTAGATATTTTTATAAGTACCTAACACAGACCTTCATAATGATTATACATGCAATACAATAAGCCTTCAGTAATTAAAATGTCCGTAATCTGTACAATTCCAAAATACGGATTCTACGGATGTTGCTTACATAATTTCGTCTGTCATGGTGTTTCGGCAGAAAAAGCGTTGGCAGACTTATATATTCCAGAAATGAGGATTCATACCTACCGACTGGAATTGGTTTCATGCTGGTATCAGATGGGTATATTTAGGGTCCCGATGGGGTCACCATTGAGAGCGTCTGCCAAGCACTTCCGGCAAAAAAAATACTGACAGATTTCGCTTTTCTGTATCTACCAGTAAATTTCTAACTGAAGCCATAACTATTATTTCAGTATCAGATGGGTAAAGTAAGTAAAAAAAAAACCTTTTTCGCACCGAAAATGTTTTTTTTTTTACTTTCGGCAAGTTTCGCCGTGGCAGACTATCAAATTCGGACTTAGCATCACTTTTATGAGAACCCAATGTGCATTTTATCGCGGTATCAAGTAGGTTGGAAATTTTGCAGTCGCCTCTCCTACTATAATCCATTCCCTGTAAAAAAATAAAATGGTCACAACTTTTTACTCGTTAAAGTTACAAGGTGGACATTGAAATACGTGAGGGTAGCAATTAGGTAGCAATTATTCAAGTAAAAATAATAACACGAATTTGAATAGTTCACACAAACGGAGGGTTGACCAGCCATCCTGATATCAGAATGGCTGGTCATTTTGAAGTCCCATTATTTTGTTTCCAAGTTAGGTAGCAATTAATTGACTATAGGTAGTAAAAGGTAACAAATAGGTAGCAATTTTTGGTCACCAGCCTGACGCAAATCGATACAGGCAACCAGCCATCCTGACGCAGACCAAAGTATCCAGTCCGATCATTCCAGACACAAACAAATAAAGATCCAGAGTTTTTATAGGCAGTTGTACACTTCAACCAGTAAACCCGTTGCAGATCTAGCTAACGACCCAAGAGCTAGACTGACCCGACACTATACCGAAGACATTCCGGATGTCAGCCTGTACGAGATTAGGATGGCTCTGAAACAGCTTAAAAACAACAAGGCACCGGGTGATAACAACAAACATACCTAGGACTTACCATTGATAGCCGACTTAATTGGAAGGAGCACATTAACGGGGTGTGTGATAAACTAAGATGTATTTTAGCTAAATTTTCTATTATAAAATGCAAAATTCCATATCAAACTCTGTTAATGCTTTATAAAGCCCTGGCCGAATCAACGATATCCTATGGTCTGTCGAGCTATGGTAGGACATACAAGACACACCTTGATCAAATTTACACACTTCAACTACGTTTATTAAAAGCAGTTGTCCCGCATAACATTAAGAAGAAATACAAAAATGATTACCATAAATTATTTGAATTCTGTAAGATATTACCTATGCATGAAAAAACTAAATTTGTACTCTTTTCACGAATTATTGTGCCTTTTCTATAATTTGTGCTTCCCGAAAATAAAAGTAAAAGTTAACACTAATCAAAAGAAACAAAACTGGATAAGCAAAGGCTTGAAACGAAGTTGTCAAACAAAACGGTCTTTACGCTTTCAATATTATAGAAATAAAAATATCGGAAATAAAACTAAATATATGCAATATTCAAAAATCTTACAGAAATGTATCTACACATCGAGAAAAAACACAAATATTAAGTTTATAAACGAACATGAAAACAAATGCAGAGCCGTATGGAAAGTAATTAGGGACGAAATCAAGAACAATAACTTCAAGGACAGTATAGATAACATTCAAATTCATAACACTGTAGTAACGGATCCTTTTGAAATAGCAACGGCATTCAATAACCATTACATTAATATGGCGCATGCTTCTAGTACGGATATAAAAACAAGCCCTAGGAAAAATTCAGCAGCTCATTCGATGTTCCTCAAAGCAGTATCTGAGAATGAAGTTAGAACGGAGATAATATCATTGAAAAACTCAAATTCTGAAGGATACGATGAGATTAATACGAAAATTATAAAAGCATGCACTGTTGAGCTAAGTGCAATTGTAACACATTTAATTAATTTATCTTTCTCACTTGGTACTTTTCCTGAAGCATTAAAATTATCAATTGTTAAACCGCTTTTTAAAAATGGAGTAAAATCTGATGTTAATAATTATCGCCCAATAACATTAATACCTATCTTATCGAAGATATTTGAAAAGTGCATGTACAAAAGATTGATCGAATTTTGTAATAAATTTAACATAATTAAGAAAGACCAGTTCGTCTTCCAAAAAAACAAATCTACAACACTAGCTATTTTCACCCTTATAAAAGATATAATAACGAATATTAATCAAAACCGTCTTACTACAGGTTTGTTCTTTGATTTATCTAAAGCCTTTGACCTAGTGTCTCATGACCTGTTACTACAAAAACTGGAGGCAATTGGAATTAGAGGCATAGTACTTCAGTGGATATCGTCATACCTAAATAACAGACGACAGCGGGTTACCATTACAAAAGTAGATAGAAATAATGACATGATACCACACTCATCCGAACTCAAGTACAACAAGTATGGCGTCCCACAAGGAAGTGTGTTAGGGCCAATTTTATTCCTTTTGTACATAAATTCCATTATTAATATAACCAACCATAAATGTATATTATTTGCTGATGATATTTCAATTATTGTAACAACTGATAGGAAGAATAATACGATTGACGATCATGAGACTGATATTAATAACACTATTGAAAGTCTAATTGAATATCTAAATAGAAATAATTTAACAATTAATCTTAAAAAATCAGTTTATATTCAATTTAAAAAACTAATAATGCTAAATACAATGTTAAAATGAACATACATAAAATTGATGAAGTAACTCAAACAAAATTTCTAGGTGTAACTTTAGATCAAGACATTTTATGAATGAGGACCTGTGGCCGGCTGGAGTGTCGTTCCGTAGGTTTGTGTATTATAACAGTACGACCGAACCGCGGCATAGTGAAGTGAAATCGAGTGACTGAACAGATAAAAATAAATTAAACTAATGGATAAGGCGATAGTAGATGTTAACGTTAATTTAGTTACTAAGATGATAAGTTTTAACTGTAAATCTTTAAAGAGGTCGGTCGAGTGTATAAAAAACTTGTGTAAATATGTAGATATTATTGCGCTGCAAGAAACCTGGTTGTTGCCACATGAAATATCAATTCTAGGTCACTTAGATTTAGATTTCAGTTATGTTGGTAAATCAGCTGTGGATACGTCGCTAGGGATATTAAGGGGAAGACCATATGGAGGTGTAGCTCTTTTGTGGAGGAAATCGTTGTTTACGTGTGTAACTATTTTACCGTGTGCTAGCGATCGTATTGTGGCAATTAAAGCGACGACGTGCGACGGCCGTGACTTGTTATTGTTTAGTGTTTACATGCCGACTAACTCTGTAGATAATTTAAGCGAGTTTTGTGAATGTTTTAGTAAAATAGCTGCTATAGTTGCGAGTGAGAATGTTGAGTCTGTCTATATATTAGGGGATTTTAATGCGCACCCTGGGGAATTGTTTAACCAGGAAATGTTATCTTTTTGTGATGAGCAAAGTTGGTGTTGTGCTGACTATAAAAACCTAGGTATAGACTCGGACACTTTTACCTTTGTGAGTGATGCCTGTGGCAGTAGACGTTGGCTTGACCATTGCTTGGTTTCTGAAGCAGCGTGGAAATCAGTGGAGAAGGTGGAAGTGTACCATAACGCCTACTGGTCAGACCACTTTCCACTCTGCATTCAGGTCAACCTGGGGATGGTGAGGCGAACGGATGCCTCTGCAAATCTTGAGGGCAAGGTAGTAGATAAAGTGAGGTGGGGGGAAAGATGTACTGACCAAATAAATTGCTATTACCAACTATGTATGCAAAAGCTTAGTCTTGTCGATTTCCCAGCAGAGTTAAGTAACTGCTGCGATAACTTCTGCTTAAATAAAGAGCACACTGTAATAATTGATAATCTGTACAAGAATATTGTTACGTCACTGCGAGAGGCGGCTGAGGGCAGTGCTGGTTATGTGAGAAAAAATAGTAATAAACGTACTGTGATAGGGTGGAATAGACACGTTTGGGACGCTCATGGGTGCGCTAGGGTGGCTTTTAAAAACTGGGTTTGGCACGGGAAACCTCAATTTGGTCAGTTGTTTATAGATATGCGAGAAACGAGAAAAGTCTTTAAACAAAAACTTAAATACTGCCTGGACAACGAAGAACAAATTAAGTTGGATATTATAGCTTCAGAACATAAGAAAAAGCATTTCAATAAATTTTGGAAGTCAACTCAGAAGTTAAACACCAGACCTGCTGTACCTTTGAGCGTTAATGGCGTGTCTGAACCAGTGGGGATAGCGGACATGTTTAGAGTGCATTTCTCTGTGACACCACGGTTGCAAGTCAATAGGCAGGAGGGGTGCGGTGGGGAGAAACTTGGGTCGTCTAGCCCGATTTACATCTCGTCAAAGGAGATAGGGAAGGTGATAAAAACCATGACTAGGGGTAAGTCTCCTGGTCATGATAACCTTAGTATAGAACATTTCCAACATGCCGGTCCGCATCTTCCTAGGGTCTTATCTATGTTATATTACTTTTGTATTAGACACTCATACCTGCCTGCTGAGTTGATGAGGACGATTGTTGTACCTATAGTGAAAAATAAGACAGGCGACGTCTCGGACAAGGAGAACTATCGACCAATCTCATTGGCTACTATAACTGCAAAGGTGCTTGACAGTGTGCTCGGGCGTAGGATGTCTGGACAGCTCAATTTACATGATGCACAGTTCGGTTTTAGAGCTGGGCTGTCTACAGAAACAGCTATTTTGGCGCTCAAGCACACGGTCAGTTACTACACCTGCAGGAACACACCTGTGTATGCTGTATTTTTAGACCTTTCGAAGGCATTTGACCTGGTTAATTATAACGTCCTATGGACTAAGTTGCGTGACCGGGAACAACCTGAGGAGATAGTTGAGCTTCTCAGGTATTGGTATAATCACCAGATTAACCAGGTCAGATGGTCGGGTGCTTTGTCTGAGACGTATGGTCTGGAATGTGGTGTAAGGCAGGGTGGTCTGACCTCCCCAGCGCTGTTCAGCTTGTATGTCGATCAGTTGATCGGGGAACTCAGCAGCACAGGAGTTGGATGTTCGGTAGATGGTAAAATCATAAATAGCATATCTTACGCGGACGACATGGTGCTGCTGAGTCCCTCGATTGAGGCACTCAGACGATTGCTTGAGGTTTGTGAGAGATACGCCTTGACTCACGGCCTCCTGTACAACGTGAAGAAGAGTGTGTTCATGGTGTTTGGGGTTGCTGCAAAGGGTCACAGGGCAGTGCCGCCAGTGTACTTATATGGTGTTGCTCTAAACAGAGTGCCTTGTTTTAAATACCTTGGACACAAACTAGTCGAGAATCTTAATGATGACCAGGACATAGAACGGGAACGGAGAGCGTTGTCGGTCCGATGCAATATGTTGGCCCGTAGGTTTGCAGGATGTACGAGACCGGTCAAGATCACCCTTTTCAAGGCTTATTGTCAGTCTTTTTACACATGCAGCCTGTGGGTCAGGCATACGCAGAGGGCCTACAGCGCTCTTCGGGTCCAGTACAACAACGCCTTCCGGGTGCTGTTGGGGTTACCTCGATTCTGTAGCGCGTCAGCCATGTTTGCTGAATCTACTACAGATAGTTTTTCAGCAATCATGAGGAAAAGAACGGCATCATTGTTACGCAGGATTCGTGGGAGCGCCAACGGCATACTGAAGGTGATCGGGGATAGGCTGGACGGCGTTTTCCTGGAGTATTGGACCCGTTTGCACAGCTACGGGTCTGATACTGCAGGAAAATACATAAATTAAATTGTATTGGATTGTAGGTTTTATTTTGTTTATTTTATTTTATTTTGTTTGTTTTTAATTAAAAGTAAGTACTAACATAGTTACGTAAGTTGTATCACTAACAAAATATGGAGCAAGTTTCCGAAATAAACGTTTTATTATTATTATTATTATAAACTGGAAAGCACATATTGATACCGTCTCCAAACGAATAAATAAGTTCGTATATGCAATTAAAAAAGTCAGAAATATAACGAACATTAAAACGGCAATAACGTCATATCATGCATACGTAGAATCGGTGCTCCGCTATGGCTTGATAATGTGGGGCATATAATAGCACAGATCAAAATAGAGCATTTATTGCACAAAAAAAATGCATTAGAGCAATTTACGGACTTCGACCTGACGAATCCTGTAGACCGATATTTAAAAAGCTTGGCTTGTTACCACTACCGTCTCTTTACATATACGAAACATGTATGTTTGTGAGGAAGTATAAGGAATTGTTTAATAATGCAAATGATTTATATCCTCGTAACCGACGAGACCCCCACAGGCTAGTATTGGATGTCCTTCTAAGACTAGCTAAATATAATAAAAGTTGTATATCTATGTGTGTACGTGTTTATAATAAGATACCAAGTAATCTCAAGAATCTAAATATGAGATTATTTAAAAATAAATTGCATGAATGGTTGTGTAGTCATAGTTTTTATAGTGTCAAAGACTTCTTTGACAATAAATGTTAAATATTCTCGTGAAATTTTTGCACGCTTATTACTGTTAAGCAAAAACATGTATGCTCTTTCTTTTTTGTTTTTACCATCTTTTATACCATGTTTTTAAGAAAATAAATATTATTCTATTCTATTCTAAAAGAAGAGTTTTTTAATGAAAATTTAAAGAAAACCAAAACCACGAAAATTAATGAAATTAAGACTCGTAGCGTTCTCAATGCTAAGCTGTTACTCCCAAAGTACACGAATTTGCACGGCAAGAGATCGCTAAGATACATAATACCTTACCTCATTAATCAACTACCTATATCATTGAGGGACAAATTAACTCAGAAAAACATAAAATACAAATTAAAACAACATTTTTTACAAAATTTAAATACCACAGATAGATATTGATTTATAAGTATATTTTAAATTCATTATAGATGAATAATTGAAAGCATACACGATGAAGTAAAAGTAATACCTAACAATTATAACATAACACATAAACAAAAAAATAATAATAACGACATTATTTCTAAAACATTTACTTTTAATAATAATAATAATAATAATAAAAAATCTGTGGCCCGAGTGTCAAATTGACAGCACGAATTTTTACGATACTGAATTTTAATTTAATGTTTTTATCGATTTAACCCATATTTAAACAATAATATATTAATTATATCAATAACAATGATAAGAAAAAAAAAAACAGAAAACCTATTTTATAAAACCGGACCCTAATTTTTTGGAAATAAAAAAAATATACTTTAAAATATACATGAATGCTGACAAGAAGCCGGGCAAAACATCAGGCACACCCACCATCTCCGGACTCGTCGCTCAGCTCCGCCTCGCAGCCGCCGGGACGCGCCTCAATCGTGAGTGCTGTGTCTCCGATCGCTGCAGTTGCGTCGAGCTCGAGTGACGAGTTTTTCTCCCCGCCGTCGACCCCATCACCACCACGACGACGAGGAAGAGGACGGCCACCAGCGGGCTTGGGACCTCGAGGCCAACAGGCCCCGAACAGGGTCCCCGCTGCCGGTGGAAATGTGTCGCGCATGCGATGGACTCAGTCCATTAATGAGAACGTCATGCGCGCATATTATGGGGCTACTGAGGGGGGAAGCAACTTGACTGCGTACCGTGGTCGGATGCTCGCTCTGTTTCAGGTGCTTGAGCCAGGTGTCAGCGTGTCGGCGCAACGGCTGTCGGATCAAGTGCGGGTCATACAGCGTAACCACATGTTGGATGACACCGTACTTGAGCGACTACGCTTCGATTCACGGAGTAACCTAGTTATACCTGCTTCGCCAATGATTGCGGTACAGCTACAAAATGTATCCAGTGCTCCACCGCGATCCGAACACGATGGTGAAGAAGATGATGACGAAGTTATATCCGTGAGTACCCAGTGCAACGCACAATTGAGGAGCGCTTTGGAGGGTGCATTCCGGGAGTACCGATCCACACCGCCTGATCTTAGGCCACGTCTACCTCGTTTACCTATGCACAAGAAAAACAAGGCGCTGGTGTGTGCTTTAGATTCGCAGCTGTCAAACTGCTTTGACAGCAGCAAAGACCTCGCCGATACCCACTCAATATTGTACTGTGGAGCTGTAGCGGCATGTCGTGTAGCTCACGTCAAATTTCCCAACAACGACAGAGCTACACGACCAAAATTTGCTGTTCCAGCTTGGCAATGCAGGATTGAGCGGCGTATCGGTGAGGCTAGAGCACTCATCGGCAAGTTAATCTGCTTCAGGGAGGGCAATACTCGACCTAGAGTGATGCGCTTTGTGAAGCGGGCGTTCTCGGGAACTGATGTTAGTTTTCGAGACTACTTAGCCCGCGTCACAGAGCGTATCGACTTCCTGAAGCAGAAGATCTGTGCATGGGCAAGCCGTATTCGTCGGTACAAGCGGCGAGTGGAGCGTTACACTCAGAATCGCACATTCCGAAGTGATGAAAGGTGGGTATATAGGGCTTGGGAACGACCGGACCAAGGTGTGACTGATACGCGTCTACCAGATGATGACGCCATGTGTTCGTTCTGGCGCAACATCTGGTCGGTGCCTGTCAGTCACACTGAGGGTGATTGGACCCGGGAGGTTGAACGAGCGTGTGATTCGATACCTGAAATGGGGGCAATTATCATCAGCCCCCAATATGTAGCTCGTGCAGTCCGTCCGTTGCCTAACTGGAAATCTCCAGGGCCGGATGGACTGCACAACTTCTGGATTAAATGGTTCCAGAGATCACATGTTCGCTTAGCATCCCAGTTTCAGTCAGCCTTAGAGTCAGGGTCGCTGCCCCAGTTCTTGACGACAGGAATTACCCACCTGCTCCATAAATCAGGTAGTACTGCGGAACCCAAAAATTATAGACCAATCACTTGTTTACCAACGGTCTATAAAGTTCTTACATCCATTTTGAGAGCTAAAATCAATCATCATATTGATAGTAATTCTATCATGTCTGCCTCTCAGAATGGATGTAGGAATGGGTCCCGCGGTACTAAGGAGCTGCTCCTTATTGATATGGCCATTAGCCAACAGGTTCGCCGCTCGCGAAGGGATCTGTCTACATGTTGGATAGATTACAAGAAGGCCTATGATTCTGTGCCTCATACATGGCTCATGAAGGTGCTGGAGTTGTATAAAGTTGATGCAACTCTGCGTACCTTCCTGATGTCATGTATGGGGCACTGGAGAACGGTCCTTCACTATCCAGGATGTCGACAGATCCAGGGGAACAGCGAACCGATAAAGATTGAGCGCGGTATATTCCAGGGTGATAGTCTGAGTCCATTGTGGTTTTGTTTAGCCTTGAACCCTCTCAGCACACTGTTGGAGGGTTCAGGTCTAGGCTATCGGTTGAGGAGAGGTGGTCAGGTCATATCTCACCTTCTTTACATGGATGATCTGAAACTCTTTGCCCCCAACAACTTGCAACTGATGAAGCTACTGAAGGTAACGGAAACTTTCAGTAGCGCCATCAGGATGGAATTTGGTGTGGACAAATGTGCAGTCATGCATGTGAAGCGAGGGGAGATTATGGAATCCGTGGGAACTCAACTCTCGGATTCCATACACCTTAGATCCCTCTCCTCAACAGAAACCTACAAGTATTTGGGTATGTCGGAAGCATTAGGTATCAATACTGCCGACATGAAACAATCATTGAGGGACCGCTTCTTTGGCCGCCTGAATAAAGTACTAAGCAGTCTTTTGTCAGGTGGAAACAAGGTGCGCGCCTTCAATGGTTGGGTCATGCCGGTTTTGATGTATTCTTTCGGCATACTCAAATGGACTCAGACGGAACTTGATGCCCTGGATAGGAGGGTCCGCGCACTGCTGACCGCAAATCGAATGCATCACCCGCGGTCGTCGGTGATGAGACTGTATATCCCGCGGAAGTGCGGGGGTCGTGGCTTCTTAAATGCTAAGACCCTGCACAACCGTGAGATATGCAGCCTCAGGGAATACTTCCTAGAAGTCGACGAGGGGATGCACCGAGATGTGGTCTCAGTGGACAAGGGCCTCACGCCGCTCTCTCTGGCTAACGAGAACTGGCGCAAACCTAGAGTATTAGACACTAATGATCGCAAGGAGGTATGGCAGGGCAAGGAGCTTCACGGACGCTTTTACCGGGCCCTACATGGACCCGATGTAGACTTCTTAGCGTCCGTATCTTGGCTACGTTTCGGTGACCTATTCGGCGAAACCGAAGGTTTTGTCTGTGCAATAATGGACGAAGTTATGATGACGAATAACTACCGGAAATACATTGTGAAGGATGGCACGGTTGACATATGTCGGGCATGCCACCGTCCGGGAGAATCGATCCGACACATTATTTCTGGGTGTTCTCGTCTGGCTAACGGAGAGTACTTGCATAGACACAACCTCGTTGCCAGGATTCTCCACCAGCAACTTGCTTTAAAGTACAACCTTGTGGAATCAGAAGTACCATACTATAAGTATGCGCCCGACCCAGTTCTCGATAATGGTAATATCACGTTGTATTGGGATCGATCTATCATCACTGACAGGACTATTGTTGCCAATAAACCTGACATTGTGGTGATAGATCGATTGATCGCGCGTCAATCGATCGCGCAATGATTGTTGATATAACGGTTCCGCATGACGAGAACCTCGTGAAAGCAGAGAAAGATAAACAATTCAAATATCTAGATCTGGCTCGCGAGGTTGTCGACATGTGGGACGTGAGTACAGCAGTCATTGTGCCGATAGTCGTGTCGGCCAATGGCTTAATAGCCAATAGCCTCGACAAACATCTGAGGAGGCTCTCGCTTGGCAGCTGGATCAAGGGCTTGATTCAGAAAGCAGTACTTCTGGACACGGCGCGTATTGTTAGGAGGTTCCTCTCTCAAGAGCCCTGACCACCGGTATTTCGGACCCTGTTCCCGATACCAGTGGGCTACTATTTTTTTTATATTTTTAAATGTTTTTTTATATTACTTTGTATAGAAATATTTAAAAATGTAAATTATATGTATAGAAATGAATAAAGGAAATAAAAAATGTTTATTTATCTCCACAAATTACAATCGTTATTTGAGATATAGTTGACAGGTAATATAATTTACAGCAGAAAGTTATAATTTGTGGGAGATCTGGAGTCTAAACTAAGCCTAGGCCTGTATTTTAGAACTCCAGGCCCCCTATTACATCATAGAGTTATTGTCAACGTGGAAAACATTGCGAATTTGGTGCCGGTGTGTGTGTGTGTGTGTGTGTATGTGTGTGTGACAATTTGTATTTTTATGAATATATATATATAACGGTGAACAAGGACCATTTGGATTTTTAGAAACCGTGACGTCAGCAGAGCTGACGGAGATGGTGACGTCAGCAGAGCTGACGTCACCATCTCCGCCGCTAGGCTCACTCATTGCAAAAATGAATACACACAATTGGTTATCTACTCACGTTTATTCTTAATATTTAGCTAAACAGTTTAAAAGCAGCCTTAAAATCTAAATTAATCATCAATACAAATCAATAAACAGAAATTGTACTCACAAGATATTCTAGTCGGAACACCACTTGTCTTCACAAAATTCTCCTTTCAAATGTGGCCTCGCAGCGGCTCACCATTTCAATACCAAAAATGGCGTCGTCGTTGCGAAGTCATTACACATCTTTTTATTACAAATTGCGGATAACATTGATTGAGGTAACAAACTTTGATTTGTTAATTAGTTTTACTATTTTTAACACTCTATTTTAACATTGCATTAATCATCTATCGTTTAAAACATTTACCTAAATATTTTAAACGCGCGCCATATTTTTCGTTTGACACACAGTAGTTCAATCAACTATTTGTTAAACAATAATTAAACAGAAATTATTTTAAACTTAACGCATATCGCTTATAAATCGAGAAATGAATTTAGCAATAGATAACTTGTTTTTAAACCTAAGTTTAAACAAACCTTCCGTTATGGTTTGCTGTTAAAGTAACAGCAAATCATAACACGGTCTTTTATATTGAAAAGTAGCAAACTGACTTCAATAAATAATTCTAAATTAATTGAAACCTATCCAGTCATATTTAACTGTTGAATTTGAACTTAAAGTTAATATTTTTAACGTTTACGTTAGCCTTGCGTCGACACGGCCATTCTGCGAGACGGTGTGCGTGCCCTGCACCAGTCGCGGTTCTGAAAATGAAAATTATTTTTCTGAGCTAGGTATCCATTCGTAGGTACACTAACTGAGAACTTATTCGTGATGCGCTGTTGTTTCAAAATGAGTTCAGAAAGTTTTGTACCTTAGCACAATTTAACCTGAACTTTTCAATGATAACCGATTCCAACAATTAAGTTATCAGCCATTATTTGTATACCTTGGTAATGTTAAACATAGGGTTATGTAGTTAGGTATTTAAGTAAATATGGAAAGAATAAAGTTCATATGAGTAGTAAATAAATAGGGTTTGCTGTACATAGGGAAGTGAGTGAAGATATTGAAGTGCTTGTAACGCTACACGCTTACTCGCACGTTTATTTAGTTATATCAATGCAAATGCTCCACGCATACATGCATGATTTGATTTCTCGTAGACAGGGATGATGCTGTGGTGCTGGGCGGTCTTGTACGCCGTGGTCCACAGAGGCTCTTAAGGAAAAGGGTACTAGGGTGGTGCTGAGGCCTAGGCCTTATATTTATGACCGTGGTCCTCAGAGGCTCTAAAAGAAAAGAAAATAGAAATAAATTTCTTACGTAGCTGTTTACACAGCTTTTTAGGGTTTGATGCTGTGGTGCTAAGCGGTCTCGTACGCCGTGGTCCACAGGGGTTCTAAAGGATTTGGGAAGAACGATGCTGTGGCCTAGGCCTTATTTTGACCGTGGTCCACAGGGGCTCTGAAAACTTATATTGCAACTTTGTTGATAAAAACTCACAGGAATGATGGTGCGGTGCTGAGCGGTCTTGTACGCCGTGGTCCACACGGTTCCTAAAGGATTGGGAAAGGACGATGCTGTGGCCTGGGCCTTATTATTTTGACCGTGGTCCACAGAGGTTTTTGTTTAAAGGTCCAGCAGCTGGGCAGCTTGGGAGGTAGACGGCTGTGGCTCCTTTGACGGCGGCGTACCGTTGATCTGAGATGTTTGTTGTAGTGTGTCATCGACCAAATTCGTCGATGAGTCATCAGCAAACCGGGCGACCACTTGCTGAGGGTTGTCTTCATTATTCGTCGACACGGTTTCCTGCTCGCCTGGCTGTGGTGCTCGGCGCAGCTGGTCGTGAGCAACCTTACGTGGACGCCCTCTGCCGGTCACACGCTTCACTATGTATCGGTCGTTGTCCAGGATCCTATATACCTCGTATGGCTCGCTGTATTTTAAGTCCAGAGAAGTCTGGTTTCGGGGATTGTTCTTGACAAGAACGTAATCTCCACGCTGAAACAGACGCATTTTCGCCTTGCTCCTGTCAAATCGCTGCTTGTCATATTGTCCTGCAGCTTTCATTTTCTCCTGTACGTGTTGCTCCAGCAAGTCAAAGTCTATGCATTCGTTATTAATATTTACCAACCTTAGTAGTTCTGGGGGTACACTGTGTTGGCGGCGGGTCAGTAACGTAAGTGGTGCGACCCCGGTTACTCTATGTGGAGTGCAGTTAAATGCGAGCTGTAAAGCTTCTAGCGCCGTCTGCCATTCTTCAGTGTCATAGTTTCTGATCATGGTTAATGCGTTTTTCAAAGTGCCCATAATTCGTTCAACCTGTCCGTTTGCTCGGCTTACTCCTGGCGCAATGGAATGTATGTCGATACCGAAACGGTCCGAGTAGAGCTTGAACTCGCCAAGGAACTCTCGACCTCCATCCACCACGACTTGCACTGGGGTTCCGAACAGGTGCACGACACGTTTCAAAGCTGCGAGGCTGCTGCTTGGGCTCTTGTCATTTGAGTAGCTAAGTAGGATGTATTTGGTGAATGCGTCAATCGTAACTATTACATACTCATCTCGTCCCTTAGCATTTCTCGTTCCCAGCTTACCAGTAATATCCATGTGGACAACCTGAAACGCTGCAGTGGGCTTCTGAATCGGATGAAGCTGAGCTTGGATAGCGCCCGACGGCCCTTTCGAGGTCTTACATACAACACAATTATCCACAAACCTCCTGACGGTTGTACTCATTTTGTGGAACCAGTACGTTTCCCTCAGCTTCTGTAAGGTTTTCTCCCATCCAGGGTGTTGTAGAGCGACATGGAAAGAGTTTATCAGGCTCCACTGGAATGACCTAGGAACTACAATTGGTTTATGTATACCGAGTATAGAATCGGTGAGAGTTTTCTTAAGCACGCCTTCTTCCAGGACGTAGCCTTCGGCCGGACTGTCGCCGCTCATGGAGTCTATAAGCGGGCGCAGCACGTCGTCGCGGCGCTGCTCGATCTGCAGCCACTCAGTGTCTCTGGTCATGAGGTTGACAGATATTTCAGTGGATGGGTTCCTACTGAAAAAATCCGCGTGCTGTAATCGCTCACCTTTTCTATACTCTACCTCGAACTCGTAATTCTGCAGGAAGGCCCACCACCTATGGATTCGAGGAAGGAGATCCTTTTTGTTCTTGGATGCTTTCAAGGAGTTACAGTCTGTTATTACCTTAAATTTTCGGCCGTATATGTAATGCCGAAAATGCTTGACTGCCCTTACCACTGCCAAGGTCTCGAGCTCGTACGAGTGGTAGCGGCTCTCAGCGTCTGTGGTGCGCTGGCTCATGTACGCGACTGGATGCTGGCGACCGCCGATGGTCTGCACGAGCACCGCCCCGTAGCCGATGCTGCTGGCGTCCGTGTAGAGCTCGATTGGTGAGTCCTCCTGAAATAGCGTAAGGATGGGCGCAGTAGACAGGTGCTGTATGATATGGTTTCGAGCCTCATCATGCCTTTCGTTCCATTCCCACTTCGCATCTTTCTTGGTGAGTTCATAGAGAGGAACCATCACACGCGAGAAATTGGGAATGAAGCGTCTAAAATATCCAGCCAATCCGTTAAACTGCCTAACTTGTTTGACAGTTTTCGGGATCGGTGCCTTCGTTAAAGCCTCCACCTTTCTTGGGCTAGGACTGACTTGTCCATCTGCAATGATATTACCCAAATACTCGATGGAGCGTTTAAAGAATGCAGTTTTATCGACGTTGATCGAGAAACCGGCCTCTTGTAGGGCGATCAAAATGCGTTCCATATGGGCTAGGCCCTCAGCAAATTCCCTACATTTTGATAAAACGTCATCAACATAGACCTGGCAAACCTGGTCTACAGAGCTCAAGAGGTGAGCTAGGGCCCTATTTATACAACGCTGATAGACTGACACCGCGTTACTGAGTCCGAACGGCATGGTCATATATTCATAAAGACCATCCGGTGTAACAAACGCTGTTTTTTCAATAGAGGCCTCTGAAATCGGTATTTGATGGAAACCGGCTGCCATGTCCAATGTCGAGAAATAATAACCCCCCGCCAGTTGATCTATTTGATCTGAAATGATCGGTAACGGATAGTGGTCCCTCAGAGTGTTCCTGTTTAGTTCGCGGTAGTCCACGCACATGCGATCCTTCCCATTTTTCTTTTTGACTAATATTATTGGACTTGAAAAAGGTGATTTACTTTCGCGGATAATTTTATGCTCGAGTAATTCTTTGACTATTTCCCGAACTTTTTCGCGTTCAACTGGGCTCAATCGGTAAGGCCTGCGTTCGACACACTTGTTATCATCCTTTAAGCGTATTTCAAGCTCACCGGTATTGACGCGTGTGTGAGGGTAACCATGAATAAATAAGTGTTCGAACTTGTTCAACAAAATTTTCAATTCGTTGATTTGATCGTCATTAGTCAAGTCACAATCTAGGTTATCAAATTTTTCACTTGAAGATCGCACATGGTAAACAACCGGTTGATGAACCAAAGTTGCACCCCGAGAGTTCACTAACACGCTTAAGTTGTTTTTCTCTACAAGATTCATACCTATCAGAATGTCTGAGCACACTTCGTAGTCCGGCACCACGTGAAATTCAAGTTCTATCCGTAAACTATCGATGACACATATAGTCGTCAATGTCGATAGAGATATCACCGTAAATTGACCTAATCCCTTCAAGTAGCTTACTCGATCAACTCGTTTTCCGGGTAGCTTAGCAGCTACAGACTCGCGTATTACGGAACATTCGGCTCCACTGTCAAAAATCGCGATTATGTTTAAATTCCCAGCTACCACGGGCATTGAATTTAATTTAGATGTACCTACACTACCTACACAGTTCACGTTAGAAACCACTGCGCGTTCTCGCTTGTAACACGTTTCAAAAGTGTGGCCTGTCCTTGAACAGAACGTGCACGTAGGTTTATTATTTTGAGATGCGGTTTTATTATCCTGTTGACGCGGTTGAGAATTATCATTTTTGTCACGGTAACGACAGTCTCGTGCATCATGACCGGGCTTCTTACAGATTTGACAAAACAACGAGGGTTTATCAAAACGTGATCGCTTAGCGGGACCCGGATGTGCACCCGACGTGCCCGGCTGAGGGCGCTTAACGCTTCGTATAGAAGATGCAACTGAAATAAGTTCGGGTACTGATGTGGCCCTGGCATTCAACAGTTCGATTCTCAACCGTTCATCCCCAATGCAACCGATGACTGCCTCAACCGCGTCATCATTTGATAACTTATCCCTAGTAATACGTCTCCATAATACCCAAGCTTGTGACAAGAACTGCGCGATGTCCTTGGAATTATCGTAATTATGTTCCCTAAAGCGCACAATGTCCCGGGAGTATCGATTTTCCGGTTCAAAAGTCGTTATCAGAACATCACGCAATTCCTGCCACGTGGTGGTAGACACAAGCCAATTGTCAACCCATAACCTCGCGCGGCCTTTGAGCAAACTACCAGCTTTCATTCTCACTTCATAATCGCTCAGGCCATAAGTTTCCATGGCTGTGGTCACATGTTGACACCACTCTCTAACCCCAATATTGGTGTCCGGATCGTATGACGGCAAAAACACATCATTTAATTTGACTTTGAGCGTATCTGGTTGTGTCGTGATGCGATCGGACATGTGCTTCATTACTTGCAACATCTGAGTGAAAAACTCCGTTGGTACCCCATTAACAGAAGCGGTTAAGTTTTCATTATTTAAGTCAGATGGACGGGCAGAAGTGGGGGGCAATCCCACTTCTGATAACGGTGAACAAGGACCATTTGGATTTTTAGAAACCGTGACGTCAGCAGAGCTGACGTCACCATCTCCGCCGCTAGGCTCACTCATTGCAAAAATGAATACACACAATTGGTTATCTACTCACGTTTATTCTTAATATTTAGCTAAACAGTTTAAAAGCAGCCTTAAAATCTAAATTAATCATCAATACAAATCAATAAACAGAAATTGTACTCACAAGATATTCTAGTCGGAACACCACTTGTCTTCACAAAATTCTCCTTTCAAATGTGGCCTCGCAGCGGCTCACCATTTCAATACCAAAAATGGCGTCGTCGTTGCGAAGTCATTACACATCTTTTTATTACAAATTGCGGATAACATTGATTGAGGTAACAAACTTTGATTTGTTAATTAGTTTTACTATTTTTAACACTCTATTTTAACATTGCATTAATCATCTATCGTTTAAAACATTTACCTAAATATTTTAAACGCGCGCCATATTTTTCGTTTGACACACAGTAGTTCAATCAACTATTTGTTAAACAATAATTAAACAGAAATTATTTTAAACTTAACGCATATCGCTTATAAATCGAGAAATGAATTTAGCAATAGATAACTTGTTTTTAAACCTAAGTTTAAACAAACCTTCCGTTATGGTTTGCTGTTAAAGTAACAGCAAATCATAACACGGTCTTTTATATTGAAAAGTAGCAAACTGACTTCAATAAATAATTCTAAATTAATTGAAACCTATCCAGTCATATTTAACTGTTGAATTTGAACTTAAAGTTAATATTTTTAACGTTTACGTTAGCCTTGCGTCGACATATATATATATATATATGTATATAGAATATTTATAAGAATATTACTAAGATCTTACCTACCAATTATGTACGTAAGTATGGACTGCCTAGCCTACTTACATTACTTAGCTATATCAAGTATTTTTTCTGTTTCCGTATAGTTTAACTTTAATAACCATTTGATAATTTTAGTTTTACATTCAACTTTACTACAATTTGATATATTTATAATTTTATTTAGTTTGTTATATAATTCACCTCCACGGAAAGGAAAGAATCTTTGCGCAAAGGAAGTACCAACCGCAGTCGTCCTACATACTGCGAAATTTCTCCTGGAGAGACCTATGCGTTTTCTCCCTTCTTCGGGTAGGTTTAAGTGTTGTAGAAGTGCAGTATGCAGTATGTACAGCTGGCGTACAGTTAGCACCTGTGCTTCCTCATAAAGTGAAAGGGTGTTAGAAAGACGTGGTTTGGATAAACTAACTTTTAGTATCATCCTTTGGGCTCTTTCTACTGTTATCAGTTTTGTTTTACATGCCCCGCCCCATGTGGTAATGCAATAGCCAATAATAGATTGCACCAGAGCCTCGTATACCATCCTCATCGTTTGTTTGTCTGCTACGTCACGGAGTCCTTTAAAAATGTAAGTGAGCTTCCGTATTCTTTTAGATAGAAAGCCAATGTGGTTCCCAAAAGTTAAATTTGCGTCAATTTCGACTCCAAGGTATTTAATATTTTTTGTAGGATTAATATTGGGACAATTACAGTTTGGAGTTGGAGGGAAATTACATTTATGTGCAAGGATATTGTTAGTAGTTCGGTTGTTAAGTTCAAGTTGATTGCGAATACAGTATAGAATATATTTGGTTTTATCTTCATTTAAAGTGAGGGAGTTAGAGGATAGCCAGTGACACACAGTGTTAAAACCATTTTGCGCGAGAATAGAAAGCTCATTCCACGAGTCAGCGAAAAAGGTTAGCGCAGTATCATCTGCATATGCGGAGATGCGGCAATTATTAATCTGAAGGGAACAGAGCTCATTTATATAGCAGAGAAAAAGAGTGGGACCTAGTATACTGCCTTGTGGCACCCCAAATTCAACTGGCAGTTCGTCACTAATGTGCTCTCCAATTTTAACTGATTGGGTTCTATTTTTTAGGTAATCCGAAAGTAAATCCAGTGGAACACCTCGAATACCATGATCTTCCAGTTTTTGCACAAGGCGGGGTACAGAAACAGTGTCAAAGGCTTTTGCCAGGTCGAGAAATATAGTCAAGCATTTATTTTTACTATCTAAATTATTTACTACAAAGTTAACAAGATCAAGTACTGCGTTGTCAGTTGAGCGGCCAGCTCTGAAACCGTATTGTGAATCCGAAAACAAGTTGTAGTCTTCTAGGTATTTTGTAAGCCTATTGTTGATTATGCGTTCGAATATCTTTGATAGTGTTGTAAGGATCGCAATTGGCCTATAATTGCTGACACTGCCTCTGTCTCCCGCCTTATGTATCGGATGTACAACAGCTCTTTTTAATGCGAAGGGAAATATTCCCGAAACAAAACAGCGATTGATTAAGTTGGTTAGAACGGGTGTTATAGAAACGGATATTTTCTTTAGTACATCAGCACTGATCTGATCCCAGCCAGGGGAGCAATCACTTTTTAACAGTTGAAGCGTTCTTTCAACTTCTTCTATGTCCGTGGGTAGGAGAACGAAAGAGTTAAGTGGGGGCTTAGAGACTTTCTTAACGCAAGGGATGTGGGGGGGAATCTTGTTTGATAGTCGTTTCCCAATATTTGAGAAGTATTCATTAATATTGTTTATTGATTCTTGAGGGGTTTTATGTGTAGTTAATAGTTGTAGTGGTAGATGCTTTTTATTATTATTGTTGGTGATTGTTTTGATGGTAGACCAAAGCTTTTTAGAATTATTTTTAGACATTAACAGTTCCTTTCGTTCATATTGTTTTTTAAGTTTCTTTAGTAGGTTATTGCAATAGTTCCGGTATCGCAAGTAGGATACTTTCAAAATGACATCTTCATTATTAGTTTTTAACTTCTTATGCATTCTGTCTCTGGTTCGGATACAACGTAACATACCAGTAGTTATCCATGGTTTAATTATAATTTTTGTTCTAGGGATTAATCGTTTTACAGAGTTATTTGCAATTAATAATTGAATAATGTTAATGAAATTGTTCATAGCGGTATTTAAATTATTTTCCTGATACACTTTGTCAAAATTTAAGTTGTTACAATCCGATTTTAATTTGTCTATATCAATTTTGAAATTTATTTTCGTCTTCATGGATTTGGGTTTAGCCACATGGGTTTTGATACAGAATAAAACCGCATCATGATCCGTGATAGTAGTACCCAAGGAAAACGTAAACGCTTCTAACTTGGTTTTTAGTATCACATGGTCCAAGCAAGTCTTATCTCTGGTGGCAGTATTGATAGCAGGGAGAAGTCCATGGAAGGCAAAGGTTTCTAGATACGAGGTGGTCGCGGAACCGTTTCCCAACAGATCAATATTTATATCACCGACCACGATGATATTTTTAAATGACGACACGGTCATTAGCAAGTTATGCAATGAATCAAGGAAGGTATCGAGTGATTTAAAACTAGGAGGCCTGTAAATTGCGATTAATATTGTATCATTTTGTATTTTTATCATTAAACAATTAGCCTCTGATAGGAAAGGTTCTTCTACGGTGCATTTTAAATTATTATTGGTGTATACAACTATGCCGTCGTTTTGATTGTAGTTATCATTAGTTTTATGTGAATTGTATCCTTGGAGCAATGGTAAGTTAATAACACGCGATAACCAGCATTCGGAAAGCACAATGATATCGCATGATAATTTCAGCCTCTCGAGTAAAACGTGTAATTCTTGAAAATTACAGTTAAGACTACGTATGTTTTGCTGTAGAACCTTTAGGTAATGTGTAGGGTTTTTGAGATATGTGTTGCATTGTTCGGGTTCACATGTGATTGGGACAGAAATATCAAATTGGTCAATGTCGCTCATTAGGTTACTTGTGGTATCGAATTTGTAGTTTACTGATTTTAGTGAAAATAACTTTGGCTTGAATAACAGTATCCATGTCTTTGGTAACGCGAGTTTTGGATTGTCGCGAAATAATTATGTATATAATAAATGTGCATAGTATATTATATGTATTTATTGTATTATAAGTAAATATTTCATTGCATTCTTTAGAGTAGTAGTTGTATGTAATACGGTAAACTATGGGTATGTAGGCTGGTAAATAGATATATTTTATGATTATGTAGGAAAAACCATATGTATGTATTACGTAGATATATATTTTATTTCGTAGTTTAGAATAGCAGTTGTATGTTATACTAGATAATATAGAATTGTAGGTTGGTAAAAAATTGTATGTTGTGAATGTGCCTAGAGCGTTATGTATACTTATTGCAAAGCTATATATTTTATTACATAGTTTAGAATAGTAGCTGTGTGTTTTAGTGAATAATATGGAAGTGTGTAAATAATTATATTTTGAAGGTGTTGGTAGGTGAAGTGGTTGCAAAATCAAAGCGATTATAAGGTAAATTTTATACGGAGACATATATAATATTATCATGCAAAATTGTTTAACAATACACAGCAAGTGTGTTATAGAACAGGCTTTACAGTAGAATTCAAGATAGAGATCATAAGACGTATTACGAAAACAAGAAAATGTAGGGTACAATGACAATATTAGTCATTGTGATTTCAAGTTTGTGACGTCCTCTTCTCGTTGAATAAGTATTGGCTGTTCACCGTCCTTTTGACGAATAAACACCTTTCCGTACGAAGTCCAACAAGTTGCGCCCTTTCGATTTTTGACGAATTGACGAGCGAGATAGTATAAGTTCCGTCCGCAGGTGGTGAGGCATTCCGCAATGAAGATTGGCTTGGGTTCGCCGTTTAACTTTAGGTGGGTCGAGTTAAGTTTATCTTTGTGTTTGTCTTTGTTGTGCCTCTTAGATGACATTATAATATTTTCTTTAAGGGAATTCGAGTAGAATTCCACTATTATGGGAGCGGACTTGTTCGAAGTTTTCTTGGGCCTGAATATATTTCTAATGTCCGAGTCGAGCACCCTAACATTCAGTACTTCACCAACATTCTTTACCAAACCAATTAGTGCAAATTTGTCTTCCAAATGGGTTTCTGGCACATTTCTCAGTTCCAAGGTTGACGCCTTTGAGTTGCGTTCAAGGATCTCAATTTTTTGTTCTAAAGTTTTAATTTGGGTCTTGAATGCAGTATTTTCAGATTTTGTTTGATGAAGTTGAGACAAGATTTCATCATATTTGTCTGACATGTACTGAATAGATTCCGTAATTTTTTCATTTTGCTTAACCAATCGTTGCATCTCTTCATCAAATTTCAACGACTGTGTTTTTTGTTGAAGCTGAACATCAGCCAGCATATCTCTCAGTTCAGCCAGCACAGAATCGTCATATTTACGTTTATAACGACGCGTAATATTTTGCTGACCAACACAGTCAGTTTCCGAACCCATACAATCCGAGGCTGTATCAGATTCCTGTGCCAAAATAGTTGGTTTCAATAATGTTTGGGTAGTTTTTTCTGGTGGTGTTCTCTGGGTAGAAGCCATAGCAAAAATAACAATAGGCTAATTAATGCCTTTTATACAACCAAAAAGCGTAAACAAAAAACAAAAAGAAAAATCGTTTCACAGATTTTGGATAAGCGGGGCTCGAACTCGAGACCGACAGCGCACGGCAGTACCGAAAGCGTTAACCACTGAGCTAACTAGACGGCAGTGATCAGTGTGAAATTAGCGAGCTTTTTATGATAATGTCGCCGAGCGACGACGATGTCCTTTGTTTAGTGAACGAGTACAAAGTCCAAGTGCCCGCACGTTGTCAAATTAAATTGTTTTAATTTAAAACTGTTCTCGCTGGTGGTTGGAGTTATTGGTACACTTGATTTTTTGCACACAACAATCACTAGTACTTGTAGATTAGTCAAAGTAGTTATTATTAACAAGTAAGCACTGTTTACACAGTTAGTCTTTTGTAATTTAAAACTGTTCTCATGAGTTAATTATAGTTATAGTTCATTGAAAATTTTACACACTAACATTCACTTGCACCTTAACGACAGTTCTGTGGAGTTTTATTAAAAAGTATGCAATATTTACACGGTTTAGTGATTTTAAAACACGGAGTGCGCGTAAGTACGTGTGTTCGCAATGGTGTCACGATCGCGGGGGGAACAACCTGTATCAATTAAGAAACTTCCTTCGCCACTGCTGTTTTCGAATGGTCGGTCGGATTGGTCACCGAGGTTCGCTCGTTAGTACGAGTATTAGATAATATTTTGCCTAATACCCGCGGTAATTTTTAGTTGTAGTTTCTTTTTTAACTAAGTACCTACCCTCTAAATTATGTAGTCGATGATTTTGGTGCACGGTAAAACTCTAATGAGTTTATGTTGGCACCAACTTATAATGTATAAAATGTACGTGTACTATTGAATAAATAAATAAATAAATAAATAACGGAATTACGTCCGAACTCCTAAAGGCAGGTGGAAAATCGATAATTAAGGCCCTTCAGAAGGTGTTTGATTCCGTTATACTTGAGGGGAAAACGCCGCGGGCATGGTCCAGGGGTGTGGTGGTACTCTTCTTCAAAAAGGGCGACAATGCCCGGCTGAAGAACTATAGGCACATCTCACTTTTAAGCCATGTCTACAAGTTGTTTTCAAGAGTCATCACGAATCGTCTCGCGCGCAGGTTTGACGATTTTTAGCCTCCCGAACAAGCTGGATTCCGAAAAGGCTTTAGCACCGTAGACCACATACATACGCTGCGGCAGGTTATACAGAAGACTGAAGAGTATAACCTGCCTCTCTGCTTAGCGTTTGTGGACTACGAGAAAGCCTTCGATCCGATTGAGACTTGGGGTGTACTGCAGTCTCTCCAACGGTGCCAAATCGAATATCGGTACATCGAGGTGTTGAAGTGTTTGTACAATAACGCCACCATGTCAGTCCGACTTTAGGACCGGACCTCGGAACCTATCCTTCTGCAGCGAGTTGTGAGACAGGGAGACGTCATATCTCCGCTACACCGCTGCACTGGAGGATGTGTTTAAGGTTCTGGACTGGAAAGGGCTAGGCATCAGCGTCAATGGCGAGTACATCTCTCACCTTCGGTTTGCCGACGATATAATGGTCATGGCTGAGACCATGGAGGACCTCAGTACAATGCTCGATGACCTCAGTAGAGCTTCCGAAAGAGTGGGCCTTAAAATGAACATGGATAAAACCAAAGTCATGTTGAATGCCCATGTAACACCGACTTCTATCAAGATCGGAGACTCTACACTCGAAGTTGTAGACGATTATGTCTACCTGGGACAAACGGTCCGGTCTAACTTCGAGAAAGAGGTCAATCGTCGAATCCAACTCGGCTGGGCAGCGTTCGGGAAGTTGCGTGGTATCTTCTCGTCCAACTTACCGCAGTGTACCAAGGTTACCGACGTAGCCCGAAGAATAGCTAAACTAAGTGGCAGTGGGCAGGGCGCATTGCTCGCAGAATGGATGGCCGATGGGGCCGAAAAGTTCTGGAGTGGCGACTGCGAACCGGAAGACGCTGCGTCGGAAGACCTCCCACTAGGTGAACCGATGGCCTGGTGAAGGTTGCGGGGATCCGCTGGATGCGAGTCGCACGGGACCGGTCAATGTGACGAAACTTCGGGGAGGCCTATGTCCAGCAGTGGACGTCTTTCGGCTGATATGATGATGATGATATTCAACAGGAAAAAATAAAAACAGATTGATGAACAAAATTAATTAAAATAAATTACGACACAGAAAATTATTAAATTAAATAGGTAAATCACAACACAAAAAATACATTAAATTGGAAGACAATACAAATATTTAACGTCGTATTCCTAAATCTAAGTCTTATATAATATTTAGCACTAGAAAAATGCTCGATAATTATTTTCTGAAACTTGTACAAGTTGTAGTTTTGTATGTCTGTAAGATCACTGCAACTGTTTATCATTTTACACAGTCGTGAAATCGGAGAGTTTGCACCCAGAATTGGTGTGATGGGTTTTCTTGGATGTCGGGATGGACCACGAAACTTTAGAAGACTCAGTAGGTTAGGGCAATCGATTTAATGTCTTAAGAGTTTAAAAAGAAACAAAGCATCAATTATGTTAGAGTTGATAACGAATGTATCTTGAAGTATTTCAATCGTGTATTGTATGAGGGCAGCGTTTTACACCGATGACGATGACGACGTTTCGGAGGTGACTGGGGTAGACCTGAGAGTGGCGGTACGCAGGCTCATCGTGTTGCTCGACGAGGTAGGCAAGCTCTTTGAAAGAGTCATTGAAAACCACCTCGTAGGGCACCTTGCGGGGATGGGGCCGGATCTTGCGGAACACCAGTTTGGTTTCCGCAAGGGGCGCTCAACGGTGGACGTCATGCGCGTGAGAGCCCTCACGACGGGGGACGCGGTGTCCCGGGGTGGGGTCGTCTTGGCGGTGTCTTTTGACATCGCCTACGCCTTCAACTCCATGCCCTGGACCAGCGTAGTTTGCTACGCTGACGACACGCTGTTACTGGCACAAGGGAGGTCGCACGAGGCGGCGGCCGAAAACATGACACGCGGGGTTGCGATAATCTTGGCGAGAATCCGGCAATTGGGTCTCGAGGTGGCATTGCACAAGTCCGAGGCCATGTGTTTTCATGGGCCTCGGAATGCGCCACCGTCTGGATCCCTACTGACGGCAGGAGGGGTTTCCATCGGCGTCGGGTCGACGTTGAAGTTCCTAGGACTCGTCCTCGACAGCCGGTGGAACTTCGTGGAGTACTTCCGACGTTTGGCTCCCAAACTGGAAAGGACAGGGGCTGTCTTCAAGCGGCTTTTGCCTAACCTGAGGGGCCCAAACGCCTCCTGCCGGAGGCTCTGCGCGGGGGTCGTGCGGTCCATGGCCCTTTACGGGGCCCCGGTGTGGGCGCGTTCTTTGAGGCGGCAAGCCGCCCAATACCTGAACGCGCCCCAAAAGGTGATAGCCATAAGGCTAATCCGGGGGTACCGCACGATCTCCGGCGAGGCGGCTAGCCTCCTTGCCGGATTGCCGCCATGGGATCTGGAGGCGATAGTCCTCACGCGCCTGCACGAATGGTGCGCGGAGGCACTGCATCTGAGGGAAACTTCACTGCCGCGTCAAATTGCCGCTCAGCGGACAGACCTCCGGCGTGATCTCATGGCGACATGGAGAGAACGACTGTCGCAACCCCGTGCAGGGCACGCCACCATAGTGGCGATAAGTCCCCTCTTTGAGGAGTGGCTGGAGAGGCGCCACGGCGCCCTCACCTACCGCCTGACGCAGGTCCTCACCGGATACGGTTGTTTCGGGAGGTTCCTGCACCGAATCGGGCGAGAGGAAACGCCCGGGTGTTTCCACTGTGAGGATCGTCCGGAGGACACGGTGGAGCACACCGTGGAGGTCTGCCCCACTTGGGCGGAGCACCGCCGTGTCCTCGTAACGGCGATTGGCGGCGGCGATCTCTCGCGTTCGGCCCTGGTCTAAGCCATGGTCCGGAGCGTGAGGGAATGGGAAGCCGTCGTGAAGGAGGTGGCGGGACAAGAGAGAGAAAGAACCTCACGTCCCAGCCGCCGCGGGAGACGCCCTGGGCGTCGGGGGTCACGTGGTGGCTCCCGGCCACCGTAGGCGCGGGCCTGTGAACGGCGAGTTATGGGGTAGCTCGCCGTCCAGCCGTCTTATGACGACAGGCCGGGTCGACGGCGCGTTCGTGTTCCACGTGCGCCTCAAAGAGATGTGAGCAAATAAGTAGGGGTCCGCATGGGGCGATGCCTGCCAGGGCTGCGGGACTGTTCGAAAGAGATACCGTGGTCCTGGAACACAAAGGGCAAAGAAGGAACATGGAAATTCCTTGTGTTTCTTTGTACAAACCTTTATTTTTACACCAATCAACAACCCTATTTAGATCGTCTTGTAGGAGCGCGATATCACTAGACGATTCGATTGACAGGTGACGCGTCATATTATCATTAACACGTAATGTTACGAATAAAAATTATCAGTTGTGCTTCACCGTTATTGTTGCGCTTTTATGCTTGCACTAGCTCACTAATGCGACTACTCACAGATAACTGGGCGTCGGAATGTTAGACGTTTAGTAACTGCCAGAGATAACATAGGAACAGACAGAAGGACCGGAGCCGCGATTAAGCACATTTGTTTCAAACTTTGTACTGAAACTATTCATACTGTACGAGTATGTGTTAGCGTTATGTGTGGAATGGTACTTCTGAACGATAACATTGAATAGTAGTTTAAGCTGTGAATTGTAAAAAACAGAGAGGTACGGCCCGGTGCCCGGAACCCGGCCGCGCGCCTTGAACGTACTGGATTGTACCGGTATATACCGGAATGTGCCGGAATGTACCGGAATGTGCCGCGGCGTGCCGTTGTGCCGGCAGTGAGGATGTTTCAGTAACAGATGAAGATGTAGCCTAGGATATGTGACTATCGATGTTGGGTTTTTTTTTTAACTTTGTTGAAATCTAAGACGGGTTGTGGTAGTATTAATTCGTTGCACAAGCAACAAATTAATACAAAGACTTAAAATACGGCACGGTTGGCGCATTGGCTGAGCGATTGGCTGCTGCGCTGCGTGTCGCGGGTTCGATCCCCGCACGGAACAAATATTTGTATGACCTATAGGTAGTTGTTCCGGGTCTGGCTGTTTGTGTATGTGAGTTTAAATGTTTGTAAACGCACCCACGATACATGAGAAATTCCTAATGTTTGTCCACCGTATAAAAAAAAAAAACCATAATTGTTTTCATTAAAATAAAACTTTATGATTTGAAATGACTGACTGCTTACTACGAAATGTGTTCATGCACATTCGAAACACTACCCACGCTAATCTTTTTTTTATAATCTAATCAAAATATAAAAACCCACTGGTATACATTTTTCGATGGAAAGTGAAGCCACCTGTAATTGTTAAGTTTGGTGCCCACAGTACCTCCGGGCCCAAGCCTCGGGCCCCAGGCTCCTGGGCTCCCGGCCGCTGGGTACACACGTGAGATGGAAGCCCCAATCATTATATTTTAATTAATACCGCCTGTTGTCGGGATTGGTTCTCTTAACTGTCACGTTTGTTTTACTTCAATTACTTTTCACGCGTCATTCACATTAATTTGATATTTTTGATTAATTAACCGATTTCCAAAAGGAGGAGGTTATCAACTCGTCTGATTTTTTATTTTATTTTGTGTGTATGTTCAGCGATTTCTTCGCCAATTGTGAACCGATTTTGATGATTCTTCTTTTGTTTGGACGAATATTATTTCGCGGTCTGCCGTGGTTGCGGCAATCGTTTAGATGTTTATTGTTTACACAATATCGTAACATAACTTCTGTATGCTCTGAGGGTGTACGCAGATTCTGATGTGTACAGTACAAAAAGATTTGTTTGTTTTTGTTGACAATGTAAAATAAATGCATAGCAAATATTAATTGTACAGGATATTCCGACTAAACAGGGAAAAATAAAAAAAACTTTTATAAAAAATAAAACCGACTTCAAAAACCCAAAAAGGTGAAAAATAACTTTAGCTTCAGAAGTCGGTGACAAAACTAAATCAAACAATCAAAAGGTTTTTTTTTGTACCATGCTATCTATCAAATAAATGGAATTCCTGATTTCTTGAGAGGACTTATTTCTATAAAAAATAATGTTACAAAGTGATTAACTTGAGAATACGTGCGTTTGAATATAAAAAGAGCCTGTGTAAAGAAACTTCTTGCACGTTGGTGTAGCTCCTAACATGTTTTTAACTACGCCGTAGACCTACGCCGTAGACCTACGCCTATGAGCTACGCTGTAGGTCGTCTACTGTGTAGCAAAGTTGCTACGCAACTACCTATACAATACTATCGTAATCGAAAAACTGCTTTGAGTTGCTTAAATGTATCGTTCTGCCATAACTATTGCTCCATGCTGCAATACAAGTATAAACTAGTCAGTCGGAGGGTGTACAGCCGGTTGACTCGTGGAGAATGTAGTAGAGTTCATGGAGTGCGTACCACATGACGGGCGTGTGCGCCGCCGCCGGCGTGATGGCGAACTGCAGCGGCGCGCCGCGCGCCTCCACCCACACGTCCAGCACGATCGGCTCCACGTTCTCGACCTGCACACAGATACAATCTCACTCCCCAGTTCCCGCGACACTCATACAGAGTAACGGAGAGCACGGATTCACCCATAATGTGGCATTTCGTTGTATAGGTCTTTAAAAAATATTGCGCATTTGTTTATATAATTTTTCGATTAAGGGATTCGATTGTGAAATATTAAGCTTTAAAATGCTAATTTTTGTGAGACTCAAGTGTACCTCTACCAGCTAAACGGTTGTGTTTGTGTATGCGAAAAAAATCACGGTTGTAGTAATATAAGGTCCCATTAAAATGAACAAATTTTAACACAGCGTTCAGTACGTACCAAAGATATCCAGGGAATAAAAACATTTTGACCTAAAATCATTGGGTAACCAACATTTTTAGTGTATTTTCGTTAGCTAGATTTTTTTGCTTGTATATATTGTTTTTTTTTTACCATTGTTCTTATTTTGGTGGTCTGAATGATTTCTGAAAGTTTGTCTATCTATTTTAATGGGACCTTGTGTATTTCGAAATTAAAAGGAAAACTATCTCACTAGGCTAACTAGGCTTTACAAGTTTGCAAGTAATAATCGATCAACTTATAAAATGTACAAGGATAACATATTTTCCTAAGCATAATGTGTAGGAGCACAGGTTTTTCAACTGCGAATACTGTTACTGTTTATTTTCTTTATTTATTTTTATACATATTAAATTTTTAAATATTCTAATATAAAACAATATAAAAAAAAACATTCAAAATATAATCGGGAGCAGGGCCCAAGTTACCGGTAGTTAGGGTCCAGAGACAGGAACCTCCTCACAATGCGAGCCGTATCGAGGAGTACTGCCTTCTGAATCAGGCCCTTGATCCAACCGCCAAGGAGAGCCTCGAAGGATGGTCGTCGAGGCTCTTGGCTATAAGGCCATTGGCCGTCACGACGATCGGCACAATGATAGCCGAGTTCACATTTCACATGTCGACAACCTCGTGTGCTAAGTCGAGATATTTTATTTGTTTCTCTTTCACAGCATTCACGAGGTTCTCGTCATGCGGGATGGTAACATCGACTATCATTACGCGGCGCGCTGATCGGTCTATCACTACTATGTCAGGCTTATTGGCGACAATAGTCCTGTCAGTAATGATAGACCGATCCCAGTACAACGTGACATGGTCTTTCTCGAGAACTGGGTCGGGCACATACTTGTAGTACGGTACCTCAGATTCCACAAGTTTATATTTCAAGGCAAGTTGCTGGTGAATAATCCTGGCTACTTGGTTGTGTCTGTGCAAGTACTCACCGTTAGCCCGATGAGAATGTGACTGTCTGTCACGTACTCCTAATTATTAAGTAGATATTTTAGTCTTGATTGTTATTTCAAATCATTACACGGTATGGGCCACTTACAAACACATTAAACTTCTATTTTATGGCTTGACAGGCTGACAAGTTACCGTAATTAATAACGAAGTATCCTTTTTTCCTTTGAATTGTAAAACAATATTGCATCACTTGGAAACGCACAAATTCTTTACTTAATGAGAAAGGGACTAGAGAATTCTTAAAAGAGAAGATAAAAAATATCTGATTTCTAAACGCATTTCTGAATGCTAGTGCGACATTTGGTTGCAATTTACTCCGGTTTTGGGGGCTCGAAGGGTCCTTAAAACAATGGAGATGTTTGCACAAAAAAAGGGCGATAAACCAATTCTGTAAGAAGTATGGGAACAAGCCAAGCGTGGTGTTTTGAGAAAAAGCGAGGGGCTGACGAAGGGTGGTGGACTCCGGGCAGTTGGTTTTAAATCGCGGAAGGATCGACACGTGGAGTGGAGCTAAGTCAGGGAGTCGGTCTAAAAACGGTTAAAGAGCTAGAACGTCCTAGGTTAGGTTCATGTAGTTAGTGTAATCTTGGTACCAAGTTGGACATGTCCCAGAGGGCTGTCGTAAGAGAGCGATTAGTGTTTTATAAGTTAAATATAAGTAGTAGTAATAAGTCTAGTTAAAGTGAGTGTCGAGACGCGAGAGAAGACAAGCTGTGGCAGAGGCGAAACTGGTAATGTACGCAGTACTCTGTAAGTTAGTTGTAGACTAATTATCTTCAATGAACCCTTGGTAAGTGTTAACTATAATTAACTACTAACTTAAGTAGCAGTTTGGCGATGGCGCAGAGAGAATGTTAATAAACATTTATTTCAGCATGACGGCACAGCTGCTTTATCATCACAATGTATACTAAGTATTATCTCATGTGTTATGTATCCATCTCCTATCCGAACCACGGCACATATTCGTCATCTGCGTTTGGTTACAGGGAACGGAGACTGCCTTTCGCTACACTGTACACACATTTCGTGCATACGACATATACACTGTACACTAACACACCCGACTATTGACGAATGTTGACTTTTATCTGACTCACCAGAAATGAAAGGCAGAAACGTAATATTCGCATTTCAATTGGAATATACTATATTTTTCAGTGGTGGAGGCAGCATCGTAATATTCACGGATTGATTAAAACAAATTATATTGCTTAGTAATATAATACCGACTTGTACTTGTGGTACAAATCAACCAAACGCTGCTGATGAATACTGCTTCCTGTAAAGGTCTAGCTCAGAAACATTGCGTAGAGATATTTGGCGCACATTTCAGGGAGCGGGGGTAGGTTTCACCAAGTATTCTAAACTGAATTGATAGCTACGTTCTAAAAAACGCTAGGGACTGTGTCTCGTTAAAATTAACCCCGGCCACTGGCAGGCCGGGGTTAATTTTAAACTGAATCGACACTACCGAAATCGTTAACGAAACACGCAACCACGACATGGGGCAGAGTAAAGAAATGTGAAGTGACGATGGAATAACCACTTCGGCGTCCACCAATAACAATCGCAATATGTTCTGCTACAGACTGAGTCTACGGTACGCTTGTGCAAATTGTGTTACAATACAGTAATTGGGGGTAATCTGCCGTAAGGGTGTTATTAACATGAGTACGCGTATAAGTAGAAATACTAGAAACCTGTCTTCTTCAATGGCAGTGACCTCACAACCCACTGCCTTAGAATTGGGAAAGACATGTAGATAGAGCTTAGGGAACGTGACCTGTTAGAGCTCGTAGCATTATCCTCAGTAGGACTATGCACTTAGGTCTCACAGTACACGTACGCCGAGCAAACGTTGTAAAACGGTTCCATGTTGTAACATGGAATCGTTTGCGTTTGCGAATCGGCAACTAGTATTTTGGAATCAAATAAATTAACGTAACGAATAAATAATTAAATTCTCAAGCGCAAGCGTAACGTTTCCTTTACCATTTTATTATATATCATATCTTTGCGCCCTCTTATCCCGTTCGTCAACATATAAGTTTATTTTTATTACAATATTAATCAAAGAAAACAAATCCGCATATTTTGATGGGCAACTACGGAACCCTACATTGTGCTTACCCGACACGCACTTGGGGAGCTTTTCCCGTGGAATACTTTCCATTCCGTACGCGGGCAAAAACTAGGGTAGAAGTTCGTCATTTCATTTTGAAAATGGACCTTAATCGGAGTAACATGTAAATCAGAAAGTTTGAACGTACTTTATTTCCAAATAAATGATATCAACAAGTGCGTTCAGCAAGTAGGAACAGCTACAAGACTCTCCAGTAGATTGTGTTGACTGCTCGAGACATAATGTATCTACGGACAATGTGAGCACGCCTTAACATGGCTTCGTTTACTTCAGTGGCGGATGAACAGCAACAGGCAGCGTGTTCGACGCTGTCACTCTCCGCGTTGCTTTCAGCGACACCGCTCTGGTGTGATCTCGCTTTATCATCCAGCGGCAGTAAATCTATTGTCATAATTTTATTGGCAGTACCAGCTTCACAATCAAATAGCAGTCCATGGGGTAGGTATATTCTAGTAGTCAAAACGCACATGAAATTCTTTCACGCATTCTATTACCTCGAAAACCCCTGAAAATATTAAAAATCTCGCCACAATTGCTGATCTAAATATTGAAGCCTTTGTGAAATCAACATCAAACGAAGTGAAACTCTGCATCTTCAGCAAATTGTCAAATGCGGATGTTGACCGTGAGGGCGACGAGTACTCGCTCCACGATAGAACACTGCGGTGCTTGATGCCAGCGCACGCATGCCCCTAGAGCATCGCGCTCGACGAGTATGTAAATGTTGACAATCACGCTTGCTAATAATCACGCAGTTTCGTGTCGGCTCGTGTCGGCTCGGGCAGCTCGTGTCGTGACTGCCGGCTGATGTAAAGAAGCGAAAAGAAAATACGTCTTTTACAACTTTTATTCCACAGAATAAATAAACTCGTGAAGTTTGGTGGGAAAAATTCTTAAGCGACCTTTGTGTTCCGTATCCTTATTACAAAGAATTCTAACGGATAAATTCCGAGATATGTTTATCGAAATAAAATCGGTATTTGAAAACTGACATATTTTGTCTCCAACGTAAAATTACTCAGAGCTACATTGGTTTTACGAGACAAAGCAAGAATTTCGATGACTCGCCAATAAGCGTCGGATTACGTTTCACTGTTCAGTGTCGGTGAGCGAGCGAGCTCAGATATAAACCACGTTGTTATGAGATTTAATAATCAGGTCGCTTCATCCTCGAAAAAACGAGTATGTGCTGCGACAACAGCACTCGTGACAGGGAAGCAAGCACGAAAGGGGTTTGAGCAAAGTTGCCGGCGTTTCGAAGTTCTGCGGCTAATAATGAAAGTTGTGTATTTTTAACATAGAAAAATAATTGATGAGTTTACATTGACAAAATTTCTGGAATCGTCAAATAAAAATATCTCAGTTCTGATATTACTTTAGATAAAAAATATTGCACAACTAAAACAACACTATGAAGTTGCATTAAAATAATGACTGGCCGCCGAAAAAAACCACGACAATAGTCCATACAAAGTTACTCAAACCCGCTCAGCTGCGACGAAACACAGTGCTAAAGTAAGATTTCATAAAATCAAAAAAAAAAAACAAAATTAAAATATTTTATTTCACATAGGCCTAGATGGGCACTTATAAAACGTCGACAAAAAGGTGCACGGTTCGGGTTGGTCGTTTCCTATGGAGAAGAACCGGCAAGAAACTCCATGGTTACTCTTTTCAAATCATATAAAATTACAATTATCATGGATACAGCATTTGTACTTAAGTATGGGGGAACAGCGTAGGCCCGACAATAAGTCGTTGCTTACTACACAAAAAATGTAGAACAAAATAAAAAGTTAACAAGCAGCTGGGACTCTACAAAGCGTACAATACATTCACACAAATACGTTCACACATACGTTCACACATTCACAAACAATTGATAAAAAAGAATCTATACAAAGGTAAAAAAAAAAAAATTGTAGAATACTAAATTAAACAAGTGACACAAATATTGTTATCAGTCCTGTGTAACTATTATGAGCAAAAGATGTATAAGTGATTTGATAACTATTGTAAAAATCTGATTCGAAAGAAAAGAAAAAATGAGATTGAGAATAGTTAAGAGACATCCACATATTTGTGCCGTTTATGAGTTACCAGGGAAGCCGCATGCGCAGAAGGAACTAAAGCCAAACTTCTTTATCTTCAACGTAGTCCTTGATTTTGTAATACGCTTTTTTAATAAGGACACGTTTGATGTAGTTTTTGAACTTTCCATCGGTCAGTTCAATAACTGACTTTGGCAACTTCTTGAAAAAGCGTATACTGTTTATAAGAAAAGACTTGCTAGTTTTTGTTAATCTGAATTTAGGTATTACAATTTCGTGTTTACTGTGTTTATTTATATTATGAAAGTCGCTTCTAATTTTAAAGCCCTCGATTTTTGCGGACATATGAAATACAATCTAAGATATAAAGTGAAGGCAGGGTCAGTATATTAATCTCTTTAAATTTTTCTCTGAGGGACTCGCGAGGACCCATTTTATAGATCGCGCGGACTGCCCTATTTTGTAGAATGAAAATTGAGTCAACGTCTGCTGCTGATCCCCACAGCAAAAAGCCATAAGACATAATACTGTGGAAATAAGCATAGTATACTAGCCTAGCTGTAGCCACATCAGTTAACTGCCTTATTTTTCTTACTGCATATGCAGCTGAGCTTAACCTACCCAAAAGAGTTCTAATTTGCGCGCCCCACTGCAATTTTGGATCGATAGTAAGCCCTAAGAATACAGTTTTCGCTATAACTTCAAGTTTTTTTGACGTCAAGATTTAAATCCAGATCCCGTTGTGGTACGTTAACTTCAGACATTTTGTTTTGTTCGCATTCAGTAAAAGATTGTTAGCTACGAACTATTTCGAGAGAACGGTTAGACTTTCGTTGACATGTAATAAGACATTCGTATTTTTTCTATCTATTTTAAAAAATAGCGAAGTGTCATCAGCAAGTAGAATTATATCCGATAATTTGGCCATCATATAAAAACTAACAGAGTCAAGACCGTAGACTAAAATATTTCAAATGAGACTCAAGACTCATTTTTCTAGAAGATACTCCTACTGATATCTGGTTAATAGACCTTAATTCACAGGCCGCAAACAATAATACATCTGTAACTACGTTATCACTTTGTGAAATAAGCACAGTTCCGTTAATTACTATTTTAGTGTATTGTTAAAAATGTAAGCATATTCTATCTATTACTTAAGTGTGAAGTATACCAACTGAAGGGCGCATCACGAAAAAATAATTTATCCCTATTCTGATATGTTAAGTGGCAGCTGGCAGCAGTCACCGGCGCGGGCGCCTAACGTATCACCCCCGCGGGAGTATGACTATGACCACTGTGGAACCTGTCAAATATAAGACGCTGCTGTGAATTATGAAACGTAGTAGCCAATGACACCAGCCGCGAGCCGCCGCCGCCGTGCGTCGCGGCAGTGTTCGTTAACGTTTTAATAAGATAACATACACGAGGAACTTAGCTCAGGTAGCCTCGCAGTAGCGGGTAGGTAATAAGAGTGCGGTATACGCTCGAGAGACGTCACCGGTTTTTCGAGCAAAAAACTGTAATAAGCTCTTCCTTTTGAAAAGGCCTTCCTATTGTGTGCGGTAAGCAGATAAAGTGGCCGGTCGCTGAGTGATAGCGGGTCACGCGGGTCGCGCTGGTCACGCGTGTAGGCGCGCACACAGCAGGGGCGGTGAGGGGACGGGCGTGCGTCTCTTGTGCCGCTGGCGGTCAGTGATAGACATAGTTAACTTACTGCATGGAGGGACAACCGTCCAGACATCCATACATCCTCACAAACTTTCGCATTTATAATATTAGTGGGATGTCGGCGGCTCCCATGTTTTGTTTCGTAACTGAAACAAACCAGGTACTACAGCGCTTACCTGATTAAATAAAACAATGCGCGCTTGGTACAATAGCACTGCTAGCACCATATCCAATTTATGAACGAGAGTGGTTTTTGTTTCAAGCCCGTGCCCTCGAGTTTAAGCTTGAGACGTAAAAACGGACAAGTGCGAGAGCGCGCTCCTTGGATTACATATTTCTTTAATTATTTCAAGAGACTCTGCTTGGAACTCAAAGAGATACTTAAATATCTGGCACAATCCTGAAAAGTCCAACATTATTTACGATGGAGAAATATCACCACATTGGTATTCCAATCTGTTTGTCGAATAATAAGTGCTTACCTTATGTGTCCGAGGAATCTTTCTTTTTGTAACAAAAACTACAGTTCGTACAGTCGTTTTTCAGAATAATAGACTGTCTTCAATATAATGTCGGTTACAATGTCTGTCGGCTACCAAATTCTGAGATAGTTTTGCCGCTCGTTGCCTCTATTAAGCAAATTGTTTACCGACCGCGAAATTAAGTTTATGCTACGAGAATGTTGTTTCTTAAAATCTATTTTCGCTCATCATAGACACGGATAACGTTGTTACAAAATACATTGAGATTTCATTATAATACTAGCCTGCCTTCGCAGGAACACTAGGATCCTATGTCTCCTCTTCAATATCCTACACAACCCGTCCTATCCTTTTTACCTGCGCGAGCGTTTTTCTTATGCTCGCCCTACGGACACACGATGTAGATCTCACCTTAGATCCCTGCTTAAATCCCATCCTCATAAATCCAGCTATTACACATACTCCTTCTTCGTCCATGCTGTAAGATTGTGGAACTCACTTCCGCCAAGCATTCGTGATTTGAAGACCATTTCTTTGTTCAAAACCAGAGTGAAAGAGCATTACCTTTCCTCTCAATTATGATTTATAATATACAATACATATATATTTTTATTAGTTTATATATCTTAGCATTATGTATTCATATAAGCATATATTAATATTTACTTATATGTATATTTATATAGTATTATAGGTTAAGTTAGTTAAGGCACATATACATTATTCTCTTCCCTTTCACACACTATTTCTACATTTCTTTTTCACTTCTCCTTTTTGCGGGCCTGCTGGCAGAAATTTCTTATGAAATAAGCAGTACATTTTTACTAATATATTATAATGTTATTTTCCTGTGTTGTCTTCGGTGTGTACATAAATAGTTAAATAAATAAATATATTTTTTATGATGGCCAGCAAATTTTAAGTCTGAAAATTATTTTAGGATGGTATCAGGCTGAAAATAGCTTGTTATGCACAGGTATCCTAGCCAGTGGCGAAGCTTAAGTTTGATTATTATTTTTGAATAGATTACCCTGCCTCTATAGACGGCGCGAATCAACTTACCAGTTGACCAGAAATTTGAATTTGATCGGAGAGTTACAGAGACAAAATGACTAATCGATTTGGAAGAGCTAGTGAGCGTGGCGACCAAAGGACTTCTTAGACAGACTAATACTATGAAATGAAGAGCGGGTGGGCGTGGTGACCAAAGGACGTCCTAGACAGACTGACACCGGTAGTTTTAGTCGTGGACTGAACTTAAGTCGGACTTGACACGCCTACTTTTTGCTTAGCTTTTGCTACAGTTTGTTTATAATTTGACATAAACGCCTACTTTTCAAGGGTTTTCTAGTACAAGAATCCTTTGGCGCTTGAATGAAGCTGACAGGGGGGCGCTGTTGGTAAACCTCTTGTTAATTGTTTTGTAAAAAATATTGAGAAAAGAAAGAGATCCTTGAAACCGTGAAACTTACGTAGTGACTGACATCTGTACCTACTGAAATTCAAGTGAATCGACGTGTGTACAATTGTTTTCTTATTATAGCCAAAGCAAGATGAATTTTTAGGAGTATGTCGATTATGTATACTATGCCTGCCTGACAATACTCAGGAAACCAGGGTAAGGCTCTCTTGGAACTTGTGTTCCACACTGTAAGGGGATGATAATAATGTTTTATTAGGTGTAAATTCAATTGGAATAGTAATTAGCAACTTTCTAAAAAGTAGATACAAAGGCTGTGTTGGGCAGAGAGGGACCACACAGTACCCTCCGCCTTATCGATAATAATTTTCTGTAAAACTTTTAAAATTAAGCAAAATGGAGGAAATGCGTAGAAAAAATACCGGGGACCATTTCAAGGTGAAAGCATCTACCGTAAATGCTTCTGAATGCCAAGAAACAAATTTGGAACATTTCTTATTTAATCGACTCGCAAATAAATGAATTTCAGGCCGACAGAATCTTTTTTTTTTTAAACATATTACTTGAAAAGCATCGTCAGCGAGCTCCCATTCAACATCAGCAGTATGTGGCGGGATTCCGCGTCTGCGATATAGTTATCCTTAGAACTAATATAGGTAGCGAAGACAAACAGACGTCGCTCCTCGCACCACTGCCAAATGTCACGACTTAAAGAACTACGATGGGGGAATTGAATGCCATCCATCCTATTGATATAAGAGATTGCAGTGGAATTGTAAATTGGTAAAAGTATTTCACAGTTACAATAATAACTGGCGAAGGTTTTCAACCCAAAGAATGCTGCCGTCAGTTCTAAATAATTCATGTGCTGAGTTAGACCATTGTCCGCTGGTCGTCTGGCCTGCACAGCTAACACCCCAGCCAGTTCGAGACGCATCCGAGTATATTTCCAGTTTATAATCACTGAAGCGAATAGGACTGGCGCAATTATCAATATTACTACGCCACCAGTCAAAGTTTTTGCGTAAAGAAACAGGTAAATTAATATATTGATTGTAATCATCTTTTTGTTTCAAACTAAGATACTTAGTTCCGTCGAATTTTTTTTTTTTTTTGTTTAAACCCCCCAGCCGTACTGTGTTGCCGGGCAAATTGATATCAGCAAACCTAGAAATGTTGCAGTTCGGCTAGTTATACTAACAATTTTTTTTAGTTTTACTGTAAAACCTAATGATTAAAGAAATTCTTGTGCAATTTCAAAATTATGTTTACAATCCATATAAGTTGACCATCATATGGTTCACACACGCTTATGCCCCCAATACTAAAAAGATTATTAATTTCTTTAGTAATGCGCAGTTCATCCACATCAGACTAACTATTATGTGGAGTAGACATAGGCTGGGATCGAAATTTGCAAACCGTTAACCCAAATTAACAACACAGGATCATTTGTGATTCGCGACCAACTATTGTAAAGGAACTTTAATTTACCAGCCTGAGTGTTGGTATTGTCCACTTCAGCTAACGGCGTGGAGTCTAGTTGTACTGCCGCGGAACACGGCGATCCGTCGCACGCCGTATTGGCGGTTGCTTACGCCCACCAGCCGTCGCGGTTTGTTTCGGTGGTATGCGACAAGGCTGCGACTGCGGCGGTGGCCGGCCCCTCCAGTTTAAAGCCGTCGAAGTATGTTCCTTTTAGTTGAATGTTTTTGAGTGGCAATTACTTATTTTAATTAGGCTTGGCAGCTGTAGGTTTTAACTCGGTGCCTGCTCTTATAATGGCTTTCAAAGATTTTAAATTATCTTGGAGATCATAACTAAATAAGTGATCACGTTTAAGGTCCTTTACATTATCCTTAATTTCTTTGTTAAGGCAGGACAGCAAAAAGTTTCTCCTTGTTTGTGTCTCACTATAATTTGTGTGACATAAAAGTCTGCCGGCATCACTAAGGGGTTTTAATGTCTGACATTTAATCTCCTCGTCACAAGAGCCAGTTTGCAAGACAGCAGTGATTATGTTGGCTATACAGGTTATAACGGAACGAATGTAAAGCTAAAGTTGTCCTTTCCGATCATACTTCCCAAATACTTAAAGTCCCTATAAACAAAACTTGCAAATTAAAATATTGGAAAACAAAAAAACAGGACACATGCATGGAAAATTTAATTACTTTCAAAAGACATCTCAGCTCGCTTTCATTTATGCAAGTACATAATGCTAAGGACGCGAACGAAGCTTTTGACATTTTCATGGATGATTTCTCCCTTTTATATAGATTATGTTTTCCTGAGAAAATTATAACCATTCCAACTAGCAAGAAAACGAAATGGATTTCTCACGGAATAAAAATGTGTAGTAATAAGCAAAGACAGTTACTTTGGACATACCGACTAAACTCAGACTCAAAAAATAAATTAGTCCTTAAAAACTACACCAAACGTTATAAAAAAATTATAAACTTAACACAAAAGGCACAAAACAATCATTTCATAAACACAGCCCAAAAAAAATCAAAAGGCACCTGGCAAATAATAAATAAATCCAAATTTAGGCTGCCGCAGGAACCTATAGTGTGCGTGAATAGAGACAATTTGACATTTACAGACCCTATTGACATTGCAAACGAGTTTAACAATTACTTTATTGACACAATTGAGAATAATATTAAAACTGACATCACATCGAATAATACACATTTAAATAATAAAACCTTAAATTCACTATTTATGCAACCCGTTACCGTCGACGATATAATAGAAATAATTTGCAACCTTAAAAACACGAATACAGTTGGATACGATGGAGTTTCCACAAAAGTATTAAAATTTACCAAAGAACTAATAGCATCTCCATTAGCTCATATAATTAACCTGTGCATAGCTGATGGCATTTTTCCGGACAAGCTGAAAAAAGTTATTATAAAACCACTTTATAAAAAGGATGACAAAACTGATTTAAAAAATTATAGACCGATTGCAAAAATTCCGATTATTTCAAAAATTATTGAGAAAGTTATCTATAACTCTTTGTATGCCTATTTCGAAAAGTACAAACTATTTTGCAAAGAACAAAAAGGTTTCCGTAAGAACACTACGATTAATATGGCACTATTTGACTTCTTGGCTAATGTCATGTCAACTGTGGATGGGAGAAATCCAGTCTGTGCAATTTACACTGACATGACAAAGGCTTTTGACTGTGTGGACCAAAATATTCTGTTGCACAAATTACACAGCTATGGTATAAGAGGGAACATCTTAAAGTTAATAGAATCATACCTAAGTAATAGGGTTCAATGCTCAGAAGTTTCTAGGATATGTCCAAAAAGCAAATTAGAAACCATATATGTATCAAAACCAAGACACGTAAAATATGGCGTCCCACAGGGTAGCGTACTGGGTCCGCCGCTTTTCTTGATATACATAAATGATATCCCGAAAGCAACAACCAACCAAATGGTTCTTTTTGCAGATGATAGTACCGCTATAATAAAATGTACTGATCCAAATAATTATCAGAATGACGTCAATAATTGATTAAAAGACATCATAAATTGGCTAAATAATAATAATTTGCTTATAAACCTCACTAAAACAAAAGTCATGCATTTTTATCAACGATGTCCAAACCCAAAGGTTAACATTTCCTACAATGGCTGTGATATTGAAGAAGCTAATAAAGCTAAGTTCTTAGGCTTTATGATTGATAACCAACTTACATGGAAGCCTCACGTTGAAGAATTATGTAAAAAACTCAGCAAATCCGCATATGCTCTATTTCAACTCTCAAAGAAGGTTAACAGTCAGGCTCTTTTAGCTGCGTACCATGGACTGGTTGGCTCTGTATTGCGGTATGGCATTATTTTCTGGGGTCAGTCCACTGATAGAGAGCTGGTATTTAGATTGCAAAAGCGATGTATCAGGTCAATGTGCGGTCTTAAGACAACTGATAGCTGTGTGCCCTATTTTAAATCATTAAAAATTTTAACTTTGCCCTCTTTGTTTATAATAGAAACGGCTTTATTTGTTAAATGTAATCCAAATCTATTTCAAAAATTATCAGAGGTCAGGAAAAATCCAATACGGACTCAATACGTCAATAAATTATGTCAAGTGAAAAGTAAAACTGCACTAATGAAAAAAAGTTTATTTGGTATCGCCCCACGCATATATAATAGATTACCCAATGTTATAAAAAACATGACTGTATTAAAATTTAAAAGGGCGCTAAAGGAAATTTTAATTATGAAAAGCTATTACTCAATTGACGACTTTCTAAATGATGATTCACTGACTGATTGATATATACCTATTGTTATTGACCGATTTATAATATATACCTACTTTTACTCCAATTGACATATTGTTATTCAAGTTGGCACAATACTATTCTGTTTGACATTATTGATAATATTTTAATTTTTTTTATTACTTTGACCATATCGACATTTTTTATTTTTCTTTTCTTTTATTGTATACAATTCCAATGACATGCCACTTATTTTAAATTTATATTTGTGAACAAATTATTTGCATGCCCATGTGACGGCAAAATGTGGAGAACCTCATTATAAAAGAACATCTATGCCCTTAATACCCATGTTTGCAAAGAAATAAATGATTTGATTTGATTTGATTTGATAGAAAATAATACCTTCCGTTTGTCAGCCAATATGTTGTCTTTCTTTACAGCACCTTCATTAACCGCAGCTCTGATTTCAGGGTTAAGGGAGCCTGGACAAATTTTAAATTGTAAGGTACACTATAATTCATCATTTTTCTATTCATCCTTTAAGACATTGACCAGAATATCAGACTACCTGTTAGCAATGTCTTTATGGACATTTTTACCAAACTTCTCTTCCCGTGCAGGCTCTTCTTCAAGTAAACACAAAATATCAGGCTCTAACTCTTGGATACTTTCCGTAGATGCATGTTCTGGGGGCGCCGCACCCGCAGAAGTGGGTGTGGAAGTAGCCTCGGGTACACCGGCACAAGCGCGATCAGGCGCGGAGGCAAAAGTTGCTATTGGCGCGGACGTCGGTTCATCGGGGAGCTTTGGATGTGACGTTGAATCGGATAGAATGTTAGCTTGATAACACGATGCTGATAGTTTTGAATAAATTCGTGAAACAAACTCACGGTTTGTACTCTAGAATTGAGCATCCATTGACAGAAAGTATAAATTCATGACATAGTCTTCCAGACTATGTTCTAGAATCTTAAGCACAGTTACAAATTCTTGATACAAACTCACGGTTTGTACTCTAGAATTGAAAATCCATTGGCAGAAAGTATAAATTCATGACAAAGTCTTCCAGACTATGTACTTGAATCTTAAGCACAGTTACCAATTATTATTCTTGATACAAACTCACGGTTTGTACTCTAAAATTGAACATCCATTGACAGAAAGTATAAATTCATGACATAGTCTTCCAGACTATGTTCTAGAATCTTAAGCACAGTTACAAATTCTTGATACAAACTCACGGTTTGTACTCTAAAATTGAACATCCATTGACAGAAAGTATAAATTCATGACATAGTCTTCCAGACTATGTTCTAGAATCTTAAGCACAGATACAAATTCTTGATTGAAACTCACGGTTTGTACTCTAGAATTGAGTCACTCACAACACTGTTGAATTATTATCTCACCCACAACATTGTAAATAAAAATTCATGACATGATCTCTCGAATTATGTTCTAGAATTTTGGTGCTACCTAATATACAGTACATTATAGGTCGGTAAGAGCCTTGCAGACTAAACTCATAAGCACTAGGAACCAATAAATAAAAATGAGTAGATAATTCAAACAAAATGTTCTGTACGAAAAAGTAGGTTAAGGTCGCGGGGTCCAGCGACGGGCGGCGGCGGCGGCGCAGGCGTCGCCAGCTGCCGAAGTTTTCATTCGAAATTTAAAATGTTACCGACCTTTGTTTTACGGAACCTCCTGCAATTATTCAGCTGGTACTGTGGTATTCTCCGTTATTTACGACGAACACGAGAAATCTCTAATTTTTTCATTTTCCGAGCTAAATACTCCGCTTCGTAGTAGCATTTTCGTTTTCCCAACACTAAAATATTACTAAGAAGTCTAAGATACTCAAACTAATTTACGATAAGAAAATTTACGTGCGCGATGGCACGTAAATTTTCTTATCGTATATATGTCCTACATAATCTAGCGAAAAGGGTCAACTTCACCACAACAGTAGTTGCATACCATGGTTTAGTCGCGTCCATTTTAAGATATGGAATCATATTTTGGGGAAACTGTACTCTACGAGAACAGGTGTTCAAAGCCCAGAAACGTTGCATAAGGGCAATACTTAACCTGAAAGTGACAGATAGCTGCGCTCCTGTGTTTAAGTCCCTAAAACTTTTAACTTTCCCGGGGATGTATATTTTAGAAATAGCACTCTTTGTTAAATGTAACATGAACCTGTTCACTTCAGTGTCAGAAACTAGGAACAGACCTATAAGAAGTCAGTATAAACACCTAATACATGTTGAGAGATGTAATACTGCTTTGCTCAAAAAAAGTGTTATTAGTATGGGCCCAATAATTTTTAATAAAGTACCCAATGTCATTAAAAATGACACGATTCAAAATTTTAAAAAGAGATTGACATCACTTTTGGTTGCAAAATGTTATTATTCAGTAAATGACTATCTAAATGACACTGACTTATGTATTAAATAATCTAATGTATTAAATAACTTAATGTATTAAATAGTTTATTGTAATTTAATATTGGCATACATAATTTAATTTGACATTGTCTCAAGCTAGCCGATTTTTTATTCCAATTGTATTAAGTAGTTTTATTTTTTTTATTTTTTATATCTTGAATGTACTTTACTGACTATTATTTTTAACTGTAAAGCATTATTTAATCTTATTTTCAATTTAGTTAACAATTTCAATGTTTGCATGCCTAATTTATGGTAGATTGTACAAGGCTCACCCATTTTTTTGTTACATCCTATCTTATGTACCTGCAATCTAAGCAAATAAATTTTTACTTTACTTTACTTTACTTATGGCAGCCACACAAAACGTATATGGGATACCCACATTAGGGCACAGGAAATAAAAAAAATAAAAAAATTGTTTATTTTTTAGTTGCTCTAAAATCGTGTAAGATGGCAGCACATATGCACATATCCGTGCTACTACAAGTAATAAGTGTAATCTCGAAGGGCGAATCACTGAAGTTTAATTACAGTCGTGACAAATAGTCGTAATATGGAGTATCGTACACATAAAATATGAATACAAGCTTGATTCACGTGATATTTCTAAAGCTTGAGAAAACTAACGAACCATTTTGAATCTCAGACTTTAAAAATGGTGCGAATGGTGCTTATGAACGAGCTTGCCCATACTCGTGTTGTTTTGTTTATACCTACGATACCACCAAGTCGCTCTCATCATCTATCTATACTTAAAAAAATCAAAGTCCTGACTGACTGATGTATCAACGCACAGCCCAAACCACTGGTCTTAGAGACATGAAATTGGGAGACCAATATGTATTCGCGATGGATTAGAGGCAGCAGGGTACAATTTAATAAACATTGCCACGCGACCACGTGGCTGTCATTCATCCTTGGCAATCATCCCTGGCAAAAATGGAATAATAACGGTGGTGACTTAGCCATTTCGGATGCCTTATTTCTTCAACAAACCAAGTAGCTTGTCATCTTCCAATAATCGCGGACGAAGGTCACGGACAACAGCTAGTATGTTTATAATTGTGTGATGTTCATATTTATATTTTTGCACTCTCGTTGGTCAACTAGTCATAAGCGCAACTGCACGGTGTGAGGTTATGGGTTCGATTCCCAGGCCATGCAGTGTTGTTGGGTTTTACTAACCTAGAGACTGGATCCAGTCTTACGTAGTCCTACGTGAATGAAAATGAAAAATTTCCTATGGTGTGCGTGAATAGAGACAATTTGACATTTACAGACCCCATTGACATTGCAAACGAGTTTAACAATTACTTTATTGACACAATTGAGAATAATATTAAAGCTGTCAGCACATCGAATAATACACATTTAAATAATAAAACCTTAAATGCACTATTTATGCAACCCGTTACCGTCGACGACATAATAAAAATAATTTGCAACCTTAAAAACACGAATACTGTTGGATACGATGGAGTTTCCAAAAAAGTATTAAAATTTACCAAAGAATTAATAGCATCTCCATTAGCTCATATAATTAGCCTGTGCATATCTGATGGCATTTTTCCGGACAAGCTGAAAAAAGTTATTATAAAACCACTTTATAAAAAAAATGACAAATGATTACTGATTTACACAACTGATTTAAAAAATTATAGACCGATTGCAAAAATTCCGATTATTTAAAAAAATATTGAGTGTTATGAGTAGGTCACGTGACTAGAAATGACACATCACTAGTCGGCACAAAGGCGGGCTGCCAACATGGCGTCCGAAGCACTGTAAGATCTATCGTTCTATGTACCTAACACATGCCTGTTATTAAATCATTGAATTGGAATCCAGTCTTATCATTTACTTAATAAATAGACCAAAACATTGAGAAAGTTATCTATAACTCTTTATATGCCTATTTCGAAAAGTGCAAACTATTTTGAAAAGAACAAAAAGGTTTCCGTAAGAACACTACGATTAATATGGCACTATTTGACTTGTTGGCTAACGTCATGTCATCTGTGGATGGGAGAAATCCAGTCTGTGCAATTTACACTGACATGACAAAGACTTTTGACTATGTGGACCATAGGATTCTATTGCGCAAATTACATAGCTATGGTATAAGAAGGAACATCTTAAAGTTAATAGAATCATACCTAAGTGATAGGGTTCAATGCTCAAAAGTTTCTAGGATATGTCCAAAAAGCAAATTAGAAACCATATATGTATCAAAACCAAGACACGTGAAATATGGCGTCCCACAGGGTAGCGTACTGGGTCCGCCGCTTTTCTTAATATACATAAATGATCTCCCGAAAGCAAACCAAATGGTTCTTTTTGCAGATGATAGTACCGCTACAATAAAATGAACTGATCCAAATAATTATAAGAATGACATCAATACTTGCTTAAATGACATCATAAATTGGCTAAATAATAATAATTTGCTTATAAACCTGACTAAAACAAAAGTCATGCATTATTATCAACGATGTCCAAACCCAAAGGTTTACATTTCCTACAATGGCTGTGATATTGAAGATGCTAATAAATCTAAGTTCTTGGGCATTATAATTGATAACCAACTTACATGGAAGCCTCATGTTGAAGAATTATGTAAAAAACTCAGAAAATCCGCATATGCTCTATTTCAACTCTCAAAGATGGTTAACAGTCAGGCTGTTTTAGCTGCGTACCATGGACTGGTTGCCTCTGTATTGCGGTATGGCATTATTTTGCCCCCCAATGATGAGCGCAATACAAAAATGGCCCCTAGTATCCGGCAGCCCGTCTACCCTCGACTATGGTAGCGGTCGAGGTCGCGGCGTGGCAAGGGGTGCTAAGAATATCCGGATGGGATCAGGCTGCCTATACCGACGACTTGACCTGGCAACATATAACACGCGTACACCCCGGACCGACGAGAAGATAACCGAACTCGAAGAGGAATTGAGCAGGCTGCGATGGAGTATTGTGGGATTACCTGAAGTCCGAAGAGAGGGGGAGGACACGACAATCCTGAAATCCGGCAACCTGCTCTATTTCCGAGAGGGTGACCGGCAGTCCCAGGGTGGTGTTGCTTTCAGCTTGAACTCCAGAGCCAGCTCACGAAACTGAAGTCCGACGATGGCAGGATCGTATCCGCCAAACCGAAGCTGCTGAGGGAGATCGAGAGTTTTTATGGGCCGTTGTACACTTCAACCAGTAAACCCGTTGCAAATCTAGCTAACGATCCAAGAGCTAGACTGACCCGACACTATATCGAAGACATTCCGGATTTCAGCCTGTACGAGATTAGGATGGCTCTAAAACAGCTAAAAAAACAACAAGGCACCGGGTGATGACGGAATTATGGCCGAACTCCTGAAGGCAGGTGGAAAACCGGTACTTAAGGCCCTTCAGAAGCTGTTTGATTCCGTCATACTCGAGGGGAAAACGCCGCAGGCATGGTGCAGGGGTGTGGCGGTACTCTTCTTCAAAAAGGGCGACCATGCCCGGCTGAAGAACTATAGGCCCGTCTCACTTCTAAGCTATGTCTCTGTTTTCAAGAGTCATCATGAATCGTCTCGCGCGCAGGTTTGACGATTTTCAGCCTCCCGAACAAGCCGGATTCCGAAAAGGATTTAGCACCGTAGACATACGCTTCGGCAGGTTATACAGAAGACCGAAGAGTACAACCTGCCTCACTGTTTGGCGTTTGTGGACTACGAGAAAGCCATCGATTCGATTGAGACTTGGGCTGTACTGCAGTCTCTCCAACGGTGCCAAATTGACTATCGGTACATCGAGGTGTTGAAGTGTTTGTACAAAAACGCCACCATGTCAGCCCGACTTCAGGACCAGACCTCGGAACATATCCTTCTGCAGCGAGGTGTGAGACAGGGGGACGTCATATCTCCGAAACTGTTCACCGCTGCACTGGAGGATGTTTTCAAGGTTCTGGACTGGAGAGGGCTAGGCATCAACGTCAATGGCGAGTGTATCTCTCACCTTCGGTTTGCCGACGATAGAGTGGTCATGGCTGAGACCATGGAGGGCCTCAGTACAATGCTCGATGACCTCAGTAGAGCTAAAAGTCGAAAGAGTGGGTCTTAAAATGAACATGGACAAACCCAAAGTCATGTTGAATGCCCATATAACACCCAATCCTATCAAGATCGGAGACTCTACACTCGAAGTTGTAGACGATTAAATGTCTACCTGGGACAAACGTTCCAGTTAGGTAGATCTAACTTCGAGAAAGAGGTCAATCGTCGAATCCGAGTCGGCTGGACAGCGTTCGGCAGTCTATGACCAGTGTGTGTTGCCAGTGATTACATACGGGACCGAAACGTGGTCGCTCACAATGAGCCTAAACAGAAGGGTTAAAGTCACCCAAAGGGCAATAGAGAGGGCTTTGCTCGGAGTTTCCTTGCGTGATCAAATCAGAAATGAGGAAATCCGCAAGAGAACCAAGGTTACCGATGTAGCACGAAGAATAGCCAAACTTAAGTGGCAGTGGGCAGGGCACATTGCTCACAGAACGGATGGCCGATTGGACCGGAAAGTTCTGGAGTGGCGACCGCAAACTAGAAGACGTTGCGTTGGAAGGCCTCCCACTAGGTGGACCGATGACCTGGTAAAGGTTGCAGGGATCCGCTGGATGCGAGACGCACGGGAACGGTCAATGTGGCGACACTTGGGGGACGCCTGTGTCCAGCAGTGGACGTCTTTCGGCTGAAATGATGATGAAGAAGATCTCGTATTAAAGTGTAATGTTAAAGCATCTAAGATATCAAATAATTTATATCAGGCACAATAAATTGACTTGTTTTTATCATCATCTGCCTAACCTTTTCCCAATAATCTTGGGGTTGGCTTCCAGACTAACCGAATGCAGCTAAATACCAATATTTTACATGGAGCGACTGCCTATCTGACCTCCACAATCTAGTTAGTCCTGGGTAATACAATAACCCTTGGTAAGACTGGTTGTCAGGCTTTCGGGCCACTGAATACCTGTAATGACTGTCTAAGATCTACAAATGAAAGCCGGGCCCAACGGCTTAACGTGCTTTCCCAGGATCGGAGGAAACTCGGTATGTCACCCATCCACATACCAACCAAGGCAAGCAAGCGCGGCTGGAGATTGATCCGAGCGGCTGTTGTTATTTAGCCAATTGAACTGTGTTCAATGAGGAAAAAAAAACTCAACAAAAATCTCAAAAGACTCAAATCTTTAAGCAGTGAATTATTTTTGTAAACGCAGAAAAACATAATAGGTCGCGTTGAATTAAAAAGTAGGGTTACTTTTATTTAGAGCTATTTCTGACTCTCATACATAAATTGAATCACAGTGTCCTTCCGGAGCTGTATGTGTGAAACCTTCCGTACCTTTATGAGTAGCTGGTCGTGGTACAGTCCCCAGCAGTCGGCATACACGCACAGGCTGAGTGGCACGAGCGCGCGCGCCGCGAGCACGCCGGCCGCGGGCGAGCACGACAGTGCCACGCCCGGCGCCGCCACGTCGGGTGCCCAGGGGTCTGTGAGAACGTGCCACACGTTACAGCCACTGCCAGTCCTACCACTCGGTAGTGCACTCGGTGGTGAGTCAGTGCCGAGACAAAGGCTCAGTTGAGTGCAGTTTCTTGACACTGATTAATTTTATTCTCACTTCACAATATTGGTTTCCTTAAATATTAATAATGTTTTTGACTAATGTTATATTCAACCGTTGGAAGAGACTGGTGCCTGAAGTAGGTTTCTGAAGAATCCTGTGTTACAGCTCACCAGGGCCCCTCCACAGCAAAACAATATAATAAAAGGTTTAAAGACTATTTTGTTTGAACATTATTCATAGTACCAAGAAGATCATAAAGAGACAATCAGTTTAAAGTTGAAAAATAATAACAAATAGTAAAAAAGCAAAATTAAAAATGGAGAACTACGAAAGTGGAGTGTCGTGTATGAATGTATGTTGTAGTTTATGAATATGTGTTACAGTGTGTGAGAGCGAGTATCAGATGTAAAACAGCCACGGGAGAGAGGACGGAAGGAAATCTATTTGAGAACTGTCAAAAGGCTCTTAGTTTTTTGTTAGTCAAGGGTTTTAAGAAATGTTTTAACCGTTTTTTGACAATGAGGGATGGTTTTAGGATAAAGATTAAGAGCGCCATTTAATTTGTTGTACAAAAATTGACTAAGGAAGCAAAAAACATACTGAGGGAGTGAGGATTTGAACTGCAACGAGGGGCAGACTCTTCCCTTTCGTCGTTGGTCATTGATTAATTTAGAGTCAAACTGTAGCTGGGAGTGCTTTTTAGCTACAGTAAGCAGGATAATAGTTTGATCGTAAGGATGTCCCATTCTTTGTACAAATCAATAGTTGGAAAGCAAAAAGGGAGACCAACACCAACCTTAAGTATAGCACGTAGCGGCCTCTCTACGTCGATAAGATGGGTTTTTTGCGGTACCGCCCCAAGTTGTGATGCAGTACTCAATTAACGACTGGCGTAAGGTTCTAGCAAATCAACCGAGTTGTTACAGATCAAATCTAACCCCGCTGACTCTCTTAATGAGGAACAGATACTTCACATCAATTGGTAAAGACTTGGCAAATTCAACTCTAAATAAACTCAAGCAGGATGAAAGAACGCTAGCAACACAAGCACAGAAGTCGATTGGTTTCCTTCATTCAATGGCATTATCTCCCACGGACGAATACGAAGTTATCCAGGTGATATCCGGCCTTAGAAACGGCAGTGCCTCTGGTCTAGACAATATTCCCGCTAACATTCTAAAAAAATATAAATTTAAATTAGCATCCCCAATAACACACCTCTGCAATATCAGTTTCTCTTGCGGTGCTTTTCCTGAAATATTTAAGAAAGCGGCCGTCACTCCTATTTTTAAGGCTGGTGACAAGGGTCTCATTGGCAACTACCGCCCCATCTCTGTACTTAGCACACTGGCAAAAATTTTGGAAAAACTGGCAAACAAGAGACTAATAAGATATTTAGAGACAAATAATATACTTTCGTCAAATGAATTCGGTTTTAGAACCAATCGCTCCACTAATGACGCTATTCTAAAACTAACCGAAAACATGGCCAAGTATATAGACAAGGGAGAAAAATGTGTCGGCCTTTTCCTCGACCTCCAGAAAGCATTCGATACTGTCTCGATCCCTATTCTAATAAGCAGGTTAGACAACATCGGAATCAGAGGAGTGCCACAGGAATGGCTATTAAGTTATTTGTCAGGAAGAAGTCAATGCGTTCGTGTTGACAATTCAACTAGCGATGAAGCTTCCTGTTCATACGGAGTTCCCCAGGGAAGTACGATTGCTCCAACCTTATTCCTGGTGTACATCAATGAACTGTGCGATATCACAATCAAGAAAGCCGATGTCATAATGTTTGCTGACGACACAGTTCTTCTGTTTCATGAAAAGTCATGGAAAGATCTAAAAACAGTCTGTGAAGCGGGTCTATCCAAAGTAACAGCTTGGCTGGAAGATAGTCTGCTATCACTAAACACCTCTAAGACAAAATACCTATGTTTTAGTAAGACTAGAGCAGGAAGCCCCAAACACTTCAATATTAGCAGCCACACGTTTCCTTGCAATAGGCATAGCAACAACTTTTCCTCGTGCACGTGCCCCAAGCTAGTTAGAGTGAACTCCATTAAATATCTGGGAGTAATTGTTGACGACAACCTTAAATGGACACAACATATCTCGGCTACCGCCAAAAGAATACGCAAGTTGATCCACATCTTTAAAACCCTGAGACATGTTGCTAGTCTCAAACTTCTCTTGCAAACATATAAAGCCTTATGCCATTGTGTCTTGGGATACGCTATTTGCGCTTGGGGAGGGGCAGGCAAGACCCACATGATCGAGCTGGAGCGGGCTCAGCGTGCCGTACTTAAAGTACTTTTGTCACTGAAATACCGGACGCCCACAACCGAGGTATACGGAAAAGCCAAAGTACTTAGCGTCCGCAAGCATTTTTTTTACGAATGCCTGCGAAGATACCACCGACACGCCATCCCAAGTCTGCCTATCTCATCAAAGAGAATTGTCAGGTGCCCAGTCCAAGGTACCAAGAGCATTTTTGCGACTAAACACTACCACTATATTGCCCCACGTCTTTACAACAAAATCGGCCATGAAAAGGGGATACAAAAACTTATGAAACTTAATAACTTTCAATTCAAAAAAACTATTATTGACTGGCTAGAAAAATACGACTATGACGAATCAGAAAAACTATTCGGCAGCGTAACATGACACCCTGTTACTTTCACACACACACAACAACCCTCACATCACACTTACACACACTCACCTCATTCACACTTACCCACACTATTCTCAGGACGCAGTGAGTGGTACTTAAACTAAGTTAATTTTTAAAATGTATACTCCAATTTTAAATTAACTTTTTTTTTTTTTCTTCTCTCTCTTTTATATTTTATGTTTGTAAACACTTTTAATGCATGCCATATCTTATAGTGTACCCCCATTTTTTTTTTTTTTTTGTTGTCTATCGTTTTTTTATATGTTCCCTGTGAATTGAGAGGTCTGGCTCTTGTGATACAGGGAATCCTAGTACAAGAGCCAGAGCTACACTGATGTTACTAACAATCACCTGTTAATAAAGATTTTATTTTTTTATTTTTATAAGGCTAAGTACGCCATTTTAAAGGTCTTTCGAACTGTTGTGTGTCTTAATGACTTAAAAATGTAGATAAGTTTATGGATCCTCGGAACAAGCGCATCAAAGGGAGATTTAAAAGAAAGTTTGGAGTCAATAATTATCCCTAAATATTTTATATTAACAGTTCTTTCGAGGGTGGGACAATTACAATCGGGATTTGGGGAACAACACGTGTGCGCCTAAATAGTAAGGGTTGACGGAGAGAGAAGGTTAGCTCTATGAGCAAAGGTTACATATTTAATTTTCGAAACGTTTAGTGTCAATAAATTGTTTTGCAACCATTCGCTGACTGTGTTAACGCCCAGTTGAGCAGTATGAAAGTTCTTCTTCCAGCTACCACCACTGAAAACAGTACGGTATCATCTGCAACAGTGACGATTTTTCCTTTCAGTGGAGGAAGCTGACAGAGGTCACTGATTTATTTATTTATTTATTTAATGGAAACTCAACAGCTTATTATACACTAAGAAGAGCGTTGGTCCGATTATACTACCTTGTGATACACCAAAAAGGACAGTCAGCTCGTCACTTAATCTATCATTAATTTTGACTCTTTGTTTCCTTCCAGTAAGATAGTCCTCCAGTAATTTAAGAGGAGTTCCTCTTACACCAAGCCGATCTAAGTTTTTTAGAAGATGCAGGATTGAGTCTGTGTCAAACGCCTTTGCAAGGTCGAGGAACTCCTTTACACATTTCACCCTATCGTCAGACTGACAACGATAGAGTTAACTAGCAATTTAAAAATAAAATAATTAATTCAAATAAGCCGTGGCAACCATGAGATGACAAGTCACAACTGACCGCGCCCGTTCACGAACATCACGCATGTATCAGCACCATTCAACTCAACCATTTTAAAGGGAACTAAACGACACACGCACCACCATCAGCGAGACATTTGAGTGAGCATACTCTTCACCGTCAGGGCACATTCAAGTCAAGAAAACACGTAGGCTTCCGGCGAATGACAGCTTTCTAGTACATAGTACTCACACAATATGGGCTATGCGAATACTAAAGAGATTGAATTTATACAATGGAAAGATAGTTGTACAATCTTCAGCAGTTTCAATATAATATTTAATTTTGAATTATTAAATATTTAATGCTATACATTTATGCGCCGCTGTCCTTGTGGAGCAGGACCAACATTGAGCAAAGCATTTTTATCAGCGATATAATCGTCCAACTTGTAATATGTTTGCTTACATAGTGTGCGTTTAATGCATGTTTTAAATTTCGTTTCATTCAGTTCAAGAATACTTTGTGGAATTTTATTATAGCATTTCAAACAGTACCCCATGAAAGATGAGTCTACTTTAGCGAGTCTGAAGCCTGGCTGAACTAATTGGTCTCTATTTCTAGTAGGTACTGTAATTGTGTCTGTCACCTCTTCTATTAAAAAGATATAGATTTTTTCTTACATACATTATGTTTTCATAGATGTATTGACAATGTACCGTCATGATGTTAATTTCCTTAAACAGTTTCCTTAGAGAATCACGCCTACGAAGATTATATATGGCTCTGATGGCTCTTTTTTGCAGAATAAATATAGACTCAATCAAGTCTGCAGCCCGTCCCCATAGCAAAATGCCATAAGACATTATACTATGAAAGTAACTAGAATAGACCAGTCTAGCAGTATCTAGATCAGTATATTGACGGATTTTTCTAATAGCATATGCTGCTGAACTTAACCGCCCCGCAAGAGATGTTAAATGAGAACCCCAGTGCCTTGAATCACGCGTAACCCTCAGGAAAACTGTTTTGGGAGTTTTAGGAAATCCATTTCTAAAACTCCCGAAACAGTTTCAAAAACAAAACATGATACGACCATATTTGTCTTCAGCATCATGTGGTCTAGACACGTTAGCCCATGGGTTGGTAAAGTGTGACCTGGGAGCATACCATGCCTAGCCAATAAGTTTAGGTAGTCGCGGGATCGTTTATCAGCGCTATTTGGAACTACGTTAACATTTATGTCACCACAAAGGAAAATATTTTTAAAGATTTTCAGGTTAGTGAGAAGTAGGTTCAGGGAATCAATAAATTTAGTAACGTTAGTTTGACTTGGTGTACGATAAATTCCCAGTGTACATCTCGACTTAATTTTAAAAGTAGACAGCGCCGATAATCGAAGGTTCTTCGATAGTGACTTGGAAGTGTTTATTGTAATAAATTACAACACCTTCGTTTTGGGTTTTGTTTGAAGTGGTCGCTACATGGTTATAGTTGTCGAGGGAAGAAATGCACTTTGCAAATTTTAATGGAAGCCAGCATTTAGAAAGGACCAATATGTCCCAAGATTTTTTAGACCTTTGGAGAAGTGTGACGAAGTTTGCCATATTACGGTTGATGCTACGAACATTTTGATAGGATGATATTGAAAGGGTGCTTGTGGCTAGTAATATGTTTTTTTTGCAATTTCTATGTCGCATGAGACAGTCTTAGCCACCCGGAAAGTGTCCAGATCTAAGTTTATTTAAATATTTTGCATTAGAGTTGCTGTAGATTAGTTTAAAAAGATAATAAGAGTCACTTGTAGTACGTGACGGAAAAATAATGGTTTTATTTAAACTTATATCTGGAAAACAGATTGCTATAACCATCAAAATACGACAGAATGCAAAGTTCACAAATCGCTCGGGTGTGTTGAGTGTTGGTGAGTAGTTGTAAGTGTAGTGAATGGTTGAAATGTTTACACAGGTAGTTCTGCAGTAATAATGAGAACGTAAAAATGGAACGTAAGACATAACATTGTAATAGAAACTTAATATTAATAGTAAATATACATTAAAACATGCTAAAACAATTGAATAATGGGAACAATCAATGTCTAAAACTAGTCACAAGAACACTTTCTGAAGATCAGATTCGTCATCAATACGGACTGGTGATTTATTCTCTTCTCTCTTGACATAGATCTTTCCATATGAAGACCAAGCCGAATGGAGCTCTTTATTCTTTACATTTAAGCGAGCAAGATAGAAAAGTCGTCTGGCTTTAGAAGTTAGATACTCTGACATATATAGAGAGCAAAGTGTGCCCGGTAGGTTAATGAGCTGCGAGTTCAACTGTGCTTGCTTATTTTCGCGCCTAATTTTGTTGAATGCGTTATAATTAGACACCAGTGACTCCTTCCTCATGGTAGTGGTGAAATCCACAATTATTGCTTCATACTTGGAACGAAATATGTCCCGAATCTCAGACTGGAGTATACCCTGTTCAAGTCCCAGAGTCAAGCCAAGCTGCTGAACCAAAACTTGCTTGCTTTCTTTTCCTGGTTCGGTAGGTTATGTATTTCTATGACTGAAGAACGCACATTTAATTTCAGGAGATTTAAGCTACTTTCCAACTCCAACACTCGTTTCTTGTACTCGGTATTTTCCTGCTCTAAATTATTGATTTTTACAAGAAGTTCGCCGTGTGTAGCTGATAAAATCCCAACCGAATTTTTAATTTCCTGGTTTTGGTTTGTTATAGTAATGAGAGTATTATTTAATAATTCGAAATTAGATTTTTGTTGCATCTTGATTTCTTCGACTAGATGTTTTATTTCAGACGAACACCCAGGGCTGCTCTCGAAGGCATCCAAAGTGCGTTTATAACGCTTCGATGCATTGACACAAATTGTCGACTAGGTCAGAGGTTTTAGCCATTTCGCGCCGAGTCCGAATTATGATGTGTTAAGTATGTAAGTTGGAGAATTCAGATGATTCAACTTGCCGCACCGACATAGTAACTTTGTTAGTACACGGCGCGGTCGCGACTCGTCGAACGTTTTGTAATAGTGGGTACGTTTGGTGTAACTCAAGCGCAGAGTTGCAGGAAATGTGCGTGGTCCCCGCAGCGACCACCACAAACTTTTAAACTCGTTTGTCTCGTAGTACTTAGCACTTTTATTTTTCTTTTTTGACAATTAACTTTCACAAAAAAAGAACGCCGCGTTCGTCGGGTTTGAACTCGGGCCACGCGGCGCGGCATTCGTGCTAATTCGAAACTGGCTATCTAAGTTTGTAACTGCAGAGGCGAAATTATTGATCTGTGTAAGCAAACTCGGTGTTTTGTTTGACGTAATACTGTGGTCATAATTGAATAGTCAAACGAACTTACCTGTAAGTGAAGTTCGACGGTAATTATGCTTGTTGTTGTATTGTCTAAAAAACTAGTGTAGTGGGCTTTACACTGCGACGTCACATAAAGTTTAAAGATAAAAACTTATTTCTGAACGAACCTTACTGTGTTGCCATCTGCCTCTGTAAACTATCTTCATTAAGTTCATGGTGATTTATTGGTTTTACAACATCGGGTCCATGCTCATATAACTGAATACCATGGAAATTCTGGGTTGGGTGGGCCTAACATCTTCGGACAATACAACAACAAGCATAATTACCGTCGAACTTCACTTACAGGTAAGTTCGTTTGACTATTCAATGATGCTTGTTGTTGTATTGTCCTCGATGATTCAGAAAACTAGTGTAGATGTTTCAAACCAGTTGTAAAATCAATAAACATTTATTTAAAAATAAAATAACAAATTATTCATTTTTAAAAGTTTCATAAAGACCACTTTAGTTACTTTACTACCTTTGGACTTTGGTGATGACGATGAAGAAACCGGTGATCTTTCTTCATCTACAGCAAATCGATTCGATCAATTGAGAGCAATTCGATCGAATTGAATCGGATTTTGTTAACAATTTCAAGGGTTTAATTTTTTTGCACGGTACCCTAATTATTTTTCTAAAATAAAACTAACCTATGTTAGACCTTATAACGTCACCTATCTGCCAGAAATCCCGTTAAAATCGATTCAGCTGTTTCGGAGATTAGCCGGAACAAACAGACAGACAGGCAGACAAAAATTAAAAAAAGATGTGTTTTTGTTAAAAGTGACATATATTTTCATACGCATTCAGTAAAAAGCTGTTATTTTGATATTACAAACAGACACATTAATTTTAATTATTTGTATAGATGTATAAAGGATGTAAAAAGACCCTTAACGAAGCCGAAAGGCACTTGTTCTCTCCATCATTACGATCAATTTTTTGTTCTAGACCATACCTGAGAACCTTCTAGTTACGGAGATATAAAGGTCAAAGTTCCAACTTTTTCACAAGTTTTTTTTAAATGCATGTTTTTAATGTAAGATGTTTACTTTAAACACCTCCACGACCCCCGTACTATTCAATCCATCCATCAGCACAATGTTTTGAGTGCGTTACACTGAGTCCTACCGTAAAACGTAATTTTTCACCCCAAAAAACAAAGTCATTTCCCAGCAATAATTTTTGCTTTGTGTTACTTAGTTTGATGTACAGAATGCTTGGTTTACGACTTCGTGAAGGGTCCGTTTACACCCTGTAGATAAAACGAATAAGACTTCGTTGGTCTTCTTCTAATAACAAGCTCTCCAGTCATTTACACTTAACACTGAACAAAGAATAACAATATGATTCACTGCTCTCAAACAATAACCTCAGTATCTGAGGTTATTGTTTGAGAGCAGTGAATCATATTGTTATTCTTTAAGCAATTAAACATCAGCAAACAGCTGATGTTTAACTACTTTTTTTTCTACTATTTCCTGGCAATACAAAAACTAAACAGTTTATTTCACTACAAAACTGTTATAGCTTTGAAGTGGAACTACTCTGAACTACCTAACTTTATGAAATAGAAACTTAAGGAAATCAAATAGAGTTAGGGAATCATAAAGTGGTACGATTTCACACGCTAACGAGGTTCCACTCGAGCCGAGATTAAACTTAGTTCAGAGCGCGGCGCACTGCGCACCCGCAACCCCACCCACGGACCCCTGCACCCACACTCGCAGGGGTACGGGCTTCATATGCTCATATTCATACAGACGGACCGCGGCAGGCTGCGAGCGCTTAACGTTGCCATTTTAATGTTTGCCAACGTGTTTAGCTCAAAACATCTTAAGCTTTACTTCCTTCCTTATGCTCAGGTTTAAGGCAGTTTTATTGCCTGCTTCAACCTGATTACCCTAGAGAGAGAGAGAGAATAACCCCTTTTTTTATACCCATTAGTTTTTACATTAACTTTTTGCATGAATGCAAGCCAGCGTGGTCGTGCAGCATGATGGAGGACCTACACCAGACGTAGAGTACGCGCGTGGCAGCTGGCTCGACTGAAGTCGGACAACAAGCTTCTTCACTGTAATATCATAATGTTGGCAAGCAGACCCAAGCAGTTGTATCATAGTACATGAACAACAATGTTTATTATGAGCACACGTTGGAGAAAATATTCAACACACATTATACCGCGATGAATAAGCCGATTTCCGCGAATACATCAAATTGCATGCTATTAACCCGAATATGAAATTCTGAAATCTGAATTCTGTTCTCGTGCGATAGATGTGGCGCGTACCGAGCGCGCTCGCGATTTATGGCTTACCATCGTCATGTATTCACTAATAATTATTACTATTTGCATCACATCGCTCGTCTCACGTGTGATATGTTGATGGACTCTTGAGCCTTCCGCGCCAATGACACGCAAGACTGCAATGGTAACGACGTCGAACAACAAAAATAACAACAAATGAATATAGCAATCACGAGAATCATCTATACCTATCTGTTTATCTAAACGTATCATATCGAATGTATCAAGGAAAATTATTCAATGGAAAACTGGATGTGCTCGCTTTGTATAACTGTATCGTGTTTAACATTAACAACTGTAGCGTCAAGAAAACCGCACTTGACGCATTTCTGTTTATAATTTGGATTATTTCCGTCGCAACTTTTTCTCGTCTTCAATAGCCTCTTTTAAGTATCCACTCTTCCCCATGAACTCCGTGTTGCCCAAACTAATTTACACGGCGCAGGCGTCGAAAAGACGACACGTGATCGTCGCGTGTCGCCAAAAAGCTTTCGCTGGACCTTGGGCCTTGGACCACCACTAATTTTGCGACTATATTTTACTCAAATGTTTTTGCTTTTTCACCAAAGTAGATATTATTATAGATACAATAGGTCACAATATGGGTTGTGATAATGTGACAAAAGTTGGCCCAAAACAAAGGAAATGGGTTCATTTTTTAAATGATCACTACCTGAATAGCATTGACATTGTCCAGCCCCAATCGTTTCTCTGGATGTCCACAACAGCGCCATCTACCGGGTCCAACTATAGCTAAGGACCATCCAGACACCATAACTATAAATAAAAAAAATAATCAAAATTGGTCATCCGGGGAGTCAAGGAGGAGAAAAATTACGTCTTTTAGGTTACGCGCGATTTTGTTACAAATGACCGCGCGCCCGCTTGAAGGTTAAGCAGCCGTCGCCGGTTCGTAAGAACACGTTTTATTCAGTGAATTTTAGTGTTCAGATTAGATTGACGTCTAAATATGCGGTAATTATAGGATTAAGAAGTAGAGCGGACGATGTATGTACAGACGCCAGTACATCAAGCTGCCCGGAACTGTCAAATTTCCCCATTCAACTTTGAACCTAAAGCTTTGGTGATGGCATTGCACAAGGCCGAGGCCATGTTTTTTCATGGGCTTCGGAATGCGCCACCGTCGGGATCCCTACTGATGGCAGGAGGGGTTTCCATCGGCGTCGGGTCGACGTTGAAGTACCTAGGACTCGTCCTCGACAGTCGGTGGAACTTCGTGGAGCACTTCCGACGTTTGGCTCCCAAACTGGAACGGACAGGGGCTGCCTTCAAGCGGCTCTTGCCCAACCTGAAGGGTCCAAACGCCTCCTGCCGGAGGCTATACGTGGGGGTCGTGCGGTCCATGGCCCTTTACGGGGCCCCGGTGTGGGCGCGTTCTTTGAGGCGGCAAGCCGCCCACTACCTGAACGCGCCCCAAAAGGTGATAGCCATAAGGCTAATCCGGGGTACCGCACGATCTCCGGCGAGGCGGCTAGCCTCCTTGCCGGATTGCCACCATGGGATCTGGAGGCGATAGTCCTCATATATATATAGGCGATAGGCGCGCCTGCACGAATGTCGCGCGGAAGCACTATGTCGGGGGGAAACTCCGCTGCCGCGACAAATTGCCGCTCAGCGGACAGACCTCCGGCGTGATCTCATGACGACATGGAGAGAGCGACTGGCGTAACCCCGTGCAGGGCACGCCACCATAGTGGCGATAAGTCCCCTCTTTGAGGAGTGGCTAGAGAGGCGCCACGGCGCCCTCACATACCGCCTGACGCAGGTCCTCACCGGACACGGTTGTTTCGGGAGGTTCCTGCACCGAATCGGGCGATTTCACTGCGAGGATCGTCCGGAGGACACGGTGGAGCACACCGTGGAGGTCTGCCCCGCTTGGGCGGACATAGGCCTCCCCCAAGTGTCGCCATATTGACCGATCCCGTACGTCTCGCATCCAGCGGATCCCCGCAACCTTTACCGGTTCATCGGTCCACGTAGTGGGAGGCCTTCTAACGCGACGTCTTCCAGTTTGAGAATATGTAAAAATATTCTTGGAGAAAGATTAGATACAAGTGAGTTGAATTACACTTTGATATACAAATGGGGATGCGATGGGTCTTCGGGTTATAGCTTATAAAAGCAACCATTTGAAGATGCCGATAGCACAGTCAAATATATATTTATCATATCTTTAGTTCCACTAAGACTTGTAAACAATGCATAGAAGATGCCGCCATGGGATCTGAAGGCGATAGTCCTCGCACGCCTGCATGAATGGCGCGCGGAGGCACTACGTCGGGGGGAAACTCCGCTGCCGCGGCAAATTGCCGCTCAGCGGACAGACCTCCGCCGTGATCTCATGGCGACTTGGAGAGGGTGACTGTGTCGCAACCCCGTGCAGGGCACGCCACCATGTGAGATAAGACCCCTCTTTGAGGAGTGGCTAGAGAGGCGCCACGGCGCCCTCACCTACCGCCTGACGCAGATCCTCACCGGACACGGTTGTTTCGGGAGGTTCCTGCTCCGAATCGGGCGGGAGGAAACGCCCGGGTGTTTCCACTGCGAGGATCGTCCGGAGGACACGGTGGAGCACACCGTGGAGGTCTGCCCCGCTTGGGCGGAGCACCGCAGTGTCCTCATAGCGGCGATTGGCGGCGGCGATCTCTCGCGTCCGGCCTTGGTTCAAGCCATGGTCCGGAGCGAGAGGGAATGGGAAGCCATCACCTCCTTCTGAGAAGCAGTCATGCTAGTGAAGGAGGTAGCAGGACGTGAGAGGGAAAGAACCTCAAGTTCCAGCCGCCGCGGGAGACGCCCTGGGCGTCGGGGGTCACGTGGTGGCTTCCGACCACCGTAGGCGCTGGCCTGTGGACGGCGAGTTATGGGCTAGCTCGCCGTCCGGCCGTCTTATGACGACAGGCCGTGTCGACGGCGCGTTCGTGTTCCACGCGCGCCTCAAAGAGATGTCAGCAATCAAGTAGGGGTCCGCATGGGCCGATGCCTGCCAGGGCTGCGGGACTGTTCGAAAGAGATACCGTGGCCCTGGAACACAATGGGCAAAGAAGGAACATGGATGGGTTTTAGTCAGTACAAGTCTGACATTCCCCTCCGCTCCGCCCAGAGTGGGGGGGGGGGGGGCATTTGATGATTCCCATCCGAAAAAAAAAAAAAAACTGTGGTGATAAAGTTGAAAATTTATTAAAGAAATTTGACAGATTTAGTAGCTGGCGTCTGTACATCAATTAGCCACCGGCACCCACATAGTACCGTGCAGAGTGGCGTGTAACTCGATACAAACTCGTTTTCATTGTGCCGACGCACGCCGGTCATCATTCGCCAAACGTTGCTCGGAACTGGAAAACGACACACAACATCGCTAATACGACATATTCAGAAGCGGAATCATAGTAGTAAGGTTTGGCAATGACGAGTCGATGATAGTATAACTTATTCGTGTCCGGGTTGGGACCCAGCAGGGACTGTCATCGCGAAACTGCCGCTCGGCAATATTGTGAATTGTATCTGCGAGGGCACATAATAATAAATGTAAGCTAAACATCTTATCAAGCTTCATATTACATCAAACGGTTGTTTCTGTTATTCACTGAAACTGCTAACTGGACAACCGATTACACGACCACAATGTGTAGTGAAATGGTATCGGTATTGTTTTTTTATTGTATCTGTAGCGGCGCGCGTCGCGGTCGACGTGTCCCATGAGTAACAAATGAGTGGCACGACAAGTGCATGAGTACTGTAGCGCGGACCGATACGTGACGGTGATGCCTTGAATAGAGCGGCCGGTAGGACTGCGGCTCATAATTACTAAAAAAAAAACTAAAAAAAAACATATAAAAATTAACTGTTCCGTAACCGTGTTAGATATTATTGCCGATGAAATATTTCTATGTAGGCAACCTTGTGTCGATGAAACGTCCTGTATTTTATAACAAACAGTAACGTTCTCAACATTGAAATAACGCAAAATATTGGTGGTTTTTAAAAACACAATGTTTTTTTTTTATTTTATTTAAAAAGATACGCTAGACTTTAATATGCAGAAAAACTCGGCCGAAACTGGAACCAGGGCCAAAGGTTCGGTTATGGTTTCGGCTGACAATATTGTTTCGGTCGGACCAGTGTACGATTTGATCAATCTAGGGGGACAAAACTCAGGAACCTAAATATTATATTATATATTACATTTATTATTTAAATAGGAATGTGGCAGTAAATTAAAGGCAAAACTAAATGTGAAACATATGTTTTAAATCTTTTAGTAAAATTCTTATATCTATGTCTCGCTTAGATATTTGTTTTCGAGGAAGTTTTCTTAATAACGTTATATAAGGGTCTGAAGATGTTAAAAAATGTTTAATTAAATCAAAATTAGTTCTGTGTCTTGATGTCTTCAATGTATGCCCCAATCTGGCTTTTCTAATTTCTTTATTTTTGGCCTCGGAAGCCTCCTCGGACATTTGTCCTATCGGTATCACCGATTTTTTTATTATGTTTGCTCCATGTACCAATATTTTATGCACTGTTGCCGGCATGTTATACCATGGGTATAAACTTAAATATATCTCTCTGGTCTCCACACAGTAGTCATGAAATTTTTCGGTATTGATTTCATAGCCTGAAGCCATGGCTGCAAGAATTGTCCCAAAAGAATGAATTAGGTTTTCATTGAGACCAGTAATCCGCGCTGTTGCGGCATAATTATAAAAAAACGCTCGTGCGGTATTTCCGTCATTGCTTGTACCAAATCCTGGTTTAACTTTGTCGATAATGAGACCAATTTCTTTAAACTTTATCTTTATTTCTTCTTTAGTTTTTTTGAATGTTTCTTTATTTTTGTCTCCTCTGACTTGCCACTCACAAATGTTCATGCGATAACTAATATTTAAAAGACATTCCATTGTACGAAGGTACGCATGTAAACTAGAGATTCCAAATTGGTACATATTCTCATCAGGCTTTCTAACCATTGATGCCGAATTCATTTCCTTCGATGTTACCTTGCAGATAAAACATCTTTGAGTCGATTTATTTTCATCTAAAACGTTACAAACTTTACCATCAATCATTGAAAGGATCATCTGGTGCGTGATCGAGATGGTTAGGCCTGTGACTTCCACGAGAGTTGGCATTAACATCCGTATTTGATTTTTAATGCCTTGACATTCTTCTTTGTTCAATGATTCGCATTCTTTGTTATACATGAATTTGATAATTCTACAGAATCTTGGTGATGATGACCGAGGATTTTCCCATATGATCTTCTGTGCATTTTTTTTTTTTTTTCGGATGGGAAATCATCAAATGACCTCCCCCCCACTCTGGGCGGAGCGGAAGGGAGTGTCAGACTTGTACTGACTAAAACCCATCCATGTTCCTTCTTTGCCCTTTGTGTTCCAGGGCCACGGTATCTCTTTCGAACAGTCCCGCAGCCCTGGCAGGCATCGGCCCTTGCGGACCCCTACTTATTTGCTGACATCTCTTTGAGGCGCACGTGGAACACGAACGCGCCGTCGACACGGCCTGTCGTCATAAGACGGCCGGACGGCGAGCTAGCCCATAACTCGCCGTCCACAGGCCAGCGCCTACGGTGGTCGGAAGCCACCACGTGACCCCCGACGCCCAGGGCGTCTCCCGCGGCGGCTGGAACTTGAGGTTCTTTCCCTCTCACGTCCTGCTACCTCCTTCACTAGCATGACTGCTTCTCAGAAGGAGGTGACGGCTTCCCATTCCCTCTCGCTCCGGACCATGGCTTGAACCAAGGCCGGACGCGAGAGATCGCCGCCGCCAATCGCCGCTATGAGGACACGGCGGTGCTCCGCCCAAGCGGGGCAGACCTCCACGGTGTGCTCCACCGTGTCCTCCGGACGATCCTCGCAGTGGAAACACCCGGGCGTTTCCTCCCGCCCGATTCGGAGCAGGAACCTCCCGAAACAACCGTGTCCGGTGAGGACTTGCGTCAGGCGGTAGGTGAGGGCGCTGTGGCGCCTCTCTAGCCACTCCTCAAAGAGGGGTCTTATCTCACATGGTGGCGTGCCCTGCACGGGGTTGCGACACAGTCACCCTCTCCAAGTCGCCATGAGATCACGGCGGAGGTCTGTCCGCTGAGCGGCAATTTGCCGCGCAGCGGAGTTTCCCCCCGACGTAGTGCCTCCGCGCGCCATTCGTGCAGGCGTGCGAGGACTATCGCCTCCAGATCCCATGGCGGCATCTTCTATGCATTGTTTACAAGTCTTAGTGGAACTAAAGATATGATAAATATATATTTGTCTGTGCTATCGGCATCTTCAAATGGTTGCTTGTTTAAGCTATGACCCGAAGACCCATCGCATCCCCATTTGTATATCAAAGTGTAATTCAACTCACTTGTATCTAATCTTTCTCCAAGAATATTTTTACATATTCTCAAACTGGAAGACGTCGCGTTAGAAGGCCTCCCACTACGTGGACCGATGAACTGGTAAAGGTTGCGGGGATCCGCTGGATGCGAGACGTACGGGATCGGTCAATATGGCGACACTTGGGGGAGGCCTATGTCCAGCAGTGGACGTCTTTCGGCTGAAATGATGATGATGATGATGATGATTCTCAATGCAGTAAGGTTCAAAAGAGAATCCAGTCTTAGTTCAGCCGATATTTCGGTGACTGTTATATTTTCAACAGGAGGATAGCACTGCTTCTTCACCTGTGTCACGTGATCATAGCAAGGGTATATATTGAATCCCCTTTCTTTGGCTTCTTGTTGTACATTTTTGTATGTCTGCACAGTGAAATTATTTGATAGGAAAAAGGCCAAAGCTTCGTCAGGAGTATAAGGTCTTTGTTCTTTTCCAGTATGAATAATTCTTCGGGCTTTCTTGTACGTGGTGGCTCGTTTTGGCGAGGCTGTAGATAATTCTTCAATCAATGTAGCAGCATCACGTTTGCCACTAGCTGTGGCACTTAATTGCGCAGCAAAAGTCAGTTCATCTTTGCTGTATTCATTTAATAAGTGCTGAACTTTTCTCTTCTTCGTTTTTTTTTAACTTTCCAAAAAACTTTTCTGCGGCCTGCCACCACTAGTACTTGGTATTGAGACATTTTCTGATACCACAAGCATGGCGAAAGTTAAACCTTCGTTTAGCTACAGTTCATAGTCTTTTAAAAACAAGTCTAATCGTCTTTGCTTGCGCTCCCATTTCACACGAATTTTCTCGCATTTTTTTTTCTAAAATGCTTTCGACTGCTCATCCTGTTCTTCGGTAACAACCAAATTACCAAAGCTCATTTTCACAAAGTCCTTAGCCCCACCTTTGGACGGAATAGAACGCCAAAAATCAAGTATTGATTTTCGCTGCATTCTGGCATCTACAACGAAAAACGAAAAAAATATATAATCGCAAAAAACCGCAAAAAACGATTATTATAACGTCAAAGTATATAACACAGAGAAGACTACTATCACAGCTTGACTACATTTGTAGGTCTCCAAACAAAAATTAATTAAAAATAAAAATATATTTTTATTGATGTATTTTTTCAGTGAGTTTTACAATTCATAAGCATACAATTTTATTTATTTTAATAACTTAATATATGGATAATTACCTCTATTTGATGACTCCATTACAAAAAAAAACACTTACAAGCACTCAAAACACCAAAGAACGTGTATACACGTTAGCGTTAACGGTCACACTGAGCAGCGGTCGACTCCGATCTCCGCTTGATTCAACATCTACACTAACGGCCAACCAGTTAGCCCAAACACAACCCGCTTTCTATACGCTGACGACCTTGCACTTTGAGGATATTGAAGCCGTACTTTTCACAGCTCTTAGTGACCTAAGCCACTATTATGCTGAAAACGCTTTGAAACCAAACCCCTCAAAAAAGCAATCGTGCGTTTTCCACCTCCGAAAAAGACAAGCGGTTCGTAAACTAAACATATCGTGGAATGGCTACCAATCGCCTATTGTGATTGGTGGTCCAAACCCAGTTAGTCTCGGTGTGGCTGACTATTCAGCCACACCGAGAGGACAAAGCTACAAGCTGACTCACGCCACCCAATGCGCAATTATGCTCCAGTGCCCCAGCCGAAAAAAGCAGTGAAAAGCCGTAAAAGCTTTTTTGGGTGCGTTGGCCCAGCTAGTCCAGCTAATAGTAATGCCTCCACAGCGAGATGTGATCTCTGGCGAGAGCTGCTTAAGCCCCCTGACGGCTCTGACGCTGTCTCTACTAAAATGTGCATTTACAGGGAATTGGAATAAATTAATTTGGTTTATTTAACAGCTCTCGGTAGAACTTTGCATTTTTAAAGATTATTTTTTTTTTTGAACGTTAGGATTTACGTCAATACAATTTAACAAGGGAAATTAAATTCAAGGACCCAACATCTCAGTTTCAAAACAAATCAGGTAGGAAACTTGTTGTTGGACATGTGGAAGTAATTAGATCTTTGATTATGTGCTTTGTAATATCAGCTCGGACACGATCCCAAGCGAATAAATGTTTATGAATAGATGAATTTAACTTGCAAAATGTTGAGTCTAGCAATTAGCTGAACATTACGAGGTAGTGGTTTACCTCCCGAGGAGGTTTAAAGTGTTATATCGTGATATTCACTATTCCTGCACCGGTATTCCTTCACTTTGAGAGACCTGTCCAAGGCCACCACCGACGCCGTCTAGGTGGCAGAGTTCTTGTCAAAAACTAATTTAATTTTAAAAAAAGAATCAGCGACACGACGAAGAAGCTGACCGCTTATCTAAGAACAGACTAGGCAGATTAGCACCTGTTCCCGAAGCCCGTGATGATGAAAGATCTGTTTTCAAAGTGGGGCACCCTAACGTAAACTTTCTCGTGCCGATTTAGTCGACTGTTGAGAGACGGTACGTCAGGTGGGACAAAGACGATGGCTTGGTTTGCTTCTGCGAAACTTTCATTCGTGGATTATAGTATACAGGGTGTAAACAGACCCTTCCCATAGCCGTCAACCAAGCATTCTGTACATGAAACTAAGTAACTTTACGCAAAAATTATTGCTGAGAATCGACTTTTTTTATGGTGAAAAATCACGTTTTACGGTAGGACTCGATGGAAAGCACTCAAAGCATTGTGCTGATGGATGGATTGAATATTACGGTGTTTGTGGAGGTGTGTAAAGTAAAAAACTTTAAAAAAATGTGAAAAAGTTGAAACTTTGACCCCCAATATATCCGTAACTAGAAGGTTCCCAGGTATAGTCTAGAACAAAAAAATGATCGCAAAGACGGGGAGAACAAATGCCTTTCGGCTATGTTAAGGGTCTATTTACACCCTTTATACTAGTAAGAGTGAATTACGAAGGCTGTAGCCGGAGGATGGAAAAAAATACAAAATTTATTTGAACTTAAATTTAATTACAGAAATTACAATGTAAAATATTAACTAAGATGTCGACAGTTGACCGATGCTGTGCCAAAAGTGACGATTCGCGACAAAAGGCCGCGATGTCCGGTGCCGGGCTGCATCACGTTGAGCTGCGTCGGCGACTCGTGTCTCCGCTGTTGCAATCCGCGGTAATTAGGGTAACGCGCGATCAGCGGTTCACGTGTTACGCGAATATGTAACACCTCCCCCCGAAGATAAGCAACTATTTCGAAATCTTGTGTGAGAGAGATGATGAAATGTTGCTGTGGTCAATTTTTATCTTGCTGGGACTGATTCCATGCGATTCTTGAATTTCAGCATAATTTCCTGGAGATGTTGCGTCATCATTTTGCATTGCTTGGTTTCTTTGAAGGCGTTTCGCTCGATATCGTCGGTACGTCAGTGTGATAATGAGTACACTTGCACCGGTTAGTATCAGATAGATTGGAATTGTAGTATGGTAGAGAACTGGATCAACTACTTCATTGAGTTTTGCTGGTGCCTGTTGCATGATCTTTGTGTTAATGGAGTGCAGATTTTCTAGATTTGCAGAGTTTAGTATGATTGGTGATTCGCTCGACGTCTCTAAATCTTCATTAATTGTGGGCAATTGCATAATCTCCAGAGCGAAACCTTTGATGTGATTGTTAGAGTTTGCTATAGTAAATTCGGGCGTTTTGATGTGGCAATTGTAGGGGATGATCGCCAAATAGCTTCCTTCCAGGGTTTTATATGTTTCTTGTCCGCATGATATCTTCACCTTGGTTGGATGTGGGAAACTGATGGTGTAATGCTTCTCGTCGAGTTGTTCTACAGCTTCTTTCTTCAATGCGACTGAAGACAGTTTACAGAATGGGAGAAGTTCTTGCTTGGAGATCAGATGCTGGATGCAATCGGGATCATCTCGGGCCTTGTATTTTGATTTAGCTTCACAGAGGTACAGAGAATTTACCTTCGGGCATTCAGCCTCCATGTACATAGAATCTTGACCAGAAATCGCAATGAAAGGTGAGGTTGGTAAAAGGATTTTGTTATTCTTGTTAGGGACAGTGGACAGTTTATAAAGGTTATAGATTGGAGGGAAGGCAATCGGCACCTTAAATACTATAACTATCTGATTATCTTTATAAAAGTAGCCTAGCTTAATTACGTCATAATAGTCTCTTAATTCTAATTCAAGGATCTCATCGCCTGAATATAGAATCCTTAGTTTCTGTATCATGTTCTTAATTTCAGCTATATTAACTACCATGTGCGGTGTGCTTAGTGCGCGTATAAAAGCTAAAGTATACTCTAGTTTATGGAGTTCTTCGGACAAATTATCTATGTTATCACTTAAGATAATTAAGTGTTGAGCCATGTGGGCGTAGTGGATTAAATCAAGATTTGCTGTTGTACTATTTATTATCCGATTTAAAACATTGCCTATTAACTCTTGATTTTTAGTTATATTAGTTAATAAGTTGGCATTTTGTGAAACCCAAGTTTTAGATAAACTAACATGTTGATTAAGTTGAGCTTGAATCCTATACTCATTTTCCTTAAGGATTTTTATGGCGTTGTCGTATTTAATTGCATCAGTTTGATCAAGATTACCGGATATACTTTTGATTACAGAACCGAGGCCATCAATGAGTCCTCTTTTATAGCGATTATGTTCAAATGACTCTAACTGGGCAGATATCTTAACTAGTTTGGATGTAAGGTAATCCATGTGCGGTTCGAATAATAGAGATGTCTTATTACTTAATGTGTGTCTAACATCAGTCATTCTGGTATTAACTGTATCTATTTGAGATTGTATACTATCGAGGTTGACATAATTGAGAAAAGAGTGATAATGGGAAATGATGCGCGTCGCTCCTAGATTAAACGGAAGTATTCCAGGGCCGTTCCCTAAAGGATCAATCATTACTTCTTGTCCTCGCGTCATTTGGAGTAGTAGTAGCAGTAACATCCTGTAACAATACAGATTCCTTAGGGCTTCTTTTAAGACGAGATTTTGCAACGGGACCTCGCTTCTTTCTGGTGTAAATATGTATGGGAAGGTCGGCTAGGACTATGTCTTTGGTAAAACGTGGAGCTAATTTTTGTCTGCTAGCTAACGGATTGCGGACAAATACTTGTTGGTCAGGGACATACTCTTTTTCAGGTTCGCGGTCCTTATTCCTGTTTTCAGTTAATTCAGTCCGATGGTGAAGAGAGGTTTCATTTATTATATCGTAGACTTGTGTTAGTCGTTTTTTGTGGTCTTGTAAGTAATTTTGCAGTAAATGTTCCGATAAATTTAAATCTAGGGAATCACGGGGATCAAAGTGTCCTGTGATTAAGTCTATAGGCCTACATTTAGTGAAGCTGTGTATTGAGCTGTTGTAACCTAAAATTGCATAGGGCATGAGATTTACGGCAGGTTCATTATGCTTTTCTAATTTCAGGATTCTGAGATGTTCGAGAATAGTAGAATGGAAGCGCTCTACTATGCCATTATCGTTAGGGGTATGTGCAAGTATCTTATGATGCTGTATTCTATGAAGACGGACGAACTCCGAAAATAATGCGTTAGTGAACTCAGGTCCTTGATCTGTAACTATGGTGTAGGGGACGCCATGATGGGTGCAAAACGTTAAAAGTGCTTGGACGACACTTAACGCGGTACCATCTCTGAGATGATATGCTTGTGCATATTTCGAGAAAGCATCAATTAAAGTAAGAAATTTCTCGTTTTGTGCTGTAAAAAGATCAAGATGAACAATTTCAAAGGGTTTGGTTGGGGGAGGAACTATAGAGAATTTTTGCTTAATGGGGTTCCGATCGTATTTTGCCTGTCCACAGATACTACATTCATTAATATATTTCGAGATATTTTCTTTCATTTTAGGCCAATAATAACGATGTGATAAAGCAAGGAAACATTCGGTTATACCACGGTGATTTGTTTTTCCTTCATGGTATTTACGAATAATTTCTTGCTGGTCCAAGTAATTTTTAACGTTTTCTACCTCTTTCTTTGTTAAGACCATATTTAAGGCGGAGCTTTTAAATTTGTCTTGTATAATCGGAATTATGCTGTACATGGCTAGAGGGGGATGTATAAGAATTCCAGTTTTTACTTTGGGATTAACATATTCCTTTACGGCATTAATTACTTCTTCTTCCAGATTTGACTCTGATAGTTGTATAGTAGTTTTGGTATGAGTTTCGAATGGTTTAGACACGGTTGGGCGTTTTTTAATGTCTCCCACGATTATAAAGGATATTTGACGGTGGAATTTATTTAGAGGCTCATCCGATATTGGTATCTCTAATATGGGGTTCTCAGCGCTTGTGTGAGCTGTTGCGGTTGTGGAATCAATTACTGAAGGGGGTTTTTCAGACGTGTTAACTGCTATAGAGTTAGCGTCTTCATTATTAATTTCTATGCGGGACAGAGCATCTGCGTTGGTATTCAGCTTACCCTGCTTATAGACAGTAGTGAAATTATACTCGCTTAACTTTAATTTCCAACGGGTTAAACGTGAGTTGGGTTCTTTTAAATTCATTACCCATTGTAAGGGCCTGTGATCTGTAACAATTTTAAACTTCCTACCAAATAGGTACGGGCGGAAATACTTGGTTGCCCACACAATTGCTAATAATTCTTTTTCGATTGTGCTGTAGTTAATTTCACTAGTGTTTAATGTGCGCGATGCATATGCTATGGGCTTATCGGTACCTATCTGACCTTGAGAGAGAACAGCACCAATGGCAAGATTAGATGCGTCTGTTGTCAGTATAAAATCTTTACTAAAGTCTGGATATTGCAGGATTGGGTCGTTGATTAAAAGGGTTTTACACTTCTCAAAACAACTGATGTAATTAGGATTAGTTATATCAATCTTTGAACCTTTTTTTAGACGTTGCGTCATAGGTTTTGTTATACGAGCAAAGTCTGGAATGAATTTCCTATAGTAACCCAACAGACCTAGGAAGCGTTTAATTTCTGTTGCCGTTTTGGGAATTGGGAATTTCTGGATGGCCATAATTTTATCCGGGTTAGGTTTAATACCGTCTTTGCTAATAATGTGTCCTAAATATGCAGTTTCTAACTTTAAAAATTCGGATTTGTCCATTTGTATTTTGAAATTAGATTCCCTAAGTCTCTGAAATACTTTTTCTAAATTAATCATGTGTTCCTGAAGGGACACTGAAAACACAATTATATCATCCAAATATACTAAACACACGACATTTTGAAGGTCCCGTAAGACATTGTCCATTACCCGTTGAAAGGTTGATGGAGAATTTTTTAAACCCATTGGCATGCGGAGGAATTCGAAGTGTCCATGCTCTACTGTAAAAGCAGTTTTGTGAATATCATCTGGGTTCATCTCCACTTGATAAAATCCACTCGCGAGGTCAAGGGTGGTAAAATAGTGACAGTTACCTAACTTGTCAAGGACGTCCGAAATGTTGGGTATAGGATAACGATCATCTATAGTTTTCTCATTTAATTTCCTAAAGTCTATTACCAAGCGCCATTTGGTTTTCCCGCTGGCGTCGGCTTTCTTGGGAACTACCCAGATGGGGGAGCTCCACGCAGATTGAGACGGACGTATGATATTCTGTTCTAGCATTTTAGAAATTTGATCCTGGACTTCCTGCTTATGTATGAAAGGATATCTGTAACTTTTCGTATAGATAGGCACATCATCTGTAGTTCGAATAGAGTGTTTTACTTGGTTCGTAAAAGATAATGGTTCGCCATCAATATAAAATACATCAGCGTACCGAGCGCAAAGTACTTCTAAATTAGCTTTTTCTTCGGGGTTCAAATGATCCGTACGCAGACGAGACAAAACTTCCTTTACGCGGTCGGGCTGTTGTTTAGTGCGCGTGCACTGGACATTGAACAACTCAGCACTAATAGGGCGATCCATAGAAAAGACTACGTCATGACGTGACGTATTCGCTACCTCTATTACACCTCTATTATTTCTAACTGTTGTAACGCAATCACTTATTAAACAATTTGAAATGCATTGTTCAGGAATAAAAACGTCACCGTCCGCAGAGTTTATAGGAACTTTAACTAATTTAGATGAATTAGCAGGTATTATATCCTCGTATAAGTTACTATTGCGAGAGTCGTACATTAATAAAGGGTTACTAGAATTACAAGTTATCAACAATCTGTTCTTTAAGTCAATGTTAGATTCTAATTTTTCTAATAAATCATAGCCGATCAAACCATCAAAAAATTTATGAAATGCATAAACGAAAAGAGTTATATCACCTGCCTCGTTAAATTCCTGAAAGCACGGTAAAGTAATGGAGTAATCACTCCTTGTGGTAGCGTGAATATTCGTTACTTCAAAGGGATCATAATTTGTTTCGGGAGGTTCCTGCACCGAATCGGGCGGGAGGAAACGCCCGGGTGTTTCCACTGCGAGGATCGTCCGGAGGACACGGTGGAGCACACCGTGGAGGTCTGCCCCGCTTGGGCGGAGCACCGCCGTGTCCTTGTAGCGGCGATTGGCGGCGGCGATCTCTCGCATCCGGCCCTGGTTCAAGCCATGGTCCGGAGCGAGAGGGAATGGGAAGCCGTCACCACCTTCTGTGAAGCAGTCATGCTAGTGAAGGAGGTGGCGGGACGTGAGAGGGAAAGAACCTCACGTCCCAGCCGCCGCGGGAGACGCCCTGGGCGTCGGGGGTCACGTGGTGGCTCCCGGCCACCGTAGGCGCGGGCCTGTGGACGGCAAGTTATGGGCTAGCTCGCCGTCCGGCCGTCTTATGACGACAGGCCGTGTCGACGGCGCGTTCGTGTTCCACGTGCGCCTCAAAGAGATGTCAGCAAATAAGTAGGGGTCCGCAAGGGCCGATGCCTACCAGGGCTGCGGGACTGTTCGAAAGAGATACCGTGGCCCTGGAACACAAAGGGCAAAGAAGGAACATGGATGGGTTTTAGTCAGTACAAGTCTGACACTCCCTTCCGCTCCGCCCAGAGTGGGGGGGGTCATTTGATGATTTCCCATCCGGAAAAAAAAAAAAAAAAAAAAAGGGATCATAATTGCACGGTATGTGGGAAAAGAATTTTTGAACAACTTCGGGACTCACAAAAGACATATTTGCGCCAGTGTCAATTAATAGTTTAAGCGGGGGATTTGAAATCTGAATATATGGTAATTGCCTTTGCGTTTGCAAATTAATTTCTATTTTGACTTGTCTGATTTGGGGTCCTTCTGAAAATCCTCTTTTTCAGCAGACGGGGTTGGATCCTTAACTTCCTCGACTATAACATAAGAATCTGTACGCTGTGGTTGCTCATACACATATTCACTCGGGTACGCGTAAATGGGATACTCAAAATATTCCTGGGGGTAATAATCGCTATAATTGTCATACTGCAACTGGTCATTAAAATCGTTAAAGTTAAATTCCCGCGTTCTGAAATAATTCGAGGGTGGCGGATTCCCAGATTTGGACCAATCACGGGACGCGCGCGGCGCGAATGGTTTAGCCACGTAGTGACTTACGCCACTCATCGGGTGTGGGGTGTTACTTGTAGTTGGCCTGGGACCAGGCATTCTAAAAACTTGACCCTGGGGTATATAATTAGGCGGTGGAGAACTGAACATTTGTTGAGTACGTGTGGGCCCGCGATTTTGTGGGGGTTGGTTTCTCCAAATTGGGACAGGGTGTTGTCCTTGAAGCATAGGTGGTCGCGATGGCCCTGGCATATTAAAAGATCCTGGGGGTTGCAAATTAGACGGACGCGGTGTGGGTGGTGCCACGTGGATTGGTGGCATAAAGCCATAAGGAATTTTTGGACTAACCTGAGGCTGCGTCTTCCTATCGGGAACATGGTCGTTGCGCTGCTGCAGGTACAACGTGTTCATTTCCTCGTGCACAAACTCCAAGGCTTTCTCTATTGGTCACGTAGACCACGTAAGTACGACTGTAACGTGAGTTTCTTGTACAAAGTGCGTTTCGATTCAATGGTACTCGCTATCGTTTCATGTAGGCTGATATAAGTCATAATAGTACTGAAAAGGTTTTGACAACGCTCATAAAATTCTTGCGGGGTGGACGAACCCTGCGTTAAAAGTGCCAAGTCATTATATAAAGATGTTTCATCGCGTTGATCGGCGAAATTATTTATTAAAGCACTTCTAATTCCCTCCCAAGTCTCCGGGATACCATTCGAATTAATCGTACGCGATGCGGGTCCTACTATTTTGTTCAAAATCCCGTTTAATAATGCTAAATTAGCTAATTGAAACTCCGGTCCGTTTCTCATAAACTGCTGTACTAGTTGATCACATAGTTTTATAAATCGAGTTAATACGTTCGAGTTTCCGTCGAACTCCGGCAACAATCGTAGGGCCTTGTAAACTTGATCCACTGAGTCAGCCATACTTGATATATATGAACTATTACTATCCTCCTGTTCTGCCTCTAAATTTCTATTAGCGTCTAAAATATTAATTCTATTACCTAACCTAGGGGACCGAGATTGCCTTGGATGGAAAATCTTGGAATCTTATAGGATAAAAAAAGGGAAGCGACTCTAGAGCGATTCTAAAGTACTTACTTGCAATGATTTTGTACCTCTTCTGTATCGATGTCTGGATACTCCTCTGGACTGCAGCTCTTGTAGATTCCGGATACTCGTACGGTGCCCGAAGCCACCCGGGTGACTCGCGATCCTAGCAATTTACTCTCGCGAACCGGCCCGCGAGTATCCTACCGACTGCGCCAATTACGAAGGCTGTAGCCGGAGGATGGAAAAAAATACAAAATTTATTTGAACTTAAATTTAATTACAGAAATTACAATGTAAAATATTAACTAAGATGTCGACAGTTGACCGATGCTGTGCCAAAAGTGACGATTCGCGACAAAAGGCCGCGATGTCCGGTGCCGGGCTGCATCACGTTGAGCTGCGTCGGCGACTCGTGTCTCCGCTGTTGCAATCCGCGGTAATTAGGGTAACGCGCGATCAGCGGTTCACGTGTTACGCGAATATGTAACAAGTGCTCACGCTACATTTTTTTTGGTTTTTGTTTTATAATTGCCGTGTGTTATCAATTTTTGGTCGCATACAACTTAAATAAAACTTCATCATTAACACTACAAACGGGATATTTACCACGTTCACCATGTTGTCCATGTTGTTGTGTTGTTTTCCATGTTGTTGTTGTTTTCCATGTTTTTTTGTTTGTTGTTGTTGTTGTTCATGTTCCTCGTTTGTGTTAACATGGTAAATATACCGTTTCTAGTGTTAATGATAATGTTAATGACTATGATAGTTTAAAAACTCAAATAAAACTTTGATTGATGTTACCAAAATAGTTTCAAAACTTATTAATATCATGTGCTAAGCTTCGTATATTTACATTGGTAGTATTTATTTTCCACATTTTGGTACGTCTAACAGTTAGTCCCACTTTAACTAACTCTAGTTATAATTTTTTTGAACAATTTAAAACTAAGAGAAAACTATAACTATAACTACGGTCGACAATTCACTAATTTACAACTAAGTCAGAGAATTTTTAGTGAACAACCAATTAAGTTTTTTTTTTTTTAATTTTCTCTAATATTAGAAGTTTTACACATGTTAAAGCATTTATATTATGAACATTATTTTACTATCTTCAAAATAAAGCTAAAAACATAAAGATATGTACAAGCCGAAGTTATGAATATTTACATTTTTAAAACCTTAACTCTCATTATCTCAAAACAAGATTTTTCCAGCTAATGACTTTTCGCTCTACGGGGACAAGTTACTCTCAGTGAACTCCAGTACATTGACGTTGGGACTGCCGGTAGTAAATACAAGGCAGGAAATGGAAAAGTTTTAAAGATTAATGTAACAATTAGGTACCTGCGATATTAGTTTGGAAGCACAACACTATCTCATGTTATATCGAGACCAGCGAGGAAAATATACTAACTTTGTACAACACTAATGTAGTGAACTTTCGCAAAGATTAAATGCTTTTACTTGCAGTTATATTATGGCACCAAAACAAACATGGCAAAAAACTCGCAGCAAAAAATGGCTCACAGAAACATAATTATTATACTTAAATTTTATTGAAAAAAAGACGTGCATTATTTTAGATTTTTCGTTTAGTAGCGGTTTACCTATAGAAGTGCTATAAGTGAGTCGAGTTCTGAAGACATCATAGAAGGAGCGACTGAACTTATTTATGAAAGTCGTGAAAATGAAAGCTGTGGCGGCTTTGTAATGATTTCGGGTTACAATGAAGAAGTTGACAGTATACACGAACATTCTTTATGGAATTGACATCTAAGGAGAGTTCGTCGCAAACCTAATAATGAAATAAGAAGATTACGGACTTTCTGCATTTTGTAAACGCCATCAGATGGTGCCGGAGAGCCGATTAATGCTGGATAGCCGACCGGTGCCGGAGAGCAGCCCGGTCCGGGCCAGTTGCCGCCCGGCGAGGTCTTCACCCGCTCTAATGGAGCCAACGTGAAGGCTTCTACCTATATACATACATATATATATATTTCACGCTGGCGTGTGTAAGGACGCTGTCATACCGCGGCGCGCCACGAACACTCGCAGAACAAGTACGTTTGACGAAGGTGGACAGTAGGTGGGCTCGGCTCACGCTGCAGCTAAGGATAAGCTAGTTAACGGGCTCTTTTTTCGTGATTAACTTTACTTATTAAATTCCATCTCGCAACGTACAGCCGTACGGATATGTACACGTATATTTGTATGCTTCCGTTCGTTTCAATCAAATTTAATTCACAGTTAAGACAAGTTGAACTTTATATAGTCCGTAGTAGAGGTAAAATTTGGAATTCGAAATCTTCTCTTATTGGAAATACCAAATAGGATTAGCAATGAATAAGATGTGGCTCTCGATCAAGCTATGAGATTTGGTCACAAATGAATATCTGTGTAGCCATATGTAGGGTACCTCGTCGTTTCCACTATGTGTACACTGGGTTACCATATCCATAGATATGGATGTGTTCTTATTGGTAAATTTTATATAGATAGTTCCCGTAATAGGAAAAGTATTCATATTAATGTAAACAAAGTGCTTGACACTTCATTTAAGTATCTTTGAATTTGCCGCGTAATAACTTTGATGTATAAGTTATCTGTGAGTGAACTTGGTCGTTTCTGAGCTGTCTGTCAGATTGACGTATTGAATACCGCATGCGAATTAGGTTATGAAAATTAGATTGAAATATGAATATTTAAATAATACTGATTAAGAACTGGTGAAATAATAGCTTTCAATGTTGTTTCACTTTTCAGGTGAGTTTGTTATTAATTAAGGTTAAAGAATGTATTAGTGTTAAAATTAGTTTTTGTTACTAAATAAAATGTTCTCTTTTCAGAGCAACTCGATTTAAGTTAGAGTTTTACTGTTCACCATAGTATCCAAGGATACATAAACAATAAACACATTATATTAATATAATATTTTTGAGCTCGCCCATCGTACGTGAACCCCAACAGCACAAAATATTAGGTACTTACCTGTTTAACATTGTAAACTGTAACCAATAGTTCACAGACGCGTCCGTGTGGACCGACCCCAAAGCGGATAATCCAATAAATTGGAACATTCTGTAACGTTCGGGAAGGTTATCCTTTACGTAAATATAATATATGTTGTTGTTTTATATTCCGCTGCCAGTCCCCGGAATACTTCGCTCAATATCGTCTTCAATACAATGGATGTATGTTGTGTAATGTTGCTTGGCTAAAATAAAAAGTCACAATGTTCGACGACATGCCCGAAATAAATGGCATACAATTATCAATGAAATAAAGTTAATTTCATGGATTCAGAATGATGTACTGAATACCTGCGTGGTATTTGTTTGTGCATTCACTTCCACCCTGTAAAATGTAACCGTTCAACAGAACCTACATTTTAATTTGCATTGATAAGCCGCCCGCTACAACACCTCGTACTCCGGCGCTGTCGGTCAAAGCGTCCAACAAACAGGAAGGCAAACACAACTTATTAAGTTCGTTATTAAGTTTAATGGCTGCAATAATTCCCAGGAATCTGACTTGCTGAGGGGGGCACTCATAAATTGTCAATTTATTTGCATAATTGGCCTCGTGGGCCACGCCTACCCCGCGCCCCCGCGACCCTCATGCTCTCCGACGTTCACGCTAAAATGTTGGAGCGCAGCGTCTCCAAGATTGTGATTTATTTTTGAATTAACATTATTAATAAGGAAATCCTGCTGTCGGCTTTTCATTCTGAACAATGAGAATTTTATGTTCAGACAATCTTATGAATATTTATCCCAAGACTGATTTTGAATGGGACAAATTTTGTAAATACGAGTACATTACAATTTTAGAAGCTTCTGTATTTGAAACGTGAAGCGGTTTATTAATTACTAGCTTATGCCCGCGGCTTCGCCCGCGTGGAGTTAATAATATTGTCCCACGGTATCGTACTACCGAGATAAAAAGTGCTCTACGTGTTAATCCAGGTTATAAACTATCTGTGTGCTAAATTTCATACAAAACCGTTCATTAGTTTTTGCGTGAAAGAGTAACAAACATCCATCCTCACAAACTTTCGCATCTATAAATATAAATTTCGGAATCCTGACTGACTGACTGATACGCCAATGTGAAAAACGGGATTTCACAAGGGGAAAACCGACACTAATACTAATATTTACATGATTTAGGAAAAACGAAAATTTTATCAGCCTAGGGTAATTTAGGAACATCAAATGTTGTATTTACAGATACGTCTACCTCAGAAAAATCCTACCTACTTTCTTATAATTAAATACTCCCACGCCCCGGACGCCCTGCGCCACACTGTGCGCCATGCGCCTGTCTACGTGAGTTTCGAAGCCCTATTTGACTCTATTTGGGGATGATTTTGGAAAAATTGTGATACTTGTGTCCCATAATAATAATTGAAGAGTGTGTACACCAATTTTGGAGTCAATCAACCCAGAGGATATGAAAGAACCATGCCCATCTGTGCCCCAGAAATGTTCAGATAAAGTAAATTACAAGATAGTACAAATAAATGAAAACTAGAATTAAGTTGTTAATTTTGAAACTTATCAAGCACTGGATAAAAAAAACGAAAAAAAAAGACTTCTTATTTACATTGCAGTACTTAGTACCTTTGATAATTAATGTATGTTTCATTCATTCATTCATGCACTAAAAGTGCAGTTTATTACGGTCTAGAATCACGTCCTTTGGCCGATTTATTAATTCGTTGTGATAGTGTTGTTACTTGTTACCGATGATAACGAATATCTACCTACTATTAGTGTTGCGGTTTTATAATATATATGCGGTTTTTTTAATATAAATCAACGCTTCAAATAAACAAATATAATTCAAGCAAAAATCTAATAAAGTAATGGCTCAAAAGACTTAGCTCCAAGTCAAAAACATTCCAAAAAACTATCGGGTGAGTGGTGACTCCAGACTGTCAATTGTCAATCATTCATTCAGTCTGCGTCGATACTATGGAGACAGACTAGATAAATCCAAATAACTGAAATGTTTACAGACATTTAAGTGTATAAAAGAACACTGATCTGGCCTAGCTTATGTGATGATTATGAAGTTCCTAGTGGAAAACTAATAGCAATGCTGTCTGTAAACGATAAAATGTATAAACAATACGTAGGCAGTTATCACGTTTAACGTCCAATAACTTTTCAATCAGTGCTTTATATGACATTAAATCTAGATATCATAAAAATACTGTTATTAAGTTATCGTATGACATAGAGCTGCAATTTGAGCATTGCTTGGCATTGCTGACTTTCACCTCCATACTAATATGGGCATGGTCCTTTCACGGAAAAATTAACCCGCAATTTCACACTCTTAGGGGTGGAATTCCGAAAAATCCTTTCTTAGTGGATAGCTACTCTTCACAAAGAATACACCCTTCAATTTTCATGACTCTTGGACCAGCGACATTGCATTTTTAAATGAGGGGATGATTTTGGAAAACTGTGCTACACGTATCTTATAATTTTAACTGAAAAGTATGTACACATATTTTCAAGTCAATCGACTCCGAGAATAAATAGTTTCACAGAAAGTTCAACACCCCATTTCACCCTCTTAAAGGTGGAATTTCAAAAAGCCCGGCTGTGCGTTGATATATCAGTCAGTCAGTCAGTCAGGACTTTGAATTTTATATGTATAGAAAGATGATATTAAAGCACAGAATTGTTTCCTTAAAAACCTTTTTTTGTTATTTGTAGGGGCACGTTCCGTTAGCCACCCTATTGTATAGTCTTGTACACAGGCTACTCTACGCCCACTACTACTACCTCTGCCTAGTACTGACCGGCATCGAGTGTCCGGTGGCGCGTGCGCGGAAAGCGGCGCAGCGCGGCACGCCAGTGCGCCGTTACCACGGACTCGTTGCGCAGTAGCAGCGTCCGCGATCGAACTGCGGGCGATACGTAATGTACTGGCAGAGAAATCATCGTTTAGCTAATTGAGACACTACAGGTACGACTGCGCTACAGCCATAACGTATGGCTTATAAAGACTTACAGTTATTCAGTACCTATTTCATACAGACATTTTACATTTAAGAAATAAATAACTTACTGTACCTGCTAATCTATTAGGTTAATAAATTAACGTTCAGTTATATATTTAATTGGAACGAAAGTTCCTAAGTTGTTGACGTTCAAAGTTTACAACATAATTAATTCAGCGAAACAATGAGCAATTATTTATTGTGAACGATAAGTTATTCGCGCTCAAAGTTTCGCGAGCTCGAACACTCGAGTACTGATTATAAGTCAAACATTGTGCGCGTATCACTCTTCAGGTAGTTCACTCACATGTTCCACGTTATACAGCTGTTTGCTTGGCATAGCTTGTGTAATAGCTATGTAACGGCTAAAAGCCGAAGCAAGGTTACACCTAGTTCTAGCCGGCTCTTTGGGTAAACTCCGAATAATCACTAAACCAATTTGGATGTGTCGCGTTTGGTCTCAGTTCTAACCTTACCTAACCTAATCCATTTATTTTGGTCGGTGTATCCTAGCCATAAAAAAGATACACTTAGGTGTATCTGTACCTATATGTACCTAGGTGCGGCCGGTAACAGTTTGTTATACTTAGGTATAACAAACTGTTACCGGCCGCACCTAGGTACAGCCGGCTAGAACTAGGTGTAACCTTACTTCGGCTTTTAGCCGTAATAGCTACATTACTGACTATTTGCAAATCTCTTTGCTAAAGGAAAGTTATGATAAAGAAGACATTTTTTGTTTGTTTGGAGAATAGGCCCACCATATAAATTGTAGCGTATAAAAATAAAACATATTTTGATTTCTTCCTTATGATCTCTAAAGTACAGTAGTAATTAGCTAAGCCTTTTCTAACGGGAATATTCAGGAATATGAGGAATATAAAGGAAAATGAAAACGAGAATCTAACAATAACTTCAAAACGGGCAATATTGTCTAGTTGGATAGGTTGAACCGATATTTTAAGATGTTTTAAGCTGGCCGTGTACGGGGAAAAAACATTATATTCTTCAAAAAAAGCTGCTTTTCATCATCGTCATTAATTAGTAGTAGGATTTCATCCAAAAAAGATGCAGCTGGTTAGACCTCATCTTGATGCCGTGCCCAAGATAAGGACCACACGATAGACATTACACGTGCAAAACATCTGGCATATCAGGCGCAGGCATTAGGGGTGGTTGTGGGATGTAACTGCTGTCGTCTTTTTCTATATCCATTGACTGTATTTATATAACTATATCTACTATCATCCAGTTGCCTCTCCCTGTGCACAGCTCGGAAAGCTCTCAGCCAGCAAGCTATACAGGCTCGTTCTAAACGTTCCACCTGAAACATTATCATTCATATTGTATATATACCTTTAGTTTGTTTGTCTGAACTGTCCTACTCCTGGGCAAAGGCCTCACCCTATTACTTCCACTTATCTCATTGTTGTCCTTCTTTCCGTCAATTCGAGAGAAAGTCATCCAAGGCATCCCTTCATCGACAGCGAACCCGCCTAACTGTCTGCGCTGCAGAACCCAAATTGTCGAAATAGTTCATAAAGCTGCAGGACTGAAATTGGACTGAGTAGGCAATGTCTGCTGGATGTCGGCACAGCTATGGACTCTTAAATCGGAATAAAATTTCACAGTTTAATAATATTTATTTTTATCTTTTATTCTTTTTCTGTATATTATGTATAATTCAAGCAGATATTATTACCACTGGGCACCGTACTTTTTTTGTAAACGTAAAAATCGCGTGTCTAGTGAACAACATTTAACTTAACTGGAATAAATTGACGCAAAATTTTAAATTATAACTTATTTATTATAATTTCAAGATTCCGGTTAGATGTCTATATAATCTTTCGTTTTGTTTTCGGTACTATAATAAATTAATGACTTTTTTTTGGTGTATTATGAATATTATACGTAACATAATTATGAAGTGGGCCGAAAAAAATTGACTCCTTTCGTCAATTAGTTTTCTGTTCCTGCGCAAGATTCGCTTTAGTTTGGCCAGAGCTTAATGTGTACTACTACCTTATCTAACTCTTTTGATGTCACAATCCTTATTATTTTAACAATACAGTGATGTTTACTGAAAGTACCTGTCCTGAGCGGCACGGCGGTGAACTGCAGACAGATGGGCTGCTCGAGCTGTGGCAGCAGCGGTTTGCTGCAGAAATCGCAGAGGCACACGCGCGTCAGCGACGGAGGCTGCGACACTACACGACATCAAGGTCATCATTAAGTTTCAAATAGGCGATTACAAAAAAAACAGCACAAGGGATGGGTCCCTTGTGCTGTTTTTTTCCCCACACAGTTTAGGGAGCAGAATGTCATCATCACCCTATCAAACGCTTTCCGGAAGTCAAGAAACCTGGAGTCTTCTCGTACTTTGCTTCTTTGAGGTACGTGGTAGGTCACTCGATATTTTATTGTCTCTTGAGAATAAGGGTGAGCAATATTAGTATGTCAGGAATTCAGTTATACAATCTCAAAAAGTTGTTTTTTATGGTCTAACCGTGTACATTTTGTGGTGACTGCATGCATCCCGCATTATGCCAATAAAATGTACTTACCTTGCATACTTTTTTATCTAAGACGTTTGTTTATTATTGCTGAAAACGTGGGCTTATCTGGGACTACTCCTGTAGGTATGCAGGTGAGTCACAAATCTCACATGTATTCGCGTTACTCCGCGATAAAAATCAGTATTCATCACATACTTGTGGCATCCATTATCAAATCAAATGAAGAGTAAGTAGCTATACCATAAGTTTCGTGGCTACCTAACCTACCTACGAAATGTTCGTTAGATATCTAGACTTAAATTGGCCTGTAGATAAAATAAACATTCAATAAGTTTTAAGTTTTACACATTAGCAATCGTTTCATTAAAAAACCGGTCAAGTGCGAGTTTAACTCGCGCACCGAGGTTTCCGTATAAACTTGTTACTTTACGGCTGTTTGATATGGAAAGAAAAATTCGAGTGCGAGCAGGGTTTGAACCTGCGACCTTCCGATTTCTGTACACCGGACGTCTTTACCAATTAGATCATCGCACCCTGCTCACAGCTTTCGAAAAGTGATGATTTGAGATAGTTCGATACTTTCTTAAGGCGAGGTTATCCAGTTAAACGTCGTTTTGTATTGTGTTTTATTCTTATACAGCACGGATTTAAATTCTGAAAACAAACATATTACATATTTCACACTTCGATCTAGATATTTCGGCAAAGCGATACACGATTACTTGCACTTTGTTGCATCCAATTAAATCGCAAAGACAAGTATAAATGATGGTTTTTAATATTATTGCATTTGAGTTATATTAGGTTTTTAACAATAAAACTTATACGTCTTTTATCAGGCGGAAATAAAGTACGTGCCTTCAATGTTTGGGTCATGCCGGTTTTGATGTACTCTTTCGGCATACTCAAATGAACTCAGACAGAACTAGACGCCCTGGATAGGAGGGTCCGTACATTGTTGACGGCATATCGAAAGCATCACCCGCGTTCTTCGGTTATGAGACTGTATATCCCGCGGAGGTGTGGGGGTCGAGGCTTTTTAAACGCTAAGACTCTGTACAATCGCGAGATATGCAGTCTCAGGAAATATTTCCTTGAAGCCGACGTGGGGATGCATCGAGATGTGGTCGCGGTGGACAAGGGGCTCACCCCACTCTCCTTGGCTAAAGAGAACTGGCGCAAACCTGTAGTGCTTGACACTAACGACCGCATGGAGGTATGGCAGAGTAAGGAGCTTCACGGACGCTTTTTTCGGGCCCTACATGGGCCTGATGTAGATCTATCAGCGTCCGTAGCCTGGCTCCGTTCCGGGGACCTCTTCGGAGAAACCGAAGGTTTTGTCTGTGCAATTATGGATGAAGTTATGATGACGAATAACTACCGGAGATTTATTGTGAAGGACGGTACGGTTGACATATGTCGGGCATGACACCGTCCAGGCGAATCAATCCGTCACATTATCTCCGGGTGTTCTCGTCTGGCTAACGGAGAGTACTTGCATAGACACAACCTTGTAGCCAGGATTATCCATCAGCAACTTGCTCTAAAATACAACCTTGTGGAATCAGAAGTGCCGCACTATAAGTATGTGCCCGACCCAGTTCTCGAAAATGGCAGTATCACATTGTACTGGGATTGATCCATCATCACTGACAGGACTATTGTAGCCAATAAGCCTGATATAGTGGTAGTGGATCGATCAGAGCGGCGCGCAATGATTGTTGAAAGCCGAGAAAGATAACCAAATCAAGTATCTTGACTTGGCTCGCGAGGTTGTCGACATGTGGGATGTGGACTCAGCGATCATTGTGCCGATAGTTGTATCAGCCCATGGCTTAATTGCCAAGAGCCTCGACCAATACCTGAGGAGGCTCTCGTTAGGCAGCTGGATCAAGGGCTAGATTCAGAAAGCGGTACTCCTGGACACGGCTCGTATTGTTAGGAGTTTCCTCTCTCTGGAGCCCTGACCGCCGGTAGCTTGGACCCTGTTCCCGATACCGGTGGGGTACAATTTTTTATATTTTTAAATGTTCTTTATATTGTTCTTAGTTTAAGAAATATTTAAAAATGTATAAGATTTGTATAAAAATAAATAAAGGAAATAAACTTATACCATTATAAAGGTCGGAAAAAAATGTGACAGTAAACGGCAATCATAATTTGAAATATTAAAAAAACCTATAACACCATTTCCAAAATTTGCTGTTTTCATCATTTCATACTCGCATCGCGTGCTTCAGTTCCGAGCGGAACGCGTTGGAGGTCGGACGTGTGCCAATTTTTCGAACCCGCCACCCCACCCCCGCTAAGTTCTGTTACGAGCTGAGCCAAAAATTGTTTGTAAAAATAATACTTAGTAAACACCGAGCCTAGGTTTATTTGACATGTCATTTGTTCACAAAAGTACAGTAGGTACCTAATAGGGAACGTAGTCAGAAGGTATAAGATAAGAGTTACGCAATAGAAAGAGAGGCAGCTTCTAGGAGAATATAACTGTAGGTAATTAGCGCTGCGCGGCCTGAATTGAACTTTATTGTGTCGTAGCAAAAGTCGCTATTTATGATTTCGCAATATTATTTATAAATTTCGGTAACTTTGAAATGGGCAACTACAGTACTTTCACAGTTATTATGCCTTTTAAATGGGAATGTAGCTTCATTTTATTATCTTTTTTTCGACAATTCAAAACTGCATGTAACTGGCCTACTAAAATCAAAACATTTCTTCCACTAATTTTTTTTTGTAAGGAGTTCTAAAAAAGTTTTGTAGGGAGCCCGGTAAGCCGAAGATTATCGCGATATGGAGTTCGACATGGGCAGAAAAAGAAAGTACGTAGGGGAGAACGAGTTAGAATGAGTAATGACGAAAATACCGAAAGTTTTCGTCGGCGCTAGCTTGGATTTTTATTTTGCCCACAGTTTCGTTATCAGCGACCCCAAAAACCACAAAAATGACAGTCATGAAGAAAAAATCGAAAATTTTTGGTCACCGCCATCTTGGATTTTCATTTTGACCTAATTTTAGTTATCAGCGACCCCAAAAACCACAAAAACGAAACCCATGACAACAAAACCGAAAAAAAGTAAAGCATATTTTTTTTTAAAACCGAACGGCGCGTGGCTTGTTGTTTTGAATCATACCCGTATTCATGATCTTAGTAGTGTCAGTCAGATTTTAAATTCACCTTATTCACAAAAATAAATAAGCATACCTTCTTATTTTTAATTATATCTACTTATTTTAATTGTTAGTAATTAGGTTCACGTTCATAGAATACGTAGGTTCCTAATATATCTATAACCAACACTTTCTAGAAAAATAAAACAAAGTGAACTTATACATATCAATTCAAGTTGTTTTACTGTATCGCTCTACCCTGTAACGCAACTAGTACCTATCTGAGTTCGTGAACTCATGACCAGCGCTTTCGCGCCGCGTAATTTGATACGTATCGCCTCTCCGTGCGGGGGCTGGGGTAAGCGATTGATGCATACGGCGCTCGGGTTAGCCTCGCCTTAAATAGACGGCGCCAGCCAACGTCATCGTAAGATGTTATTAATGGAACGAAAATTTACGTTAAGCATTTACACTAAGCAGAGAGGCAGGTTATACTCTTCGGTCTTCTGTATAACCTGCCGCAGCGTATGTATGTGGTCTACGGTACTAAAGCCTTTTCGGAATCCGGCTTGTTCGGGAGGCTGAAAATCGTCAAACCTGCGCGCGAGACGATTCGTGATGACTCTTGAAAACAACTTGTAGATATGGCTTAGAAGTGATATGGGCCTATAGTTCTTCAGCCGGACATTGTCGCCCTTTTTAAAGAAGAGTACTACCACACCCCTGCACCATGCCTGCGGCGTTTTCCCCGCGAGTATGACGGAATCAAACAACTTCTGAAGGGCATTAAGTACGGGTTTTCCAACTGCCTTCAGGAGTTCGCCCGTAATTCCGTCATCACCCGGTGCCTTGTTGTTTTTAAGCTGTTTCAGAGCCATCCTAATCTCGTACAGGTTGACATCCGGAATATCTTCGGTATAGTGTCGAGTCAGTGGGTCAGAACCTTACTGTAAAAAAATCTACTACCAAAAAATGACCCTGGTAACCCCAACTATCGCCCAGTTTCGTTTGATCCACGATTTTTTACCCATCCTGTATATGCGACATAAACGGTCATAGTGACATACGGTTGGCTTACTAGTTTGATTTTTTTTACTGCTCCAAGAAGTAGCAGACCTGAGTATTTGATATTAATTTCAGTTGGATACCTCCTCGCGTTCCTGAGAAAAAGGTTCTGGACAGACTTACAGACAGACGGATTGGATAAATAAGGGTTCCATTTTTGAGTAACTTTCAGTTTTAATAGGCAAACTGAAATGCTTATATTGAGATTATCTCCGTAATCGTGGGCGTTATCTCTCATAAAGTATTCTAGACGAACATTGTGGTGTATGACGTAATACATACGTGCGAGCGCTAGGTAATAAAGCGGCTTGAAATGGTGCCGACACTTCAATAATGAAATAACTTTAATATTCAGCGCTGCTCTCATAAAAACTGAATTAACCACATCAAAGAGAATATTCCACTTACCATAGAGTAAGTCGGAGTTGTTCGGTCATCGACAACGCTCTGAGGCTTATGGTTATTTATCGAGGCCCATAAAGGCATTTTCATAATTCTTTTTTTTTTTGTGAGTGTTTTGACATAAATAATGGAGACGAGAGGAGCATTTGGAACAAATAAATATTGTTAATTAATGTAAGTAAGTAATGTAAGATAATAATAACAGTATTTGATTTATTGTTTTGGTTTTTCTTCGCTGACATTAAATGTCTGCACCCGCGTCTCTGTTTGTCAGTGTTGCCATTGACACTCATGGCATAGACAAACATTGTAATTACGTCGGATGTTGATGTAATTATTATATTTTCATTATTTTTAGTTCGTATTTATTAAATATTACTTTTTTTATATCTGTTTATTCGTTGCACACTTCGTTTTATTTATTTTTTTTCGTTTTTTTTTATAATTTTTATTATTATTATATTCGTATCTGACCGTGGCATCACTTTGGGCCCTATTAGAAAACCAGTGCCGCGTAACATTTAAAAAAAAAAATGTTGCAGCACCATGCTGAGATAGGGACCTTTTGGCCTCGTACAGGACCAATTTAATTTGTTTTATCTTTTTCTTACGTTTACTTTTTTATAAAATTTTTGTATTATTGTAATCGCATCCTTTTTTTTTGTTTTGTCCTGTGTGAGTCTAATAAATACTTTTTCTTTCTTTCTATATTGTGAAGCTAAGCATGATTTTCATTTGAGGCACTAGTGACCACATGCTACTAAAGAAAATAATTATGAGCTTTTTGGTAAAGGTTGGTCTCGAAGGGCCGCTCGTACTAGATACTGCGGGGCGCCGCCGACTCACGACTCACGAGGTAGACGGCTTCTAACTTATTTCTATTCAAGTTACGCAAAGCGCGCGCGGATGACGCGGACGCCGAGAAAGTAGTAAAATAGTAACCATTCAGAAAGATTTCTTTGTATTAAGGTAAGAACGCAGTACTCCGTAGTACCCATAGAATTAGTAGTCTTATAAAAGAGCTGTACAATAACATACATACACATACATATGCTGTACATATTGTTCCATGAGTAAAACCAAATCGCTACGCGCCAGTTCTCTTTAGCCAAGGAGAGCGGGCATTGCACAAGTCCGAGGCCATGTGTTTTCATGGGCCTCGGAATGCGCCACCGTCGGGATCCCTACTGACGGCAGGAGGAGTTTCCATCGGCGTCGGGTCGACGTTGAAGTACCTAGGACTCGTCCTCGACAGCCGGTGGAACTTCGTGGAGCATTTCCGACGTTTGGCTCCCAAACTGGAAAGGACAGGGGCTGCCTTCAAGCGGCTCTTGCCCAACCTGAGGGGTCCAAACGCCTCCTGCCGGAGGCTAAACGCAGGGGTCGTGCGGTCCATGGCCCTTTACGGGGTCCCGGTGTGGGCGCGTTCTTTGAGGCGGCAAGCCGCCCACTACCTGAACGCGCCCCAAAAGGTGATAGCCATAAGGTTAATCCGGGGGTACCGCACGATCTCCGGCGAGGCGGCTAGCCTCCTTGACGGATTGGATCGCCATGGGATCTGGAGGCGATAGACCTCGCGCGCCTGCACGAATGGCGCGCGGAGGCACTACGTCGGGGGGAAACTCCGCTGCCGCGGCAAATTGCCGCTCAGCGGACAGACCTCCGGCGTGATTTCATGGTGACATGGAGAGAGCGACTGTCGCAATCCCATGCAGGGCACGCCACCATAGTGGTGGTTGCTGAGAGGGATCTAAGATTTATGGAATCCGAGAGCTGGGTTCCCACAGATTCCACAATACCGTCGCTTTACATGCATGACCGCGCATTTGCCCACACCAAATTCCATCCTGATGGCGCTACTGGAAGTTTCAGTTACCTTCAGTTTTTTTTGCTTACTAATTGTTATTGGTCGAGGAGCTCGTGGCTAAATAATAACAGCCAGTCGGGTCGATCTTCAGGTTAAGCCGCGTTTGCCTAGGTTGGTCAGTGGATGCGTGGCTGCCCATTACATAGGTATCGAGTTTCCTTCGTGCCTCGGAAAGCACTGATATTACACTGATTGTTATGCAGTACTAACTGGGTTGTGGAGGTCAGATAGGCCGTCGCTGGTATTCAGCTGCATCCGGTTAGACTGGAAGCCGACCCCAACATAGTTGGGAAAAGGCTAGGCAGAATTTAGTCGTGTTTTCGTAAATCAGACTGGTTATAATGAAAATGTCTTGAGTCTACATGCCCGGCCGCTAAAGAATTAAGGCCTTTGATCTGTTTAATTACATGGAAAGTGAAGCCCTTTAGTGAACTGGATGAAATGAAGGTTTAACATAAAGTGGTAGCACTAATCTCTGCATGGACTAACGACCTGACATCCTTGTTCCGAATGCTTCGCCACACTACAAAACACGTCTCATAGGTAATAAACAGTACTGGCCACAAATATGGCAGGTTGACTTGAAAGGCGATAGTCACACGGTAACGTAACAACCGGGTGATATGACTGGCAGGTAAGTATTATTCCTATTATAGTTAAATGCAATGTGTGTCAATATGACATACGACTTTACGCTATGTGTGTGTACGTGTGTTGCATACTTCGTGTAAAAGTTAGTGAATAGTTTATAGCGCTTCAGCGCTTCTTCACCTAAATGTTGTAAGATCCAATGCAGCATAGCATGCAGTGTATAGTTACAGTAGTGGAAGTAATGACAATAAATAAGGGATTTGGGTTTGAGTTACCGATCTCGATGGAAGTCTGCTCCTCGGTCATTTTGGGCTGCACGGGGCGCGGCGGCGGCGGCGAGATGTACGGTATCTCGAACGGGCAATGGCATCGGTTCTCTGCAAAAACACAACACAAACTGTGTTGAGTTTAACATCACGTCAAATTGAACTTCAGATCATTATCATTGTTATACAAATTTGGTGTACTAAAACTAAACATCTGCCTTTCCATTTTGAAAAATACAGGCGTGATGTTATGATACGTTGGGTACATTTTCATAGATATTAATTTATAATGATAAAATTAACATAATTGTTCGATGCGTCAGAAAAACATGACTACTATTTCGTTAAAAGAACTCTCTGTAATAGAGTTCAGACATAGTGACGTCACGCTCAGCTAGACGTAGTTGGTACCACTAGATCTAACACACGACTAAGAGCGCACTAGTGTAGGCAGACAACAAGTTACGCATAGTTTCGATGTAAAATAACAAAATTATTGACTCTATTTACCAGTCATTCATAGTTATGACCTTATACAGATGAAATAATATCGATGTGTGCCATTCTAAAGAACAAGAAGTTACTTCGTTTTCTTCCAAATCGAGATTGCAATAAAAAAGGTAACCTGACTAACTCTTTGACAGTTATAACACATTTGCAGTGTGGGAAAATGTAGGAGCTTCCATCAACTAGACAAGTTTTAGTTGAAAATAATTGTTTAAGAAATCTGCGGTTCACTCTTCGGCGGGTACACGCTCGGAATACTCTTACTACTTTAATATTACTCTCATAACTAAGAGTGGTCGCGGTAATTACTTTTTGTTAACTAAGTAGTTGTTTCTTCATCATAGTGGCTTGAGGAATGATTGAAGTTCTATTCTTCTAGAACAACTGCTGTAACGCAAAAGTACGCAATTAGTGGATCTTGTGAAACTGTGAAGAATACAATATTTGTACACTCCGTGGCAATGAACATTGCTGTGAAACTATTTAATTCACTTTTAAAGTAAAAGTCTATTATCACAGTCATAGACTTTATATTATCTCGGAAACGTGATACTTTAGAAAATTTTGTCTCATACAAAACTGTGTCTGTGTTGATACCAGCTATCGATTAATAAAGGTTTTGTGTATGGCAGCAACTTTAAAAAAAAAAATGGCGGACGTTAGGCCGGTCATTAGATTCAAACCCCCTTATTGATGGTTTGTTTAATTACATAAATAGTTGATTAAATTGATACAACTGAATTATTTGGATATTTTACAACACATCAGTGGGTTACAAGTGGTAATTTATGAAACATACAAATACATTAACTGTTTATGCATCGTTTAAATCAGTTACGTTTGCGGTTGACTACGCACTCATGTTTTATTCAACCGAAACGTGTTCCACTCACAGTTACATTAACTGAGTGAAAAGTTAATATATTTCATATAGTAAATTATAATAATACACTGGTCAACAAAATTTTGTAACACGTAAGGTGGAATTACCTATCTACCCTCATTACAATAATATATTTATTTTAATTTGATCAGGTCTAGTTTTTGTGTTACAGCTACCATCCGTAAAATTGAATATTTTTCACTTTGACTTACATTTTCTAATGCAGAAGTTTTTTATTATTGCAAAGGTGTGGTTGTATTTAATGTTACTGAGTTAGTGATTTATAAACAATGTCAAGAAAGTGTAAAAATTATTCTGAGAAGTTTTGCTACATTTGTGGAGACATTAATTTTAAAACTCAATGAAGAAATTTGACACCATTAGTGACCAAGTTGTGTGAACATTATTTTGGCTGTGCCAACAGACAACAAGACAAAGCATGAGTTCCTCACACCCTGACGATGTACTTTTACCACCTTTACATAATTATGGCTCATGAAAACTATGACACTTGGGCTTATGAAAAACTTCGTCAAAGCAATGTGTAGGACTTGGAGGAGGAAAATTTTGATAAAATGAATAACGAAAAAATTTAAGAATATATTTGTCTTCAAATCAGACAATTGATGATAGATGAAATATTTAAAGTAAAACTTAGTGATTAGGAAAAATCTGTTTGGGAATCTTTTTTGAAAGTGACTTATAATTTTCCCATCAAATGACTGTAAAAGTATTGTCGAGGAGCTCTTATGTGCTTATTAGGCTTTGTTGGATTGTTACAAGTCCTTAAAAATGCATTCCCTATATTCACATTTGGACTTCTTTTCCATACATCTGAGCGCCGTCAGCCATGAACACGGTGAAGGATTCCACTAGGACATTTTTACAATATAAAAACGATATCAGGGCAAGTGGAGTACACATATTATTCTCGCTACTGTTGGACACTACAATGAGACCTCCTTGAAACAAAAGATAGAAGAAAATCATAAGGAGCATTAATATTAATACTGCAATACCATAACATAACTTCATTTGGTTTATTAAAACTTTCAAATACAATAAAAATGTACGGTGCATCCGCACATTCTGCAATTCAGCAGTTTATTTCACGTTCATTTCAACTCATAATATTTAGTTCAGTTCGCGTTGACCTATCAAGTCAGCCAGGCGTTCTCGTTACAGCCAACAAGGGCCGCGTCACTCACTTCATTTCCACACCATCAGTTCATTAAGCTCATTTTACCTTTAGTATTTTTCGGACAATACAGTAGTGGTTTATAGTACGTTACCTTCTTTCATTCCAATCACCCATCGTCTAAAAGTACTGCACGGTCTATATAGCAAGAGATCATACAAAAAACATATTACAGTAAAACTATTCGTATTTGGAATATTATAATATCATGTCACTATGCTCTTTCTAAACATAAATAGACAAAAGTTTTCATGTTACATACAAAAAGTGTTTTTTTGATGACCAGTGTAACGTTCGTTAATATACAATATCTGAACACTAGCTTACGCCCGCGGCTTCGCCCGCGTGGTGTTCGGGAATCGCCTTAGGGATCTTACTTCTGGGATAATAAGTAATCTATGTATGTATAGTACACACATAGATTTATTTATGTCACCGTAAAATTGTAAAAACCGTTAGATTATAATCTATCTAGCGAGATTGTAAGCCGTCGAAAGATTGTGAACCGTAGCATACTGATAACAATGATGTCATGTCTTTAAGAACAGCAGTTTAGGCTGTGCGTTGATATATCAGTCAGTCAAGTCTTTGAATTTTATATTGGGGGATGATTTTGGAAAAGCTGTGATACACGTTTCTCATAATATTATCTGAAGAGTGTGCACACTAATTTTGAAGTCAGTCGACCCCGAGTATAAAAAGTTTAACAGAAAATTCAACACCCCATTTCAGCCTCTTAGGGGTCGAATATCGAAAAACCCTTTCTTAGTGGATATCTACTCTTCACAAAAAATACACCGTCCAAATTTCATGTCTCTAGGACTAACGGTGTTTGCTGTGCGTTGACATATCAGCCAGTCAGGACATTGAATTTTAAGTTGGGGCATGATTTTGGAAAAACTGTGAAACGCGTATCTCATAGTTTTAACTGAAGAGTATGTACACAAATTTTCAAGTCAATCGACTCCGAGAATAAAAAGTTTCACAGAAAATTCAACACCCGATTTCACCCTCTTAGGGGTTAAATCCTTCCTAATTCCTTGTCTACATTATAAAGGGAACATTTGTACAAGATTTTAGCTTTCTAGGTCCAAGGGTTTCCGCTGGGCGTTGATAAGTCAGTCAGTCAGGACTTTTCTTTTTATTGATATGTTTAGCTTTAAAATAAAATACGGTAGCGTTATTTCATTCAGCATTGTTTGTTTCACAATCTGCAAGGTTAAGCATAACTTACTGCTGTCATACCGTGGACGGGTGACCATATGTAATAAACCGAGGATCCGTTAATCGTTATTTCTGGTCGTCGTACGAATATTATGATTTATTTAAACCGTTACCTATACCTACCGTGATGATCAGAAACCCTGAAAATTTGAGCACAGGACTACATTGTGAAATTTCAATATTGCGCTGTCAATGGGTCGTGGAAATTAATGTTCTGTTACGTGTGGTTTCAAAGTTATTGGAACGGAGGCTAGACGGATGACGATTGTGATAATATGATTAACTGGTTACTCAAACAATTTTTTTTTTACTCAGACAATAGAATAAGTCTATTTAAATGTCATTTTGTTTCGATTAAAGTCGCTCGGACCCTGTTATTAGACGATTTTTATAGAAACGGTCCCACGTGTAATTTTATTTTATTTATTGGGGAAAATAAACTGACACTCTTTGCTTTCCCCTTACTTTTAATTAAAAAAAAAAAATAAGTATGAGCTATGATGTCTTACCAAAAACATTTTCCGCGGAATAATAACAATAAGTACAAGCAAAAAAAACCTTAAACCTTCTTAACCCGACATTTGTCTTACCGGGGTACGAAGTGATACTTATCATTGATAATTATCTAGATAAATAACACACAAAAAAAACAATAATTTATAATTTTCACGTGAATACGAACGCGATTTGACGCTTCCGCGCGTATCCAAACGCGTTAATTGTCAACTTAAAATAAACGGACATAAAAATTGTGTTTAATTAATCAAAAACCTGTTTTTTACAAATTAGTAATATACGTCTTTTTTTTTTTCTTTCGGATGGGAAATCATCAAATGACCCCTCCACTCTGGGCGGAGCGGAAGGGAGTGTCAGACTTGTACTGACTAAAACCCATCCATGTTCCTTCTTTGCCCTTTGTGTTTAAGGGCCACGGTATCTCTTTCGAACAGTCCCGCAGCCCTAGCAGGCATCGGCCCTTGCGGACCTCTACTTGTTTGCTGACATCTCTTTGAGGCGCACGTGGAACACGAACGCGCCGTCGACACGGCCTGTCATCATAAGGCGGCCGGACGGCGAGCTGGCCCATAACTCGCCGTCCACAGGCCCGCGCCTACGGTGGCCGGGAGCCACCACGTGACCCCCGACGCCCAGGGCGTCTCCCGCGGCGGCTGGGACGTGAGGTTGTTTCCCTCTCACGTCCCGCCACCTCCTTCACTAGCATGACTATATAAGTCTTTCTTTACATAATATTTTAGTAACGAAATTGGCATCTGTTATCAATCAGCATTGATATAATTATCTGTGATAATTATAAAAAAAAAAAGAATTGATAATTACGAGCCCTTTCTAAAAGAATTTGTAAAAATGTTTTTTACATTCAATAAAAGAAACAAGTCTAAACACTACACTGAACATTAAACCAAACCTTGTCCACTTTCAAAAATATTATGATCAGGAACCAGTACCTCTCTCCTTAAACATCACTATACATGGTTCTCTGCTCTTGTTACATGGCCATTATATTTATGTATGTATATAGATTTGTATAGGCTGGATGTATGTATTTGATATTTTATTGTTACATCACAGACTACTTGCAGTATTGTCTCTTCCTCTTCCTGTAACCCATCCAAAGGTTGTCTTGAAAAGATAGTTTTTAGCAATAAGACCGCCCATTGTGTCACCCTATGTGAAATGTTGTCTTTTATGAATTTTACTCGTATGGTGTACATATTATATTATATTTTACATTGATATAGCAATTGCATGCATTGTTCAGAATTCTCGCAGGGTCACGTCGCGAGCATCGCACATCAGCGCACGTGTGGCAAACGACAGTCATGCGCTACTAAACTTAAAGTCATGGCACACTTATAAGCGCTGCACCGGATCGGCATCATATCACCTATAATGTGCTATAGAATAGAATAGAATTCTCTTTAATCGAGTATCCATGACTCAAAAACAGTTAGTGAAACTTACGACTATGTTAGTAAACACTGATAAAAACAATACAACACAAGAAATAACGGTGGATCACTGCTGCGACAACCCATGAGTGATAGCACAACAGCGACCCACATAAACACAGTCCAGGCTACTGGCAATCATGTTTAAGATACTGTTGGTGCTGCCCCACACCCTGCGCACTAGGGAAGCGCATCTTTTACGCATTGTTGCGTAAAAACAATCCACATGCGCGTCCGCGAACATCCGCGATGCACTGCAGAAGCGAGGCAGCCCCACCAGCATCCTAAACGCATTATTATACTGAACGCGGAGAGCACTGTAAGATTTTTGCGCACATCTAGCCCACAGGCTGCACGTGTATAATGAAGTACAGTACGCTCGAAAGAGCGTGACTTTGACTGGTAGTGAGCATTGTGTAAACCTACGAGCCAACATGTTCGCTCTAACCGATAATGCCCTCCGCTCCCGTTCAATGTTATCATCGTTCTTAAGGTCAGGGGTCAATATATGACCAAGGTACTTGAACTTCTGTACTCTCTGCAAAGGTGTGCCATACAGTAGTACAGGAGGCACTCTGTCAAGGCTTTTACCCCCAGCCTTAAAGGCCATGACCACAGGCTTTTTGCAGTTAAACGCCAAGCCGTGTACTTTGGCGTAAGTCTCACACTGGGCAACCAACTTTCTCAAGCCACAGACTGACGCACTCAGCAACACCATGTCGTCAGCATAACTAATATTATTGACACAGATACCTTCCATGTAGCATCCAACCCTGGTATTGCTGAGCTCGGCAATAAGTCCGTTCACATAAAGGTTGAAAAGCGTTGGTGAGCTCAACCCCCCTTGATTCACCCCGCACTCCAACCCGTACGGACGAGAAAATGCCCCAGCCCATCGCACAGTGTTGATCTGGTTTCCATACCAATACTTTAAAATGTTAACGAGTTCTATCGGCAAATCAATAATTTAATTTAATTAATTAATTAACTCCATAACACATCATAGGAAACCAGATCAAAACCCCTGGAGAGGTCCAGGAAGCAGCCGTAAATCGGCGTCTCGCGCTTCACATAGTAAGTGACAGCATGCTTAAGACACAAAACTGCACTCTCAGTTGACAACCCAGCTCTGAATCCGAATTGGTTATCATGCAAGGTTACACCTTTATTCAATTGCTTATTAAGCATGCTGTCAAAAACCTTCGATATCACAGTTGCTAGTGAAATGGGCCTATAGTTACTACTGTCGGCGAGGTCACCAGTTTTGGTTTTAGCACTGTTCGCATCATCTCATCAGGCAGGTAACTATGGCTCATGCAGAAGCTATACAGCATAGTAAGTACCCTAGCTAAGTGAGGGCCAGCATATCGGAGATGCTTGATGCTGTGCCCGTCGTGGCCCGGGGACTTACCTTTCGACATACTTCTAATAGTATCAGTAATTTCCTGAGATTTAAATTTAACCCCTAATTCCACACCGGGCTCAACATAAGGCACCGACCGCGAGAGTCCTAAAGGCGACTTCACAAAGAACGCCTCTTTAAAAAGATTGGCAATGTCTTCCGGTTCACTCATGCCACCGACGCTCACAGGGATTCCCGGTTTAGTTTTTAACTAATTTGTGTGCTTCCAGAAACTACGAAAATCATTTTTAGCGTGATGTGAGGCTAGAATATCCATTTTAACTTGATCTTCATGGTCTTGGCACCACTTTAACTTTGACTTGACAACTCTCCTAGCCTCACTCATTTCGTTATAAAATAACCCGGCGGTAGGCTTACCATACCACGCCCACAACAAATATTTCTGCCTAGCCTCTCTGTGAGCCCCGGCAACATGTTTGTTCCAGCCTACTATTACTCGTTTCGAGCGCCTATAGCCACTTCCTCGACCCGCCACAGCCGCGTCACTTAAGGCCTGTACGATGTCGGCATACAGCTTTTGAATCACAGCTCGATGCCTAGGGTCGTGACACATATTATCACAGCATTTACCAAGTTCGTGTGGGAAGTCAATTAGTCTTAATCTTTCATGACATTTACGCTGATATGCTTGGAACTGGTTTTGACTTCACTCCCCCCATATTACCTTGTTCACACATACAACATTGGCACATATCTTTGGCAGTATCACCTTCAAATCACATTCAACAACTAGTGTCAGGTGGTCAGACCACAGTACATCATAAACTACACGCACATTCCTGACGGAGGCCACAGCCGCCTCAGTCACTACACAGTGATCGAGCCACCTCCTGGACCCACGGGTCTCACTCAGGAATGTATATGTATTGCTATGAGCTTAAAACGTAACAATCAAAGTTTGTGCGATACCGGTGCGGATAGTGGCTGCCGGGATGTCGCACAATGTGCACTAAAGTTTACTTGTAGATAAATATACTATTGGAGTTAAGAAAGTAGGACGTTAAGCGTGGAAGTAGTTCGAATTTGTGGCTAATCAGAAATAGTGAACAAGAGGGGATTGGGACACACATACATAATCCTGTATAGCGTTGTCGCTAAAATATCTGTATCAAATAGTGACATGTTCCTACAGTCTAGACCTGTATACCTGCGTCGGTTATCAACTTCTTTCCTTTCTTAAGTCAGGACACATCATACTTTTAGAAGCTATAGTACTGAGCGGACTATTGTTCACTATTTTTAATAACTTGATAGCAAAGGATAATAGTTTAAACAAAGAAAAAGTAGCCTTTCAATATTGTTGTACCATATTATCAAAACATGTATGCACGCTTAATTAGAGAAGAAGATAATGCTAAATTCAAAGCAGATTCTATAGACCAGAGAAAATAACCCTTCTGGTGGCAAAGGTACACAAGACTAAGTTTTGAACAGGTGACTCAAAGCTCACAATCGTCAAAGTTTAACACACAAGCATAAAGAGCAGTTCATCTTAATGTTCTGAGGAGTGAGAACAAGCCGCAGATGATGACGAGCCAGCGCAAAGGCAAAGCGACCAGTAAGCTGTGCTGTAAAGAAAAGGGCAGGCTCTGATTAGAGACGCGGTGTTGTCGGGCTGTCGGGAAATGCTTTCATTCTAAAACAGTTTAATTGCTGCGCTGAAAACTGTTTAAACATTCGACGGGTCCTCGGACGGAGGAAATATTTGAAGACTAGGGTTAAAATTGATTGAATTCATATAAACTTTTGAATAAAATAAAATAATGATAGTTTCCTAAAAACTTGTATTTTTAGGGTTCCGTAGTCAACAAGGAACTCTTATAGTTTCGCCATGTCCGTCCGTCCATCCGCAGCTTATATTAAAGACTCTTAGTAATAGGAAGCTGTAATTTGGCACAAAATCTCGAAAAGTATTTTGTTTTAGGGTATCTCCTGTACACGTAAAGTGGTTTTTTTTTCGCTTATCCCTTAGTGTGGGATGTCGCTGGGTAGGTCTTTAAAAAATATTGCGAGTTTGTCCATTTAATTTTTTCGATTAAGGGAATCGTTTGTGAAATACTAAGCTTTAAAGTGCAAATTTTTGTTAGACTTTAGTATCCCCCCCCCCCCTCTACCAGCTTAACGGTGTTTGGATGTATGAAAATTCACGATGGTAGTGTATACAACATTAGTTTTAGTATATGCGAAACCTGAACCACGTGTCTAGTATTTTTATGTAAAGAATCTATGTACAAAATTTCAAAACTGTATCATGAAAAATCACAAAGTTATAAGCTTGTTCTGTTACCTGGTTGTCTGCACAAAAACGTGGTCACCAAGCGGGGCAGCCGCGCGTGCGCCTCCAGCGTCGTCTTGAGCTCATTGATAATAATAATTTGGCAGTAGATACCTAAATGATTGCGATAGGTACTTTGTATCGCTCGGTGTGCAACTTATAACCTTTTTTAAATATTTTTGGGACAGAATATAACATCATCATCTGCCTAGCCTTTTCCCAACTTTATTGCGGTCGGCTTCCAGTTTAACCGGATGCAGCTGAATACCAGTATTTTACCAGTTACCAGTTAGTAATATAACATTGGGACAGAATATAACACGACTCGTCTAGAGTCACAAATTAGCTGTGGTGAAGAATATATATGTATACCTCGGACAGCTGATATCACTTAAAGATAACATAAACAAAGAAATCGAAAGAAGGATAGCAAACAGTTGGAAAATGTATTGGGGCTTTAGGGAAGTAATGAAAAAAACCTTTATGTAGCAACAAAGAGCAAGTTATTCAATGTTTAAATTCTACCAAATTTAATGTACGGGAGCCAAACATGGGCCATAACAAAAAACACAACCAATAGAATAGCCATTTGCCAACGAGCAATGGAGAGAAGCATGCTAGAAGTAAAGGATATAATAAGAAACATTAACATTAGGAAAAAGACAAAAAAGATAAAGATACAAGACGTAACCCTAAAAGTAAAAAGACTAAAATCGAAGTGGTCGGGACACATGATCGGAGGAAAGGACAAGTGGAGCAAAATAATTACTCAATGGTACCCAAGGGAAGATAAAAGGAAAAGAGGTAGACAACAAAAAAGATGGGACGATGATATCAGGAAGGTTGCAGGCATAACATGGAGTAGAGTAGCCAGAGAGAGATCAGAATGGATTAGGTTGGAGGAGGCCTTTGTCAACTGGCAAACGGACTAACAGAAAGTAAAGAAACACCAAATACACGAATAACTTTAATTGTGTTAAACATATTAAGGGTGTAAATAGACCCTTAACATATCCGAAAGGCACTTGTTCTCCCCGTCTTTGTGATATTTTTTTTGTTCTATACCATACATGGGAACCTTCCAGTTACGAAGATATTGGGGGTCAAAGTTTCAACTATTTCACAAGTTTTTTTAAAAAATATATGTTTTTAATGTCAGATTTTTACTTTACACACCTCCACGACCTCCGTACTATTCAATTCATCCATCGGCACAATGCTTCGACTGCTTTCCATCGAGTCTTACTGTAAAACGTGATTCTTCACCCCAAAAAAAAAGCCTATTATCATCAATAATTTTTGCGTAAAGTTACTTAGTTTGATGTCCAGAATGCTTTGTTGACGGCTATGTGAAGAGTTTGTTTACGGCATTGCACAAGTCCGAGGCCATGTATTTTCATGGGCCTCGGAATGCGCCACCGTCGGGATCCCTACTGAAGGCAGGAGGGGTTTCCATCGGCGTCGGGTCGACGTTGAAGTACCTAGGACTCGTCCTCGACAGCCGGTGGAACTTAATGGAGCATTTCCGACGTTTGGCTCCCAAACTGGAAAGAACAGGGGCTGCCTTCAAGTGGCTCTTGCCCAACCTGAGGGGTCCAAACGCCTCCCGCCGGAGGTTAAACGCGGGGGTCGTGCGGTCCATGGCCATTTACGGGGCCCCGGTGTGGGCGCGTTCTTTGAGGCAGCAAGCCGCCCACTACCTGAACGCGCCCCAAAAAGTGATAGCCATAAGGCTAATCGGGGGGGTACCGCACGATCTCCGGCGAGCCGGCTAGCCTCCTTGCCGGATTGCCGCCATGGGATCTGGAGGCGATAGACCTCGCGCGCCTGCACGAATGGCGCGCGGAGGCACTACGTCAGGGGGAAAGTCCGCTGCTGTGGCAAATTGCCGCTCAGCGGACAGACCTCCGGCGTGATCTCATAGCGACATGGAGAGAGCGATTGTAGCAAACCAGTGCAGGGCACGCCACCATAATGGCGATAAGTCCCCTCTTTGAGGAGTGGTCACCACGGTGCCTTCATCTTCCGCCTGACGCAGGTCCTCACTGGACACGGTTGTTTGGGCTAGCTCGCCGTCCGGCTGTCTTATGATGACAGGCCTTGCCGACGGCGCGTTCGTGTTCCACGCGCGCCTCAAAGAGATGTCAGCAACCGAGTAGGGGTCCGCATGGGCCGATGCCTGCCAGAGCTGCGGGGCTGTTCGAAAGAGATACCGTGGCCCTGCAACACAAAGAAGGAACATGGATGGATTTTAGTCAGTACAATTATATATTGTAATATCTTAATCTTCTAACAACAGCAAAACGATCTGTTTGATTCACAACAAATAAAATAACAAGATATGTTCCAGTTGAAACGATGCAACATGTTATTTATTTTCCATTAATTTCCATAGCGAAGACGTAGGTGACCTTATATTAAAATATATTTGAAACAAACGATCTGACTTTGATTTCATTCAAACACTTGTATAGATCTATGTCTCTGGATGTCTATACTATGGATATCCAGAGACATTGGCATAGTATAAAATAATACAAATATTCAGTTCCCCAGAATAGAAGCGTCCCTTTGTGTAGCTCGCACTGGCCGCGGCGACGCGGTGTAACGGAGTAATGATTTCATCACGCGCACCCTTCCGACACACGATGCCGTGACGTCAAGACCGTAGATATACATTGTGTCAATCTTGTGAACACGTCGCTTACTACCTGTTAGTAATTGGCTTTCCCGCACGTAGCTACACGATTAACAATCTTATCGATTCAATTCTAAAATTAATTTTCATTCAATTTGTGTCATTAACAATTTGTGTCAGAAATAAGTGCGTGACTACTGTCGCTTTGTGCGAAGCTATTCCAAATCCAGATGTTTCGTATATGGAAATTCGATTAAATATCGACATTGGATGTCGCCGTTCGTGCTAAAAGGAAAAGTCTGTACGAAGACAAAATAGTATTCATCTTAATACAAAACGTTTTACATAAACACATGAGGAAAAGAATTCGTCCCACTGTGCGAACTGTTGCAAAAATATTTTTTAATTTATTTCCTTAACAAGAACTTTTTTTCCGACAGAAGTGGAAAATAACACGTTGGGTCTTCTTAACACAATTCGACAGTGAACTAAATGCATAATGAAATAGAAGGAAAACCACATAGCAGAAGAATCTTATTCATATAAACAATCATAAAGGTGTCTATAGCTAAAGACTTACATACAATGCTGAATCAACTATGTACTACCTAAGCGCCAGTAAAAAACAAAATTTTTTGTTACTCTTTGTGTCCTGTAAACTTCAATAAGTTTTGTATGAAATGGAACTGCTGTGGTTAATGGCGTATTACTAAGTCTGAGTGGAACTCAGAGATAGCGTATACATTGGAGATGCGAAAAGCCGGGGGCTGTAGCGGAATCGTAGCGCTACGGTGCTACGCCGTAGCATTACGTGCCGTCTAAAGATAAGGCGCTAAGCTAAGGTGTGCTGTTACAATACATTTTTGTTATCAGTTAAGAATTTTTTTCACATTCTTGTATCTATGGTTTTGTGAAAAATATTTCCTTTTTTTCTCGTTTCTTGGAACAAATCTAACCTAATATTATAAATATGAAATTGAAATTGTGTGTTAATATGACAAAAATTTGGCACAGCACTAGTATATAATATACCACGACAGGGCTAGGATATAACGATTTGTATCTTGATAGTATCTTAACGTGTGAACATTACGCGTGAAGCCGCGGACTTAAGTTAGTTTGATATACCTACATGTGAATAAATTTAATGACACTTCCTTAAATTTGAATTTGCTGCGCATTCACTTAATGTCGTTTCTTGTGTAAGCTGTGGTAGTAAGTGAATCTATGGAAGGATGACACACAGGTTGGAGGGTTATGTTATCTGTTGTCGGACGGTGTACTACAAAGAAAACGTTAAAATATTAAAAGTAAAGAAATTTGTGAAATTATAGCTTTAAATGTTGCTTCTCTTTTCAGGTAAGATTTGTAATTAGTTGCATTAGACGTGCATAATCTAAAAGAGAAATATGAAAAGCATTGTTTAATAAAATATTCTCAATTTGGATTTTATTTTGCGGTTCTGAGAAAACGGGGCCTGTGTATAAAGCTACATTGTTAATTTCGGATAATATCAGGATTTATTCCGTTAGGCTCGTACATCATGTGGGCAGACGATGGGTTTCGTGCTATGAAAACACACTGGGTGCGATACGAAGGCTTTCGACAGGGTATGGCATGCAGGTCTGCTGAGCAAACTTCCTGCATACGGCATCCCCGTTGACTTTTGCCGCTGGATATCTGACTTCCTGAGTGAACGGTGGATCCGAGTGGTCATTGATGGCTGCTCCTCTGACCTTATCGCTATTCATGCCGGAGTTCCTCAGGGGTCTGATCTCCCCGCGACACTTTTACTGCTGCACATCAATGACCTTCTGGTCCTGGTATTGTTGGGTACGCAGACGACAGCACTGTCATGGAGAGTTATGCATCCAGCGCAAAAGCCAACCGTGATGAAGTGTGTTCATTGAAAGAGGCTATGATAGAGCGAATGAATTCAACCTTAAGTCTTGTCTCCAAGTGGGGTGATGAGAATCTGGTTGTTTTTAACGCCACCAAAATACAAGTGTGCCTGTTCACCGCCATAAGTAGTCCGTTCAATCTGGCTCCTTCTTTCCGGGGTACATCTGTACCAGTCACCGACAGCCTCGAGCTTCTTGGCGCGAAGTTGAGTGCGAATCTGAACTTCGGTGCTTACATTGAGTCGAAAGCTCAAACTGCGGCAAAAAAGCTGGTTATCCTTAATAAGGTTAAGCGTTATTTCAAGCCTGAACAACTTTTAGTCTTATAAAAAGCACAAGTTCGGTCCGGCATGGAGTATTGCTGTCACCTTTGGGTGGCTCAGCCAAATATCAATTAGCCACACTCGACTTTGTTGAGCGCAGTGCCAAGAGGCTCATTGGTGACGATAAGCTGGTTGGTACCAGGCTTCATAGCCTGGCCCACCGGCGCAAAGTTGCATGTTTGTCGGTCTTTTACAGATTGTACTTCGGTGAGTGTGCCCATGAGCTCCAGGAGCTCATTCCACCATCTCCCTTCTTCCATCGGGAGTCCAGACGTACTGCAGGTACCCATACCTTGTCGATGTTCCACTCATTCGCACGAAGCGCTTTGCTACATCATTTATTATGCGCACAGCCAAGGAGTGGAATTCCCTGCCTGCGTCGGTGTTCTCAAGTTCATATGACCCCAATTTATTTAAGTCGCGAGTTAATAGGCTTCTTTTGGGTTGGCTCGTTCCATCGTCGACCTCATCTCTGTCCCCAGGACTGTAGAAAAATAAAAAATACAAAAAAGGACTGTAGATTGAGGTCAAGAGTTTTTTAAACTAAAAAAAAACCACTGTTTCTATCAAAACTAACGAATTACTTAAGATTACAACTTAACACAATAACACGGGGCACAATGAATCGGGTACAGTTCCAAGACGTCTCAACTCCGCCGCGATCAGACATTGACTGTCGCTGTAGAAGCACGCAGTGTTGTCACTGGTAAGAGGTCGCGTGATGTCACCACTGCATACAGGCGCGCCTTCCAATTCATTTTATGTCTGTACTAACGACCGGATCCGACATATACATTTAATTCTACCAAATCTGGAGATCAGAAGTGTAATACAGTAACGAGCTCTCTGCAGCTCGCGACGTGTTGCGAGCAGACAGCGATCACTCACTATCTGAAGCCGGTAACCTTGTAACTTTTATGTTTGATTGACCGATCACCGCTCACGCAATCTTACGCACATACTTATATTATATTTATCTTCGATCTTTAGATCTTTCACTTTCTTGTGCTTTTATGGACTATTTGGACTAGCGAGTTTTCAAGGCACACAATTTAAATTGTGCGGCTGTATTTTAGTCGGTACGTCAGTTAAAACGAAGAGCGTTGAATGTGCAGTGTATAAAGAACCATCACACAAGTATGAGTGACAGATACGACGGTTTACAAAGATGATCATTTTTATAAACTCAATGTGAAAATATAGATTATCGTCCTGTACTGATACAGTAAAGGTGTGGTCTAACCAAGGGGATTGCACTCCTGACCCGACTTTGACATGTAATGTTCTGATCGCCATATCAGTCCTGAATCGCCCACTGCTGACTATAGGCCTCCCCATTTTTCTGCCACACTCTCCGGTTCTGTGTCCCTTATTCAGGTGTTTCCCGCGACTTTGACGATATCGTCGACCCAGCAAGCTTTAGGGCGGCCCTGGTCTCTTCTCGCCAATGTTCTGGTATAATTGTCAAAGTGTGGTGTCCGCAAGCAGTTAGCTGTCCGGTCCGCTCGGTTCGACCGCACCTTCAAAGGATCGAATGGCCTGACGTCTATTTCAAGGCATCTAATCCTAACAAACACAATATTATACTCGCTACATGATACCACACATCGATAATGGTTGCTAATTAATTTATAATTAATCCGTATAGTATCCATATCCGATAATTTGATTGGCAGTTGTTAATTGGGTCAACCAATCAAAAGCGATTATGAGACTATTGGAATTGAAATATTTGACAGCACAATAGTACTCACCAACCTGCAGGCTAAAACGGTGAAATGAAAACACAACATATACTAATATTATAAATGCGTTGGTAACTTGTTCACGCCTTAGCAGCTGAATGGTTTTCGGTGAAATTTGTAACAAGTAGACCATGGTCTAGGTTTGTACAAAGGATACTTTTTATCCCTGAAATATGTTGCATTTGGTATAGTTGCCGACCTACACGAGAGTAAAACCACGGCAGCGCTAGTATAACATAACAATAAAATATTTATAATTGTGTAACACTATAAACACCTCTTCAGTAAATAACCTTCAGCTTTGAACTGGAGGTTATTTATAGCAATAAACATAATTGTACTTCATTCTAAGATTCTGTTTCGTTTGTTTATCCTTTTAGCTTATTGTGTTGTCTCACATTATTCCATATATCTGTAAATGTTGACCTTGGTTCGAGATAAGATAACACTTTGTTCAGGAGGCGCAAAGACTAAAAAAATGTTACAATAAACATTCAGTATAATTATCACAAAGTAAAACGAATTTTTTCTACAAACCAGATAAGATCGCACAGCCGAGCAATTAAAGAGAGTGCTCCGAAATGTTTTCATGAAGAAGAGCGCGATGTGGAATAGTGATCAAATTATATCGCCTTGGGATATGACCAAAGCGATATAAAGTAATGAGAATGTCGACCGCTCAAGTACACGGCTGATGTACATCGGCAGTACGAATACCCACCGAAACACTATTACTGTCCGCGATGAAGCCACTGTTCTCAACAGCACGGGTACCTACATACTCAGTCAAATAAACGTGGAATCAATTATATTTCAATGAGTACGGATGAGATCAATGAGAACTATATTAAAGTAGTTTTTAATGTAAACATGAGTAGGTACAGCTCCGTGGGAGCGCAGCGCTTGCATATTTATTGAAATAAAGCAAACTGTACGGAAACCTAGTCACCTTTTAATATTTATCAGTTTGTAAGAGAAAATGTAAATTTGTGTAAGTATAAAATAAGAAATTGCTGGATGTTGCCGCTACGCCCGGATTTTAAGTTTTATACCCTTATATTTTTGTTGATCTCGTATTTTAAATGAATGTTACTCTTTCAACTACTTTTAGAAAATGCATCGTGAGTTTTTATTTCATATAGTATCGCAACTATCGTGTGACCGCGATCTCTGAAGGTAGCTGTTTTAGATTGCGGATAACGTTCGTTGCCTATTAATTAGTTATTAATATAAATTCCTGGTATCTAATCAACGCCTACCAACACTACGTGTATTAAATCAGTTTCCACACGTATCTAGTACGGAGCAACGTTCAACATCATCTTACATCACGCTATAGATGCGTCCAATACGTACTTCCTCAAGGTTTATTGCAACAGCGCCGTCCTTCGTGCAAACTGCTCATAACATACAAAAGGAAAGGTACACTCCCACAACTTTCTAAACTTTAAATACATACATAATCTCACGCCTTTTTCCCATAGCGGTAGGCAGAAATCCCAGAGTACAACCTGCTACCATACTTCATTCAGCGTATGTCCGTCTAGGGCGTCCCCTCCTGGCGTTGCCATTCATATCTGCCTTGTAAATACCTATTGTTAGTCGCCTTTCACTCATACTCTCCATATGACCAAACCATCTAAGCTTCTTTTCAATTCTTGTCACTACATCTTCTTTTCTCGTAAAACCTCATTCCTCAATTTATCATTCAGACTTTCACCACAAATGTTTCGGAAGGAACACATTTCCACAGTATTCATTCTATTTTCAAGCCTCGTTTGCCACACCCAACATTCACTTCCTATTATATGTCGGATCCGGTCATTAGTACGGACATAAAATGAACTGGAAATCGCGCCTGTGTGCATTGGTGACATCAAGCGATCTACTTTCCAGTCACAACACAGCGTGCTTCTAAAGAGCCCTGATGTCCAGCTCGAGGCGAGGGCGACAGTCAATGTCTGATCGCGGCGGAGTTGAGACGTCTTGGAACTGTTCCCAATTCATTGTGCCCCGTGTTATTGTGTTAAGTTGTTATTTTAAGTAATTTGTTAGTTTGTTAGAAACAGTGTATCGTACCCAGTGTGATTTCATAGCACGAAACCCATCGTCTGCCGACATAATGTACGAGCCTAACGGAGTAAATCCTAACATATCCGACATATAAATGAGTGTAGTCATCAACACTCCATTGTGAACAGTCGAGTCTTTTTTGACATCGACTGGTTGGTCACAACCGCCCAATTCTTCTTATTATTCTATTCTATTCTTCTTATAATTCTTTTTATTCCCCGCATCTACTTTCTTCAACTGCGTCAGTATTTTTAACTCTTGTAAACAGTCTGCCTAATAAAACAAACTCATTCACTCACTCCACACTTTTATCATTTATTTCCACATCACACACCGATATATCCTCTTCTCTTTCAAACACCATACCCTTCATCTTGTTCATCTTTACATTCTACCCTTTTTTCTAAAATGCTTCATTCATTACAATTACCATATCCTGTACAGTTACACCGCAGTTAACATAGTTCCGCTGACTATGTTAGAAGAACTTGATCATATGCGTTTAAAACGGATTTGAAAGGCAACTCATTCATCCTCAATCCACACTCACTCCCTTAAAATCTGTCAAACAACTGTCCATATTGTTCTGCCAGGTTGAACATCCATGGAGACTCTACACAGCCCTGTCTAACACCTCTGGAGATGCAAGCTCAGTTAAAGAATCCTTGTATAAATATTTCAGTGCTCGTAGCAAACACCTGTCCACACTATGACTGGATAGAGTCGACAGCTATTCCCTCCATACACTATTGTAGGCCTTCTCCAAGTCTACGAAAGCACAGAACACTGTCTTGTGCTTTGCCAGATGATTTTCGGCTATGCACTTTAAGAAGATCTGATCCATACAACGCATTCCTTCTTTAAACTTTATTGATAATCAAATACGTTTGATTGTAATGATTTAACAATCGAGCACAATTAAAATATTGTTAATGTGTTTGACAATAAATGAAGTATTGTGTGGTAGATGTGATGCACGTGACATGTGTAGACCCACTTGATCTCTCTACTTGTTGTCAACACACACATCAGCATGTATCTCACACAGTAGTTACACGCCCGTTAAAACTCCACACTTATCGACAGCGCGCTTAAATTCATAACATCATTTACTAATGCTAGCCACCTGCCTGCCGCCATGTTTTCAGCGGACGAGCATTCCAGCGATGTTCCGATAGCAAGGGAACCGATTATATTAAAAATTGTTTTACGTCGGCACTTCATAATGAACGTTACCGTTTGCGTGAACCGATGATAAGCACGAACGCATTTGCATTATGTAAATAATAATATATGAAAACCTATTTAAAAAACGTTACATCAAGTCCCTAATCTCCGAAGGATTAGGCAGAGCTGTGCGTAATAGAACACCCATATTTTTCCATTTTTGTTTAAGTACCATTTAATAGGGGGTGAGCTTATTGCCATCAATCAGGAACTAATCCAGAGTCCGTGGTTGCTACCAAGAAATTCCTGATGGAAACTTATTTCAAGGTTATTATTAATTCGCAAGAAGATTAGTAGCTCGTTTCAATAATAAATTACGAATTAAGAGGTCGTATTAAAACAATTTCTACGTCTATAGTGCTCATGTCATAAAAGGAGGTCTTAAGGGCATTACATTGCTCGATGACCTTGATGATTTGACCCCTGTACTGGTTTTTGTTTATTTGACGCCCCTACCGGCAAACGACCATTACTACAATAAAGATTAAGCAAGAACACAGATGTGACGCAGTGTTGTCATCGTTTTTGCCTAATTTATTCGTTATCTGAGAGACCTGAATACATTTTGGTCCAAAATTTATACTTATTTTGAGATAAATTATGCAGTTTCACTAATGAGCTAGCTTTCATCAGTTATTTTTTTGAGCATGGGTACCTACTTGATACATTCTGAAAGTCTGATGATGACCAGGTTAGTGCCTATCGGTTCTAAGAAAGAAATAGTTAGAATGACATAGCTTTCAACTTTTATCTAATTGAGGACGGGTGCTTCTACATTTCACATTCTGAAGGTCTGATGATGGCCTTTATGATTGAGATTTACACCTTATAGGTTTACAAGATCAAATTTTGATAGCGAAACTTCACATGCGTAATGGGTTTCGCCAGCTAATTTAACTTGACTGTTTATTACATCGTGTAGAAATAAAGTTGGATGTCTGATAATGAGTGAAATAAATAAAATATAGCTTTGTTTTTATGTTGCCACCCTCTGATAAGTACAAAATGTTTCCATTCACAAAAAATATAAAATTCTTAATTCCCGTAAAAAGTCATTAAAACTCAATTCAGGGGAGTGGGAGGGGGTCATTTGAAAATTTCCAATCCGAAAAAAAAGGGATGAGAGCCGACAGCCACATTTAAGCTGCCGGTAGTGCCCGCTGAAGACCGGACGTAAAATGGATACTGCATCGACTGTACATCGCACGGATCAACTGCACATACTTCCCAGGCCACGCCTTTCTTCTTAAGAGCCATCCACAGAACCTCGCAGGGTACCCGGTCGTATGCCTTTCGAGGTCGACAAACACCATGTGCAAATTTTTATGGGCACGTCTGTATTTCTCGCACAGCTGGCGGATAGCGAAAATGGCATCCGTCTGTCCCCGACCAGGCATAAAACCGAATTGGTTCTGCGAAATTTCGCTCTCTTCTCTCAGTCGCCTTTCAATAACTTTGTCCCAAACTTTCATACTATGTGACATCATCATCTGCCTAGCCTTTTCCCAACTATGTAAGGGTCGGCTTTCAGTCTAACCGGATGCAGCTGAATACCAGTATTTTACATGGAGCGACTGCCTATCTGACTTCCACAACCCAATTAGTACTAGGTAATACGATACCTCTTGGTAAGACTCAAACTTTTTGGTCCACTGACTACCTGTAACCATTGTCAAAGTTCTACAAATGACAGCCGGGACCAATGGCTTAACGTACTTTCCGAGACACGAAGGAAACTCGGTATGTAATGGGTCACCTATCCACAGATCAACCTAGGTAAGCACGGCTTAACCTAAAGATCGATCCGAGTGGCTGTTATTATTTAGCCACGAGCTCCTTTCATACTATGGTGACATTAGCTCTATTCCTCTATAATTGTTGAACTCCACCACATCACCTTTGTTTTTAAAAATGGGCACCAGCTAACCATTACACCATTTGTCATATAAATCGCTTCTTCCGGCAACAGTTTACTAAAGAATAAAGCTAACCACGTTCATCCGAAATAACTTCCACACTTCAACCGGTCTTCCGTCCGATCCTAATGCCTTACCATTCTTCATTCCATTTACTGCAATCCTCACTTCGTCGAAACTAACCTTTCTCACTAGTCCCTCAATCGCTGGTTTATTTTCAAGCACACCACTCCAGTCATTCTCTTCATTCATCAGTCTTTCAAAGTCCACCTTTCCTTAATTTTCTCACTATCCGAAATAACCATTCCAGTTTCGTCTTTTGCGCATTTAACCTGACAAACATCCTTCGCCTTTCTCTCTCCAGCTCTAGCAAGCCTGTAAAGGTGTTTTTGGCCTGCTGGACTATCCAGTGTATCATAGAGCTGTCTTCGTTATAGGTCGTATGTTCCCTTAGTCGCCTTTTATGAGACCCACGGGATGAGGATGGGGTGGTCGTATTCTTTAATTCCAAGACCACACGGAATTGCCTGTAATATACAGGATGGAATTTGACAATCTCACCTGGAGGAAAAGTACTCTAAATACCGGAGATAGCAAATTTTACTCAAAGTAAACATTCCTTAATTTTTAAAAAGACACAAATCTGTATTTAAAGATTTTCGAAAATTCGCTTTCCACACTCGGGAATCGAACCGATAAAAATTCGTCCATCGTTTATGGATCAAATCTCTCTAATAAACATGATAAATTAAATTAAAGGAAAACCATGAAATCTAAACTTAAAAATTCAATGAGATAAGATAAAACACCTTTACTCAAAGGTCCATCCGATTACTTGTTGTGCTAGACCTTACAACATCAGCTATCTGCCATTAAAAGTCCTGTCAAAATCGGTCCAGCAGTTTCGGAGATTAGCCGGAACAAACAGAAAGACAGACAGACCGACAGGCAGACAAAAATTTAAAAAAATGTGTTTTTGTTAAGTGCCGTATATATTTTCATATGCATTCAGTAAAAAGCTGTTATTTTGATATTACAAACAGACATTTCGATTTGATTTATTATAGATTGTTAGATTTAGGCATAGCTTGTCTGGCTTACTCTGTGATAGGTTCAAACAACAAAACGAAATTACAAACTACTTTAAATATATTTTATAAACTTATTTTCTATTCTTATTTTACGAAATATTTGTAACTGTACTTTTTACAATATTATTTCATTCAAAAAATCATTAAAAACGTGCAGCTTTGAATTTGATTTGGAAAAAATAACACGCGTGCAGTCCACCTGTCACAAGAGTCGTCAAGACACTGACGTATCGCGGTTTCGACTATGCGTCTTTGACGCACTTCTCGCGAAATTCGGGTTTTTATTTATTATTTAAAAATATTAAAGGAAATAAGAGGAATAAAACTACAAATTAACTATATCATTACGTATTTTTTGTTACAAAATTCATGCCGATCTATTCAGCCGTTACAGAGATAATTTTCAATTTAGGTTGAAAAAGAACCTATTTTCTACGATTAACAAAACAAAAATGAGAAGGTTTATTAAAATTTTAAACAATACAATTTATTTTTGATGACCTTAACTATACATATATTTTTCACACGGAAAACGCACGAAGGGATTCATCAACAAATGTCTTTAAACATACGCTGTTTTTGGAATTTGAGCCATGTAATGATTTTTTTTTTTTTTCGGATGGGAAGTCATCAAATGACCCCCCACTCTGGGCGGAGCGGAAGGGAGTGTCAGACTTATACTGACTAAAACTTTTGCATGTTCCTTCTTTGCCCTTTCTGTTCCAGGGCCACGGTATCTCTTTCGAACAGTCCCGCAGCCCTGGCAGGCATCGGCCCATGCGGACCCCTACTTATTTGCTGACAGCCATGTAATGCCCTTAAGTCAAGTTAATGAGAAGCAGTACGCGGCGAGCGTGCTACTGCGGTGCGGCAGCGGAGCGGGCGGAGGCTCTGTTGTAGGATCCCGTTGGTTACCCTTCGGGTAAGAAGTGTCTGGAAAAGAATGAGCATTTATCTTTGCCCGCAGATTACGTAGAAAAACCAAATTGAAAACATAAATAGCAGCGAAAGTACGTATAAATAATACGAATTTCCTTGAAACTGTGACGGCGACGCGACACTCGAGAGAAGAATGCCGAGATTGCGCGACTTATGAAGTTACTCGCGTCACACTTGACTCCAGCGCGAGGTGATGCCTCCATAGAATATAAGTTGACACTCACCCACCTCCTTCGCTGCAATCATACCGAAGCTTTATAAAGCAGCTCACATACGAGCCAACACAACATTATATCAATCATTATTGCTTCAGTACACTGATAATACTTAATTTTTTAATGATAGCCTAAAAAGCAGTGAGTGAATTTATTGTATGAATCGATATGACCATAATCCACATCCATTCGAATGACTATTTTCAATTAGTTTGCAGATCTGATTTTCACTATTCTTGTGTACCAAGCCTAACGGTATACGAACCGAACTTCAATCACATCTGTGTACGTCTGACACACGAAGCTAAAGTAATTTTGTTTATAATGTTGCAATCGATCACAGTCGTCTCGAATTAAATAGTATTACAATCTGTGGATAGAAATATCCTGACTGGAATAGTGTAACTAAAATGTAAAGTAAGCAATCTGCGCGGTATCGAGCTTGTCGCCAGTCGATATCGGTATACAGATAGCGGTAGGTAATGAAACTTGCGTAACGGTACAGAGTTCATCTGTGTGGGACGACGACTCATGTTTATTACTTAGCATTTTATTTCGACTACCTACTTCAGTGACAGCGTGCGCTTCATTGTGGGGAGCATCCACGACTCACGAAGTCTTTTAATGTTATTAGTTTGTGTCACACAAATTGTGTGAAAAGGAACAGACAGAAAATATTTCATCAGCCCTCTTACTTGTACTCTTTGTAAGGAATTTATGAAAATGTATTACCACACATTATCAAGAAGAAGAAGAAGAAGAAGAAAGAAGAAAAACGAAAAAATATTTATTAGACTCACACAGGACAAAGCAAAAATTACGTGATACCTACGAGTATACAAGGTGTAAACGTGCATCAAACTAAGTAACCCTACGCAAAAGTGGTACGGTGTATGGTAGGACTCAATGTAACGCACTCAAAACATTGTGTGGATGGATGCATTGAATAGTACAGGGGTCATGTAAGTGTTATGAAATAAAAAATGTATTTAAAAAAACAATTAAAACATTGGAACGTCAATGTCTCCGTAAATGATCGGAATGACGGTAAGCACAAGTGCCTTTCGGCTTTGTTAAGTTCTTTTTAAAGCCATTATACTGTAAATTTTGATGTCGAATGTAACAAAAAACACCGCTTGAAAATGATGGACGCTGGTAAATCCGTAACAATTCCACAGGCATTGCCTTTAAAACATGTTCATTACACCACACACAGAGCGTTGCATTGAACCTCAGCGTGGAATCCAATCTCAGTGATTGAATAAGGCCTACCACACAGGCTCGCACGCGTTCGCGGGCGCTCTTTTCCCACAAACCCAACCATTGCCCGCGCTCCCAGCCGCGCACCGCGAGGAGCCCTCTGCTTCACTTAGGCCTGTACCTATAACTAGCACATGCACACCTGTACCGATATTACTTTCCTTCAGTCACGAAAATCCCTCCCGTCATAATTATTATGGAATTTATTAAATTATAATTTCATCAATGCCACAGCGTAGGTACAGCGTACGTACCTACTGTAGATGTTTATCCTGGATGGCTTTGCCAACCAACATTTACGTGTTGATTTCAAAATAATAACACATCGAATTGTCTTTTGTATAACTGGTAGGTACGGATGGGATGCAGATTGGTTGCCGACACCGGACTTGATTAGATACTGCATTATCCTGGCCACGTCCGTCATGTGGCCGGGGCCACGTCCGTCATGTGTCCGTGCCGGTTTGACCTTTCGAGTATACTTAGGATTTTCAAAAGTTTTACATTTTATTTCGAAATCCGACAACAACACACAGCTGTTTAATGTACCACCTGTGACGCTAAATAATATTTGTTTTTTTGGATGTTAGGAACCGTTTATATATTTACTAGTATTAGTTTGAAATCAATTATTTCTAGAACCCCTTGTCACATCGACAGAGAGGCCATTCATTATGGAAAGTCGTCCGCTTGTCCGACATGAGAGCCGGCCAACTGTCGCTCAAACCTTTCTTTCGACACGTCTATTATTCTTATTCCGACGAGCTCAATTCGTGGGCGTGATGGTCGACCCCAACCGTAAAACTTTCATCGCCACTTTTCAATACAAAAAACGTCAGAATCGTGTTTTCCTTACAAAGTCAACCGAAGTTAGTGCTTAAATGAACCAGAAGCGGAGTCGTCTCTCTAGAATTAAGTTAATTCTCGGAACTTTAATGATCGGCACTAAAGACAGTAATGTTCGATGCTTTATAAAAGATCTAAAAAGTTTGTGCGTCAATTAGCCATCGCAGTAGTAAGAAGGAACGTAACAATCTAACGACGCATTCGTGATTGAGAGGCTTCCAATGTCCTAGTTCGGAACTATGTTAGATCTATAATAAAGATACTGTACTATGGAGATAGTTTTAAGAGCTCAACAAAAGAGTTTTAAGTGTAATTGATGAGTAAATATAAATAATCAGTAATAGAACACATTTCCATTATTTGACAAAACTTTTTATATTTTTTGAAAAATCAGCGATCATTATATTGTAACCCACGTAAATATCTACCTACGCCTGTGCACGAAAAACGAACGAGCGCTTCGCCACGCCACGCGGCGGCGAGTAGCCATAAAATAAATCAAAGTAGACATCTTTTGTTATCGATAACTTTATTTTTTTGTACTAAGACATCAAAAAAAATGTTTAAACTCATTTAAGTTTAATTTTTCAAAGTTTGCGCACTAAAAAAAAAATATTCCTGTATAATTATGACGGAGTTATCCCCGAACATACATAAAAATAAACATCCGAATTGATAACCTCTTTGAAGTCGGTTAATAAAAAGAAAGGCAAATTAAGGCCAAGGTCTTAATCACAAAATTTGAGTAAATAGACGATCTAATTTTGACCACATAAAAAATGTGGAGGCTTATAATTGGCTTGTCTTGCAGTTATATCGGTTTAAATTCATATTAAATTTTAAATCAATCAATCAATCATTTATTTTGTTAAACATAGGTATGGTTACAGATAACAGATAGTATATTGTCTAGAATATGTGCACTATGTTTTGCCAATTTATGGCGTACAAAATTAACAAATAAGGTGGCATGTCAATAGATTACATTAAGAACAAGAAACAAACAGTCAATTTAAAATATGTCAGTTAGGTAAACATGTCATTACAATTTTAGATAAATAAACACATTTATACTTAATCAATAAATAAAATCATAAATGTTTCATTGGCAAGTCGGAATCGTCATAGTACCTCTGTTTATCAGTAGTAAATTCAGTGATGGAGTAGTAACATCTATCTATAAGAAATTTAAACAAAGACCTCTTAAAGGACGCCAGACACTCTTTATTTCTGATAGTTTCTGGTATACTGTTATATATTTTTGGGGCCATACCTAGCACACTTTTACCTAAAAATGCGGTTTTATGAGAAGTAACATGAATGGTATTCTGATGACGGCGAGAGCGTAGTTTTTCAAATAAATGCAGGTTACAGCGAACAAACACTCCCATTTCATATATGTACGTAGACGGTAGAGTGAGCAAACAAAGTTCCTTATACAATGGTTTACAACTATCAATCGCTTGTAATTTGGTAAACGATCGCAAGCATTTCTTCTGAGCTTTAAAAGCAATGTCTCTGTCAGTGGAGTTGCCCCAGAAAATGATTCCGTACCTAATGCCACATAAGTATTATAAGATATTTGAACTGTATTGCGGTTAACGGTTTTTGATAGTTTTTTTTTTCTTTTTTTTTTTCCGGTTGGGAAATCATCAAATGACCTCCCCCACTCTGGGCGGAGCGGAAGGGAGTGTCAGACTTGTACTGACTAAAAGCCATCCATGTTCCTTCTTTGCCCTTTGTGTTCCAGGGCCACGTATCTCTATCGAACAGTCCCGCAGCCCTGGCAGGCATCGGCCCTTGCGGACCCCTACTTATTTGCTGACATCTGTTTGAGGCGCACGTGGAACACGAACGCGCCGTCGAGACGGCCTGTCGTCATAAGACGGCCGGACGGCGAGCTGGCCCATAACTCGCCGTGACCCCCAACGCCCAGGGCGTCTCCCGCGGCGACTGGGAGGTGAGGTTCTTTCCCTCTCACGTCCCGCCACCTTCTTCACTAGCATGACTGCTTCGCAGAAGGAGGTGACGGCTTCCCATTCCCTCTCGCTCTGGACCATGGCTTGAACCAAGGCCGGACGCGAGAGATCGCCGCCGCCAATCGCCGCTACGAGGACACGGCGGTGCTCCGCCCAAGCGGGGCAGACTTCCACGGTGTGCTCCACCGTGTCCTCCAGACGATCCTCGCAATGGAAACACCCGGGCGTTTCCTCCCGCCTGATTCGGTGTAGGAACCTCCCGAAACAACCGTGTCCGGTGAGGACCTGCGTCAGGTGGTAGGTGAGGGCGCCGTGGCGCCTCTCTAGCCACTCCTCAAAGAGGGGACTTATCGCCACTATGGTGGCGTGCCTTGCACGGGGTTGCGACAGTCGCTCTCTCCATGTCGCCATGAGATCATGCCGGAGGTCTGTCCGCTGAGCGGCAATTTGCCGCGGCAGCGTAGTTTCCTCCCGACGTAGTGCCTCCGCGCGCCATTCGTGCAGGCGTGCGAGGACTATCGCCTCCAGATCCCATGGCGGCAATCCGGCAAGGAGGCTAGCCGCCTCGCCGGAGATCGTGCGGTACCCCCGGATTAGCCTTATGGCTATCACCTTTTGGGGCGCGTTCAGGCTGTGGGCGGCTTGCCACCTCAAAGAACGCGCCCACACCGGGGCCCCGCAAAGGGCCATGGACCGCACGACCCCTGCGTTTAGCCTCCGGCAGGAGGCGTTTGGACCCCTCAGGTTGGGCAAGAGCCGCTTGAAGGCAGCGCCTGTCCTTTCCAGTTTGGGAGCCAAACGTCGGAAATGCTCCGCGAAGTTCCACCGGCTGTCGAGGACGAGTCCTAGGTACTTCAACGTCGACCCGACGCCGATGGAAACCCCTCCCGCCGTCAGTAGGGATCCCGACGGTGGCGCATTCCGAGGCCCATGAAAACACATGGCCTCGGACTTGTGCAGTGCCACCTCGAGACCCAATTGCCAGATCCTCTCCACGACTATCGCAACCCCGCGTGTCATCTTTTCGGCCGCCGCCTCGTGCGACCTCCCTTGTGCCAGTACCAGCGTGTCGTCAGCGTAGCAAACTACGCTGACGCCAGTAGGGAGGTCGGCGCGCAGCACCCAATCGCAACCGATGTTCCACAAGGCCGGCCCCAGAACCGATCCCTGTGGAACACCGCACGGGGCCTATCCCCTAAAATTATACTTTGGTTATACTGCGCGGTGATCCGACCCATGATCACTTACGGGTCAGTGGTCTGGTGGCCCCGCACCAAACTAGCTACAGCCTCCAGCAAACTGCAACGTATGCAGAGACTCGCCTGCATGGCGACTACAGGCTGTATGCGGACTACTCCGACCGCGGCTTTGGAAGCCATGCTGGGGCTCCCACCGCTCCATCTGTTCATACAACAGGAAGCAACGATGGCGGCAGTACGCCTTAAAACACTTCAACTCTGGGGTAAAAAGTACACACAGCACACCGCAATACTGGAGAGATTCTATAACGAGTTCCCCCTAGCGAAAGCCATAAACGATCGGATACCTAAGCAGTTCGTATTCGACAAAAAATACAAAATCCAACTCCACGAGGACCACCGCTGCGAGGGATTAAGCCCCGCAGAAGTACGGATCTTCACGGATGGATCAAAAACAGGTACTGGTACTGGAGCTGGAGTCTTCTCGGAAGATCTCAACATCCATAGCCACACCACTGGGGGCCCACAACACAGTATTTCAGGCAGAATGCATGGGCATTTCTCTGGCGGCATCAGCCATCTTAGCCAGGAAGGTTGAGGGCCACTCAATTCGCATACTCTCAGACAGCATGGCTGTACTGCTAGCACTAAACAACCACGCAGTAAACTCCGGGTTAATATACGAGTGTCATCAACGCCTGAACCAGGTTGGTAATCTCAACAATATAACCATCCAATGGATCAAAGGACACAGTGATTCCCGAGGCAATGATGCAGCGGACGAACTCGCTAGAAGGGGATCGAGCATGGCAGCAGCGGGACCTGAACCCATCGTGCCACTCCCTTTCGGGTATCTACGCACACTGGTAAGAAAACGAACCAGTGAACAACACCACAAGCTGTGGCTGGACCATGGCGAGTGCAGGCAGGCCAAGGAAGCACTCCCTACTATCGATGGCCGCCTCACCAAACGAGCGCTTCGGCTGACCAAACTACAGCTGCGCACACTTACAGCCGCCATCACTGGACACGGCTCTTTTAATAAACACCTCTTTGTCATAGGAGTCACAGACAGCCCCCTGTGCCGAGCCTGCATGGAGGAAGACGAAACAGCAGCCCACGTGCTTCTACACTGCCCAGTGGTTGCAACATACAGGGCAAAGTACTTCGGTACCCCAGGTACTCTCCGCGAGATTGTCAGCAACACCAAGGCGCTGCTGGCCTTTCTCGGGGAGTTAGGGTGGATCGAATAATTTTCCCACCCGCACGCAAAATACGCGCTTTGACGTGGAGTTGCGGACACCAGCCCGTTATACAATACAATACAATACAACACCGCACGAAATCTCTCGCCGGTTCCATTCTCCGCTTCGACCAGGGTAGATGACGGCTCTATCCGTCAGGTAGTCCCCGACCACATGACGAAGGTAGGTCGGCACCCGGAGATACCGGAGTGCCTCCCTAATGCAGCTCCAGGGCATGGAGTTGAAGGCGTTGGCGATGTCAAGAGACACCGCTAAGACGACCCCGCCCCGGGACACCGCGTCCCCCGTCGTGAGGGCTCTCACGCGCATGATGGCGTCCACCGTTGAGCGCCCCTTGCGGAAACCAAACTGGTGTTCCGCAAGATCCAACCCCATCCCTGCAAGGTGCCCGGCGAGGCGGTTGGCAATGACTCTTTCAAAGAGCTTGCCCACCTCGTCGAGCAGCAAGATGGGCTGGTATGCGCACGGAGAGTCCGCAGGGCGCCCTGGTTTCCGGATGAGGACCAGCTTCCCCGTCTTCCAACGAAGCGGAAACTGGCCTCTCTCCAAGCATGCGCTTAGGAGCCCTTCCAGTCGGAGCCCGAGAGCCTCAGAGGCCAGGACCCAGGCTTTGCCAGGCAAGCCATCGGGTCCCGGGGCGGTCGATAGCGGCTGTCTCGCGGCTGGCACTGGCATATTCGCCGCCTTACCCTTCTTTTGGGCCGCCGCCTTCCTAACCGGAACCGGTTTCGTCGGGGCCGACATAACCCTGCCGGGGGGCTGGCTGGACAGCCCCGGTGCGGAGGCCGCAGCAGACCCATATGAGGCCGCCCTCGGGCCCGGGGGCACCTTGTTTACCGCTAGGGGGGGGCGCAGGACAATGCCCTCCAGGACGGAGAACCGCGCCTGGAAGGCAGCCAGCTCCTGCCGAACCAGATTCAGAACCTGGTTCTCCACCGGCACGGGCTGGCTTGGATGCTTCTGGCCCCCATATTGGGGCGCCTCGCGAGAGCCGGACTCGCGCAGACTGGCCAGGTCTGCTCGGAGCTTCATGTTCTCCTCTTTGAGAAGCTCCGTGGCAGCCGTCAGTCGAGCGACCTCCGCCCTCAGTTTGGCCACGCCGTCTGGCGGGGGCCCCGCAAATCTGGCCTCCGCTGATGCCATAATGGAGGCGACCGCTGCAGGTATAGCCCTTTGCCTGGTGGAGGGCTTTTGTTTCAACGAGACAGCCCTCAGCGCCGCCTCCACCTCCTTCGCGAATCCGGCCTTACGCTCCGCATCGGAGTCGCCATCTGCGCCCGCTTCGTCGCCAGAGGAGCCCGAACGGGCCACCCCGTGACCGGCGGCCACCCCCGGATGGCGCCCCTCCTCGGCAAGCCGCGCCGACCTCTCGGTGGCAGAGAGGCCCTCACTCACTCACCTCGCTGGATGCGGCGCCGGACTCCGACCCCGCATCCCTCTCCTCCCTTCTTTCGTCGTTATCGGCCGTTTTTTGGGTTAAAATATTTTCTATTTTGTTCCCACGAGTATGGGGGAAATAAAAAGTCCATCTGGGTAGTGCCCCCAGTACCCAGATAAGCCATAGCCAGGCCCGGCAGTGGTTCGCACTAGAGACTGATTTTCCAAAGGAACCCGTCAGCCATACATCTCCTCGCGGTGCGCCGCCGCTTGAGATTCGGGGTAACTTTTTATAGAGGTTTTCTACCTCGTGGTCCGGACGGTTAAGCCAAGACCCTCGGTCCCAATCGAAGCCGCGAGACGTGTTCCACGACACTTCGACGGCGGGATTACGATATCGACGGAGACAGTGAAGGACGTGCGTCCTTCACTCAAGTCGCAGTTGATAATATTATCATCAGGAATGCCACTAGCTTGAGTGGATTTATCACAGGCAGTAATAACAACGTCGCCAGGTATGTTACAAGTTTAAGTTGATTGGTCAGTTTTTAGCTTAGTGGGAATTCGAGGTTGCTGAGTATATGTCACAAATTTAGTTTTGTAATCAATATGTAATATTTCTTTTAACAAGTATCTACAAATATTACCAGTAAGATGGCGCTGTCTGCGTGGTACAAATTGACTATATCTCATATTCACAAATAAACCATTATATTTATTACATACGTGGCGTAACTATTCAAGCTCCGTTCATTTAAATGATTGTTGTAAGGGACTTCTGATACAATAATGTTGGCATGTTTAATACTTCTAAACCAAACACCGAGGTCAATTTGAAAATCCAGAGGATTGGTATCATTAGTACCGGACAATATAAAAACATAGTCATTTTTCGTTAGAGAATCAAAGTTATAAGAATTGATTAAGACATCTGTTGTTTTCGCACCAGGTTTCCAGAAACATAATACTTGAAATTCATTGCCCAGCAGGGCTTACAAGTTGTATCGAATATTTCGCCCTTGGTCATCACCTAAAACAATAACCTTTTTCTGTTGCACAGGTATGGTTTTGTAGGTTGACGTCGTCTTTATAGCGGATATACATTCCTGTGAAAGAGTACTAGCGCTTGAGTTCATATTATTTACAGGTCCTGGAGCCAAGATAGCTGCTGATGTTACAGCATCTTCTGTCAGCATATTATTGATAGCAGGAGACTCATTGACAGGAGTATCCAAATCAGATTTGCCAGTTACTGGGGTTACTACAACGTTTTGTGTAGAGGACGAAGTTGTTAGGGTTGCTCTGTTCTTGTCATGCATGGGTAGCCTTTTTTTCTTTCTATTTGATAGAGTTTTCGATAAATCAGAGCAGTCTTTTTTTTATATACTTCTATAACTTTCAAATACTTGGCTAGTTCGTTTTTTAAGTTGCTTATTTCATCATATAGGTTGTCTATTTCATTATTTGCAGTTACAAGATTATTTGTTAATGTACCTTATATCGCAAGTCTTCACAACAGGATTTGTGCGTATTAATAGAGGTGTCCGGCAAACTTAACATTGTTGAGTCGAATATCGTTGTATTAGATATTTCGTGGAATGATATAGAACGCCTCATGCGTCGGAACGTTACATTCTGCTGCTCATTATTATCCATTGCAATAATTATTGTGTTACACACCACTCAACAATCTCTTGTGTTTTTACTAAGTCCGGAAGACAATGCGGAGAATTCTGTGACGAGAAGTTTTAAAAACACAAAAAGTGCTGAATGAAAGCTGGGATCGAACTCGAGCGTAGCAAACTACGCTGACGCCGGTAGGGAGGTCGGCACGCAGCACCCAGTCGTAACCGATGTTTCACAGGGCCGGCCCCAGAACCGATCCCTGTGGAACACCGCTCGACATCTCTCGCCGGTTCCATTCTCCGCTCCGACCGGGGTAGATGACGGCCCGTGACGGCACCCGGTGATACCGGAGTGCCTCCCTAATGCAGCTCCAGGGCATGGAGTTGAAGGCGTTGGCGATGTCAAGAGACACCGCCAAGACGACCCCACCCCGGGACACCGCGTCCCCCGTCGTGAGGGCTCTCACGCGCATGATGGCGTCCACCGTGGAGTGCCCCTTGCGGAAACCAAACTGGTGTTCCGCAAGATCCGGCCCCATCCCCGCAAGGTGCCCGGCGAGGCGATTGGCAATGACTCTTTCGAAGAGCTTGCCCACCTCGTCGAGCAAAACGATGGGCCGGTATGCGGACGGAGAGTCCGCAGGGCGCCCTAGTTTCCGGATGAGGACCAGCTTCCCCGTCTTCCAACGAAGCGGAAACTGGCCTCTCTCCAAGCATGCGCTTAGGAGCCCTTCCAGTCGGGGCCCAAAAGCCTCAGAGGCCAGGACCCAGGCTTTGCCAGGCAAGCCATCGGGTCCCGGGGCGGTGTTTCTGGTTTTCAGCCTGCGTACCGCCACTCTCAGGTCTACCCCAGTCACCTCCGGAACGTCGTAATCGTCATCGGTGTGGTCCGCTTCCGGCACCGCGCGCGGCGGCGGAGCCATAGGCGGGGGAGGATGCTCCCCTCGCGAAGGGAACAGAGCGCTCACCACGTCCTCCACGAGCTCAGGCCGAAGACTCTGCGTTAGCGGGGGGGGCCGGGTGCGGAGTTTGTCCCGCACCATCTTGTAAGGGCGCCCCCACGAATCTCCGTTCAGAGTCTCCAGCATCTCCTCGCGGGCCAAATTCTTGGCCCGCCGGACAGCCACTTGGAGGGCGGTCTTCGCCGCTCTGTACCCCTCGTACAGCTCCGCCTCAATGGCTGCCGCATCCGGAGGGCGGATGCGGAGCCTGCGATGCCTGGCGTACAGGCGCCGCGCGGCAACGCACGCCTTGCGCAGAGACGTCAGCTCTCGCGACCACCAGTACACCTGACGCCGGGCGCTTCCTGGCCGAACTCGGGGCATTGCCACGTCGTAGATCTCGGACATGGCCTCCTGGAACCAACCCGCCTCGTTGTTGATGTCAGCAGGCCTGACTGGTGATGACACCCAGGCCTGCACGATCGAGGCTTCCAGGAGGAGCTCCCGGTCCAGCTGCTTCAGCGCCCATCGCGGACCACTCGGGGCCTGTAGGACCGGCACGCTTGAGGACTGGGTGGAGACGTCGAACCGGATGTACCGGTGGTCGGAATAGGTCTCCACCCCCTCCATGACGCGCCAGTCAACGACACGCGGCGACAGAGCGGGGCTGGCGAACGAGATGTCCACCACCGACTCGCCCCGCATCCGCACGCACGTGGGGACAGAACCCCGATTTAGGACGACCAGGCCTGTCTCCAGAGCCCAGTCCTCCACCATTCTACCCCGCACGTCCGTGTTACGAGAACCCCAAGCCAAGTTCTTGGCATTGAAGTCCCCGAGCACAAGCACGGGGAGGGAATGGCTTCCGATGACGACACTCAACTCCGTGAGGGAGTTGTGGAACTCGGCGAGAGTTCGGCTCGGAGAGAAGTAGACTCCCACTACAACGATCTCCCCGAACCGTGCTGCTACGCACCCCTGACCCTTCCTGACACTCTCAAGGGTCGGGGTACCGGCGGCGACCGACGCAATTAAGGTCACTGAGCCGCTATTTGTTCGTAGTCTTTTTTTTTTTTTTTTCCGGATGGGAAATCATAAGCGGAAGGGAGTGTCAGACTTGTACTGACTAAAACCCATCCATGTTCCTTCTTTGCCCTTTGTGTTCAAGGGCCACGGTATCTCTTTCGAACAGTCCCGCAGCCCTGGCAGGCATCGGCCCTTGCGGACCCCTACTTATTTGCTGACATCTCTTTGAGGCGCACGTGGAACACGAACGCGCCGTCGACACGGCCTGTCGTCATAAGACGGCTGGACGGCGAGCTGGCCCATAACTCGCCGTCCACAGGCCCGCGCCTACGGTGGCCGGGAGCCACCACGTGACCCCCGACGCCCAGGGCGTCTCCCGCGGCGACTGGGACGTGAGGTTCTTTACCTCTCACGTCCCGCCACCTCCTTCACTAGCATGACTGCTTCGCAGAAGGAGGCGACGGCTTCCCATTCCCTCGCTCCGGACCATGGCTTGAACCAAGGCCGGACGCGAGAGATCGCCGCCGCCAATCGCCGCTACGAGGACACGGCGGTGCTCCGCCCAAGCGGGGCAGAACTCCACGGTGTGCTCCACCGTGATTTGTTCGTAGTCTTAGATGTAAACATCAGTTTTATCACTTTCTTTAAAAGTAGTATTTTATACACTATACTTCCACGTAACACTCAGATAACAATAGTACTCGTTATTTACACTATTATATATACGTTTCAAAAGAAATTTCTTGTTTAGATGGGATTTAACTATTCTTTTACGATATAAATACTCAGAGACGATGTTGTGCGTGGCACTAGCGCCATCTGTCCCGTTGAATTTTTTTTATAAAAATCTCGTGTGTTTGTGGTCGCACTCCTCCGAAAAGGTTCAACCGAATTTTATGATTTTTTTATGTATGTAATAGTTTGTCGAATTCTAAATTAACGCGAGCAAAGCTGTGGGCAAAAGCTAGTAGTATATAAATATATCTACGAGACAGTTGTCAAGTGATGAGTAGTTTTGGTAAATGTTTAGAGTACCCAATCTCTTTTGGTCATATAAGACTTTTGTCCATCTCATGATGAGCTCGGGTTGCGATGAAATTAATAACTCCGGCTGAGTTAAAAATGAGCAGCTACAATGACACTCATAAGTGCAGTACTTTCACTTTACTACGAGCAGACAACACATAAGTGTGCGCAGCTGCACTGCACTCCCACTTTATTATCATCATAACATATTCCTCTGTGGACGTAACGATGCGCCTTGTATGCAAACAACATTTTCTATTATATTGCGTCTTGGATATGAGAATATTATGTGTTTATTCGAAACCGCCTAATATGAACGCAGATTCTTCAACAACAGTGACGATAAATCTGAATATATGCTGAATTTTGCTCGTATCGTTAAGACTACGTATTGTATATTATACTGTAATGTGGAGTATCGTGCATGCGTCACGCGCATCACTTGGCACAGTGGCTGCGTGCAAGTGCACGCGGTGACACATTGACTGCGTCCACAGAGCGACAATCGATGAATGTATGGTATCCGCACAAATCCGCCTAACAAATCGATTGTACCAAACACAAGCGAGAAAATTGTTTTGCTCTACAAACATTGTTGCCAACGTGAAATATAAAAAACTTTTTTCTATTTTGGTTGGTGATAAAAAAAAGCTTTCTCTTTTGAGGATTTACTATGAAATAAATCAGAATAGTAATAAATAATGACATACAACGTTCACTAAAATAAGATTAAACGATTACGGCCTGACAAACAAAGAAACAGATATTATGGAAGAGACTGGACCGGCAAACAATGTATCACTCACTCGCGGATAGCAAGTCCGTGTGTAGACAATACTTCTCAACTGAAGTGAAGTTCTAGCCGTTCCGATGAAAAGCTGCGTGTGTCGCGAAAACAACATTGCCGTAAACATCGCAGGAAGACAAAGGACAAAGGAAAAACAGCATTTTGTTTTAAACTAGAAACAATTTACACTTGAATTGTGACATTGTTTTGAACCCATTACTTTGATTTTATTGTACGTCCTGTGACAGCCAGATTTATGGAGGACACGCTGCCACGCAGACTTCAAACAAATTGCAAAAAAACTTCCCGGTGATGATGATAAAAAAGCACAACTTGAAGGTCGAAATGAAATTAAGTTGTGAAATAATTACCTACCTATATTTTTGGCAGAACAACACTCTGACCTACATAATAATGTGAGAAATAATTGATGTTTAATTAATTAGGCATGCCTTCGGGGTAAACAGGTATCACGTAACTTTATTAATATTAAAAGTCAGTTACCTAGGACCTTTTGCTTCTTGCGCTCCTCTTCGGCGAACACCTCCTCGGTAGTGGTCGGTGTCGACCTACCCTCCTCCCAAGGGAACTTCTCTCTCTGCAACAACGTGACCACTTTTAGCACTAACTTACAATTCTGTTTTTATGAACAGTTTTGAGATAAAAGTAAAACCACAGAACACGGAATCAACACGCCGACAGCGTCTATTATTTATTTTTTAACTCATCATCACTATTATTACAGGTATTTCCTAATTCAATAGTGTGGCCATAATTACAGTTTTATTATTTATCATAACAAATTCTGTACATCGTGATTTTTGTGAACTCACTCAGAGAACATGTAAAAAGATCCATGCTGTCTGCTACGTCATTAAGTACACGCAAGGTACGCGTTATAGGGGCTTTACTCAGTAGATTGGTTCTACTACTGGGCATCACCAATAGACGTGGCCGTCGCCTTCGCAATACATAATTGTCGGGCACACACAGGTTTATTTCTTTTAATATACCTGGGTTTGAAGTCTTGCCACGCAATAATTTTAAAATATAGGTAGCAAGAGTTATGTTCCTCCTTGTTTCCAGTTTATTGTATCCCACCATGCCTATAACAAACAAGGTTGGATACATAAATGGATGAAATGGATATACACCATACCACCTTAGGTACAGAAACTTAGTAAATTTATTTTGTATACGCTCCAGCATGAGACTGTGTTTAGCTTCATGCGGAGCCCATATGATTACGTTCGAGCTGATTTCTTACCAATTGCAGAGTTACCTCTGCATTTTAACCTTTTTTTTGTAACACCTCAAGGCCAAATGTCTTTTCTTTTAAAATTGTCAATTCTAAATTTTAAATGAAAACTATTTTTTTTTTTTCATTCGTGTACCAAGCTTCAAAGAGTAATAATTGATTTGAAAAATAAACCAAAATTTTATGATGAAGAATAAGTAATGGTGAACGAATTTGAAACCTTAATGGCAATTTGTTGAAATCATCATCGCGTGATATATTAACATTTTTTTCCTGGTACGTATTGATAATTGAATCTTCTAATTGAACATCCTATTTATCCTAGTATTTCTCTTCCTGATGATCTTGTCCTTGAAAACAGATATTTTTAACCGAATATTTCATTTGTTATAGGGTAAAAATCAGTAGAAAGGGTCATAATATTTCAGGCCCTTTTATATTTTAGTTTTCAATCCGGAAACACGTCTACAATGGGAACACCCAAATACTCCGAAATATTTTTTTCCGAATTTCGATGTTCCGATTTTCTAAAGTCCGAATTTCATAATACCTAAGAATTATAACGTCTATTATGACACACGAAACGAAACGAAATTACGAAATTTATTTTACCGAAAGTCGTAAATTCAATTTTTTTGTTTTCCTATATTCATATGTCCGAAGAATCAAATGCTCGATGGGTTGTCGGTCCGAAAAACAACATTCCGATTTTCAATACTTCGAATAAACTGCTAAAATTAGGGTGTCTGATTGTGATCCAATTGGTACTTCCTTTCTTCTCCTAAAATTGTTAGTATAAAACATTTGCTACAAATGAGGTTTTTGTGACAGAAACGAGCCGCTGTAAATCCGACTTCACGTAGTCTTGTCTGCCCTACCCCTAGAGTGTAGGTTAAGCCCGCGTAGGCGCGGAGGGGTGAGGCGGCCCGCATGCTGAGGAGCAGGTGGTTTTAACGCTCGCCGCCGCAGCTGAGGCTGCAGTGGTGAGCGTAAAAGACATCTGCGACGATAAGCTCGCGTGGGGCCGCCGGAGCCCCGCAGCGTCGGATCCGTGACAGAAACCATGCCTGCTGCATGTTGCATGCATGCTCGCTTCCATGCTGCATGCTGACATGCATGCTGCATGCTTGCTTACATGCTTGGTATATTCAACTGACGTCAAACGTATTTATCCTGCTACTTCAAACAAAACTACACAATAAGAGTGAACTATCTCAAAACGAGTCGGTAGAAAAAAAACATTGCCCGCTGCCATATATCTCGTATATTCTTAACGCCTGAGAGAAGTTCATAGCAACGAAACAAAAAAAAGTCTGTTACGTGTTTATTTGTCTTGATATTCAGTTTTACAAGGCATTTTTATTTCGGAATTCTAATTAATCGGTATTTTAATAATCGGAATTTGTATTTTTGATATTTCGTATTATCATTAAGTCGGACTTTTTGTTATTCGATCTATTGAAACTCGGTATTTTGAGAATAGTAATTATGAAAGTTAGGAATATAAATCGGAGTTGTTATAATGGGTATTTTTAACTATTCGGAATTATGTAAATCGGTATTTTAAAATTCGGATTAGTGACTATCGGAATAAATTTTTTCGTATTTATGTAGTGTACCCGTCTAAAATATATACACCGTAACTTTTTAGTCGTCTTACAACGGCAGCCCAGTTCATGTATCCAATGAATACTAAACATTCATAAAAAAATAGGTTTTTTATGAGATTTTAATAATTTAAAAATAAAAATATTAATTTGCCTTGACCGTTATTCGAAGCTTATATAATTTGAGATATGCACTACGTTTCCCGGCATCTATATCCGTCTACAATAAAACACTGTACATGGCGTTTATTGACTACAACAAAGTGTTTGATAGCATAAGTCACGAAGCTATATGGGAAAGTCTGGCTACCCAAGGCATACCTGGAATATATATTGAACTAATCAAAACTATATACTCGAACACCAAAGCAAAAATACAGTTAGAAGAAACAGGGCCCAAGTTTAAAGTTAATAGAGGCGTCAGACAAGGCGACCCAATGTCACCCAAATTATTCTCTGCAGTCCTGGAAAATATATTCCGGAAACTGGATTGGTCTCACCTGGGTCTCAATATTGATGGACGGAAACTAAATGAGAAAAGCCGCCTTTATCACGTTCACCAGTTCGAAAGAACTGCTAGGGACAATGCTCACTAGGAGCATGATGTCGTCGCATTGCCGCTGAAAAGCCGCCTACGTCACTTATGGAAGTGTTGCTCTGGGTGCTCCAGGTGCAGATGTGAAGTATCGTGGGAGTCACGACTGACCAATTACCAATTACGCTAGCGTAACGGTTATTTACAAGAACTATTGGTTGCGACATAAATATACTTTGTATCTCCCAGTTATGTTTTACCCTTTTGAAACCACTTTAAAACGATTACAACAATGTTGTTGTTCCGTATGGTGTCGGACATAAAAGAATAGCACCCATATCTTCACGTGGGTGTCGTAAGAGGCGACTAAGAGACTTACCAGAGAATGGGCAGCAGCGTTTTCTGTGTTTTTAACAACCGTACTGCGATCGCCAACCCGCCTGCCAAGCGTGGCGATTATGGCAAAACCCCCCCAATGATGAGCGCAACACAAAAATGGCCCCTAGTACCCGGCAGCCCGTCTACCCTCGACTATGGTAGCGGTCGAGGTCGCGAAGTGGCAAGGGGTGCTAAGAATATCCGGAAGGGATCAGGCTGCCTATACCGACGACTTGACCTGGCAACATATAACACGCGTACACTCCGGACCGACGAGAAGATAACGGAACTCGAAGAGGAATTGAGCAGGCTGCGATGGAGTATTGTGGGATTATCTGAAGTCCGAAGAGAGGGGGAGGACACGATAATCCTGAAATCCGGCAACCTGCTCTATTTCCGAGAGGGTGACCGGCAGTCCCAGGGTGGTGTTGGGTTTATCGTCCACAAGTCCCTCGTGAATAACATGGTGAAGATCGAGAGTGTGTCGACCAGGGTGGCGTACCTTATACTCAGAATATCCTCAAGATATTCGCTGAAGGAAGGTCATACAGGTCTACGCCCCGACCTCGGCACACCCCGACGATGAAGTGGAGACCATGTATGAGGATATTTCCAAAGCCCTGCATGGTTTCAAAAACTCACTTCGCCGTTGTCATGGGGGACTTCAATGCGAAACTTGGCATACGAGACGGGGATGAGCTGCAGGTAGGGCAATTTGGGGTAGGATGTCGGAACCACCGGGGTCACCAACTGGCTAGTTTAATGGAGAAGGAGAGCCTCTATATGATGAACTCCTTCTTCAAAAAGCGTGAGCACGGGAAGTGGACCTGGCAGAGTCCCGATGGTGCAACTAAAAATGAGATTGACTTCATCATGTCAACCAAGAAGCAAATGTTCAATGATGTCTCTGTGATCAATTCGGTGAAAACCGGGAGCGATCACCGCATGGTAAGAGGCACATTGAACATCAATATCAAGCTTGAAAGGTCTCGACTGATGAAGTCTAATAGTAAAGTAAATAGTAAATAAAATAAAAAAAATAAATAAATAGATAGTTAAATAGTCTAGTCTGTGGTACTCTTCTTCAAAAAGGGCGACAATGCCCGGCTGAAGAACTATAGGCCCATATATATTACTTCCAAGCCATGTCTACAAGTTGTTTTCAAGAGTCATCACGAATCGTCTCGCGCGCAGGTTTGACGATTTTCAGCCTCCCGAACAAGCCGGATTCCGAAAAGGCTTTAGCACCGAAAGGTGGCGTTTGTACAAAAACGCCACCATGTCTGTCCGACTTCAGAACCAGACCTCGGAACCTATCCTTCTGCAGCGAAGTGTGAGACAGAGAGACGTCATATCTCCGAAACTGTTCACCGCTGCACTGGAGGATGCCTTCAAGGTTCTGGACTGGAGAGGGCTAGGCATCAACGTCAATGGCGAGTACATCTCTCACCTTCGGTTTGCCGATGATATAGTGGTCATGGCTGAGACCATGGAGGACCTCAGTACTATGCTCGATGACCTCAGTAGAGCTTCCGGAAGAGTGGGTGTTAAAATAAACATGGACAAAACCAAAGTCATGTTAAATGCCCATGTAACACCCACTCCTATCAAGATCGGAGACTCTACACTCGAAGTTGTAGACCATTATGTCTATCTGGGACAAACGATCCAGTTAGGTAGGTCTAACTTCGAGAAAGAGGTTAATCGTCGAATCCGACTCGACTGGGCAGCGTTCGGGAAGTTGCGTGGTATCTTCTCGTCCAACTTACCGCAGTGTCTCAAGACGAAAGTCTATGACCAGTGTGTGTTGCCAGTGATTACATACGGGACGGAAACGTGGTCGCTCACAATGGGCCTCATCAGAAGGCTTAAAGTCACCCAAAGGGCAATGGAGAGAGCTATGCTCGGAGTTTCCTTGCGTGATCAAATCAGAAATGAGGAAATCCGTAAGAGAACCAAGGTTACCGACGTAGCCCGAAGAATAGCCAAACTTATATGGCAGTGGGCAGGGCATATTGCTCGCAGAACGGATGGCCGATGGGGCCGGAAAGTTCTGGAGTGGCGACCGCGAACTGGAAGACGTCGCGTTGGAAGGCCTCCCACTAGGTGGACCGATGACCTGGTAAAGGTTGCAGGGATCCGCTGAATGCGAGACGCACGGGATCGGTCAATGTGGCGACACTTGGGGGAGGCCTATGTCCAGCAGTGGACGTCTTTCGGCTGAAATGATGATGATGACATCAATGTTTCTTTCTGGATTGTGTAATCGTTATTACAACAATGTTTCTTTTTATTCGTCATTTTGTAGTTTCTTTAAGTAGTAAAAGTAGCAAATTTTAGGCTCTGGTCTGACGCGAACCGATACAGACCACCACCCATTCTGACGTACGCTGAATCCCAGCCGAGCGATATTCGGAAATTGTGGTGACTCGAAACGGTTGGCAGACATCACAACACTGTGTGTGTGTAAGTGCAAAGCATTAAACGCTACCGCACTGGGATTGGCGGATGCCACGATGCTTAGTCCCTTTCCGACGATTCTCTATACTGAATGTAGCGTAGTTATGGGTATGTTGGGGGTTGTTGAGCTTAATGTGCTGGCGTGTGTACAAAGAAGTTAGCGCAGCGATGCTTGTAAAACCCTCTGCTCTTCTTAGGACGAAACCTGGTTTTCTATAGGCTTTTTTTACAAACGTTTACGATGCGATTACGAAATGCCAGATCCGAGTCAAGGCGTACTGCTAAATCACGCACCGTTTCTGTTCTTTTCTATAACGTGTTATCCACTCTATAGTCATATTTCTTGGGCATTTTCATCCGACTAAAAGTTATTACCGAACAGTTTGACGTATTAAACACCAACTTATTCTTCTTTCCCCATTCAACAACCCTGTCTATGTCTTCCTGTAAGTGCTCAAAGTTCTTTTGTTTTTTCACTCCTATTATAGACGGCTGCACTAATAAATTGGTGATGCCAAAACCTTTTGTGACCTACGACATTAAAATTTGTGTCGCTTGGTTTGTGTGGAATGTGTTGACAATGTTGTCTTTAGCAGCAGTCGCGGCGACTCTTATGTTCTGCGGCTAAAATACAAATTGCCCTTGAATTCTGAGAAAGATAAAAAAACATGACATAATGGATTTTGTAACAAAGTCTAGTTACGTGACAAAACATGAATAGAAAACATTTAGCAATTTCGTAGAAAATAGATGATGTAGGTTTTCGTTTTCAAAGTTCAATTAATAGATTGATTAATTGTTTTGGCAAAAATGGATCGCTTCAATTTTTTATCAAAATGTAATTAAGTTTCTGCTAAAACACGATTCATATTTATTTGCCTTTCGGTGGTACATGGTTATGTTTTATCATCATACTAAAGAATGCCCCTGATCCGCACGGCCAGTTCAAAATGGGGGACTTCAGATGTCGGCGAACTAGCGCAGGAGTTTGGTGGTGTCTAGGGGAAGCCTTACAGAGATGATAGTGACGTGTCTGGCTCACCAATTGATTGATTTAAGGTTTTTAATTATTGTTATGTGAATGTCTTGTTATTTACTTTGTATTTCGATTATATACAACATTATTGAATTTGATAATGATTAATAATTGTGTATTTCGTTATGATTTTATTGGAATTTGATTTTGATTTTTTATTATTTTTTATATAATTATTTATTTTATGCTATGGATAATTTCAAATCTGAATTAAAAGTTTAATAATATTAAATAACCATGGCAACCCCGTATATCAAACATCAGTTAAATCGTCGTAATTTCCTATTTTAATATTAATTTTGGTTGAAATACAAAGGTCTTTACAATAGTTACCTAAAAACAGATAAAACATACCTTTTTAACAAAGGAAATACATAACATTGGAAAAATACAATAAAATCGAAAAAAAAACCGAAAAAAACAAAAAAAAAAAATATATATATATATATATATATATTTAAAAACCGTTCAACTACAATGACATATTCTGTCAACGTCAATAGAAAATGAAAAATACAAAAAACATATAAGAATGCATGATGTGGTAACACAATGATTACGAGAGCTGCCTACCGACGCGCACGCCTTACAACCCCGGACTCGTCGCAGAGCTCCGCCTCGCCGCCGCCGGATCCTGGATCCGCTGTGTCACCGGCAGCGCTGCGGCAGTTGCGTCGAACTCGAGCGACGAATTTTTCTCTCCGCCGACGTCGCCAACACCTGTACGTCGGCAGGGGAGAGGCCGGCCATCGAGGAGCTTGGGACTTAGGGGCCATCAGGCCCCGAGCCGGGTCCCCGCTGCCGGTGGTTGTGTGCAGCGCATGAGATGGACTCAAACAATAAACGAGAACATCATGCGCGCGGTCGTCGCTACGGGTCTACAGAGGGGGGAACTAACCTCACTGCGTACCGTGTTAGGATGCTGTCTCTATTCCAGGTACTTGAACCAATCGTCAATGTCTCGGCCCAACGACTGTCGGATCAGGTGCGGGTCATCCAACGCAATCACATGTTGGACAATGCCGTACTTGATAGGCTGCGCTCAGAGGTACTGAGCAACCGTATCGTCTTAACTCCGGCACAAACCGCGGTGCAAGCGTCAGCTATTGGGTGGCAGGTGGCTGGAGAAAACGCGAGGGAGCGAAGGGCGGCCAAAAAGGCCAGGAGGCAGGAGCAGAAACGCCGGCAAAAGGAGCGGGGCGTCGCGGTTAGGCTCAGCGCCCCGAAGACCGCAGCTGTAGTGATTACACTACAGCCGGACGCGGAAAAGAGGGGCGTGACCTACCGCGACGTGCTCGCTAAGGCGAAAGCGACGGTGGATCTCGGAGAGCTCGGGATCACCGGGGGCCTCCGGCTTAGAGTCACCGCAACAGGGGCTCGAGTGCTGGAGATCCCTGGCGAAACCCGTGGCTCGTCCGCTGACGCTCTGGCTGAAAAGCTTAGAGCGTCCCTAAATGCGGACGAGGCCAGAGTGTCCAGGCCCGTCAAATGCGCAGACCTGCGCATACTGGGTCTGGACGACTCGGTGACCGAGAAGGAGGTGGTGGCCGCCGTCACCAGGACCGGTGGGTGCCCTGCCGAGCAAGTCAAGGCAGGCACCTTACGTCCGGACCTGTCGGGCATGCGAACCATAACGGTAAGCTGCCCTGTGACGGCGGCGAAAGTCATTGTGGAGGGCCGAAGGCTCTTGGTGGGCTGGGTTTCGGCGCAGGTGAAGCTGCTGGAACCCAGACCTCTGAGGTGCTTCCGCTGCCATGTGGGGCACCACGTGTCGGTCCGGTGCACTTCGGAGGTGGACCGCAGCGGCCTGTGCTTCCGCTGCGGCCAGCCTGGTCACATGGCCGCGGCTTGCTCCGCCGCGCCGCGCTGCGCCGCATGTGCGGCAGCTGGCAAGCCGGCCGATCACCGGGCAGGGAGCAAGTCCTGCGGTACTCCCGCCAAGGCCAGGGGCAAGGGAAGGCCCTCCGCCACCACCGCCAAAACCCCCACCGTCGCCACCACCGCAGCCGCCGCCACTGTCGCCGCCGCTGCCGCTACTGCTGCAACTTCCGCAGCGGGGCCCTCGCAGGGGGCCCGGGAGGGGGCTGAAATGGAGTGCCAGTAACGGCCCCATTACGCCTTCTCCAGGCGAACATCAACCACTGCGCCTGCGCTCAGGATCTGTTGCTCCAGAGCGTGGCGCAGTGGTCGATTAACATCGCCGTGGTCGCTGAACCGTACTTTGTCCCGCCCAGGGATGACTGGGTGGAGGACCTTAGCGGCTCAGTGACCATAATTGCGTCGGTCGCCGCCGGTACCCCGACCCTTGAGAGTGTCAGGAAGGGTCAGGGGTGCGTAGCAGCACGGTTCGGGGAGATCGTTGTAGTGGGAGTCTACTTCTCCCCGAGCCGAACTCTCGCCGAGTTTCACAACTCCCTCACGGAGTTGAGTGTCGTCATCGGAAGCCATTCCCTCCCCGTGCTTGTGCTCGGGGACTTCAATGCCAAGAACTTGGCTTGGGGTTCTCGTTACACGGACGTGCGGGGTAGAATGGTGGAGGACTGGGCTCTGGAGACAGGCCTGGTCGTCCTAAATCGGGGTTCTGTCCCCACGTGCGTGCGGATGCGGGGCGAGTCGGTGGTGGATATCTCGTTCGCCAGCCCCGCTCTGTCGCCGCGTGTCGTTGACTGGCGCGTCATGGAGGGGGTGGAGACCTATTCCGACCACCGGTACATCCGGTTCGACGTCTCTACCCAGTCCTCAAGCGTGCCGGTCCTACAGGCCCCGAGTGGTCCGCGATGGGCGCTGAAGCAGCTGGACCGGGAGCTCCTCCTGGAAGCCTCGATCGTGCAGGCCTGGGTGTCATCACCAGTCAGGCCTGCCGACATCAACAACGAGGCGGGTTGGTTCCAGGAGGCCATGTCCGACATTTGCGACGTGGCAATGCCCCGAGTTCGGCCAGGAAGCGCCCGGCGTCAGGTGTACTGGTGGTCGCGAGAGCTGACGTCTCTGCGCAAGGCGTGCGTTGCCACGCGGCGCCTGTACGCCAGGCATCGCAGGCTCCGCATCCGCCCTCCGGATGCGGCAGCCATTGAGGCGGAGCTGTACGAGGGGTACAGAGCGGCGAAGACCACCCTCCAAGAGGCTGTCCGGCGGGCCAAGAACTTGGCCCGCGAGGAGATGCTGGAGTCTCTGAACGGAGATCCGTGGGGGCGCCCTTACAAGATGGTGCGGGACAAACTCCGCACCCGGGCCCCCCCGTTGACGCAGAGTCTCCGGCCTGAGCTCGTGGAGGACGTGGTGAGCGCTTTGTTCCCTTCGCGAGGGGAGCATCCTCCCCCGCCTATGGCTCCGCCGCCGCGTGCGGTGCCGGAAGCGGACCACACCGATGACGATGACGACGTTCCGGAGGTGACTGGGGTAGACCTGAGAGTGGCGGTACGCAGGCTGAAAACCAGAAATACCGCCCCGGGACCCGATGGCTTGCCTGGCAAAGCCTGGGTCCTGGCCTCTGAGGCTCTCGGGCCCCGACTGGAAGGGCTCCTAAGCGCATGCTTGGAGAGAGGCCAGTTTCCGCTTCGTTGGAAGACGGGGAAGCTGGTCCTCATCCGGAAACCAGGGCGCCCTGCGGACTCTCCGTCCGCATACCGGCCCATCGTGCTGCTCGACGAGGTGGGCAAGCTCTTTGAAAGAGTCATTGCCAACCGCCTCGCCGGGCACCTTGCGGGGATGGGGCCGGATCTTGCGGAACACCAGTTTGGTTTCCGCAAGGGGCGCTCGACGGTGGACGCCATCATGCGCGTGAGAGCCCTCACGACGGGGGACGCGGTGTCCCGGGGCGGGGTCGTCTTGGCGGTGTCTCTTGACATCGCCAACGCCTTCAACTCCATGCCCTGGAGCTGCATTAGGGAGGCACTCCGGTATCACCGGGTGCCGACCTACCTTCGTCGTGTGGTCGGGGACTACCTGACGGATAGAGCCGTCATCTACCCTGGTCGAAGCGGAGAATGGAACCGGCGAGAGATGTCGTGCGGTGTTCCACAGGGATCGGTTCTGGGACCGGCCCTGTGGAACATCGGTTACGACTGGGTGCTGCGCGCCGACCTCCCTACCGGCGTCAGCGTAGTTTGCTACGCTGACGACACGCTGGTACTGGCACAAGGGAGGTCGCACGAGGCGGCGGCCGAAAACATGACACGCGGGGTTGCGATAGTCGTGGAGAGGATCCGGCAATTGGGTCTCGAGGTGGCACTGCACAAGTCCGAGGCCATGTGTTTTCATGGGCCTCGGAATGCGCCACCGTCGGGATCCCTACTGACGGCAGGAGGGGTTTCCATCGGCGTCGGGTCGACGTTGAAGTACCTAGGACTCGTCCTCGACAGCCGGTGGAACTTCGTGGAGCACTTCCGACGTTTGGCTCCCAAACTGGAACGGACAGAGGCTGCCTTCAAGCGGCTCTTGCCCAACCTGAGGGGTCCAAACGCCTCCTGCCGGAGGCTATACGCGGGGGTCGTGCGGTCCATGGCCCTTTACGGGGCCCCGGTGTGGGCGCGTTCTTTGAGGCGGCAAGCCGCCCACTACCTGAACGCGCCCCAAAAAGTAATAGCCATAAGGCTAATCCGGGGGTACCGCACGATCTCCGGCGAAGCGGCTAGCCTCCTTGCCGGATTGCCGCCATGGGATCTGGAGGCGATAGTCCTCGCACGCCTGCACGAATGGCGCGCGGAGGCACTACGTCGGGAGGAAACTCCGCTGCCGCGGCAAATTGCTGCTCAGCGGACAGACCTCCGCCGTGATCTCATGGCGACATGGAGAGAGCGACTGTCGCAACCCCGTGCAGGGCACGCCACCATAGTGGCGATAAGTCCCCTCTTTGAGGAGTGGCTAGAGAGGCGCCACGGCGCCCTCACCTACCGCCTGACGCAGGTCCTCACCGGACACGGTTGTTTCGGGAGGTTCCTGCACCGAATCGGGCGGGAGGAAACGCCCGGGTGTTTCCACTGCGAGGATCGTCCGGAGGACACGGTGGAGCACACCGTGGAGGTCTGCCCCGCTTGGGCGGAGCACCGCCGTGTCCTCGTAGCGGCGATTGGCGGCGGCGATCTCTCGCGTCAGGCCTTGGTTCAAGCCATGGTCCGGAGCGAGAGGGAATGGGAAGCCGTCACCTCCTTCTGCGAAGCAGTCATGCTAGTGAAGGAGGTGGCGGGACGTGAGAGAGAAAGAACCTCACGTCCCAGTCGCCGCGGGAGACGCCCTGGGCGTTGGGGGTCACGTGGTGGCTCCCGGCCACCGTAGGCGCGGGCCTGTGGACGGCGAGTTATGGGCCAGCTCGCCGTCCGGCCGTCTTATGACGACAGGCCGTGTCGACGGCGCGGTCGTGTTCCACGCGCGCCTCAAAGAGATGTCAGCAAATAAGTAGGGGTCCGCAAGGGCCGATGCCTGCCAGGGCTGCGGGACTGTTCGAAAGAGATACCGTAGCCCTGGAACACAAAGGGCAAAGAAGGAACATGGATGGGTTTTAGTCAGTACAAGTCTGACACTCCCTTCCGCTCCGCCCAGAGTGGGGGGGGTCATTTGATGATTTCCCATCCGGAAAAAAAAAAAAAAAAAAAAAAAAGCGTCAGCTATTGAAGCAACCCCGCCGAGGTCCAACCCAGCTGTTGTAGAGGAAGATGATAGGGTTGCCATGGTAAGTAGCCAGTGCAACGACCGATTGAGGAGCGCTCTGGAAGATGCGCTTCGCGAGTATCGATCCACTCCTACCGAACTTAGGCCCCTATTACCACGGTTACCCATGCATAATAAAAATAGGGCGCTGGTGTGTGCCTTGGACTCACAACTCAAGAATATATTCGAGAGTAGCGAGAACCTCGTTGATACACACTCGATCCTGTACTGTAGGGCTGTTGCGGCATGTCGTTTAGCTAATGTCAAATTCCCAAATTGTGACGTAGCTACTCGACCAAAACCAGCCGTACCAGCCTGGCAGCGCAGGATCAAGTGCCGCTCCGAGCAGACCTGGCCGGTCTGCGCGAGTCTGGCTCTCGCGAGGCGCCCCAAAATGGGGGCCAGCAGCGACCAAGTCAGCCCGTGCCAGTGGAGAACCAGGTTCTGAACCTGGTTCGGCAGGAGCTGGCTGCCTTCCAGGCACGGTTCTCCGTTCTGGAGGGCATTGTCCTGCGCCCCCCCCCCCTGGCGGCAAACAAGGCGGCCACATATGCGGCTGCTGCGGCCTCCGCACCGGGGTCGTCCAGCCAGCCCTCCGGCAGGGTTACGTTGGCCCCCGAAAAGCCAGCTCTGGCGAAACCAGCTCCAGTCGGGAGGGTGGCGGCCCTGAGGCAGAGCAAGGCGGTGCTGTCTCCTCATACGTGAGTTTCTGTAAGTACTCACTTACTGTAATTTTGCAAGATTTTTTCGTCATCGAGTAAATGTTAAGACTTTTATTTATTTTGTTGTAGATGTAGGGGCCAATAAACGAAGCAAATCTATTGCTAAATTTGGTTCTAAAAGAGATGGTTTGTGGGCAAACCAAGTGTTTTGTGCGCTTATTTAGAGTGTGAGGGTTGTAAAAGATATTTTTATGTTGCATTAATATAATATTGAGAAGAAAAGTTGTCTTACTGAAAGGACTCCACAGAATTCATAAAGCTGCGAGGTAGGGAACAATCTTGGTTTGAAAGTGCTAACCTTCAGAATGGCACGCTGGGCAATCTCAACAGGTTTTATGATAGTTTTAGGGGATCCTCCCCATGATGTAATACAGTAAGTAATAAGAGACTGGCAGAGGGCAAAGTATATCCGCTTCGTCGTGTCGGAGGGTCTTAAAGATGTAAATGAACTTCCTGATCCTACCACAGAGGGCCTTAGTGTGTTCCTTAAAGTTGAGGTTCCTGTCTATGATGACGCCTAGATATTTTATATCTGTTATTCGCTCTAGTTTAGGACAAGAACAGTTTTCTCTAGAGGAATACCCATGTGCTATGATGTTATGTTGATCATTATTGATTTCTGTGTTTGATCGTATACTGAAGCAAACATATTTGGTTTTATCCACATTTAGAGTTAACACATTGTCCTCGAACCATTCCCCCACAGTATTGAAACCATCTTGGGCAGCTTTGAAAGCCCCTTCCCAAGTATCTGCAGAAAAAGCGAGAGCAGTATCATCTGCAAAGGAGATAATTTTTCCATGGGGAAGCTTGAGACTCGTGAGGTCGTTTATATAGACGAGAAATAGGGTTGGACCTAGGATACTGCCTTGGGGAACTCCGTACGTAATCGGAAGGTCTCCACTGTCGACGTTACCAATCTTAACCCTCTGAAGCCGACCAGTCAAATAACTTTCGAAGAGTTTTAGTTGGGTTCCTCTGATTCCAAGCAGTTCCAATTTTTTTAGTAAGATCGGGACAGAAATCGTATCAAAAGCTTTGGCTAAGTCCAGAAACCCCGTAAGTGATTTTTGTTTTTTATCAAGGTTATTGCTAAAAATATATAAAATATATAACCCTAAAATATGACTCAAGTAAAATAACCCAGAGAAGAAAAGATCTAATCGTTCAAATTCACCATACAAAAACTGTATTTGCGGGGAGACAATACAACAAGCGATCAGCTTTTCTTTATAATAAAATTAATAGTAAAATTAACATATACCCAAAACAATACTACGAATGTAAAAAAACTTTAACATATTGGATAAAATTACTAAATTATGACGACATGGAGACACTCTTGGAACACATTAAGTAAAATCTTGTGCTAATTAGGTAGTAATAATGACATAACTTAACCACACCTTTATCTATAAACACCAAATGCACAACACACACATGCACTCACACACGCGCACGCACACACACACACACACACACACACACACAACACACACACAAATAAGATAAGTAATACCTTAGCTGTAAATACCTAGTTCATATGAGATCGTTAACAGCTTGATCTGTTGATTTGCCATCACGAAATTCGTATTGGTTTGTTGAAAGCATATGTTTGGATTCTAGATACCCAACTAACCTTGTATTGATAATTCTCTCTAGAAGTTTAGAGAGTATCTTTCTCGTAGGCTCTTTTGACTTTTTTTAGTAGGTTATTACAAAAGTTTCAGTAGCGCGTATAGGTAGTCTTTAGGGTTAAATTGTCTGGAGAGGGTTTATATTTACGGTGTAACTTATCTCTATTTCTGATACAGCGTAAAAGGCCTTGCGTTATCCACGGCTTTATTATCTTCTTACGTCTCGATAGGGTTACTACCTCAGTGTTATTAACTATCGCTTGTTGAAGACGTTTTGTCAAGTAGAGTAGAGAATCATTTGGATTAGGTAAGTCATAAACAGGATTTAAGTTAATATACAAGATATCTTGTTTCAAGCTTTTCGTGTCAACTTTTTTAATTGACGTAAGAGAGAATTGAGTAGTTTTCTTGAAGTTTAGGTTTAGTAAGACGGGGTAGTGGTCTGTCAAAGTGGAGTCAAGAACGATGGTCACAGATTGGCCGATGTAGATTTTCTAGCGTCCGTGTCCTGGTTACGTTTCGGCGACCTCTTTGGGGAAACTGAAGGTTTTGTCTGTGCGATTATGGACGAAATTATGTTGACGAACAACTACCGGAAATATATTATGAAGGACGGGACGGTTGACGTGTGTCGGGCATGTCACCGTTCGGGTGAGTCTATCAGACATATTATTTCTGGTTGTTCTCGTCTGACTAACGGCGAGTACTTGGCACAGGCACAACCAAGTAGCCAGGATTATTCACCAGCAACTTGCCTTGAAATATAAACTTGTGGAATCTGAGGTACCGTACTACAACTATGTGCCCGACCCAGTTCTCGAGAAAGACCATGTCACGTTGTACTGGGATCGGTCTATCATTACTGACAGGACTATTGTCGCCAATAAGCCTGACATAGTAGTGATAGACCGATCAGCGCGCCGCGTAATGATAGTCGATGTTACCATCCCGCATGACGAGAACCTCGTGAAAGCTGAGAAGGAGAAACAAATTAAATATTTCGACTTAGCACACGAGGTTGTCGACATGTGAAATGTGAACTCGGCTATCATTGTGCCGATCGTCGTGACGGCCAATGGCCTTATAGCCAAGAGCCTCGACGACCATCTTTCGAGGCTCTCCTTAGGCGGTTGGATCAAGGGCCTGATTCAGAAGGCAGTACTCCTCGATACGGCTCGCATTGTGAGGAGGTTCCTGTCTTTTGAGCCCTAACCACCGGTAGCTTGGACCCTGCTCCCGATAACGGCGGACCACTATTTTTTATATTTTTAAATGTTTTTTTTATATTGTTTTGTATAAGAATATTTAAAAATGTATTTAATATGTATAAAAAGTAAATAAAGGAAATAATAATAATCTGTGGCCCGAGTGTCAAATTGACAGCACGTATTTTTATCATACTAAAATTTTATTTAATTTTTTATCGATTTAACCCATATTTAAAATGTATTTATCAATAATTATGATAATGAGAAAAAAAAACAGATACTTCAGAAAACCCTAAAATCGAAATATTGGAAAATATGTATGTACGACGTACGTCATAAAAAATGCTGACCAGACGCCGGGCCAAATTACTCGAGACACACCCACCATCTCCGGGCTCGTCACTCAACTCCGCCTCGCAGCCGCCGGGACGCGCCACATCCGTGAGCGCTGCGTCGCCGGTCGTTGCAGTTGCGTCGAGCTCGAGTAACGAGTTTTTCTCCCCGCCGTCGATACCACGGCCACCACGACGAGGAAGAGGACGGCCACCAGCGGGCTTGGGACCTCGAGGCCAACAGGCCACGAACAGGGTCCCCCCGCTGCCGGTGGAAATGTGTCGCGCATTCGACGGACGCAGTCCATGAACGGAAAGGTAATGCGCACATATTATGGGGCTACAGAGGGAGAAATTAACCTGACCGCGTACCGTGTTCGGATGCTCTCTTTATTTCAGGAGCTTGAGCCAGCTGTCAACGTGTCGGCGCAACGACTATCGGATTAATTGCGAGTCATCCAGCGTAATCGTATGTTGGATGACACCGTACTTGATCGCTTGCGGACTGAAATGCAGAGTAGCCATGTGATTACCACGCCACCGCAGGCTGTGGTTCCACCACAGTCTACCATAATAACAAATCGCGATAACGACGTGAGTAATGACATGGTTACTAATGTATGTACCCAGTGCAATAAGGAAATGAGGAGTGCTTTGGAGGGTGCAATTTGAGAATATCGGTTCATGCAACCCGATCTTAGACCACGCATACCTCGTTTGCCCATGCATAACAAAAGTAGGGTGCTGGTGGCTGTTCTGGATTCGCAGTTGTCAAACTATTTTGATAACTACGAAGACCTCACCGATGCTCACTCAATCCTATATGGTGCGGCTGTAGCGGCATGTCGTGTAGCTCATGTCAAATTTTCTGATGACAGAGCTACACAACCTAAACCAGCCGTACCAGCATGGCAGTACAGGATTGAACGACGTATTGGTGAGGCCAGAGCACTCATCGGCAAACTGATCAGGGAGGGCAATACTCGCCCTAAAGTGATGCGTTTTGTGAGGCGGGCGTTCTCGCAGACTGATATTAGTCCTCGAGACTACATGTCCCTTGTCACAGAGCGCATCGACTTCCTGAAGCAGAAAGTGTATGTATGGGTATAAACCGTATTCGTAGGTATAAGCGGCGGGTGGACCGATACACTGAGAATAGCACATTCCAAAGAGATGAAACGAGGGTTTATAGGGTTTGCGAGCGACCGGACCAAGGTGTGGCTGACATGTGCCTGCCGGATGATGATACCATGTGTTCGTTCTGGCGCAGCATCTGGTCGGTGCCTGTTAGCTATACCGAGGGTGAATGGACTCGGGAGGTCGAGTGAGCGTGCGATCTAGTACCAGAAATGGGGGCAATCCAATCACTATCAGCCCCCAAGATGTAGTTCGTGCAGTCCGTCCGTTACCTAACTTTAAATCTCCAGGGCCGGATGGGCTGCACAACTTCTGGATTAAATGATTTACAAGGTCGCACGCTCGCCTGGCGATCCTGTTCCAGTCAGCTTTAGAGTCAGGGTCGCTGCCAATGTTCCTGACAACACTTATAACCCACCTGTTCCATAAATCGGGTAGTGCTGCGGAGCCCAAAAATTATAGACCGATTACCTGTCTTCCGACGGTCTATAAAGTTCTTGTTGGGTACGCAAGGTATGAAAATGAGACTCGTGGTGATGGCTGATGGAATGCATGTATTTAGAAAAGACGGTCCCTTTTATACAAAATTTGTAACAAAAAATCAATGCATAGTAGGTACATATAAAAACTTAGTTTGGGCACAATATTGTCGATGTACCCTACGTACTATATTGTTACTGTGAGGATGATATTCCGCTACAGTACACCCCCTCAAGCGAAGCGTACAACTGGTTTCACAGTTCTTCCTGATCGCGTTGTTTTCTGTGTGTCATTATGTCCTTGCTCGTTCATAGTGTAGGCAGGCTTCAGACGGTCGATCGAGACGTTGGTTACTCTTCCTGGTAGTTGCAGCTTGTAGTATTTCTCACATCTTTCCAATACGGGATATGGGCCTTCATATGTATCGGCTGTAATGGTTTTTTTGTGCAATCTCTTCGTAGGTAAACATTTTCGCAGGTACGTAGGTCGGAATGTACAAACATTTTGTTGTTGCTATGCATGATCTCGGCTGGTCGGTATGCGTTGATAGTCTGTCGCAGCTGTTCGACGAAATCGTGACTCATTTGGCTTCCTTTTGTTTCAACAAAAAAATCTCATGGTAATCGCAGCGATGTTCCGTAGGTATATTGTGCGGGACTAATTAGTGTGTCGCTGCGAGTAGCCGCGCGTAATCTAAGTAATACGGTCGGTAACTCGTCAAACCACTTTCCGTTCGCACTAGTAGTGCAGCGCGCGGTAAGTGCGGCTTTGAGTGAGCGGTGCCAGCGTTCGATGATTCCATTTGATTGTGGGTGATATGCAGTTGTTCTCGTTCTGTTTATTCCCATTAATTTCATTAATTCAGAGAAGAGTTGGCTCTCAAACTGGCGGCCTTGATCGCTTGTTATCGTGATAGGACAACCAAATCTTGTTATCCAGCCTTCGTATATCGCTTTGACTATTGTTTCTGCAGTTATGTCGTGGAGAGGTAATGCTTCGGGCCATCGCGTGTACCGGTCGATAATAGTGAGCAGGTACTTGTGTCCATATTGTGAGGGTGGTAGGGGCCCAACAATGTCGACATGGATATGTTGGAATCGTTCCGATGGTGGGAAAGTTGCAATTTGACTCGTTGTGTGTCGACTAACTTTTGACTTTTGACAGGCTTCACAGGCTTTCGACCATCGTCCCGCGTCAGCGTTCATTGAAGGCCAGAAGTATTTTTCACTTAGTATTTTTCTTGTTGTGCGTGTGCCGGGGTAGCTAAGGTTATGTACACTTTCGTACGCTGCTCGGCGAAATGTTTCGTATAGGTACGGGCGAATATGTTGTGTTGATGTTTCGCACAGTATTTTGCAATTTGTGTTTGGTGGAACTATGCGCTTCAATTGTAAATTGCTTTGTTTTTGTAGGTCATGGATAGTGCTATCTCTTTCTTGCGCTGTAGCTAGTTGCTTGTAGTCAATCGTTGTAGGACAAGTGATGGTTTCTGTGTTGATCCGTGATAATGAATCTGCAACTATGTTGTCTTTCCCGCTGATATGACGAATGTCGTTTGTGAATTCGCTAATGTACATGAGTTGTCGGGCTCGGCGCGGTGTCTCGCTGTCTGTCGATGTTTTATTTATCGCGTAGGTTAATGGCTTGTGGTCGGTGAATATTGTGAGATGTCTTCCTTCGAACATTTTTCTAAAATGCTTCACGGCCATGTATATAGTTAATAGTTCTCTGTCGAATGTGCTATATTTGACTTGCGCGCTTGACAATGCTTTGGAGAAATAACCCAGTGGCTGCCATTTGTTGTGTACATATTGTTGCAGTACAGCACCAGCGCACTTATCAGAGGCGTCAGTCATCAATGCGATCGGTGCGTTATTTGAGGGGTGAGCTAGTAATGCTGCGTTTTGTAAGCCAGCTTTACATAGCTCAAATGCCTTCTTGGCTTCGTCGTTCCATACGATCTTTGTTTTGTCTCGATTCTTGCTGTTGTGCAAATATGCATTTAGAGGTGCTTGTATTTCGGCTGCCTTTGAAATGCAGTTTCTGTAGAAGTTGACGGTGCCAAGGAATCTTCTCAATTGTTCAATGGTTGTGGGTAGTGGAAAGTTGGTGATTGCTTCTACTTTTTCTGCTGGAGGTTTGATGCCATCTTGTGAGACAGTGAGTCCAAGGAATTTGATCACTTTCTTGCCTAGTACACATTTCGATGGGTTTACAGTGATGCCATATTTGTTCAGTCGTTGCAGGACGGTGCGTAAATGCTGTCTGTGTTCTTCTTCTGTACTGGAGCTTATGATGATGTCATCCACAAAAGGGTAGGCAAAATCGAGTTCGTGAAGTACCTCATGAATGAAGCGTTGGAAAGTCTGTCCAGCATTTTTCAGACCAGGGCACATTCGGGGAAATTCAAATAGCCCGAATGGTGTGATAATGGCTGTTTTTTCAATGTGATCTTCCAGAACAGGCAATTGTTGGTAAGCTCTATTTAGGTCAAGCGTTGAGAATACCTGCTTCCCGTGCAACTGGTAAGTGAAATCCTTCAAACGTGGTACCGGATATCGGTCTGGCTTAATTATGGCGTTAAGTCTTCTATAGTCTCCACATACATGTAAGTCTCCGTTTGGTTTGGGTACCACGTGAAGTGGACTGGCCCATTGGCTCTTGCTTGGTCGGCATAATCCCTGATCCATCATGGTTTGAAATTCTTTCTTCGCAGCTTCGTAACGGTGAGGTGGCAGTGGACGTGCTTTGCAGTATAATGGCGGCCCTGTTGTTTCGGTATGGTGCTCGACGTTGTGCTTCGGAGTATTTTTCATAGTGGAAAGTCTTGTTATATCGGGGAATTCCGCTAATATGTCATGATATTTTTGTTCCAGGTCTATGGTTCTGATTGTTGGTGCTGTAGATTTGCAAATGGAAGTTTTCACTGACAAGTTAGTTATCTTGTCGATTAAACATTTTCTAGCGAGGTCGACTAGAAGGTGATGGTGCTTCAAGAAGTCAGCGCCGATGATGGGCTTACTGACTGCTGCTACGACGAACTTCCATCTGAATGGTCGTCTCAGGTTGAAATCTAGATCTATTGTTTTTTCACCGTGGGTGGGTATTTCTGTGTTGTTTGCTGCATAAAGTTTGATTGCGGTGGGCTTGAGGATTTCGCAGCGTTTTCGAGGAATGACGGATACGGATATGTTTGCACCAGTATCGATGAGAAAGCTTAGATTTGTCTTCTTGTCTTTCAGAAATAGACGGTGTGATTTTTCCCAGGCGCTAGATTCCGTCTCTGCTAACACCTGCTTTAGTTTCCCGTGCTTGAAGGGTGCTTATCTTCATAAGTACATGGTCTAGTACATTTTCGAGCTTGTCCGCTGAACTTTCGATGATAATAACAAACGGAATTGTCGTAGTTCTCAGTCCTGTGTTGTTGATTTGAATCCGACCGGCGGTTACCGTGAGGCGATCTGTATGAACTGCGTGATCGATGACGGGCGCCTCGCCAGTTGCGCTCGCGCTGCCTTCCGTAGCGGTTGTGGTGTGTTTTTAATTCCGATATTTCTGTCGCCAACATGTCGATCTTCGCGTGAAGTAATGCGTCCACCACCCACTCCACCAGTAGCTACAAATCATTTCAAATCAATCATGAAATGATTTGTAGCTACTGGTGGAGTGGGTGGTGTTGACGATGATGACGTGTTGTGGACTGCTGATATTTGGTGGTGAAGTTGTTCCAGCATTTTATTGGCCATTATTGCTAACTCACTTAGTTCGGTTTTCTTGGCTATAGTTTCGCTCACAGTTAGAATGGCGCGCACAGATGGGGTAGGTGCTTTGTCCATATAACACGCAGCGTGTTGTCAGCGATGTTGTTACCGGCTAAATTTTGCATGCGGCGTAGTAGTTGCGACGGCTTCAAATCTCCTAGTTCCACGTTGGACAGTAACCTCTCGAGTTTAGTGTGGTCGCTCTCGTCGTAGGTTTGGATGAGCCTCATCTTCATGGTGGCGTATCTGTTATTTTCTGTGGCATTTCTGGTATCGAACATGATGTCTTGAATTTCGTCTAGATCTTGTAGGTCGAGTTGGCGGATGAGCAACTCTGATAGTTCCTTGTCGCTTAGTTTTCCTGCAGACACGATCGCTTCAAATTGCAGGAACCAGAGCTTGATTCTATTTCTCCATAGAGGCGGTATCCGTTGGTTGTACGAGACGGCTGACAGTTCGTGCGAATCTTTTTGCGGCGATGTTGTGTCGCTTCCATCGTTCTGCTTCGAAATAATCGGGTTCATGTTTGTTTCTAGGTGTTTCTTCAGTCGGGGTCACCACTGTTGGGTACGCAAGGTATGAAAATGAGACTCGTGGTGATGGCTGATGGAATGCATGTATTTAGAAAAGACGGTCCCTTTTATACAAAATTTGTAACAAAAAATCAATGCATAGTAGGTACATATAAAAACTTAGTTTGGGCACAATATTGTCGATGTACCCTACGTACTATATTGTTACTGTGAGGATGATATTCCGCTACACATCCATTTTGAAAGCTAAAATTAATAAACACATTGAAGACAATTCTGTCATGTCCGTTTCTCAAAATGGATGTAGGAAAGGGTCCCGCGGTACTAAGGAGCTACTCCTCATTAATATCGCCATTAGTCAACAGGTTCCCCGTTCCCGAAGGGATCTGTCGACATGTTGGATAGACTATAAGAAGGCCTATGACTCGGTGCCACATACATGGCTCATGAGGGTGCTAGAGTTGTATAAAGTTAATCCAACTCTGCGCACCTTCTTGATGTCATGTATGGGGCAATGGAGGACAGTCCTTCGCTATCCAGGATGTCGGCAAATCCAGAGGAATAGCGAGCCGATAAGGATAGAGGCAGGTATATTTCAGGGCGATAGTTTGAGTCCACTTTGGTTCTGCTTAGTCTTGAATCCTCTTAGCACGCTGCTGGAGGATTTAGGTCTAGGCTATCGGTTGAGAAGAGGTGGTCAAGTAATATCTCACCTCTTTTACATGGGTGACCTGAAACTCTTTGCCCCCAACGATTTGCAACTGATGGAGCTACTGAAAGTAACTGAAACTTTCAGTAGCGCCATCAGGATGGAATTTGGTGTGGACAAATGTGCGGTCATGCATGTAAAGCGAGGGGCGATTGTGGAATCTGTGGGAACCCAGCTTTCGGATTCCATAAATCTTAGATCACTCTCAGCAACCGAAACCTATAAGTATTTGGGTATGTCGGAAGCGCTGGGCATCAATGTTGCTGACATGAAGCAATCGTTGAAGGAACGCTTCTTTGGCCGCCTGAAAAAAGTATTTAATAGTCTTTTATCTGGCGGCAATAAGGTACGTGCCTTCAACGGTTGGGTCATGCCGGTTTTGATGTACGCTTTCGGCATACTCAAATGGATTCAGACAGAACTAGACGCCCTGGATAGGAGGGTCTGAAAATTGTTGACGGCATATCGAATGCATCACCCGCGTTCTTCTGTTATGAGACTGTATATCCCGCGGAGGTGTGGGGGTCGAGGCTTTTTAAACGCTAAGACTCTCCACAATCGCGAGATATGCAGTCTCAGGGAATATTTCCTTGAAACCGACGTGGGGATGTATCGAGATGTGGTCGCGGTGGACAAGGGGCTCACCCCGCTTTCCTTGGCTAAAGAGAACTGGCGCAAACCTGTAGTGCTTGACACTAACGACCGCATGGAGGTATGGCAGAGTAAGGAGCTTCACGAACGCTTTTTCCGGGCCCTGCATGGGCCCGATGTAGACCTATCAGCGTCCGTAGCCTGACTACGTTCCGGGGACCCCTTCGGAGAAACCGAAGGTTTTGTCTGTGCAATTATGGATGAAGTTATGATGACGAATAACTACCGGAGATTTATTGTGAAGGACGGTACGGTTGACATATGTCGGGCATGCCACCGTCCAGGCGAATCAATCCGTCACATTATCTCCGGGTGTTCTCGTCTGGCTAACGGAGAGTACTTGCATAGACACAACCTTGTAGCCAGGATTATCCATCAGCAACTTGCTCTAAAATACAACCTTGTGGAATCGGAAGTACCGTACTATAAGTATGTGCCCGATCCAGTTCTCGAAAATGGCAGTATCACATTGTACCAAGCCATCATCACTGACAGGACTATTGTAGCCAATAAGCCTGATATAGTGGTGGTGGATTGGTCAGAGCGGCGCGCAATGATTGTTGACATATTGGTCCCGCATGATGAGAACCTCGTGAAAGCCGAGAAAGATAAGCAAATCAAGTATCTTGACTTGGCTCACGAGGTTGTCGACATGTGGGATGTGGACTCAGCGATCATTGTACCGATAGTTGTATCAGCCCATGGCTTAATTCCAAAGAAAATATTTTCATTCAAAAGCAAACAAAAAGTAGAAGGAGTAGTAGTAGTTTTCTGAGAACCAAACCAATACACTAACAATGCAATTATGAATAGGAAAACGCATCTGTCATTAGTTTTTTAATTCTACCTCCTCTTAATAAAGATAATATTATACGAGTACTAGCACGAGTACTCTGACGAGCAATTATGTGTTTATTGGTCTTCATATTCAGTTTTACAAGGCGTTTTTATTTCGGAATTCTAATTAATCGGTACTTTTATAATCGGAATTCGTATTTTTGATGTTTAGTGTTATCATTAAGTCGCACTTTTTGTTATTCGATCTATTGAAAATCGGAATTTTGAGAATAGTAATCTATACACCGTGACTTTTTAGTCGTCTTACAAAGGTCGTCCACTCAATGTAGCCGACATAAATTAATAGCTCAAGGCGTGATTTTATTCAGCTTCCTTATGGAAGCTAAAAAAAATCACGCCAAATCAGGCTGCGTGGTGACCACGTTTTAGTGCGGACAACTAGGTAACAGAACAAGCTTATAACTTTGTGATTTTTCATGATACAGCTTTGAAATTTTGTACATTGAATTTTTACATAAAAATACTAGACAGGTGTATCAGGTTTCGCATATACTAAAACTAATGTTGTATATTAGGATTTTAACCTCTTTGCATGTGTTTCAACAAAGTAAATTATTTGATTTCAAGAATAGACTAAAGATGCAATTTGTGCATATCCCATACTGTTTTCTAGTAATACCGCCCGTGCGCCCGCTTCACAGTTTTTACGACTGACTCCGACACAGCTACTGCGACCAAATATTGAGATTTGTTTACCATAAACATACATACATAAATCCGTTGCGTATGGGTTTTTAATAGAAATGTTATTGTTTCCTCAATGAGCTTAGGCATTATTAATTAATACACAGAAACTATAACGCTTATCTGCAGACCTGTTACTTAACCTCATCTCTTCGGCTACACCATAGGTGCATTTTTTTTTAATTTGCCTATTCAAACTCAGACTCAAAGCATTTATTTCAATTAGACCATAACAAGCAAAGTGAATGTCAAAAAAAAAACAAAAAAAAGCGAAGCTACAGTCACAAGGCATAATAACTTGAGAAAGTATTTTCTCAAGTTATTATGCCTTGTGACTGTATTGCCTTGCTTATGCCTTGTGTTTGAATTGTAGTTGCACATTCCAAAGCGTAGATCTCTATGGAGAAGAATGGGCAAGAAACTCTATGGCCGTACGAAACCTGGCATCTTGTACAATCGCGTGACGGAAGACGTTGCGTTCGGCGCTCGGCGCGCGGAATTTATAAATTATTGTGAAATTTACAAATTATTGCTATTATGGAATGTTTTTTTTTTTTATTTATTGATAGACTAATTGCAAGGCAAACCGGGCTTCTGGGCTTGTATGGTAGGTGCGCCACAAGAATTCTGTATAAATGTCTATGATTTTTTGTCTGTTATGATGTTTGATTCCCTGTGTGGTCATTAAGCTATTGATTCAGAGTTTGGTTATACAGGTGCATATTGGGGCAAATACTTTCCAAACTGCCGAACACAAAGCTTTGAGCGTAAAACAAATAGGAAACCCCCTACTCCCTTCACATTAGCAGCCATCGCATCGCACGGCTCGCGTCCAGTCGGGCGGCGCGGCGAGGCGCCGGGGCGGCGCGCGGCGCCTCTATCGAACGATTCCTAAGGACGGGAATCCTCTATGCAAGAACATTATCAGGCCATGACGCGACGTACCGTCTAGAACAATGCAGTTGCCGGATATCACATACTAAGAAATTGTAAAAAATTACCAGCTGCGTAGGATTATGTGTTAGCTTAAGCTAAAAGTAACTGAGGATTACTTCATAAAAGTACACTGATGCCAGTACTGAACCTTAACCTAATGATGCTAGTCGTCCAGTATACATTGTGTTTAGACTCAGAGACGCAGGGCTGCACCACGTAAAGTTCAATGAGAAGTTGTAGTAGCTCCTGAATAATTAAAGGACACTTTTTGCGTAGTAAGTAGTAACTTGTCAGTAGTCAGTGGAGAGGCCGGACGCCATCGAAGCCAGCGTGCTGTGTTGGAGCTACTTTACTCAAATACAGAACAAAATGAAATTATTTTCTTAGATATTTGTCTAGACTGAACCATTAAGTTGATTAAATAAGAGAACCAATTGAGAGACTGTAATAATTGAAGGAGACTATTTGTAAAAACATAATGAAAAAAAAGTATTATTATGATTGTTTTTTCATCTAAAATCTAAATTATGAGTCTTTTTTATAAGTGCTGTCATTTTTATTGAATCTGCGTCTCGTCAATATTGCTAATGGTTAGCAGTCTGTTTAATTTTACTCGTCGAAATAGTAAAAAATAATTGGTTACATTTTTTTTAAATATTTTTTTATTCAATGATCATAGCCTGACAACAAGCCAAAAGCGTTCGTATTCCAGTAATCCCTAAAACAGGAACCCATTGAGCAACGCACAAAGTCACGTAATTCTAAAGTAAATGAGAAGTAGCAGGCAGGATAGATCCGACGATATTTCTTCATTAAAGGGCGGCGTGCGATGAATTATTTACGTGCACATACATATGAATGCCCGCACATTGCTCACCGGACGCCTACTACACGATCAGTGGCTCACGGGCTCACTAAGCACTCCAAATAGGTTTGTTGTTATTTGCCTGGGTTGGAACCCCCCACCCCCCATCGCGCGCCTGGCTCGCCAACACACTGGTACACACGTAAGTGGAACAGGGAGAGATTTGCATGCGTCAGCTTGTTAGAATATCACAAACAGAATAAAACGACGCGAAATCGATTTCGTATAAATACGGTCAGAAGATGTTGCTAAAAAGTGGGAAACTAAATTTTCACACCACCTGCTCGTAAGTGCCAAATTATATTATAATATCATGCAAACCTAACGTAATGCAAGTCATTACTGCCCTAGGCTTTAGCCAAGCAGTATTATTGTACGGAATTTCATTACTGACCGCTGGTCAATAATGTGATTTAAATTTGGAACTTCAAATTCCCACAATCTGCAACACTTTTTGTAAATTAATAAATTTGCCATATCAAAATTACATTGGCCTCCATAGTTTATTCTGGGATCTTGATTTGTTAAAATTCTTCCCTTGAAATGTTGATATAGCCAGTCTGGTGCTCATGTCAAATTGTTCGCGTCTGTGTCTTCCTCCAGACTGGAGTAGGACTGGGCTGGACTTAATAATGACTTAAGTTGCTTATGGAAACTGTATCTATGCCGCTCAAACTTGCACAGAGTCAAGGACCGAACAAGCAAGGTTTATAGTCTCTGTCAAGTATTTCAAATGAACGAACACCCGAGTTGCTGTCCAAAATTTCAGTGTCTGTGGGCGGCTCCGGAGCGGAGCTCTATATATTTTGACGTAAATGGCTTATGAAAACTGTATATATCCCGCTCAAGCTTGCACAGAGTCTAGGAAACAGAACAAGAATATATTTTCTCTGTCAAGTATTTTCAAATGAACGAATGACGCGTTATGAACTAACCAAACCTGCGCGCCTCGCACCCGGCACTCGTAAATGACGTCATTTGTTATTGTTATGTTTGTGAGATGAAAAAAATGTATGGCGAGGTCTGTTCTTTTGTTTGATTTATGTAGTTAATTTAATAACGATTCCAATGATATTACTGGTAGAGAGCTAACTATCGTAAATTCTGAGATATCGTCGTTTTAATCAGACGCGCGCGACCACCCAGAAATGGCCTCACACAGACTTGTGATGACCCGCAACATGGCCGCCACAGATGAAGGGATGAATTTCTTTGAACTATCACGATGCGCCGTACGCGTATTAAATGAGATTCGACTACCGCCATTAATGAATCACAAAATGAAACATTCGAAGATACCGTTAATAGCTTACCTGATCTATCTAGTGACCACATTAACGATACCGAACAACAACAAATAACAAAATTAAAAGAACAGATTGACACCTTTGAGTTAGAATTAAACAGCGCACACCAGGAAATCGAATCTTTGTCTTTACAAAACTATAACCTAAAGCAAATAAACGTTGATTTGCAAGGAAAAAACGATAAATGTATAAAAAACTAAAACAAAGACCCGTCAAAAAACTTAAAAACTCCACCCCATCTAAGAAGAGTCTGAAAAATCACAAACAAACACAAACAGATCCTTCCGTTATGACTAAAAAACAAAAACATGAGATGACATCCACTGACATACAAAAAATTACGACTGTAAGAGAATTTCAACATCATAACATAGAAGATAGTCGTGATAATTTTTGTTCTACGTTAAATATGAAGCAAACTTCACCTAAAGTATCACCGTCTCTGTCCTACAAAGCGGATACTACAGGCAACAGAAATAAGCTATGTATTATGAGCAGCAACAATATAAATAAAATACTACCTATAGCAGAAGACATATTATTCTCTAACTTTGAATTATGCCATTACCTTAAACCTAACTGTGGAATTGAGAACTTAATTAACGACTTACATACGAAATTGGCGAACTACTCTGAAAAAGACTTCTGCATAATTTTCATAGCAGAAGAAGACTTCCGCGTAACAAGAAATTACACGAACCTCATTGTAAACATAAGAGAAACCTTAACAGCTATACGTCATACCAACGTTGTCCTTTGCTTTACTACGTATAAAAGCAGCGAATACACCTCAATGTTCAGTTGGAGAATGTCAATGTTTAATAATAATGTTGTACCTGGATAACCAAACTCACCAATACGCCTTCCTTCTGGACTCCAATTTAGAACTTACATATGACATGTTCTCCTACTATACCGGCAGATTAAATAACAATGGAATGAAAAACATATGTTATCATTTATACATTTTAATTAACAAACATATGAAAAATACCCTAGAAATAACTCAAATACCAGAAACCAATATGACATCTAAGAAACTACTAATTAACTTCAATGACACAGATTTAGCAACCAATAATATGGACTTTTTTCGTACACAATAGTATGCGAATCCTACATCAAAATATTGCCAGACTTTTGAACAAAGCAGATTTACTAACAATTCATCTACAAGAACTAACGGTAAGTCGAGGAAACATAGATGTTATATGCATAAGCGAGCACTTTATTATGCATGGTCAAGAACACCTATTAAAAATACCAAATTACAAGCTTGCCGCATGTTATGGAAGACGTGAGAAAAAACGGGGGGCGCCTGCATTCTGGTAAACAAGTCTTTTCAATACACAGAACTTGGAGATGCAACAAAATATTCAATAACAGGTGTAATCGAATGTTGTGCTATTGAACTGGTCGAACAAAAATTGATAATTGTATGTGTATACAGACCACCAAAGTCGAGAAATTTAAATACTTTTTATGATAATTTAGAAATAATTTTAAAAACACTATGTACCAACCCTAAGAAAAAAATTGTTGTTTGCGGTGACTTTAATATCGACAGGTTGAAAAGAAATAATATTAGTTTAGATTTTGAATATTTTCTGTTGGGATTTAACCTCAGACTGGAACTTGATCAACCAATTCGGCTGTCCAGTCTCCTGTCTGGATAATTTCGCTTATAATTCTAAGAATAAATGTAAATGAGAAGTAATAGACTTTGCCTTACCTGATCACGCTGCACAAATATTTGAGATAAAAGTAAACAAAACCTATAGATTGAACTCATGGCATGTAAAGAAATGGGACCTATCATTGGAAAACTTGTCCAAATTCAATACATCTATCTACACTGCCTTTCATTTGCTGAAATGTATGAGACAGAAAATGTTAATGAAGCATATAACATATTTATGCAGCACTTTAGTTTGTTATATAACCTATGTTTTTCCTTCAATCTAGTTAAAATAAAACCTAATAAAAAAATTAAGTGGGTTTCTAGGGGAATACGATTATGTAGTAGAAAGCAGCGTCACCTTCTATGGGAGCACAGACTTAGACCATCAAATGAAAACAAACATAAATTTAAAAATTACTCCCAGCGATTTAAGAAAATTTTAAGATTAACTCAAAAGGCTCAAAATAGCAATTTTATCAAGAAATTAACTTTATGAATCAAAAGCGTCCTGGCAGGTTATCAACAATAAAATCTTCATTTATGAACCCATTTCTAAGATAAAAATAAATAATACAATTATTAATAATCCCAAAGAAATTGCAGACGCTTTCAACGACTACTTCATTGATTAGATTAAAAACTCACCTAAAGCATCACTCGCAACAAGTGGTTTACATGAAAACCCTAACACAATGTTATGAGTCCAGTTGTACCACAAGACGTACTCAGACCAATCAAATCATTGAAAAATAAAAATAGCATAGGATTTGATGAAACAGCAACGAAAGTTATAAAATTTGTGTCAAATAACATAATCGTACATATTAGCCACATTATTAACTTAGCCATCAGCACCGGTGTATTTCCTGACGGTTTAAAAACAGTCATAGCCAAACCGCTTCACAAAAAGAATTGCCAGGAGGATATAACAAACTATAGACAAGGTGATTGAAAAGATTATATATGAATTAACCAACAACTTTCAAAATTAATCAATAATTAATATCTTAATATTTTTATTTTTAAATTAAAAATAAAAATATTAAGATATATGATATAGCAATATATGATTTTTTACACGAAATAATGATAAATGTAGATAATAAAACACCGATTTGTGCCATTTTCACAGACATGAGTAAAGCTTTTGACTGTGTCAATTACGATATTTAATTAAACAAGCTTAATAGCTACGGTCTAAGGGGAAATGTGCTGAATCTCTTAAAATCCTACCTATACACAATATATGGAGATTTCCAGAATATGTCCTAAATCTAAATGTGAACAAAAATATAAATCTGAAAGTGAAATTGTTAAATTCGGTGTGCCGCAAGGTACTGTACTCGGTCCCCCGTTATTTTTGCTGTATATAAATCATCTGCCCCACCAGATACCAAATCCAATGGTTCTATTTGCCGATGACAGTACCTTATTGATAAAATGTAGAAATATTACCAATTATGAACAGGATATTAACATTAACCTTAGAAATATTATTGATTAGCTTGACAAAACAACCTGGTAATAGACATAATATGATGCATTTTCACCAACGTACAATTCCACCGAAGATCAAAGTACAGTACAACGGACAAGTGGTTAATCAAACAAAGGTCGCGAAATTTTTAGGAATTCATATCGACGATCAATTAACATGGAAACCGCAAGCAGAAGTATGCAAAAAGTTAAGCACTTATTTTTAAATTTACAAAAAAAGTTGACATAAATACTGCATTAGTAGCATACCATGGTTTAGTTGCATCAGTCTTGAGGTTTGGAATATTTTTTTGGGGTAATTGTAGCTTAGGAGATAACATATTTAAAACCCAGAAACGTTGTGTTAGAGCTATGTGTAGTCTTAAACCTAGAGATAGCTGTGAACCTCTGTTTAAGTCTTAGAAAATTTTTACTTTTCCGTCGTGGTATATTTTGGAAATGGCAATTTTTGTAAAAAGAAATAAAACATTGTTTGCTAAGGTCTTGGACGCCAAGAAAGGTCCCGTGAGAAGTCAATATAAAAACCTTTTAATTGTCGGTGGTTATAAAACAGCACTACTAAGGAAGAGTGTTTTTTGCATGGGTCCAATAATATTTAATAACATGCCAGACAGCATAAAAAAATACACTCTCCAACAATTTAAAAATACACTCAAGGCTTTTTTGATACAGAAATGTTATTACTCTTAAGTGATTTTTTGAATGACCCTATGTGTGACATTTCAACAGTTTTATAGTATTGACATTATTTAATACCTACTCTAGACTTGTTAAAATAATTTCGTAATTTTACTCATTATCTTATTTAATATACTTTTTATACAGAATTTTTGTTATTTCCTTTATTTATTTTTATACAAATCTTCTACATTTTTAAATATTTCATAAACTAAAAACAATATAAAAAACATTTAAAAATATAAAAAATTGTAGCCCACTGGTATCGGGAACAGGGTCCAAGCTACCGGCGGTCAGGGCTCCAGAGAGAGGAACCTCCTAACAATACGAGCCGTGTCCAGGAGTACCGCTTTCTGAATCAAACCCTTGATCCAGCTGCCTAACGAGAGCCTCCTCAGGTATTGGTCGAGGCTCTTGGCAATTAAGCCATGGGCTGATACAACTATCGGCACAATGATCGCTGAGTCCACATCCCACATGTCGACAACCTCGTGAGCCAAGTCAAGATCCTTGATTTGCTTTTTTTTGTCGGCTTTCACGAGGTTCTCATCATGCGGGACCGTTATGTCTACAATCATTGCGCGCCGCTCTGACCAATCCACCACCGCTATATCAGGTTTATTGGCTACAATAGTCCTGTCAGTGATGATGGCTTGGTACAATGTGATACTGCCATTTTCGAGAACTGGATCGGGCACATACTTATAATACGGTACTTCCGATTCCACAAGGTTGTATTTTAGAGCAAGTTGCTGATGGATAATCCTGGCTACAAGGTTGTGTCTATGCAAGTACTCTCCGTTAGCCAGACGAGAACACCCGGAGATAATGTGACGGATTGATTCGCCTGGACGGTGGCATGCCCGACATATGTCAACCGTACCGTCCTTCACAATAAATTTTCGGTAGTTATTCGCCATCATAACTTCATCCATAATTGTACAGACAAAACCTTCGGTTTCTCCGAAGAGGTCCCCGGAACGTAGCCAGGCTACAGACGCTGATAGGTCTACATCGGGCCCATGCAGGGCCCGGAAAAAGCGTCCGTGAAACTCCTTACTCTGCCATACCTCCATGCGGTCGTTAGTGTCAAGCACTACAGGTTTGCGCCAGTTCTCTTTAGCCAGGGAGAGCGGGGTGAGCCCCTTGTCCACCGCGACCACATCTCGATGCATCCCCACGTCGGTCTCAAGGAAATATTCCCTGAGACTGCATATCTCGCGATTGTCGAGAGTCTTAGCGTTTAAAAAGCCTCAACCCCCACACCTCCGCGGGATATACAGTCTCATAACAGAAGAACGCGGGTGATGCATTCGATGTGCCGTCAACAATTTTCAGACCCTCCTATCCAGGGCGTCTAGTTCTGTCTGAGTCCATTTGAGTATGCCGAAAGAGTACATCAAAACCGGCATGACCCAACCGTTGAAGGCACGCACCTAAGAAGAAGAAGAACGTAAGAACTTTATAGACCGTCGGAAGACAGGTAATCGGTCTATAATTTTTGGGCTCCGCAGTACTACCCGATTTATGGAGCAGGTGGGTTATACCTGTTGTCAGGAACTCTGGCAGCGACCCTGACTCTAAGGCTGACTGGAACAGGATCGCCAGGCGAGCGTGCGATCTTGTAAACCATTTAATCCAGAAGTTGTGCAGCCCATCCGGCCCTGGAGATTTCCAGTTAGGCAAAATTTTTATTTTTTTGAATTTTTGTTATTCTCAATGTAATTATTATTTTTGATGCTGTGTGACATTTCATATCAATTTAATATTATTGACATTATTATTTGACATCATCTATTTTTGTGTGACTATAGACTTGTTAATATAATATAATAGTACCTACTGTAATCATTTTCTTTATTATTTCATAATTTCATTGATACAGACATTATTTGTTAAATTTTGCATGCCAAAACTCAGGCAGAATGTACCCGGCTCACTTTATTTAATAAAAACTTTATTATACAATACCTACATTAAATGCAAATAAATGATTTGATTTGATTTGAACCCTCACTCAATATTTGACCTCAGTTATTCCTGAAAATATTGAGCGCATAATTCAATTTAAAAAAAAACCATCAAAAGATTTATGTGTGTATGACGACATTTCAACTAAAGTGATTAAAGGAGAATGAATATAAATGGTCCAAACCACTAATGAGACGTTTTTTGACTTATAGTTCACTGAATACAGATTAACTTTCAGTATGAGACAAAAAAAAAAACTGTCAGTAAAAAGTTATGACTATATGAAAAATAATAATAGTTATTTTTTTTTTTTTGCGACTTGGGTATCGTTTATTGAACTTTTTCAGAGTTAACAAACAGACCGATAGATAGACAAAAATAAATAAAAAAGCTTTTTTGTTATAAGTACCGATACAGTTTCATATGCATTAAGTAAAAAGCTGTTGTTTTGAAATTACAAACAAACACTTCAGTTTTATTTATTTGTAGATGTGTACATAAGAGTAGGAGGAGGGGAAAACGTCACAGGCATGGTGCAGGATTGTGGTGGTACTCTTCTTCAAAAAGGGCGACAATGCCCGGCTGATGAACTGTAGGCCCATCTCACTTCTAAGCCATGTCTACAAGTTGTTTTCAAGAGTCATCACGAATCGTTTCGCGCGCATGTTGATGATTTTCAGCCTCCCGAACAAGCCGGATTCCGAAAAGGCTTTAGCACCGTAGACCACATACATACGCTGTGGCAGGTTATACATAAAACCGAAGAGTATAACCTGCCTCTCTGTTTGGCGTTTGTGGACTACGATAAAGCCTTCGATTCGATTTCGTTTCGTTTTTCGAAAAACGCCACCATGTCAGTACGACTTAAGTGACCTTGGAACCTATCCTTCTGCAGCGAGGTGTAAGATAGGGAGACGTCATATCTCCGAAACTGTTCACCGCTGCACTGGAGGATGTCTTCAAGATTCTGGGCTGGAGAGGGCTAGGCATCAATGTCAATGGCGAGTACATCTCTCACCTTCGGTTTGCCGACGATATAGTGGTCATAGCTGATACCATGGAGGACCTCTGTACAATGCTCGATGACCTCAGTAAAGCTTCCAAAAGAGTGGGTGGTGGTGGGCATTTTAAAATGAACATGGACAAAACCAAAGACATGTTGAGTGCCCATGTAACACCCACTCCTATCAAGATCGGATACTCTACACTGCCTTCTGATGAGGCACATTGTGAGCGACCACGTTTCACCCAAAGGGCAATGAAGAGGGCTATGCTCGGAGTTTCCTTGCGTGATTAAATCAGAAATGAGGACATCCTCAAGAGAACCAAGGTTACCAACGAAGCCCGAAGAATATCCAAATTTAAGTGGCAGTAGACAGGGCACATTGCTTGCAGAACGGATGGCCGATGGAGCTGAAAAGTTCTGGAATGGCGACCGGGAACCGGAAGACGTTGCGTTGGAAGGCCAACTAGGTGGACCGATGACCTGGTGAAGGTTGCAGGGATCCGCTGGATCCGAGTCACACGGGACCGGTCAATGAAGCGACACTTTAGGGAGGCCTATGTCCAGCAGTGGACGTCTTTCGGCTGAAATGATGATGATGATGTTTACATAATGTTCATTTGAATTATATCAGTTTTACGTTAAGTGTAAGTAAGGAAGACATGAATAAAACTATTGTGAAGCATTCTTGGGTTTTCTTTCTTCCGGGCCTTTGATCAAGATCTATTTCAGCGAGAACCTAACAGGACATCAAGCGGTATGACATAACATACGTAGGTTAGTTCAAAATGTGCGATAGACGGAATGATATTGACGATAATTTTCGCAAAAAAAGGTCAAAAAACATGACTTTTCATTCAGTCATAACTTTGTACTGACTGCTTATTTTTGGCTGCGGTCTGGTTATAATATCTCATTATTTCGTAGACTATTTCATTACATAGGTCTCGTTAGTGGTGGACATTTGGACCAAGCTCCATGCACTTTTGTTCATTCTGATTTGTTTCTAGTTGTAAAGCCGAATGTTAAGTTATATTATTAACTTAAGCAGTGTGTATCACTGGAATATTTCCTGAATATCTTTAAACAGCTATAGTAAAACCAATTTTTAAAAACATAACCCTTCCTTGGCAGTCGGGTAAAACGAACTGTAAAGAAGACTTGACAAACAAACTGTAGCCGTAAGGTTTGTTAGGCCGGGCGCAACTATTTTTAAGCGCAACTACATTATTCCTCGAAGCGCAACCATGATTGAAAAAAAATTAATGCAGTCATCATACCCCTCTCTATTTTTCATCATGGTTGCGCTTTGAGGAATAAACATAATATAACATTTTTAATTTGAATTTGAATTGCGAGCGCAATTAATCGTTGCGCTTCGAGGAATACCCCATTCATTCTCAATACTCAATACTCAATACTTTATTGCATTCCATAATGTTAAATAAAACAGTTGGTATGTTAAAACATTGAATCAATTATGGACCCTGTCGGGCACAGCAAAGTTAAATTAGTTGGTAATAGGAGAGAGGATGAAGGCGCTTTTTAAAAAGTTAAGAAATATTAAATTAAAATAGTAAAATGGCTTTTGTGGTATTTACATTATAGATCATAATTATATTTAATTGAGTACTAATAAATTTATAAGTCTTAAATGTAATATTTGGTTTTAGTTTATTATTTTTATATAGGTACTAAAATTATAAGTTATAATAATAATCTAAAATTAACTTTTTTTACAGTATTTTTTAAATAAATTGGATAATTGGATTGAAAGGTGCGCTATTTAGTATAGTTATTTTTAATGAACAGTATTTTCGAGTTTTAAAATAAATAAATTAATAAATTCAAAGTCAAATTTAAATTGAAATGTCGGTATGATATCAGAAAAATGTCACAATGGTTTTTATTATTGTTTAAATTTATCGTCAAAGTATTCGTTAATGGTGTAGTAGCTTTTATTGATTAGTAATTGTTTAAGTTTATTGGTGAATATATTATTGTTCTTAGTATTTTTAATGTCTTCCGGTAGTTTGTTGTATATTTTTATAGACATAACAAATGAACTAGAAGAGTGCATTTTTAATCTTGAAGTGGGTATGTTAAGTCTATTTTCATGTCTGAGTAAAATTTTATTTTGGATGTCTCCTCTTTTGGTATAGAACTGGGGATATTTTCGTACAAATTTACAAATTTCAAGTATGCAGAGGCAAGGCAGTGTTAATATTTGAAGTTCTTTAAAGTGGGGCTTACAGGAGTCTGTTTCTTTGATATTTGTTAATATTCTAACCATTTTTTTCTGCAGAGTTAATAATGTTGGCGCGTCTGTACTATTTCCCCATAATATAACTCCATACTTGAGCCATGCGAATGCGTATGCGTAATATGTTACCATTGCTGTTTTAAGGTCTGTTGTCTTCTTTATTTCTCGGAGTGCGTATGAGAACTTAGACAATTTCGTTTTAACTTTTTGAATATGTGATTTCCAATCTGTGTGTGAATCTATATCGAGACCTAAAAGTGTGAATTTATTTACTGTTTCTAATTTTAATCCGTTGTATTTGAAACTTATAGTTAAAGGGACTTTTTGTCGTGGGTAGAAAGTTATTATTTTTGTCTTATTAAAGTTAATTTCAAGGTTGTGTTCGTTCATCCATTGTGTTGTAGTGTCAAGTCTAGAAGTAAGTTTTTGGTTTAAATTTATATTATTATCACAAGATGTTAAGATAGAGATGTCATCGGCGAATAATACGCATGACTCATTAATGTGGTTGGGAAGGTCATTTATGTAAACAAGAAATAGTAGGCACCCTATTACGCTTCCTTGTGGTATAGAAGCATTTATTGGTGTGTTTTGTGATCGTATTAATTCTATTTCTTTTGATTTATGATTGTAATGTTCTACTTCTACAACTTGTTCTCTGTTTTTTAAATATGATGTAAACCATTCGTAGCTTTTTCCGCGGATGCCGATGTTATATAGTTTATTTAATAATATATCAAATTGTACCTTATCATAAGCTTTTGTCATGTCTAATAATAATGCTACAGCATATTTTTTATTATTAATTATATTGAGTGCTTCTTGAAAACCATTCTGACTGTCATTGAATATATTATATTTCTCACAAAATGCATATACACGATTGCACATGGCTTTCTCAAATATTTTTGAGGCTGTTGGTAGAAGAGCAATGGGGCGATAGTTATTTGGGTCAGTTCTTATATTTTTCTTGTGGATCGGTTTTATAAGAGCTTTTTTTAATAATTCGGGAAAAATGCCTTCTTCAAAAGATTGATTAAGTAGTATGTAAAATGGCAAAGTTAGTTCGTCAGCGCATTGTCTTAATAAGGTGGGTGGAAGTTCGTCAATTCCATGGCTTCTTTTTTATCCAGAAATGCTTCGAGTGTATCTTGTTTATTAAAAAGGCTTTGAAAATTTTGGAACATTATTTTAAATGGTTGGACGTTGTTTACGAAATGTCTGGTTCTCAGTTTGATAGGTCATATTTGTAGGACAAGTTTGGTTGATGTTGTTCGGTATTATGTCGTCTTCTTTGGTGTTGTAATCGCATTGGTGTTTGTTGTTCTCTATCTTAATCAGTTTTCTGTCTACATATAGTTGGTTGTTTCTTATGATTGCATGAGATCCATTTTTTCTTGGCTTTAAGCAATTCTTCTCGCATTTGTGCTCTGTACTTTCATGTGTTGGCATCTAAGAATTCGGATATGAATAGTCCGGTTCCTTGAAAATAGGTGCTATTGTTAAAAATGTACTTTGTCATTCTCTTGCTAATAAATTCAATAACAAGAGGTCGGTTCTTAGGTCCACCGGGTCTTCCAAGTCTATACAGGTCTTCTATATATCCTGAGACGTCTATGTTGACTATATTACGGAACAATTCTATTAGTCTGTTGTGAAGTGCACTTTCAGGCTCTTTGTAGTAGTCGGCTAGGCCGTAGAGTACAATTTTTCTTTGATTATTTTCTTGTTTATTTGGGACTCTTGATGATTCTGTAGCTAGCTTTCTTATTTCTTTCTTTAAGTTTTCATTTTCTATTTGAAGTTTTTCTAATTTTTTATTTATGTCTTCTATTTCTTGCCTTCTTTGGTCGTTCTGCGCTGTTAAAGTGTTTGTTTTATAGTCTAAGTCTTGTCTTAGTTCTGTAATAGCACTATATATTTCTGTGTGTATCGTGTTTTGTAATTCTTGTATTATAGATTTGTTGTTCTCTTTTAGATGTGTAATTATTAATTTACTCAAACTTCCCATTGTTATTTGGGTAAGAGTATCATTTTTCTTGAAATTTTCTTCTGTGTGGATGGTGTTCAAAGGTATGGTGTCGCCCAAAAAACTGCATTCGTCGGAATAAGTTGTGTCGTTATTTGGATTTATAGTTTTCTTTCTCAAAGTAACATTTTCTTCCTCAGGTTGTGTAGATGATAGCTGATTTATGTCAGTGTCTCTAGGGATACGTAAAGGGGTGTTTGTATTTCCAGTCTTCGGTATTTTACAGATGCATGTCTGGCACTTCCATGTATTTTTGTTTTCCAGAGTCATCTTTTTAGTGTAGTAGTCTTTAGAAACACCGCCACACTCTAGGTCGTATCTGCATTTGCAAAGCACACAAATGAGGTTTTCTCTTATGGGTAGCTTGTTTTTACATCCAGCGCATACAGGTGTAGATGCCATTTTGGTACTTTTTATGGGTAGTTTTATGATGAATAAGCTACATCAAGCGACATCCAGTGCGTAATAGCAAAGCTTCTTCTCTGAACGATTTTTGTGTTGATGTTCACTGTGACAAAACTCGAAAAAGCGACATCTAGTGTGTAGTAGCAAAGCTTCTTCTCTGAACGATTTTTGTGGTACTTAGTTTTGGCCTTCAGCGGTAGATGGCGCTGATTTATAGTGTTGAAGATGGTGACTGTCAGTTTTAGATAATAAGGAATTTATATTCATAGGTGTTATTTGAATGATTATGTACCTTTTTCTGGATGTTTTCTTTCTTCTTTCAACTATATCTTCGTATACGACTCAGTTCCAAAACGTTACACACACTCTTGTTCGTAGCTTTTCAAATTTTGAGCCGTTAAAACTTTTTGGCTATAATGTTTGTTTTTATCTCACTGGGTAAGTCTTTCCCGTGTACTCCAATATCACACACTAAATATAACTTAAACATTCAAATGAATACTTTTCTTTCTGTATCGAATCACTTATACTATTTTTTACGAATTAAAGACACAGAGCAACTGTTTGTTTACGCACGGTGGCGCCCTCCAAACACAAAAACACAAATAATCAAAAATATCCCTCAAACATTCTTAATTTGATAAACGTTACGAATTCGCCATGTACGAGTCGGCCACTTACTACTGGATGCACCCAATAGGGTACTGCCTTTTCTTTTATTTTTTATGAGCAACGATAGTAAATATAGTATTTCTTCGTCGACTTCCATTTGCAAACTGACGCTATCCGCGCACGCCAATCGCTTACTAACCGCCGCCGCTATCTGAATAAATAACACAATTTTGTGTTCCAAAACCGCACGATTTGCAATTGACTGATTTTATTTTTGGTTGAGCTTGACTTGCATTAGCCATTAAAAATGCAGTTGAAAAAAAAAAAATTAAACATTTAAAAAACCCCCATCGCAACAAAGAAAAGCGAACAAAAATTTCATAAGTCAATAAAATGGCTGAGCCAGTTTTGATAAAACATGTCTAATTGTAATATACACATCATGCACTTTCATTATTTGATACCCCACTTGGGTATATTTGAAAATATTCGATTTTTCATACCCACTTTATCCCCCATAATTAGTAAATGGCTGCACCGATTTTGATAAAACATATGGTGATTAATCTATTCATTTTCAAAACTTTTTTTGCGTGAAACCAGTGAATCTTTAGATCGTGATTTGTATATATCAACCTGTGCAGCGTCCAGCGGTTATCTTTGTTTAAGTTAAAGAAATGCGTGCGACGTGCGTCCTAAGCTCTTGTACCAGCTGAATAGTTTCACTCGATGTGGGCGATAAGCCGCCGCCCGCCGCGTGCCGCCGCGGAACGTGACTCCATTGCCGACGGCACTTCTATTCACGAACACAAAGAGACTCTTTTATAGTTCAACACCAAATAACGGCTTAGGGTACTGTTCTCGGCTAGGGCACTGTTCTCGGCTAGGGCACTGTTCTCGCAACATTCTACATCAATGGTTTATGCAGGTCATTGGCTAATTCAATCCTTATGCAGCTAAAACGAAAAAATTTACATGTGCAGCTGTTTTCCATTATGTTCGAAAAGCTCCACAGTGGAAAAAATACAGTGGGTCACGTGTGAGGTCATTCACTCCGTCACCGAGCAGTGATTATGGACGCAAAAGCGATGGCTCAGAGCTGCAGCAATCAGACGTCGTTACGGGGAACAGAACAAGGCGGGGGGGGGGGGGGGGGGGGGTTATTTAATGAAACACGGATACGGATATCTGCTCTGAAGCGGGCCCTTTGAGTTTCGCCGACAAATAACGTTACCTTTGAGCTTACCAGAAAATAATAAATTAATTTGATAAACGTATACATTACGTAGATCTTTAAAGAAAAATAATATGGCCGCACGTTATTAAAACAAGCCGCCGCCGCGCCGCCGGCACAAAGTCATTACATGAGGTATAGTTTACTTTACTAAGTGGTACATATGCCACTTAATAGTTATATGAACGCTGTATAATACTTAAACAAGTTTCTAGACTTAACAAATATACCTAAGTGATTAACTTGTAAGCAATTTATTTAATTGAACTTTGTATTGAGTTTAAAGTTTGTCTATGTTTTAACCCAAAGAAAATTAACAATAAAATCATTTTATTATCTATACTTATTAATTTTCCTAATATCTCTTCTACAAGTAGGTATAATTGTACCGGAGATTCTATTGTTTAACTTCACAGCGAACAGTAGGTGAATGGCTGTCAATATCAGAACAGCGCGATAACAGACGCTGCCATCATCTCTTTATCTCTCTTTTGCTTTATTTCTTCTAATTCAGATCTTTCTCATGTATTTCTGCGGTTTATGGAAACATAAAACGTAGAACGATTTTTAGTTTAAAATCTTAAAACAATTGTTTCGAATAGAATGTTAATGCTCAACGTTATCCCAAAACTTTAATGAGGACGTGTATAAGTGTACAGGACGTCTATAAACGTAATTTTATCCAACTTGTACAAGTTTTGCCTGAGAACTATGTTCGTATATAAACTAATGCGATTTGAGCTAGATTCCCATGACCACTGGCTCCCCGAGGAGCAATACTCTAATAACTTTACCAACACTCGACCAAAACACATTACCAAGTCCCGAATGACCCTTACGGGGCTATAAATTAACCGTTTTAAATATTCAGTTCATTGCCTTTCATGTTTATCGACTTTAGAGATGAGTTTAGTAGTATGGAACCCGCAATGGGAGGCAATCTGTACGAAAAAATCTGTCGTTTTATATCAGGACATGGCGCGCCTCAGATCATCCGTTAATCCTGTGAGGTGTCGAACACCAACAGGCGCAACGCTGCGATACAAGTGATCCGTGGCCGGCTGCTGCGAGCCCCTGGGCCTTGTCGCGTTCTGCTGATGTAAGACTTGGGCCCCAGCCGTGTCGGCTCAGAGTTCACCGTAGCGTGAAGCGGGCAGTAAGTAGCTAAACGGTTCGCCATCATTCACTTTACCAAAACACGTTGCAACGTTGTGAGACTTTAATCTTATCTCTTATCTTGTCACATAGGTTTACTTTCACGGCTCAAAACTCAATGACACGTTCCTGGTTTTTATGATTAGTCGCAAAGTTAATTCTATTATTTTTTATCCAATGTTCTTTTACTCGACTGCGCAGTCGAGTAAAACAATTGGAGAGCTGAAACAAACGGAGAGTGATGTAGCGCAATAGAGAAAGTTTAAGTCGTAAACGTTACCTCCAAAACTATTATCTCCAAGCAGCACCACTGCTCCAGTCCTACGTGCTTGAAACACGATTACATAGTTGCCCAGCACCTGTTGTCTCGACGACAACTGCTCGCTCACGTACGTGGGCAGTGGGCGCCGCGCGACCAACTCATTTACATACACACTTCCAAACTTCCCTACAACGAATGCTTTGTGAATCACAAAAAAGGTTCACCACATTTCCGCTCGTTTTGTTCAAACTTGCTCACTTTGGCTGAGTGTGCGAGTGGCTCGTTTAGGATGTGCTCAATTACGACATAGTTGAGTATTTTCAGAGGACCACGCGCCTCTAAAAGGTTTGGGCTGGACGATGAAAGTACATACTTATCGAGGTAATTAGGACTCACTCAGACGATAGGCGCTAAACGTGCGATTTTTACTTGGAACTTGTAATTGAATTACGATTTCTAAAGTATTTTGAGTGGTTCAAGTGTTTGATATCGACATAATTTCTTATGAAATTATTACAATTTCAGGTAAAATGTACGGTCTCGGTGATTCTTCAATTATAATTTGATATTTTTTGGTGTTTGTGGGAACAAGACCGGTGCAGCTAAATAAAATGCGCCGTTTTACTAATCAAATACCGCTCGTCCAAGACCGGCGCACGGTGTGGAGGCAGGCAGCGCTACATAATGTGAGGAATCTGTTATCATATTCTAGTAAAAGTGCCTTCATGTACTGATTGTGCGGCCACACGGCTTTTTTTTTTAGGGTTCCGTAGCCAAATACCAAAAAACGGAACCCTTATATTTAAATAGATTCGTCATGTCTGTCTGTCCGTCCGTCCGAATGTCACACACACTTATTCCGAAACTATTAGGACTACACAGTTGAAACTTGGTAGGTAGATGTATTCTGTGAACCGCTTTACGAATTTTATACAATAAAAAACTATTTAGGGGATGCTCCCCATACATGGAACTGAAACAAAAAAAAGAAATCATCAAACTGTACGTGCGGGGAGTCTATAGATAGGTCTATACCCTAAAATCCGAACCCCAATGGTTCCTAAAACCATTTTTTCTCAAATTCAATCGTTTGAATGATAGCCACTTCCAAAGTGGTAAAATGTGTGCCCGCCTCTAATTTAAAAAAGAGAGGAAAAAAATTCTGAAAAATTGTAGGATTGTAGAACGTAAAAATAACTTTCAACGAAAATTGGTTTGAATAAGATTTGATTTTTAGTTTGCATTTGAGTTTGCAGTAGCTTTGTTTTTCATTAAACAAAAAAAAATTAGTTCTGCTGTTGAATGTGACACAAACATACACACAACACACTAAACAGGTGAATGAGCCTTCAAAATATTTTTATTATATTGTTTGATACTACGGAACCCTGTGTGCGCGTGAGTACGAACCGCACTTGGCCGGTTTTTCTTTTTACTTACAATTTTGAAGGTAATTGTGATAAACAAACTATGGCATTCCTTGTTGTTGCATAAAGGTAAAAATAAAACATTGCTAGTAATAATCTCAAAGTAAATAAATAGGATATTCCTGGATTTCAAGAGTAAACAGAGTGCCTTAAGAGTCATTTAAATATTAAAGAAGGTTTTGATTTGGATAAAATGCTGCTCACCATTATTATTATTCTATTTTCAAAGACGCCCTTTTTAAATTCTCGTCCCCTATTTTCCCTGGGAACAGTTCGCTGAAACCATAATTACTGGCTTCTCAACCAGAGGATGAAGTATTATCAATTTGTAGATCGGGGCGCCGCGCGACGTGCCTAGATGGACCACGGCATGCACGGCATGGCACGGCTCACGGCACACGTCGGTCATAAAAATGCTTCTCTCTCAAAGGGACGAATATTTTCTACATAAATATAAATTTGGGTCCGTACTTCATATTTTTGTGCTCTTTTTAAATAGTGAAAACTTAAATAAGAATCTATTTATCTGGTTATTCTGTGGTTTAGTTTTCAACAAAAGCCTTGATTTAGTTTTCAACAAAAGCCAAAAAGTAATTCATTGTTAAACAGCAAGATGGAAATAAAAAACTAAGCTTAACTCTAAGCAGACCTCACGTTAACTGTATTTAAGATAAGTAATTGTATTCAATGAACATCTCAGAATTCAGTTAAGTACGTAGAACAAGAGCTCAACGTAAAATATTTTGTTCATATTCTTATTCTTATTCTTTATTGCACACAAAAACAAGAGAAATACATAATTACAAAATATAGCTTAAGTACAAAGGCGAGTTTAACCCAGAATTGGGTTTTCTTACAGCAAACCTTACTTGGATTGCGAGATCTTACAGAGGAGGATATACTTATGTGCATAAACAGTACATTTAAAAACTTAAATTAACATAATTTTACAAACTTTGTTAATACATACCATAAAATATAGGTACGTAATACATACAATATATATATAGATAAACATACATATAAAATACTATATACATACTATTATCACGTTATAAGATTTTAAACTTTCATGGTCACTAAAATTATTATAACTAGAAGACGGGATATTTACCATGTTGTTGTTTGTTGTTGTCAAAGAAAACAATAAACATGGTAAATATCCCGTCTTCTAGTTATTATCACGTTGTTTATACATTTTGACTGAGCGCTTTATGAGCTATACAATTAACTACTACTATCATATTTCACCAATTTATTTTTTTTAACGACTCTAGTGTATAGTAGGTACCTTTGAAATACTATTTAAATACATGTACATTTTAGAACACATCCAATTCGGAGGCGGTGAAAAGTGGGTAAGCACATAGATTGTGTGTGGAAAATCATTATTTATGTAAACCTGAGGTCGTGAAACCAAGTTTAACGAGTTAAAGCGGCGCTCGTAACTGTTGATACCGAGATACACGGCAGCGCGGCGCACGCTGGTATGAAATCGTGGAAGACTTAGGAATCAACAAAAAATGATTTAAAAAAATAATTACGGAAGTGAAATGTACTATCAAATACAATTTAATAATGTTCCATGACTTTTACGTTTTGACCATTATTTTTAATGTTATGAATACTTACAGATTTTTTTTGTATGAAAAAGAACATAAATTCATAAAAATCTCCAAATTCTCAAATTTTCTCAGTAAACGATTTAGAAATTTGGATAGTACAAATTATTAGCCTATTTTAGCTTTAGCATATAATCTAGCACTGTGATATTTTGCGATATTATTAATTTATTTATTCATTCATAAAGGCATTAAATCTCAATTGAAATACATAATTACTTTAAAACATAACAACAAACATTAACAGTATGCAATCAAATAATAACTTTACCTTCGGTTGGCACTCCTGTGGACTTCGAACCAATACCTGCGGATCGGGCTGTTCCAATCCTCACTAAAGACCATGAGTAGTTGATTGGTCGATTTCCTTAGAATGCTGCAGAACGAAGCTACGCGCGATCGAATAACGGCATAGAAGTCCGGCACTCTCGCTTCAGCGAACATGCTCGACGCACTACAGTACCGCGGAAATTGCATTAAGATGCGGTAAGCATCGTTGTACTGTACAGTAGACGCTCATAAGTGCAGTACCATGCTAAAGATTACATTGCTATGAACTGTGCGAGCGCGATACAGCAGTGTGTGTGCGTATGCGTGTATGAGTGATGTCTCAACATAACACACACTAATGAACTGTCGTCACACTACGCGAAATAGCATTATATTTCTGTTGCATTTAGAATACACATCATAGTGATGACCTGTTCTTACCATTGCATTGTTAAAATTCGCGTAGTATTAACATGGGTTGGTAGCTGTTTGGGCTGAGCATGGGTTCACGATCAATGAAGTCCAAGTTCGAATCCATGTTATTACAATGTGTGGCTGTTTTTTGTTTCTTTAAAACCTTAATAATATTTGTATTTTAAGCAGAAAGTCGTTAGGTATTTATATGTATTTATAATATAGTCATGCTTATTATTTATTTTTTTTAAGAAGTTAAATATTAGATAATTATTGTATTATTATTAAACCTCATTAATTGATTTTTATTTTATGTTTTCGGTGTTGGAAGGTGGAAATAAAAAAATCATGCTGGATGATAACAAAAATGTTTATTCGTTTTATTTATTTATAAAATTAACAAACTTTTATGAGAATGTGACGTCATATTCCTGGCAAAAAGAAGTTCTCTTATCACCGTTCATAAGATTTTTTGTTGTATACCCACTTAGTCAATTCATAATAAGAATAACATAACACGGAAAAGATATTCTAATAACACAAATATAATTGTTGATACCCGCTTATTATAGGTATCAGTATTCAGCAGAGGTAATTGAATTGTAGCGGAATATTCATCCTCACAGTAACAATTTAGTACGTAGGGTACTTCGACAATATTGTGCCCAAACTAAGTTTCTAGATGTACCTACTATGCATGATTTTTTGTTAGAAATTTTGTATAAAAGGGACCGCCTTTTTTAAATACATTCATTCCATATTCCATATTTCAGCCATCACCACGAGTCTCATTTTCATACCTTGCGTACCCAACATAATACTAATATATGAGTTAGACTTTATGAACGTGTTTTTTTTAATGGTAATGTCACATTGAATGTATTGAGGTTATAGCTTAAGTGTTCATTTTCTTGACGAAAAGAATATTGAAACTAAACCCCAATTTAAGATCATTAAATTTAAAATTTATTTCTTATTTTTTATTTTTTTTTATTTACGGTTATGTTAATATTACTAAATATTTAGTTACCCGGTCTACTTATTAAATTAAGTATTATTATTTTTTCGCCATAAATTAAGTCTTCCTTTTGGCAAGACTTGAAAGTCTTCTCGTCAGAAAATACAGTCACCTCCCAGTTAAAATGTAAATAATCTCGAGCAAAACGTAGTCTTTCCTCCCTGTGTTTTTGTGTCAAAAATGGTTTTTTACTGGCTTCCGATGATGTAAACCTTCAGCATGGACTGCATGGCGAACAGTCTGTAATGTAGTATCCAATTGCTCTGCAAACATTATAGTTGGAATGAAACCATTTGTTTCATATTCTTGCACCATAAAACGTCGCGGAGTCGGGTTAATAAGCGGCGGCCTTTCACTTCTTAGACGACTCTTCAGACTACCTTCCTCCTCAAACCTCTTTACCCAACGGCTAACAGAATTTCTAAAAAAAAAACAAAATATGATTACACATTTGCAACTAGCAATTTATTTAATAATAAGAAAATCACACACCACAACTATCATCATAATAATTATAATTTTTAAAAATAACTTACACATTTTAAGCCAGTTTCAGTTGAAATTTGAGAAATATTAAGCCCATTTTTACGCCAAGTGACAATATTTGCCCTGGCATCAATACTAATATTAGCTTGCATCTTGAATAAAGACAATCAAACAATACGCTAATCCTAATAATAACACAAACGCTCGTAACAAAGTTCACCAACTAACAACGTTATAACTAACTACTTTGTTCAATCCAGAAGTTTATTTTGTTTCACATTCACCCTCATCTTTTTTGTTAATAATAAGTTCCAACTAATATTTAGAAAAACATATCTCATCGGGTCTAACGTATCATTTATAATTAAAACACAAAAAGTGTAATGTCACTTGGGTTCGAACGCAGACTACACTGTGCGAGGCATTTTATCTATAGCGTTAACCGCTAAGCCAGATAGACACATAATTGTTAGTTTGAAATTAAATATCACTAACTTAATACTCCGTCGCGACATGACAGGCTTGTCACTAAGGCAAATGATCATTATATCGCACTCTTTCTGACTAGATAATTAGGAAAGAGTGCGATATACGAGATCGTGTATGTGTGCAAAATGTTTGTTATGGAAAAAGGTCGTAAGTGCGACTTGTTTTGATGCGACCGTTTTGTAAAACTGCTACTGCACTTATGGTCTCTACTGTACAAGAATGGTACTGAGTGATGATCTTTTAAATTTCGTCCACAGCTGGCATGTGTAGAAACAAAGACAGTAGGCACGAAACAATGTCATTTTAACGCACGTGCTACAAAGTGAAAATCTGCGTGCAAGCATATTGCAGCGAATCGAGAGTGCCCGTCTTTCCCGTTCTATGTCGGCGTCATCTGTAAGATCGTCAGTGAGGATATGGCCCAGATATCGAAATGTTCGTACAACCCTCACTGGTGAACCATAAATATAGACTTCGGGGACTTTCTCCGGATCCTTTCCAGATCTAAAAGCTAACATTTCTGTTTTACCCACATTATACACCATACCATGAGTACTGGCATAACGCTCACAGATAGCTACAAGCTGCCTTCGGATTTTTTTAAGGGCCTTTATTGAAGGGCCCAAGAGGACCATGTCATCGGCGTAGCTTATATTATTAAAGCACACGCCGCCTATGTGGCAAACGACACCTGCCCTCCTCAGCTCCTGAATAAGACCATTCATATAAATATTGAAAAGGTCCGGAGAGGTCAGCCCCCCCCTGACGCACGCCGCATTTTAGCCTGTACTCTCTAGACTGGACGTCACCCCATCTTACACTGTTAGTTTGGTTCCCGTACCAGTATTGAAGCATACTTACTAAGCCCGAGTGAACCCCTGAGTCGCGCAGTTTGCCCCAGAGAATATTGTAATTCACCACGTCAAAAGCGCGACTCAGGTCCAGGAAACAAGCATAAGTCGAGGTGTTACGACTTTTGTAATAATTTACCGTATACTTCAGTGATAGAATCGCTAGGTCAGTCGATAACCCAGGACGGAATCCAAACTGAGCGTCATCGACCATAACATTCTTCAACAGTAAGGGCTGCACAAGACGCTCTAACACTTTGCCCAGGACAGTACCAAGGGAGATTGGTCGGTAGTTGGCAGCAGAACTGATATCCCCTGCCTTATTCTTTGTGATTGGTACAACTATTGTTCTCATTAAGGCTTCAGATAAGTAAGAGTATTTAATACATAAATTGAAAAGTGCACATAGCTTGAAGTGTATGAATTCCCCCACATGAACCAAATGTTCAATGCTCAGTTTATCATGACCCGCAAATTTGCCACGCTTCATACGCCTAATTACGTCAAAAATATCCTGCGGTGAAAATTGCAACTGCTCACAATCTACGTCTTTAACCAACCCCTGACCACACCCCCCCGACGCCTGTGCAGCCAAATCGACAGGCATGGGCTCCATTTTAAATTTGTCAGGAAACTTATTTGCGATTTGACATGGCTCAAGTAGGCCATCTATGGATAACGGTACATTTTGCTTGTGGTTTAACTTTTTAGTTAGAGTATTAGATATGTATTTTTTTTTTAATTCAGCTGCAGGAATAATCTACTACAGTAAAGTAGATGAATGCATCATTAATAATTCAGGAAATTCAGATTCAGGTTCATTGTACAGTTATGGGTCTGAAGTTAGATCTCATTTGAGGCTATGAGATATCCTGAAATCCTTATTTCGAGTTTCAGCAGCTTCTTCGGATTTTTTTTCCCAATTGGCATTATAGGTACCCAAATTCTCAATTATATCTGCTCCGTGACCAAGAACTTTATGTACACTTGCTGGCATGTCATACCAATTATACAAATTAACATACAATTTCATGGTAGCTTCGGTCTTTGCCTATAGTATGGTTTTAAATCGTTTTTTTAAACCAGATATATTGACTTAATTTTACTGTATAAAAAGTTTTTATCTTTAATACTGCCAGCTGCTTTTATTTTTTACAAAAAAACTCGTAAATCGTAACTTCACAAAAATCAAATTAGTAGGGTAGGTAGGGTAGTCCGTATGTAATCAAAGATAACAACGAACTTAGGACATCGTTTGTCGTTTCCTACCCCCTCGGTGACCATCTACCTGCACTGCTCTCTGATTGGTGCACGTCACTAATTATTACTGCGCGTCTACTGAAAAGAAAACCAGTTTGGCCGTGTTTTGGACACAAACAAATGACGTTACGGGAGTGGTGTGGAATATCTTTGCACATGCCTACAGAAACGGCTGTTTCGACTATATTATGCAATACTAGTTTTTTTTTTTTCAAACAATGTTGATAGCAGTATAACTCTGTAAGTAGTGGGTTGATGAAAAAGTCTCGAAACAAAAATATTGTATGAGAATATAGATTTAAAAAATGTAGATACCAAAATCGTTAAGTCCCTACTTCGCATTTTCAGGCCACTGTGCGGCGGCGCGGTGGTTGTGTGACAGATAGCGGGGAGTGGTGCTGGTGGGGCGGCCTGCGGCACCGGCGGCGAACACTCAAGTTTAAACAATCGTTTTATGATGCCGTTATATCCGCGCTAACTTACACGTTATATTTGATGGCCGCATAAAGCAGTACTCGTCGCATTTGTGATGGTAATATTAAACATTTTATTGATGCAAACGAGGATTATAGTTAGTCAGTAATAAAAACTAGAATATTATATTCGTAACATTAGCTGTATCGGTATTGTATTGTCAGGAAAGAAGGTTTCACGATTCCATTATCATTATAATGTAACAGTCGGGAAAAGTCAACTGTAGGACCTAAACCTTGTTTAAAGGTTATCACAAAGATCTGGCCTGAGCTGCTTGCACTCAATAACAACCTTAAAGAAATGTTTTTTTTTCTGTAAAATATAAATAAGAAAATTGTAAATATATTTTAACCACAACATACAACCTATGTATGTATACAATGTGAGTAATTGCCCCGGCGGCTAACAAAGACAAGTGGAACTTATCGCTGTTCACATTTCATCATATCGGGTTACTGTACACAGACACTTTAGTGGCCGACGCGTGGCATGGTAAGCTTACATGTGTGATGTGACAGCGACGACTGACGGTAAGATACTGTGTTCGATTTTTTGATCCTTGATAATGTAATAAATAGATGTGCAAAAATAGACAGGGAAAAATAGGCATTTGTTAGTAGGTAATATTAGCAAAAGGAGACCGGCAACACACCGTAAATATCTCTTGACGTAGAAAGGAGCACGAACATCAACGTTCTATTAATAAAGCTGCCCTTTACGAGTGAACTAAAAGCTAAAATGAATATTCTGCGAGATAATCTATTAGCGTATCATTACCGCCTTACTTCAAGTTGTAACAAGTTAAACTATGTGGAATGATATTTCCATATTGTGGAGTCGCGCCGCCGCCTGTATAAAATTAGCAAGTTTCTTAGCTAAAAATGAAATTGTGCGAATGTAGTACAACACACAGGAAATTGAAGCTAGTAAATTATTAGTGTGCGGTACACTGAACTGTTAGCGGCTGACCGTGAGCGCCACACAACTCTAACCACGCACGTACTGTGTGCTCTCTGCTCGGCGTTGTCTGCAGCGCTAATTCTAGGGAAACGCAGCCGCAAAAGTTTGCCCAGTATGTCCGCAGTCTTACAACCTACCCGCAATAAACTAGGTAAGGAAGTATACACTTAAGGGCCCTTTTAAAACATTGGACGATACGATAACAACCGTGCGCGATATACAACACGTCACGCTGTAAACGATAACGACGCGGTATTACGATGTTCGAGAAATTAAAAGGGGTTCTATTATCTCATATAATATTGGCTCAGTGGATAACGTTTTATGTATCGTTAGCGTATCGTAATCGTATCGTATCGCGGGACATTATAAATTGCCCCATTACTTAGAGAGCAGGTATGGTGCCTACCATGAGACATGATCAAACAGAACAGACAAGCAACACTATTTGCTCTGCCCTTAGCGCGGCAACGATAAGAAACTAGTGCCACTGTTATCACGTAGCTACGGCTTAGCTAATATAGCGTAGCGGCTACCGCCGACAGTCTCCAGCCGACAGCTACGAGGCTACGCCGCCGCCGCGCCGGTGCCATCAGTAATTACTTATAATCCTGATTATTGAAATTAATACGCAATATGTTGCGTTAGTGCGCAACTATATTGCTTGCTGCTAGGCTTTGTCTTGATGACGTAGACAGACAGCAATGATAAGCTAGGTTTAAATATAATAAATGCAAAAATATTGAGCGCGATTTTACGTTCTACGACTACACCTATATTTTTGTTATAATTCTACGGAACATAGTCTGTTAAAACAAAAAAAAACTTTTTTGCAAAAAATAAAACCGACTTCAAAAACACAGAAAATTGAAAAATAACTTTAGCTTCAGAAGTCGGTGACTTGTGTTTGTTTGATTTACTTTTTTTGTCACCGACTTCTAAAACATTCAGTCGACTTCATAACCTCCTCTTTTTGGCAGTCGGTTAAAAAGCCGATCAAAGCTGATTTAAAGCCTGCCTAATGGCTCGAACGGAAAGGCTCAAACACATACCTAACAAAATACTATTGTTTTTCGGATTCAATAAAAGGTTTTTAGAATTCGACATGACGGAAAACAAACAACGCTTTGATTGAAGCGACATTTCGTTGAATAATAAACCGAGTCTGCGTATATTGCGAATGTTTTGTAAGCTTGCATGTAAAAGGCCGGTTCAAAGTGAAAAGTAGGGATTATACAAACAACGGTGAGGTACAGTGGGGTACAGCTGAGTGTGGGTGGAGGTACACTCGCGCACAAAGTCGCAGTGCTCCGAAGTGGGGCAGCGGGCGCGTCTGCTACAGACTTCGGTTGCCGTCGCTGTAGTAAGGTATACTAAACATAGAACAATATTATGTTTGGATGACAATTAGTTTTGTTTCATTCAAGGCTACACCTTGATACTTTATTAAATTATTATTTTATTTATCTATTCGTTTAAGATGTTTCTGTCATTGACTCTTAAGGGCTGTAATTCTTTCTGCTTGCGTCTACTTTGTCGTAATTCATATTAGAAAATACCTTTGGCAGCGTTCTTACATTATAAGCTAGCGGCTACTATGTACGAAGCTAGAGCCGTGTTCTGAAAATTCATTTCTGTATAATTGAAATGCTATCCACTCTTTATGTACCAACGTATAATTAATTTCTCGAATAGCTGTAAAAAGTAATTATCGTTAATGTGCTTCGAATCTAAGTTATTTTGTAATACCTTTTGCGAAGAGTCCAAATTATTGGCTGCTTTAACAGCTGGCGACATGTTTTTAAGCAAATTTATTTTCAATCAACACTGACTGCCTCGTTGTTCTAGTGGTCACAAACGCGTCTGCTGACCATGAGGGCCTGGTTCGATTCCCAGATCGGGCAAAGTGTTACTGGGTATTTCTAACAGGAATTTCTCAGTAGCAGCCACGGAGTCTGGATTAGTGCCCGGTTGATGGTAATACGCTCGCCCCTAAGACATGGGTCTTAAACATAACTGTCAAAATATTGGTGTACGATTAGGTACACCTCTTTTGACCTCTGCCTACCCGTTCGGGGACTACAGGCGTGAGGTTATGTTATGTTATTTTCAATCAAGCAGCTTCATTCCCGACCGGAAGTCCAGTCATGCGGAAATAAATTGTAAATTGCTCAAAATTCGTAATGAAAATACATACATCACAAAATATACGTGTACCATGTTAATCATAATTACATACAAACCAACATTGATTGTAAATCAATCGAACATGCAGCGAATATACCTGCAGTAGGCAAACATACGAAACATAGAAAAAATAATTTAATTACTTTACATGCCGTTGAGAAATATCTCTCAGGCATGCTTGGTTTCCTCACGATGTTTTCTTTCACTGAAACAAGTGATGATTATATAATACGTACATGAATCCGAAAAATCAGAGGTGCGTGTCTTGGGTTCGAATTCGAGACCTATGACTCACTAAGAACACTGCTAGATTCATATCTAATTCGAGATGAAGACGTGTAATCAGAGAAAGCACGTAGTTTGTGTGATAGATGTGGATAATATTATGGTAATGAGACGCTAAGCGTTCCATATTGCTCATGCACCACTATGGGCCTGCGAGGCTGCGTGCGACGCGCCTGGCAAGCGATCAGTCTCAGCAGTCGCCGCCTGATAAGTAAAGTGCTGCTCGTTTAAATACTTCTAAATTAAGATACACTGGCTTTGTTTAGCTTCTTGATTTTGCTGTAATTAAAGGCAGTCTCTAGACATACGTAAGTTATGTAAACTTCTAGCAGACAGTACTTTAACTAGGGTAGTAATAAAAGTTCCGAATAAAATAATAATGAGCATACCCAAAATATGAAATTTACTGCCTTCTGCGAGTCACTCATAACATATTGCATATCCGTCTGGGGGGGTGCTCCTAAGACGACACTCTAATTTGTTGAAGTTGCCCAACGTGCAATACTAAAGGTTCAAACCAATTATTTTCTATACTGCCTCAATTTATCAATTATGTGGAGTACTGACCGTGAGACAATTATTCATATTAAAAATAATCACAATGCCGAAAAAACAGATACCCTACTTCAGAAAACTGGACTCTAAATTTAATATTAAACGAATATTTTGGAAAATATGTATGTACCTACGCCGCGCGCCGGGCCAAATTATACGAGACACACCCACCATCTTCGCGCTCATCACTCAGCTCCGCCTAGCAGCCGCCGGGGACGCGCCACATCCGTGAGCGCCGCATCGCCGGTCGCTGCAGTTGCGTCGAGCTCGAGTGACGAGTTTTTCTCCCCGCTGTCGACACTACCGCCACCACGACGACGAGGGAGAGGACGGCCATCAGCGGGCTTGGGACCTCGAGGCCAATAAGCCACGAACAGGGTCCCCGCTGCCGGTGGAAATGAGTCGCGCATTCGATGGACGCAGTCCATGAACGAAAATGTGATGCGCGCATATTATGGGGCTACAGAGGGAGGAATTAACACCCAAAAGTTGACAGGTAGAAAATGCCTATGGCATTAAGTCCGCCTCTGTACTTTTGTGCTTGAAGTGTTAAATAAATAAATTAACCTTACTGCGTACTGATGTCGGAGGCTCTCTCTGTTTCAGTTGTTAGCAGGTTCTTGAACCTGCCGTCAATGTCTCTGCTCAACGATTGTCGGATCAGGTGCGCGTCATTCAAAATAATCATAATTTGGATGATGCTACACTTGATTGGCTGCGCTCGGAAATGCAGATTAGCCCAGCCAGCAACCCTCTCCCATCCCAAAACGTCACACATGTGCCTGCTGTACTACCATTGCGGGCAAATCAGCATGCTGAGGAAGAGGATGTCAGGGCTATATCTGCAGATATCCTGTGCAATGTAGCATTAAGGAACGCTCTGAGGGTGCGATTCGTGAGTATCGGTTCATGTCACCTGATCTTAGATCACGGTTACCACGTTTGCCAATTAATAAAAAGAATAGAGCACTGGTGTGTGCCCTGGATGCGCTGTTGCAAAATTTTATTGAAAGCAGCGCAAACCTTTGTGATACACACTCAATCTTGTATTGCACGGCTGTTACGGCATGTCGTGTAGCCAATGTCAAATTTTCAAACACTGACAGTTCTACACGACCTGCTACAAAATCTGTTGTACCAGCCTGGCAATGCAGGATTGAGCATCGTATTAATGAGGCCAGGGTACTAAGCGGGAAGCTCAACTGCTTTAGGGAGGGCAATACACGCCCAAAGGTGATGCGCTTTGTGAGGCGGGCATTCTCGGGAACTGAAATCAGTCCCCGAGAATACATGTCACGAGTCACAGAGCGCATCGACTTCCTAAAGCAGAAAGTTTATGCATGGGCAAACCGTATCCGGCGGTATAGGCGAAGAGTGAATCGATACACTCGGAACCGCATGTTCCAGAGTGACGAAAGGTGGGTATACAGAACATGGGAGCGGCCCGTTACAAGGAGTGACTGACGCGCATCTGCCGGATAACGACACGATAAATGCTTCTTGGCGAAGTATTTGGTCGGTGCCCGTCGGTCATACTGAGGGTGTTGTTGAGCGAGAGTGTGACTCAATTCCAGAAATGGAGGCCATTTCTATTAGTCCATTGTACGTGGCTTGTGCAGTCCGTCCGTTACCTAACTGGAAATCTCTTTGCCGGACGGACTGCACAATTTTTGAATGAAATGGCTATAAAGGCCTACGACCGATGACCTGGTAAAGGTTGCAGGGATCCGCTGGATGCGAGACGCACGGGACCGGTCAATGTGGCGACACTTGAGGGAGGCCGATGTGATGATGATAATGAAAGGTCACACGCTTGCTTAGCTTCACAATTCCAGTCATCCTTAGAGACTGGTTCGCTATCACTATTCTTTACAACAGGAGTTACCCACCTGCTCCAAAAATCGGGTAGTACCCGCAGTACCACCCGATTTATGGAGCAGGTGGGTAACCTCATCCTAAAACTAAAGACCAATTACGTGTTTACCGACGGTCTATAAAGTCCTAACATCCATTCTGAGAGCAATAATTGTTCTTCATATAGATAGCGATACAATTATGTCTGTCTCTCAGAATGGATGTAGGAATGGGTCCCGCGGTACTAAGGAGCTGCTCCTTATCGACATGGCCATAAGCCAACAGGTTCGTAGATCCCGGAGGTATCTGTCTACGTGTTGGATAGATTATAAGAAGGCCTATGATTCGGTGCCACATACATGGTTCATGAGGGTGCTGGAGTTGTACAAAATAGATGCAACTCTTTGCACCTTCTTGATGTCGTGTATGGGGCAGTGGAGGATGGTCTTTTTTTATCCAAGATGTCGGCAGAATCTTGGGAACGATGAACCGATCAGGGTTGAGCGAAGAATATTTCAGGGTGACAGTTTGAGTCCGCTTTGGTTTTACTTGGCCTTGAATCCTCTGAGCACACTGCTGGAGGATTAAGGTATAAGCTACCGGTTGAGGAGAGGTGGTCAGGTTATATCTCACCTAATTTACATGAATGATTTGAAAATATTTACTCCCAGCAATTTGCAACGTATGGAGCTACTAAAAGTGACTGAAACTTTTAGTAGCGCCATCAGGATGGAATTTGGTGTGGACAAATGTGCGGTCATGCTTTGTCATAATCTCCCCTCGCTTTACATAGCGAGAGGAGATTATGGAATCCGTGGGAACAAAACTCTCGGATTCCGTATTCCTTAGATCCCTCTCCTCAACCGAGACCAACAAGTATTTGGGTATGTCGGAAGCATTAGGTTTCAATGCTGCCGACATGAAACAATTGTAGGTGATTCACTACATACATGCAAACAACATACATACAACATGCATGCAACATACATACAACATACATACAACATACATACAACATGCATACGACATACATACATTCAACATTCATTCAAATACAAAATATATTTAGGACATATTTTACACACAGAGACAAACGCGTACCGTACGGCCCGTCCGTCAGTTACACAAATACACTGGACATGCGCATCGCCTGCTGAGTCCTTTGTTTAAGGCGTGTGACGTAGCGCATCATACGATCGCTGTGACGTATGCGCGCGCGCCTTCCCCGCGGTGCTCACCAGTCACGACCTATCTATGACGCCGCACGCACGCTCGCTTATGCGATTTACGTTTCCGCATACCCGCGCTAAACCGCTGTATCGCTTCATTCCATAAAACTTTGTAACGCTTGCTTTCTTGTACTGCGCTTCGCTTGTTCTGTGCCTTCAAAGGATAAACATTGTTGTGTCGTGTAGTGTACGTGTGCGAACATTAAAGTGTGGCTACCCAACAGAAAGGACTTTGATTTCTCGGGACCCGTAAGTTAACTCACACTACCTACACACCCAAACTGGTGACCCCGTTTCGAACATTTTGAAAAACAGTGAGTGCAGAGACTATTATAATAAGCAAGCATGAGCAGCGACGGTAGTGACACCGAAACATCGCAGCGCCCCGCGCCGCAACGCCGGCCGAGTAAATGTGCGCGCGTGTCCACTGACCCTGATCCGGAACAATCGACACCGGAACTTTTTCGTGTAGGCGTCCGCATACCACCATTTTGGCCAGAAAAACCAAACATATGGTTCTGCCAAATAGAAGGCCAATTCAAACTCGCCAGAATTACGGACGACTACACGAAATTTCACTACGTCCTTGGCCACCTGGACCGGCAGTACTCCATCGAGGTGGAAGATATTATCACCGATCCACCCGCTACTGGAGCCTACAATAAACTGAAGACTGAGCTCATCAAGCGCCTGTCCGTCTCCAAAGAGAGGAAAGTGAAGCAGCTCCTGCAGTCGGAGGTACTAGGTGACCGAAAACCGTCCCAGTTCTTGCGGCACCTCCAACACTTGGCAGGACCAACAATCCCAGAGGATTTTCTTCGCACGATCTGGACGAGCCGCTTGCCAGGGAACCTACAGACGGTCATCGCGTCACGCTTGAACATGACCCTCAGTGAGCTCGCAGACCTTGCTGATAGCGTCCACGACATCGCGCCTCCTACACCTCAAGTCGCAGCAGCCTCATCACGAGTCGATCCACAAACGGACATGATGAAGCTCATCATGGAGCTGACGAAGAAGGTCGACGCGCTGACTACTGAGAGGTATGATCGCTCCCGCCCACGCACCAGGAGGACATCCAGCCGAAGTCGCAGTCCATCACAACGGTCGCAGTCCAACTACAGGAAGTTCCCGACTTGTTGGTACCACTTTAAATTCGGCAAACAGGCGAAGAAATGCGTCCGCCCGTGTGACTACAAGTCGGGAAACGCTGCGGGCAGTCAATAATGGCGGCTGAAGATTGCCCATCCACCACTGGTCGCCTGTTCGTGACAGATCGCAGGTCGAAAGTCCAATTTTTAGTGGACACGGGAAGCGACTTATGCGTCTACCCACGATCTGCGCTACCACAGCAACGACGGGAGAAGACGGAATACCAGTTGTGTGCAGCCAACGGGACAACAATCAACACCTACGGTTACCTCCAGGTTGTTTTAAATTTAGGCCTACGTAGGGATTTTCCGTGGCGCTTTATTGTAGCAGACGTCACTAAAGCCATCATAGGCGTCGATTTTCTATCGTATTTTAATTTAATTGTAGACATTCGCAACAAACGCCTCATCGATGGCATTACTAACCTGTCAGCTATTGCTTCTATCGCACATCCAGATAGCTTAATTTCAAGTGTAAAGGTCGTGACTGGTGAATGCAAATACCGTAATCTCCTATCAGAGTTTCAGGAAATAACACGGCCAGCAGGCGCACCATTCACACCAAAACACAACACAGTACACCACATTCGCACCACATCAGGCCCCCCAGTATCTTGTTCCCCACGTAGACTAGCCCCGGATAAAATGAAAATTGCCAAGGCCGAGTTCGAGGCAATGTTGGCAAACGGTACAGCTCGACCATCTGAGAGCCCTTGGGCGTCGCCTCTCCACCTCGCCCCGAAGAAAGACAACGGCTGGCGTCCTTGCGGTGATTATAGGCTGCTCAACGCAAGGACAATCCCAGATAAGTACCCAATCAGGCACATCCATGACTTTGCCCACAGCTTATCTGGTTGTAAGATTTTTTCCACTATAGATCTTGTTAAAGCTTACAACCAGTTACCAGTATTTGAGCAGGACATCCCAAAAACCGCCATCACTACACCCTTCGGTCTGTACGAGTTTCCGTTTATGACGTTCGGTCTGAGGAACGCCGGGCAGACTTTCCAAAGGTTCGTTGACGAAATGACTCGTGGCCTAGACTTCTGCTTCCCATATCTGGATGACTTTTTGGTGTACTCTAGGCATGAAGCCGAGCATGAAGACCACCTTCGCCAACTGTTCTCGAGGATGAAGGAATATGGCATGCTCATTAACACTGCCAAATGCGTATTTGGTGCACCAGAGGTCACATTCCTAGGCTACCACATCTCGCAACACGGAACGAAGCCTTTGGATAGCAAGGTGCAGGCAATCAGGGAGTTCCCAGTACCGAAAACTGCTAGGCAACTAAGAAGGTTTCTGGGCATGATTAATTTTTACCGGAGGTTTCTACCTCGGGCTGCCCAGAACCAAGCGCCTTTACACGCTTTGCTGACCGGGAACGTGAAAGCCTCTCAGCCGGTCGACATAAGCGGACCCTCGTTGCAGGCTTTCGAAGAATGCAAGGACAGCCTGTGTAGTGCAGCATTGTTGGCACATCCTGACACAAATGCCAAACTGGGCCTGGTCACGGATGCATCTGATTTCGCCATTGGTGGAGTCCTGCAACAATTTAAGGACGGTAATTGGCAGCCATTAGCCTTTTTCACCCGCAAGCTGAGCCCACCACAGCAAAAGTACTCACCATACGACAGAGAACTACTTGCCATATACGAAAGTATAAAATACTTCCAACACTGGTTAGCCGCTACCACTTTCACCATCTATACGGACCACAAGCCGCTGTGTTACGCTTTCCAGCAGCGGAAAAGTAACTGCACGCCACGTACGTATAGACATTTAGACTATATTTCGCAATTCTCGACCGATATTCAACACATCGCTGGGAAAGAGAATGTCGTAGCCGATACACTTTCCCGTGTCGAAGAATTGCAAACCCCTGTAGATTTAGATGTACTAGCCAAAGCACAAGACACAGACTTAGAACTAGCACAGTTACTTACAGGAGATTCTTCCCTGCGCATTAAGAAAATAATTGTTCCAGGAAGTCGTATAGAATTGTACTGCGATGTCAGCACAGCGACTCCTAGACCCATCGTTCCTAAACCATTGCGCAAACAAATCTTCGACTCATTGCACTCACTGAGCCACCCCGGCGCAAACGCAAGTGCAAAACTTGTAGCACAGCGTTACGTTTGGCCACAGATGCGGAAAGACTGTCGCGATTGGTCTAAGGCATGTTTGGCATGCCAGCGCACGAAGGTGAATCGACATGTTTCCACCCCTTTGGGTACCCTCGATCTCCCTTCAGCGCGATTCAAATATGTCCATCTAGACCTCGTCGGTCCATTACCCCCATCCAACGAATATCGGTATTGCTTGACACTCGTCGATCGCTTCACGCGATGGGTTGAAGTCGTCCCTATTACCGACATTACAGCGGAAACTGTGGCCAAAGCGTTCCTGTCAGGGTGGGTAGCACGATTTGGTTGCCCAACCGATATTGTCACCGATCGCGGGAGACAATTCGAGTCTGGCATCTTCCAACATCTCGCAAAGGCCATAGGGTTTAGGCATCGCAAGACTACCGCATACCATACCAAAAAAAAAAAAAAAAAAAAAAAAAAAAAAAAAAAAATACCATCCTCAGTGCAACGGCCTAGTCGAACGATTCCACCGGCAGCTGAAAGCAGCAATCAAGTGCCATGCAGACAGCCGCTGGACCGAATCCCTACCACTTGTACTGCTCGGCATAAGAAGTTCCTTCAAAGAAGACCTTCAATCGTCTTCTGCCGAGTTAGTATACGGTGAACCCTTAAGGCTGCCGGGAGAATTCTTCGGCCATAAAGTTGACAAATGTACGACTGATATAACGGACTTCACAGCCCGAATCAGATCATTTGCCAACAACTTACAGCCAGTTCCCACGTCGCACCACTCAAAAGAAAAAATCTTCATTCACAAAGATTTATCGTCTTGTTCCCATGTTTTTCTTCGGGACGATGCGTTGAGGGGTGCACTCCAGCCAGCATACACTGGCCCCTATGAAGTGATAGAAAGAGGTGCCAAAGTTTTTAAAATAAAGGTAAAAGGGAAATCCGCCACAGTATCCGTAGACCGCCTAAAACCAGCCTACCTACTGAACGACACCCATGACACCCCTACCCCAAATAAACCAGTACCCGAACCACCGCCATCCATCCCACCAGTCAAAACCACTCGTTCCGGTAGAAGAGTCCAATTTCCGGACTACTATCGCCCGTAGCACGGTCTCTGGAGGGGAGTGATGTAGGTGATTCACTACATACATGCAAACAACATACATACAACATGCATGCAACATACATACAACATACATACAACATACATACAACATGCATACGACATACATACATTCAACATTCATTCAAATACAAAATATATTTAGGACATATTTTACACACAGAGACAAACGCGTACCGTACGGCCCGTCCGTCAGTTACACAAATACACTGGACATGCGCATCGCCTGCTGAGTCCTTTGTTTAAGGCGTGTGACGTAGCGCATCATACGATCGCTGTGACGTATGCGCGCGCGCCTTCCCCGCGGTGCTCACCAGTCACGACCTATCTATGACGCCGCACGCACGCTCGCTTATGCGATTTACGTTTCCGCATACCCGCGCTAAACCGCTGTATCGCTTCATTCCATAAAACTTTGTAACGCTTGCTTTCTTGTACTGCGCTTCGCTTGTTCTGTGCCTTCAAAGGATAAACATTGTTGTGTCGTGTAGTGTACGTGTGCGAACATTAAAGTGTGGCTACCCAACAGAAAGGACTTTGATTTCTCGGGACCCGTAAGTTAACTCACACTACCTACACACCCAAACAATCATTGAAGGAGTGCTTCTTTGGCCGCCTGAATAAAGTGTTAAACAGCCTTTAATCAGGCGGAAACAAGGTGCGCGCCTTTAATCGTTGGGTCATGCCGGTATTGATGTATTCTTACGGAATACTCAAATGGACGAAACTTGACGCCCTGGGTAGGAAGGTCCACACACTATACTGACTGCAAACCGGATGCATCACCTACGGTCATCGGTGATGAGACTGTATATCCCGCGGAAGTGCAGAGGTCGTAGCTTCTTAAATGCTAAGACCTTGCACAACTGCGAGGTATGCAGTCTCACGGAATATTTTTTCGAAACCGACGTAGGGATGCACCGAGATTGTGGTCTCAGTGGACAATGGCCTCACCCCGCTCTCCTTGGCAAACGAGAACTAGCGTAAACCTGTGGTATTGGATACTAATGACCATAAGGAGGTATGGCAGAGCAAGGAGCTACACGGACGCCTTTTCCCGGGTCCTATATTGGCCTGATGTAGACCTCTTGGCGTCCGTATCCTGGCTACCTGGTAGGTAGGTAGGGTAGGTAGGTAGGGTAGGTGGGTAGGTAGGTAGGGTAGGTAGGTAGGGTAGGTAGGTAGGGTAGGTAGGTAGGGTAGGTAGGTAGGGTAGGTAGGTAGGGTAGGTAGGTAGGGTAGGTAGGTAGGGTAGGTAGGTAGGGTAGGTAGGTAGGGTAGGTAGGTAGGGTAGGTAGGTAGGGTAGGTAGGTAGGGTAGGTAGGTAGGGTAGGTAGGTAGGGTAGGTAGGTAGGGTAGGTAGGTAGGGTAGGTAGGTAGGGTAGGTAGGTAGGGTAGGTAGGTAGGGTAGGTAGGTAGGGTAGGTAGGTAGGGTAGGTAGGTAGGGTAGGTAGGTAAGGTAGGTAGGGTAGGTAGGTAGGGTAGGTAGGTAGGGTAGGTAGGTAGGGTAGGTAGGTAGGGTAGGTAGGTAGGGTAGGTAGGTAGGGTAGGTAGGTAGGGTAGGTAGGTAGGGTAGGTAGGTAGGGTAGGTAGGTAGGGTAGGTAGGTAGGGTAGGTAGGTAGGGTAGGTAGGTAGGTAGGGTAGGTAGGTAGGGTAGGTAGGTAGGGTAGGTAGGTAGGGTAGGTAGGTAGGGTAGGTAGGTAGGGTAGGTAGGTAGGGTAGGTAGGTAGGGTAGGTAGGTAGGGTAGGTAGGTAGGGTAGGTAGGTAGGGTAGGTAGGTAGGGTAGGTAGGTAGGGTAGGTAGGTAGGGTAGGTAGGTAGGGTAGGTAGGTAGGGTAGGTAGGTAGGGTAGGTAGGTAGGGTAGGTAGGTAGGGTAGGTAGGTAGGGTAGGTAGGTAGGGTAGGTAGGTAGGGTAGGTAGGTAGGGTAGGTAGGTAGGGTAGGTAGGTAGGGTAGGTAGGTAGGGTAGGTAGGTAGGGTAGGTAGGTAGGGTAGGTAGGGTAGGTAGGTAGGGTAGGTAGGTAGGGTAGGTAGGTAGGGTAGGTAGGTAGGGTAGGTAGGTAGGGTAGGTAGGTAGGGTAGGTAGGTAGGGTAGGTAGGTAGGGTAGGTAGGTAGGGTAGGTAGGTAGGGTAGGTAGGTAGGGTAGGTAGGTAGGGTAGGTAGGTAGGGTAGGTAGGTAGGGTAGGTAGGTAGGGTAGGTAGGTAGGGTAGGTAGGTAGGGTAGGTAGGTAGGGTAGGTAGGTAGGGTAGGTAGGTAGGGTAGGTAGGTAGGGTAGGTAGGTAGGGTAGGTAGGTAGGGTAGGTAGGTAGGGTAGGTAGGTAGGGTAGGTAGGTAGGGTAGGTAGGTAGGGTAGGTAGGTAGGGTAGGTAGGTAGGGTAGGTAGGTAGGGTAGGTAGGTAGGGTAGGTAGGTAGGGTAGGTAGGTAGGGTAGGTAGGTAGGGTAGGTAGGTAGGGTAGGTAGGTAGGGTAGGTAGGTAGGGTAGGTAGGTAGGGTAGGTAGGTAGGGTAGGTAGGTAGGGTAGGTAGGTAGGGTAGGTAGGTAGGGTAGGTAGGTAGGGTAGGTAGGTAGGGTAGGTAGGTAGGGTAGGTAGGTAGGGTAGGTAGGTAGGGTAGGTAGGTAGGGTAGGTAGGTAGGGTAGGTAGGTAGGGTAGGTAGGTAGGGTAGGTAGGTAGGGTAGGTAGGTAGGGTAGGTAGGTAGGGTAGGTAGGTAGGGTAGGTAGGTAGGGTAGGTAGGTAGGGTAGGTAGGTAGGGTAGGTAGGTAGGGTCGGTAGGTAGGGTGGGTAGGTAGGGTAGGTAGGTAGGGTAGGTAGGTAGGGTCGGTAGGTAGGGTGGGTAGGTAGGGTAGGTAGGTAGGGTAGGTAGGCAAAAATTATTGGAATCGATTTAGTTACTTATTCTGAACAAACTATATTCAGCTTTTGCATATACTAAAAATAATGTTGCATACAGGGTGTTAGTGTAACCACCGTTATCCTTGAAACCAGTGGTTTGGTTTCACTTACAGAACGTAAAATCAATGAAAAAAGCTACCTTTTTTTTTTTGAAGAAAATGTACTATTATTCCAACAGATCATTTCACCCTAATGCTCGCTAACAGCTGACCGGGCGGCGCGGCAGCGGCGGTCCCACGCGGTCACACGCTACGCGCGTGCAACGAACGATGACTCATGACCTCATTCAGTCCGCTGTCGCGCTAGCGAGCGCACGTAACTCGTCAAAGGGTCGCGTGCCGCTCCACTTGTTTCTCGCGCGTAATGTAACTCGAGGGTGTTGGTGCTGTTAACCGAAATACAGGTTCTCCTTGTTCGAGTCCAGATGCTAAAACTTTTGAGTACATAATACTGTTCACAACATTTATTTGTAAACTAGATTAAGTACTTTTTGTAAAAGAAATAAATTTATCTATTACTAACTGACCGGCGCAACTTCGTCTGCGCCACATAAGAGAGAGAGAGTTAACCTTAAAAGAGAGACATATACAATCACTGACTCTTTTTTTTATTTTTTAAGAGGAACGATTTTGTCATACATAATTGTTGCTTAACTTTAACCGTTTACGCAGCGCACGCAACGGAAGCTCTCAAAAGGAATACATATTCCCTGTTTTTGCAACATTTTTCATTCATGGTCCGCTCCTGTTAGTTGTAGCATGTTGTTTTATAGTATTCCTCGATAAATGGGCTATCCAAAACTGAAAGAATTTTTCAATTCAAACCAGCAGTTCCTGGAATTAGCGCCTTCAACCAAGCAAACTATTCAGCTTTATAATAATATATAGTACAGATTCAAGTAGGTAACAATTTAATTTCTCGGAAATATTTGCATTAATCGCTAAAATATTCTGCTGATGACAGTCATACTCCAGGCAGGTCTATAGTTCTCATCAAGGTGCATGAAAAGAGCCCAAACACAATTTTTCAATTTTAAATGGGACCAAATTTGAGATATACGCTTTTCACAAAAAAAAATTAGTATTTATCTGTAAAAAGTCATGCATGGTCCTACATAATACATAAAAAATATATATACGCGTCGAAAAATAATTAATACTACGATACGAATTTAACCAATCTAACCAATTTTGTTTCTACCGGCGCGGCGCGGCGAACTAGTTAAATTTTAGAACACAAAAGCATTGTGACTAAACTATGATAGTTAGATATATTCCCTCGCGGACTTTTTTGTAGGTAATAGTAGTAATAATTTTTGAGTACTTTAATCATGAAGTACATTCTTTTTAAGTATCATCAATAGTTTTCTCAGCGCACGCCCAATAATGAATTTTATGGATTTCTAAATTTTTTGAAAATAAATTCTGACCCTTTCTGATAATTTTGCTTTCTATTGGTGAAAAAATGGTTCAAATCGGTCCAGTAGTTTCGGAGCCTATTCGGTACAAACAAACACACAAACAAACAAAAAATCTTTCCTCTTTATAATATTAGTATAGATTATTTATTACTGCTTTAAATACTAATCTTGCACGCTTCGCTCGCTCTTGCATTCTATGTTATAGAGCTTAAGAAAACGATTATTTTAGCAGAACATGTTTTGGGAAACATAGTATTTTTATTTGGAAACTTGGTATTTTTTTCGCAAACTTATATTTTTTTTTGGATTTTCGTTTCTTATTTTTCGTAGAATTGTAATTTGAATAAGCTCATGTTTGTTTGTTAAATATATCGGATCCGGTCATTAGTACAGACATAAAATTAACTAGAAAGCGCACCAGTGTGCAGTGGTGACATCACGCGACTTACTAATCAGTCTAGCAACACTGCGTGCTTGTACAGAGCCCTGATGTCCAGCTCGAGGTGAGGGCGGCATTCAGTGCCGGATCGCGGCGGAGTTCAGACGTCTTGGAACTGTACCCGATTCATTGTACCCCGTGTTATTGTGTTAAGTTGGAATCTCAAGTAATTTGTTAGTTTGCTAGAAACAGTTTATCGCATCCAGTGTGTTTTCATAGCATGAAACCCATAGTCTGCCCGCATGATGTACGAGCCTAACGGAGTAAATCCTGACATACCCGACAAATATAAAATTTTTGCTGTTTAATTTTGTATACATTTTTCGGTAATTCATTTTAACCAAGATTAGTTACAGTCAACCAAAAATCGTTGGAAGTTTTTTTTTTTCGGATGCTTTATTATTTCTCCTTTAACTATCTCGTAAATGTTTAGTATGGGGAAATATTATATAATAATAGTATTGGGAAAGTAAACAAGTAGTTCGTTCGGTAGAAAATTATTGTCTAAAGCGTCGCGGGTGGTCAGCAGTGTTTATATCGAAACACGACTTAGAAATACCCTACATTACAGTATGAACGTCTGCTTTCTGCTATTCCGGCAACTAATTAAAGCCGGTTTTAAAGACTTTTAAAGACGAATAGATAGAGTGATAGTTGCTATCAATTTTACAAACTTGGTCATATTTCACTAATCAAAAATGAATCAGATGAACTTAATAAATAACTAAAACTCTCAGTACACATACATGTCAAAAATGACCTGAGCAAACACATGAGTTTAGTCTAAAACAAAGCTGAAAATGAGGCCCAGTACCAAAAGCGTTATTGCTTCGGTCAGTGTACAACATAGGCACAGCTGCGGGCCCTAGGCGTGGTACTAAGTGCCCAATGAGCTCATAACTCTGATCCTACGCCCGGTCGCCGGCCGGCGGTCACGGCTGATAACGTTTTATGATATACCTCGGAGAGGCTCTCAAGGTGCCGTGGAAACCGGCGAGAAACCGGTGACGAACCGTAAGTAGTATACCGGCACTAAGGTTCCGAACAAAAGGCCTGAGGAGATATTACTGAATATTACAGTGAATGTAGATTTCTGTGTAACAATGTTAGCTTTCTATTAACTGTAAGCTACTATAAGCCCACCACATACAATCTTAGGCTGTAATATTCTCCGTGGATATTGTATTTACTCATCATGTCGTAGTTAATTACTATTTATAGTACAAAATGTAAGCCTATTAAAGAAAAATGTTTGATACAAAATACTTGCGTTATTTTTCAGAAAGTTTATGCTTAAAATTGAGCAAGTTATAAAGAAATCCATCAGTTCCTTTTGTAAGTTATTATGTTTTCAATTTTAAAACGTTAATATGAGGTTCTTACTTGCGTTCGCGTCAGGATGACGAAGGAGTCTCGCTCGAGGCCGTCGCCCAGAGGCACTTCACACGAGATCTTTACTCCCTGAAACAATCACAATACAACTTTTATAAACAACGTTTCTAGACTGAGTTGGTACAGTAAACTGCACGTTATGGAAACAGTTTGCTATCGACAGGGTTTTATATTGTAGCAGTAAGGACGGTTTTTGTAGCGCGCAAGTCTTTACGGACGTGTGCTTCTGGCTTGTTGAACGTACACGTACACGTCACGTCACTTATTTTAACTCAAAGAGACCAATTTATTTATTCGAACTGCGAAAATATCGACACACTTTGTTAATATTCCTGGTTGGAGCCACTTAAATATACACTATCAGGACAACCTGATCGAAATATTAAAGGGAATGATAAGGAAACGGTTGACCGCTTTCATAGCTTTGAGGATTATTTCAAAAGTAATTATTGGAGACCTTTCAAAAGAAAATACTCTTCTATGATTTTCTTAAAATAGGTACATATTTATAGTTAAACGTAAGGAGTTTGTGCGGTTTCCAATTGGTTTAAGTATTCATAAGGGACAGTGTCTTTATCCGTTCCTACTCCGAGAGCGGAGGGCCGCCCGGCCGCAGGGTCCGGCCCTGAACTAACAAACTAATAGGTTGTTGAAAAGACTTGCCGAATTACATCGTTACAACCGGATACACACAAAGATACATTACTGGATCTACTTGAAGAGACGTTAATACAAATCCTTCTTTTATTTCCGCATTCATTAATGAAACAAAGGAAGCAATAACTACGTGGGTAATTAAAATTATCGACCCTTCTTACAGTAGAAGGGGGCTTGGGGATGGGTCGGTGGGCACACAGGACCCTCAGGACATGCTTGATCTTCGCCCCTCATTGCCCATCATGCCTGCATATTGCAGAATTGAGACAAAGCTGTCCAAGTAGCAACAGTGTACCTGCTTGTTAGCCACAGTTTTTGTTGTAGTTCACATAAAAAGAAGAAGAATTAAAATAATACACGAAAATAAAATATTTACTTATAATTCTTCGCTCCGTGGACTACACTGTGTATTTTTACTTTTGTTCTCGTTTAAGTTATCCTCCCTGTGGATCAGGACATTATTTATGGCCAATCTCAGTTTTATGTGAACAGAACCTGCCGAGTACTTTTTATGTCTAACAAAACAAACAACAACCCCCGGACAGTGACAAATTAATAGATAAGTTAACAAAGCTGTAGTCGTCAATTGTTTTGCCTCAGATTTGTTATCTCTCAACCATCATTCACCATTCTGATACAAAACTCGCGCTTAGCCGTAATTTCTTTGCACATTTTTTAAACTAATTATTTTTATTAATTAAATTTTCATCAAGTATTTCCACACGACAAACTATATAGAATGTCGTTACAATTCGCAACCCATCAAACCACCATTGAATTACTTTAATAACTAAACTTCATTAAAACAGCAATTTTCATCGTTGTACTACTAAAACATTTCAATTACTCGCTCGGCGACACTCAGCGGCTCCATCTTAGGTGCCCGACAGTCTCGCGCTCACCTGGGGGATGGCGTGACGTCACATCACCTTCCCCCCGTCCGCACTTCCCCCACCACCCCGCCGCCGTCATGCAAGGCACAGATGTTATGTTAATATCACTTAGGCATCATTTTAAGGCCGCTTTCACATTAGGACGTTAGCAGCGCGACAGTAGCGCGGCAGAAGCACAAGCAAACAAAAACTAAAAAAAAAAACGTTTTTTACCGTTTGGACGTTAGACGCGCGACTGTCGCGCTGCTAAAGACGCCTAAATGTGAAACCGGTCTAAACCTCGGCTCGTTTATCACTTGGGTATCATTTTCCACGAGGACCACGTGCTCTCCAAATACAAATTAAATATCCGAAAGCGTTTTGCGAATTTTTTTGTTAAGGTTTAGGAAAGATTTATTTGAACTTCGAGTAGGTGGGATACTACCTTTTTATCTGCGATCCTAGAATAGAGACAACTTTCATGCCTACTTTAGCTTAAATATATTATTCTAAATGAAATGTGTTAGTTAGGGTATGGCTCTGTTTGCCGAGATACAGGATCTGTCTTAGTCCATCAGAGGATTGCATGTTAAAAACTTGAATACGAAGCCTATTACTTCTGCTAATATGTTATTGTATAGAATTATAGATTATTTCTAAAAAACTACCGACTAATAAGTCATTACTCAGCTAGAATTTCCAGTAGGTAGCACAAGTTGCTTAAGATCTGTTGTCACGCAACTTTAACATCGATAACGATCCATAACTATGTTGATTGAAAATCGCTTACAAACAATATTTGAGTTTTAAGTTAAACTAAAACTTCAATAAAAAACTTTTAAAGGTCACGCGATATTGTTATTACCAAACGTTCGGTAAGTTTGCTCTGCTTGCTTTCTACGCTAAAATAATTGCTGTTAGGGATTCACAGAATTGGAATCGTTTAATAATATTCCGTAGTAGAATGAGACTTAATGATATTCGAGTCGGTTCTATTTCCAGTGAGTACTCCTGCGTGATAATCAATCTGCGTCAGACAAAGAGCCGCGTTGTTTCGTTAATCAATGGCGTCTTATTACATTAGTGTACTATTATGTGATCACTCCGGCGAGTAAACGGATCTAATAACGTCTGTCAAGCAAGGAACTTCATTACTTACAGGGATATTCATGAGTAAAAGTGAAAGAAAATTATGAAATGTAGGTAAAAAATATTAACAGAATAACAGTTTTAGTAAAATGAATAAAGTCCAGCGTGTGGGAACCTATTAGGTACCGAGGTAAAGAAAAACTATTCACTGGTGTATGTTATCCAACGTGATTGCATTCAGTATAGGCTCGACTTGGATATGATTGAGGAACATTAGCGCCGTCTCCACAGGATATGAAGTGTCGTGACTGGGCGCGTGTTCAAGACGGATGGTGACATATCGGAGGTTTACCGAGAGTGATTGCGAGGCTCCAACAAATGGGCGGCGCGCGCCTCTCACCTGGTCGGGGAATACAGCGCTTTTTCAAGCGCAGCCGTCTAGCGACCCACCTACATTAGGGACCGCTAGACAATCAATAAAAGTCAGATAAAGTTTTCTGGGCCGTTATCCATGTACCCGAGCAACATATTTTAAACTGGTTCTAAATAAATGGTAATGGCCCAACACTCCGCTGATGTAAATTACTTTCCTCCTCTGTTCTTTGTAGACACTTGTGTGGAATAAACAGTCGGTAGGTAACCTGTACATAAGTACGTAGCCATATGCGACGTGATATTAAAGCCTGCTCGCACATATTAAATCTCTGTTTGAGTAATAAAATGAAAAAGTATCAAGTAGTCAGTACTCAAAATAAAAGACTTATTTTTGCGAAAGTATCTTTTTTGTGAGGATATAATATAAGATACATTCAAATAAATATCAGGGAGAGTTGGAAGCTGATACCCCTCAGAAAGGATTATTGTCGTCAGTTGTGTATTGAGTGGCGCTGCAGAACCAAAAGGCGATTGGATACACAAAGAGGGAATGATAAAATATTTTCTCTGAAATGCTCCTCCATCAACAGAGCTGTTGGTTGTTTCATTACGTATATTTATTGCTTTAAGGCAATATAGTGAGTATAGTTTTGAATAAATCGGTCTGCCGTTGTCCGAACCCTAAATATTTTTGTACGTGAGATACGATTTTTCATTAAGAACACAAAAAGTCTGCCTCAAGTTGTTCTTTGTTGTGTACTTGTATGGAAACTTATAGTTCATATCGTAATAATATTAATGAAGACAAAGTTTCCAATTAAATTGAGTCGCTTTGATAAAGCAGGGAAACGAGCGAAGTTATAGTAATAACTCTCATGGCTTGTGTATCGGCACCTAGCTCCGGTCTCGGATAGGACGCGTCTTTCACCGGAATCTCGTTTCGAACAGAATGGCTGTAATTACAGTTTCCAACGTAGTTGCAGTAATTGGAAGGTTCAGGCTCAAAACACGACTATTATAATGAAAGGGATATACTGGTTGGTCTTGTTGCTGGCATCGAAGGAATCATTTGTTTCAGTATTATGTGTGTTTGTGTTTAATTCTATATATATTGGTTGAATTAAATAATATTAATCTTAAACTAGGACATCTAAAGAAGGAACTTTTGCGTTTCGACGCAATCTTTAGAATCTATAAATTGAAAAGAAACACGCAGGTTTTCAGATAGAGGGGCACCTCTCAAGAGTAGCCCGCGGAGCGGAGCTAGGCGGAGCAGCCAGGCGGCGCAGCGGCGCGGAGGCGTTTCAGGCGCGCTGCCTGGCGACTTGAATGGCACCTGACCTCGTTTGCGAGCTCGACCACATGGTAACATGTTAAATCTGAACTTTCAGGAAAAGAACACGAAACACATTTTTGTCGACTCAATATTTGCTCGTATCTTAACTTTTTAATATATTCTCTTTATTCGACGCCGTTGAAAAGCTCGACGGTTGCGAGTTATTCAATACGATAATGACGAGTTCAATCGAAACGAGAGTTCATTTCTGTTTGTTTGCCAACAGAACTGTCGTTTGGTGTGCGTCGCCATTATACGAACAAGTTTATGGATATTGCGAACATTATAATGTAAAGCAGTCAAAACTTACAGAATCGTAACTAATCAGCAACTTTATCTGCCAACTAATTGTTTTTCTTACTTCTAAAATGATTCATAACGTATAATCGTAGTGATGTTCATTATCTATTGGGGCTCATTTTATACTACTCTTTTTTAGGGTTTCGTAGCCGAATGGCAAAAAACGGAACCCTTATAGATTCGTCATGTCTATCTGTCTGTCTGTTTGTCCGTCATGTCACAGCCACTGTATTCTGAAACTATTAGGACTACACAGTTGAAACTTGATACCTGTATTCTGTGAACCGCTTTACGATTTTTATACAAAAATAAAAGATTAAGGGGGCCTCCCCATACATAGAACTGAAACTAAAAAAAATGTTTCGTCAAACCTATACGTGCGGGGTGTCTATAGATAGGTCTTTAAAAATGTCATTGAGGTTCCTAAAACCACTTTTTCTCAAAGTCAATCGTTTGAAAGATAGACACTTCCAAAGTGGTAAAATGTGTGTGTGTGTGTGTGTCCTCTAATTTCAAAAGCAAGAGGAGGAAAATTCAGAAAAAATGTAGGATTTTAGAACGTTAAAAAACCTTTTAACGAAAATTGGGTTGAATAAAATTTAATGTTTAGTGTTTGAGATATGGGACTTTTTCATCAAACTGCAGCAGTAACTTTGTTTTTCATTAACATTACTATGAAAAACTTTGTTTTGCTGTTGAATGTAAAACAATACAACATGAATGATCCTTCAAAACATTTTTTTTATATTGTTTGGTGCTACCCTGTGTGCGTGTGAGTACGACTCGCAGTTGGTACCCTGTGTGCGTGTGAGTACGACTCGCAGTTGGTACCCTGTGTGCGTGTGAGTACGACTCGCAGTTGGTACCCTGTGTGCGTGTGAGTACGACTCGCAGTTGGTACCCTGTGTGCGTGTGAGTACGACTCGCACTTGGCCGGTTTTCGTGACTGGTTAGGTACTTAATTGTTATAATTGAGCAAAAAACTTGCTTCATCGCCTGAATGGTTTCTTGTAGCTAATAACGCGTGCTACAAAAAAACTTGGACGTGTCTCAGACAAAGCTTTATCTGCCATCTCAAATAAACGTATGTACTAGTGATTATTATTTATCTCCTCTTTGTCAAAATAATTAAAATAATCTTCATTTAGGTTCATCAATAGGCGCTCGTTCCGTTTTCTGAAGCAATAGCGTTTAATTAACAAATTCAAATCAGTGTCGTTGATATCCGCAATGTATTTTGGAGAATAATTAATGATTGAGCATAAAACCCCCAGATAGTGCGCTGGCAGGTCTACTCGCAAGTTTTTGAAGGCTATTTTATATTCCGCCCGGTGGAAGTTTGCGTCCCGGCGCCGGCGCTGTCCCAGATGCGTATTAATTTAAGTTAGTAAACTGCTGGTATCAAGTTCTTTCAGTGGTTATGACGTAAAACTTGCTCCACAGCATCTCAACACATAATGTACATCGTCGTCTCCCAAATAGTCGCGGCGCCAAACAATGGCGGTGCCCGAGGGATCGATCTTTATCTTTTCTACAACGTCATTAGGTATGTATTCTTGTAGAAGTTGTACTGATCGACAAACTTGCCACAAATTTTTGATTGCGGCGGCTCGTGCCACGAGCGTTGATGTAAGCCCTTCATAATAAAAGTTGTGAAGGCCTAGAGGCCCACAAGTTTGATGGCGAATATTGAACACTCACAAACTTGGACGCCTTACACAGCACATCCCCGACACTTTTATTATTTTGTTATAATTTGTAACTCTTCTTTAAATTCAGTACTCACTTATTCAATTTTGAAGGCTTTTGCCAATATCGCTACAATTACGTAGCTATTATATTGAGTCCGGCGCTCCTTTATGTTATCTTTAGTCTTCTATCTGATTCCCGTGTTGGTGACAACCGAAAGGGTCTGCTATCTTCTCCGCACACAGTGTTGTTTAATGGTGCATTCTCACCGATACATTTTTTGTACCCACCTCGATGGCGGCGTCGATCAGCAAGTAGACAGGCTTGTAGGCGCGCTCCACCAGCCCGCGGAATACGAACAGGCGCCGCCCGCACACCTTGCGCGCCTCCAGTACCACCTGCAACCAGCGAGCAGAGTTACTGCCGATATCATCACACGTGAGCTTGAGGAGGAGACTGGTACACAGGTGTGAGTGAAAGTAAAACGCCTTAAGTCCGTGGAGTTGTCCACGGATTTTGTGATTTAGCTGGGTTAGGAGAATAGGACTTTTTAACCCGGTAGTACCTACGTAACCGTTCCCATGGGACAATTTCAGACTTCTAAGCTGGCGAAATGGCGGCAAACAGCAAGTAAAACTAAAATATATGGAGAGGATTCCAGTAAAGATTTTCTCCCAAAAATCTGTTTTAGAAAATATTTCTTTAAGTTTTACTTTAATTTCTGCTACCACGAAGTTTCATTTGTAATTTCTATGTTGTTGTAACAGATAATTATTTTATTCCGAATGTCGTATATGTCTGCACAACAGAGAGATTGCAAATTCATTACTCCACTAAATACGAAACAGCGCTGCTCTTAACCCCGAACAAACCAAATCATAACAAGATAATTTCGGTACACAGTATAAGACGTAATCCCATCAAAACATTCTATGTCAAAAAATTAAGCCAAGTTTCGCGATCCTTGTTCGTGAGTGAAAGATCGTCATACGACCGCCGTTAAGATCGTACCGCCTTTGTTAAAGTTATAAGACAGTTTAGGTTGATGAATTTATGATTAATAATAATCAGACCACAAAAAAACTTGTGTGTAATAAGTACGAAACTTATAATCTATGTTCATTATGTTAATATCAAAAAGTGAGCCGGATTTGTCCTGCTATGAATAACAAAGAAAATGGGGGTTCAACAATTGACTTAGTTGCCTCAACAAAAACTTAAACGGTAATTTTGGCCAAACTTGGCTGACTCTGCCGTGCCTCTAGATTTACCATAACGTGGAATCTTTTCATATCGCAAGCCGTTCCATTAGGTACAAAATTATACTAAACAGAGGGTAGGTTATAGGTATAGCGGCTTGTTTATTAAACTTGAGCGACGCCACAGGGCAATAACATGCAGAAGCCTTAATTTGGGCTATAAACGTCGACGATTACGAAAATGATACAATCAAATTTCGAAAATCGGATCGAAATCATAGAAATATGATACAATCGAGAAATGAAAAAGGCCGCAGCTACATGGTTCTGTACTTGTCCATAGAAGCAATGTAACTGACACTAATCGGGTATTAGGGTTCCGTAGTCAACAAGGAATCCTTATAGTTTCACCCTGACCATCCGTCTGTCCGCAGCTTAGCTCAAAGACTCTTAGTACTAGAAAGCTGTAATTTGAATAGACAGATTTGTTACGCCAACAAAGTGATAAAATAAAATCTCGGAAAGTATTTTTTTAGGTTATATCCTGTACACGTAAAGTGGGAAATTTTTTTTCGCGCGTGCCCCGTAGTTTGGGATGTCTTTGGATAGGTCTTTAAAAAAATATATATATTCGAATAATAAATTTTTCGATTATCGTTTGTAAAATATTAAGCTTTAAAGTGCTATTTTTTCCCTAAACAGTTGTGTTTGGGTGTGAAAAAATTCACGGTGGTAGTCTCTTCTTCTTAGCGTGTCGATGGCAATCTAAATTGAGTCAGCCCAGGACTGAGCTACTAGTTTGGCTCTTTCGGTAGCGTCCATCAGTTCCTGAAGTGAACAAACAACAGAACACGCAGGACACGATATTAAGTGCCCCGTCGTTTGTGGAACAGCACCACATTTACACTGCAGGGCAGAGTCATTAATGAATCTCCACCTGAGCAGGTTTTCCTTGCTGCGACCAACCAACCAACCAACGGTGGTAGTATATATAAAGAAGTTAAAAGAAAAACTATCACAGCAAAGTAGGCTTTACAAGTTTAATAATCGGCCAATTTATAAAACGTACTTGGATAACATACTTTCCAAAACATAATGTATGGGAGCACAGGTTTTTCAACTGCAAATGTAAGTTCGTTTTTATCTATCTAAAATATAAAAATGAATCCCTGAATTTGTTGCTAAGCGCAAATCTCGAGAGCAGCTGAACCGATTTCGCAATTTTTTTTTTGTAGGCAGGTAGGAAACAGCATTACAATAAAAATCATCGTTCGGAGGCAAATGGAATCGTAGCAAATGAATTAAATTAACGTATTTATATACAACATTAGTTTTAGTTTATGCGAAACCTGAAACAAGTGTCTAGTATTTTTATGTAAAGAATCAATGTACAAAATTTCAAAACTGTATCATAAAAAATCACAAAGTTGTAAGCTTGTTCTGTTACCTGGTGGTCCGCACAAAAACGTGGTAACCACGCGGCCCAGACGCGCGCGCGGCTCCAGCGTCGTCTTGAGCTCATTGATAATAATAATTTGGCAGTAGGTACCTAAATGATTGCGATAGGTACTTGGTGTCGCTCGGTGTAAAACGTGTACCCCTTTTTAAATATTTTTGGGACAAAATATAATATGGTTTAAAAATTATTGGAATCGATTTAGTTACTTATTCTGAACAAACTATATTCAGGTTTCGCATATACTAAAAATAATGTTGTATAAGGTCCCATTAAAATAGATGGACAAAGGAGATCGGGCAAGCTTCTATAGACTCTGGTTCAAGAAGCTTTGTTGTACTTAAAACACTTGTTGTTTTTGATGCTTTTCAATTACCAAATCTCGTGAAGATCACTTAAAAAAAAGGGTATTAATAGTACTTTTAGTAAATCGAATTGTTCATTTTATTAAAAAAGCAATACAAGGTAGTATATAAGGTAGTATGAAGCCGTCAACACTTCATCACTGATAAACATAAGCGTAATCTTCACGACCCAAGTTTCATCGTTTGCCGAAGTTCACAGTTGGTCGCATTAGTTATTATGGGTTGAAAACGATCTGTTTGCTAACTCTTGGAGACAAAATCTTCACGACTATAATCCTTAGAGGGGTAAGCATACATGTTTCATTGTTTGCTGAAGTCCACAGTTGGTGGCATTAGTTGTCATGTGATGAAAGCGAACCTTACCAAATTAAAAAGAAATTTACCAAAGCCTTGACACAGCAAACACCTTAGAGCAGGGATCGCCAAACTGGGTTCCGCGGAATTCAGGTTCTCTGATGACTATTCTGGTTCCGCCAAAATTATTTATTATTAGCTATTAAATAATACCACGGTTACAAATATTATTTTGAAATAGCGCAAAATATGTGATGAGAAGGACTCATAACATATATTATATAAAAAGTCAACTAGCGGTGCTGACTGTCCTGGATTATGAAGCATTCATAGATCTTCAAAGTTCATCCACATTAAAACACACATTTGAATCTGTATCTCTGAATGAGTTTTGAGTTGGTGTTAGGAGTGAATATCCTGAAATAGCCAAAAAAGCTATACATTGCTCCCATTCGTCACAACGTATCGTTATGAAACAGGCTTTTCAGCCTACGTTTATACAAAAAACAAATACAGGTCAAGATTGGATGCTACCCCAGATAGTATGCATACAATTGTCGGACATATTACCGAACTATAAAACAATTATTCATAAAACAGTAAAACAATTTTATTCTTCACATTAAAACTTTAAGTTAAGAATAATGTGTTTCAATTATATTACACATTTCTTTAAAAAAATGTTCTTATATCAATTTCAGTGTTGATTTGTAATCATTTGTTATGGGGTTTCACAAAATAAAAGGTATTTGGGTTGTCTTCCGTTATCTTTTTTTTTTTTTTTTTTTTTCCGGATGGGAAATCATCAAATGACCCCCCCCACTCTGGGCGGAGCGGAAGGGAGTGTCAGACTTGTACTGACTAAAACCCATCCATGTTCCTTCTTTGCCCTTTGTGTTCCAGGGCCACGGTATCTCTTTCGAACAGTCCCGCAGCCCTGGCAGGCATCGGCCCTTGCGGACCCCTACTTATTTGCTGACATCTCTTTGAGGCGCGCGTGGAACACGAACGCGCCGTCGACACGGCCTGTCGTCGTAAGACGGCCGGACGGCGAGCTGGCCCATAACTCGCCGTCCACAGGCCCGCGCCTACGGTGGCCGGGAGCCACCACGTGACCCCCAACGCCCAGGGCGTTTCCCGCGGCGACTGGGACGTGAGGTTCTTTCTCTCTCACGTCCCGCCACCTCCTTCACTAGCATGACTGCTTCGCAGAAAGAGGTGACGGCTTCCCATTCCCTCTCGCTCCGGACCATGGCTTGAACCAAGGCCTGACGCGAGAGATCGCCGCCGCCAATCGCCGCTACGAGGACACGGCGGTGCTCCGCCCAAGCGGGGCAGACCTCCACAGTGTGCTCCACTGTGTCCTCCGGACGATCCTCGCAGTGGAAACACCAGGGTGTTTCCTCCCGCCCGATTCGGTGCAGGAACCTCCCGAAACAACCGTGTCCGGTGAGGACCTGCGTCAGGCGGTAGGTGAGGGCGCCGTGGCGCCTCTCTAGCCACTCCTCAAAGACGGGACTTATCGCCACTATGGTGGCGTGCCCTGCACGGGGTTGCGACAGTCGCTCTCTCCATGTCGCCATGAGATCACGCCGGAGGTCTGTCCGCTGAGCAGCAATTTGCCGCGGCAGCGGAGTTTCCTCTCGACGTAGTGCCTCCGCGCGCCATTCGTGCAGGCGTGCGAGGACTATCGCCTACAGATCCCATGGCGGCAACTCGGCAAGGAGGCTAGCCGCTTCGCCGGAGATCGTGCAGTACCCCCGGATTAGCCTTATGGCTATTACTTTTTGGGGCGCGTTCAGGTAGTGGGCGGCTTGCCGCCTCAAAGAACGCGCCCACACCGGGGCCCCGTAAAGGGCCATGGACCGCGCGACCCCCGCGTATAGCCTCCGGCAGGAGGCGTTTGGACCCCTCAGGTTGGGCAAGAGCCGCTTGAAGGCAGCCCCTGTCCGTTCCAGTTTGGGAGCCAAACGTCGGAAGTGCTCCACGAAGTTCCACCGGCTGTCGAGGACGAGTCCTAGGTACTTCAACGTCGACCCGACGCCGATGGAAACCCCTCCTGCCGTCAGTAGGGATCCCGACGGTGGCGCATTCCGAGGCCCATGAAAACACATGGCCTCGGACTTGTGCAGTGCCACCTCGAGACCCAATTGCCGGATCCTCTCCACGACTATCGCAACCCCGCGTTTCATGTTTTCGGCCGCCGCCTCGTGCGACCTCCCTTGTGCCAGTACCAGCGTGTCGTCAGCGTAGCAAACTACACTGACGCCGGTAGGGAGGTCGGCGCGCAGCACCCAGTCGTAACCGATGTTCCACAGGGCCGGTCCCAGAACCGATCCCTGTGGAACACCGCACGACATCTCTCGCCGGTTCCATTCTCCGCTTCGACCAGGGTAGATGACGGCTCTATCCGTCAGGTAGTCCCCGACCACACGACGAAGGTAGGTCGGCACCCGGTGATACCGGAGTGCCTCCCTAATGCAGCTCCAGGGCATGGAGTTGAAGGCGTTGGCGATGTCAAGAGACACCGCCAAGACGACCCCGCCCCGGGACACCGCGTCTCCCGTCGTGAGGGGTGTACCACCAGTACACCTGACGCTGGGCGCTTCCTGGCCGAACTCGGGGCATTGCCACGTCGCAAATCTCGGACATGGCCTCCTGGAACCAACCCGCCTCGTTGTTGATGTCGGCAGGCCTGACTGGTGATGACACCCAGGCCTGCACGATCGAGGCTTCCAGGAGGAGCTCCCGGTCCAGCTGCTTCAGCGCCCATCGCGGACCACTCGGGGCCTGTAGGACCGGCACGCTTGAGGACTGGGTGGAGACGTCGAACCGGATGTACCGGTGGTCGGAATAGGTCTCCACCCCCTCCATGACGCGCCAGTCAACTACACGCGGCGACAGAGCGGGGCTGGCGAACGAGATGTCCACCACCGACTCGCCCCGCATCCGCACGCACGTGGGGACAGAACCCCGATTTAGGACGACCAGGCCTGTCTCCAGAGCTCAGTCCTCCACCATTCTACGCCGCACATCCGTGTAACGAGAACCCCAAGCCAAGTTCTTGGCATTGAAGTCCCCGAGCACAAGCACGGGGAGAGAATGGCTTCCAATGACGACACTCAACTCCGTGAGGGAGTTATGGAACTCGGCGAGAGTTCGGCTCGGGGAGAAGTAGACTCCCACTACAACGATCTCCCCGAACCGTGCTGCTACGCACCCCTGACCCTTCCTGACACTCTCAAGGGTCGGGGTACCGGCGGCGACCGACGCAATTATGGTCACGGAGCCGCTAAGGTCCTCCACCCAGTCATCCCTGGACGGAACAAAGTACGGTTCAGCGACCACGGCGATGTTAATCGACCACTGCGCCACGCTCTGGAGCAACAGATCCTGAGCGCAGGCGCAGTGGTTGATGTTCGCCTGGAGAAGGCGTAATGGGGCCGTTACTGGCACTCCATTTCAGCCCCCTCCCGGGCCCCCTGCGAGGGCCCCACTGCGGAAGTTGCAGCAGAAGCGGCAGCGGCGGCGACAGTGGCGGCAGCTGCGGTGGTGGCGACGGTGGGGGTTTTGGCGGTGGTGGCGGAGGGCCTTCCCTTGCCCCTGGCCTTGGCGGGAGTACCGCAGGACTTGCTCCCTGCCCGGTGATCGGCCAGCTTGCCAGCTGCCGCACATGCGGCGCACCGCGGCGCGGCGGAGCAAGCCGCGGCCATGTGACCAGGCTGGCCGCAGCGGAAGCACAGGCCGCTGCGGTCCACCTCCGAAGTGCACCGGAACGACACGTGGTGCCCCACATGGCAGCGGAAGCACCTCAGAGGTCTGGGTTCCAGCAGCTTCACCTGTGCCGAAACCCAGCCCACCAAGAGCCTTCGGACGTAAGGTGCCTGCCTTGACTTGCTCGGCAGGGCACCCACCGGTCCTGGTGACGGCGGCCACCACCTCCTTCTCGGTCACCGAGTCGTCCAGACCCAGTATGCGCAGGTCTGCGCATTTGACGGGCCTGGACACTCTGGCCTCGTCCGCATTTAGGGACGCTCTAAGCTTTTCAGCCAGAGCGTCAGCGGACGAGCCACGGGTTTCGCCAGGGATCTCCAGCACTCGAGCTCCTGTTGCGGTGACTCTAAGCCGGAGGCCCCCGGTGATCCCGAGCTCTCCGAGATCCACCATCGCTTTCGCGTTAGCGAGCACGTCGCGGTAGGTCACGCCCCTCTTTTCCGCGTCCGGCTGTAGTGTAATCACTACAGCTGCGGTCTTCGGGGCGCTGAGCCTGACCGCGACGCCCCGCTCCTTTTGCCGGCGTTTCTGCTCCTGCCTCCTGGCCTTTTTGGCCGCCCTTCGCTCCCTCACGTTTTCTCCAGCCACCTGCCACCCGGTCTCGGCCACGGAAGGCTTAGGGGGCGGGGGGGGCGGCGATAGCGGCTGTTTCGCGGCTGGCGCTGGCATATTCGCCACCTTGCCCTTCTTTTGGACCGCCGCCTTGCCCTGTTTCAGGGCCGCCGCCTTCTTAACCGGAGCCGGTTTCGTCGGGGCCGACATAACCCTGCCGGGGGGCTGGCTGGACGGCTCCGGTGCGGAGGCCGCAGCAGACGCATATGAGGCCGCCCTCAGGCCCGGGGGCGCCTTGTTTGCCGCCAGGGGGGGGCGTAAGACAATGCCCTCCAGGACGGAGAACCGCGCCTGGAAGGCAGCCAGCTCCTGCCGAACCAGATTCAGGACCTGGTTCTCCACCGGCACGTGCTGGCTTGGACGCTTCTGGCCCCCATTTTGGGGCGCCTCGCGAGAGCCGGACTCGCGCAGACTGGCCAGGTCTGCTCGGAGCTTCCTATTCTCCTCTTTGAGAAGCTCCGTGGCGGCTGTCAGTCGAGCGACCTCCGCCCTCAGTTTGGCCACGCCGTCTGGCGGCGGCCCCGCAAATCTAGCCTCCGCTGCCGCCATAATGGAGGCGACCGCAGCAGGTATAGCCCTTTGCCTGGTGGAGGGCTTTTGTTTGAAGGAGACAGCCCTCAGCGCTGCCTCCACCTCCTTCGCGAGCCCGGCCTTACGCTCCGCATCAGAGCCGCCATCTGCGCCCGCCTCGTCGCCAGAATAGCCCGAACGGGCCACCTCGTGACCGGCGGCCACCCCCGGGTGGCGCCCCTCCTCGGCAAGCCGCGCCGACCTCTCGGTGGCAGAGAGGACTCTCCCCTTGCCGCGGATCCCGCCGCGCTTGCTGGTGGGGATCTTGCGAGCCGAAGCCAGCTTCCCATCTGACGATGACTCTCGGTCGCCTACCGGCCTGGACCGCTTGCGTAGGAACTCCCTGTTCCCCGCAGCAGCCCCGGGCCTCCCGCGCTGGGAGCAAACTGAGCCAGCGCTCACCTCGCTGGATGCGGCGCCGGACTCCGACCCCTCATCCCTCTCCTCCCTTCCTTCGCCGTTATCGGCCGTGATTTGGGTTGTATTTGTTTCCATACTGTTCCCACGAGTATGGGGGAAATAAAAAGTCCATCTGGGCAGTGCCCCCTGTACCCAGATAAGCCATAGCCAGGCCCGGCAGTGGTTCGCACTAGAGACTGATTTTCCAAAGGAACCCGTCAGCCATACATCTCCTCGCGGTGCGCCGCCGCTTGAGATTCGGGGTAACTTTTTATAGAGGTTTTCTGCCTCGTAGTCCGGGCGGTTAAGTCAAGACCCTCGGTCCCAATCGAAGCCGCGAGACGTGTTCCACGACACTTCGACGGTGGGATTACGATACCGACGGAGACAGTGAAGGACGCACGTCCTTCACTGTCTGCTCGGAGGCAGGGTAAGTGCACACCGAGCCCGCCCTTGCTCCTCCGCTGTGCCCTCTGCTTTTCAGAGGGTCACGTGGAGCAACGCCCCCTTGGTCCATGAGGGACCCCCCCATGTCAGAATATTAGCCATGGGCAGTAACACTTCCCGAGGAATAAGAATCTCTTCCCATTCCTCGGGGAAGGATACTGCCCACGCCCAGGGTGCACCGGCCCAGCAGCTGCCATTCCCTCCAGACGTATCGAGAGGGACCGTCAGCCATCAGGCACATGAGGAGGAATTCTGACAACGCACCCCGTCTTCCGTTATCTTTAAAGTTTAGGAACCCCTGCCTTAGAGCTGCTTGAGAGTAATCTTACAGGACAGTTATCCGCACAACCTAAGGGAAGGCCCCAGGAACAAATGATTCGACTATTAACTATTTGCAATAGAATCGAGGAAATGCGCAGGATGGCGCTACTTCTTCTTGATGACGTGCTCAGCCCAAAAACCATAATAAAGACATTATTATATGCTCAACCGCCTATGTTATTGTATATGTTTACCGGTAACGCACGTACAGTAAGATTAATTAGAAGATTTTGTTGTAAATTAGAAGATTTTGTTGTCACTAATTGTACGTTATGGCGTTTAACTTTTTTCTCCCGGCGCTGATTTTTTTATGTTCTTAACAATTTTTTTTTTTTTAATTTTCTTGTAACAATCTTTAAAATGATGTATGTCTAAATCATCGACGCCCCTTGTACCTCTTGAATTAGAAGATTTTGTTGTCACTAATTGTACATGATGGTCTATAACTTTTTTCTCCCGGCGCCGATTTGCTTATGTTGTAAACAAAGTGTAACCCTCTTCTAACAAGCTTTAAAATTATGTGTTTCTGAATCACCGACGCTACTTGTATCTCTTGAATTAGAAGATTTTGTTATCTGTATTATACATAATGGTCTATAACTTTTTTCTACCCACGGCGTTTTGCTTATGTTCTTAACAAAGAATAAACGTCTTCTAACAAGCTTTTAAATGATGTATGTCTTAATCACCGCCGCTGTTTGTAATTAATGTCATCGTTGATTACATATTTAATTTTAAATGATTAATAACTTTTTTCTCCATTGAGGAATTTTATTTGACGCCATAACAAAAAATGATGCTCTTGACATCAGCTTCAAAAAAATACAGGTCTCGTTCACCGACGCTACTTGGACCGCTTGTGCCCGATCTTCTTTTAATACAGCGTTCAGTACGTCTAACCAAAGATATCCAAGCAAAAAAACAGTGATTAAAGTGATTTTTTTTTGACCTAAAATAATAAATTGCCGGCACTCTAGAATAAACACATCCATTATGGGTAGGTACTTGCACTCGCACATTTTATAGTATCACAATTATGAGATAACAAACACATGGATGTGTTTATGCATCGGGTAACCAACATTTTTAGTAAAAAGTTTGTCCATCTATGTTAATGGGACCTTATATATATGTCGGGTATGTCAGGATTTATTCCGTTAGGCTAGAACATCATGTGGGCAGACCATGGGTTTCGTGCTATGAAAACACACTGGGTGCTATACACTGTTTCTAGCAAAACTTACGAATTACTTGAGATTACAACTTAACACGTTTCAACTCCGCCGCGATCAGACATTAACTGTCCTCCTCCCTCGAGTTGGACATCAAGGAACTGCGCTGTGTTGTCTGTAGACTTGCTAGTAAGTCGCTTGATGTCACCACTGCACACAGGCGCGCTTTCCAATTCATTTTATGTCCGTACTAAAGACCGGATCCGACATATATGTATTTATATATATTTTTCATAAAACATAGTTAGTCCGCATATTTAGATGGGCAACTACGGAACCCTACATTGAGCGTGGCCCGACACGCAGTTGGTCGATTTTTAGTAGTAGTAAGTATTATAACATGCGGCGTACCATTCATACATTTTATAATAATTGGTATCCCCTAAAACTCACTGGACTTTCTGTATCTCGTTATTTCATGGTCATAAAGCTAACAAAGGGGCTGAGCTTATTTCTGAATCTCGACGGAATGAAAGCGCATCGCATGTGGCGGGAGGACGAGATCACGTGACTCCGTAATAAGGAGCGTCCCCGAGGGCACGTCTATGCACATGACAACGTGCGCATAGACGTCTATGTCCACGGGACCAACGGGCTTTGTAGACCCAATACACACAGAATAGGATACATTTGATTTCAAAAAGATTTTGCATAAAGTCGGTGAATTAAAGAGCTCGTTTGTTCTTAGAATTTAATACGTTTGTCTGTCGGCTTATTAGTCTTATTTTTTATTTCGTGACTTAAGAATAATCTGGGAGAATGAGAAAGGTTCTTTGTTCTGCAAATGAGATGTAATGAATTATTGTGAAGAACAACAGAAAATTAAATACCTACCAGCTTAATATCCACGTTAGGACTCGGAGCACTGACATTGAATACTTCAAAGATATTTTTGGTAATTTGAAACATAGTAGCTGCGTTCAATCGCACATTTCGATGAACACATTTTCACAGAAGCTTTTACAGAATTCGCTCGTAAATATGGCAATTCGAAATATTTCAACAAATCGATAAAAGAGGAAAGCAGATATAGATAATAGTGCAGTTGGCAGTCGCGAGGTTTGCCTCAGAGGCACAGACCGCTCTCAGGAATACTGCCGAGTGGACACAAAGTAAATGCTTAAATAAATTGATGTTTAAACCATTGTATCTTGAAGGCCTGTATTTTCATATCATATTTTCGTTTTAATTTAAAATAGACATCAAATGAATTGTCAGCTCCGTCCGCACCTATTTTAATGAAATGTTCGATAAACTAGCACGCTGCCTGATTTATGCGCACTTCATTATTGTCACATTCCATGGAACAGGTTTATCTTGATTTTTTGGAAAATATTCAGTTTGGGCTACAAATCAGTACCTAGTTACTTTGTAACACGTTTTTATGTTAAAGAAAAAGGTCTACAATAGTATTCATTCATATCTAATTATTTACTGAATGCTCTTAGTTGTTGATACGTACGAAAAAGAAACTATGTTTGTTTTTCTACGAGAGTTTTTTTGTAAACCTTACCAAACCGTGTAGTCGTCAAAACCTGGCAGGTAAATACAATTAGATAATTAGAAGTCGGGTTAGGCACGGTGCCGGTGGTTTCACGGGGTCTTCTTTTCTTTTTCCTCTCCCAAAAAAGCCGTTTAACTTTACTGGTTTTCGTTTTTATTGTCCGGAAATTATACAAAATAATAAAATAATACACGAGGAACAAACTCGAATTTTCGCAAAGTAAAGGTTAGACCGTATTTCATAATTTAGGAATTAAAAGAGCTGCAAAAAGTGACTCCGGTCATAATACAGGACCCTAAGGGACGCCACAGATTTTCATTAGCTACCTGGCGTTACACATAATTTCGTTCAGGGTGACATTAGCTTCTGAGCAAAATGAAAGGTTAACTTAGAATCATTTGGTATACTGTTCTTGCTACTAGGCCGTGTAAAGGGATGGCACACGTGACATAACGACTTGTTCAATTCTAAATGCTATTCTAGAGTATTGTCGCATTAACATAACATAACATTTATTTGTTACATACTAACTTACATATTATGAAAAAAATACAATTTTTTAAATATTTTACACGCAAATCCTGCGTAGGGAATTACAGCCGTTTGATATGGAAAGAAAAATTCGAGTGCGAGCCGGATATGAACCTGCGACCTTCCGATTCTGTACACCGGACGTCTAATCCGTCCGTTGGTCTAATTGGTAAGACGAACTTTTCTTTCCATATCAAAATACTATTTGTTTTTCACATAGAGTAAATAATAATAGATAAAGAAACTCCCGCTTGCTTAACTCGAGTGAATGAAGCAAGCGGTGCCGCGGCATTCAATTTAGTCGCACTGTTTTGTTTGGGTTATAATATTTTGACTATTCTTGACACGATAAATCGCTAGGCCTAGGACAAACTAATTTGGCCTGAAATCGGATTTAACCCGTTACACATCTACTGTTTCGTGATAGATGGTGAGTCAATAAATTGTAAACTGCAGAGTACATTAAAATATTGTTTTATTAATAACAATGTGCGCTCTGATTGGTTACGTGTTTGTTTCTTATCCCAGCATCCCACCCCACATATCTAAATTATGAATATAACAATATTCATAAATGACCGAGCAATGTGATACATATTGAAGTTTCAGTAAATAAATATTTATTTTTATTTGTTCATATCATGATGCATTCTGTATATTGCCCTCATTTATCACTTGGTCCGTAACTCCATGCAGCAGTAATTTACTTTTTTTAAATTTAATGTTATTATTGTTGTTTATAATATAACACAATTAGGCTTTGATCAATTTACTGATTAAACCCGAGGTCTATAGCGACGGCGAGCGGACCAATGCTAACAATATGGAGGACTCTCTTTTATAGTAATTGGGAGGTTACGTATAGTTTTACAAACCGTAGAAACTATTACAAAGGCATTGTTAAAGTAATTAGTGTGCGAGTCAACTTAGCAAGCCTGAATTAGTCGCGACCTTTGGGTTACTGTATATATTCCTCAAAAAATAAATGAGCGTTATTAACGGGATGTTCTGAATAAAATCGAGCTCAATTAGAATTCGTAACCTTTTTGTGTTTGCTGAATGAATATTACACCTGGAAGTAATTGAGAAGTTAGATACCTGCCTCGCGCGTCGCGCCCCGCGCCCCGCGCTCCTGTGGGAACACGAGGCGGGAGCAATATGAACTCGACTTTATTTTCAACTTATTATCGCTGAGTTGTATGCGTTAATTGGACCATACATTCAAAGCGATCTGAATTAAACCGTTAATTTGAGATCAATTCAGTATTAATCCAGTCGACAGAATAGGTAATTGGACAGGTAGTCCGAACTTAATGGAACTTTAACAGGTTGTTTGAGGGTACACTAGAAAGACTGTCCTAAGTTTTCTGCGCTAACTTGGGGGGGCTATAAAACCTCTTTTTTTACTTTTTACAGTTTTTCGCTTAAATATCTCTTAACTAAGCACATTTAGTACATTTTGCGTGTCTCCTAGAGGCATAGACAATGTTGGAACAAACAACAACAACAAACTCAATTTCAATGGCGGTGACATTGAGGGCGGGTCATAGGATATACTGATGTCTCCGAGGAACAAGCAGCCTATATACCGAGAAGTAAGAGACAGTTATAAGTTTGTTTGCTGATATTAAATGCAGAAACACACTAGCATTGGCTTTTTTTCAAATGCTTGAAATTTTAAGTGGAGCCTCGCACACTTGGGCCGTCAGATTCGATTCTGCAGTATTTGTTGAACAAAAAAGCCACCCCGTAGCACACATAAATTTGGCTTACATTCCGCTCGGCATGGCCGGATCATGCCTACCCGAAAATGTGAGTGAAGAACCCCTAAGATAACATTATTAACAAAACTGCCAGACCACCACCTCGCCATTTTGTAATACAAACGACGTTTCAGCCAACGCTGATAGATATCCGACAGAATAATTGCATTCTTGCTAATCTTTCGAGCGTGAAAGAAAACAACATATTGACGTTTTGCTGTTCGAGTTTAGCTGAGTGATATTAAAGTTATTTGGTAGGCACTGAGTACTGGTACATTTATTCGAATGTATTTGTTGGAATTTCATCTAAAGGTCGCTCGTTATAATCTACATTTTAACAAGTCTGAACGCGTAGCAACTAATTAATAAAGCGGCGCTCATTTTAGGTTTATTCAAATGTACGTTATTTGGATTTATTCAAAAGGTCAAGGACGGTAACAATTTGGGAAATAATTTCAAAATATTATTTACAAAAATAATCGCACCTATAAAGGTAAACTGTTACTAAACGAAAAATCAAAATTTTACACAGAAGTCAAAAAAAAAGTCACGGTTTTTTCTCAATTAAAGATAAGTACATTCAAATAAAGTACAGGCCAGTTTTTGAGGTCATAAGATGACACATATTTATTGACACTATCACATACAATTTAGAAAAGTAATTTTTAATAGAACTTTGTTTATATTATGATTTTTTATTTTATAGTAACACTTTTCCAATAAATTGTACTGTGACCGAATGTCACTAAACAAAATGTTACACTATACCAAGTAAAACTACTAAACAATTTTTTTTTTTGACTTGCAGCAGTGTGGTTATTCAAATAGTCACACTTTTGCTTTAAATTTTCATCATCACTGTTCAACGAAAAAGTTACAATTAGCATAGACACAATATTGCATTTAGCAACCAAATCATTTTAGTTTTGTAACGAAATAATTTACCGCCGTCAAAAAAAGATTTGTTAACAAAGTGTCAAATTCATCTTGTAGTTTGCGTAATTTAAAAAATATGGCATTATTAACTCAATTCATGAAAAATTTCGTTTAGTAACGGTTTTCCTTTAAAGGTACATTATATAAAAATAATGCACGGCTTTTTAGGCAATATTTGTTTACATGATACTCTGAGCCATTAATTGTTGAGGTATACACACCTAAGAAATATATTTATTTACACTAAAAGATACAATCCCGGAAAGTTTTTTTAGGGTTCCTTAGGGTCGGCAAAAACGGAACCCTTATAGCATCACTTGTTGTCAGTCTGTTAAAAACTCATTTTTTAGGAACGCGTGAAGTTTTCAAACTGAAATTAATACCAAATACTCAAGTCTGCTACCCCTTGAAGCAATGAAAAAATCAAACTTATAAGTCATCGTGATCAAAAGATATGACCGTTTATTTTGCATATATTGCGATGCGGAATGAAATCCTATAGAGTACTTCCCGTTGACCTTGAATCATGACAGAAGACGGATCAAAATGCACCCACGTTCTAAAGAGAAGTATCTCAAAAAAATGATAAAATTGGTTATAAAATGATGGAATACTTCCAAACTCCATCCTTAGAGTCTAACATAAAAAAAAATGCTATGAGGCAGCAGGGGTGCATGTATCGAAACAAAACACTACGTGTACTTCTAACCGGACGAGTTATTGTCAATATAGGTGGTTCTAAGCAGTTGGTCGTATAAATCGAAGTCGTACTAAAATAACATGTTTTCATAGTACGACTGTATAAAACCAAACTTCCCAAGTAGCATTTTGTTCTCTTTAATCGTTCACATTTAGTTCACCGGTGATCTCTAAGCATTAACGTTGGCCACACATAATTCATTGGATGTATTAAATTGATCAAATTCACTCATAGCTGTATAAGACATGAAATGAAAAAGAAAAAGAAGTGAAAAAGTGGCCTATTAAGTAACTATGATGTTATTATAGGATAACATGAATCTTTAAGTCAGCTTTCATTTTAAAAGCCGAACAAGAGCAATTTACGAGGGAATAAATACGGCACGGGCCATTTTAAGGTTTACATGTACGGTGTTATATTGCTGACATTATAATGGTTCACATGTGAGACTTTAAAGAGGTCACAACTTTAATTTGGAGTTACAATGGTTCACTGTAGCTGGAGAAAATGTCCACCATTTTGTTCACTCATAACCTATTATATTTTCAAATTAATTACGATTTTAGCACATACTACGGAGTTTTCGTGATTAATGTTGTGGTTAATGTTCAAATAAAAAACCATAGACTGATTTTAATGCAATAAAATACAACTATCAAAAATTGAATTGTTCATACTTATTTTTGTGCTTATTTAAAATGTTTTTTTTTGATAATTCGGCATTATTCCTGAGGCGCGTGAAAATGTTACCTCTAAATATGTATATACTTAGAATAAATTTACATTACCCATAATTTTAAAACAATAGAATGTAATAAACACAGAGTACTTCCCAGTAATAATAATAATTAAAAAATATGGCAGTTTAGACACTCGCTAGCGAAATATATAATATTTATTACAAAATGTAGTTTTTAGTTGCTCACTTGTGAGCTTAATACGAGATAGAGGCATAATTTGTGCTCAAACCGGTGTGTTATACAACCTACTTAGACAGTTTAATGAATAAATGTGTACCATTAGTCAAGTAATTCCATCGCCTAATCAAGCCTTTGGGAACCCGGTGGGATGTGGGAGTAGTAGGGTGGGGAAACACTTCAAGGGCATTTACCTTGACCTGGGGGTCATTGACCTTGAAGTCAAGGTCAAAATTCCGAAAGTCAAGATCCGCGATTCTCAGGAGCAGTAACAGGTCAATATTAATAGTTAGTGACCTTGAGGTTAAGGTCAAGTGACCTTAGGGTCAAGGGAAAGTGACTTTGAGGTCAAGGTCGAGTGACGTTGGAGGTCATGGTCAAATGACCTTGGAAGTGTCTTTGAAATTCCAGTTCCCTGACACTACCGACCCCGTGACTTCGACTCCAAAAGCAGTATTTCGTATTTTTGTGGGCTCCTACTTCTGGGTGGTTTAAACAAAATAATCACGAAGGAAATAACCTCGAACCTAACCTGTTCGAGTCAGGGTGCCCCAAGTCCCGAGCTCGCTTCGCTCTTGCATCCTAAATTCTTCTAGTACAGTAATATTGCGGTTTTTTTTTGTACCGATCGCTTTGATACATTTTTTACGACAAACTGCTGATCGGAGACAAAAAACACTGTTTACCATGTTTTAAAAATTTCCTTGGGTACATGCTGGCCCGCAGGTTCGCACGGTGTACGCGAGAGGTTAAAATAACACTATTCTGGGCCTACGGCCAGTCGCTGTACACATACGCCCTGTGGATCAGTTATACACAGGGCTCGTACAGTACTCTACAAGTCCAATGTAATAACGCGTTCCGTGTATTGCTGGGATTGCCGCGCTTCTGTAGCGCGTCGGGAATGTTCGCGGAGGCACGCGTTCCGGATTTTGCCTCGCTGCTGCGTCTGCGAATCACATCACTGATGCGTCGGATGCGCGACAGCCCCAACAGCCTCTTGGCTACTGTAGCCGGCAGGGAAGATGGCCAAATAATGTGTCACTGGATGGCGGCACACACACCGTCATTCAATATTATGTGCTGTAGTAAGTTTGTGTAACGTGTATTTAAAAAGTGCCAAATCGTTTATTTATATGGATCTCTGGACTGAAAATAAAGATTCTATTATTATTTTCCTTTATTTATTTCCATACAAATTTAATACATTTTAAAACATTCCTTAAAATAAAAACAATATAAAACACATTTAAAAATATAAAAAAATTGTAGCCCACCGGTATCGGGAACAGGGTCCAAGCTATCGGTGGTCAGGGCTCTAGAGAGAGGAACCTCCTAACAATACGAGCCGTGTCCAGGAGTACCGCTTTTCTGAATCAAACCCTTGATCCAGCTGCCTAACGAGAACCTTCTCGGGTATTGGTCGACGCTCTTGGCAATTAAGCCATGTAGCTGTGTCGGAGTCAGTCGTAAAAACTGTGAAGCGGGCGCACGGGCGGTATTACTAGAAAACAGTATGGGATATGCACAAATTGCATCTTTAGTCTATTCTTGAAATCAAATAATTTACTTTGTTGAAACACATGCAAAGAGGTTAAAATCTTAATATACCACATTAGTTTTAGTATATGCGAAACCTGATACACCTGTCTAGTATTTTTATGTAAAGAATCAATGTACAAAATTTCAAAGCTGTATCATGAAAAATCACAAAGTTATAAGCTTGTTCTGTTACCTAGTTGTCCGCACTAAAACGTGGTCACCACGCAGCCTGATTTGGCGTGATTTTTTTTAGCTTCCATAAGGAAGCTGAATAAAATCACGCCTTGAGCTATTAATTTATGTCGGCTACATTGAGTGGACGACCTTTGTAAGACGACTAAAAAGTCACGGTGTATAGATTACTATTCTCAAAATTCCGATTTTCAATAGATCGAATAACAAAAAGTGCGACTTAATGATAACACTAAACATCAAAAATACGAATTCCGATTATAAAAGTACCGATTAATTAGAATTCCGAAATAAAAACGCCTTGTAAAACTGAATATGAAGACCAATAAACACATAATTGCTCGTCAGAGTACTCGTATAATATTATCTTTATTAAGAGGAGGTAGAATTAAAAAAACTAATGACAGATGCGTTTTCCTATTCATAATTGCATTGTTAGTGTATTGGTTTGGTTCTCAGAAAACTACTACTACTCCTTCTACTTCTTGTTTGCTTTTGAATGAAAATATTTTCTTTGGAATTAAGCCATGGGCTGATACAACTATCAGCACAATGATCGCTGAGTCCACATCCCACATGTCGACAACGTCGCGAGCCAAGTCAAGATACTTGATTTGCTTATCTTTCTCGGTGTACGGTGCAACCGCACATTCTGCAATTCAACAGTTTACTTCACGTTCATTTCAACTCATAATATTTAGTTCAGTTCGCGTTGAGCTATCAAGTTAGCCAGGCGTTTTCGTTACAGCCAACAAGGGCCGCGTCACTCACTTTATTTCCACACCATCAGTTCATCAAGCTCATTTTACCTTTAGTATCTTTCGGACAATACAGTAGTGTTTTAAAGTACTTTACCTTCTTTCATTCGAATCACCCATCATCTAAAAGTAACGTATGGTCTAGCAAGGGATCATACACTCTGCTTTCACGAGGTTCTCATCACGTGGGACCGTTATGTCAACAATCATTGCGCGCCGCTCTGATCGATCCACCACCACTATATCAGGAGAGTGATCTAAGGAATATGGAATTCGAGAGTTGAATTTTCACGGATTCCATAATCTCCCCTCGTTTTACATGCATGACCGCACATTTGTCTAAACCAAATTCCATCCCGACGGCGCTACTAAAAGTTTCAGTCACTTTTAGTAGCTCTATCAGTTGCAAATTGCTGGGAGCAAATAGATTTTCAAGTCATCCATGTAAAGAAGGTAAGATAACCTGATCACCTCTCCTCAGCCGGTAGCCTAGACCTGAATCCTCCAGCAGTGTGCTCAGATAATTAAAGGCCAAGTAGAACCAAAGCGGACTCAAACTGTCGCCCTGAAGTATTCCTCGCTCAATTCTGATCAGTTCATCTTTCCCAAGAACCTGCCGACATCCTGGATAGAGAAGGACCGTCCTCCACTGCCCCATACACGACATCAAGAAGGTGCAAAGAGTTGCATCTATTTTGTACAACTGCACATGTATGTGAGACCGAGTCATAGGCCTTCTTATAATCTATCCATATGGCTTATGGCCATGTGAATAAGGAGCAGCTCCTTAGTACCGCGGGACCCAGTTCTACATCCATTCTGAGAGACAGACATAATTGAATTGCTATCTATATGACGAACAATTTTTGCTCTCAGAATGGAGTTCCCAGTTGAGTCACACGCTCGCTCAACAACACGCATCCAGTCACCCTCAGTGTGACCGACGGGCACCGACCAAATACTTCGCCAAAAAGCATTCATGGCGTCGTTATCCGGCAGATGTCATTGCCGCTCCCATGTTCTGTATACCCACCTTTCGTCACTCTGGAACATGCGGTTCCGAGTGTATCGATTCACTCTTCGCCTATACCGCCGGATACGGTTCGCCCATGCATAAACTTTCTGCTTCAGGAAGTCGATGCGCTCTGTGACTCGTGACATGTATTCTCGGGGACTGATTCTTTTTTTTTTTTTGTTGTTTTGTTTTAACATTTTTATTGTATAAATTTAAGATTTTTTTATTTTTTAAATATTTTTTTTTTGTGCTTGTTGTGTGCACTTGTGGCATGGGCCAAATAAATATGTTTTCCTTTTTTCTTTCTATATCACTTCCCGAGAATACCCGCCTCACAAAGCGGATCACCCTTGGGCGTGTATTGCCCTCCCTGAAGCAGATGAGCTTCCCGCTCAGTGTCCTGGCCTCATTAATACGACACTCAATCCTGCATTGCCAGGCTGGTACGGCAGATTTTGGTCATCTAGCACTGTCAGTTTTTGAAAATTTGACATTGGCTACACGACATGCCGTAACAACGGCTGCGAGGCGGAGCTGAGTAACAAGCCCGGAGATGTGTCTGTTGTAATTTAGCCCGGCGTCTGGTCAGCATTTTTTATGACTTACAGTCATTTTCAAATATATTCCATAAATTTAGGGTCCAGTTTTGTGAAATAGGTTATCTGTTTTTTTTTCTTATCATTATTATTGATATAATTAGTTTTTAATGGTTTAAATATGGGTTAAATCGATAAAAAACACATTAAAAATGTATGGAAGATTAAAAATAAAATCTGACAATAAAATGATATGTGGGGACGTTTGTGCGTCGGGGTTCCACCATGTATTATTATTTTTCCTGTTGTATGTAATTAAAACACCATACAATTGTATGGTGTTTTAATTGAGGTGATGACTTACCCTAACTTCTACTTCTCCAAAAGACCGCACCTTGAACTCGTTGGGGCTGAACTTAACTCTCAAAACATCCACAGCATCTGTGACAAACCAAACATCAAATTACTCTCAGTAAAATTTTACAACTAACGCGATGCAGATGATTACATGCGATATAGAACCTTAGTATTTTAGCTATATGTGACAGCTGTTATTATAATAGTCAGAAAGTCGTCATAATATCAATTAAAACTTCATTTAATAGAATGTGGGTCTTGCCAGCAGACCGACGGAGGCTGTTTTGTCAGTAATAAACTTTTATTCATCTAAAGTAACCTTGGGCTGCAATAAAGGCCTCGGACGATCCTCTTGAGAAAATCTCCGCGATGAGAAATACAAAAACGTTTTTAAGAGAAGTGCTAAAAGCGCAATTTGCTATAAAATGAAATGTTATAACGTAGTGTGAGCTATGACGTCACATGATAAGCGGGCAAACTCAGCAGTCAGCTTACCGATAAACATGATTGGATAGAACTTTGATTCTGTTCTTTTCACCTATGTGTGTTAAGTGAACAAATGTAGACGGCGAATGGAACAGTTTGCAGAGAAAGCTAGTGTAAAAATATACGATTTCCGCCAATTCAAGATACATAGTTAGATCAACTGGACAATTTCGAGAAATATCAAGTTCAATTATTTTTTAAACCTGATTCAGTGATGTTGCTTCTACATAATCTTAGGAATATGAAATGTGAACGTAATTGAAAACAGTTGTTTGTTTTGGTTGAGGTCAAACAAAATAACGGGTGTACATGTTTCATAGACAAAAGTTTTATAGAATTTCGTTTCATATAATTTTTTTCTCATATTATCATTTCATAGAATACTCAATACGCAGAATACTTACTTCTAAAAAAAATTAATCGTAGATTTTTCTTACAAATAAAATTAATGTTTCGATATTCATATTACAGAACAACAAATCAAATATTCTTTATACTTATATTGTTTAGTTAATATAAAACTTATAACCAAGAAAAACATTTTATCGAGTGACTATTTCTAAATGTTTCAATTCATACCTTTGACAAAATGCGTACCGTCCTATAAAATAACAACACCGCAATCACAAAAACAATACGGGTAATCTTGTTATTCTCATTAACAGTGACTATATACACGTTAAGACTGACAGACTTGGTCTTTGACTAACGTTCAGAAGTCCAAACTCAAGGTTTGCCAACGAGCGATGGAGCGCAGCATACTGAATGTAAAAATAACTGACCGGATAAGGAACACCACACTGCGCTCCAGAACGCAAATTGCCGACGTTGCTTATAAAGCTGCCAGACTAAAGTAGGACTGGGCAGGCCATGTCTGCCGGATAGCTGTGGGCTCGAATATCGCAAGACTGGAGCCCTGAAACAGCTAGACGGGGTCGCGGTAGACCGAAGAGAAGATGGCGGGACGTCTTGGATGGCTTACTCGCGAATTGGCGAGAAGAAGCATACCATCGTGAGAAGTGGAAGGAATGATGTGAGGCCTTTGCTCAGGAGTGGGACATTACGGGCTAACTACAAAAAAATATATATATATACGTACGTACTGTGTTTATTTTGCGGTTCATAAATCAAAATGTTGTAATAAGGGCTTCTATTTCTTTCTGCAGGGTATAAAGTAACCTAACTGTCCTGTCCTGTGCCGATGCGCCCCAAGTCCTGAGCTCGCTTCACTCACTCTTGCATCCTAAGTTTTTCTTGCCACAATGCCTTGTTTATGTTGATGTGGTGAGTAGTATATACAAAACAACATCAAAAATAGGGGTACGATAGACGAACTCGACTGTGTGAGAAAGAAAGAAGGAAGAAAGAAAATACATTTATTTGGCACATGCCACAAGTGCACACAATATAAAATAAAAATAATACAAGAAAAAATAAAAACTTAAAACTAAACAAAACAAAAAAAAATGTAGGTAACAGGTGTGCCTCATAGCTGCGCCAAATAGTACCAGTTCAGCAAAATGCCGGGCAACTAGTGCCTGACGCTGGTTTTCAACTGGACCTGGATTAGAGAGGTCACGGATGTGTTGTGTCAATGGTAGTGGTGAAAAGGTACTTAAATAGAATATGTATAATGAATGTGTACATTTATTTATAAAATTATCGATAGCATAACATCTACTTTTACATTTTCGTTGAAATGAAATACCATGGAAAAATACACCGAACAAACAATATTCGTTAAAAAATAATTCTACATTTTGATAAGTTTGTTAAATAAATAAATGTGATTAGAAAATTCATTGAATTGTATTTCTGTGAAATATGTTTTTTTGAAGTAAATAGTCGTTAAAACAATAATATTGGAAATAAAAATACAAGAACCAAATATTATATGAAACATTTTCGGCGAGCCGAAATTCTGTGAGATTTCTGTCTGCGAAACGATGGGACACCCAAAATAACTTGTGTATTCCCACACAGTCTCTCATCCAAGATTAGCTAAAAAGGAGGAAATTTGTTTTAGCCAACTTGTAGGAACTATTTTAACAAGAACTAGTTACATAAATAATGAAGATCATGATATAAATGAACGCAGACGACAATAATGATATAGAGAACGATAATGGCTGTGATGTGACAAAATATGTTCAAGCGACGCGACGACTTGGATGTGTATAATTTATTGTGTTTGCTACAAGTACTCGTTTTAAAGCTTTCAAGATTTTTGTATTGGCTATGTTTTGATGACAAACGCAATTTAAACAATTTATTCACTCAATTAATAGGTAAGATTGGGAGTTCTGCCATCCCGTATGTTGTGTTACGGTCGTATTGCATGCCAAACCATCTAGACCTGCGCTCATTGTGCACAGCCATCTAGACCTGCGCTCATTGTGCACAGCCATCTTTCCCCGCACTATACCAACAACGTGAGTCATTCCTTACGACCCGTTCGCTTTTTATTATAATTGGTTTTCGTTGAAACCTCCGATAAAACCAGGCAATGTTATGTTATTTCGGAATACAAAGCTTTGATGACATTACGGCCAATTTCCTAATTAACTGTAACGAACAGAGTCGTCAAACTTTGTAATTAAAGTCGACGTCTTTCGACCATTTAACTAAGTATTTGTCTTCAAGCCCCTACCTACTTCATTAAAAATACCGTTAACAATTAAAATGAAATAGAATTTTCTTTGAGTTTAAATTACTTTAAATATTATACTCAATGTTAAACATTTTTTTAAGAGTAATAAAAGTAAATATGATTACGTTGTCATCACATTAAAGCATTAAGTATAATGTAGGGTGTCTCTGAGTGTTTCAGCAAAAACATTTGGAACGAGTAAGAGGAAAACTTTTATAAAACGCCTCGGGGAATTAGGGTCTGTACGAAAACATGGCGGAGCGTAAACCTTTACTGAACGGCTGAGTAGACTCACAGACACACGGATAGACTGGCAGAGGACCGTGCGCTGAGAGGATTACTCACGGCTCTCAGGAGACGGGTAAATGTGCATTCAGAACAACAAATATTTGCACCGAGACTCGAGACTGAGATGTTGGTGGAGTAAATGCAAAATAATTAGAATCTATCCAGCCGAACTGAATTTCGACCTGGGATTTGCACTTTCGAGAGTTCAAAACCTTTTTGTATTTAAAATTTAATATTAAAAATAAAATTAAAACAAACTGTGTTTTAATTCAGGCAAAATACCCATATACAACATTATGTTCAGTCACAATTATAACTATCATCATCATCAATCTCTTGCCCTTATTCCAATTTATAATATAATTAATACACCCCCTTATAATATAATTAATCTTTAATTCCAACAGTCAATCCATCATTTCTTGAGTAAATTTCTGAATAGTAGGTCAGTACTCGCAACTAGCGCGTATGACCAGGTTGCTGTGTAGACATGGATCAAGCAACAGGAGTATTATGATCGAGGCAGGTGGCGTTCTGTAATTTCTGCCTACATCCACGAGAAAAGGACGCGAGTTTAATATGTTTGTGAGTGTTTTGTGAATAATATCAATTTTGTTTGGCTCTGCTTGTAAAATGTGAAAGGTACTCGATAAGGGGTCTTGGTAGTATAGCGCGGTGAATATTAATATAAATATTGTGTGACGATGTGTTTGTTTCAACGGCTTTCTAGATAAATCAGAAATTGATAATGTTTAAAACCAATGAAATGATCAACATGATTTCATTAGACTGGCCACTATACCCAGAACATTAAAAGGAATTTATAGTCCCGTACTATGAAAAAGCACACGGCGTGCTTGCAAGACTCACCAGTAAATAGCCGCCTCTGCTTGTGTCCATGGCCTCAGTGCTAGAGGCGGACGGTAGCACGCCCCATAAGTAAGGGACGTACTTGAGAGGTGTTCGTGAACTCGCACTCACTGCTGAACATCGGCAAACTTGTGCAAACACTACAAAATTGACACAGATGTACAGAAGGTCGGCTCCGTACAAGGACTCACACGCACGCACACGACATAGACACGCTTCACAGTACAGTGAGTGCAAGCTCATTCGGTGATCTCCTTAAGTTCTGGGTTAGGCTAAACGATTACTGACACATGCTTGCACTGACTTGACTGGTGCACTCAAATATGCATGGTTCTTTCCACAAAATACATTTCGCGTTTCGCATGATTGTATTTCGCGATTTAAGGGTTGGTCAAAAGTTGTTAAAAATTAGAAATACAATAACTTATTTTTCAGGTTTCCAGATATTTAAATTACACCTAGTACGTGCATGGGCAAGTCTGACAACCAGTCTTACCAAGGGGTATCGAATTACCCAGTACTAACTGGGTTGTGGAGATCAGGTAGGCTGTCGCAACATATAAAATACTGGTATTCAGCTGCATCCGGGTAGACTCCGACCCCAACATAGTAGGGAAAAGGCTAGGCAGGTGAAGATGTGTATATATATGGCATGTTTTCACTCATTGCACAGAGTCGGCCTTCGTTTTCTATCTATTTCGTGATTGAAGCGACCCGCTGAGAATATACATAGACAAAATGTTTTCATTAAAATTCAGCCCTTCACACCTTTGAGAGCGCCGCTTGGAGTGTACAAAGCTGTACAATTATCCTCGCTTGCTCTGTTTGTCTGCAAATTACCTGCACGTGTTGCTTTTATTTAATTTCCTGTTTCGCTTCGTGTATACTTACATTTCATAGAGATTGTGTAAAAATATTCTTGTCGAGTAAACAATGAGTCTGAAATCAAATTAGGAGGCAACTGTACCACAATTTGATATACCCATTATAATCACTAGACATGCTCTTGCTTTGCACGAGTGCACAGTACTCTTGTTCCGATATGTAAATACAGCACGACTTCAGAGTTTATATGTATTAGGATAGACTTTTAAAACATTTTCGAAATTATAATTAAAACCACATCAAAATCCATTCAGCAGTATAGAAGAATGAAGCGGTCACACAAACAGACACGAATAACTTGCAACCTGCGCTTGCTCTGATTATTGGTTAAAACAACAAAGGTATTTACCAAGACCGAGGCACTCTTTTAGGTACTACAAGCACGAAACGTAATGAATTCCCCTCTTAGATACGAATAAAACTGACTGCCAAGTGGACACCACATGGGGTGTGTTGTCAGAATTCCTCCTCGTGTGCCTAATGGCTGCCGGTCCCTCTCGATACGTCTGGAGGGAATAGCAGCTTCTGGGCCGGTGCACCCTGGGCGTGGGCAGTATCCTTCCCCGAGGAATGGGAAGAGATTCTTATTCTTCGGGGAATGTTACTGTCCATGGCTAATATTCTGACATGGGAGGGGCCCATTGTGGGCCTAGGGGGCGTTGTTCCGCGTGACCCTCTGAAAAGCAGAGGGCACAGCGGAGGAGCAAGGGCGGGCTCGGTGTGCACTTACCCTGCCTCCGAGCAGACAGTGAAGGACACAGTCCTTCACTGTCCCCGTCGATATCGTAATCCCTCCGTCGAAGTGTCGTGGAACACGTCTCGCGGCTTCGATTGGGACCGAGGGTCTTGGCTTAACCGCCCGGATCACGAGGTAGAAAACCTCTATAAAAAGTTACCCCGAATCTCAAGCGGCGGCGCACCGCGAGGAGATGTATGGCTGACGGGTTCCTATGGAAAATCAGTCGCTAGTGCGAACCACTGCCGGGCCTGGCTATGGCTTATCTGGGCACAGGGGGCACTGCCCAGATGGACTTTTTATTTCCCCCATACTCGTGGGAACAGTATGGAAAATCACATTACCCAAAATACGGCCGATAACGGCGAAGGAAGGAAGGAGAGGGATGCGGGGTCGGAGTCCGGCGCCGCATCCAGCGACGTGAGCGCGGGAGGCCCGGGGCTGCTGCGGGGAACACGAAGTTCCTACGCAAGCGATCCAGGCCGGTAGGCGACCGAGAGTCGTCGTCAGAGGGGGAGCTGGCTTCAGCTCGCAAGATCCCCACCAGCAAGCGTGGCGGGATCCGTGGCAAGGGGAGAGGCCTCTCTGTCACCGAGAGGACGGCGCGGCTTGCCGAGGAGGGGCGCCACTCGGGGGTGGCCGGTCACGGGGTGGATCGTTCGGGCTCCTCTGGTGACAAGGCGGTCGCAGACGGCGGCTCAGATGCGGAGCGTAAGGCCGAGTTTGCGAAGGAGGTGGAGGTGGCGCTGAGGGCTGTGTCCTACAAGCAGAAGCCCTCTACTAGACAGAGGGCCATACCTGCAGCGGCCGCCTCCATCATATCGGCAGCGAAGGCCAGATATGCGGGGCCTCCACCAGACGAAGTTGCCAAACTGCGGGCGGAGGTCGCTCGCCTGACGGCTGCTACGGAGCTTCTCTAAGAGGAGAACAAGAAGCTCCGAGCAGACCTGGCCGGTCTGCGCGAGTCCGGCTCTCGCAAAACGCCCCAAAATGGGGGCCAGCAGCGACCAAGTCAGCCCGTGCCGGTGGAGAACCAGGTTCTGAACCTGGTTCGGCAGGAGCTGGCTGCCTTCCAGGCGCGGTTCTCCGTTCTGGAGGGCATTGTCCTGCGCCCCCCCCTGGCGTCAAACAAGGCGGCCACATATGCGGCTGCTGCGGCCTCCGCACCGGGGCCGTCCAGCCAGCCCTCCGGCAGGGTTACGTCGGCCCCCGAAAAGCCGGCTCTGGCGAAACCGGCTCCGGTCGGGAGGGCGGCGGCCCTGAGGCAGAGCAAGGCGGTGGCCCAAAAGAAGGGCAAGGCGGCGTATGTACCGGCGCAAGCCGCGAGACAGCCGCCACCGCCGCCTCCCCCGCCCACTAAGCCTTCTGTGGCCGAGCCCGGGTGGCAGGTGGCCGGAGAAAGAGCGAGGGAGCGAAGGGCGGTAAAAAAGGCCAGGAAGCGGGAGCGGAAGCGGAGCGTCGCGGCTGGGCTCAGCGCCCCGAAAACCGCAGCTGTAGTGATAACGCTACAGCCGGATGCGGAAAAGAGGGGCGTCACCTACCGCGACGTGCTCGCTAAAGCGAAGGCGACGGTGGATCTCAGAGAGCTCGGGATCGCCGGGGGCCTCCGGCTTAGGGTGACCGCAACAGAGGCTCGAGTGCTAGAGATCCCCGGCGAAACCCGTGGCTCGTCCGCTGACGCTCTGGCCGAAAAGCTTAGAGCGTTCCTAAATGCGGACGAGGCCCGAGTGTCCAGGCCCGTCAAATGCGCAGACCTGCGCATCCTGGGTCTGGACGACTCGGTGACCGAGGAGGAGGTGGTGGCCGCCGTCACCAGGACCGGTGGGTGTCCTGCCGAGCAGGTCAAGGCAGGCACCTTACGTCCGGATCTGTCGGGCATGCGAACCGAAACGGTAAGCTGCCCTGTGACGGCGGCGAAAGCCATTGTGGAGGGCCGAAGGCTCTTGGTGGGCTGGGTGTCAGCGCAGGTGAAGCTGCTGGAGCCCAGACCTCTGAGGTGCTTCCGCTGTCATGTAGGGCACCACGTGTCGGTCCGGTGCAGCTCGGAGGTGGACCGCAGTGGCCTGTGCTTCCGCTGCGGCCAGCCCGGTCAAATGGCCGCGGCCTGCTCTGCCGCACCGCACTGCGCCGCATGTGCGGCAGATGGCAAGCCAGCCGATCACCAGGCAGGGAGCAAGGCCTGCGGTACACCCGCCAAGGCCAGCAGCAAGGGAAGGCCCTCCGCCACCACCGCCAAAACCCCCACCGTCGCCACCACCGTCGCCACCACCGCAGCCGCCGCCACTGTTGCCGCCGGTGCCGTTACTGCTGCAATTTCCGCAGCGGGGCCCTTGCAGAGGGCCCGGGAGGGGACTGAAATGGAGTGCCAGTAACGGCCCCATTGCGCCTTCTCCAGGCGAACATCAACCACTGCGCCTGTGCTCAGGATCTGTTGCTCCAGAGCATGGCGCAGTGGTCGATTAACATCGCCGTGGTCGCTGAGCCGTACTTTGTCCCGCCCAGGGATGATTGGGTGGAGGACCATAGCGGCTCAGTGACCATAATTGCGTCGGCCGCCGCAGGTACCCCGACCCATGAGAGTGTCAGGAAGGGTTAGGGGTGCGTAGCAGCACGGTTCGGGGAGATCGTTGTAGTGGGAGTCTACTTCTCCCCGAGCCGAACTCTCGCCGAGTTCCACAACTCCCTCACGGAGTTGAGTGTCGTCATCGGAAGCCATTCCCTCCCCGTGCTTGTACTCGGGGACTTCAATGCCAAGAACTTGGCTTGGGGTTCTCGTTACACGGACGTGCGGGGTAGGATGGTGGAGGACTGGGCTCTGGAGACAGGTCTAGTCGTCCTAAATCGGGGTTCTGTCCCCACGTGCGTGCGGATGCGGGGCGAGTCGGTGGTGGACGTCTCGTTCGCTAGCCCCGCTCTGTCACCGCGTGTCGTCGACTGGCGCGTCATGGAGGGGGTGGAGACCTATTCCGACCACCGGTACATCCGGTTCGACGTCTCCACTCAGACCTCAAGCGCACCGGTCCTACAGGCCCCGAGTGGTCCGCGATGGGCGCTGAAGCAGCTGGACCGGGAGCTCCTCCTGGAAGCCTCAATCGTGCAGGCCTGGGTGTCATCACCGGTCAGGCCTGCCGACATCAACAACGAGGCGGGTTGGTTCCAGGAGGCCATGTCCGAGATTTGCGACGTGGCAATGCCCCGAGTTCGGCCAGGAAGCGCCCGGCGTCAGGTGTACTGGTGGTCGCAAGAGCTGACGTCTCTGCGCAAGGCGTGCGTTGCCGCGCGGCACCTGTACGCCAGACATCGCAGGCTCCGCATCCGCCCTCCGGATGCGGCAGCCATTGAGGCGAAGCTGTACGAGGGGTACAGAGCGGCAAAAACCGCCCTCCAAGAGGCTGTCCGGCGGGACAAACTCCGCACCAGCCCCCCCCCCCCCCCCGTTAACGCAGAGTCTCCAGCCTGAGCTCGTGGAGGACGTGGTGAGCGTTCTGTTCCCTTCGCGAGGGGAGCATCCTCCCCCGCCTATGGCTCCGTCACCGCGTGCGGTGCCGGAAGCGGACCACACCGATGACGACGATGACGTTCCGGAGGTGACTGGGGTGAGACCTGAGAGTGGCGGTACGCAGGCTGAAAGCCAGAAATACCGCCCCGGGACCCGATGGCTTGCCTGGGTCCTGGCCTCTGAGGCTCTCGGGCCCCGACTGGAAGGGCTCCTAAGCGCATGCTTGGAGAGAGGCCAGTTCCCGCTTCGTTGGAAGACGGGGTAAATATGCGATAATTATAGGATTAAGAAGTAGAGCGGACGATGTATGTACAGACGCCAGTACATCAAGCTGCCCGGAACTGTCAAATTTCCCCATTCAACTTTGAACCTAAAGCTTTGGTGATGGCATTGCACAAGTCCGAGGCCATGTGTTTTCATGGGCTTCGGAATGCGCCACCGTCGGGATCCCTACTAATGGCAGGAGGGGTTTCCATCGGCGTCGGGTCGACGTTGAAGTACCTAGGACTCGTCCACGACAGCCGGTGGAACTTCGTGGAGCACTTCCGACGTTTGGCTCCCAAACTGGAACGGACAGGGGCTGCCTTCAAGCGGCTCTTGCCCAACCTGAGGGGTCCAAACGCCTCCTGCCGGAGGCTTTACGCGGGGGTCGTGCGGTCCATGGCCCTTTACGGGGCCCCGGTGTGGGCGCGTTCTTTGAGGCGGCAAGCCGCCCACTACCTGAACGCGCCCCAAAAGGTGATAGCCATAAGGCTAATCCGGGGGTACCGCACGATCTCCGGCGAGGCGGCTAGCCTCCTTGCCGGATTGCCGCCATGGGATCTGGAGGCGATAGTCCTCATATATATATAGGCGATAGGCGCGCCTGCACGAATGTCGCGCGGAAGCACTATGTCGGGGGGAAACTCCGCTGCCGCGACAAATTGCCGCTCAGCGGACAGACCTCCGGCGTGATCTCATGACGACATGGAGAGAGCGACTGGCGTAACTCCGTGCAGGGCACGCCACCATAGTGGCGATAAGTCCCCTCTTTGAGGAGTGGCTAGAGAGGCGCCACGGCGCCCTCACCTACCGCCTGACGCAGGTCCTCACCGGACACGGTTGTTTCGGGAGGTTCCTGCACCGAATCGGGCGGGAGGAAACGCCCGGGTGTTTCCACTGCGAGGATCGTCCGGAGGACACGGTGGACCACACCGTGGAGGTCTGCCCCGCTTGGGCGGAGCACCGCCGTGTCCTCATAGTGGCGTTTGGCGGCGACGATCTCTCGCGTCCGGCCTTGGTTCAAGCCATGGTCTGGAGCGAGAGGGAATGGGAAGCCGTCACCTCCTTCTGCGAAGCAGTCATGCTAGTGAAGGAGGTGGCAGGACGTGAGAGGGAAAGAACCTCACGTCCCAGCCGCCGCGGGAGACGCCCTGGGTGTCGGGGGTCACGTGGTGGCTTCCGACCACCGTAGGCGCTGGCCTGTGAACGGCGAGTTATGGGCTAGCTCGCCGTCCAGCCGTCTTATGACTACAGGCCGTGTCGACGGCGCGTTCGTGTTCCACACGCGCCTCAAAGAGATGTCAGCAATCAAGTAGGGGTCCGCATGGACCGATGCCTGCCAGGGCTGCGGGACTGTTCGAAAGAGATACCGTGGCCCTGGAACATAAAGGGCAAAGAAGGAACATGGATGGGTTTTAGTCAGTACAAGTCTGACACTCCCCTCCGCTCCGCCCAGAGTGGGGGGGTCATTTGATGATTTCCCAACCGGAAAAAAAAAAAAAAAAAAAAAGTGGACACCACATTGTTAACGTGGAGCGGCTTTAGATCTAGTCCACTAGAGAGAACAAGTGGATTAACGTAGTTGTAGCTCAACAACTAACTTCACAGACTACTTGAAGCGATCACTGAACCGATACTAATCATCTGAAGCGCCTTTCTCTTTACTCTACTAATGTATTTTCTACTTTAAAAAACGTCGAAAGCAATGGTTGCAAGACCTAATAATTGTGATGAGTTAACAATGTTAGGTTGAAGCTTAAACACGGCTTTAATCTGAGGCATAGCTTGTTTACAAAAGTCAACCAAAGATTGAAGGTCCGCATTATACTGAACTAATGGATATCCTATCAGAGAGAGACACTAATAATTGGTCTATGCAGTAAGTAACCAGTTGATCTAACAAGATGTAATTCGATGTTTTCAAGTCAAGAGTGAATAAATTATTTTGTGCGTTCAAATAATTATTTAACATCTATTGACAATCCGGCCTTGGTTCAAGCCATGGTCCGGAGCGAGAGGGAATGGGAAGCCGTCACCTCCTTCTGCGAAGCAGTCATGCTAGTGAAGTAGGTGGCGGGACGTGAGAGGGAAAGAACCTCACGTCCCAGTCGCCGCGGGAGACGCCCTGGGCGTTGGGGGTCACGTGGTGGCTCCCGGCCACCGTAGGCGCGGGCCTGTGGACGGCGAGTTATGGGCCAGCTCGCCGTCCGGCCGCCTTATGACGACAGGCCGTGTCGACGGCGCGTTCGTGTTCCACGTGCGCCTCAAAGAGATGTCAGCAAATAAGTAGGGGTCCGCAAGGGCCGATGCCTGCCAGGGCTGCGGGACTGTTCGAAAGAGATACCGTGGCCCTGGAACACAAAAGGCAAAGAAGGAACATGGATGGGTTTTAGTCAGTACAAGTCTGACACTCCCTTCCGCTCCGCCCAGAGTGGGGGGGGGGTCATTTGAAGATTTCCCATCCGGAAAAAAAAAAAAAAAAAAACATCTATTGACAATAGGGTCAAAGCAAGTGTTATGATTTTATCGGTCCACCGTGCACGGTAGCACGCCCGGTAATCTACTGACAGCTGTGCTCACCGTGCTCCTCGTCGAACTTGACTGTGGTAGGCAGTGGCGTGACATTGGTGAGGCGCAGCCGGTAACACGTGCTGCGGCCCAGCGTCAGGGCTTGCCACGGCCGCAGTGTTGCCGTGCCGCGCTGACTGCCAAGCGCGCCCCTGTCCATTTTGCAGCCTGAACCTGACGACGTATTCATCATTATTCGCAATAATGGCCGATTCGATAATAATATCGAGCACTAATATCATAACCAATAAAATTATCGGAAATACATTGTCAAGGACGGTACGGGTGACGTACATTATTCCGTCGGGCATGCCACTATCCTATATATATTGATTCCGACTGCAGTTCTTCTCTTGTTAACAATTATAATTTATGTATTTATCCACCAGCAACTTGCCTAGCAGAACAACCCGACCCAGCTCTCGAGAACGCTCATGCCACTTTGTGTTGGGATCAACCTATCGTCACGGCTATTATAGCAAATTAGCCAAATATATTGTAGTGATAGATCGCCGAGACGATTGTTGACATCACTGTCCATCATGACAAATGTCGGAATCTCGCAAAGGTGAGAATGATAAAAATTCTAGTATTTTGACTTAGCACGTGAGGTTGTCGACGTGTGGAACTTGGACTCTGCAGTCATTCTATAGACCTTTGAAGGAACCGATCACTTTTCCTAAATTTTTTTGTTCGAATTTCATTTTACCGAAAACTATTGACCGACGTCTTTTTTGCTATATGCCTTATTTGACATAAATCTAGATCATCGAAGTATCATGAGTGTCGAAGTATTATGTCACAGGTAGTATTTTACCGAACTATATTTCGCCGGTTAACAAAATAACTGGCCGAAGCCTCTTTTGAACTTTTTTCATTTGCTAAATGATTTATTTGCCATATTTTCATCACGCCGAAACAAAATTTTACGGAATATTATTTGGTCACAAATACAACATTAGTTTTAGTTTATGCGAAACGAGAAACACGTGTCTAGTATTTTTATGTAAAGATTTTTCATGATACAGTTGAAAAATCACAAAGTTATAAGCTTGTTCTGTTACCTGGTGGTTCGCAAAAAAACGTGGCAACCACGCGGCGCAGCCACGCGCGTGCCTCCAGCGTCGTCTTGAGCCAAGGCCAGCTCTTGCTTGAGTTTGAGATTCGGCGTAACTTATTATAGAGGTTTTCTACCTCGTGGTCAGGGCGGTTAAGTCAAGACCCTCGGTCCCAATCGAAGCCGCGAGACGTGTTCCACAACACTTTGACGGTGGGATTACGATATCGACGGGGACAGTGAATAACTGCGTCCTTCACTGTCTGCTCGAAGGCAGGGTAAGTGCACACCGAGCCCGCCCTTGCTCTTCCGCTGTGCCCTCTGCTTTTCAGAGAGTCACGTGGAGCACGTGGAGCTCCCTTGGTCCACAATGGACACCTCCCATGTCAGAATATTAGCCATGGACTGTAACGTTCCCCGAGGAATAAGAATCTCTTCCCATTCCTTGGGGGGAAGGATACTGCCCACGCCCAGGGTGCAACGGCCTAGCAGCTGCTATACCTTCCAGACGCATTGAGAGGGACCGGCAGCCATCAGGCACACGAGGAGGAATTCTGATAACGCACCCCCTGCCCTACCCCTAGAGTGTAATTTAAGCCCGCGTAGGCGCGGAGGGGTGGGGCGGCCCGCAAGCTGAGGAACAGGTGGTTTTGATAGACCACCGCCGCAGTCGCCGGCCAGCAAGCTGAAGCTGCGGTGGTTAGCGTTAAAACCATCTGTGACGATAAGCTCGCGTGGGGCCATCCAAAGCACCGGAGCCTTGACAATGCTTGCTGCATGTCGCATGCCTGCTTGCATGCTGCATGCCTGCTTGCATGCTGCATGCCTGCTTGCATGCATGCTTGCTTGCATGCAGCATGCAAACAAGCATTATTGTTTGTATGCTTCTTACTGGAACCACTTAAAACCGAACAAATGATATTTCGGCTAAGTGTAACTTCAGTAAAAAGATTTTCGACTAAATGAGACGTCGGAATAACGAAAAAAATTGAATTGGTGACTTTGTGATTTTTCATGATACAGTTTTGAAATTTTGTACATAGATTCTTTACATAAAAATACTAGACACGTGTTTCAGGTTTCGCATAAACTAAAACTAATGTTGTATATTAGTGACCAAATAATATTCCGTAAAATGTTGTTTCAGTGTGGTTAAAATATGGCAAATAAATCATTTAGCAAATGAAAAAAGTTCAAAAGATGCTTCGGTCAATAGCAAAAAGTTATTTTGTAAATCGGCAAAATATAGTTCGGTAAAATAATACCTATGGATGATCTAAAAATATGTAAAAAATGCATATTGCAAAAAAGACGTTGGTCAATAGCATAGTGTGGTATGTCGTTGGATAGGTCTTTAAAAAATATTGTGAGTTTATTGCTGCAATTTTTCGATTAACGCACCTCATTCGTTCCGTCGTATGCTATTTCACAATTTGACGGTTTCACTTCAGAATCAGAATCAGAATCAGAATATTTATTTGTAAAACATAGGTATTACATAAAGGTCTTAGGTTAATTAAATGGGCGCTATGTTTTGCCGTGAAGGCGTACAAATATTATTGAAAAAAAAAAAAAAAAAAAAAACTAACAGAAACAGCAAAATAAACAAAATTAAACACTTACAAGAAAATTTACTTTACTTCGTTAGATTACAATATACCAAAAAGTAATGCGTTAAATTGTAAGCAGTATGTTACGGTTCACAAGGTCGTGGGTAACAGCTAGTTTAGTAAACTGTCGAAGTGACTAGAGGTAGCGCAATAGCGCTCCAAATAGGAATACCACGCAGACAAGCCATGGTGGCTCCGTCGAAGATGCACAATCGACTCCTCGATGTTTGTCACTTCTGTGCCGTTTTGTTGGAATAAACTCCTATAATTAAACTTCGACATACTACTTATGTCTGAGTGAATAGTAAAAGCTAATAACCTAGCTATTTAGTGTCTACATCTAATAGGTAGATATACTTTACGCCGTGTCTACTTAAGTTTATCAACAAAACTGTTGATATCAAGATCATTATAAGTTTGTCACCATAGTGACCTACTAAGAAATGTACATGTTTATTCAGAATGTGATATATTATTGCTTATTGCTTTTTAATGTCCTGGACTAAACTACTAAAATATATTCTATTGAATTTTTTCATGAGCATATCCGCAGTTTCTTTAATAGTTGCATCGTCATCTCCATCGTGTACATAAAATTCAAATTGTATAATATGACTTAGATTCACTTAGGTACAAATTAACGTAATTTAAAGTTGTCTGGCGGGGGGTTTCCACCACACAAAGTCTGGCAGTGGAAATGGTGAATCATCATGCTATCCCTTATGTAATATAAAAAAATCAGCACATCTTTTTACCTGCTACTTGCCAAAGCCAAAGCCACCACGACCGACTTTTCATAATAGCCAATAAGTTTTAACTAGGTATGGTAAGGTTCTTCTGCATAAAAAGCTTCAGCTTTTATAAATTGACGTAAGTCTGGCGTTCGCGGGACCTCCCACTATATTTCTTTTTTAAGTTGCTTCGTGTATACATATAAGTGCTCGTAACTGTACATACGCATAATGTCAGCAAGGGAATGGGCGCGATGAACCGCCCGGCGCACTTTTTCATTCTGCAGCTACACACTCGCAGACTATCCGAACTACACAATTAGTTTTAGTATATACGAAACCTGAAACACGTGCCTAGTATTTTTATGTAAAGAATCTATGTACAAAATTTTAAAACTGTATCATGAAAAATCACAAAGTTATAAGCTTTCTTGTTCTGTTACCTAGTTGTCCGCAGAAAAACGTGGTCACCACGGAGTGCGCCCGCGCGCGCGCCCCAGTGTCGTCTTGAGCTCATAAATAATAATTATTTGGCAGTAGGTACCTAAATGATTGCGATAGATACTTAATATCGCTCGGTGTCAGTTACTTATTCTGAACAAACTATATTCAGGTTTCGCATATACTAAAAATAAGGTTGTATACACATGCAGCTCGTCGCTCGTCAACTATTCTCTGGTTACTAGCTTTCCATTAATCGCTAGCGGTGGGACAAGTGTCTCACTTAGGGACGTGGACCTACCTATTTTTATTTAATTGTTTGATTATAATTATCCAAAAAAAACACTTTGGTAAGCTTTATATTTTGAAAGGAACAATCTTCTACTCGTATGTCTTAATTTCTTACTGAATAACACGGGAAGTAAAATCCCATTGTCAGTAAATTAATAAGTCGAACTTAACTACTCTATTACTATTTCTTGACTAAAAGGAAATTCAATTATTAAAATGTTATTTCAATTTTGTGCCTTTAAAGAATTGAAATTGTTGAAGAGACTCTCAATGAAGTCGGGTCGGCTCACTTCAATATTCTTAAGAGTCGAAATAAATAACTGTTACGAGAGGATCTGTTCCTTGGAGTTTTGTTAGTACTCATAAGTAAGCATTTGAATGAATAACATTCTACAGCATCAATTTTCATTAGTATTTGAGCAATCAGCTCTTTTTCTAGCAAATGTTTTTGTATACCAAAATAGTCTTTGACTACTTCGTTGGTCTAGTGATCGCAAGCGCTACTGCTGAGAATACCCGATCCTGGGTGCGATCCCCAGGTCGGGCAAAGTGTTATTGAATTTCTTAGTAGCAGCTCGGAGTTTGGAAAATACGCTGAGCCATTGGTCCGAAACACGGTCAGGAACACTAGGTGAGTACATACAGTCGCTGGAGTCGTGCTGGCAGGGCAGCAGGCGCAGCACAAGGCGCGGCGCCAGCACGCGGTAGGTGACGAGCGCAGCGCGCGCTTCCGTGCCTGGCCCGCTCGGCACCACCGCCACGTCCGCGTCCGTGCGCCGCACGCGCAGCAGTGTCACCACGCACCCGTCGCACTGCCCACACGACAACATTACGAGGAGATCTTACACAGATTTAGTGCAGGCAAGAAGTTGTTCCAGCCTCTAGTACATTTTAAACCGTCTTACGGCTTAAACATGTGCACAAGACGTCATTATCTTGGTACGTTACAAGGAACATCTCAGAAAATGTTGGGTTCTTTCATTTCTTTTCATTATTGACACAAGATTTAAATAGTCAGACTCCGCGATGGAAGGCTTCCTACTAGGTCGACCGATGACTTGGTAAAGGTTCCGGGGATCCACTAGATGCGAGACGCATGGGACCGGTCAATGTGGCGACACTTGGGGGAGGCCTATGTCCAGCAATTTACGTCTTTCGTCTGAAATGATGATGATCCTCCCCCAAGTGTCGCCACATTGACCGGTTCCATGCGTCTCGCATCTAGCGGATCCCCGAAACCTTCACCAGTTCATCGGTCACCCTAGTAGGAGGCTTTCTATCACGGATGGAAGAAAGATCTCAGATGGGTCTGATTTTGACCTATGTAGGTATAATATTTCAGACATGGTCGACATTTTAACCGACAATGAGAACTTCGGTCACACAAAGTGCAAACGAGTTCTGAATAAAACCGCGGCACTTTTCGCGACACTTCGACCTTCTTCAAACTCAACGGAAATATAAACATCTTTTTTTGAGGCGACGCTTTTGATACTCTTGATGATTCAAACTCAAAGGCTGTTTGAATTAGTTCAGTAAAAACTAAAATCTGAACGTAGACTTTGATATTGGGGAATGCTTAAAGACCCAACCCTTTTGTTGACTAAATCAATAGTAATTGAAAGTTTCTTAAAATGGTATTTTAATATTTTTATTTGAACACATCGCACTGCGAAAACGTTTGATAAAGTTTGAAAGGAAAACACTTTAAAATGTTAACGCTGCGCGGCGGTGTATGCTCGTTTGTTGTAATTGTAAATCTTTTTTTAAAAGAGAAACTTAACACTTTTAAGTAAAATACGCTCAACACCGATTTTCCCGGTGACTGAATATCCGCCAGTTTCGCATTATCCAAATGAGAATTTAATAGTCACGCCCATAAGCTCGGAACCCGGTAGTCTGAATATTTTTTCGCTGAAAGGGTAATATCAGGATTAACTAAAAACCTTTTTGACCCTCCACCGTTGAATGATTAATGTGCCAAAACCATTAAGGCTTTTGTCGGTGTTAAATAGGTACGAGAATATTTTCACTGAACTAAATTCAAGTAAAAAGAAAGGAAGTAATTTGTTGTGTTGGAATTTTACTCGATAAGGACCAACTTTTAAGAGTCATCGTAAAAAGTAGCAACCCAATAGAAACACCAGTTTGTATTGGTTCTAATTTATATTAGGATTTTATTGCGATTACGTCTGAATTGCCTTCAAGTAAATTACGTCGGATTCAATTTCCTTCTTGACATTTGAGCTACTTCGTAAACAAAGCACAACTCAGCGTTTTGTTGACCTCAGAAAAATCCATTTGGATCAACATTTATTTTAAGCTGTTGTAATAGAAACTTTGTAGTGAGAGTTATATTAGCGTTATTGTAGTGAGAGTTATATTAGCGTTATTGTAGTGAGAGTTATATTAGCGTTATTGTAGTGAGAGTTATATTAGCGTTATTGGTTTTACCTTTGTAGTGAGAGTTATATTAGCGTTATTGGTTTTACCTTTGTAGTGAGAGTTATATTAGCGTTATTGGTTTTACCTTTGTAGTGAGAGTTATATTAGCGTTATTGGTTTTACCTTTGTAGTGAGAGTTATATTAGCGTTATTGGTTTTACCTTGTAAGGGTCGCACAACCAGTTTATCTAAAACTAGGATCGGGGCACAGTTAGACAGTTAATAAAGCTAAGTATGAAGAGTGATATTGAGTAGAACAGCTCTCTGTAAGGCTAGTGTTGAGTTGTGACCAACCTCGGGCGCGTTGACGGCGTAGCAGATGTCGGCGCGCGCCTGCTGCTCCAGCGCGCCGCGCGCCGGACGCAGCAGGCCGCAGGAGCAGGCGCGCTGGTGGCACGTGTCACAGGGCATGCGACCCACGCACGTGCTCGACGGCTGGTTCTCGACCCACCACCGGAACGGCTCCGCCCACCAGTATATCTGCCACAGGTCACAATATTAACTTTTCACGAACCGCCGACTCCCAAATCAACAACGAACACTATAACAAAAAGATTGAAACGGAACTAAGACTGTAAACATTGTTTAAGTCTTCATAGGTCGACGTCTCTTAGAAAATTCTACCCCCATAACTATAAAAATAACCATGCAGTAAAATCCCTATAATAAAAAATAAAAAAAATATTACTCTGTGTTGTGTTATGATAAGTCCACATAAACACACCAAGATCAAGTACGTCCATAAAATGAAAGATTACTTTCTATTGAACTTTCCAGTTCAGTTGGTAAACTGCACAGATCTTTAGCTGCCATGAAAAGCCAGATTCAGTGAATGTAATTTATCGATTAACTACGAAAATAAAAATAAAGATTTTTTTTTAAGCAAGCTGTTATTACTTCTCTTGCCGTCAAAATGTAACACGCTTTAATTTAAAAAAATGGGATATAATGTACCTATAAAATGGTATATTTCTTACCAGAATTAAATTATTTTCAACTTTTTAGTTCTTTTTATTAACAAGTACTAAAAGCTTGTTTTTAAAATAATATTTCTGAATCGGGTTTACTACGGCGTAGGTCGTTCACATTCATAACAAATGGAACGAATTTATTTTCCCAAATCTAATGGGGTTGCATATGGATATTATCTACGACTAAAGTACTCATCAAGACGAATCAAAAGAGCCCAAACGCTATGCAGTTAGTCGTTTTATTACGAAGATCCTTTAGTCACTTTCCAGCTTCATCATAAAACCCTGGTTACCATTTAGGATCAAATCTAGAGACAAAGTACTCGTCAAGTCGAATCATACACGTCCAAACTTGATGGGGTTGTCGTTTTATCTTGGAGTTCTCATGTACACCTGCCAGCACATCACCAGACCCTGGATACCATCTAAAGACAAAATACTCGTCAAGACAAATCAAACGAGTCCAAACTCGATGGGGTTGCGTAGTTTCATTACAGAGTTGCTATAGCCACCTTCCAGCTCCATCATCAGATCAGCTCCATGTCATCACAATATTGCATTGTCTTGCGATATACATATGCGTGCTTCAGGTCAATCGATTGAAGATATCGGCTTGAACATTGAGTTGCAAGATTCCACCCGAACATACATAGTTACATACACACATTTCAAGTTTAAAAAAAGCTTGTAATAATTAAATGAAGCCTTTTTCTATTCAAATAACACAAAAATGATACCAGGGATCACTACAAATCCCCCGGTTAATGTGATTCTACGTAATCAACATTTCATTGTTATTATGGCTGATTATTATTTATTGTTGACGGAAGACTAAGGACAATCCGCCAGACGGCGTGGCCAAGCTGAGGGCGGAGGTCGCTCGACTGACGGCCGCCACGGAGCTTCTCAAAGAGGAGAATATGAAGCTCCGAGCAGACCTGGCCAGTCTGCGCGAGTCCGGCTCTCGCGAGGCGCCCCAAAATGGGGGCCAGAAGCATCCAAGCCAGTCCGTGCCGGTGGAGAACCAGGTTCTGAATCTGGTTCGGCAGGAGCTGGCTGCCTTCCAGGCGCGGTTCTCCGTCCTGGAGGGCATTGTCCTGCGCCCACCCCTAGCGGCAAACAAGGCGCCCCCGGGCCCGAAGGCGGCCTCATATGCGCCTGCTGCGGCCTCCGCACCGGGGCCGTCCAGCCAGCCCCCCGGCATTGTTATGTCGGCCCCGACGAAACCGGCTCCGGCTAGGAAGGAGGCGGCTCTGAAACAGGGCAAGGCGGTGGCCCAAAAGAAGGGCAAGGCGGCGAATATGCCAGCGCCAGCCGCGAGACAGCCGCTATCGCCGCCCCCCCCGCCCCCTAAGCCTTCCGCGGCCGAGACCAGGTGGCAGGTGGCCGGAGAAAAAGCGAGGGAGCGATCGGCGGCCAAAAAAGCCAGGAGGCAGGAGCAGAAACGCCGGCAAAAGGGGCGGGGCGTCGCGGTTAGGCTCAGTACCCCAAAGACCGCAGCTGTAGTGATTACACTACAGCCGGACGCGGAAAAGAGGGGCGTGACCTACCGCGACGTGCTCGCTAAGGTGAAAGCGACGGTGGATCTCGGAGAGCTCGGGATCACCGGGGGCTTCCGGCTTAGAGTCACCGCAACAGGGGCTCGAGTGCTGGAGATCCCTGGCGAAACCCGTGGCTCGTCCGCTGACGCTCTGGCTGAAAAGCTTAGAGCGTCCCTAAATGCGGACGAGGCCCGAGTGTCCAGGCCCGTCAAATGCGCAGACATGCGCATACTGGGTCTGGACGACTCGGTGACCGAGAAGGAGGTGGTGGCCGCCGTCACCAGGACCGGTGGGTGCCCTGCCGAGCAAGTCAAGGCAGGCACCTTACGTCCGGACCTGTCGGGCATGCGAACCATAACGGTAAGCTGCCCTGTGACAGCGGCGAAAGTCATTGTGGAGGGCCGAAGGCTCTTGGTGGGCTGGGTTTCGGCGCAGGTGAAGCTGCTGGAACCCAGACCTCTGAGGTGCTTCCGCAGCCATGTGGGGCACCACGTGTCGGTCCGGTGCACCTCGGAGGTGGACCGCAGTGGCCTGTGCTTCCGCTGCGGCCAGCCTGGTCACATGGCCGCGGCTTGCTCCGCCGCGCCGCGCTGCGCCGCATGTGCGGCAGCTGGCAAGCCGGCCGATCACTGGGCAGGGAGCAAGTCCTGCGGTACTCCCGCCAAGGCCAAGGGCAAGGGAAGGCCCTCCGCCACCACCGCCGAAACCCCCACCGTCGCCACCACCGCAGCCGCCGCCACTGTCGCCGCCGCTGCCGCTACTGCTGCAACTTCCGCAGCGGGGCCCTCGCAGGGGGCCCGGGAGGGGGCTGAAATGGAGTGCCAGTAACGGCCCCATTACGCCTTCTCCAAGCGAACATCAACCACTGCGCCTGCGCTCAGGATCTGTTGCTCCAGAGCATGGCGCAGTGGTCGATTAACATCGCCGTGGTCGCTGAGCCGTTCTTTGTCCCGCCCAGGGATGACTGGGTTGAGGACCTTAGCGGCTCAGTGACCATAATTACGTCGGTCGCCGCCGGTACCCCGACCCTTGAGAGTGTCAGGAAGGGTCAGGGGTGCGTAGCAGCACGGTTCGGGGTGATCGTTGTAGTGGGAGTCTACTTCTCCCCGAGCCGAACTCTCGCCGAGTTCCACAACTCCCTCACGGAGTTGAGTGTCGTCATCGGAAGCCATTCCCTCCCCGTGCTTGTGCTCGGGGACTTCAATGCCAAGAACTTGGCTTGGGGTTCTCGTTACACGGACGTGCGGGGTAGAATGGTGGAGGACTGGGCTCTGGAGACAGGCCTGGTCGTCCTAAATCGGGGTTCTGTCCCCACGTGCGTGCGGATGCAGGGCGAGTCGGTGGTGGACATCTCGTTCGCCAGCCCCGCTCTGTCGCCGCGTGTCGTTGACTGGCGCGTCATGGAGGGGGTGGAGACCTATTCCGACCACCGGTACATCCGGTTCGACGTCTCCACCCAGTCCTCAAGCGTGCCGGTCCTACAGGCCCCGAGTGGTCCGCGATGGGCGCTGAAGCAGCTGGACCGGGAGCTCCTCCTGGAAGCCTCGATCGTGCAGGCCTGGGTGTCATCACCAGTCAGGCCTGCCGACATTAACAACGAGGCGGGTTGGTTCCAGGAGGCCATGTCCGAGATTTGCGACGTGGCAATGCCCCGAGTTCGGCCAGGAAGCGCCCAGCGTCAGGTGTACTGGTGGTCGCGAGAGCTGACGTCTCTGCGCAAGGCGTGCGTTGCCGCGCGGCGCCTGTACGCCAGGCATCGCAGGATCCGCATCCGCCCTCCGGATGAGGCAGCCATTGAGGCGGAGCTGTACGAGGGGTACAGAGCGGCGAAGACCGCCCTCCAAGAGGCTGTCCGGCGGGCCAAGAATTTGGCCCGCGAGGAGATACTGGAGTCTCTGAACGGAGATCCGTGGGGGCGCCCTTACAAGATGGTGCGGGACAAACTCCGCACCCGGGCCCCCCCGCTAACGCAGAGTCTCCGGCCTGAGCTCGTGGAGGACGTGGTGAGCGCTCTGTTCCCTTCGCGAGGGGAGCATCCTCCCCCGCCTATGGCTCCGCCGCCGCGTGCGGTGCCGGAAGCGGACCACACCGATGACGATGACGACGTTCCGGAGGTGACTGGGGTAGACCTGAGAGTGGCGGTACGCAGGCTGAAAGCCAGAAACACCGCCCCGGGACCCGATGGCTTGCTTGGCAAAGCCTGGGTCCTGGCCTCTGAGGCTCTCGGGCCCCGACTGGAAGGGCTCCTAAGCGCATGCTTGGAGAGAGGCCAGTTTCCGCTTCGTTGGAAGACGGGGAAGCTGGTCCTCATCCGGAAACCAGGGCGCCCTGCGGACTCTCCGTCCGCATACCGGCCCATCGTGTTGCTCGACGAGGTGGGCAAGCTCTTCGAAAGAGTCATTGCCAACCGCCTTGCCGGGCACCTTGCGGGGATGGGGCCGGATCTTGCGGAACACCAGTTGGGTTTCCGCAAGGGGCGCTCCACGGTGGACGCCATCATGCGCGTCAGAGCCCTCACGACGGGGGACGCGGTGTCCCGGGGCGGGGTCGTCTTGGCGGTGTCTCTTGACATCGGTAACGCTTTCAACTCCATGCCCTGGAGCTGCATTAGGGAGGCACTCCGGTATCACCGGGTGCCAACCTACCTTCGTCGTGTGGTCGGGGACTACTTGACGGATAGGGCCGTCATCTACCCCGGTCAGAGCGGAGAATGGAACCGGCGAGAGATGTCGTGCGGTGTTCCACAGGGATCGGTTCTAGGACCGGCCCTGTGGAACATCGGTTACGACTGGGTGCTGCGCGCCGACCTCCCTACCGGCGTCAGCGTAGTTTGCTACGCTGACGACACGCTGGTACTGGCACAAGGGAGGTCGCACGAGGCGGCGGCCGAAAACATGACACGCGGGGTTGCGATAGTCGTGAATAGGATCCGGCAATTGGGTCTCGAGGTGGCATTGCACAAGTCCGAGGCCATGTGTTTTCATGGGCCTCGGAATGCGCCACCGTCGGGATCCCTACTGACGGCAGGAGGGGTTTCCATCGGCGTCGGGTCGACGTTGAAGTACCTAGGACTCGTCCTCGACAGCTGGTGGAACTTCGTTGAGCACTTCCGACGTTTGGCTCCCAAACTGGAACGGACAGGGGCTGCCTTCAAGCGGCTCTTGCCCAACCTGAGGGGTCCAAACGCCTCCTGCCGGAGGCTATACGCGGGGGTCGTGCGGTCCATGGCCCTTTACGGGGCCCCGGTGTGGGCGCGTTCTTTAAGGCGACAAGCCGCCCACTACCTGAACGCGCCCCAAAAGGTGATAGCCATAAGGCTAATCCGGGGGTACCGCACGATCTCCGGCGAGGCGGCTAGCCTCCTTGCCGGATTGCCGCCATGGGATCTGGAGGCGATAGTCCTCGCGCGCCTGCATGAATGGCGCGCGGAGGCACTACGTCGGGGGGAAACTCCGCTGCCGCGGCAAATTGCCGCTCAGCGGACAGACCTCCGGCATGATATCATGGCGACATGGAGAGAGCGACTGTTGCAACCCCGTGCAGGGCACGCTACCATAGTGGCGATAAGTCCCCTCTTTGAGGAGTGGCTAGGGAGGCGCCACGGCGCCCTCACCTACCGCCTGACGCAGATCCTCACCGGACACGGTTGTTTCGGGAGGTTCTTGCACCGAATCGGGCGGGAGGAAACGCCCGGGTGTTTCCACTGCGAGGATCGTCCGGAGGACACGGTGGAGCACACCGTAGAGGTCTGCCCCGCTTGGGCGGAGCACCGCCGTGTCCTTGTAGCGGCGATTGGCGGCGGCGATCTCTCGCGTCCGGCCCTGGTTCAAGCCATGGTCCGGAGCGAGAGGGAATGGGAAGCCGTCACCACCTTCTGTGAAGCAGTCATGCTAGTGAAGGAGGTGGCGGGACGTGAGAGGGAAAGAACCTCACGTCCCAGCCGCCGCGGGAGACGCCCTGGGCGTCGGGGGTCACGTGGTGGCTCCCGGCCACCGTAGGCGCGGGCCTGTGGACGGCGAGTTATGGGCTAGCTCGCCGTCCGGCCGTCTTATGACGACAGGCCGTGTCGACGGCACGTTCGTGTTTCACGCGCGCCTCAAAGAGATGTCAGCAACCGAGTAGGGGTCCGCATGGGCCGATGCCTGCCAGAGCTGCGGGACTGTTCGAAAGAGACACCGTGGCCCTGGAACACAAAGGGCAAAGAAGGAACATGGATGGGTTTTAGTCAGTACAAGTCTGACACTCCCTTCCGCTCCGCCCAGAGTGGTCATTTGATGATTTCCGATCCGAAAAAAAAAAAAAAAAGACTAAGGACAATTTACAAAACATTGCGACCTACATAGAATAAAACCTTTGGAAAAAGGGTAGTATTTAAACGAGCGAAAATAAATTCAAATTAAAGGTGTCAAAAATATTGAAAATGGGCTACTGAAATACTATTAATAAATTCAGTATATTGGTCGCCAATTTAAGTTTTATTCGCCCGATTAATAATATCCCTTGGAAAAAGAATTGCAGTTAAACAAATAAATTACACGAAAATTTAAGCTGAGCCGTGGCGCTGATAGCACTTAATAAATAAAATTCAATTAATTCAGATATCACAAATCCATAAAAGTACATTAACGTTCACAAAATCAATTCCCAATATTAGTAAAAATACACTACTTGACTACGTTAGTATTTAAACTTAAATGTAGGTTGCTCCACAACTTATGCAATCGACTGTCCAGCCTGTTACTAAACATCGCCAGAATGCTGTTAGGGCTGGTGCCGACTCTGTAGCGCAAGATGGCATGAAAACCGTTCACCTGTGCATCCGCAAGCCTCCCTGATGCGCTGCATGCCTGCAGCAACCGTAACAACACGCTAAACGCGTTATTGTATTGGACGCGTAAAGCATTGAACGATCTTTGCGTTTAGTTGCTCCAGAGATTGCGGGTGTACAGCGATGTACAGTAGGCTCGAAAAAGTGTAACTTTGACTTTAGCTGTACACCGATTGAACCTACTGGAGATCATATTCGGTCTTATCGCCAATGCTCTACGCTCCCTTTTAATATATCCATCATCACATAAATCCTCTGTTATCAAGTGCTCAAGGAATTTAAACGTTCAGCTATGGGGTCATGCTGTGGGGAAACAGTACAGATTCACAAACCATATTTATCCTACAAAAGAAGTAGTAATCCGAATAATAACCAACATAGAACAAACACATAGCTGCAAACCACACTTTCGAAAACCCAAAATACTCACACTTTACCGTTTATATATATTAGATTTATGTAAATTCGTCAGAAAACACCCAGATTTTTACACCAAGTGTGAAGAAACACAAACAAGATTCATCTTTCGACACAACAAAAACAAAATAAACATACCTCAATCCTGAATTAAAATGCACTCAACCAGCGCTTTAATTATGTCCATAAAAATTTATAATAAATTGCCAAATGACATTCGAGAAGTGGACAAAACAAATCTATTTATTAATAAATTGAAACAATTTCTTTAATCCAAGGCATACTACTCATTAAAGGAGTTTCTGGATGACAAATCGATTAAAAAGTAAAATTACTCGCTCATGTAAAACACCAAACATTATGAAATAAATATATAATATAATATGGAATAATATGGAATTTAGGAAACATAATTTAATGATAATTAAATACCTTTTAATAATTTCATAATAATTACCTACATTATTGTTATGCAATACATAAATAAAAATAACTAATATACAATACCTATATGAACAAACCTAACAATGTATTATGTATATATTCATAACTATACACCCTAAATTTATAATTTCTAATAATTTATATAATATTATTGAATTGCTGCCTCTTCCTCTCTCCTAATGTTGCTGTGCCCGACAGGGTCCATATTGATATTTTACCTTGTTACACCATCTATGTAATACTTATGGAATGCAATAAAAATTGGAGTATTGAGTATTGAGTACGTTTTAACCCTTTTCAGAGATATACCATTAAGTGACACTGTGGCTACATACGATGGACACTTTGGCATTATATTTCAGACAGTGATCTGCAGCATACCGTTCACACACAGCTAGTAAGTCCCTCAGTCCACTGATTGACGGACTCAGGAGCACCGTGTCGTTTGCGTAACTTAAATTATTGACGCTGATACCGTCTATTCGACATCTAACGCGCATGCAGCTCAGCTCGCCAATCAGGGTATTTATGTACAAATTAAAAAGCTTTGGGGAAGAAAAAACCGCCCTGTCTAACTCCACATTGTAGTCCATACACGTCTGACCTGGCATCGCCCCATCTTACTGTATTAAGCCGACTCAAGTACCAACTCCTAAATATACGTATCAGATCAATAGGTACAATCGGCCAAGCTAAATAGTTTACATCGCACACATTGCTAACTGTCATTGTACGAGCCAGTAATGTTCATACAGCCGCTCATCATTATTGTGTGCGTATACGTATACTACCCTACACGAAGTTTATTTTTTTATTTTTACCCGTGTAGGTTACACGGGTAAATATAAAATAAACGGGTTTAGAATAAGGCCCAACATTTTATACAAATGTAACATGGTTACCATACCTGACTGGTGTAAGTGCTTGCGTCAGTTAGTGATCTAAGCTCGACGACGTGAGTTCGATCCCAGCTGAGGAGTTATTTTTGCTGTTTTTTACTTTTTGTTCTTTAAAAAGTAATTAAATAAAACCAATAAAATAATTTGATTTTTTATTAGATAAACAATAATATTGAATTTTTAATATTTTTATAGGCAAACACTGCGTAGGGAACTATAGCTGTTTTGACATGGAAAGAAAGACATCCGGTGTACTGAATCGGAAGGTCGCAGGTTCAAACCCTGCTCGCACTAGAATTTTTCTTTCCATCTCAAAACAGCAATAATATTGAAAATGAAAATGATCCGTCTCGTTTCTTGCAATATGTTCCTTCCTTACATTGGTTGTTTTAAAATTCAATTTGTTGGGGGCTGTACGTTAGCAAAAAAAACTTGTGCGGCTGATACAATGATTTATTACGAACTGGTTTTAAACATACATAGGCTATAGCTATCCATACTAGACATTCGAATGAGTTAAACACTGTTGTTTACCAGTTTTTTTGACAAAGACAAAGGTTTTTGTTGGTAAGGGTGGACATAAAAGATGATATATAAATTGAATCAAAGTAAAATTAGAGGTGAAGTGTATCGACATAACAATAACATCACTTCACCAAACTTTCAATACTTTACGAGTTGTGGTTTTAAAAAGATGATTAGAGGAAGAGATTATTAACATTTATGCCTAATTATTGATAAGCAAGTATGAACGTTATGCACATATAAATAAGATTCATATTTGTCTACTAATTAAAATAAAATCCACTAATAATGAGTCGGCAAACCTTCGTTTTCTATTACTTCTTGTAACCTTCTGCTCATGTTGTTAACCATATTCGCGCATATGTTACTACGTACTTTACGCTGCGCAGTAGACAGCAAATGTGCGCTCTGGCTTGCTGCAACGTAATCCAGCAGAATGTAGGTGATTTTTCACAGTTTGTAAACACATTTTTATGCGGGTAGACATGAAGGGATGATCCCTGTGCCTTGCCACGATGTCGTGGTGTCGAGCCGATGAATATGCCTTTGGTTTTGGCCAGAGATGTTCTACGTCTCCAAAATACGCATATCGGCGGACCCATAACTGCACGGTTCTCCTCTGTGAATAAAAACAGTATTTGTAATACTTATAACAATAGTTTATATTATTATAAATAAATACTATATTTATATACTATATACACTATGTTTATATATATTGTACTTATAAATACCTAATTAATATTACTTATAATAATACAATACATAAATACAAGATATACACTGACATTAGCAAACATTATAACCTATATTTATTTAAGTTATTCAAAGGCTTTTCTTTAATCTGTCTACGGGCTAAATCAAGCAAATTTTAGACCAAGCTAATTTTATCATAATCATCATACGATTACAATTAAAAATAAATAAAAAAAACTATAATTCAGTTATGATATATACACGAATATTTTTAGGTCGTTCTGGAACCGAAACACAGTAACTCCAGTCGAGTAATAGTGACTATTGGCATATTTTTTTTTTTATGACGTCTAATATAGAAGTTAGAAATTTATCACATTTTTTCTGTCATTCGAGTTAAATCTTAGTAGGGCTCCCACTATTTCATTCATAAACGCAATATCGTACGATCCGCTCGATAATGACGTAGCGCGGCACAGCTGTGCGTGTGCGAGTCAGTTGAGCGGGTCAATGGACGTCGGACGAATTTATTAACCGGCTGCAAGTAGGTATTTCATTTCAGGTCCGATTTAGGTTGGTGTAAGTTCATTTACCTACATCATTTCTCGTTTGTATCAGAAGCACGGCACGGTGTTTACCACTATCACATCTCTTCGTTAACGAGAGAAATTAATTGGCATTTAATTCACCACTCTCGCATCACGAAATCACTACTACTCGTACCTATTGAACTAGACTCCGACACGACGACAGTACGCTTGGGAATTAGGCCTTAAATCGAGTGTCGACCAATCGGACCTACCTACCTGATTCATAAAATAATACTGCCTAAAACATTTTTTTGCGGTAATGCTGGCGGCTGTTACAAACGCAGACAATTCGCACAGAAAAATGAATCGTTTCGTCTGTCGAATAGAGTTCATTATTAGTTAGAGGTATTATTAGGTTGGAATTTAGACCTTATTTTAATAAAGTGAACCGTGTAATTCGGTTGTGCATCTTTGTAACAGTCAGGTCGGACACGAGACAATAGGTTTCTCAAAATAATAAAATTTTAGTAAACTGCGTACTTTACTTAGGTAGTTTGGGTAAAATTTCTAATTTTCACCGTTTACGGTTAATAAATAAAGTCTAAATTCGCTTTTCGTATTTTTATTTGTGTATTAATTTATCTATCGCGTAGGTACGTATTTGCGCGACCGATTCCTTTGGTTAGAACGCTACAGTAGTATAACATAAACATAACATCATGCCGTAATCCCCGAAGGGTTTGGCAGAGGTGTACCTAATGGTACACTCACATTTTTCGCCAGTTATGTTTAATTCCCATGTAATAGGGGGCGAGCTTATTGCCATCAACCGGGCACAAATCCACACTAAATATTTTATTTTTGTTTATGTAGGTATCTAACGCAGCGTCTTTTGTTTTCGAGACGGTGAAGGCACACTTGCGGATGAACTAATTAGATAGATACTTACATCTTACATACCTATTAATAGCAATTTAATTCGTTATTCAAGCCATAGATACTTCTCTAGCTTTGTATTGAAGGTTTGCTGATCATGAGTTTGCTAGTCAAGTATGGTAGTCTACCGCGTCCCTGCGCGTGTGTGGGTGCTCGAAACTGTCCGTGATCGAGGAGGCGCTGGGTTACAGCCAGGATGGTGGAGGTGAAGGGAACTTAAGGGTCGGTGATTCCTAGTGCGCGCAGTGAGTTCAGGTGTTCCAGCTGAGCATAAAATCGTCTAGCCTGTTCCAGGTTATGGTGCACCATCCCATAAAAATCCACCATTGCCCAATACTCCACGTTGGAGTACGCGTATTGCTGATTCATTTTTAGTACGTGATTAGGTTGCGCGTGAGTGACCTAACACAGCGAACCGCGCGACACTACTAGGAGGAAGGAAGGGCGGGCGGGCGGGCCGGTCGGCTAGACTGTGTAAGCGTGGGGTGGGGGCGTGGCTTACGGATCATGCTGTCTGATTGATGAATGGATTTTTCAATGGGTACCGTTCGCATGTGTTGCCGATCGTGAATACTTTTTACACACACATATGCATTTACCGCAAGAAAGCTTTACTTCGAGTTCTCATTATTTCACAAAAATAACATTAAATTATTTTTTTCGTGATTTTTTTATTTTTACTTTTTGAAAAAAAAAAACAATCGTTTCGAAATCGATGATTGAGTTTATGGCTTTCGGTTCCAGAACGACCAAAAAATAACCGTGTATAAGGTCTATCTTTTCATACACGAAATATTTTAAGAGTAACTTCTAGAAGTCGTAAAGTCGCCATAGCAACGAAAAAAAAAATTATCTGAGTATTTTTTTTTTTACGAAATTATTTTAATTTAAAATTATTTAAAACTTTTTGCATAAAACCTTTACTCCCGTATTGTAACAATGACAGTAGGTAAATACGACGTAGTAAGCTAGTGTAATGGATGCTTAAAAATAAGGAGCCAGTATTTATTTTGTGGGTCAAGTAATTTAAAATTATTTATTTTTTATAAAAAAATATACTTAGATAAAAAAAAAACCCCTTGAAATGGCTTTGTTATAGCCGTTAGATGATTCCCTAAAAATATTTCGTGTATGAATAGTTAGACCTTATATATATACACGAATACTTTTAGGTCGTTCTGGAACCGAAACACAGTAACTCCAGTCGAGTAATAGTTACTATTGGCATATTCTTTTTTTTTTTATGACGTCTAATATAGAAGTTAGAAATTTATCACATTTTTTCTGTCAATCGAGTTAAATCTTAGTAGGGCTCCCACTATTTCATTCATAAACGCAATAACGTACGCGGTCCGCTCGATGATGACGTAGCGTGGCACAGCTGTGCGTGAGCGAGTCAGTCGAGCGGGTCAATGGACGTCGGTCGAATTTATTAACCGACTGCAAGTAGTATTTCATTTCAGGTCCGATTTAGGTTGGTGTAGGTTCATTTACCTACATCATTTTTCGTTCGTATCAGAAGCACGGCACGGTTTTTACCACTATCACATCTCTTTGTTAACGAGAGAAATTAATTGGCATTTAATTCACCACTCTCGCATCACGAAATCACTACTACTCGTACCTATTGAACTAGACTCCGACACAACGACAGTACGCTTAAGAATTAGGCCTTAAATCGAGTGTCGACCAATCGAACCTACCTGATTCATAAAATAATACTGCCTAAAACATTTTTTTTGCGGTAATGCTGGCGGCTGTTACAAACGCAGACAAATCGCACAGAAAAATGAATCGTTTCGTCTGTCGAATAGAGTTCATTATTTGTTGGATGTATTATTAGGTATTGGAGGTATTAGGTTGGATTTAGACCTTATTTTAATAAAGTGAACCGTGTAATTCGGTTGTGCATCTTTGTAACAGTCAGGTCGGACACGAGACAATAGGTTTCTCAGAATAATTTTAGTAAACTGCGTATTTTACTTAGGTACCTAGTTTGGGTAAAATTTCTAATTTTCACCGTTTACGGTTAAGAAATAAAGTCTAAATTCGCTTTTCGTATTTTTATTTGTGTACCAATTTATCTATCGCGTAGGTACCTATTTGCGCGGCCGATCCTTTGGTTAGAACGGTATACATAACATCATGCCTGTTATCCCCGAAGGGTTTGGCAGAGGTGTACCTAATGGTACACCCACATTTTTCGCCAGTTATGTTTAATTCCCATGTAATAAGGGGCAAGCTTATTGTCATTAACCGGGCACAAATCCATACAAAATATTTTATTTTTGTTTATGTAGGTATCTAACGCATCGGCATCTTTTGTTTTCAAGACGGTGAAGGCACACTTGCGGATGAACTAATTAGATAGATACTTACATCTTACATACCTATTATAGCAATTCAATTCGTTATTCAAGCCATAGATACTTGTGCGGTCCATGGCCCTTTACGGGGCCCCGGTGTGGGCGCGTTCTTTGAGGCGGCGAGCCGCCCACTACCTGAACGCGCCCTAAAAAGTAATAGCCATAAGGCTAATCCGGGGGTACCGCACGATCTCCGGCGAAGCGGCTAGCCTCCTTGCCGGATTGCCGCCATGGGATCTGGAGGCGATAGTCCTCGCACGCCTGCACGAATGGCGCGCGGAGGCACTACGTCGGGAGGAAACTCCGCTGCCGCGGCAAATTGCTGCTCAGCGGACAGACCTCCGGCGTGATCTCATGGCGACATGGAGAGAGCGACTGTCGCAACCCCGTGCAGGGCACGCCACCATAGTGGCGATAAGTCCCCTCTTTGAGGAGTGGCTAGAGAGGCGCCACGGCGCCCTCACCTACCGCCTGACGCAGATCCTCACCGGACACGGTTGTTTCGGGAGGTTCCTGCACCGAATCGGGCGGGAGGAAACGCCCGGGTGTTTCCACTGCGAGGATCGTCCGGAGGACACGGTGGAGCACACCGTGGAGGTCTGCCCCGCTTGGGCGGAGCACCGCCGTGTCCTCGTAGCGGCGATTGGCGGCGGCGATCTCTCGCGTCCGGCCTTGGTTCAAGCCATGGTCCGGAGCGAGAGGGAATGAGAAGCCGTCACCTCCTTCTGCGAAGCAGTCATGCTAGTGAAGGAGGTGGCGGGACGTGAGAGGGAAAGAACCTCACGTCCCAGTCGCCGCGGGAGACGCCCTGGGCGTTGGGGGTCACGTGGTGGCTCCCGGCCACCGTAGGCGCGTGCCTGTGGACGGCGAGTTATGGGCCAGCTCGCCGTCCGGCCGTCTTATGACGACAGGCCGTGTCGACGGCGCGTTCGTGTTCCACGTGCGCCTCAAAGAGATGTCAGCAAATAAGTAGGGGTCCGCAAGGGCCGATGCCTGCCAGGGCTGCGGGACTGTTCGAAAGAGATACCGTGGCCCTGGAACACAAAGGGCAAAGAAGGAACATGGATGGGTTTTAGTCAGTACAAGTCTGACACTCCCTTCCGCTCCGCCCAGAGTGGGGGGGGTCATTTGATGATTTCCCATCCGGAAAAAAAAAAAAAAAAGCCATAGATACTTCTCTACTTCTCTTCTCCTCTCTTCTCTTCTTCCGGTTTGCTAATCATGAGTTTGCTGTAGGTTGCAGTGGTCAGTACCTACCAACCACGTTGTTGCTACAGTAGATACCTACCCACGACAATAATAAATCGTTTGATTCCGCATTCATGACCATTGTGTTATTTGTTGTGTTTGATCTAAATTGCATTTATGTTTACGTACTTAACAGTTAAATAACTCTAATTTTTCCTTCATACTTTTTACGGGCTTAGGACCGTCGCGTCAGTAATACATTTTACGTCTAAGTCGGTACCTACCTACTAACTTTGTAAGTACTCTTTTATTATCAAGAAAAGGTATTGCAGGCGCAGGCGTATTTAAAAAATTGGAGCTATCTACAAACATAATCAACTTATAACTAACTAAGGCTAAACACTTTTTAAATAATTTACACTTCCCTGTATCGAAGCAACTGCTCAAAATGGAGTCCACTTTGCTCGATACACAAACGGGCACGTTTAATCAAATTGTCTTTTAATTTTCCTAATGTGTATCTGGCACTTTTCACAATATTAAATGCGTCCACTATCGCACTTCTTAACTCATCTCGAGTAGTATGCTCCTCGAAATAAACTAGTCTTTTAATTTCGGACCACAAATAAAAATCCAGTGGTGTTAAGTCAGGGCTCCTTGCGGGCCAAGCCACAGGGCCACCACGACCTATCCACTGCTCTCCAAACTCACTGTTAAGGTACGCACGCACTGCAGTAGCAAAATGAGCAGGGCATCCATCATGCTGGTAGAACATACCGCGTAAATATGCCAGAGGCACATCCTCAAGCAACTCCGGTATCACGGTTTGCAGCATTTCTAAATAAGAACCGCCAGTTAGGTGACCTTCAATAAAAATAGGCCCTATTATTTGGTCGTTAATAATGCCTGCCCAAACATTCACGCTGAATCTAACCTGATGGTTATCTTCGCGAATGAGGTGCGGGTTTAAAAACGACCAATAATGTTCGTTGTGAACGTTATACAGACCCACTCGTGTAAACAACGATTCATCCGTCCACAGTATGTTGGCAGTGGCATTTTCCAACAACCATTGGCTTAATGCGATTCTCCTTGGCCCGTCGCCTTCGTAAATAGCGTGCGCTCGACGAAAATGGTATGGATGTAATCCATTCGTATTTAATACTTTCCATACGTAATATTGGCTAACATTGAATCGCCTGGCCGCCATTGTGGTACTTTGACGTGGGTCGCGTTCGAAGTACTCCAGTATGTCTTCCTCTAATTCCGCCGAGTATGGTAGTCTACCGCGGCCCTGCGCGTGTGTGGGTGCTCGAAACTGTCCGTGATCGAGGAGGCGCTGGGTTACAGCCAGGATGGTGGAGGTGAAGGGAACTTGAGGGTCGGTGATTCCACGTGCGCGCAGTGAGTTCAGGTGTTCCGGCTGAGCATAAAGTCGTCTAGCCTCTTCCAGGTTATGGTGCGCCATCCCATGAAAATCCACCATTGCCCAATACTCCACGTTGGAGTACGAGTATTGCCGACTCATTTTTAAAATGTGATTTGGTTGCGCGTGAGTGACCGAACATAGCGAACCGCGCGTCAATACTAGCCGGCTAGACTGTGTAAGCGTGGGGTGGGGGCGTGGCTTACGGAACAAGCTGTCTAATCGATGAATGGATTTTTCAATGGGTACCGTTCGCATGTGTTGCCGATCGTGAATACGTTTTACACACACATATGCATTTACCGCAAGGAAGCGTTACTTCGAGTTCTCATTATTTCACAAAAAAAACATTAAATTAAATGTTTCGTGATTTTTTTTATTTTTACTTTTTGAAAAAAATAGTCCCAATCGTTTCGAAATCGATGATTGAGTTTATGGCTTTCGGTTCCAGAACGACCAAAAAATAACCGTGTATATATTATTATAACTATATAGATAATATATTATTGCACTTAAGTTACATTAATTATTTATTCCTAATAAACATTGAAAGGGGAGATGAGTTAGTTAACGTGAAGTAGGTACAATATGTATCAACGTAATATATCACTGTTACTCACCTATATCATTAAACGCCTTGCAATTTCACTTCTTCTTAGCGTATCGATGACAATTCAAATTTAGTCAGCCCAAAATTTGGCGACGAGTTTGGCACTTTCAGTAGCGTCCTGTGATGCACTTCACAGGAGCAAACAACAGGACACACATGAACACGATATAAAGTGCTCCATCGTTTGTGGGGCAGCACCACATTTACACTCACAATTTCACATATTATATAGATACGTTTTGCTCATCCAAAACAACGATTTGCACTTTTTTGAACATTGATAAATGTTGCATGGTTGGATCCACAGAAATAAATCCGCACACATGCGCAAGAGTAGTAATCAATAAACTCGGTAATGCAAATACTCGTAGATTGACAACTAAGAACGCTCATTTTTAATAAATGAAGGTGTTTGAAAACAATATTTTTAAATTGTCGGTAGTTATTTTCTAAACAGGCAAAATAAAATGGCCTGAGAGTTCCATGTTTGTCTCAAACGTTGGAAACTTTATTATACAACCATGAACCGTTATAAAACGAATCGAAATAAATCGAAGAATCGTTATAAATTCTACTTTAAGCAATGTTTTAACAAAATAATGAATACAAAAAGAAAAATAATAAATTATTGTTGCATGCGTGGGTTGAACTTACGGCTCCTAAGTTCAGTGACCAAAGACGATAGCCATTGTGCCATGATTGCTATATTAACATTAAGTAAAATATTATTTCTCCTTCAGCATTATGTGAATGATGACTATATATTGGTATATGGTAATTGATGTGCCACACGCACACCAATAAAAACCAAGCTCGCTCGTTTTATTTTGTGTTTGTGTGCATAACTATGACTTCACCCACACATATAAACTGTTAACTATTTAGCTTGGCCGATTGTACATTGGCCCCCTTTAGTTTCTTCCACAAGGTTTCATAATTGACTAAATCGAAAGCCCGTGAGAGATCAGGAAATACGCATAATATATTGGAGTCTTCCTTGATGTGTAATACTCGACGGTATGCTTTAGGCTTAGAATGTCACTCTCGGCCGATAGCCCAGGCCTGAAACCAAACTGTGCATCGTGCAATCGTAGGTATTGATCCAATTGCATACTAAGCAAACCATAAAGCACTTTGGGGATCACCGTTGCTACAGAAATGGGCATGTAATTGAACAACGCAGATACCAGAGAAGCAGAGACCTCAGTTTTTGTCATTTGAGGCGGCAAGAGTGTGACACACAGACGGTAAAAAACATTGCCAATACTCGCGATAAATGAGGTCAATGCTGTTCAATGTGTGCAAAGATGTTCAATGCTAAGGCCGTCGTAGCCAGGTGATTTTCCACGTTTCATGCCTTCGATGATACGAGCAACTTGTTTTGCATTGAACTTTAGTATATACTCCTCCCCCCGACTGCTTCAGCATCGAACATCGGATCAATAGGACCATGTGACGACTTTACAGAAAAATGATCCCTAAACAGGTTTGCAATAGTTTTAGTGTCCGTCACACCATCAATACCAGCAGTCAAGCCAGATATATGATTCATTCCCTTGGTAAACTTCCAAAAACTCCTAAAATCATTTTTCGAATGGTGAGATGCAATTACGTCCATTTTAATCTGTTCCTGGTGTTGCTGGCACCACTTGAGTTGAGACTTTCCGACTTTGTACCATGTCATCATACACCTGACCAGAGGAAGGTCTTCTACAAAGTATCCATGTCTGAAACCTAAGCCTGACCTCCCCATGAGCATCACTCACGTGCTTATTCCATCCCATTATTCGTCCTTTCTTACGTCCTGTCCTTCCCTCGCAACCACACTCAGAAGCCCTACAAAGCGAACGATTAATATCACAGTACATCTCGTCTAATATTTTCTTATGTCCTACATCATTACAACATTTATCACAACATTTACATAAATCACTAGGGAAGTCAATTAATCTCAATAATTCATTACATTTTTATTATAGTTTATAATTCATGTCGAATTTCTTTGTCCCCATAAAATATTTTTATTAATTAAATTGCTTTCCTCAAAACATTTCTTTGGCTTAATAGATTCTAAATTACATTCAATAATTAAAGGATAATGATCCGACCAATATACATCATACTTAACATTAATATCAGCTATACAATTCCATGTTGATTTCGTAACCACGCAGTGGTCTAGCTAACGTCTACTACCGTGAGCCTCACTCACGTAGGAACAAACATGTTAAAGAATTTCACACACAGGCTAGAATTAAATTTAAATTATGGACGTGGTATGGTCAACCCAGTAGTGGTCAGATTTTTGAGGATATGACATTAAGTCGTAAAATATTTAATTCAAAATTGAAATGGTGCATTAAGAACCAAGAAAGAATAGAAATGGATATTTTGGCTTCACTCCATTGAGAAAAACGTTTTTCATCATTTTGGAAAGGTACTAAGAGGCTACATAATACTCCAAGCCTACCAGTAAGCGTGGATGGAAAAAACGACAACACTGAGATAGCCAATTGTTTTAAAGACCATTTTAAAGTAAGTTCACCGCTTAAGTCTGCGCCGAGGATGTGCGATGCTGAGACACGTCGATCAAGATCACCCCTTTGGTTTCCATGTAAAAAACTAAAATCTGTGATTAATGCATGAAAAGGGGTAAATCACCTGGTCATGATGGGCTTAGCATCGAGCACCTTCAAAATGCTGGTATACATCTGCCGAGAGTGTTGACAATGTTATTCAATTTGTGTTTGGGACATTCTTACTTACCTCAGGATTTACTGGATACAATTGTTGTACCTATTGTGAAGAATCGGACAGGGCACATAGCAGACAAAGGTAACTACAGACCTATTTCACTGGCAACTGTGATAGCCAAAGTGTTTGACAATGTGCTCGACTCACATCTCGGTAGATACACCCAATTACACGACACACAGTTTGGTTTTCGTGCTGGGCTATCTACTGAAAGTGCTATACTTGCGTTAAAGCATACTGTCAAATATTATACTGACAGGAAAACTCCTGTGTATGCGTGTTTTATGAACCTTTCTAAGGCCATCGACTTGGTTTCTTATAATGTCCTATGGGAGAAGCTTCTGGAGGCGGGCGTTCCTACTGCATTAGTGTCTACATTAACTTTTAGGTATGACAAGCAGAGGAACTTCGTCAAATGGTCTAACGCATTGTCTGACCCGTATAAACTCGAGTGCGGAGTTAGGCAGGGAGGTCTAACTTCCCCGAGGCTTTTTAATATTTACGAGTATGTCAATAAACTGCTTGTTGAGCTCAGCAGCACTCATGTCGGATGCCATATAGAAGGTATGCAGACGACCAGGTGCTGCTGAGCCCTACTATCAGGTGAATTAGGAAGTTACTCTTAATTTGTGAACGATATGCCGAACAGCACGGGCTAAAATATAATCCTACAAAAAGTGAGCTGTTGGTGTTTCGAGGTAAGAATAAAAATCCAACGTTTGTCCCTCCTGTAAAACTAAATGGTTCACTGTTGCAGAGAGTTGCCCACTTTAAGTATTTAGGCCACATTGTTACTGAAGAATTAAAAGACGATTTGGAAATGGAAAGGGAGCGCAGGGCACTGGCTGTGAGGGGAAATATGATATGCAGAAGGTTTCATGGTTGTTCAGTACCCGTGAAACTAACTCTTTTTAAGGCCTACTGCCAAATATTTTACACCAGCAGCATTTGGGATAATCATACCCTAAAAGCAGACAATGTCCTGCGCATTCAATACAACAATGTCTTCAGGGCGCTGTTGAGGCTTCCACCTCACTGTAGTGCATCAGGTATGTTCGCTGATGCGCACACTGACGATTACTTTGCAATAATGCGGAAGAAAGTTGCCTCAGTAATATCCCGAGTGAGGGGAAGCAACAACAGCATTCTGAAGGTGTTTACAGAGAGGCTGGATGGGCCTACAATGGGGAGGTTTACAGAGATGTGAACAGGTCAACTTTTGATAAGCAGCTGATAAGGTAAATCGGTTGCGGAGGTTTTCATAGGGGTGGTTCGTAGCGCAAGTTGTGAGTATCGCAGAGAGTGCTTTTTCCTATACACCCCTTTTAAATTGCTTAAATAAAAAATACTGCATATTTTTTATGATAGTGGTATTAATATAAAGTATCAGGCTTTAGATGGACATATGGTTTTTATAAATAAAATATGTATTTTTTAGAAAAATACATATTTTATGCGCGCTTATGGGTTGAGTCGATTTGGTTGCTCGCGAGTGTACAAATCGGCCTGTAATTTTTAATGTCTGACTTATCACCCTTTTTGTGGAGCAGAATGAAGGTGGAGTGACAAAAATCTTTAGGGAAAATATCGGACTGTAGAATACTGTTAAAGAGCTTGGTGATGTATGGGAGGAGGAAAGGTTCGCCTATTTTCAAAGACTCTGTGCTGATGCCGTTTTCGCCACATGATCTATTGTTTTTCAATTTGGCGAGTGCTTCGTTTCCAGTTATGGGTGGCATACTATCAGAACAGCAATAGTCGAGTATTGAGGATAGTTGAGGGTCGTCGGATTAAAGAGACTTATAAAATTTCGTGCAGATATCCAATATTTTTGATCTATTAATTTATTTCTTGCCGTTGTCGTCTTTTAAATATGCGATCCAGGACTTGTGATTTGAAATAGCTTGTTTTGCTATTTTCAGGAGCAGTTATTTTCTAGAGCATCTTGGGCCAGTCTATTGTTGTAATTTCTAATATCTGTTCTAATACTACGTTTAACTTCTTTATCTTTATGTCTGTACTGTAAATCTCTGTTTGCACACAAATTCTGTCTTTCTTCTATTCATTTTATAGTACCGTGTTGTTGTTGGATATCTTTTTCTTCGAATTCTGAATCAAGCATATCAAAACTATTTCTAAGCTCTAACTTGAACTGTTTACTACCTAGTTAGTATAAGTGATTGTTTATTTAATTTTCTTATTTGGTTTTTCTTATAGTTTGACCGGTTAATTTTGGTGTCGAGATTAATTATTGTATACCTGTAAATAATTAAAAAAGAAAAATGTGATGATGTAGTAGGTATAAACTAATTTGAATATTTTTGTATAACCACGTGTACTTCCAGAATAAATTCTCAAAATGCTGTTGAAGAATTAGAAACAAGAAAAAGTTTCTAACATCGCGAGATTTCCGTAGTCTGAACGCAGGCTTAAGCCTATTTTACGATATTCCTTCGGGAGATGACGTCATTGAAGGTCAAATAAAATTTACTATAAATTAATCTTTTTATTTTAACTGTAAATAAAGGGTTGGGGATCTTATTCCTCGAAATGGTTTTACTATTAGCACAATTACTGAGAATTGGTCAATCACTTTTTTTGCAAGCTGTATGAAAGTTTTTATATTTTTGACATAACAGGAACGGTTTTGCGAATCCTTCGACTCTTAGTATTAATATGATGCTCCCGCAAAGACCAGGCCCACTGGCACACTTAAGAGGACTAATAAAATGCTACAGACGTCACGCTGCAATTAACGGGGCCACCAACTGGTTATTATTATTTAATAAGACGCACCATCGATGTGATTTAAGAAGTGTTGGCTCACGTGTTGGTAGGTCTCGTTGAAGATCTGAAAGGTGGTGTGCATGTGCGTGCCGGGTGCCACCACGCCCAGCCACGCGCGCTCGGGCAGCAGCGCAGGGTGGCGCGTCGCGCACGCACGCGTGATTTTGCACAACGACTGCCATTCCCTCTCCGCCGCTACCATTCTACACGCAAATCAAACATTCAAACATAAAATCACGCCCGCAATCCCCGCAGAGTTAGTATTGATAGCGGGCGAGCCTATCGCCACCAACCGGGCACAAATCAAACTCCAGACTGCTACAGTTAAAGTGTTCATGGCATTTGCATACCTCCTTGCAATACCTCATGCTCAGCAGCAGCGATTGTTGCCACTAGGCTAACGAGGCAGTCTTATAACAGACTAGCTTATGCCTGCGGTTTCGCCCGCGTGAAGTTCGGTAACTGTCCCACAAGATCGTAAAGTATCCTATCTTTAAATCCAGATTATAAACTATCTCTGTGCTAAATTTCATCCATATCCAAAATGTTCAGTCGTTTTCGCGTGAAAAAATAACAAACATCCATTCATCCATCCTCACAAACTTTCGCATTTTAATATTCCTAAGCGGGATCTGAGTGAAACCTACACTTGTTCCACGACTTCGTCGTTATGAGAAAATTACCGACCCTTAAAATATACCTCCGGAAAGTTATTTAATTTAAACGCTGCACGGTCGAAGAAAGTTGCGTTAACATCTAAAAAGGTTTGCCAACAAAACAGGAAATTGTGTTCTGGGCAGTTAATTAAAGTTGTTTGTGGTGCAGCAGCTTTCGCTACAACTTAGCGCCGCTGCGGACTTGCCGAACATGCAGGAAGTCAGTGTGTTTTGGCATTGGATATTCTGCTGATACCGAAAAGTTTCCTACTTTAAAGTAATTGTAGCACTTACGTGATAACGTCGGTCGCCGGGAAGTGATTGGGCAGGCTGGGCAGCGGGTAGCACAGCGTGGCGGCGAGCGAGGTGGCGGGCGCCAGGCAAAGCGGCGCGGGCGGCGGCACGTGTCCCGGCGTCTGCCACGTCACGTGCGCGCCCTCGCTCCCGAACAGCTGCGTCGCCCTTATGTCCACATTCACAGAGTCCAGTCTAAGATACCATAAGGACTAGTTAAACCATGCATTGATGGTGTATAAAGATTTATTCATTATTATTTTATTTTATCAATTTTAAGAAAAAAATCTATTTTGCAAAAAATAAAACCCACTTCAAAAACACAGAAAAGTGAAAAATAACTTTTGCCTCTGAACTCGGTGACTTTTGTTTGTTTGATTTACTTTTTTGTCACCGACTTCTGAAGCAAAAGTTATTTTTCACCTTTCTGTGTTTTTGAAGTAGGTTATAGTTTTTGCAAAAAAAAAATTTTATTTTTCTATTTTTCGTTGTAATATCCTATATTTGGTATACATTTATTTTACTTTGTCAACAATTCATTTCATGGTAATAGGCTTATCATCAAACAAATGGAACTTTTATATACCTAACTGTCGCAATCACTGTACGCATCTGAGTATCCCTCGGAGCATACAGCCGTTATGTTATGTTATGATATTGTGTAAACAATAAACATCCAAGCGATTGCAGCAATTACGACAGATTAGCTGTCTACTATTGAAGAGTTCCATTGTATAACTCCGAAGATCAGCTTCACCAAATTTAAACGGGACCACCGCGGAATAATATTCTTCCAAATAAAAAAAAAAAAATCGTCGAAATAGGTTCACAATTGTCGAAGATATCGATAATATAAAATTTGGAGAGTCCCCTCGATTTCTCCAGGATCCCATCATTAGATCCTGACCTGGTGACCATGGGACACATGGAAAGTATACTGTTTCAAACAATGCCCATAAAAGAGGGTTGCCCTTAATTTTACTGGGATATTCCATCATGTGATCCTGACATATACCTTCCATCATCAGCTCAGCAACATAAGATGATGATTACCAGGCAGAAATATCTGAATTGTGTTAGAGAGTATATGAAAAACATTGTATGTGCCTATAAAATTTGAAGGTTGCCCTGGGATTTCCATCATCAGATTCTGATTTGGTGACAATGGGACTACCTAGTATAGGTTTTAGAATAAAAAAGAATTATGAAAATCGGTCTACAATTGGCGAAAACATCGGTGAACATAAGTACATGAAAAAAAAATACATACAGTCGAACATAGGAACTCCTCCTTTTTTTTTAAGTTGGTTAAAAATTGTCAAAGGAGTTTTGGTGAAACATTAGTGAACCGTTAACAATACATGTCATGGTTATAGGCTTATTACCAATGAAAAGGAACTTAACATACCTAACTGTTGAAATGTGGGTGTAATGTATACTGTACACATCTCAGGCGTGATGTTATGTTATGATGTTGTGTAAACAATGAACATCCAAGCGATTGCAGCCATCGCGACAGATTTGCTGTACATTATTGAAGAGTTCCATTGCAAATCTCCGATGTTTAGCATCAGATCTTCACCAAATTTGAATGGGACCACCGTGTAATAATATTCTTTCAAACAAAATTGGTTTACAATTGGCGAAGATATCGCTGAACAAACACAAAAAAAAAAAAACAGCCGACTTGATAACCTCCTCTTTTTGGAAGTTGGTTAAAAACTTACAGCTAATACATTCGAGTAGTCAGAAGTAATATGTAGCAGAAAGGCAATTACAAGTTTCCTATTATTATTATTTTACTAATATAACCTTCAATCATTTTCTAAGTGCGATGGTACTTCTCTGTTTAATTTCGTAAGCAATGTTGAGTCACGAAAAGGTGTCGCTCATTCAGAAAATCAAAAAACTGGCCAAATGTGAGTCGGACTCATTACGCGTCGACAAAGGGTTTCGTAGCACCAAACAATACAATAACAAAATTTTTAACACTCATTGACATGTACTTTTTCATAGTATGTTAATGAATAACAGTGCTACTGCAGACGCTGCTGTTTTAAAAAGTCCCATTTCTCAAAAAAATTATATCCAATCTTTTTCATACCAATTTTCGTTGAAATATATTATTTCCTTTATTTATTTTTATACGTATTAAATACATTTTTAAATATTCTAATATAAAACAATATAAAAAAAACATTTAAAAATATAAAAAATAGTGGTCCGCCGGTATCGGGAGCAGGGTCCAAGCTACCGGTGGTTAGGGCTCCAGAGACAGGAACCTCCTCACAATGCGAGCCGTATCGAGGAGTACTGCCTTCTGAATCAGGCCCTTGATCCAACCGCCTAACGAGAGCCTCGAAAAATGGTCGTCGAGGCTCTTGGCTATAAGGCCATTGGCCGTCACGACAATCGGCACAATGATAGCCGAGTTCACATTCCACATGTCGACAACCTCGTGTGCTAAGTCGAGATATTTAATTTGTTTCTCTTTCTCAGCTTTCACGAGGTTCTCGTCATGCGGAATGGTAACATCGACTATCATTACACGGCGCGCTAATCGGTCTATCACTACTATGTCAGGTTTATTGGCGACAATAGTCCTGTCAGTAATGATAGACCGATCCCAGTACAACGTGACATGGTCTTTCTCGAGAACTGGGTCGGGCACATACTTGTAGTACGGTACCTCAGATTCCACAAGTTTATATTTCAAGGCAAGTTGTTGGTGAATAATCCTGGCTACTTGGTTGTGCCTGTGCAAGTACTCGCCGTTAGCCAGACGAGAACAACCAGAAATAATGTGTCTGATGGACTCACCCGGACGGTGACATGCCCGACACACTTCAACCGTCCCGTCCTTCATAATATATTTCCGGTAGTTGTTCGTCAACATAACTTCGTCCATAATCGCACAGACAAAACCTTCAGTTTCCCCAAAGAGGTCGCCAAAACGTAACCAGGACACGGACGCTAGAAAATCTACATCGGGCCCATGAAGAGCCCGGTAGAAGCGTCCATGAAGCTCCTTGCCTTGCCATACTTCCTTGCGGTCATCGGTAGTAAGTACTACAGGTTTGCGCCAGTTCTCTTTAGCCATGGACAGCGGGGTGAGTCCCTTGTCCACTGCGACCACATCTCGGTGCATACCCACCTCGGTTTTTAAAAAATATTCTCTGAGACTGCATATCTCGCGGTTGTGAAGGGTCTTCGCGTTTAAAAAACCTCGACCCCCGCACTTCCGCGGGATGTACAGCCTCATCACCGATGATCGTGGGTGATGCATCCGGTTTGCGGTTAACAGTGTACGAACTCTTCTATCCAGGGCATCGAGTTCGGTCTGAGTCCATTTGAGTACGCCGAAAGAGTACATTAAAACCGGCTGCATTCTGTCTAGCCCTGAATCCTCTGAGCACATTGCTGGAGGATTCAGGTCTAGGCTACCGGTTGAGGAGAGGTGGTCAGGTCATATCTCACCTTCTTTACATGGATGATCTGAAACTCTTTGCCCCCAACAAACTGCGACTGATGGAGCTACTGAAAGTAACTGAAACTTTCAGTAACGCCATTAGGATGGAATTTGGTGTGGACAAATGTGCAGTCATGTATGTAAAGCGAGGGGAGATTATGGAATCCGAGGGAATTCAGCTCTCGGATTCCATACACCTGAGATCCCTCTCCTCATCCGAAAGCTATAAGTATTTGGGTATGTCGGAATCGTTAGGCATTAACGTAACTGACATGAAGCAATCGTTGAGGGAGCGCTTCTTTGGACGCCTGAACAAGGTATTAAATAGCCTTCTTTCAGGCGGGAACAAGGTGCGCGCCTTCAACGGTTGGGTCATGCCGGTTTTAATGTACTCTTTCGGCGTACTCAAATGGACTCAGACCGAACTCGATGCCCTGGATAGAAGAGTTCGTACACTGTTAACCGCAAACCGGATGCATCACCCACGATCATCGGTGATGAGGCTGTACATCCCGCGGAAGTGCGGGGGTCGAGGTTTTTTAAACGCGAAGACCCTTCACAACCGCGAGATATGCAGTCTCAGAGAATATTTTTTAAAAACCGAGGTGGGTATGCACCGAGATGTGGTCGCAGTGGACAAGGGACTCACCCCGCTGTCCATGGCTAAAGAGAACTGGCGCAAACCTGTAGTACTTACTACCGATGACCGCAAGGAAGTATGGCAAGGCAAGGAGCTTCATGGACGCTTCTACCGGGCTCTTCATGGGCCCGATGTAGATTTTCTAGCGTCCGTGTCCTGGTTACGTTTTGGCGACCTCTTTGGGGAAACTGAAGGTTTTGTCTGTGCGATTATGGACGAAGTTATGTTGACGAACAACTACCGGAAATATATTATGAAGGACGGGACGGTTGACGTGTGTCGGGCATGTCACCGTCCGGGTGAGTCCATCAGACACATTATTTCTGGTTGTTCTCGTCTGGCTAACGGCGAGTACTTGCACAGGCACAACCAAGTAGCCAGGATTATTCACCAACAACTTGCCTTGAAATATAAACTTGTGGAATCTGAGGTACCGTACTACAAGTATGTGCCCGACCCAGTTCTCGAGAAAGACCATGTCACGTTGTACTGGGATCGGTCTATCATTACTGACAGGACTATTGTCGCCAATAAACCTGACATAGTAGTGATAGACCGATTAGCGCGCCGTGTAATGATAGTCGATGTTACCATTCCGCATGACGAGAACCTCGTGAAAGCTGAGAATATTTTTATCTAAATAATCTCGAGCAAAACGTAGTCTTTCCTCTGTGTGTTTTTGTATCAAAAATGGTTTTTAGCTGGCTTCCGATGATGTAAACCTTCAGCATGGACTGCATGGCGAACAGTCTGTAATGTGGTATCCAATCGCTCTGCAAACATTATAGTTGGAATGAAACCATTTGTTTCATACTCTTCCACCATAAAACGTCGCTGAGTCGGGTTAATAAGCGGCGGCCTTTCACTTCTTAGACGACTCTTCAGACTACCTTCTTCCTCAAACCTCTTTACCCAACGGCTAACAGAATTTCTAAAAAAAAACAAAATTGTATTACACACTTGCAACTAGCAATTTAATTAATAATAAGAAAATCACACACCACAACTATCATCATAATAATAATAATTTTTAAAAATAACTTACACATTTTAAGCCAGTTTCAGTTGAAATTTGAGAAATATTAAGCCCATTTTTACGCAAAGTGACAATATTTGCCCTGTCATCAATACTAATATTAGCTTGCATCTTGAATAAAGTCAATCAAACAATACGCTAATCGTAATAATAACACAAACGCTCGTGACAAAGTTCACCAACTAACAACGTCATAACTAACTACTTTGTTCAATCCAGAAGTTTATTTTGTTTCACATTCACCCTCATCTTTTTTGTTAATAATAAGTTCCAACTAATATTTAGAAAAACATATCTCATCGGGTCTAACGTATCAATTATAATTAAAACACAAAAAGTGTAATGTCACTTGGGTTCGAACGCAGGCTACACCGTGCGAGACATTTTATCTATAGCGTTAACCGCTAAGCCAGATAGACACATAATTGTTAGTTTGAAATTAAATATCACTAACTTAATACTCCGTCGCGACATGACAGGCTTGTCACTAAGGCAAATGATCATTATATCGCACTCTTTCTGACTAGATAATTATGAAAGAGTGCGATATACGAGATCGTGTATGTGTGCAAAATGTTTGTTATGGAAAAAGGTCGTAAGTGCGACTTGTTTTGATGCGATCGTTTTGTGAAACTGCTACTGCACTTATGGTCTCTACTGTACCTTTCGCTCTCTGATATCTTCACCTCATCTTTTTCGTTTTCTAGTGCAAATGTAGCCTGGTTCAATCCCTTAGTAACATACTTGCATACATATTTTATTGATTTCACAGAGTTGCAATACTCAACGTTTATATGTGCGTTAAAAGTTTTAATAGTACAGGGTTAAAAGGAACTACCCAACGGTTATCTAGATCCACACCATGAATATTAACGGTAAAACCGCCTTCTCAAGGGGATCGTCTCCGATATTATGGATAACCATCATCACCTGTTTGTGTTTCCCTCAATAGAGGTCGGGGATATCTTTTAGTGCAGCTGTTGTCCTTCATACAAGGTGATTTATGATTAAACTTCCACAAGGGCCATGAATCATGTTTGATTTTACTATTTCGTGAAGTTTTGGGTCAAGTGCAGGGTGTTTCCACTGCGAGGATCGTCCGGAGGACACGGTGGAGCACACTGTGGAGGTCTGCCCCGCTTTGGCGGAGCACCGCCGTGTCCTCATAGCGGCGGACGTGAGAGGGAAAGAGCCTCACGTCCCAGCCGCCGCGGCAGACGCCCTGGGCGTCGGGGGTCACTTGGTGGCTTCCGACCATCGTACGCGCATGTACCTCGAACCACCAGTAAAAGAGGACGGTAGTACTACCATTTGCCACAATTGATTGGCATCAACATCTTGTCGTCTAACTGCATCCTTAAGATGTATGTAATTATCTGCACGTAACTTTGCCTGATTATGTCGTATATAATTGAGTTTCTCTGTTTCCATTTTAGCGTATTAATCCACTAAATACTGACTAAAAAGAGTGATAAAACTCAGGAGAATGTTATCTTCACCGTCTCTTATATATACGGAAGGAATAGAAACTGGCTGCCGAAACCATTTTTTTAGAGGCAATTATGTTTTGGGATCGTATTGAGGCAAGTTGACAGAATAACCATCGTCGCCATAACAAAATATTATGGGATATTGCAGGGCGTCGTATGACCGATGCAGTTCACTTATCCGACGTAAAGAAGTACCACGGCTTTCCAATATAATGTCCCGTTTCTCAAATTGCTGATCAACCATCACCAAAGCAACTTCGTTGGTCGTTGGGGCATTAAAACGTCCTCTATGGCCTCCAAGTGGTTTCTTTTCGACATGAATGACTACTTTAAACGATTCACAGGGGGGGGGCGGGGGAATTGTATCAATGGTGCTTTTGAGGTCTTTAATGTAATGGTTAACATCATGAAGCAGTTTTTGTAACTGTTTAATCAAACTTGGTTTCAATCTTTGATAATTTGAGCACCTTCGACTTACTTCTCTATCGTCTTCTCCGACGAAAAGCAATCTTCCGGGCAACTTTCTTTCTGTCTGTTGTTCTGAAAGTATGACGCAAAAACTACCGGATATATTTTGTTCAACCGCCGTGTTGTTTTGTTGCCGCTCCGCGCCATCTGACTTCGTGTCCGCGACCTTACATTTAAATAAATATTGTGTATAAGTTGAAGTAACATTTAATTTTTGTTTCATCGCAATCGCTTAATTTTATGAAAAGTTAGAAGCGGTACACGTGTACTTATATTACTTTAATTGAATACAAAATTTAGCGAACGAACAACTTCAATACAAAACTTCATCTCCCTTTTCACCCTCTTGTGGGTTGAAAATTAAAAAAAAAAAAAAACAACTATTTACGCTGTGTTAGTTTCCAACCGTAAGCCGAAATATTAGTGATTTTAACTTTAAAATACCTTTTAAAAACGCTAGTAACCGTTGAGGAGTTCCTAAGTGAGAAGACGATCCTAGCTGCAGGATGCGGTCATGGTAAAAATCATCTTTATCTATCAAACTTGAACGCGTATACAAAGTTTCGTGTCCGTGCTACTAACCGTTGAAGAGTTCTCTCTTGAGGAGATGATCCTGGCTGCAGGATTAAGGAATGTCTGTCATAAAAATGTATTGTCAACAGAACCAAAGGTGTGTGCAAAATTTCAGCTCAATCGTTTGTTCAAAATTGAGTTGCAAGATTCCACCCGAACAAACATCGTCACTTACCTTCATCCCCCTTTTTAACCCTTCGGGGGTAGAATTATCAAAAACGCTGAGACACGTATAAATTAATTTTCATTTGTCAGCCTAAACACAAAATTTGAAGATCCTAACTTCAAAACTGATGGATTTTCATATAAACTTCCATCTCCTATTTTAACCCTTCAGGGGTGAAATTCTCAAAAATCCTTTCTTAGTGGAAATTTACTCTTCACAAAGAACACAGTCTCCAAGTTTCATGTCTCTAGGACCAGCGGTTTGGACTGTGTGTTGATATATCACTCAGTCAGTCAGTCAGTCAGTTTAGCATTTTATATATATAGATATCATATTTGAGTAGCGGTTCATAGAAGGCACCTAGTCTCCAAATTTCGGACGGACAGGATGAATCTATAAGGGTTCCGTTTTCCGGTTGCCATATGGCAACGGAACCCTAAAAAGCTAAATGCTTTATTTCTAAAGACCGGGCAAGTCTTCCACTACTAAGTTAAACTCAGAAGTTCCGTTATTTCGTTTAAAGGTCATATACGCATGATCTTGACAAATATATTTAAAAAAAACTGTCCTAAATAACATCTCCAGCTTTATTGACAGATTCGGATACCCCAGTAAAAGTATGCGCTTCAGTCCGAAACGCAACGCACGCACGCGTATTTTCGGATATAAACGTAACGTTAATATCCGAAAATACGTACTAATTCAGAAACACGAAGATTACCGAAGCGCATACTTTATCTATTTTAACTGTAGCTAGACATAAAAAAGCCTTAGTGTATTCCTCCATCTGCTGTAGGTAGATATAGAGCGTACCTCCTCGAGTAGTGCAGCGAGAGAGCGGGCGGGTCCAGCACGAAGCGCACCGGCACCACGTCCCACCACACCTCCATCTGCGCGCACACGATCTCGCACAGCTCGCGGACCGTTCCCTGAACAACACCTTCATAAATGACTTGCGTCTTAGCTAGGTGTGGCAGTCATTGATCCAAATGCGATCAAATTACTGCCATTCCCAATTATTTCAAAAGCGAAAATTAAGCCTGATAAGGTTTTGAGTCCTCAATTATTATCGTGATCCTTAAGTTTTTACATAATTACATGGTTTATTGTTTTGGTTCCTATGAAAACATAGTTAGGAAAGGAAAAAGACCACTGTTTCCATGCTAGAACGCAACATACATAGTATATTTTTCTAGCTTTTTTTTAGCTTTCCAGAAAATGAAATTATAAACAGTCAGCAGTTATGGTATCTTAAAAGCCTGATCATGCGTTTAGTGAGAACACGACCCGCTTCTCACGGAGACCGAACGTTTTTTGTGTGTGTACTGAAATTCACGTTATGTTCACATCGACTTTAACAAGTCGCATATTTACGGTCTTTTGCGTTTTCGTAAAGTATAATATCGTAAAAATAGATTTTGAAAGTACTTTCTGCCCTTACTTGTGCAACCTAAAGCAGAGCAAAAAACTTTTATCTGCGACACAATAACAATATCGCGTATCCAGCACGTTCTAAATCAGAAAAATAAAATTTTATAACTCTATAAGACTTTCAGAAAGTAAAAAAAACGAGCACTTTGTAACAGTCGGTTGAGGATAATCTCGGATGCTTTTAACCGATTGCGCTATACATATATCGCCTCGTGGCGGCTTTCGTTAAATGTACCGCTTTACGGTGAAAATGTCTGTAATGGTGCACATGTCGTTAAAATCACGGTGTTGTATCGACCGCGAGGAAACAGGTAATGTGTTTTATTTATGTGAGTTCTGCGTTATTACTGTGTTGCCTTGTAAGTCGTAGTGTACACTTTAAGAGTTTTAAGAGGAGATAAAGTGTTCCTCTAAACATTAAGGCAAATATTTTTTGATATTAGATCGTGTAGCATTGATAAATAGCTTGCTCCTTTATTCTACCATGTCTAAGTCAATATTGAATGTCAGTGATACTCCAAAGAGTCCCAGAAGCTCAGCTATGTGCCCAACTGTACCTCGAGTCCTGGTATCTTATCCGTGGCGACGTTCTCCGACCTGACAATCATGGGCACGTAGTCCGGAGGGAAGCTCTCCCTAGGAATGTCCTTCAGTATCAACCTATAACAAACCATTTGTTTTATTTTGTCTGATGGGTAAAAAAGGTAAGCTAAAGTAACTTTTGAAAAAAAATTATTTTAATTTAATAAAAAAAGTGATTTCATAAACTTGATTTACTTACTATTACTGATTCTGTGTATCCTTTTTTTGATGACTATGTACCATCAACAATGATTAATGACGGGGTGCCAAGATGGGAATGTTTCATGGGCATGATAAATAAATGCATGGGCGTCGAGATGGAACTGAACTGTTCAGTTTAAGTCCCGTAAATAAAGTGACGAGCCTATTCCACTCAACCGGGCGGGCACACATCCCGTCCCCATCAGACTTGTGTATTCTGAGAAACTCATAATGGAAAAGACTAACAACTCTTTGCCCAACCTAAAAACCGATGCGACCAATGAGCACACTCTACAGCACAATATATTATGTTTTAGGCAGGCTGACTCATAAAGCAGCAGATTTGAATGATTACTTTAATATGTAAGGCAATATTTTCATCGAAGCGGAGACAAGCAGAACAAAGGCGAGACGTGCGGAAATTTGTTAAAGTTCACATCGCGTTTCTTGTTACTCCTGTGATTGGTGCATCTTGCTCGTCACCTCTCCGCTCCGCTCGTCTCCATACCGCGCGGGTACGAGCACCTGCAGCGCGCACGCCGAGCGCGAGCCACTGCTAGTGTACTCACATGAGCACGGCGCGCTGCACGCCGAGGTTCACGCCCACGTTGGGCACGTGCACTTGCAGCGCGCACACTGAGCGCGGCGTTACCTGGCCACGCCCCGGCTCCATACGCACCATGCGCGCTCTCTCGAACTGGCTTTCGTATTGCCTCGGATCCTGCACAGAAGGCATAAAACTTTTCTTGCACATACATTAACAATCAAAAATAAGTAATGAAGATTTTTTAAATTATTTCTATGTAACAAGCTTATCATGGTCATAGACGAAAGTCTATGACCAGTGTGTGTTGCCAGTGATTACATACGGGAAGGAAACGTGGTCGCTCACAAGAGGCCTCATCAGAAGGCTTAAAGCCACCCAAAGGGCAATGGAGAGGGCTACGCTTGGAGTTTCCTTGCGTGATCAAATCAGAAATGAGGATATCCGCTAGAGAACCAAGGTTACCGACGTAGCCCGAAGAATAGCCAAACTTAAGTGGCAGTGGGCAGGGCTATATTGCTCGCAGAACGGGTGGCCGATGGGGCCGGAAAGTTCTGGAGTGGCGACCGCGAACTGGAAGACGTCGCGTTGGAAGGCCTCCCACTAGGTGGACCGATGACCTGGTAAAGGTTGCGGGGATTCCCTGGATGCGAGACGCACGGGATCGGTCAAGGTGAGGCCTCTTGGGGGAGGCCTATGTCCAGCAGTTGACGTCTTTCGGCTGAAATGATGAAGATATACATAATTGAAAAGATTTTTTTAAGGAGAACCTTTGCTGCTAATACGACTTTTGGCAATTCGCAGTCCGTTCGGAGTTAGTGAGCTAAATAGGTAACTAGTTGGACGATGGAATTAAGATTTTCTTGGCAACCAATTAAGGTTTTCTGGGTAACCAATAGTAATAACATATAATCCTGAAATTTTGCATACACGTTTAGTTTAAACGACAATGCATAGTGAACTAAGTGAAGTCTTTCTAAATCTAATAACTTCTACAGATGGTGGACTGTTTATTTTATATGCAGTCCCGAGATATATCAATTAAATGGGTTTGCAGAGTAGTTATAGAGGTGTTGAAAAAAAAAACAAAATGCGGATTTTTGTCGCGAAATAGTAATACGTTAATAAAAAAGAATTAACCAGACCTATCGAGTAGGGTATCAAAATAAAGGAAATTAAAGGGGGATTACAACATTATTATAAATAAATTATCTTTAAAGAAGTATGGGCAAAAGTGCCCTAGTGTAAAATAGCGTTAAGATATACCAATAGATAGATCTCTTTAAGAATAACATTTCTTATTAAAGCAACTTCTCTCGATTCACAGTCTGAGAGGAGCTACAGAGCTCTAAATATGAGAAATTAAGTTAAATTTCTAGTGAAACACTCGTAGGTTGGTTAAACACTGATGTATTTACGGACACCTTCACATACAATTATAATCTTATGTTATCCTACCGTCAACTACTCATACTTCGTTGCTTCGTCCGGCGAGATTAAAATAACAATGTAGTAATACGTCTAGGGTATTGCCTTTCATCCACTAAGTTTTAATTTTTTTTTTTTTGGTGTCCTTTGTCTTCCTGTTAGTTATGCCTGTACCGCCACTCATTGGCGTTTTAGTGCATCGCCGATCACCACGATATTTTCTTCCTTTTATTTGAATAGTGCAAAAAAATGCCAAAACGTAGTCACAAAAACGACGACAATGATTTTTAAGAAAGAAGATTCGAAAACTCGAGAGGAAACTTAATAAACGCGACAGACAGAGATCGCGTGTTCGAATTTATTCCGAGAGTAGTAGCTCGTCGACGACATGACACTTACACGACGAGTGCATTACGTTAGGTCGACAAACGGATGGGCGATTAACGCTTTTGGGACAAAACTGTACTGCGACTCACCATAGTTCGAATGCACTCAAGTGCGACAAACTGAAGCTCGACATCCCGCTAGTGCGACACACTGAAGCTCGACATCACGTTAGTACGACAAATGCTTGTGTGACAGTAGTTCGACACTACCCAAGTCCGACTAACTCACGACACACGCGACACTGCTGTCTACTTAGGATGTAAAAGGACCCTTTACAAGCAGTCAATGAAGCAATCTATACACATGTGTAATCAGTGTTGCGCAATATCAAGAGTTTGCCCTGTCACTTCTTAGTGTTTTGGGAGACTGTCTTATGTCTGTTTGATGTTTTTAAAAGTGCTGCAAAGTCAAACTATTTACTATGTCGAGGAGTTCCAAGAGAATCCTGGCTGTAGAATCAGGTAGCGATAGAAATATTTACAAGTTATAACCAGAACGCTGCTTTGTACAAAATTTATACTACTGCGTTTTCGGACTCTGTCTGTTACTGTGTCTAATGCGCCATTTTCAGTAATTAAAAATAAACTGTGGACGCGAGTCCCTTTGATGTAAATAAGCATTCATTATTTTAGCAACTTTTCTAATTAAGAGAAGCTCTAAAATTATCTTTATTTTTCCGTGAAAATACCAAATGCAAATGTCGATAATTTAGACTATCGTCGAAAAAAGCTCGATAGTGAAATTTAACTCAGTCTTATCTTTCAAGAAAAACTAGACCGCTCAGATTTTCGGTCACGTACGAGGATTACTTGGAACTTAAGAACGTCTTAATCCCTAACATTAGTAGATAGTAATCCTGCGGGCTGATAGTCTACTTTGGTCTTCAGACTCTGATAAGTAGACTTAAGACAGCTTCTAAAAAGGTCGCTTGGATTATTATCTGTGAATTAGTTTCCAAGTTTCAAATATTTTAAAATTTATTTTCTCATCTCATTTCTATAAAATTGGAAATAAATTCCAATCTTGCGTAAAATTGATTAACACTTATATTGAACCTAAAACTAAATTTGGATTGATGGTGAGCCATAGAGTTTACATGTCGATCCATGGCCCGTGCCCCCTTAGCTTCAACGCTACGCTGCTCACTGTTGTCTAGAAGCTCTCGTCCTCCAAGCACAGCACACGCACGACGCGCGCACGTTCCATTAATTAGTATGACTTACATGTTGACCCATGGCCCGCGCCTCATTAGCGCCGACGCACCGCTGGTCATTGGCTTCGGGCAGCAGCGACACCGAGATTCTCTCGTCCTCCAAGCAAGAGCACACGCCCCATGCGCGCACGCTCCAGTAGTACGAGTATATCACTGGACTGAAATAAAACTTACCATTAAAAATTGCACCACGTATTTCTATCATCATGATTTCAGCCGAAAGACGTCCACTGCTGGACATAGGCCTCCCCAAAGTGTCGCCACATTGAACGATCCTGTGTGTCTCGCAGCCAGCGGATCCCCGCAACCTTTACCAGGTCATCGGTCCACCTAGTGGGAGGCCTTCCAACGCAACGTCTTCCAGTTCGCGGTCGCCACTCCAGAACTTTCCGGCCCCATCGGCCATCCGTTCTGCGAGCAATATAGAATAGCCAAACTTAAGTGGCCCACTGCCACTTAAGTTTGGCTATTCTTCGGGCTACGTCGGTAACCTTGGTTCTCTTACGGATTTCCTCATTTCTGATTTGATCACGCAAGGAAACTCCGAGCATAGCCCTCTCCATTGCCCTTTGGGTGACTTTAAGTCTTCTGATGAGGCCTACTGTGAGCGACCACGTTTTGGTCCCGTATGTAATCACTGGCAACACACACTGGTCATAGACTTTCGTCTTGAGACACTGCGGTAAGTTGGACGAGAAGATACCACGCAACTTCCTGAACGCTGCCCAGCCGAGTCGGATTCGACTATTAACCTCTTTCTCGAAGTTAGACCTACCTAACCGGATCGTTTGTCCCAGATAGACATAATCGTCTACAACTTCGAGTGTAGTCTCCGATCTTGATAGGAGTGGGTGTTACATGGGCATTCAACATGACTTTGGTTTTGTCCATGCTCATTTTAAGACCCACTCTTCCGGAAGCTCTACTGAGGTCATCGAGCATAGTACTGAGGTCCTCCATGGTCTCAGCCATGACCACTATATCGTCGGCAAACCGAAGGTGAGAGATGTACTCGCCATTGACGTTGATGCCTAGCCCTCTCCAGTCCAGAACCTTGACGACATCCTCCAGTTCAGCGGTGAACAGTTTCGGAGATATGACGTCTCCCTGTCTCACACCTCGCTGCAGAAGATTAGGTTCCGAGGTCTGGTCCTGAAGTCGGACTGACATGGTGGCGTTTTTGTACAAACACTTCAACACCTCGATGTACCGATAACCAATTTGGCACCGTTGGAGAGACTGCAGTACAGCCCAAATCTCAATCGAATCGAAGGCTTTCTCGTAGTCCACAAACGCCAAACAGAGAGGCAGGTTATACTCTTTGGTCTTCTGTATAACCTGCCGCAGCGTATGTATGTGGTCTACGGTGCTAAAGCCTTTTCGGAATCCGGCTTGTTCGGGAGGCTGAAAATCCTCAAACCTGCGCGTATTTCTATGGGGTGAATTTAAATGGAATGCAATGGATCAAAACAAATTGGTTTCTTTGATTGAAATCATTTGTAATTTACAGTTCACGAGTTTCGAATATGAAAACTGATTGCGGATACTATAATAGTTGTTAATTTATAACGCAGCTTCACGTGAATTATGAAGTATTCATTGGAGCAAATAATTGCTTTAAAGTTTGATTCGATAATGTGGTAACACTGAGTTTAGACGAAAAACGTCTTTAAAATCAATTACAGATGTGAAAGTAAAATGTAATGAAAATCCCAGTGCGCGTCGTACTCACACACACCGTAACACAAAACAATATAATAAAAATATTTTGAAGGCTTATTCATAATTATGTTGTATTGTATCACATTCAACAGCACAACTAAATTTGTTTTCCATAGAATAATAATGAAAAACAAAGTTACTACTGCAGTTTGATGAAAAAGTCCCATATCTCAATAAGTAAACATTTATTTATTTATTTACCACCAAATTATAGCCACATTACAGACCAAGTTCAATACGATGCTACAACATATAATAAAACAATGTAAACAGTAAAAATACATTTAAAAAAATATATTAAAAATTATAATAGCTATAGTTAAAACATTAATACTTAAACATGACCAAGGTCATAGTTGAGACCCCTTTCAATTATCATTTGTGCCCTTTAAACAAATGTCGGCAGGTTTGGCCCAAATATATCTTCCGATACCGTTATGATATTAATAATACGTGCGGCTCGCGACATAGGGGTAAACTTGAGCAGGTTAGTCGTAGCCGCTGGCACGTCCAACAGTGCGGGGCGGCGATGCGCTCCCACGCACCCATCTGGTGCGCGCAGCCGCAGCGCAGCCAGCACCTCGGGGTGGTAGAGTAACCCTAGCAGTATGCTCGCCACGTACTTGACAAGCGCCACGTTCCTTCTTACTGCCAGTCTGGTGTAACCAACCATGCCCAGGACAAACAGACTTGGGTACATTAGGGGATAAAAGGGATAAACTCCGTATTGCTTAAGGTAGAGAAATCTACAGAATTTATTTTGCATTTTTTCCAACATGAGGCTGTATTTTGCTTGCCGGAGCCAGCCGCGAGACAGCCAGAAAACCCCCTAAGCCTTCTACGGCGGAGTCCGGGTGGCAGGTGGCCGGAGAAAGAGCGAGGGAGCGAAAGGCGGCCAAAAAGGCCAGGAAGCGGGAGCGGAAGCGCCGAAAAAAGGAGCGGAGCGTCGCGGCTGGGCTCAGCGCCCTGAAAACCGCAGCTGTAGTGATAACGCTACAGCCGGATGCAGAAAAGAGGGGCGTCTCCTACCCCGACGTGCTCGCTAAAGCGAAGACGACGGTGGATCTCAGAGAGCTCGGGATCGCCGGGGGTCTCCGGCTTAGAGTGACCGCAACTGGGGCTCGAGTGCTAGAGATCCCCGGCGAAACCCGTGGCTCGTCCGCTGACGCTCTGGCCGAAAAGCTTAGAGCGTCCCTAAATGCGGACGAAGCCCGAGTGTCCAGGCCCGTCAAATGCGCAGACCTGCGCATCTTGGGTCTGGACGACTCGGTGACCGAGGAGGAGGTGGTGGCCACCGTCATCAGGACCGGTGGGTGTCCTGCCGAGCAGGTCAAGGCAGGCACCTTACGTCCGGATCTGTCGGGCATGCGAACCGTTACGGTAAGCTGCCCTGTGACGGCGGCGAAAGCCATTGTGGAGGCCACTGCGTCGCATGTGCGGCAGCTGGCAAGCCGGCCGATCACCGGGCAGGGAGCAACGCCTGTGACCAAACCAATTCTCCTTCAAAGTTTTTTTACGTTCTGCAATCCTAAATTTTTTCAGAATTTTTCTGCTTTAGAAATAGAGGGGTGTGGTTTGGGATACTAATTTTACCACTTTGGAAGTGTATCTTTGAAACGATTATGTTTCGAAAAAATGGTTTTAGGAACCTCAATGTCATTTTTAAAGACACCCCGCACGTTCCTATCTATAGACACCCCGCACGTATAGATTTGTTGTTTTTTTTTTGGTTTCAGTTCAGAACAGAATAGAAGAGGACAGAATAGAGACGACGGCCGGCAGCTGGCTGTCCATCCACAAGCTCTGCCGCCAGCTTACGAACATCCCAGCTCCGGTGCGCCCGCTACTAGATAGCGGAGGGGCGCTCAAATACAACGTGTAACAGAATAAACGCAATTTCTGAAAGCAGTTGGTTCAGAATCGGCTTCTAAATCGATTTCCGTCATAAAAAAATAGGTGTTAAATTTTGACGGAAAAATCTTTTAAATAACATAAATTAGAAATACAGTATCATGACAAATAAATACAATCCTTAATTCAAGGAAATTGAAACCTTAACTCAGAGCAATAAAGGCTACTAAAATGCACGACATTATTTGCAGTTTGCTCATAGCTCATAATACACACACGTAAATAATCAAATAAAGAGGTAATTTAAAGGAATTCCAACTTTATATCCAATGAGTAAGGCTTATTTGAATACACGACCTAACTTAGTTGGTCATCAGAGTATCCCTACAAAAATAAAATTTGAAGAAATTTAAAACTTATTACAAAGAGATAAAGCATTTGTCGGCAACCTCTTTGACGGTTATGCGAAATGCTGACACACACGCCGTTGCTACGCCGATTACCTAACATTAAGCTAGTCATCCGCCGGTAGTAATCTAGTGTAGTTGTTCTTTCCGTGACATTTCTGTTTACGCGCGCGATGGCTTTCCGGTATACCAACATACAATACACGGAGATGGTGAGGACACTGGCTCGCTGTGTTGATAATGTCGCGTTAGCTTGTCGGGAGTTCAATGACCGTTTTGGCTGCAGTGTGAGCGCCAGGACGATGCTGGCTGCAACTCAGCGACTGAGGGACTCTGGGACGTTCCTTCCTTATACGGCTTTGGACAGAGGGACGAATGTACAGACTACTCGACTGCAAGAGCGTATTCTCGACGAACATCCAGAGGACTGCTTGAGAGAAGCAGCACCCCAGTTCGACTGCAGCTACATGTACGTATGGCGAACTTTGCGTGCTGATGGTGAACACCCATTCCATCTTCGACGGTGTCAAGACGGTGCTTACAAAATTGAAATACAATTTAAGAAAGCGTGAAAATAAGTGCATAGAACAAAGCGGTGGTCATTTTGAAAGGATATAGTAAAAATGGCCTATGAATCAACATGCATGAAACCTTAACAATAATTACTAGTTTTTTTTATAATTTACATTACAATTATTATAATAGAACGGACACTTCTTAATTTCGAAAACATTATAAAAATATAAAAAGTAATTCACTTCCGTCTTAATCCATGGTGTTATTATTTTTTGGTTCAATTTGAGGTTTTTATTAAACGAAGATATCGTAGCTCATACAGCCAAGTTTTCCTGACAGAGTTTGATCTATGAATTAGATTTTTAGTTACAAATTGATCATAGCGATTGCAAGTGTGAAACGGGCAAGCTATTTAATATTATAATCTTCTAAACGGGCAAGCTATTTAATATTCTAATCTTAATAAGCAATATCGACACAAACAGTCGATTGTTGTCATCTGTCAATTCAATTGACAGATGACAACATTTGACATTTGAAACGTCACTCGCACGGCGCGCGTATCCTGTCACCTGTGATCGATCTGCGTTAATATATAATACGTAGCCGGCATATAAGCCAAAAAACATATTTTGTTTATAGGCTAATAGACGCCACCCAAATTGGCAGAGATGCCATTAAACAGTACTGCTGCAACTGTATTGTTGGGCGCAGAACTATTGGTTGCTGCGCCCATGTAATGACAATAATATGGTACTTGAGCTGGGCAAGACATCAAAACTCTATCGACGACCCCCCTGCACAGTTTTTTGATGATATATTAGTAGAAAATATAGACGATTCTCTTGATGTGATCAGATGATGTAATGTCCGTATTAAATAAACATTTTCTGAAGCAAAACATTTTTGTTTTACTACTTAGTAGTGTGTGTAATGAAACGTTTACAAGATAATATTATCCAATGTAAGTAGGTACTTAAATTCACTAATAAACGCTAAGTTATTATTACTTAGCGTAAGTTTTTTTGGCTTAATCATAACCTCAAAATCCGGAGTAATTTTGTTTTTTTTTTGAATTCTCAGAAGTGTCCGCAGTTTTAATTTAGTTTCAATCGAATATATACATTATTTGAAACACTAAAAAGTAAATTCACCTCCCTGTTGGTACTTAGGCCAACAATGTATGGACGCCGAGCAATGTCCTTTAATGAAAGTGGATCGCAGAAATAGTGCAAATTAATAACCTAAGTGTAAAGTGTAAATAGTCCAGTTCTGTAAGTACCTACTTCTTCCTATCAATACGATTGTATTCTTATCACTGTAAATATTATGATTCAAATCTTTTAAACACGCGGCTCTTTGAATATTTTTGTAGTACAAACAATAAACTCTACCTAAACACGACTTATTTGGGGGTAGTTGATATCGCGAAAGTTACGCATCTGAGATACATTTTTTACCCGAGTGTGCCGCACGGAGTCCGGGCGCTTTGCCCTTCGTTAGTTTCGTAGTTCGGGTAAAAAGTCGCTGTTTTAAATGCATCCCCGTTACCAAGCCTAAAGTGTTAGATTCGTGTTGATAATTTCATTTAAAATTATCAATCATTACACGGTAAACTCAATGAAGTATCAAAAGTTATTCATAATATCAGCCTGTGAGTGTTTAGGTAGTTACGTAAAATTCGTTCATTGAACTAAAGCACATCTAATGCCTACAGCTATGGTCAGCTGGCGGGCGCTAGAGTTTGCGTGTCGCGTCGGCTGCTAACATTGCATGAGTGTGTGTGCAGGGATGTTGATGTACATACGTTTTGCGTTTAGTAAGGATAACTATTTTATAAAAAAAGACTAGGTTTGGTTTAAATTTAATTAATTATGGATGTTGTTTTAGACTTATAATTTAATATTCTAATTGGGGTGTCTGAGGTATTGCGCTTAATCTGTTACACGTTGTATAGAGCTGAGGACCGGGTGGAGGTCTTCGCCCAGCAGCTGGAGCGTCTGTTCCAACCAAACCCGAACGCTGACGTGGATCATGTCGAAAAAAAAGTTACGTTCTCTGTTCTGAGTTCTGACATTGGTATTTAATAACACCGGTTTTATTTTCCTATTATTAAAATATGCCTAAATATAAAAATAGAAATAGTGGTGATTAACTTTTCGTATTTTATATCCCATCACAAAATGACAACTAATTCAATATTAATTTGTTAGTAAATAAATGATTTAAAAGCCATATATTGTCTTAAATGTAACAACTGAACTCTTCGAGTCTATTCGTAATTGTTTCCCTCGCTTTGCTACAAATGGCGCACACATAAGAAATTGGTTTCTAACTACACATTATTGAAAATGTCTGTAATTACCACAATATAGATAGCCTTAACGTAAGAGCACCTACTTCGCGTGCCCGACTTAAGCTAAAGAAACTTAACGTGGCCACTGTCACGCTCAGTCTGCATTGGTGCGCCACGCTAGTCGAATCTCTCTCAAAAAATTTAAGCTGCAAATTCGTAATGCATTGCGGCTTTTACTTGGAGAGGTTGATGCGACGTTCTGTTTTAACAAGTGATGAATATCAAAACAAGTGATACTATCGTATTTCGCGTCGGTTTCGTAGTACAGGTGCTTTTGTAATTTTTCTGTCAATTTTAGCGATTAGTGCTGTTCATCATACGCAATAACGCAACACAAATCGATTCTCGAGAATCGATGTCGGACACAGATGAATGTTTTTGTATTTTATCTTTATTATGTAGAAAATTTTAATAAATAATCTTAATGTTTCGTGATTTTAAGTTTTCCACATGATGGTAATTTAAAAGAAAAATGAATTGATGCGACGGGAAATAAATATTGGTTCCCAACGAAGTATAACACTAGTTGTTCGATACATTTTGAGAAAGTAAGCTTTGTTGAAGGAAAAAAACAAAAGCAAACAAATAAAAATTCTGAGGGAACGACCATCATTACAACTCGAGAACTTTATTTTTATTTTCCTGTCTCATTACTATGTCACAATTTAATAAATCGATTGAAAAAAATTAAAAAAAGAAAATGATTTTTAATTTTTTTGTAAAAAAATTGATTCGATTGTGAATAATTCTTTACTGTACACAATTACTTAATAAATAGTATTCGTTAAGTAATTGAGAAATGGTATGTACACACGCCAGCACATTAAGCTCGTCCCCCAACATACCCATAACTACGCTACATTCAGTATTATAGAAATTCGTCGGAAAGGGACTAAGCATCGTGGCATCGGCCAATCACAGTGCGGTAGCGTTTAATGCTTTGCACTTACACACACAGTCTCATGCGCTGACATTCAAGTATCACAAAGGCAGCATTCGAAGTCAATTCGAAGTCAAATGTTGGGGGTCGAGCTTAATGTGCGTTGAAGTTTAGTGATAGAGAGGATAAAAATAGGGTAAAATTCCGATTATTTTAGTATTTACGTGTTATTACTTGAATGTGGACTGAGTTGAATAAAATAGTAAGGATCGCTGTTTTTTTATTTTTTGTTTGAATGGGTGTTTCTTTCAGTGTTTGTCAAAATGAAAATCCAAGATAGCGCCGAGGTAAATGTGTGATTTTTCTTCATGGGTTTTCGGGGTCGCTGATATCGAAAATGAGGTCAAAATGAAAATTTCAGAAGGCGTCTTTTTTTTTTTAGAAAAAACGTTGCCCCACACTAGGAATTTCTCCTGTATCGTGGGTGCGTTTACAAACATTTAAACTCACATACACAAACAGCCAGACCCGGAACAACTACCTGTAGATCATACAAATATTTGTTCCGTGCGGGGATCGAACCCGCAACACGCAGCGCAGCAGCCAATCGCTCAGCCACTGTGCCAACCGTGCCGTCAAATTGTTATGATAGTTTAAAATGGTTGTTAAGGGGTTAATGACTTGACTTAACTAAGTGAGAGTGGTAGCGGTACTGAGAGCAAAAAACAAACAAGAATAAAACAAACGAAATAGATCGATTTGTCTGCTCATAAACACCCACCTCGCAATAACTTCAGTTTATCCGTGATCATAGTGCTTAAAACAGCGCCGAAATATTGGGAACTGAAATCAATCAGTAAACATGGTAAATATCCCGTTTTTAGTGTTAATAACTTTAAAAGTTTGCGATTGTAGCATCTTAAATTTTATTCTTGATCACGAAAACGCCATTTATGATTTTCATTTTGACCTCGTTTTCGTTGTTAGCGACCCTGAAAATCATAAATATGAAACCTGTGACGGAAAAACCGAAAATTTCCCTTTAAGTTTCATAAGTTCTTCGTTTTCATATATCCCACGGGAAAGTACTACCGTGATAAACATACTTCACCACTGGCCCGAGGTAGACATTCTAAATGTGTTAAAGTATGTATGTGTGTGTGTTAGTGAGTGAGAGTGTGTGAGTGAGTGAGATTGTGTGAGTGGAGGAGCTACCTGTGGTTGACCAGCTGCACGGTGGCGGAGAGCGAGCGGTCCGGGAAGGCGGTGCCGAGGTGCACGTAGTACTCGCACGCTGCCTCGCCGTCGACGCAGATATCGTAGTCTTTCTCCTGAGCCTACAGTTTTAGCACCAGTGAGTACTTTAAGTCGTTACATGAGAATCAATAAAATGTTTTGGGAACACGTCCATTGTGTGCACAGCTCAGAAGTGGAACACAAACGCGACACGTTTTATGCGCGATGGGTCGCACAGTGTGCTCGATTATCGGAATTCGGACTGGACACCAATCACAGTGAAGATCGCCGGCGGTTGACTGCGGTGGAAGTACTTAAATAAAAATATTATATTCTACTGCCAAAGGTAGCGAGGACAGAAGCCTACTCAGCCTACTTTCTTATGCCAGATCGGTATCTGAACTGCTTCGGCCAAAAAGTTCTCGAAAAAATCAATAGTCAAATCTTTAGACTTATATATCCTGCTTATGCGTTCGAAGTTTAATTAAAATCGGTACAGTCATTTCGAAAAAAAATCACTTGAATGTTTGTATGAAATGCCGTAAGACGTTAACGCTCTTAAAGAAATAATAAAACCCTGAATTTTACGACCACCCTCGGGAATAAAAAATACAAAAAATCCCAAACGCCAAAGAGTTTCCAACATCTGTCTAACTTTCTAAAATGGTTATTATTTAAATGGTACAATAATTCTTCCCTAAAGATAAAAATACCACGTGCCTAACATTTAATACTATGTAACCAACTGTTCATCATCATCATCTGCCTACTCTTTTCCCAACTATGTTGGGGTCGGCTTCTAGTTTAACCGGATGCAGCTGAATGCCAGTATTTTACATGGAGCAACATGTAACCAACTGTTATCACTATAAATTGTTTCTGTCCCGCACACATTTGACATCGTGATAGGAAATAGTTTGTGGACCAAATTCAGTCCCACAAAATACTGCACTTCCACAGTCATACTTCATATTATTCAACTTACCCCTAACAAAGATAAATAACTTTTCTAACTTAATAACGTAAATAATGGATTCACGAATTTTTTATTTTTTCGATTGGTTTTTTTCTGATTCTGATTCTGATAATTGAAACCAGAATAGTTGCGGATATAGTATTTGGAGCCCGGATAGTGGCGATAAGTCCCCTCTTTCAGGAGTGGCTAGAGAGGCGCCACGGTGCCCTCGCCTTCCACCTGACGCAGGTCCTCACCGGACACGGTTGTTTCGGGAGGTTCCTGCACCGAATCGGGCGGGAGAAAACGCCCGGGTATTTTCTCTGCGAGGATCGTCCAGAGGATACGGTGGAGCACACCGTGGAGGTCTGCCCCGCTTGGGCGAAGCACCACCGTGTCACAAGCGAAGTGAAATGACCCCCTCATTTGATGATTTCCCATCCGAAAAAAAAAAAAAGAAAGTGTCAGTCCGGAAGGGATGACACGGTGGGCAGTTTCAGATTAATTCCAATAAAAATAAAATTCCGCACTTTCCAATAAGGGCAATAATCCCTTGCGCAGTTTGATATCTCAACCAAGTGCATGCAGTGTCGTGCACGCTGTAGCTCATGCAACTTTCATCTTACGGAACCGCTGAGAGCGGGATATATTGCTCGCATCGAATGATTAATTCGCACATCGATATTTAAAATTCAAAACATGCTGGAGTTGTAAGTGTTGTGGGTTGCCGCGCACCAAACGTCGACTGTGGGAACTAGTTTATCTTGGCAGACGGTGACATACTGAACAAATCTTCAAAGTTCCAAAATAAAGCTTAATTATGTTTTTCGCAAACAGAGCACCCACGAGCTGCTACCATATGCTGGTCTCATGTTAAAGGCGTGCTTTCCCTAAAGATGTTATTGAAACTATTAGCCCATTTTGGTCACGTAATACCCTCAAACTTAATAAGGATTTCCACGTAAACCAGATCAAATTTCGAAAATAAACTAGAAACTGCGGAAATCTCAAGGTTTAAAATCCAAACAGCTTGTTAAAATCAAAGTACCAACTTATTCATAAAACTGAATGCCGCAGCCGTAACGACTGCGCTTATACAGAATACCGCAGCCGTAACAACTGCGTTTATACTGAATGCTGCAGCCGTAACAACAAAGCTTATATTGAATGCTGCAGCCGCAACAACTATGCTTATATTGAATGCTGCAGCCGTAACAACAAAGCTTATATTGAATGCTGCAGCCGTAACAACTAAGCTTATATTGAATGTTGCAGCCGTAACAACAAAGCTTATATTGAATGCTGCAGCCGTAACAACTAAGCTTATATTGAATGCTGCAGCCGTAACAACAAAGCTTATATTGAATGCTGCAGTCGTAACAACTAAGCTTATATTGAATGCTGCAGCCGTAACAACAAAGCTTATATTGAATGCTGCAGCCGTAACAATTAAGCTTATATTGAATGCTGCAGCCGTAACAACAAAGCTTATATTGAATGCTGCAGCCGTAACAACTATGTTTATACTTTATGCAATTTGAAATAACTGAGCGGAAAATCCCCGGAATCTGAACTGCACGAGCGAGCGGTTGGAATTATTATTGGCGCACATTCTACCTGATGGCTGGTGGTATGCCGAGTACCTACTCTCAAAAGGAGGAATTCAAAAGTCATGCGATCACGTGGGACATAATATTATATTGTACATTCAGCGAACAGTTAGCACAACATGAGTACATAGTCGCAGGGAGGTGACGTCCTAGAACAAGGCTGATTCCATATCAACCCGCGGGCCATATAGAAAATAACTCTTGCCGACAGTTATGACAGACAGCTTTAAGTTGCGTTCCATAGTCAAATCAAGTCTGAAATATGCATAGATTTCAATTAAAAAAGTGTGTTTTGCAGTGAGTGAAAAACAGTAGATATTTGTTTTTCACAAAGCTGAGAGTTGGAAATACTAAGCTACGAGTATATCTAAGCAGCTCAAAGACTCTTACCTATTCCACTTTACACTTGCATTCCATTTGCGATGTTCAATTGTTCAGCAATTCATCTGTGTCCCGTGCTTTAGTCGGTAAATAAATCTCACGCCCGCGCGCGCCCTCCTCCGAGAGAGTGTATACGCACGACATAGTCTAATAGTTCCAGATATCGTATGCACTTTTTTGATTCTATTACGTAGGTATAGGTTGTACCAGGTGCCGAGTTAAATAATATCGACGTGTAGGTAAATGGTACAAAATAATTATAATGAGGCTTCTTGTGCTGCATTAATTATGATCCAATGAGATTTCAGTGGGCAATGCAGCGCAGCTCTGTTTACTATTTTGAAGTTAATGTATTTTAAGCCTAACTTAAACTGTTGTTGAAGTAAACATATTCGTTTTATGGAAAAAATCCCCAGTCCCGCCCCTATCACCGTAATTTAGGTTGTCATCAAGATTGATTTTGTTTTATCTAGATATTAATTTAAATTCTAGAAAGTCTCCACTTCAATATTACGTACAAATTTATAGTTCCTACTAAGTAATCCAGTCAATTTACATTAACTGAAAAAGCTTTCAAAGTGTCCTATATCCATAAATTACAAGTGGCAATGTGAACGCAATTTATTTTAGTAGCTGTATAAGATTGTTCAGCTCGATTCTTTTATGTAAGCTGTGAAAACTTCACTGCATACAAATGATTTCCACAGACGAGACGAGGATCTCAGATCATCGACAAACACTTACTTTATGAGATTAAGAGACTTACGTTTCCGTTTTATTTGCGTTGCAGCTCTTTGATAACTTTTATTCTTTGAACATTACCATTGTCAGCAAAACTAGTCGTTTCGCAAAAAGTTAAAAGTACCTTTAATAATGTACCTATGTATCATCGCAACACAGGCTATTTGATAATGTTTTATCAAACAATTGCTAACTGTCTGTCAGTCTTCTGCAACATTGCATTATGCAACAACGCTTTCTGCATTATCCTTCCCGCTCTCCAACATGCAGGGATTAGCGCAAAGTATATTCCTAATTCATTCTACGCCTATTAACCATATCGCTATTACTCATATTCTTTAAAATCGTTTTTCGCCTCATAAACTTACTATTTTTACAAGCTTTTATTTAACTTGCACTGTTTGTATGTATCTGTATAATTATGTATGTTTGTTGTTCACTTAAAAATTTGCAAACCATTTTTCGACCACTTGTTGGTATCCGATAGAGCTAAAATTTTGCGCACACCTTTGGTTTTGGTAACAATAAATTTTATGACAGACATGACTTGATCCTGCATCCTCACGAGAGAACTACTCATCGGGTAATAGAAACGATAGACTATATAGACTCGAAACTTTGTACATGCGTTCAATGTTGATAGATAAACCAAATTTCATCTTTTCATTTTCTTTTTAATTTATATTTATTACTAATAGTATGAATGCCTTACCACAACAGTGATATGTTCAGGTCTAAAGAGTACGGAGTCGGCGATAAGGTGCAGGTCTCGCACGACGGCCGTGGAGCTGAGCACGCGCACCGTGGTCGCGTGCAGCCCCGTGCGCTTGGCGTGGCACCACACGCTCCCCCGGACCATGCCGCCGCCCCCCCACCACGCCGGTCGCAGCACAAACGAACCAGCCGACACTGACCCATGCACCGAGAGACACTGTAACAACGACAGAGCTCTGTGAAAAATAGACAAGAAACAAAAAAAGTAGATGAAGTTTTTCAAAAGCTGTTATAGCCATTTGGGTCTTTCTTTCTATTTCTTTCTCGAAGCTATGCAGTCGCACCATAAAAAATCCTTATTAATCATGCTGGTACGGAACTATAAACAAATGGTATTGCGTTTGATACACATCAAAAAGTCTGAAATGAATGCATTAAAGTGATTGAAAACAGATATAAAAGTGATTGTCCCCTATTACTATCCAAGTTTCAGTTTCGGGCCCCTGCTACACTCCCTCGTCGGCGTGCTTCTATCACTCCTTTACACCCTCCACTCCGCAGAACAGTACTTGCTGCAAACTCTGTCGTTCCTCGTCTTTGCAAATTGTTAAATAGCTGCAGCGATCTTGTTGTCGTGCATTTTGACTTTTATGCCAAGTTTCATAGAACAACTATTACACATGTTTTTTTTTTCTAGTTTGTTTTGTTCTATTGAATTATACTTTTATAGTAGTAGTTTTATATTCTATCACTTAATGTGAATTTTAACTTGTTAAGTTTGGTATATAATATATTAATTTTATTGTACAGTGCTTGTGGCACACCTAATTATGTTTATTGGGCATGCGGTACTAAGCTGTAAATAATTGTTACACAACTTAAGATTATGGTAGATAATAATGATACAATAAATATTTACAGCGGAGGAGCTCGTGGCTAAATAATAACAGCTACTCAGGTGGATATTTAGTTTAAGCCGCGCTTGCCTAGGTTGGTCTGTGGATGGGTGACCATCCATTACGTACCGAGTTTCCTTCGTGCCTCGGAAAGCACGTTAAGCCGTTGGCCCCGGATGTCCAATGTAGATCTTTGACAGTCGTTAAGTAGTCAGTGGCCCGAAAGTCTGACAACCAGTCTTACCAAGGGGTATCGTATTACTCAGTACTAACTGGGTTATGGAGGTCAGATAGGCAGTCGATCCATGTAAAATACTGGTATTCAGCTGTATCCGGTTAGACTGGAAGCCGAACCCAATGTAGTTGGGAAAAGGTTAGGCAGATGATGATGAAATATTTATAGCGTAAACAATTGTTGGTTGGCCAATAAAGGGAAATAAATAAACAGAACAGAATTGCGGTGTGGCAAATCCTGACAATCCCATATTTACAGCGGGTTTGACATCGTTTGTTTGGTGTATAACGTAGTGTTTGTAGAAAGTACCGCTCTTAACAACTAACAATGCTGCCTACGATGCGTATGCATTTTAATGAGGTAAAGGTCGTTAAGTGGCATTTGTCTGATACACTGGCTCTAGCTAGTCTATAGTCATGTAGTTTATGACTATGAGAAAACTTTTTTCAAAGCTTCAGATGTTTTGTAGCAGTGCTCTTGTTTTATTTGAAATATACAGATTTATTTTCATGGCAACTGTTTGCGTGTTGCAGTCCCGCTTACACCTGTTATTTTCACTACATATTTTACATGAATAAGAATCTGCAGTTTCATGCAACGAAAACTATCCAATGATGATCTCTAGTAGATAGTGATCTCTACTCCAATATAGTAACAAAGACCTTCCAGCTTGCGCAGCATGCCCTGACACCTGCGCACTTGACGATCTTATGATGGCATCAGCAAGCGGACTTCGCATAACTGAATTTTGGGTCAAATATATTTAACTAGCTTAAGCCCGCGGCTTCGCCCGCGTGGAATTGTAGAATTGCCCACGGGATCTTACTTCTGGGATAATAAGTAATCTATGTGCTATACCAAACTGTAATCTCTCATTGTGCCAAGTTTCATCCAGACCTGTTCAGCCTTTCTAGCGTGATTGAGTAGCAAACATCTGTCCATCCAAACATCCGCATTTATTTATTTATTTTAATGCACAATGTACACAACCAACTTTACACGTTAAGCTTAAACTAGTGAGTACATGACCCTGTTAGGGCGCAGCAAGATAACTTAAAACTAATATTGCACAGTATCTATTATTGTTTATAATATGACTTACATAGATCATTAGGAACTTTCCCATTTAAATACTAATAATAGTTTATGTAAGATAAATGTGTAATATTAGTTTTTACTTTTAAAGTAGAATAGGTAATAAAGAACAGTTATTGTAAGTATGTAATTTTATTTGAATAATACAGACACCTTCACGTTTTTTTACTTGTACTTAATTACTTACCTTCAAATATTAGTTCATAGTAATATCAATTACATTACAACACCATCATCATCATGATCATTTCAGCCGAAAGACGTCCACTGCTGGACATAGGCCTCCCCCAAGTGTCGCCACATTGACCGGTCCCGTGCGTCTCGCAACCAGCGGATTCCAATTACATTACATATTATGTGAAATATTGATACCTTGGTTTGAGATTGGACACCGGTGACGACAATATAAAATAATTCATTAGGAATCTATTTATAGACAAAATACGTTTACATAATATTCAATATCATTGTCGCGTATCACAAGCCAACGCGAAAATCGGGATTTCACATAATATATTTACAGACACGTCTACCGTAGAAAAATCCTACCTACCTACTAATAGGTAAATACTCCCGCTCCCCGCACGCCCTGCGCAACACTGCGCGCCATGCGCAGTTTCCGTCTACGTGAGTTTCGAAGCCCTATTTGACTTTGTTGGGGGATGATTTTGGAAAAACTGTGATACACTTGTCAAATCATTTTAACTGAAGAGTATGTACACAAATTTTCAAGTCAATCGACCTCGAGAATAAAAAGTTCAACACCCCATTTCACCCTCTTATGGGTGGAATTTCGAAAAACCCTTTCTTAATGGATACCTAACCTTCACAAAGAATACGCCCTCCAAATTTCATGTCTCTAGGACCAGCGGTTTGGACTGTGCGTTGTTATATCAGCCAGTCAGTCAGTCAATCAATCAGTCAGTCAGGACTTTGAATTTTATATGTATGGATGACAATTTGCCATCGACATGTGAAGAAGAAGACAAAGTCTTCGTCTTTCAAATGTCTCATACCTGTCGGTAAAGTCACCTTTAAAGAAGTTTCAGGATAAAAAAAAAACATGTGACATTGCGTCAAGAAAACATTTAAGAAAATAAATAATTAGCAGAGGTGTAAAACTATGATAATTATTGTGCTAAACGAGTTCAGAGCTTGTTTTTTAGCTCTAGCAAAGTAAAAACGCGTTTGAAAAGTATCAATGTACAATGGATGTAAGCGTAAGGGGAGCGATGGGGTGACTGCTGAGATGACGACTAATAGCGAAATAAAAGGAAAGAAGAAGAAGAATATTAAATTAGAAGAATGATGATACTAGACAGGACTATGAGGATAAATAACACTAGCACCACCCACGTCAAGATTCAGTGAAAACCAGTTGTCCTCCGTAACCATAAAGAAGGAGACATGCTCCGCGTCGCAGTGCAGTACCACGCGCGAGCTGTGCACGTCGCCGAGCAGGCGCGCGCCCATCTCCAGCACGTCGCCGCTGTGCTGCACGTCGCACGCGCCCGCTTCGTGCGGCTTGCACGTGAGCGCCTGGCACATCAGGCTCGGGATCAGGACTAAAAGAAAGAAAGAAAAATATTTAATGACTGACTGGTGTTCAAGATTAGGCTAACGTCCCGAACGTTAGCCTAATCTTGAACACCAGTCAGTAAGTTGGGGTAGACTCAGACATAACCGAGAAGTTTAGCAAAAGAAAGGGCAGGCCTATCTATGCCCAGCAGTGGGTGATTTCGGGCTGAAATAATGGCGCACATAAGATAACCAATAACAATGAACATAAAAAGGAACAACACAAAAAGGCTCCTATCTCAGCATGAAGCTACATTAATTTAAAAAAAATCAATGCCGCTGCGCTGTTTTCTAATAGGTCTACGATGCCACAGATTTAGTTACCAATACGGGTCGCGGTCAAGTAATACGGGTCGATGTCGAAAATCCATATAACTTGCAAATTAATAATGGTAGATACAAGAAACTAACTTTATTTTACAGAGAATTTCAATATAGTTTGATATAAAACTGTATAATTATGATCAACAAAGTAATTAAAAAAAAATAATAAGGACATTAATTAATTTCGCAGTTGTTGTATTTTTCTTTCTTGCTAGTGTTAATGATAGTAGTTTACTTTTGCTTGTTTCTCAGTTTTGTATTAGTTCGCGTTGCAGTAGGAAGTTTTATACAAAGAACACTGAATGGCTCGAGTTGGTACGGTGATGATCCCTTTCCAAGTTGATATGTGTGCTATTTCCTTTATTACTGAATTACTATCATGTCACCAACATCAGAAGAATGTATACGTATCGTCACTATGTTAGAAGAAGGCAGAAGTCAATGAAGTACAGAAAGAATAGGCATGTCACTTTCGACACTGCAGCGAGTCGTCCAACGTTTCCGAGAAACTGGACAGAACATAGGAAGATCAGGAACCTGCAGATCGAGATGTACTATGGCTCGAAAGGATCGATTTATTATTACGACCATGCTCCGAAATCGGCACCTCACGGCATTTGAACTAATAAATCAACTTCGAGAGACCCGTAGAGACGACATAAGACAGCGGACTGTAAGGTGGCGGCTCTTTGAAGCTAGTTTGACTCCACATAGACCCGCAAATGGTCCAAAACTGGAAAGGGAACATCGGGTAGCAAGATTACGTTACGCCCGCGTACACGCACAATGCCGAGGTGAAAAATGGGCAAGAGTAATGTTTTCTGATGAATTCAGATTTACGCTTAATGAACATGATGGGCGGCGAAGAGTCTACCGTCGGCAGGGGAACGTTTTATTCCAGCTTGTTTGACGAAAAAGTGCCGTTCGGCGTCGTTCTGTTACGGTTTGAACTAGAACCTCTTCAGAGAGTCGCATGGAGTTAGTGCTGATAGAAAATGGTACGCTAACTAGTAGTGCAAGATATGTGAAAGAAATTATTAGTTAGCATGTTGGCCCACATTTAATTAATATGTGTGAAAATTAGATATTGTTGTGGTTAATGGGAAATGGTAGTTCAATGGTCGTCATTATGGTTTACTGCCGCCCGGTGTAACACTATTTCTAACCTGAATTTACATTAAAGTCCATCTGGACGACGCGCTTAAGTAAGGCAATTAGCAATACTGAGCATCTGTCATAAGTGTTCAGTCATTCGTCATAAGACATCATCGAATCCATCGAAGACGTTTGTAACATCTGCCAACCCGCCCAGGGCCCGCGTGGAGGATTATGGCCACTCACAGAGACGATGCTCTTGTTCCAGCAATGGAAACTTTATGGGCTAATTATGTTATGTTATACTTACCACGCAAGATTGGCGGCTCCATATAACAAGCTATCGGCACCAGGAAGTTCCTTCCTATAGAGACGCGTATGAGCAGCATGTCCCTAACGGTTCTGACGTCAGAGGGTCGGAAGTGCACGCGGAACTCGGCTACCGCACCCGCTGTCACGGTCAGGCCTCGCTGGCTGATCTCCACGTCCAGCTCGCGCCGCTTCGGAGGACGTACTGATAGACGGATCTCGTAATTCGACACGTTGACTAGTCGAAGACCTTGCTGGGGGGAGAATTTGATAGGTGGAGATGATGAAGAGGAAATTAAGAAAGGCTCCCAGTTGTTTTTCTACGTTATGTGAACTATTCAGTTTAATGATCAGCTCGTAAAAGGTATGAAAAAACCTTACTTAAATATTGTAAATGCGGAACTTTTTCTGTTACCTTTCTACGCTTAAATCACTAAACTGATACTTTGATAGGTAGCTTGGAACCTAGTGAAGGACTTAGGATAATTTTCATCTTAGATTACTGGTAATAAAAACGGATGAAATACAAATATATACGCTAAAAAAGACACGCGCAAAAGTTGTGTGCTATAAGCAGGTGTTGTGGAACAAGTTAGTTGTCTATTTTAATTTCTATAAGCGTTCTGAGGTTTTGTCATCGGATATTGGTATCAAAATAGAACCGAAATAATTATTAGCACCTAACTATATTATGGCAGCCGTATTGCCTTTTAAACAACGGAAGGAATTTGACGCTATAAATTATTCTGTGAACTCGCAAACTGGCCAGCGAAACGATATTAAGGCCGATACAATTTAACTGTTCCGTAGTATCCTATAACAGAAGTCGGGAGCTATAAATCTTTAAATTGAATTCCCAACTGGATTAATAATGTATTTGATTGTGAATTTATGGTATAACTTTAATTAGTCAAGTTATAGCAATCAAGTGCCTTAGGATTTTCCAGGGAATTGCCAATGACCCTAGGGAATTTACTAAATATGATCCTAATCTATTTAAAGATTTTTAAACAACATAATTATTTTTCCCGTGGCTTTGCCGACTACATGCAGGACGGAAACTATCCCTCGGGAACGTTATAGCAAGATATCAAGTAAATCCTATGTGAAACACCCTGGACATGGTCTGTATAGCAAATTTAATTTAAAAACAGTTCAGCAGGTAAGGCGTGAAAAGGAAACAGACAGACAGACAAACTTGCTTTCGCATTAGTTATATGTATATAATGTGTTTATTGCTTATGTATCCTTGGATACTATGGTGAACAGTAAAACTCTAACTTAAATTGAGTTGCTCTGAAAAGAGAACATTTTGTTTAGTGACAAAAACTAGTTTTAACACTAACACATTCTTTAACCTTAATTAATAACAAACTCACCTGAAAAGAGAAACAACATTGAAAGCTATTGTTTCACCAGTTCTTAATCAGTATTATTTAAATATTCATATTTCAATCTAATTTTCATAACCTAATTCGCATGCGGTATTCAATACGTCAATCTGACAGGCAGCTCAGAAACGACCAAGTTCACTCACAGATAAAATATTCAAAGTTATCAAAGTTATTACGCGGCAAATTCAATCATACTTAAATGAAGTGTCAAGCACTTTGTTTACATGTATTAAAACATAAATAAAGTGTGTGTTACCGTGTGCACTTGTCCAGTAGTGAAGTTGATGAAGTCGAGCTGCGGCGGCACGCACAGCATGTAGTCCGGGAGAGGCAGCGGCTTGGGGGACGGGAGCCATGGAGGGGAGACGTACGACTCAACTTCGCCTATACTGTGACCACAGAGAACAACACAATGAAACTTGCACAGCTGCTAGTGCAGGTGAGACAGTACGGTAGGGGACGAAAGTGGCGGGAGCGGGACGAGCATCGCAACCTCGCTTATACTGTGACCACAGTATTCAGCGTTCAATGAGTGCCCTGCATTACCTGACTCTACTCTTACAAAGAAGGTGATATAAACAGAACTCTTTATATTAATATCATCTTCTTTGGTCAGTTGTTGCAGTACAATGACTGCACTCAAACTGACTTTCACAAAAAAGTCAGAAATACAACATAGGTTTATATATTACGGCTATAATTACTCTGCAAGGAAATGCACCATTCATATTACTCACGTCTCGCCTACGCTGTACCCCCATACTTAAGTACAAATGCTGTATCCATGATAATATTGTAATACCAAATGATTTGAAAAGAGTAACCATGGAGTTTCTTGCCGGTTCTTCTCCACAGGAAACGACCAACCCGAACCGTGCACCTTTTTGTCGACGTTTTGTAAGTCTATCTAGGCTTATGTGAAATAAAATATTTTGATTTAGATTTTTTGATTTTGTCTTTTCCTCGTCGCTTAGATTAATGGAAAAAAAAACTATGCAGGTACTTTATCATGTTTACCGTGTGCTTGCGATATTCTATACATTTTGTATTCGTTACATCTTTTGACTAATGGAGCTTATAGAGACAGACAAGTAAGTGGTACCTGTCGTGAAAAGTAAGGAGGGCGATATTTCTGACACAACTAACTATAGGCCCATTTCTCTAGCCACTATTATAAGGAAAGTTCTAGACAGCCTGCTTAACCGCCACCTCAGTGGATATTTAAAGTTAAATGATGCTCAATTGGGTTCAGGAGTCAACTTTCCACTAATAGTGCTATACTAGCGCTCGAGCAGACTGTAAAGTATAACGTGAATAGGAAGACACCAGTATATACTCGTATGTTGTATGTATTTTCTTGCAAATATACATGTTTGATTTGATTTGATATACATCTTTTATTGATTTTCCCAAAGCTTTTGACCTTGCACATACATTACGAAACGCTATCAATCAATCAATATAGCCTTTATTCAACAATCTTACTTAGACATATTTTCTAAATATTAAACTTTATTATTAGATACCAGTTTCGCGAAGACTGTCTTGCTTCCCAGCATAAGCCTCCCCCAAAGCTTGCCACAGAATGCGATTATGTCTTTTCCTTCTCCACATAATGCGTGCTGTTCTTTTGATGTCATCCTCCCACCTACGATGTTGTATCCCTTTCTTCCTTTTGTGATGTCTTGGATACCACTCGGTTACGTTTTTAGCCCATTTATCTTTTTTGTTCCTCATCATGTGACCTGTCCATCTCCATTTCAGTTTTTTAATAGAAAACTTCACATCCGTAACTCCGGTTTGTTTACGAATTGTTTCTAGTTTTATTTTATTCCGTAGTTTAATATTGAGCATGTTTCTTTCCATGCTATGTTGGCAAGTCTCTTGTTTGCGTATATTGTGTTCTGTTAAACTCCAACTTTGGCATCCGTATGACATAGTGGGCAGCATACACGAATCGAATATTTTCTTCTTAGATTTAAGTGGTACACGAAACGCTATGGTCAAAGCTAACTAGCCAGAGAGTACCACAAAAACTGGTTAATATATTAAAGTTTTCGTATGGGGCTCGCAAATTAATTGTGTCAAGTGGACTGACTAATGCTCTGTGGTACATATCAAATATAGTGCGATGTTAGGTAGGGTAGATAAATATATTAATCAGTTAATTGATGAGCTAAGTAAAGTGATTTAGACTACTCGATAGATGGTAAAATTATTAATAATCTCAGTTATGCAGACAATATGGTTTTGACGAGCCCATCAATTAGTGCTCTCAGGAAAGTATGAGCGATATGCGACTCCCATGCTGCGTCACATGGGCTCGTGTATAATGAAGAAAAGTGTTTTGTTAACATTTGAATGTAGATACAGCGCTTAAGATTGGATTCCCTTTTTGACATTAAAGGACACACCTTTGCAGACCGTCACGGAATTCTTGGGAAATGTAGTCACAGAGGAAGTATCAGATGATGCTGAAATAGAGAGTGAACGCGGGGCATTGGCAGTTCGCTGTAAATGTTGGCTCGCAGATTTTAATGTTGTAGTAGAGAAGTTAAAATTACCGTCTTCAAGGCATATTGCCAAACCTTCTACTCGTGCACCCTGTGAGTGAACTATACGCAGAGCGCCTACAATGTCCTGCGTAATATAATAATGGTTTTAGGATGCTGATGAGGCTTCCACGCTTCTGTAGTGCATCTCAATTAATATTCGCAGAACCCCAAGTTGATGACTTCTATGGCATCATCAGGAAAAGAGCTGGGTCAATGCTAGGAAGGTTGTGGCAAAGCTTAAAAGAAGGGGGGGGGGGGGTGTTTGATCTGTATGTATGTATTATTATATGTGTGAATGTCCGTTTCTTTGTTCCCTCGTAACTCCTAAACTGATTGATCGGATTTGAATAAATTGTACCAAAATATAACCATATAAATATATGGTATGGTATTTAAATTTTATTATTATATTTTATGTTAGATTCGTCTTAGTGGCGCGAGTGTCACTGACTACATTCAAATTGGAAAACTAAGAAAAATGGCAGATTTGGGGTGCCATATCGTGAAGTTCGATTTTTTTTAGTACCATCGAGTGGGATATCAAAATGAGGGGTTTTAAAAGGGGATTACAAAAATATACGGGGCGGAAAAGACATCGACGCTAAGTTTAATTAACTAACACAGAATGATGTACTGAACACGTGGTAACAGTTTTCGCGTCAGTGTCCCTTCTACCCCGTATACAGCTAACATGTTTAAAAGCAATTCAAAGTGACAAATCGACAATAAACAAAGGAAAAAATATAAATACTCCTAATCCCGCGAATGGCAGCCATCGTGTTGTTTTATTCGGCTGATCTAGGGAAGGTTCAATGAAATGCTAATATCTTTGAATCCAAGAGACCTAGAGACTTACAAATTACCTAAACGAGTATTTGTCGAGAAATAGTATTGGTAATCATTACGGAAGCACAATGTATAATAAAAAGTTAAATCGCCTGCGAAATCTTTCACGTTAATAAACTAAAAAGCTAGAAATAAAGAAACGACTGAAATAAATTAAAATCAAAAAACAAGCACATTTTAAATTACAAAAATCTTTCTTGCAAAAAATAAAACCGATTTCACTTTTCTGTGTTTTTGAAATCGGTTTTATTTTAAATTTATCGGTTAAAAAAATATCCGTCGACTTGATAACCTCCTCTTTTTGGAAGTCGGTTAACAAAAGTTGAAAGCTTAGTTTTTTTAACGAAAAATATGTTATTTATAAAATGGTGTGTAAAATATTCAGGTCTTGAGAAACGTTGTGTGAATACTGTAGAACGTAAACCCTCATACAGTATTTAATCCAAGTCAGTAGTAACGCACGCCTATCTAAATCACAAAGCCAATGTGTTGGAAAATGCCGGTGACCTTCACATATCGGTTCCGTTACCTAAAGATTGGCCGCCTCACTGGCTTTCAACTAGGGTCCACCGACTCGTATCGGGAATGTATCCATCATCTTTTCAGGTCATATGCTCAGAAACACAAGTAATGTAACCTTCATGTTTGGTAGAATTCGATTGTTGTGCAAAAATCTTGGTCCAAACAAGAAGATCGAAGATCATTTCATTTTGTTGTTGCTAGTGTTTCCTATTTTTGAAGGGCAATTTAAAGTTTGAAACAAAACAATGAATTCCATTCACCTACAATGTGTTCGAACTGCATTGTAATTTATAGTAATGTCCTAAAACCAGTTCGAGGAAAGTCTTGGCAGAATGCCTGGATGAACGAGATCAGCTTCTAAATAAAAAATGGCTTTGTTTTTTCTGGTTTAAGGCTGTATAATAAAGAGTGGGGTGATCGATACTGTCATGGCGCAAGACATAACTTGACGTCTATGGATACCTGGTCACTGGCTATATGCTTACAAACACTTAATGGAACCAGATATTTGCATGAAAAATTAATGGTTTACCCTTATTACAACCTAGAATATAAGCATAATCTAATCAATCTTTAATGTTTTCATTGGTGGGGCACAGACATAACTCATCTCTTTAAAATAGGACGGACCATAATCCACCACGGAGGTCCAGTACAGATTGGTGGACGTCCCAAATCTTTGATTTTTATTTCTACCTAGTTTATTCCTACCTAAACGTATTCCTGTGGTCACCTGTGCTGTAATATCCCCTTCCCAAAAGTCGTAAATAACTTTGTTTCCGATACTATTACATAAAGATAAAATGAATGGGCGCACATTCCCACTCTTTATGGTGACGTATTGCTAACATAAAAGTATTGGAAACATCTTTTTTATTAAGGCCGTCGTCGTATGGGTTTCCTAACGATGTTTGCGCCATTGATGAGAAATTCAATTTTACTTGGAATTAATGTTTATGTTTTATCATCATTCATAATAATCTTTATAGTTTCGTCACATCGTTGCTTGTTGACAAAATATTATTTAAGCGATTCTAAGACGATAGATCTTTTTAACAGGCAAATAAATGTACTAACAGACAACGCACAACTTGAACCACTGAATCTAGAAGCATGAACTGTTTATGAGTTCCTTATATACTGATGGTGAGAACTAAGGAAAAAATATGTAAATTCATCTCCTAATTGGGAAAACCCATAGAGCACACGGCTGGTACTGCTAAATTCAGAGGATCATTAATATGATCCTCTGAATTTAGCAGTACCAGCCGTGTGCTCTATGGAATTGTTCTTAAAACCTTTAAAACATATTTATCTATTATTATCACCGTTCCATCACTTACTCAGGGTTGTCTTGCTGCCTATAGAAAACACTCGTCTTTCGAAATACACTTGTCGAGATCCCACAAGATAGCGAATATCTTCCCATCAAAGCACATTATGCCCAAAACATTGTTTAATCACCCTTAAAAATATTTTAAATCCAAATTACTTAAATGGCTTATTGACAATTGTTTTTTATAGTATAAAATAATTTCTTGAAAAAAAAGTAACTGATAGATATGGCTACTGAGTTCTACAAAGTATTTTAAGCTGATATATGTTTTGTACCCGACTGCGGCGAAGCCCAAAAGGTGGGTTATGTTTTTGACTTGTATGTATGTAAGTATGTCCGTTTCTATGTTCCCTCGTAACTCTTAAACGGATGAATGGATTTAGATACATTATACGTCGTTAGGTTCGTCTTGGTAGCGCAAGTGTTACTGGCTACATTGAAATAAAAAAATAAATAAAAAAGGCGGATTTCGGGTGCCTTATCGTGGTGTTAATTTTTTTTTTCATCTTATACTATCAAAATGAAGGGGCTTAAAAGGTGATTACAAAAACATATTTTACTTATATTTTAAAGGTAATTCGAAGTGACAAATCGTATAAAAAGGGAGAAAATCGTATACAGGCTGTCCCACGGCTATGCCACACGGAAGTACCTTAAATATTGTATATAGGAAGTTTTACTAAAAGAAGACTTAATTTTGATGTTTAAAATAATCAAAACTGCTTTCAAAGATTTTTAAATAATCACCTGCCTAAACCGGAAAGCGAACCCGCCAATAATGTGAAAAAAAAACACAAGTATTTTATAATAACGGTAGAAAGAGTTAATCATAAGGATTATTTTTTAATCTACAACATACCATCTGAAATAAAAGGAAGACCATGAGATTTCACATATTATATTTACAGACACGTCTACCTCAGAAAAATCCTACCTACTTACTAATAGTAAATACTCCCGAGCCCCGCACGCTCTGCGCAACACTGCGCGCCATGCGCCCGTCTACGTGAGTTTCGAAGCCCTATTTAACTCTATTGGGGGATGATTTTGGAAAAACTGTGATACTCGTGTCTCATAATTTTAATTAAATAGTGTGTACACCAATTTTCGAGTCAATCGGCATAGAGAATATTAAGGTTCGGAGAAAATTCAACCCCCCATTTCACCCTCTTAGGGGTGGAATTTTGAAAAAATGTTTCTTAGTGGATCCATTCCATTTTCATTATTTTATATTCAAATGGGCCCCGCCTGCTTCCAACTTTTGTTATATTTAAAATGTGCTAGTTTTATTATGCTTTTCAGTTTTTCCAGTCGGGTTTTTTAGTTTTTTAAATTACTTTTTTTATAACTTTTCGTAATTAAAAAAGTCTATTATTGTTAAGATTTCGAATAGATACGAATCTTGAATTGTAAGTGTTATTCTTATTACCTAGACATATTATAATATTAATTTACACCAATATGTTGAATTAAAATTTTACGTTTAAGATGTTCGAATATTTGCGTGCCATTCTTTGGCAAAACATGTAAGTTTACAACCCTATTTATAGGACCCTAATGTACGTACCATGATTTTACACAAATAAAATTATTCTATTCTATTCTACATAATTATTCTATAGACTCACTACTCAAATCACCAGCCACATTAAAGTGCCTTGTATGTGATATTGTTAAGGTCCGTGCCGTACGTGGGGCATTACCTGAACGACTGTAAGGTGACGTCGTCGTCGCATGACACCAGGCGCTTTGGTTCCGAGCTTATCGAGCGTCCGACCTCCACCTTCGATACGTCGCAAGAGCTGTGGTTTAGAATGTTCTTGATCCAGAGACTCCCGTCACCTGCATTTGGAAGAAATTGAGTGAGTTATCATCACAAAATAATCAAACTTGAGTCAACTCAGTATAACGCAGTATAACGCAGTCAAATGCTGGACATCTTTCGCACCCAATCACAATCAAAGATATTTTTTTTACTGTCATTTTGATTATATATTTTCCTGAACAAAATTATTTCGCTTCTGTATTCCGCGAATTGGCAGCTAAGACACTTTTCACCATTTAGGCTTTAGTGCTACCTTATTTGTGAACCTATTGTCATCAACAGACGAGGCAGTTGCTTCTCTGCCATTCTTTTTATGAGCGTTGATGAATTCATTTTGAAATTGTCTTTAAATTGAGGACTGTGATCTTAATACTGTTCTCAATTTAAAGAAATAAAAATATAAATTAAGTACTGATTAAAATTTAAAACAATTTAAAACGTTGATGTTAATCACAGTTCATTCTCAATTTAAAGACAATTTCAATACCTCTGCCGAGCACGAGCGACTAGCTCATTCATTACTCTAGTGGAAGCATAACAGTCTAGCTCTGCGTGAAGCTAACTAAAGTGTCTTGAATAGCTCTAAGCTAATTGTAATTCTGTTATAGTCGTAGCTAGTCGGGAGCACGCGCCATGTGACTTGTATGTCCATTAAATTGGTTTAAATTACTATAAATAAGTGACGCGTGACGCACTAGTGAAATACAACAATTATACTTCCTCGTACTTAAATACGTTACGTTAATCTAGTTTCAATATTAGTTTCAACAAGTGGATTGCGTCATCATTTTGATTGGAAACTCTGATAATTCCTGTATAGGATACAGGATATTTTAATAAGGATTAAACTCTGCCAATATTGTGGACCTTTGAAATCTGTGTATCCGTTTCCAAACAAACAATCAAATAGGCTTAAAGTTGGATTAAAGCTGTCAAAGTGACCACACGGCACAGGACTGCGGATAAACAGAAGTCGGATTAATAATAACCACAACGTTTCGCCGTTCAGAACAGTACTATATTTACGTGTCATTTTTAATCAGTACCTAATCATGAAATACGTCTGTTTGTGAATCCGAAATAATGTTAAAGGGGTCTGAAGAATAGGGTGTTAAGTTCTTTAATCCCCATAGAAAAGGAAGGATCCTAGGACCAGACGGGTTTTGTCTCTGGTGGGCTAGTGCCCGACAGCTGATGTCAAGTAGTTCTACATGGTCTTACGTAGATAACTTTAATAACGCGATTTAGAATTTTGATCGAGGGTCGAGATTTTGGCGTGATCGAGGTCTAGAGAAGGCCCATTTGGAAAAAAAAAGATGTTAGTTTTTTATTTGTTTCATAAATGACGCTGTAGTATTTTTTGTAATGCCACTACATCAGTCCCCTCCGGAGAACGGGATTGTCAGTAAAATGAGTCGTCCATACGTCTTGTCATGTTTGACGGACCAGTAGAAGTTCGTTGCCGCATTGTTCGCAGTGAGTCAGAACTGTTTGCGGCTGTGATGTGAACCCCTGTGAGTTGGGACCAGTCCTGTTCCAGTACAGCACCGCGATATGGCTGACTGCTGGCGTCGACCAGGAGAGGATTACAAGCTCTCAACTGGCCGAAAGTGCAGACTGTGCTTTACCAAGGTCGCTTGATGAGGCTGAGGGTGCTCACCAGGAATGTGCTTTAGCTGCATTACCAGTTTAGGGGATATGAAGAACAGGGTGTACAATTCTTGATCACCCATAGGAAAGGTAGTTTCCTCCCACCAGACGGTTGTTGAAGTCAGGGGGATTACTGTCCGTTGTTGTCCGGTTGTTATGGCCTTTAGTCGTGGATAACTTTAATACCGCGATTCAGAATGTCGATGTTAGTTCTTCATTTGTGATATAAACATCGCTGTAGTACTTTTTGTACTATGTTGCTGAAGTACTTTTTGTAGTGTCGCTACAATGTTATGCGAAATGAGATATTAAATTGAAACTGAATAAATGATCAGATACTACAATATTTAAATAAATGCATAAAATTGTTAAAAAAACTTCTAGGCCATATTTAACTGACACGGATGAGTTTGATGTGCAAATTATATCTTTACGGTATTTATATTTTTAAAGCGCCCTGTGATAAAGCCAGCATTCAGGAAGTAAACAAGCGTTTTAACTTTTTTTGATGAATGTAAAATTTTCAACGCTTTTGTTCATTTCACTGTACAAAAACAACGTGGCTAATGCTACGCATCATTTTAAAAGTGGTTACATTAATAAAACGCAGTATTTGATTAAATATTGTACGTTTATATTTTTATCTAAGAGATTATGTAATGGCGATGTTTATGTTGAATATGTGCGTGCATAATAAATCAAATGTGCCCACTTAGTATGCTATTATTTGGTTTAAAGTGCTTTTGAAAGAGTATATTTGGGATAGAAGCCTTAAAAATGCATTATAATGCTATTAAACAGAATATTAGGGTTCTGTTTATAGTTAGCAACATGAAAATTCAAGGGAAAAACGTTTTCGCAAATTGTTAAACTTTAACTTTTATCTTTTCGTACTCCTTTAAACACAATTTTTTTATTCCTCCCGTTTTTTTTCTTTTTTTCCGTGTTTTGGTGACGTTTTTAAGGTACCGTACCGCAGTCGGCAAAAACGGAAAGCTTATAGGATCATTTTGTTGTCCGTCTGTCAAGACCTTTTTTCTCAGGAACGCGTGAAGGTATCAAGCTGAAATTAATATCAAATACTCAAGGTCTGCTACCCCTTGGAGCAGTGAAAAAATTGAAACAACGCTTGTAAGTCAACACCCATGACCCTTTAAGTCGCATATTTTGCGATTTCACAAGGGAATCAAAACCTAGGTACTTCCCGTTGACCTAGAATCATAAAATTTGGCAAGAAGTAGACATTACTCCTTGCCAAATTTACCGCACATATAAAGGAAAAAATTTGAATACCGTAAATATGTAGTTGAATAACAAAATACCTACAAGTTTATCCGGAACCCTCGGTGCGCGAGTTCAACTCGCACTTGGCCGGTTTTCTTTATATTTTGCGGCATTTTGTCGTGGTACACTTTGACAGCACCACTATTATATAAATGATATGCAGCAGATCTACATCCGTAGAGCTATAACAGCCCTACAACGCTTCAATATCCAGTTAGTTACTTTCTGTATAAAAATCCTCAATTCAATATTATTACGCTATGCTACGCCGTATGATATACAACATTAGTTTTAGTATATGCGAAACCTGAAACACCTGTCTAGTATTTTTATGTAAAGAATGTATGTACAAAATTTCAAAACTGTATCATGAAAAATCACAAAGTTATAAGCTTGTTCTGTTACGTGGTTATTCGCACAAAAACGTGGGCACCACGAAGCGTGCCCGCGCGCGCGCCTCCAGCGTCGTCTTGAGCTCATTGATAATAATAATTTGGCAGTAGGTACGGTGTTAAACTTGTAACTTTTTGTAAATATTTTGGTGACAAAATATAACATGGTTTAAAATTTACTGAAATCGATTCAGTTACTTATTCTGAACAAACAATATTCAGGTTTCGCATATACTAAAAATAATGTTGTCCCTTTAACCGCCAAAATGAAAACAGCAGTGATATTTTAACAAAACATTTATTTTACAATTGTTTACAAAACCATATTAACGCAAAAGTATGTTTTTTTCTTTTTAAATTAGCCTCGCTTAAAGGGGGTACTCGAATGGGTACAGTGGCGTATTACAGGTGAAAATTTTCGAAGCATTATTTTTCGACACATACTGTTTGGAGACACTTTTTGCATTACCAGCGAACTCTTGAATGACATTTAACGCATCGTAATGGTTTTTCAAACTTTTGAGGATAGTGTCCAACGCCGTCTTGAGGCAAGCCTGGAACCAATGATGACGAAGGTTGAGCCTTATATTGTGTTTTCTGGTGTAAATAGAACCTGGCAATGGTGCGTCGAAACAGTAGCTGGTCCATGCTATGCGACTTTTCACATGCAAACACCAGGCATTTGCAATAGCCATATCTACCATGTAGGTAAACAGAACCCACCACCACTTTCCGTGAATAGTAATCCTGTACAGTGAAATAAATTGATCCAACTCATCCACTCCCGCTATATTTTTATTATAAGTTTGAAATAGTTTTGGGATGTTGACATCAGTTTTTTCACGTTATACTGGGGCCCATCGTTTTACAACTCCCAACGGTTCAATACTGTCATAATTTGTTGCCATTGTGCATACACTATTATCCTTCCATCTCACTATTAGTATTTCGTTTTGCTTATCAAACCAATAATCATACGAGGCACGATCTTCTTTCTTCACCTCTTTAGTACTTCTGAGAGGACACTTCTTTGCCCTGTTCTCCCTTATAGTTCCGGTCGGTTGGTTTTAGAGCTGTAGAAGAGTATATTGGTAAACACTTACGCCGTACTGGCCGATCTGGTGGTTGGCGAATTCTCTTCGCCTTTTTCGCCAAATGTTCAACATCACTGCTTTCGTTCCCATTACTTGAAATTGTGTTCTGGTCATTCCTAAATACCCCAATATTACCAGGCACATCACGCGGCAAAGAGGCAGTGACCGTATCTTCTTCAGCACCTTCTTCTTCATCTGTTACAACGCTATTTTCAGGCGGTATGATCTCAAAGTCGTAATTGACATCACTATCAGTATCTTCTATAATGGAATTAACAGCTTTCTCTAAGCCATTGTAATGATTGGAAATGTTAAAAATTTTCAAACTCATTATGACAAACACCTGTAAAAATAGAACAATTCTTATATGGATCCAGCCGCTGTACCCAACTGAGTACAGCAATGTTTCAAATACGATATTTTTGTAAATATAACTTGTAAAACACTTATTTATCATTTATTTTATAAATAAAGATGTACCCAATGAAAATGCATACATAATACTAAAATTGGGTCTTTGAAATCACAAAAAAATTATATAGTAAGGTTCTTACCTGCACACACAGTTAAACTGTTAGGTTAGAATTTTCTAAGTGACCGCTATAATGCATATACCCGCCAAAATAATTATAGTTTCACGCATTATCTGTCAATAAAAAAAAAATGGAAAAACAAATGTAGCTTTTAACATTTTCCAACTACCCTCATAATTATAGCTGTACGCAATAAGGTACAGTGGCGAATAATGGGCTTGGCTTTGCGCTTTAAGTTAGTTGATAGAGCTTACTCATCTTCAATTACGTAGATTGTTGCTTAACAAAACCTAAAAATACCTCAAATATTCAGCTACTGAATAACTGACTATGATTAAAGTGCAATACAGCTTGTGGAGAATATAAAACAGGTTATCCAGCGTCCAGCACTATAATGGATATTTTTTTCATCTTCATCAGCTCTTAAGCACGAGTCAGGGGTCTCTGATGCTTTAAACTGAATAGCGTATCTTTAATAGATCTGTTCATGACCAATAATAAGCTTTAAGAAAGAAAGTCAGTGATATACAGAATTTATGAAGATTCATGAATTCTAGTAGTCCAAAGCCATTTAATACAGCATTTGGCGACTCCGTAAGCTTTAATAGCGATGTAATAAAGCTTTAAACTGCTTATTAGTACATTTTCGTATTGTTATCTGGTTTATGTGTTGCTTGTCTCCAATAGGGTGATGTTTTGTTAAGCAGTCTCCAAACTTACGTCCAGCATTCTGATTTATGCTCGGCACGAGATCCCTCCGGGCGATGAGTTCCTGATCCAGACACCAGAGGGGCCAGCCGGGTCGGGGCGAATCGAGCGGGGGCAAATCGGACGGGGGCGCAGACAGGTGGTAGATGTTTGGCAACGGCTCCCGAGATATCCTCTCGGCATACTGGCGCTTCAGCTCTCCCTCACGCTGCCAGATCTGTTTGCGGTCTGATTTGTACTTTTCTGTCTGTTGGAGAGAAATTAGGGTTAGTTAGTAGCTCAGAGCGAGCAGGCGTTAATTAATAATAGTACAGTTACGTTTGGGATCCTCAGAATTGTCCTAAAACTCACTCTCTTTCTAAATAAAATAATTTGAAGTACCTACACAAGCACGTAATAAGAATTAATGTATTGTGTAATTTACCTACATTTCTTTTGCGATAACCAAAATAATGGGTGTTTTATTGCCCTATTTTTCCGTTAAAAAGAGTAATGGATATTACGAGTTCTAAATACATATTATCCTTGTCACTTACTGCTTAGAGTAACAAAGCTTATGAACCTATAAAAGAATGATGAATAATTACAAAAATGAATTCAAAAAAGAAATGTATCGTAAGTCTTGTTCCCAAACTTTGATGCCGCAACAAAGTCTACAAAGTTGAATTTATAACTTTCCTAATTACCGTCTCTAAGGGAAACTGTTTAAAAAAGTGGTCAAAAAACAGTAACTTGTTTTGTGAAATAGTTTTTAAATCATTGTCCCAGTATTCTCTCTTAACTTTTTTGCTCCCTAATGCGTTTCTAAATAACGGAACTTGGACCAAAGGCGACGTTGGTATTATTCCGATATCCATCGGAGTGGAAGTCGGTCGTTACTTGTAGTCACTGCGGCTGATCGCATAGTCGCCCAGTGGCACACTATTGCCAAGTGACCCGATTGTTTAGCGGATAGCCGCGCGGCGACCTCACGTACACAAGTCCCTTTAACCCGCCCAGATTGTGCCATTTGATGTCATTTAATATTTCGGAGATATGATGAATGAAATTCTATTACTATGTTGTTGTTATAATATTCAAAAGAAAATAGTTACCGTAAAATGTTATAGGTATTGCGTTTCTTTCTTTATAACTGCCCAAATTTACATATTGCTATGTGACGAATTTATAATTCTACAGTCAAGCGGAAAAACAGAACTTTCCGACATACAACCGTATGTCGGAAAGTTTTCTAAGGATACTGAATAATACAGTATCATAGGATACTATCATGACTGACTCGTAACCATTTAATTATAATATCATGCTCTTGACCTTATCTAAGTGATGTCTTTTTTCCATACCATTTACCATAGTGACTCTTTAGAATATTAGCTGAAACGATTACGCAGCAGGCTAACCCGCACTACTTTTATTTTTTTAAGAATGAAAACTAGTTAACCAACAGAACGGTCGTGTCCCTGAATATTCAATCCAAAACGATGCAAATAATAAGAACAGAAGAAAACCGAAGGAAAACTTCGGAACAAATCCGCTCCAGACTTATCGGAGGATAAAATATCTCGGCTCCAGAGATTAATGTCGGAATTATGACTTTCCATTACCTCTGACTCATAGATCTACGGTTACCTCGCATTAGTTTAGTAAAAGAATTCACATTTTCTGCTAACTATAATAATGGTAGGATTGTTTCTCGACTCTGTGTTTTGTTGTATGTAATCTCCTCTCTGTTTCTTTGGTTAAATAGATGAGTTATATTTATTTCGTAGTCAATAGTTTTCTGCACACCCGGGCTTGTCGCGGATAAATAATAACAGTCTCATGAGTCGATCTTCAACGTTGCTATACGCGATCAGTTAGAGATCAGTCCGGGGATGGGTAGCCATCCATTACATACCAAGTTCCCTCCCAGCCTTGCAAAGCACGTTAAGACCTTGATCTGTCATTTGTAAATCTTTGACAGTTGCTACGGGTAGTCAGAAGCCCGAAAGACTAACAACTAGTGTTACCAAGGAGTATAGTATTACCCAGTAATCCAGCTGCACACGGTTACGATGGAAGCCGACCACAAAATCATAGTTGGAAAAGGGCTAAGGCAAATAGATAGTGTTTTACTTACCCGACTCGCCCATTTTATCTGAAGAGTTAAGCAGAGCTGACCTACAGAAGATACATCCACATTTTGCCACGTAACTATGTTTTAAGTCCCTTATAATAGAAGACGAGTCTATTGCCATGAACTAGGTACAAAACGAGTCCTTCTTGCAGTAACAAGCTCACCCATTGGTCGCCGTGGCTGGCACTCGCCAGGCGGTCGCTAGCCGGCGCAGGGAGCTCGGCGCCGAGGGGGGGGAGGTCCAGCTCGCGAAACACGCTGCGGATGATGGGCCGCACGTCCGCGCATATCGACCTGGAACAAATGACAAACTTGTTTTAAGGTCCTGTATTCACAACTTACGCGATGAGTTCCAATCGAGGATTTGCGTTTGATTCTTATGTATGTCCAGTTCGTAATAATAAGCTTGCCGGCTCATACACTTTGCCCCCTCTTTTGGGAACACAGGTGTCGTTATTATTAATCTGTTCTAAAAATTTAAGTCATTATTTGGAGTCTGGTTGTACTTTAATTTTATAATAAATAACTACTGGAAAATTATACATCAATATTTCTACTAACCTTTTCTCAGGTATCAAGGGCAAGGTATCCATTACTCCCCATATACCAACACAAAAATACTTATTAATACAAACTGATTCAATACACAAATCTACTATTCAAAAAGGTAAATAAATAAAAACGGGCTTTTGTAATATTTTATTTACGCAGCTATGACAAAAGGGACCACAGCGCCTGACATTGACGGTTACATTCTGAAATCGAATAAAAACTTTATTCAATTCACAAATGAGGTTGGGACTTGAATTATTTGCGGACCAGAGACGTATGGAGTTGAACCTGTTTTTCCCGCCTCATTGAAGCCGTGGCGGAGCTACAGAGTGTGACGTAGGTCGTACAACACTTGGCAGCAATATTAGATTTTGCTCTGATCTGAAGTACTGAAAATGGAAATTGATTTCTGACGATTGATCGGCTTATGAAGCGTGACTTTAATACCGACATTTTCACGAACTTTACTCATCTCTGCCTTCTCAGAATAGAGATGTATTATCTCAACATGAACGATGTAACCAAGATTTTGTAAAAATATTTTGATTGAAAAGAGTGTCCATGGAGTTTCTTGCCCATTCTTCTCCATAGAGATCTACGCATGGAATGGGCAACTACAGTGCTTTTACATGTTATTATGCCTTGTGTTTGGGACTGTAGCTTCAACTTCTTTGTTTTTCTGACATACAAAAGTGCCTGTTATGGTCTAATTGAAATAAATACTTTTGAGTTTTGAGACATGTTTTGCAGCACAGTGATCTTTATAGCAGTAGATACAAGGTTCATAACAGGTTGCTGTTACAAATGAAATAGTTTTAGTGACAACTAATGTACGTCTTTTGTCTATGTTTTGTATGTACAGCACATAAAGCAGGTCCCTACTTTATCATACCCAAACAAAGACAATAATTAGCAAGAAGTGAGGAATAGTTACTGAGACAGTTACATAAATTATGGAGGTCTCGTTCGGTTTGATAAAATGTATAATTAGCACAAATAGTAGGGATGGAATGGACGGAAAGTTAAATGTGACAGTAACTTGAAGCATTCACTAGGACGTACTAGTTACCTACTTAATATTTACTGTGTACTTACCTGAGATTTACTGTCAAGCTAGGAGTTACAGATTACAGAAGTTTTGGTATTCATGTCACAACTACCATTACTAACAGTATATGGTCTACGTCTGAAATAAATGTATTTTATTCTATTCTATTGAAACTTAAATTCGAGGCCCTGTGAAGGTAATTTAACCGACCAGGACTTTGAGCTGGCCTATTTCGGAGTTTCAATAGAATAAGAGGCCAGCTTAAACAGGTTTTGTTAAAAGTAACATACGACCTATTGCACAAAATACTCAAAACTGCATTGACATGGTCGTTAATTCTTCAGAAATACACCTAGATAATGAATCAAGAAGAGTTTCTTCAAAAACATTTATTTTCACTGTAGGCGTAGGTTATACTTGTTTATCAATTTTATGTCGTGAGAGGAATCCAGTATAATCACAGATATAGAGAGACCTGTAGGATACTCTGTTATACGAGTGTAGGCACTCGTACACACGATGAGAAACAATTTTTTCACTTCATTTTATAACAACCCACTAATGTGTCGATTTCTAGATTCGATGTTTTTTAATGCTTTGGACACCTAGAGGTTAGCCTGCATTAAACAAGTATTTTGTCATTAAATTTATATAATTAAAGAAGTTTTAGAAAAAAAAAAAACATACGATTTCGTTTTTCTTTCGTCTGCTAATGCGTAGTCTGAACAAAAAATAACAAACTTCGGTTAATCACAATCAATAAACGTCATAATTATTTAATCCCTTGAAACAATACCAGCTTACGTAATTTATTCTATCCATTAGTGAATCATAAATCACAATGAGAAGGTTCTTGCAATACTGTAAATTAATGATGGTTGATGAATGATGAACGGCGGGTATACTCCGGCCTCTATCGGAACAAGATGAATGGCTATTATTATAGATGCCCAATGCCAGGTTTACACGAGGCTAGGTTTTGAAGCTGAAACTTCTATAATCTTGGTAACAGAATAATTTATTTATTTTCAGGCATTATTCCGTAGAACAAAAACATCGTCCACTGTAACCTTCAGCATTACGGGTAGACTTCCACAGGCTTCGGATTCCTTTGACGTTCAAGTAATTGTACAGTCCCGTCTAATTATTACGTCGGAATAGAACACGTCGTTAACTCAAAAACCCTTTGTTTATCCTTTCATATTCAACGAAACAGCTCTCGGTTTGCCTTTTTCTTTTGTGGTCAGAATTTGAGGATCAGTTTTCTGATTTAGGTCGTTTTTATTATTGTCAGTTGTCAGGTTACTTTAGTCCCGTGTCCTAAATGTGAGTGAGAATACGCGATCGCGGTTGGTCAGTCTGTTTCAAGGCTCGTTCATAGCCTGAGACCGAGCAGCGCACAAAGTCGTAGCTACAAAGTATCAGTCTACCAATCCTATTCGTACGCCCCTTTAGAACAAACGTTATGCTACAAGCCGGAAGGTACAGACAACTTCCTAATGGCTTTACTTCACTTTTGATGAAAACTCCTTCTAAAATGAACCCTCTCTGTGATTGAAACTGTCTGTTTGTCATGTTAGTCTTAAAACAAAACAGACGTTGACTGCAAGGGATCCTTAAATATATAGTAGTCTATGACATAGATTAATATACCTTTCTAGATGGGTAACTTCGGCTTCGCTCGAGGTCGCAATAGTGCTGCCGTGTAGTGGTTGCTTCATGAACTAAAGCTACTGCACTACATAAATAGTTATATATAGTCTATGGGATCAGATCTCTGTGTGTATACTGAAACATGACTATAAAATTATTTTGTATCCAACAACAACTTCGTAGTATGCACCGAAATAAAGATTTGTGATAAAGTACGGTATAACGAGCAAGTAGCAGTTGGTGTTGATACCCCGCGTTTACACAGAGGCTGGTGTATAAACATGTAGGTATGTATTCTACTATTTTACTTAGGAGACACAACATGTGTTGTCGCTGAGAAATAAAAAACCGGCCAAGTGCGAATCGTACTCGCGCATGAAGGGTTCCGTACCATCTTAGTATGCGAGCCCCCTTTAATTTATTTTTATCAATTTTTATTATAGCTTTCTTATAGGTTTTCCTGTAATCTATATAACAAAGAACTAACTTATGTTAAAATGTAATATAATGTTTTTTAAAAATTTCGGCCCTGTTGTTTTGGAGTTAAGGGGGGGGGGGGGGGAATGGTCAAATTTCGCCTATTTTCTTAAATGATTTCAAAACTATTTATCATAAAATTATTTTATGAAAAATATTTAAGATGCTCACAGTGAGCCCTTTCATTTGGTAAAAACGATATAGCAAAATATTTTTTTTCTTTTTCTAGTTTACTCCTAAAAGTGGCCCCCATGTTTTAAATTCATTAATTTACTCGTAAGTTACACGTTCGTCTTTGGGTCACCAACTTACATAATTCTGTGTACCAAATTTCAACTCAATCGGTCCAGTAGTTTCTGAATAAATTCTAACAGGACGCTGTGACAGACGGACAGACAGACAAATACGCGAGCGATCCTATAAGGGTTCCGTATTTTTCTTTTGAAGTATGGAACCCTAAAAAAGATGTTGAGACTTGTTGTAAATAAATCTTGTCAACAAGGTGAACAAAATAACATAAATATGTATGTAACCACGTGTTTTATGCACGGCATTTTGACGAGAACACTTGTCGAAAACAAGTAACACAACTTGTATAGTTGTAAACGCAGTGATAGTCTGATAGTCCATAATAAGGTTATTTTTCACTATTAACGAACATACAATCAGAAAAACCTTGCTATTGACTTGAAGCGCTTTATAATCGTTTCAATAAAGATAGCTTAATATTTCCTGATGATCTGGCAAGACCTCTATTTACACCATTATGACCGTTGTGCATATTACGCCTAAGTCAAATGAATAATTTTATCATAAAAATACACATAAATATGGTATGTGGTATTGCGTCCTCTCATATCCTCGTCCCCATTTTATTATTGTGAACAAACACGACGTGAAGTAGGACAAACGAAATATTCAAGATGTTCTGTAGATCCTTATCCCAGTTCTTGAAAATACTCTCACATGAATAACGTTCCTATCGTAAAATCCAAGAGATGTTTCGTAGAAAGATTAATTAAAATACAAAAAATATATTTCAACTTTTTGTTTTCTTGAATAAGTTACAATACGGTGGCTTCATTACAATAATAAATAGCAGAAAGTTGAAGCTGCCTACATAGTTGGTTGGATACTTCAGAGCCGGGACGTGGAAACTTCAGTTCCACAGCTCTTGGCAACTTCACAAATAAATTAACTCCTGAAGCTGTGGGAGCAACAAATGGTGAAACATTTCACTTATGAATAACTCATTACAAGTTTTTTATGAACACATACATTTTATCTCTTGACAAGCCATCTGATGGGATTTTTCATGGAAAGAATGGGAGAACTTCATCACCAATTAAACTCGCTCTGAGGATGAATTAAAAAAAAACCTTCCTTTATTTCAATGAAGTTTTGAACGTCTCTTTTTTATTTCATACGAAAGGAAAATCTTTCTTCCATTACTTAGGAACAGTTTATATGAAGACAGTTGCTGGTTCTGAAGTATGTAATCATCCCTACGTAAGCCAATTTACTTGACAAAGGCAACAAGTCCTCAAGTTTTGTCAGAATTTGCCTTCATGTTCATGAAGCGTAATAAGAAGTTAAAACAAATAATACCTTACAAAAGAAAGTAAGGGCAGCAATGGCGACTGCCGTATAGTAGATAGCACAGAAGGCTCTCGGTAAGTCGTCTGTCTACTGCTTCTGTCTCTTTCACTCGCACTGTCACTGTTAACTGCTTCGTTGGTCTAGATGTCGTATCACATACTCCTAAGTATGAGGCCCTGGGTTCGACACCCAGGTGCAGTACTAGTGTTAATAGGTTTTTTCATTAGGAGCATTCTCGGAGTCTAGATTTGTACCCGTTTGAAGGCAACGCTCACCCTACATTTATCAATAAGCTGCCTCCTTTTAAATGGGACTTAAACAAAACTGGAGAAATGTGGGTGTACTATGGTACACCTCTGTCTAACCTGTTTTAAATATAGGTTTGATGCTACGATATGTTTTCACTGCTATTTAGGCAGTTCATTTGCTTGCCAGGACCCGTCTATCCCAGTGTCGCTTAGATGCGGGTACTTACACTTCCTACATACTACATACCTTGCTTGCCCGTGGGCAGTGCCCTTTATATTCACCAAACTGTTGTCAAGATGCTCCTGATCGGTGGTCGGTTCTTCAACAATTTTATTTTTAACCCCCGACGCAAAAAGAGGGGTGTTATAAGTTTGACCGCAATGTATGTGTGTCTGTCTCTGACACCGTAGCTCTTAAACGAGTGAACCGATTTAGATGCAGTTTTTTTTATTTGAAAGCTGGTTTCTTGGTGATGGTTCTTAGATACGTTTTATCAAAATCAGTTCATCCATTTTAGACATGGGGGTAAAAGTGGTGATGAATAATCGAATATTTTCAAATATACCCAAGTGGGGTATCAAATGAAAGGGCATGATGTGTATATTACAACTAGACATGTTTGTTTGTTTTGTTTGCCATATTTTATCAAAACCGGCTCAGCCATTTTATTGACTTTTCAAGTGTTTGTTCGCTTTTCTTTGTTGCGATGAGGGTTTTTTAAATTTTAAATTTAATTTTTATATTATAGTAGTTAGAAACGCTACGCACTTGTTCTGTCAGGCGCATTCGATTCAAAAGTATTTGTCGAACAGTAAAGCAGACTAGTAGCAATAACTACACAAATTCGGCTTGTGACGATCAGCAGTCCATTCGACATCTCAACATCATCATCATCCACAGCCTGAATTCACCCACTGCTGGGTATAAGCCTCTCGTTGCTTGTGCCGAGCTCCACGCTCCTGTGCACGCCTCGTCCAGGATATTCCCGCAATGGCAACAATAACGTCTGCCCATCTATTCGGCATATACCGTCGCTGAATCATGTTCTAACTCACTCAGCAGTTCGAGCTAAGCCGAGCGCTTATTCCTGAAAGTACTATTTATCTAACTACACTGCATACATTCAGTATTGCCTCTTTTGTTTTTTCGAATTAGGTCGTACCGCACAAGTGTGTAGTTCGCCTAAGATTTAAATTGTTAGATTTATTGCTTATGCATTGAAAAGAGCAAGCTCACATTGCTCACACATCACACATGGCGTTTCCATAGCGACTGAGACATAGTGCGTGTCAAAGGGGTCAAAAGGAAACAAAAACACGCCAATCACGTGCTAGGACGAATCGTAACTATTTATATCTTTGTAGAAGACCTTTTTTTGAATAACGTTCTTCAGGGGAAGTTCTACCACTGTTAATATTCACCAAGCAGTGTTGCAATGTTCCGATTTGAAAGTTTGTGTATGGTATGTATGAGAGTCGATGTATTGCAATGTGCCCTTTGGCTGTGGTTACAATTTACTATCAGAAGTATCATAGTCATCCAATAAGTAGATTGGAAATCTAGTAATTGGATGACTATGATACTATAACTATTTAATGAAATAGAATATGCCAGGTCATGTGGCGACGGTTTCTGCTTACCTCATGTGTGAAAGGCGTAATTGTTTACTTTCTCATCGATAGTATAGCGACCATGATGTCACAGGATATAGAATTTATATTACCAATAACGTACCAACGGCGATAAGAGTTGTGTTGGCTGTACACTCTCACTCGCCTACCTCGCAGTGTCTCGGCGAGAGTGTATAGCCACCTTTGTAGTTACATCTTTGATACTAACATTATTATTGGGCGAAACTTATTGTATGCCCTAAAATATAAAGAGAACTTGCTATTTGGCAATGGAACGCTAAAAATCGATTCACTTTTAACAAAGACTACTACTTCGTCATATTTTCCACTGTAACTTTCCTGGGAAGCAATAATTAAAAGAAACTAAGTGGGATTACTTCCGCGCCAGTAGGCCACCACTACACTAACATTTCTTTATTTTCCGTCCGACTTGTTCCACTGAATTCCATTTATGCTTTAATTTGCGAACTATTCAGTTGAGACATTTGATACTTTTATTTTATAAATCAATTTGCAAGTAATGTGGACTAAGTGCAGCTAAACCACAGTGAGCGACTGCTCTTGTATAAGTAAAGTCCAGACTACGAGGCATCATCATTTTCTCTATTTTAGCGGCGTAGCGTTGCTACAACGTTGTAGCAGTCGCTACGCTTTCGTAACAGTCGCTCCGCTTTCATAGCAGTCGCTACGCTTTCGTAGCAGTCGCTACGCTTTCGTAGCAGTCGCTCCGCTTTCATAGCAGTCGCTACGCTTTCGTAGCAGTCGCTACGCTTTCGTAGCAGTCGCTACGCTTTCGTAGCAGTCGCTACGCTTTCGTAGCAGTCGCTACGCTTTCATAGCAGTCGCTTCGCTTTCGTAGCAGTCGCTACGCTTTCGCAGCCGTCGCTACGCTTTCATAGCAGTCACTACGTTTTTATAGCGGTCTCTACGCTTTCGTAGCAAATAATTGAAATATTTTTTTGCAGCCGCAGTGATAACTTAAAAAAATAACCAATGAATACAATTGTAGAACTAAACTATCAGCTACAGCTACAAATTATCATTATTTCGTCACCATAAAATTTTATTGCATTCCAGCCAATATTTGACGACGCCTTTATAGTAACACCAACGAGATAAGATTCAACTAATCTGCCGTTTTTTCAACGCCAGATTAGTTGAATCTTATCTCGTTGGTGTTACTGCTTCCATTAAGTTTTAAATGCCGTGATTAAAGGATTATGGTGTGATTAAAGCTTACATTGATAATTTGAATCAGTCTATTGAATGAATGGGCGACAGGATTCTATGATTTGGTAACAGTTGGCCTTGTTTATTTATGACCGGTCAATGTAGCAGCGTTTTACTTGACATTATTAATAATTTAATGTATTAAGTGATGTTTATGCAAATCCATGTTTTCATTCAAATTCTTCGTTTGTTTACCTAAACTAATATCAATTTTGTCTGTGTGTAAATTAAATCGATTTCAATATGAACAATCATATTTTAACAGTCATATTAATGGTGTGAAGATGTAGCACAAACTGAACTATAAAGGAACAAAACCACATAATTTGTTTACATGTTTGTAAACTGAATCAGGAACGTAGTATATAGCAAGTATGTCTCGTTATCACGATCTGCATAATAATAGTTTCATGTCGCAGAGAATAATGTAGTCAGTCCGCAGATAGCAAAACTGTAAGACCGACTGTTCAAGGCTGCGTCGTGTTGGACCCATGTCTCTTTGAAAGCCTCCCTATTTCTAGGGATTTAAAGTGACGAGAGACCTAACTACCTAACAATGCTGTCAGTAATAAGTACGGTCTAAAATAGTCAAAATGGCTTCCACCCGTAGCTTCATTTTTTACAATTTCTTATAAATAACAGCTTTTGACCGCGGCTTCATTCGTGTTAATTTAGATTTACACAATCAATTCGGGTTGTACTCTGCTTGTAACAATATAATTCAATCATGATTTGAAAGACGCGTAGCGCCATCTATTATCATAAGAACGTTATTTTAGTTTTCCTCGGGAACAGTCCTTTTTTCGGGATGAAAAGTACCGTTTGTGTACACCTGACAACGTATAAGCAAAATTTTAGGATAATCGGTTCAGTGGTTTAGGAGTAAAAATGTAACAACAAACAAACTTACTTTCGCATTTATAATATTAGTTAGGATAGGATTAAGATGTGTTATTCTGATGTATAAGTTATCTATTACTGTACGGTTTTATTAAATCCGTTCAGTAGTTTTCGCATGAACTAGTAACAAACATCCATCCATCCAGTAAGTCTAGTAAGACAAGATGATAAACATCAACCGTGTATCGCTCACAAAACTTATCAACCAAGCAAAATTATTGCACCCTTAGGAACAGATTCTTCCCATATTCATAGCCGAACCAAAGACTATGCATAAATAAAACAGAACCTTCCTAGTTGTCCTCTCCGATAGACAAACACTGGTGGGTCACACCTGAGCCCTGCCGCTCTGTGGGGAACGACGAGCGTTCCAAGTAAGCGTAAGTTATACCTTCAGCGTCCAGGGGACTTGTTTGTTTGGGCTTATTACGGTATGCTCCTTGGGGGAGCGAAAAATTTGTACAAGAATTTGCGATATTAAGTAAGTTCTCATATAAAGCAAAAGCGAAGTTCTTCCTATGGATAATTATGAGATTATTTTCTAGGTCACAGGTAACTGGCACATTTACCATAATACCACGGTACATAAACATACTAATTCTATTTTAACAGTTTAAACATGAAAAAGTGTTTTGAATTAGAAATTGTCATTGGAAGGTTGGGATTTTATTTCATTCACTGAGGTAGATAGTCCATGTACCCCAGTGAATGCTTGTAAACTATTTAGCATTTTTTAATCTGATCCTGCTATTATCAAAATTCTTTGTCTTTTTTCTTTGAAAGGCCTTTTTACCTAAAAGTGCTTCGAAAAACCTATTCAGGTAAACATATTGTCAAATCTCGTGATGTCATGAATGGCTATTGTACTAGTATTGGTAAACTCGCGGGTAAATGGGGTACCCAAGCCAATCATAACGGCTTACGTTGGATTTGACGACAGAATATGTAATTTCAGACGAAGGATTTGAAAAGGAGGTTTATTAACTACCTAAAGTAATGCTTGGGCAGAAATCCAGATTCCACGCTGGTTTGTGGGAAATTACTGATAGAAAAACCTAAAAAAAAAATGTTTGATATTGGAATCAAACCCAAAACATCACGCTCAACTGTAATACCTTTACCGGCTTTTATTAGCGTTAAAAAAATCAGTATCGAAAATCGTCTATTTACAGCAATTGAACATTACCTCCGTCGTTTGTGAACAACCTCGATACCTCAAAGCCGAAATCATAACGCAAAGGATGAAAAGTGCTAAAAATGGGATAAAAGAATACACATAACGAGCTACCGTAAAGCCACGAAAACGACTCGTTTTCACATGTGAAGTGTAGGTATATTTATCCACTGTTTCATATTGATTTTCCATTATGAGATAAACGCAAATTCTGGTGTTTACAGGACTCCTAACATATTAACAGAGAAATTGGTCTTGTTCTCTGTTTTTATGAACAAAAAAAATACATAAAGAAAATCTTGAGGTACTTGTTTTAGTAATAAAAGCAATTGCTTTTGTAAACATTTAGCTTTATTTTCTCTGTACATCTTGGTACTTTAAGAGAGTTAAATCGTAATAATGTTTGCAAATAACTGTTATTATGTCGTGCAAGGTATGTCATTTACTCGGGGAAGTAATTCCTCGACTGAACACGCAGGTTGAGGGGGCTGGGAGGGGGTACGAGGACAACCTGTCATTATGGCAGATGGATATGTCAAGAGTCAAAGCATTGATGTACATACAAAAGTCCACGAGTATCTAATGGATTGAAAGTGGAACGGAAACTTAGGTGTATTTTCTCGTCTGAAAAAGCTTGCAAAGCGAAAATGTAAAAGTTTTGAGTCTGTGATACTTTGTTAGCAAGTTTTTTCTTATGACAGAAGATATTGCTGCTAGTCTCAATCGTCTTGCATAACAAAGCAATAAGGAAAAAAATAAACAAGCAATATGTTTGCGCGGCGCCGAATATATCGTCATCTCAAATCAAATGTCATCTCATTTGTGAACACCCTATGTCTGACCACTCGGAAAAAACTCGTACATCATTAGAGGAAATTGCTTTCATTTCTCGGAAAGTATTGTGTGATAATAACATATCAAATCTGATCTGGGACAAAGGAACAATAAAAGAGACTACACTCGATGTAGTGTTGTTTATTTGTAGTTTACTGCAAATAAAAAATTTCTCGGTCAAAAACAGTCATATCCGACTACTCAGTGGTCGTTTTATGTATCTAAGGCCGAATACAACCTCTAGCGATACGACTTGTGCGAATACCGTCGCGGTAAACCGTGGCGTGCTGTAATTTGTTTCATTTATTTTTTCAGCATTCGCTGTCACAACACGCGTGTTGCTTGGCGCAAGTGCAAGTTGCCAGTGAACGATCCCAAAATATCTTCACACATTTGAGTGAGAAGAATAGCTATATACAAGAAGACGTAGCTGTAATAAATTGCCGTGTTCCGCCAGGGTCACCGGCCACTGTTTCAATCAACACGTCTCCACTCGAGGGGGTGATTTATGGCGCAGACTTCACCAAGTCACTCCTCACTCCCCGTCCTCCCTATTACCTCCCTGGTACATGCAATTAACTTGTAATTAACGATTTGCTCGTTTATTTGCTTCAGAGATGATTACAGTAACATGATCATGCTTAGTAGTCTTGAAACGTTTTCTAAAGATTCTATCTTAAAAACTGACGGAGGCTTTACCTCCAATATTGAAAGGCTCAATTCTATGATTCAGTATATTTAGAACTCGACTTAACATTAAGCACTTCTTAAAAATAACCTAAGGGCGCGGTCAAATGGAGAGGTATTAACTAATTATATAATTGCAGCTATTTCATATTGATGTACGAGGTTACCGTGAAATGGTAACATATTAGCTATCTAGTTCTAGTTCTCAGGTTATAACCACTGCTGCTGCATCTACATCCGCTAGCCTTTGCGAACTATGTTGGGGTCATTTGCAGTCATTGAAGGTTATTTCACTGAGCTAACGACGACATCCTAAGATTGTGTTTTTTTTGTGTCGCTGTTGTGTAAACATTTCATCACGCCTTATAATCCCGGAAGGGCTAGGCAGAGGTATACCCAACCATTACACCCACATTTCACCAGTTATGTTTAAGTCCTGCTAGCCTATTGCCATCGACCGGGCACGAATCCAAACTCCGTTACTGCTACTGAGAAATTCCTGATGGAAAAACCTGAATCCAGGACCTCATGCTCTACAGTTGCGTTTACGACCACTAAAACAACGAGGCAGTACTAAACGATAGTTGGTCAGAGAAACGAGTGACGTGCTGCCAGCTCAGCGCCAAGATATTCGTGCATTTAACCCTTTTGGCCCTTTGCTGACTTGAACGACTTTCAGTACAAACAGCTTTATAAAAACTAATAGTTATGACTACACAGATGAGTGTGACAATTAAAGGCAATTTTATGAACATCATGCTAATAAATTACATCATTAAACTATTTTGGTCTGAAAAAGCTTTCGAAATTTTAATAATCTAGAGCGATATTAAACCTTATTATAATTTAAGCCTCGTTTTACCCATTATTCTCAGTAATAAGCGATATTTACGTGACGTGCTTTTAATTTTTTAAACATTATTTGTTATTTTCATATGAAATGTAAATAGCCTGATTATTTCGTTCTATGTAAAGTAAATGTTTTCAAAAGCACTTACAAATTGTTACAGAGTGGCCACCTATCGGTGGTCTGACTGCGGCAAGGGTAGCTTATTTTCACAAATCTATCTATGCATTGTAAAAGGTCCCGATAAGAACCGCCGTGGCCTTGTTCGAATGCCGAGGGTAGCTTAACATGGTCTCTTTCACAACATATGTTAACATCACACCTGTACCTATGGTATATCCGCATTACACTAGAGCCATCAACTGGGCACTTCTATCGTGGAAATCCTGATGAAAACAGCACTAAACCAACGAGGCAATCGTTCGCGATGTCTTGAAATGACAAAAACAAATAGCCATCGTGACGACGACCCCATCCTGACAATATGGCGGAAGATTCGCGTTAAGTACATACACTAAAGTTAACTGTCGCACTTTGTCGTCGTTATAGCTCCCGTGCAGTTGACCCCGTGACCTTCAATGTATCTCCGTTTGTGGAAGAGACCCTTTGAAGTACTTGTGAGTAAGAGATCTCATTACCTTTGAAGTACTTGTGAGTAAGAGATCTCATTACCTTTGAAGTACTTGTGAGTAAGAGATCTCATTACCTTTGAAGTACTTGTGAGTAAGAGATCTCATTACCTTTGAAGTACTTGTGAGTAAGAGATCTCATTATCCCTCGTTTTATTTTATAGTAATGTCTGAGTAAAGGAGACCATTTTGTTGTTTGAAGTAAGTTAGTTATTACTTGTTCTTATAAATATTTCTGCACAAATTGTGTAGAGGCAATTTATGCAGATTTTAGAACTGGTACTTACTGATATCTGGTAGATATATACAAAATGCTAAGATTACACGTTTTTTTAGTAGAAGCGGCTTCATATCTTGCTTAACTGGCAGAAGGGAGTACAAGAAGAAGATATTTATTCTATTGATGTGAACCTTAGTTATTCGCTACATTTATCAACATCGTAAAATTACTTGGCAACGTTTACCCATCGTAAAACTAAAGTGATCTATTCAGAAAGTCTAATAACAGCAATATTGTGAACAAACATGAGTGCCATCGCAATACACAAACGTTACCATTCCCTACTAATATCTTCCTACGCCTAGGGACGCTTCAATATCAAACTAACAGCAGTCCATTTGTGAAGAGCATTTAGCAAATTGTTTCCTTTCCGCTGTTATCTACAAGATACGCAACTTGCTAAACGATGGGGTTGTAACGTACGACTATAGTTATTGATGTAGATACCGAGAATACGTCACAGGGGAAGCTGGTATAACATGGGCGGAACGGTAAACAAACTAGCAATGTTTTTTTACGGTGGCATTTATTTTTTAACGCTGCTGTGTCTGCAGGGTGCTTGATAAGGGTTTTCTTTGGGGATGTAAGTTAGTCAGACATGTGAAAGACATTTTATTTAAGTAGGTAATATTTCCAACATTTATTATCATAAGTAAGAATGCAATGTTCATATTTGGAGCAACAACACATGCTGGCATAAAAGTGTTCACAAAATCCAAGCTCACACAAAACAAGTCATCTATCATGGCATCATAATTTATTCCTCTACACTTCACCATAAAACAGCAGACAGTATAATTATCATTTATTTTAACCGGCCTGAAGCCAATCTTTCATATTATGCCACACCGCACCGAGGCCCTAGCACGAACGCGCAAAGAAAACATATCGTAAATCCTATAGCAATTTTTCAACAAACAGAATTAGCATCGCCCATAGTTTTTATTTTTGTTTAGTCTACTGTCTGTCTACTATCCCACTGTTGGGCTAAGGCCTCTCACAAGTCAAACAAAAGCTCTTGTTCCACAACTGATATTTATAAAGTTTAAAAACTAAGTATGTGCGAAGCGAGGTAAATTGTTCGTACTTACGTTAAGTTAACTACGTGCGCTCTTGCTAGGCTTAGGGTACCGAGCCGTGATACCGCGTGTCACAGGGCCCATCTGTCATTGTCCTGACTTCCGCCGCCCGCGAGCCGCCAGGCCAAAGGGACGCCATTTCCTCCCCTTTGTGATCACGTAATGTATGGTGTTTACCATTTGTATGAGCCTTTGTGTTCTAGCCAAAATAAAGTTGATATATTTCTGCGTAATAGCCATAGACTTGCTTCCTAAGTAACATACAACTTAGAATATTATCGTACTTCTTATTTTGTCTGTTGACGGAGAAATTCACCAACGAAACTGAACGGGATCCGCACTTGTAAACCGCGTCCAAGACCTCTTAGTTTGATAATTGTTATGGCATATTGACACTGACAGCTCTTGTACAGCATTCCGATGTGCTGATCACGTTCAGTTTTATGGCTGATTCGCTCTAAGAAGCATTACATATTATTATCCGTTGAGTTTTCACTACGTTTGTAAATGAGAGACATATACTGTTCAACAGTGAAAGTTTACGTAATAGTACATAGCATACTATGACTACAGCTTCAACAAACTCTCTGAAGTAAATAGGTTTGCGAGAGCTCCTATCTAAATCAGAATCTCTATAAAGATATCGACAATAGGTTCCCTAAGATCGACTGAAGCGTATGTAGCGAAAACAACCTAACGTAAGTTCACGACCTCGTCGTAAAATGTAGCGTCTAATCGAACAAATTGGTATTATAATTTGATTAAATAACGTAAATCAATATTATGGGACATTCATTGGAGTCAATTACGTGATCAGATTCTTGCTTACAAAAAAATTACGGACGTCTACGTCTATGTTTATGTTATGTGGGCTATAAACAGTTTTATGCGATGTGGACTTTTTGTTTATCGATTTTGTACAATCAACAGCCACCATATAATTACACACTTGCACCTGATTTCACTTAATACCATTAAACGCGTGTATTTAAAACAACATTTTATTTCTGTCAAATGATTGCCAGAAGTAGAACGATGTTTTAAATACGTTTAGAGTTATAAATATTTAGTTATTTGTGTCTCCAGCGGGCCATAGTTACATTCAGCAAGAGCCCCCTTTACACTTAGGTGCGCCCTTTTGCCGCTCCGAATGCGCACTGCACTGTAGGTTTTCCTTTCGCCACCGACATCTTCAAACGTTCACTATTTCTTTCTGGATTTGTTTCATGCGCTATTGATTGAGTGACTATTGAAGGCAGACTAATGACTCTCCACAAAACTGGATGTTGCAATTATACTAAATTATTACCTATACAATTTTGCCCTAACTGTTCTATTGAAACCATTTTCAAATATTCAGTTACCATTGAGTAATATATTCAAATGCTCGTAGCTCGCAATAGCACGGTTCTGTGCCGCTGTATCGAATAGCCGGCAGCGTTGAAAATGTGTATATTTACCTTCTACCATTACGCTGCAATTATACTACCCGCAGGCCACAGCCCTCTGCCCACTGCCCAATGTCCACTGCTCACATTCACTGGCCACTACTACGAGTATTTAATAGTGGAATGAATAGAGCGCCAACTTTGTTTATTTAGCTTTCGTCGAATAATACTGATATACTTATACGAGTTTCCTGGCTTCAAAGTTACGTGGTGTGTTTATTTAAATTTAATTTAGTATTCCAGGTACACTTTGTTTGAATTTGAGACTGAGCTGGTACAAGTTACTAATGAGTAGAGTACATTAAAATATGCATTAATTGTTACGTTATCGCGTTACTTAGTTTTTTTCATTGTAAAGCGAAGTTCCAGTTACTTAACTCGCTTTTTAATAAATTAAGCCTAATTCAAGCCTTTTTATTTTGATAAGTGGAAATGAAAGGTTAAATATGGGCACATCCATTTTAGAGAGACTGCCACACAAGTGCGAGTGACGGAGACGACGGTCTACACAGACAAGCATATTCTAATACTGAATGTGACATATAACGGCTGTGTCCAGTATACACAGTTGGTCAACTAAATAATTCAATGGCCGATTCAAACTTTGGGAAACTGTTTTAGTGAGATACGTCGCGGTAGAGGGACTGAAATAACTAAACAATAATCCCCAAAGTCCTGCTGTACCTTCGATGGATAGTTTGAAACAATAACACGTCGTGGGTGCGATACGTGAGACATAGTAGCAGCGGTATCGCACAACCGGGGCCGAGCCGCATACGGTCCGGCGGCGGGCGGAAGCAGATACCGAGCCGCAACTATCGCTGGGGAACTAGTACGAACCGGGCATCAAATGAAATATGCAGAAGGTAATCATTGGCAAGGAAATTGGTACTGCGACTGTACCGATATCTATTCATTTGTTAAGTTTTGGAGTCACGAGTTATTTTACGCTTGCTTTGAAAATTGAAAATTATTTTGGAGAATATTACATGCATCACTGATAAAAAAAATGCTTTTATGCACCGAAAAATACGCTAATCGGAAACTGCTCGTAGCGAGGCGAGTGTTTTGATGCCTGTATGTGACACTCCAACATGTCAAACTGTCTCATAACTTGCTACTCGAATTAAATTCGCTTCAAAATCAGTCATTAGAAGATGCGTTCAAGTTAATTATAGTTGTATTAACAGTGTTGTGGCCCTTCTGTTTCTGAGTTTCCGCGCTCAAGATATATCTTTCGATATATCTGCTATTTTTCTTTTCAGCGTTTGCAAAAGTTAAACCGAGTTAGAAAATAGAACGTTTACAGGAAAAGACAGTTACTTTAAAGTTTGCTGCAAATGCAGGTATCGTTCAGTTATAGTTATATTTTGTTTTCAAACATTTCCTGTCGCAAACAATATTGAAATATCCAACCAATACGGTCTACAAGAGTGACAATTATGGACACTAAAACCGATGAAACTGGACAAAGCGAACAATAGATTTGGATCGTAAAATATTTAGGGGGCGGTCCGATAAGGGTAAGTAATGGGCACGGTTTAGGCCGTAGTTCAAGTCCTATCAATATCAGTTAGTATATAAGCGAGTACATTAATCACCAGCCAATACACCCGTGGAGTACGTGACTATATCGGCGAACGTAAATCTTGTAGGTACTGGAAATTGTAAACGGAATATTCCAATTTTTGGTCAGCTTTTAATCGTGGCTTAGCTCTCGTCGTCGAGATAAATAATATATCTAACTTACTACATCACTCTACAGCCTGTAAACTATCTGTATTCTGATAATATTTCATTGAACAATTTATCCGTTGCTGTGTCAAAGAATGACAAACCAATAAGTACAATTAGGACTATTCCGCTGGCGCCATTACTATCTAAACACACATAGATGATAGAACCTACATGGACAGCACATAACTTTGTTTTTAATTGTTACTAACACGAAAAATCCACATGGTCATACAGGGTTCCGTAGCACTAAACGATATAATAAAAATATTTTAAAGGCTCATTCATTTTATGTTGTATTGTATTACATTCAACAGCAAAACTAAATTTGTTTTTCATAGTATATTAATGAAAAACAAAGTTACTGCTGCAGTTTGATAAAAAGTCCCATACCTCAAAATCTAAACAACAAATCTTATTCAAAACAATTTTCGTTTAAAGTTTTGTCTACGTTCTACAATCCTACATTTTTTCAGAATTTTCCTCCTCTTACTTTAGAACATGGACACACATTTTAACTCTTTGGAAGTGTCTATCTTTCAGACGATGGACTTTGAGGACAAATGGTTTTAGGAACCTCAATGTTATTTTTGAAGACCTATCGATAGACACCCCGCACATATAGGTCTGAGGAAAAAAATGTTTTTAGTCCCGGTTCTATGTATAGGGAGCCCCCTCTTAATCTTATTTTTGTAATGAAATCGTAAAGCGGTTCACAGAATACATCTACCTACTAAGTTTTAACTGTGTAGTCCTAATAGTTTCGGAATAAAGTGGCTGTGACATACAGACGGACAAACAATCTATAAGGGTTCCATTTTTTGCTATTCGGCTACAGAACCCTAAAAACTGCCATATTACCAATAATATTTTACGGATGCCAATATTGTCCGAGAGATAATTAATTCACACGCCGTGGAACACCGATCACTATGTCGTTCGCAAAAGCATTACTGGAATGCAAAAGCGTTTCTGAACGGCATGGGCTGTTCAGAAACACGTACGTAATCCCTCCATTCAGTAGGCGTAGCTTCAGAAATACGACTCCTTTCAAATTCATATTCAGTGAGATTCAGATACTTGAAGATCTATATCTGTCAGTCTTGTAGAAAGAAGGATTACATTATTTGCTACTACGAATGTGTGATCGTTTACGTGCGAAGACATTTTCTTAGGGTGCCTTCAAATTAGAGGCGATATTGAGAAGCATTGCTAGACAGTTGCAGCGCCACTGCCGTGACACGCGCACGTCATTATTGCATAGTGCACCTGCACTTATTAATGTTATCGTTACACGCACTTCTATTTATTTTCTATCCTTCTTCTGTAGAAATTATGTTTCTGAAGGAGGTATCTTCTTGTTGAATTTATAACCGACTATAAATTGAAATAACTCGGTAAACTGATTTTGTTCATTCTTAAGTAATTTTTGAACATTTGATCACTATATTGGCGTATCTTATAAAATTCACCATTATTTTTACAGAATAAAGTTAAGGCACGCTTTCTATTATGTGCTCATTTCTTGTCTTTTCTTCTTTTGCTGTAATAAAATCAACAAGAGTAATGCTGCTTCTTCGTCAGAATCCATCGCGTAACTGAGTCTTGAGACAAACATCACTAAACTACTGAAGCGTTACAGAGGCGCGCCTACTAATTGCGTCACAGCCGAGCCACTGAAGCGCTTCTCTATGGTAGCACCACTGCAACGCTTCTTCACGCTTCAAATTTGAAGACGCTCTTAGTGTTCGAAAGCACTATTTCATATTCAGTTAAATTCGTATTATATTATTATTTGCTTAAAACGTGGAACGTCCTTCTAAAACGTTATTGAAAGTAGGTAGCGTTAAAATTTTATTGAATGGATACCCAATATTTTAGAATTTCACCTTGTTAAACAATATCCTCGAGAAGACAGTTAAATTGTATACACTTTAAAACATTTTGTAGATACACAGCAACAGAAAATCTTCTTTGGTACATACCTAAGCAATTTGTAGTGAGCTGTTTTGAATAATTTAGTAAAAGTAAAATGTGTCTTGTTGTACGTGACAGTATTTTTACGAATACTGCCGAGTTGACTCGGGATTTCTTTGTGAAAGAATTCTTTAAACCTGACCTAGAATACTGAACGGCATACGTAAGTGCGTATTTCTTTATTCGTGCTTAAAAGGCCGTTTCTGCTTTAGTTGAAGGTATTAAGCAGGGTTCCGCACCTCGAGGGCGCCAAAGGGACCTTATTACTATGCTTACGATGTCTGTATGTCGGTTATGAGGTTGTTTCTCAGATTGACAGTGGATCTTTTTACAGATTTTGTTGCTAAGGCATGAATTTAATGGTAGGTTAAGTAGTTTAGAGCATGTATGGGCCAGGTTTCTTTGTTATCTATGGTATTAACTTTGAGCCAGTAAACATATTCTACTGTCCTCCCTAAAATCTAATCATCATCTGCCTAGCCTTTTCCCAACTATGTTGGGGTCGGCTTCCATTCTAACCGGATGCAGCTGAATACCAGTATTTCACATGGAGCGACAGCCTATCTGAACTCCACAACCCAGTTAGTACTTCATTCCCCGTCCGAGCAGTCGCCCTGAGCTGACGTGTTACCAGATTTAATCAATTTTTTTAAACAAATAATATCGCACAACTAGTCCCAAGTTATCGTAAAATATATCTTATAAAAATAGCAATAAAATTGTAACTTGCAACCAGTGCGTAAAAGTGAAAGGCGGCCCGCGCTGCGCGGAGTGTCTGTGCGAGGAGTGCAATCGCCATAGCCATAATTGTTGTCTCTGTCGCCCCGCGCTCGGTATCGACCGCTGTGCGACGACGGCACCTGCGTAAGCGCTGTGCTACGCGAGCGACGTCACTGGCTGCCAGCTACGAAGATACATCTACGAACAACAGCGGTAGCTACTAGTGCTACGCGCCAGCGGCATTACGTCAATAAACTGCGTAAGGAACAGTGAGTCTTAAACCTTCTCAATATGAATCCAAGTCGTACTCCACCGCAAGGACTGTCTGCTTCAGATTCTAACATAAATAGATCTGTTATTAGCAGTTCGGTTACACCTGTGACCAACGTCACAAAGAGAGTTAATTCGAAACGTATTCGACTAGATGATGACGATTACAATACACTTGATATGTTTAAGGATGAGATTAAGGATATGCTCTCAAACTGGATGAAACAGCAAGATAAAAAACTAGAAAAACTCGATAAGGGTCTTTCGAAATTAGGAACTCTCGAAAAAGGGTTGGCCGAAATAAAGACTGGGTTACAAGCATCAAACGATGAAATTGAAAAATCGTTAGGAGAACTGTCAGCACAAATAAAGGACTTAGATAAAAAGATCGATATCCTAGACCGTGACCGGATTCAAAAATTGAGGAGTTGGAAGAAAAAAGTGAAGGGATGGAAAGAACCATTAGAAAGACCTGCATTGAAATAAGAGGCGTTCCGAAGAAGAGAAGTGAGAAGAAGGAAGACTTGCTTAACATGGTTACCAGCCTGATGAAAAATCTTAGGAGTGATTGCTCTACTCAGGAAATTAAGGACATATACAGATTGCCATCAAAGGCGAATGCGACAACATCAGCCGTGGTCACTGAATTTACCAACACCTTTGCCAAAGATAAGTTAATAAGAGAAGTTAAGCAATATAATATCTCGCAACCTGGTAGACAAATTAACACCAGACACCTCGGTCTAGAAGGGCCTGAAATGTCGCTGTTCGTGTCAGACCATTTGACTTCAAAAGCGAAAAGACTCCTTTTTCTTGCTCGTGACTTCGCCAGATCGGAAAACTATCAATACTGCTGGATTGCGAATGGCCGAATTCTCCTACGTAAAAAGGAAGGTGACAAATATACTGTTGTCAAAAGCGAAAACACCTTTCAGCAACTGCGGGAAACCTACAAAGTTGACAATTAATGTCAAGTATAGTATAGCTTTTTTTATAATTACCACACACTGTAAAATGTTACTACACGGGCGTACCCTTATGGTTAAGTTCAACATGATTTCTCACAAACCTTTCTATAACACACATCACTTCAACACACTTGATAACACATACTACACACATGCTTCTCTCACACAACACACCAGAATTAATAGATTCTATATTTTATTAGTTTTTATGATATTTGAGCGATTCGGTATAAATCCATGCAATGTTACAACCCAACCTTTTAATAATTCTCAATAGCTTCCATAAATATCATTAACAGTGAGCTTGATAATATTCAACTAGGTAATTCGTATAGCTGTGAACCTGAAGATTGTCTCAAGTATATTAACAAATCCGATTGCAGTACGAATTTATTACATATTAATATACGTAGTATAAATAAAAACTTTAGCCAACTCCAAGTACTGTTAAATATGACAAAAATTAATTTCGACATTGTTGTTCTGACGGAATGCTGGCTAAGTAAAGTTAATAATCTACCTGTTTTGGACGAATTCGAGTCTCATTCGACTTCTAGAAATACTAACCAAAATGATGGTGTTATAATTTACACGAAACGAGGTCTGCGGGGTTCTGTGTGGGAGCCAACTTTTGAGGGTGGGAATTGTCTTGTTTGTCAGATAGATAAAAGGTTAGCTGTTCTAGCCGTCTATCGCTCTCCATCACTTAATTCAAAAGAATGTTTTGATAAATTCACGCAAAGCCTTGTTAAGACATTTGATAAAATATCGTCCTGTACTAGCGTTGTTCTTGTAGGCGATCTAAACATCGATATAAGCCCAAGTAATAGAAATGACCGGAGCTTAGAATATCTTATGATAAATGCCTCTTATGGGCTCATGCCAACACACCTATTTCCTACCCGACTGGAACACTGCATTGATCACTTACTTCTCAAGTCAAACCTACGTGCAACCACACTAGTTTTGGAATCACATATTACAGACCACAAACCTATCCTCTTGTCTATAGCTAACATTGTTCCACCGCGGAAAATTTGCCAAGTTACCACCCGTCTTGATTATGAAGCCATTATACTTGAGCTTGAAAATACGGACTTTACAGCTATATACCATATTGATGATGTAAACGAATGTATGACCAAATTTATTAATATTATTAAATCAGTTATCTCAAAACATACAAAATTAGTTAAAATACCTAGACAAAAAAGAACAATAAAACCATGGATGACTCCTGGACTTTTAAAATGTATTAAAAATAGGGACAAAATGCATATGAAATCAAAAAAGGCCCCAAATAATCATATTCTAAAGACCACATACAAACGCTATAGGAATTTTTGCAATAACTTGCTCAGAAAATTAAAAGTAGCTTATGAAAAAAGTGAGTTAGAAAAAGCTAAAAATAATCCCAAAAGCATGTGGAAAACAATTAAAAATATCACGAACACACATAAGACAAATGTCAGTGCCTCAGAGCTGATTAAATTACGAGACAACCCTAAATCATCGATTAATGATGTGAATATCTTTTTTAGCAATGTAGGCAAAAATTTGGCTGCAAAAATCAGGTCACAGGCACGTACAATCGCCACCACCACTAATCCTTATCCTCCTTCTCTAGTTCATGATAACTCTCAAATTTCCCCAGTCGACTCTCTTGTAATACTGGAGGTTGATGAAGCAGAGGTAGAGTCTGTCGTACTTCAGTTGCGGGATGATTGTGCTGTGGGATGGGACGGAATATCATCTATACTGCTTAAGAGGAGCCGTCATGTACTGGTCCCACTAATAACGTACCTCTGCAACCGTTGCTTCCAAACTGGTGTATTTCCGGATGCTCTCAAAAAGGCAATAATACACCCTATTCATAAGGGGGGGAACAGAAACAGTGTCAATAATTACAGGCCAATATCAGTCTTGCCAGCCCTCTCTAAAATTCTGGAAAAGATATTAAACAAATGTCTGAAGAGCTTCCTGGACAAACATAAAATAATTGCTGAGAATCAATACGGATTTCGGCAAGGAGTATCGACAGAAGATGCCGTATTGGATCTCACGCAACAGGTCGCTAGAAAGTTAGATAGCAAATTAAAATGTCTGGTTATCTTACTTGATCTTGCCAAAGCATTTGACACCGTTTCTGTTCCCAAACTTATCGCTAAACTGGAACTCATAGGTGTGAGAGGAATACCACTTGAGATGTTCAAAAATTACCTCAAAAATCGAACACAAGTGGTAAAAATTGACGAACACTACAGTGACAAGGAACCAGTAACCTATGGCGTCCCTCAGGGAAGCATACTTGGACCTACACTTTTCCAAATTTACGTTAACGAGCTGTGCAGGATGTGCCTTACCAACTGTAACATCTATGCGTATGCTGATGATACCGCGATACTTGTCTACGGACCTACATGGGACATGGTCAAGGCTACAGCAGAAGATGCCTTGTTCAAAATAATGAATTGGCTTAGTTTAAACCTCCTGACACTCAACTTAAGCAAAACAACATACATCCCTTTCGCAATCCGACGTAACACTGCACCTTCTCATACTTTCTCTGTAATTGCTCACTCATGCGCAAATTTAAACGATCCCTGTGTCTGTCCTGCACTCACCAGAGCTGACAGTGCAAAGTACCTTGGAGTGCAGATTGATAGCGGCCTAAGATGGGACAAACAAATTGAAGCCGTTACCACAAGAACATTGCGCATTATTCACATCTTTAAGTCCCTTAGAGATTCGGCTAATTTTGACACACTGAAGATGGTATATTATGCTCTGTGTCAGTCAGTTCTTGGATACTGCATAACTGCGTGGGGTGGTGCAACCAAAACGAGTATTTTGAGAGTAGAAAGAGCACAGAGAGCTATTCTCAAAGTCATGACTAAAAAACCTTACAGGTACCCGACCACAGAATTGTACTCTGACTGTAAAATTCTGACGGTACGGCAACTCTATGTGCTCAGATCACTTCTCAGAATACATGGCGATTTGCCTCCGCCAAATCCAAATAAGCGAGTAAATCTTCTTCCAAGAACCCAGCACAAAACCACCTTCGCAACACATCAATTCTACACACTAAGTACACACATATACCAAAAAATTAACTCACAAATAAATATTATAAATTTAAACGTACACAAACTTAAGCCCACAGTAACAGAGTGGCTATTACAAAAGGACTATTCCTACACAGAGTCTTTACTCACATACATCGCCTAATAACACAAGTGCTTACTGTCTAACACACTCACTATAAAAGGACAAACACGCCTATTTTCTCCAAACATAAACACGTACTCACGCTTGACTTCATCTATCACACACACACACACACAAACACACACACACACACAAACACACACACAGCGAACACACCTCTTATCACATGCAAACCTACACACTTCACATAATAAATCTATATAACTTATAACTTATAACAAAATCTCGGGAACCTATTGTTTCAAACTATGTTTAAGGAACTGCTCGGTGGAACACTGTCTCTTAAAATACAGGTGTACATCCTAGTTTAAGAGGCAGGGTTATATAAATTATTGTATAGATTTTGCAACATTTGTATTGTTTATATATATATTTGTAACTTTTGTTGGTGAATAAACTATTTCATTATTATTATTATTATTACTGGGTAATACGATATCCCTTGGTAAGACTGGTTGTCAGACTTTGTGGGCCACTGACTACCTATAACGTTTGTCAAAATCGTGTCCTCCCTAAAATCTATTCAAAAACTCAAATTCAAAGCATATTTTTCAATTGGATCATACCAGACACTTTTGAATGTCAGAAAAACAAAGAAGGCGAAGCTAAAGTCACCGACACAATGCATAATAACTTGTGAAACCCTATAGCAAAGTTTAAGCTTACAATGTTCCGACTACTGGGACACTCTCCCCAGTAATGGGAGAACTAAAATCACCACGCAGACCCACTGCGTGGTGATTTTAGGTTGGTTGATGTCTTCGTTTTTAGGGTCCCGTACCTCAGTCGCAAAAACGGAACCCTTATAGGATCACTTTGTTGTTCGCCTGTCTGTCCGTCTGTCAAGATTCTTTTTGTCAGAAACGCGTAGAGGTATCAAACGGAATTAATATCAAATACTCAAGTCTGCTACTCCTTAGAGCCGTGAAAAAATCAAACTTGTAAGTCAACGCGATCAAAAGATACGACCGTTTAAGTCGCAAATTTTGCGATTTCACGGGAATTAAAACCTATAGGGTACTTCCCGTCGATCTTGAATCATGAAGTTTCGCAAGAAGCATCCTCGGTGCGCGAGTCCAACTCGCACTTGAGCGGTTTTTTAACGTTGAAAAGCTGTATATAATCCAACAATCGATACGGATCTAAACTCGTAACAAAAGCAATAATTTATCATAATCATTATGGTATCGCGTCGGAGCCCAGTTATTACCAGTAATCCCTCTATGCCTCGGAATACTTTTTCTTTAACTTTGATGAGAAAACTACGACCCTTTGATAAAGTTCGCGACCCTGTAATACGACTTGTAACTTCGCACTACACCGACAAGTCTACATTATATGACATATATATGTACATAATAAATGTATAGCTAGCAGTATGTACACAAGTTTACAAGAATACAGCATGTAATCATGTAAAAGTTCTCCTTTGCCAAAAGTTTCATCTTTCTTACACACATAAGTTGGGAATTTGGGCTGGTAGCTAATTGTTTTTTATATGATAAGAAGATAGAAACTGTAACGCGATTCTTCTTAGAAATTATAATATCTTTTAATCAAGAAAGTTGTATCGTAATCGAAATAAATATTATTTTGAATAATTTTATTGTAAATTATTCATCATATACGAAAATTGATTTGATTGATTACTTATAAGTAGGCGAAATGAAAGTAATACTAGAACAGATATTTTCGGCACAAGTATTTATATTCTTTTAATAAATGGAACATTATGGGAGGCTGCCAAAGCTAAGTATTTCTTATTTATCCACTTTATCCCCAAGTGATATCTATTATGAATATCCAGTGACCTATCCCTAACAAAATGTAATCAACCTTAAAATACTTGGGATTCACTGAGCTTAGGATCTTATCTACAACGACTTTCCTTTATCCATAATAATTATTTTTCCACGAACTGTGACTGTAATGAAACAGCTGTCTCGACATTTCATTAGGTAATAAAAGAAAAGGTAAAAATATTCACGAAAGAAAAAACTTAAAAGTCAAATTACGCGGCAGAGTCTATTTTGGTACGCATCTGTATTATTAAAGATTCTGGTTCCAATTCCCAGAGGCTGCAATAATTATGTTGTTACTTGAGAACTTAGGAACGCTAAGTGAGAATACGTTAGCTCTTTATTTACAGGAAAGTATATTTTTAACTAGAAACTCAAGCTTCTTAATTAGGCATTTTAAACGAATACACTTTATCTTTACGACCTATATTTCGAACAATGTTTTAAGAGCGTTTACGGCTTACGGCATTTTGTACAGACTTTCAAGTCCCTTTTTTTCGAAATGACTGAACCGATTTTAATGAAGATACATGGGTCTAAAAAGTGATAACTTTTTAGACCTATGTATCTTCATTAAAATCGGTTAAGAGAACATTTTAGAAAAATAGTGTTACAGCTAAATTAGTATTATTATTAAAAGACATGTGGAAAATGTTCTTTGATAACTTTTTAGACGTATGTATCCTGCTTATGCGTAAGAAGTTTCATTAAAATCGGTTCAGTCATTTTGAAAAAAACGGACTTGAAAGTTTGCATGAAATGCCGTAAGTCGTAAACGCTCTTATAACTCCTGCGGAATAACACAAGGAAAATGTTCCCAGTTGCAACTAAGTTAATAATTTAACACGTTACAGTTCCCGAGTGAAGTTAAAAGGTCTAGCTGTAGTGTAGTTAAAGAGAATAGTTAACTCGCACAAACTTGGCTCTCAATGTAAAGTGGTGGGGGCCCACGGGAACGAGATTAAACAATCAAAGTGGGGAATTTTTCGCTGAGGCTGCGGATTCAAGATGGCGGTAAGAGTGGCTCTTGCATTATTTTGCGCAGAAAGAGTCTTTTTATTTAATTTCTTTTTCTTGGCACGAACATTTTACTATTTATGCTGACGTTTTTATTCCTTTTCGGAATAAGAATCTGCGGAGCATGAATATGTATATGTAGTCAAGCATAGTTACCGTAAAAAAGTAGTCTTCATTACAGACAGACAGTTATGTCATTAGATAGCTATTATCTGTTGTTTTTAGGGTTCTGTTGCCGAATGGCAACAAACGGAACCCTTATTAAAATTATATTAGATTCGTCCTGTCAGTCTGTGTTACAGCTATTTTACTACAAGACTGTTAGGACTATACGATAAAGACATCTACCCTATAACCGCTACACAAAAATGAACAAAAATTATGAAAAAAAATGGGGCGGCCCTCGACACATTTGAAAAAAGATTTTACTACGTGTGTGGTAACTTTGTTTCTATCGACAGCTTTTAAAAAAATATATCGAGGTTACTAAAGTATTTTACTTCGTAGACAATTGATGAGATATTCACATATAAAGCCGTAAACATTGTGTCCACTCATTCTAATTTTTAAATTAAGAAGACGAACATTGTGAAAGAAATGTGGGTTTGTAGATCGTAAAAAGAACTTTCAACGAAAAGTGGTTTCAAATGTGCTTTTTGTTTATTTTATTTTATTGGTCCACCAACAATTTGGCACCATAAATTACAAAAAATGTATATACATTTTTCGAAAAACTGTAGCAGTAACTTTATTTTTCATTAACATTCTATGAAAACAAATTTAGGTTTTACGTCGAGTGTCATTCATTGACATGAATGAGCGTTAAAAACATTAATCAAATTGGCCGTCAATTGGCCGGTTGTTGACGAGTAAAATAAGTTTTCCTCAACTGTTTCAGACATTGTTAACCGACTTCCAAAAAGATTAGGAACTGACTTCAAAACACAGAAAAGTGAAAAATAACTTTAGCTTCAGAAGTCGGTGACATAAAAACTGAATTAAACAAACAAAAGTCACCGACTTCAGAAGCTAAAGTTATTTTTCACTTTTCTGTGTTTTTGAAGTCGGTTTTATTTTTTCCAAAAAAGATTTTTTATTCTACTTATCATCTTGATACAAGCGTCGCCCTCTATCTTGTACGGAGATAAAAAGTTTGTTAGAACAGAAATGTGTTTGGAGGACATGCAGGTTGGGTTGCTAACATTGGAGGAACCTAAAGACGAAGCCTTTGCGTTTTCTACTTGTTTCTGGAAAAGTCCGCTAGATGGCGATGAACCAAACATTAATGAGTAAGCATTTTCATTCGAAAATATCCGATTTAGTCACTTTGATAGATTTCAAAAAGAATTCGTGTTATTTATTTATTTATTTATTTAACACTTCAAGCACATAAGTACAGAGGCGGACTTAATGCCATAGGCATTAAGTCCATTGTTATTTTTAATTAGCAGTACTTAGCCAGTTGCTAATTAGATGGCACCAAACGATTTCTTACATATTTTGATACTAATGTTTGTGTTATAGTCAGATAAATAATTAGATTAGTTTCTTTTCATTATTATAACACTTATTTCCCGTGGTCTCAGGTAGGTATCCGCATAAATGGCTTAGAAACAATTACAAAATAAGTTTGTCGACTCTCTGTTTAAGTAACCACTAACCGTAGTATCTCAAACTAGCAAGATATTTCATAGCTGTGAAACCACTGTGACTGACGAGAATAATCTATTTGTAGTCAAACAAGTTCTCTCGCTTTTCTAACAAGTTACAATATTTTCAGAAACTTTAAAACTTTTGATTGAATTTAATATCTTAATTCTCTCTTCATCCATAATTTCCATCGTTTTGCTTCCTCGGCTAATTTTCATTCGATCTTTGTTCTTGTTGAAACTTATCCAATACTTGTGATAAATTCGTAGAACAGATGGTTATTTCAAGTCTAGTTATCATTTTGGTTGAATTATACTGTGATGTGGAAATTATTACGACACCCTGTGAAGTTTAAATTAAAACGTAATAAACAAACGCCGCCTTATCAGTACGAACTCTGAATGTTTTCATAATCATTCAGACTTCACAGACAGTCTTGTCAGAAGTTGTTATTTGCATTATCTATTTAATATTCTCAGAAAATCACCGGCATTTTTTACATAAAACTTGACTGGACTGGACTGGAAAACTTATTTTCAAAACTAATTAAGGTAGGTCATAAGATCAGCTTTCTTTTATAAACATTGAATAAGGAAATCTTCAGACGTACACAAAGCTACAACAAGAAAAGCTTCACGCCAAATAGCGCCCGATAGCCGATAGTAACTAGCCCTTGTCAATCTTACTGACAGGGGTTAAATATATCAAAGAGCCCTCGAATATTACAATATTCTACAGCTACACCCTTCCATACGGAATTACTTTGTTTCGTTCGTAGAAAAAAGAGAAATAGATAATATTTATTTTCTAAAGTCGTTTTGGGTGAATGTTCTCGCATTTGGTCTGGAACAAACTTCTGGAATATCTATTTAGTGCAGCTGTTTTCACATAATTCTGATTATCCTGCGGACACACAAACTCGCGATAAAATATGTGTTGCGGCTCGCTGGCTACGGGTAAGATTTACTTTGTGTGTGAATATTTTGTAAAGTGCCAGTGTGCAGTGCGTTGTTGAATGCGGTGGCGCATCGCCGAGCTGGACGTATTGCACCGGTTTTGTAAGTTACGGATGAGTGTTAGAGTGTTATAGTGTAGCTTGGGAGAGGCCTTCGGCTACCAGTGATGTTGGTACAGTAATTCAAGTTTTATTTCAGATATTATAGGCGTTTTTAAGATACCGCTCCACTATAACCTCTAGCCACAAAACAAATGATCTGTAGCAAACCTTTCCGTCTACAACTGCGTGGGCAGCCTGGTTGTGTACAAAACACTGTGTTGCCAAGTCATGGCTTTACTGTGTGCCACAAGCATAGCAGTTAGTTCTCTTCATTTTAAATCGAGATTTTTTTCCTATCTCGGTTATCAATGAAACTAAATCACTCAATAGAATAAGCCGAATAGATTCTTTCAGATGATTTCACTCGGGTAAGTTACTGATTAATAAATAAACAGTGCGGTTTACAAGCGGACTTTTTTCTTTGTGTTACTTTCTTACTTCCATTGTTGAAAACATACTGGTCTATGCAAAGTAGTCCCACAGTCCATTGGCATAGGCACATTGATCGATGACTCCAATTTGTATATAAGAGGGAATACATACGAAGGTGATGCATCACCTTTGGAGGAGATGGCATTGTTGTGACATCGATCACCATCATTCTTTTGTAAGAAATAATCCCTTTTACTTAGTAATAAAACATCGACCAGAACATGAAATGAAGAGAGATTGATTTCTACAATATTTCTGAAGTCATTGTGACTTTTGAAACCTCTCGAGACCGATTTACAGTCAATATTGTTTACATGGACGACATCTTTATAAACCCGAGGACTAATGGCCATTGATTTCGTGCTAGTTTAAATAATGTAGGTACTTAAAAAGGTAAAGTGCTCAGTATTTCTAAAAGATTCTTAGTAGTTATATTGACATTGCCAGAATTTATATGCGATATCTGTTACTCACTGTCTAATCATTTCCAAACTACGGTGGGGTCGGCTTCCAGTGTAACCGGATGCAGCTAAATACCAGTATTTTACATAGAGCGACTGCCGATCTGACCTTCAAAACCTCTATTTTGAAAACATTTAGATTGAAATGTATACCTACGAAATGAAATGGAAAACATCATGTTTATTTATTATCAGTCTAATGTTTATCTTTGAAGTCAAATACTGTTACAGTAATATACTAGAGAATGTGTTAATTGAAACGTTGAATATTGCAACAACTATGAGTATGCAACCGCAAAGGTCTATTAGTTTTGAACTCGACTTAGCTGAGGCGTAAATGGTAAATCTAGTTCAAATTATAAAGTTTTCTTCACTTAGATTATAAATGAGTTACAAAACTCGTTACGGACTAGAATTGTTGATTGTTTTCAGAACTTAGCAATATTAAAGGTACAAGATATTTAAACTTTGACAAAGCTATTACTATTATTTATAGCAGCGTGTGATTTTCACAATGAATTAAGGCTCTGCTCCACAGAAACCCATGGCCAAACCTATCACGGGTATTTAGAATTCGTCTTAATGAAAATGTAAGCAGGAGCGACTCAGGGCCACTGCTCATAGATGCGTGTCTGGTAAACAAATGAATCGCGCAGCTGACGTGACAAGCCTCACTGTGCACATCCTAGTAGCAGTGGACGATTGGACTTAAGCTCTATTTGGATTGCTTAAATAAATAAACTTAAGCTCTATTTGGATTGCTTAAATAAATAAACTTAAGCTCTATTTGGATTGCTTAAATAAATAAACTTAAGCTCTATTTGGATTGCTTAAATAAATAAACTTAAGCTCTATTTGGATTGCTTAAATAAATAAACTTAAGCTCTATTTGGATTGCTTAAATAAATAAACTTAAGCTCTATTTGGATTGCTTAAATAAATAAACTTAAGCTCTATTTGGATTGCTTAAATAAATAAACTTAAGCTCTATTTGGATTGCTTAAATAAATAAACTTAAGCTCTATTTGGATTGCTTAAATAAATAAACTTAAGCTCTATTTGGATTGCTTAAATAAATAAACTTAAGCTCTATTTGGATTGCTTAAATAAATAAACTTAAGCTCTATTTGGATTGCTTAAATAAATAAACTTAAGCTCTATTTGGATTGCTTAAATAAATAAACTTAAGCTCTATTTGGATTGCTTAAATAAATAAACTTAAGCTCTATTTGGATTGCTTAAATAAATAAACTTAAGCTCTATTTGGATTGCTTAAATAAATAAACTTAAGCTCTATTTGGATTGCTTAAATAAATAAACTTAAGCTCTATTTGGATTGCTTAAATAAATAAACTTAAGCTCTATTTGGATTGCTTAAATAAATAAACTTAAGCTCTATTTGGATTGCTTAAATAAATAAACTTAAGCTCTATTTGGATTGCTTAAATAAATAAACTTAAGCTCTATTTGGATTGCTTAAATAAATAAACTTAAGCTCTATTTGGATTGCTTAAATAAATAAACTTAAGCTCTATTTGGATTGCTTAAATAAATAAACTTAAGCTCTATTTGGATTGCTTAAATAAATTCCGCTTCCTAGAAATGAAAATGTCGATTAGCGTTTGAGCGTGTAGAATTGAGATAGAATTTCACTGTAAAATACTCAAACTCTCCCATAAACAAAGTTATAAAGTACGAGAACTGAAAACCGGTCTTCTACCTTTTGAAAGAATTGTGTGCAACGCAAATTTCCCTGAGCGTTCCAAAGTTTAGTTTAGGAAACCTGTAGAATGCACCGCAAACAAACACATAAGGATAATCCTAAAATGAAATTCCAGCTACAGTTTTCTTAGTTCTATAAATATCTGTTCTGGAAAATATTAAGCAGAATATAAAAGGTAAGGGTATCTGTCGTGTGTACTCGTTATAAGAAATGAGCTTCTGGGAACTGAAAATTGCAACTTCGTCCTCAATTTGGATAATTGTTGTTTTGTACAACGTGAAACACAGGCGTATATCACCTTTCCTGTGAAATAAACGAACGTGAAACGGAACACGTTGAAGGTCTCCCACTAGGTGGACCGATGACCTGGTGAAGTTCGTTGCGGGAATCCGCTGGATACGAGACGCACGGGCCCGGTCAATGTGGCGACACTTGGGGGAGGCCTATGTCCTGCAGTGGACGTCTTTCGGCTGAAATGATGATGAAGAAACGAACGAGAGAACATTTCCCGTGTGGTGGGTAGAGACTACAGAACTCCACCTGCTACGGTCCTTACAATCAATATACGTTCACTTACATATATCTGGTCATAAACATACACCGGTTGCGAGTACTGCGCACCTGGCTATTCTGAAGTACATCACTAATTAGGTCAGTGTATGTGCTTCAAGGGTGTCCCTCCCGGCGATTCTACTCATGTCTTCCTTCTATACTTTTGAAAAAAGATGAATCTTAAATCTTTTTACATTTTTGTTAGTCACCTTCACTCATAAGCTACTAAGCTTTTCAAAATATTGAAAATGAATTCAGTAAAGTGATTTAGATGATAACATTGCGTAATTAGTTGCTCGCCCCGAACATAATTAGGTCAACGATGAATTTCCAATTTATTCGTTGAATTTTTATTAAGAGCACAATTTATGGAATGTATAATTAATTGAATTGCTAGATTAATATTGAGCTTCATACACATTCCACAGAAAACTGAAACTTAATCAAAGATCAACCTTGATTAATTTGCAGCTTTCTTTCGAATGTTTATACTAAAGTGCCTATATAAATTTTCGATAGCAAGAAGTTATTTTTATATATTTATTTTGTACCCTATCACAATGTTTTCTTATTTAACCCAAAGGTTGACTGGTAGAGAATGCCTTGTGGCATTAAGTCCGCCTATGTATCACTATTGTACATGAAGTTTAAATAAATAAATAAATATACTCCAAGATAATGTTAAAGTTAAGATGTAATGAAAGAAAAAACCTTTGAAACGTATGTAATAAGATTAAAAATAATAAAATATCAATCGACAAAATAATCCAGTAAGCTCTCAATTTGTGAAAATTACATTATTGCGTGCCTTTTGGTGAGACTTTATTATGTGTGACTAATTTTGCTGTACTCCGATTTGAACTTGTTGAAAAAGACAAGTGGCATATGCTTTCAAAGAGTTTCGTATATTTACAACGACCTTCAACATTGTGTTATGCTTTTCACTAGTTTATGTCAACACCACAATTTTTTTACATTTCATCATAGCTATCAGGCATCCACAATTTGTCTAGGGCCTTTTGTCAGTCAATCATTCGTCTGTAACGTCGGGCCTACTCGATTATGCGAAAAACACTTACTCGTACATCACAAAACAGTTAAGAAGCTATTCTTCAAGCCAGCCCTTTGAATCAGTTCGCCACACGTATTCCATAACTCAGTTCATATTTACGATCTCCACGTAATCACATAAATCGTCCGCCAGAGGGCGCAGGGCGCCACGAGCAGACGCGTTACTTCTACGCGATGTGGTCGTTCGATAATGGGCGCACAGGCAGCCGGTCCGTTCAGGACAAACGCCCGTGAATGATCTGTGGCCATTGTGGAACAGCTGTTATAATATTGTTGGTACAGGTAAGTATATGACGTATTAAGAGACACTGCCAAGGTCGGTTTGTCGAGTCGATTTGTGTGAGTGATCAGCAGCTGTCATCAAGTAAAGCTTTGGCCGTTTTCTAGACGGTCAGAGGTCACACCATTTCAATGCCTTTTCTGAGACTTGTTTAGACACCAAATGGATGAAGACTTTGTCTAAACACGTCTCGAGACAAATGACTACACCTAGAGCCATAAGCCCTTCAATTTAGTCAATAAATGATAATATATTCAGAAGTGAAGATCTGATCTTCTTCAAGAAAACTTTTAGTAATAATCTCAGACACAAACATAATGATTAAATAAACACAAATATAATGGTACACATGCGATATCTGTGTGCCATTACAATTAAGACGAGCGTCGAACTTTACGCGATAGCTCACACAAATCATACTAATTGCGACGATTACGATAACTTCGCATAATGGATACTTACTTACACCACAAACCACAGCAACAGAAGGACGGCTCCATACAACGAAACCGTCACACACACACATAGAAGCCCACGAAGAGCGATCTCAAATTATGGGAATGTGTCGATATGTGGCCATAGTTACCGACATGGCATGAGCCGGTAAGGGCGCACAGAACCGGGAAATGTAAATAGCAGAAGAAAGGGCAGGCAGCACCCAGCAGTTGGGTGATTCCTGGCTGATATGATGAGCCGGTAAGACAGAGCTTATGTCCATGCCATATTTAATCAGACGCGTTGTGCGCTTTTTCTTTGACATAAGGTTCTTTCCGTCCACCGTTCAAGCTGGTTCTGTGTGGGTAAGCGTGGACACTTACTACCGCACTTGCTGGTAGACGCGTGTCTTTATGTGCGAGAGTTTCTTCTTCTGTGAAGCTGGTCTTCTGTATCTTTATATTAAGTGGTCACACGCTCGGTGTACGTGGTAGGTCTTGTAAACCTAAACAACGATGCGATAATAAGTTGGGAATGTAATCCCTAATAGCTGTTTCTTGAATATTTTTAGTAATAAATAGTTATGCCTGCCTGTGACTTCCTCGCTTGGTATGGTGGTCACAAGCATGACTGCTGACCGGGAAGTCTTGGGTTCGAATTTTAGTGTGGCGAGCAGTGTTTTTTAGTTTTTATTTCTCACAAATTTACCGGGGTAGATTCCCTGTGTTTCTATGCTGCATACCAGGCCATATATTTTTCTTTACTTTTAAAGAAAAAAGTATATTTTTTTTTAAATAAGGAGAAATTTCCTAAAAGTAAGGAGATTTTCTCAGTAAAAGTTCATGCAGAACTTTATATTAGGCAAGTTGGCTCGCTTTCAGCCGTTTAATTTAAACACCTGTGTATTGCGAAACTTTTGACTTTTGCCTCAGTAGGTAGATAAAAGGTAGGTTGTATACCAAGTTTTAGTTGGAGGTGCGTACTGCAGGTGGGCTGTGGACTTTTCAATTTGTGTTCCAAGGAATTTTTGCTCGATTAATATTCCGAGGAACGGCACAACCGACATAAACGACATGAATGCAGCTATTTTTGTCTTAAATAAGGTGGGCAAATAAGGTGGGCAAATGACATACCGCTAATACCTGTGCACGCTGTTTTTCAAACGGTGCGGAGGGCCTTAATATTCACCACATTTTATAAGTAAAAGCTCGTCATAAACTTATATAAGTTTATGACGAGTTTATGACGAAAGTCCTTCGTTAGTTAACTTATATAAGTTAACTAACGAAGGACTTTTATTTCCATAGAATAATCAATTAAAAAACAGACTTATTAATCGCGGGTGGTGGAGGCTGGGTGACAATTTTAGATCTTCAATAGCCAGAGTCCGCTGAAACAAAAAGCTCGAGGAAAGCATTTTACACAGCGTGTACCTGTGGGTCGCGGCAATACTTGGCTTTTCCGAGATTGGCACCAAAAGTTTTACTTACCACTAACTTTTCTAGCATCTAGTCTTTTTTTATTTTTTGGATTAATATACAGTATCACTTGCTTTGGTGAAGGAAAACCAAACCAGCATGCCTGAGAGATATTTCTCGCCGGTTTGTAAAGCTAAGTCAGAGGCCTATGGGCGGCATAAAAACTCGCGTTTGTTGTCCGTGGTAGTACCAGTATTACCACGCAAAAAATAATCCCACTGCTGGGCAAAGACCTCCCTTTTTATCCTTTCAAACCTCTCTGTCCTGTGCGTGTGCGTGTCCTATTAAATACGATATTATTTTAGAAATATATTCAAAAACAGAATAACAAACAATAAACTGTAATAGAACTGGCGAAATGTAGGTACCGAAGGATTTATATTTTTTTTTTTCATTACTTCGAGGATTACAGGCGTGATGTGTTTATGTTATTAAAGAAATAACGTCTTGTAGAATATGAGAACTATGATGTACAAAAAAATACGATATTCAAACTGTATACTAGGATTATTTTAGTTTGTCCAAGTAGAATTTCATAGAACGTTACGAGTCATTAGCTGTTATGAAATTAATGGATCACATTTAATAGCAGCCAGTGATTGGATCGCGGAACATTTAGCTTGATTTATTTTTGTAGGTCTCAGTAAAGGTATAACCTGTTACAAGAAAGGTATTTTATTCTTTTGTTGTAAAATTCAAGTAAGTACTGTTAAGGAACCCAAAGCCGTACAAAAGTGAACGCGGACTTATAAACGCTGCACAGGAGTAGCACTGGGTATTTGACGGATGGTCCATGACAGAAATGCGTTCAACAGATTTCCGGCGCCACAAATTTTATTTATCATCATCAGCCTACGGCAGTCCATTGCTGGAAAAAACCTCTCAATTGCACGACATTATGCAGGATTTCCGGCAACTGTAATTCAGCTGTGACCAGCCAACCTCTGATGATCATCGCTCCTCCGCAGCCTCAGCCAGCTATTTGACATTAATCAACTCAGCCTATCCACAACTGCCAATACGCCTCTCCCAATCAGCGCTACAGCACCGCCCCACGCCTGACACATCCAGTCTGTCCCAGCCGGCTGGAGGTTGTCCTTGCTCGCTGAAAAGGTGTCTCCACACCAGAATACAATCTCCTAAAATTTTAAAAATAAACACTCGTGTAAAAAGTTCAATCTTACCAGCAATGTAAAACAATACGTGAGATTTATTTGAAATGTAACATTTGCAATATTTCAGACTTATTGCAAGCGAGTATAACATAATACATCAAACTAGGATATAACTCAACGTGTTGCAGATTGAAACTAAAATGTCTAGCGAAAGTACGATTGAAATATTGCACATGTCAGCAATATTCATTTTTCAAAAGCAAATACGTTTAATGTATAAAAAGATGGATAGGTACTCCTAAAACTAGTAAACGATACAGTTTTTCAAATTAATATTTCAAAACAATTAAACTAACACTTAAAAGTAAGTTTTTTAATACTATTAGCTACTCAAAACAGTTAACCACTGTCTTTAAACTATAAAATAGGAAATTTGTACTCAATAAAGTATTTAAGTCTCCACGTTCCTCTTTACTACCTTGCCAACCTTAAACCCATTCCAACCCATCCATTACTGAAACATAGTAAACTACCCTCGAACGTGGCGTAAGCGGTGCAGTCAACAAGTCGTGACGTTACCGGGAGCCGCAGATCAACGCGATAGCAATAGATTATCGAGGCGTGCGCAAAAACCCGAACTTAGCCGTGTGCGAGCGAGTGCGAACAAGTCCCGACGTGTTTACTGCACGTGCAGTGACAGTAGGTAGGGCTGTCATGTGATGAAAATTGGGAAAGGATTTTCTTTAGACTATTATTACTTTGTGCCTTAACTTGACGTACTTTTGCATATACTTGTATAACGCATATTATTTTGTTTAGTCAGACAGAATATTCTGCGCTATTTTAATAACTGCGCATAACGAATTCATTATAATTATTTGGTTAATAAAAAAATCCGGTCTCAGCAAGGACTCCCATTGGTCATCGGTCCACCTAGTGGGAGGCTTACGAACGCTGCACCTTCCGGGACGCGGTTGCCACTTCAAAACCCTGCTGCCGTCTATCGGCCATCCGTTCTGCGATCAATATCTACTCACTACTACTCAAGTTATGCCTTACAGCAAACCTGTTATAACGTAAGGCATACTCTACTTACAAAAACTTTGATGGTCAACGGTGATCCTGCCATCGTCAAAATTTATTGTGTCTTCTTCTTCCATACTTCTCAATTACTCGTCATCACTTTAGTCACCTCCTATCAAGCCATATAGTGGCAGAAAACTAGCGCACGAAGTCCGATTTTACAAACATGGAGTTGTATATTTCGTCTTACTGTTCTGGAATATATTGTGGCAGCCCTTTTTTTTTTTTTTTTTTTTTCTGGATGGGAAATCATCAAATAACCCCCCCCACTCTGGGCGGAGCGGAGGGGAGTGTCAGACTCGTACTGACTAAAACCCATCCATGTTCCTTCTTTGCCCTTTATGTTCCAGGGCCACGGTATCTCTTTCGAACAGTCCCGCAGCCCTGGCAGTCATCGGTCCATGCGGACCCCTACTTGATTGCTGACATCTCTTTGAGGCGCGCGTGGAACACGAACGCGCCGTCGACACACGACGGCTTCCCATTCCCTCTCGCTCCGGACCATGGCTTGAACCAAGGCCGGACGCGAGAGATCGTCGCCGCCAATCGCCGCTATGAGGACATGGCGGTGCTCCGCCCAAGCGGGGCAGACCTCTACGGTGTGTTCCACCGTGTCCTCCGGACGATCCTCGCAGTGAAAACACCCGGGCGTTTCCTCCCGCCCGATTCGGTGCAGGAACCTCCCGAAACAACCGTGTCCGGTGAGGACCTGCGTCAGGCGGTAGGTGAGAGTGCCGTGGCGCCTCTCTAGCCACTACTCAAAGAGGGGACTTATCGCCACTATGGTGGCGTGCCCTGCACGGGGTTGCGACAGTCGCTCTCTCCATGTCGCCATGAGATCACGCCGGAGGTCTGTCCGCTGAGCGGCAATTTGTCGCGGCAGCGGTGTTTCCCCCCGACATAGTGCTTCCGCGCACCATTCATGCAGGATTGTGGCAGCCCTGAGCTAGTTTATTTGTTTCACACAAACGCGAAGTGATGGCAGCGTGAACAGATTTATTTATATTTTGCTAAAATGTACTATTTACTTTCTTTTGCTTTTCAAGCTACAAAACGTTGGGAACTACAAATATGGAGTCTAGATTTGGTTTAAGTGTGAGTTTGTACTGCTTGTTTTATTATATATGTAGCGGAATATCACCCTCACAGTAACAGTTTAGTATATAGGGTACATCGACAATATTGTGCCCAAACTAAGTTGTCGATGTACCCACTATGCATTGATTTTTTGATGACCAACTTTGTATAAAAGGGACCGCCTTTTTCTAAATACAGGCATTCCAATAAGCTTCAGCACTTGCAACTCAAATATACTACGTCGTCATCATCTGGAGTATTATTCCACACCACCTAAGTGCTACATTGGTGACCCCGACGTGATTATTAAGAAGATACCTCCAGATCAAGATTTCATCATGGCACAAGACGGTGAACAACAACTCTCTGGTGTGTCAACGTCGCTGCGCATTCCACCCTTTTGGCGCGACAGAATTCGTCTGTGGTTCGCGCAGTTCGAAGCCATCATGTCTGTGCAGAAGAAAGGCGATCAAGTCATGTTCGAGATCGTCATCGGACAACTAGAGCGGCAAGATCTCGACGAAATCTCCGACATAATTCTCCGTCCACCTGAGAAAAACCGATACGAAGCATTGAAGAGTCGGTTGTTCCAAGTTTACGAAGAATCCGAGCAACGGCAAGTACAAAGGTTGCTATCTGAAATGGAACTCGGCGACATGAAGCCTTCACAGCTACTACGTCGCATGAAAAACCTCGCCGCCGACAATATCTCTGACTCAGCACTGCGGATTATGTGGACCAACCATCTACCACAATCTGTTCGAGCAGTCCTCGCCGTCAGTGAAAACATCGCGAAACACTCCGATATCCACGAGCTGGCAACGATGGCAGATAAAATCCTCGAGCAGACACAACCACTCGGCGCAGTCGCTGCAGTTTCCTCCGTTCCCACTACCCCGCGTGCATCTACGTCAATTGAAGAGGAAATTGACGCGCTCACCAAAGAAATCGCAGAGCTGAAAGCATACCGATCGCATCAAAATCGACGTAGATCGTTCGACAGACGACGCTCAAGATCGCGTTCATCGAGCAGAGCCAATCACAATCGCGCCCGAAACGACCAATCAGCGACCTGCTTTTATCATCGCAAGTTCGGCAAAGAGGCGCGAAAGTGTACGCGTCCGTGTAACTACGAAGACAGCAGCGCCCCCTCGGGAAACTAACGCCTGCGTTGGCTGAGGCGGGAACCAGCGCAAACCACACTTCTTACCGCCTATTTATAACAGACAAAAACTCACGTCTGTCATTTCTAATTGATACTGGCGCCAACGTCTCCGTAATACCAAGAAGAAAAGGCGGGAAAGCTACGCCAACAGACTTTCGCTTGTATGCAGCGAACAACACGGTAATCCCAACGTACGGAGAGAAAACACTACAACTGGATCTCAACCTACGAAGACCATACACCTGGAAGTTCATCATCGCTGCAGTCAGCAGACCCATCATCGGTGCCGACTTCTTGAAAAAACATCAACTTCTTGTCGACATAGCCGGCCGATGTCTAGTCGACAAAGTTACCAACCTCGTAGTCAAGGCACCAGTCACCTACTCCGCTGAGCCTACCGTAAGAAGTATCGACGTTGATCAACCATATCACCAGCTACTCAGCAAGTTTCCTGACATCCTACGACCATCATGCATGAAGGATGCTCCCAAACACCGTGTAGAACATCACATTGAAACTACCGGTCCACCAGTACACAGCAAGAGCAGACCACTACCACCACATCGGTACATGTCCGTGAAGAAGGAATTTGAGTCGATGATGCAGCAAGGAATCTGCCGTCCAAGCAAAAGTCCTTGGTCCAGCCCGCTACACGTCGTACCAAAGAAAAACGGCGACCTTCGTGTTTGTGGCGAATACCGCAGACTCAATGACGTCACGAAACCAGACCGCTATCCAGTGCCACGTCTCGAAGATTTCACCTACCCACTTCACGGCAAGAAGATCTTCACAACACTCGACCTAAATCGTGCTTACCAACAACTGCCTGTATACGAACCGGACATCGAGAAGACAGCCATCACAACACCCTTCGGCTTGTTCGAGTTTCCTCGAATGTGTCCTGGTCTCAAAAATGCTGGACAGACATTTCAACGATTCATTCATCAAGTACTCATCGGGTTAGACTACGCATTTCCATTCATTGATGACGTCATCGTCGCATCAGATAATGAAACCAGTCACTTAGAAGATCTACAGGAGGTGTTACGCAGATTAGACGAGTATGGCATCACTGTAAATCCATCAAAATGCGTCTTCGGTAAAGAAAATGTCAAGTTCCTGGGTTATCAAGTGACGAGCAACGGACTCAAGCCACCACAAGATAAAGTCACTGCTATCACTGCTTACCCCAAACCCGAGACAATTGAAGACTTACGTCGATTTATTGGCATGGTAAACTTCTATCGTGACAGCATACCGAACGCAGCCCACATACAAGCACCTCTCAACGCGTTCCTGCACAATTCGAAGAAACGCCACAAGACAAAGATCGACTGGAACAAAGAAGCGTCACAAGCATTCGAGTTGTGTAAAGTTAGCATCCAAAACGCAGCTTTACTCGCTCATCCATCTCCATCACCAACCGACGCCATCTCCCTTATGTGCGACGCATCAAATACCTGCGCAGGAGCTGTACTTCAACAACTTGTAAACAAGAAATGGATACCGCTTGGATACTTCTCAAAGAAATTCTCCGAAACACAACAGCGATATAGTACATTCGACAGAGAATTATTATCAATCTACATGGCAATCAAACACTTCAGAAAAATGTTCGAAGGAAGAGAACTTATTGTTTACACCGACCACAAACCGCTGACTTACGCTATACGCAAGCCTCCGTCCGATAACGATACGCAACGGCGCACGCGTCAGCTGTTATTTATCAGCGAGTTCACGACGGACATTCGACACGTCAGCGGAGTAAACAACATTGTCGCCGACGCACTCTCTCGTATCGAAACCATCGAATTACCATCACCAATCAACTACGAAGAACTATCACAAGAGCAAGAAAAAGACAGGAATATACCAATCTTATCACAACAAACAAATATTCAACTCAAGAAAATCGTCATACCCGGCACTAACAAGCCAATATTCTGCGAAACGTCTACGTCACACATTCGTCCATACCTACCAGCTGACTTTCGCCGCATCGCATTCAACGCCGTGCACAATGTAAGTCACCCTGGAATACAAACTACGCGCAAACTTATACAAGATCGTTACTTTTGGCCAGCAATGAATACAGACATTGGCGAGTGGACGAAAGCATGCACTTCGTGTCAGCAGTCCAAAGTTCAACGACACAACAACAGTGACGTCACAGCATTCCCACCGAGCGAACGATTTCAACACATTCACGTTGATATTGTTGGACCACTACCTACATCTTCGTGTGGACATCGATACCTACTCACGATGATCGACCGCTGTACACGTTGGCCCGAAGCAGTACCCCTTCATGAGATAACCGCCGAAATCGTCGCAAGAAAGCTGTACGAAACATGGATATCTCGTTTCGGTTGTCCTACAAAAATAACGACTGATCAAGGACGACAGTTTGAAAGTCGACTATTTCAAGACCTCGCACAACTACTTGGAGTAGAAAGAACCCGTACTACTGCCTACCACCCGCAGAGTAACGGCATCGTCGAACGCTGGCACCGAACACTGAAGGCCGCACTCATGACACGACTAGCAAACAGCAACAAATGGATCAACGAATTACCTATTGTTTTGATGGGGCTACGAGCCGCCACGCGCACCGATACCAACACAAGTGCCGCGCAGCTCACCTACGGCCAAGCAATACGGCTACCCGGCGATTTTATATCACCATCACCAGCCGCAACGAAGATTGACCACACCTACGTCACCTAGTTACACGACGTGATTACGAAGCTGACACCTACATACAAGCCGCATTCAAACAAGCGATGTATGTTCGTGCACAACGACCTACCAACATGCAGCCACGTGTTTGTACGCGATGACACCGTCCGAAAACCACTGCAGCATCCATACAAAGGTCCATACAAGGTCATCGAACGCAACGAGAAGTATTTCACGATACAGCTACCAGGCAGATCGAGCAACATATCGATCGACCGTCTCAAGCCGGCATACACTATCAACATCGAAGATAAACACGAATACACGAGTACTGAGACACGCCAACCAGCTGCAGCTACCACTGAAGATCACTCCAGCCTGCTTCCAGCCTCGAACACCAACGACCAACGTACAAGATCAGGCAGGATCGTCAAGATGCCCGTACGCTTCGCTAAGGGGGGAGTACTGTAGCGGAATATCACCCTCACAGTAACATTTTAGTATGTAGGGTACATCGACAATATTGTGCCCAAACTAAGTTGTCGATGTACCCACTATGCATTGATTTTTTGATGACCAACTTTGTATAAAAGGGACCGCCTTTTTCTAAATACAGGCATTCCAATAAGCTTCAGCACTTGCAACTCAAATATACTACGTCGTCATCATCTGGAGTATTATTCCACACCACCTAAGCGCTACATATATATTAAACTTTTCACCTTAGACATTGTTAAAAGCATTGTAATACGATAGTATTACCTAGTCTGTAGCTGGGTTGTGGAGACAAGATATTCAGTCGCTCCATGTATAAATCCTGGAATTTACATACATTTAGCTGCAGGTTAGACTGGAAGTCAACTCTATTGATATAAGTCACTACTATCATTACACATTTTTTTTTTGCCTATTTATCTTATTAGAGACCACACAATCTTTAATTTACTTCTAATGTGGAAACTCCAAAGAGGTTGTACCTTTCGCCTCATCCACCCCCCATTCTCGTCACATCGCTTTGAAATAACGCTCAAATATTTTAAAATTCAATTTCATATCTACAGTAGATGAATGTTTGAGAAGGAACATTATTTAAAGATGCGACTAGACGGGTGCGCTTGAGCCTGATATATGGGGCTCCAGCACGGCGAGCCACTAGAGTGGACTTCCATGTTATTCATCGAGAAGGTAGTGGAAACTTATGAACGGGAGTCATAGCTCCCGTTATGATCAAAGTATAATTTTTAAACTGTCATGGTCACTAACATTATCATTACAACTAGAAGCGGGATATTTACCATTATTACTTTTTGTTTCGAGTTCCCGATATTTCGGTGCTGTTGCAAGTACCATGATCACGGATAAATAAAAAGTAAACATGGTAAATATCCCGTTTCTAGTGTTAATGATAAAGTATAATTTGTCTGAGGTTTTAATTACTGCGTAATTTAAGTTTAGTAAGCCGCATGTCTGCTGCAATACATGGCACTACCTAAATCACCCTCACTGCTACTAGTCTAAGATCCCGCCTAAGACCGACCTTCACTCAGGCTTACCGAATGAAAAATATTTTTTAGCAATCTTCAAATACTTTGTCTGGTGAAATTAAGTCAAGACTATTAAAGTGCGACAACTGTGACCCTTGTCCGGTTTTACTTGTCAACCTAATACAACCGTGCTTGTAATAAAATTATCTGTATTTTAATATACATTATTTCAATAAGAAAACAGATAAGTGCACATACATAATATCAACTGACCTATTTATATCTGACGACTCTCTTGTAGGGACAAAAAATAAACAACAGTTTCTTGTTCCTTATGCTTTGTTTGCATAGTTGACTATGAACGGTAAGTTCTACAGTCGCAGTACGTTAGAAACCACAATGTTAGCGGACTGAAGACCATTCTGGCGACATTGCTGCATTGTGGAGCTTATTTATAATTATACAGAATTTAAATAGCCGTTTTAGCAACTATGAAGAAAAAACATAGGAGAAGCTCGAGGCTAAGTAATAACAGCCGCACGGATTGGTCTACCAAGGTAAAGCAGCTCTGTCAACCAGTCTAACCAAGAGGTATCTTATTACCCAGTACTAAATAGATTGTGGAGGTTAACTATTCAGTCGCTCCATGTAAAAATAATAGTATTCAGCTGCATTCGGTAACACCCGAAGCCGACCCCAACATGGGAAAAGGCTAGGCAGGTGGTGATAACGATGATAAAGAGAACACATAGGAATCAGTGAAAATTGACTATTCGCCTGAAAAGTTTTATAGGCCATCTTCATAGTTGAGTAATTCAAGCACAATTTAGTGAAATAAAGGATTGTAGAGAACAGCGCAGAACGATTGCGGTGCTCCTGACCAAACCATGTCCCACAGGCTGTAGCGTCTAAAGTAGCCAAACACTTCTGAGAATCTCAAAAACAACACTGATGCCGAGATTGGCGTTTCCGCCCACTGCGTCCAATTCATTTAATAAAATAATGTTTTACCATTGATTCGATTGCAAAAGAACTAAGATTTCATGTCTTTAATTTAATCAGTAGGTAATTTTGCAGAACAGCTGCTATTAAAGGTGTTTAGAGCCTCTATTTCATAAAGTGTTTTGAGGCGTGTCTAAAGTGTACGTACATTAGTTGTATATGGACACCGTGGGAAAATAAGAGGAATATCAAACAACAGAAACGTTGTTACATTGAAAAAGTTTCGCAGTAAACAGTCCTTAGACATTTTTTCAAGGAAAATCACTCTTGCTTACGATTTACAAGAATAGCTAAGTTTTCTAAGAAACCGTTTGGAAAACACGTGTAACTCGGTATAACATTTAACATTTGAATAAAAATCAAATACATATTACTTTTTACAAAGTTGCTGAATAAGATTGATCTCTCATGAAATGCACTGAAATACCAGTTTCGATTCATTATCTGTGTTATATACGAGGACTTCCCCCCGTACCCCTCGACTCCACCCCAAATATATTTAACAGTAGCGAAATGGAAAAATTGAGCCTTTATGATGTGTTTGCTACTGGTTGTTAGTAGCAGTTGTTGTAGAAGGTAGAGATTTAACCGTTGTCAAACATGGTTGATTTAAAATCGAAAAACAAGTAACACTAGTTGATCTTTTATATTAAAAATTCAGGTGTGCTCTAAAGACGAGGTGACAGATGGAGCAGTGATTGATGGGTTGTGATTTCATCCCAAGCGATCTGTTTGTGAATCGCTTTAAAAAAAATTGTATCGATAGGTGACATCATAACCGAATAACCGCCAACAAGTTAACGCACTTTAAATCAAACGTAGGTTTTTAAAACAGTATTTTGATATCATAACCGGGAAGAACAACAATCTTTCTTACTTTAAACGAATTCATATGTATGATGTTATGAAACACTTGATCCAAATACAACAACAGACAATAACCAAACAGCCGACGACGACTGCACGACCGCCGCGTCCTGTCACTACACGGTAACCTCACAGAATCCGGTCGCCGATCATAATTTTCCTTCGTTCAATTGTCGAGGGAGATTGGAAGGAAAACACTTGAGCCCTCGCAAGACCTCCTCCCCCTCCACCCGCCCTCTGGGTACGGTTCCCGCGAATATTATAGGCGATAGAATGGGTGTGGAAGACAATCGACTTCCGTGTGATGAAGGATTACAGATTTTCGTATTGAACTAACACAACATCACTCCTGAAATCCCCAACGGCACCAACAGAGGTGTACTTATACTATACTCACATCTCACAAATTAGATATGTGTGCGTTTTTGTGGCAATATTCGCGCTTGCGACCAAAATACCAATTTTATTCCAGTAAATTATCAGCATCAATAATAATTTCATCTAATGTGAGTGTTTCATGCAAGAACTATAAACAATTCATGCGTAAAGTAGCAATCAACAGATTGTCCCATTTTGTAAGAGAATGATTGTAGTCTCAAAAGGAGAATGCACAATTGTGTATGGGAGTTCGGCTTTTTTTGCGTCTCGATTGAATCATCGGTAAAATATACGACATGTAGTTAAATGTCTGGCACAAAACAAAACACATTCAAGTTATAACAACATACATTTATGTCAATCAAATTGACATTGAAGATTGCCTTATAATTATCTGTATCCATTTATTATTTAAGGTTATCTTGGTTTATTAAAAAATAACATCTTTGTATCGGATCAGCAGCACAAACTGACGAAGCGACATGCTACCTATCTTCAAAAATATAAGTAGATAATATCCTCAAAATTGAGTATAGAGCAACTTTGAACATTCATGAACAGAATTGGTTTGTAAATTGTAAGATTGGTTCTCTCGGAATGTGATCGCTAATCAACCTTCAATCATCGGCAGACGTCGGGAATTGTCAACAATAATTTTTCGGTTCACAAGTTATATTAATAATAATTATGGAACTACACGAACAGCGTAGAGTAGAATACATATTTTAATTTGAGCATTAAATAAACTATTCAAATACTGTACAGAGAATAACCATAACATAACATTACGCCAGAAGAGTTAGGCAGAGGTGTACCTAATAGTACACTCACATTTCGCCAGTTAGTTTTAGGTCCCCTGTGATAGGGGGACGAGCTTATTTTCATCAACCGGGCACTAATTCAGCATTGTGGCTGCTACTGACAAATTACTGGTGAAAAAACTCAATAACACTTTGCCCGACCTGGAAATTGAACCCAGAACTTGCTGCTCAGCAGTAACGCAGGGAGTTACATATACATATTACTCTAAAATGAGCTCCAAATAAAAATATAGATAGACCTAGTAAAAAAAAATCTACTTGGTAAGTTCAGCCTACTCACAGCGATCTCACAGCAGAGAAAATCTAAGTCCCAGCAGTGGGCACATTGTCAGATGATTATAGCCTATGTAACTAAAATTATGTAATTGTGCAATTTATAAATAACAGTGAACCTTTGATAATATTCTATTTTAAACGCTGCACATTAGTGTCAACAAAAGCTCTTCTTTCAAGTTACAGGAAAAAGGTCATCAAACGTAACCTTTGGTTTGAACGTCTTTCTATATCACAGTCGCGCAATAACGAACACTTCCTGCTGCACTGTTACTGGGGTTTTGTAAAGGAGTCATGACTTTTAGCAGAGAAAGAGTTTTAAATAGATACTCGTAGTAGAAGATAGAAGTCATTTCAATTACTGCAGTAATTATATTATAGGGAGGTATTATCAGTCTATAATCTTTTTCCCGAGAACGATTTTATTGTATTTGTTTAGATTAGTCTTTACTAAAAAAATACCAGTTATTTAAAGTAAATTTATTTAATTAGCCTTAGTCTAAAATAAAGACAATGATTACATTTAATAAATATTTACAAATAAATTACTACTAGATCGAAGGCACTGGTAACAACATTTACAGAATCCTCTTTGGTTTCCGGTACATTCACTATTTATTTCACACTTGGTTATACGAATTAAAATATATTAACTATTTAAGATTTATCATTATTTTGTTAAGACTAGTGCAGCCCTGCAGTGGACTGCACTGTGACGTGGGTCACAACTTGAAATAGTAGGTGGAGTACAAAAAAATGCTATGAAAGTTTTCCGTTTCCATAATTTAGCATATATATATGTAGCGCTTAGGTGGTGTGGAATAATACTCCAGATGATGACGACGTAGTATATTTGAGTTGCAAGTGCTGAAGCTTATTGGAATGAATGTATTTAGGAAAAGGTGGTCCCTTTTATACAAAGTTTGTCATCAAAAAATCAATGCATAGTGGGTACATCGACAACTTAGTTTTGGCACAATATTGTCGATGTACCCTACATACTAAAATGTTACTGTGAGGGATATTCCGCTACAGTACTCCCCCCTTAGCGAAGCGTACGGGCATCTTGACGATCCTGCCTGATCTTGTACGTTGGTCGTTGGTGTTCGAGGCTGGAAGCAGGCTGGAGTGATCTTCAGTGGTAGCTGCAGCTGGTTGGCGTGTCTCAGTACTCGTGTATTCGTGATTATCTTCGATGTTGATAGTGTATGCCGGCTTGAGACGGTCGATCGATATGTTGCTCGATCTGCCTGGTAGCTGTATCGTGAAATACTTCTCGTTGCGTTCGATGACCTTGTATGGACCTTTGTATGGATGCTGCAGTGGTTTTCGGACGGTGTCATCGCGTACAAACACGTGGCTGCATGTTGGTAGGTCGTTGTGCACGAACATACATCGCTTGTTTGAATGCGGCTTGTATGTAGGTGTCAGCTTCGTAATCACGTCGTGTAACTGATCGACGTAGGTGTGGTCAATCTTCGTTGCGGCTGGTGATGGTGATATAAAATCGCCGGGTAGCCGTATTGCTTGGCCGTAGGTGAGCTGCGCGGCACTTGTGTTGGTATCGGTGCGCGTGGCGGCTCGTAGCCCCATCAAAACAATAGGTAATTCGTTGATCCATTTGTTGCTGTTTGCTAGTCGTGTCATGAGTGCGGCCTTCAGTGTTCGGTGCCAGCGTTCGACGATGCCGTTACTCTGCGGGTGGTAGGCAGTAGTACGGGTTCTTTCTACTCCAAGTAGTTGTGCGAGGTCTTGAAATAGTCGACTTTCAAACTGTCGTCCTTGATCAGTCGTTATTTTTGTAGGACAACCGAAACGAGATATCCATGTTTCGTACAGCTTTCTTGCGACGATTTCGGCGGTTATCTCATGAAGGGGTACTGCTTCGGGCCAACGTGTACAGCGGTCGATCATCGTGAGTAGGTATCGATGTCCACACGAAGATGTAGGTAGTGGTCCAACAATATCAACGTGAATGTGTTGAAATCGTTCGCTCGGTGGGAATGCTGTGACGTCACTGTTGTTGTGTCGTTGAACTTTGGACAGCTGACACGAAGTGCATGCTTTCGTCCACTCGCCAATGTCTGTATTCATTGCTGGCCAAAAGTAACGATCTTGTATAAGTTTGCGCGTAGTTCGTATTCCAGGGTGACTTACATTGTGCACGGCGTTGAATGCGATGCGGCGAAAGTCAGCTGGTAGGTATGGACGAATGTGTGACGTAGACGTTTCGCAGAATATTGGCTTGTTAGTGCCGGGTATGACGATTTTCTTGAGTTGAATATTTGTTTGTTGTGATAAGATTGGTATATTCCTGTCTTTTTCTTGCTCTTGTGATAGTTCTTCGTAGTTGATTGGTGATGGTAATTCGATGGTTTCGATACGAGAGAGTGCGTCGGCGACAACGTTGTTTACTCCGCTGACGTGTCGAATGTCCGTCGTGAACTCGCTGATAAATAACAGCTGACGCGTGCGCCGTTGCGTATCGTTATCGGACGGAGGCTTGCGTATAGCGTAAGTCAGCGGTTTGTGGTCGGTGTAAACAATAAGTTCTCTTCCTTCGAACATTTTTCTGAAGTGTTTGATTGCCATGTAGATTGATAATAATTCTCTGTCGAATGTACTATATCGCTGTTGTGTTTCGGAGAATTTCTTTGAAAAGTATCCGAGCGGTATCCATTTCTTGTTTACAAGTTGTTGAAGTACAGCTCCTGCGCAGGTATTTGATGCGTCGCTCATAAGGGAGATGGCGTCGGTTGGTGATGGAGATGGATGAGCGAGTAAAGCTGCGTTTTGGATGCTAACTTTACACAACTCGAATGCTTGTGACGCTTCTGTGTTCCAGTCGATCTTTGTCTTGTCGCGTTTCTTCGAATTGTGCAGGAACGCGTTGAGAGGTGCTTGTATGTGGGCTGCGTTCGGTATGCTGTCACGATAGAAGTTTACCATGCCAATAAATCGACGTAAGTCTTCAATTGTCTCGGGTTTGGGGTAAGCAGTGATAGCAGTGACTTTATCTTGTGGTGGCTTGAGTCCGTTGCTCGACACTTGATAACCCAGGAACTTGACATTTTCTTTACCGAAGACGCATTTTGATGGATTTACTGTGATGCCATACTCGTCTAATCTGCGTAACACCTCCTGTAGATCTTCTATGTGACTGGTTTCATTATCTGATGCGACGATGACGTCATCAATGAATGGAAATGCGTAGTCTAACCCGATGAGTACTTGATGAATGAATCGTTGGAATGTCTGTCCAGCATTTTTGAGACCAGGACACATTCGAGGAAATTCGAACAAGCCGAAGGGTGTTGTGATGGCTGTCTTCTCGATGTCCGGTTCGTATACAGGCAGTTGTTGGTAAGCACGATTTAGGTCGAGTGTTGTGAAGATCTTCTTGCCGTGAAGTAGGTAGGTGAAATCTTTGAGACGTGGCACTGGATAGCGGTCTAGTTTCGTGACGTCATTGAGTCTGCGGTAGTCGCCACAAACATGAAGGTCGCCGTTTTTCTTTGGTACGACGTGTAGCGGGCTGGACCAAGGACTTTTGCTTGGACGGCAGATTCCTTGCTGCATCATCGACTCGAATTCCTTCTTCACGGACATGTACCGATGTGGCGGTAGTGGTCTGCTCTTGCTGTGTACTGGTGGACCGGTAGTTTCAATGTGATGTTCTACACGGTGTTTGGGAGCATCCTTCATGCATGATGGTCGTAGGATGTCAGGAAACTTGCTGAGTTGCTGGTGATATGGTTGATCAACGTCGATACTTCTTACGGTAGGCTCAGCGGAGTAGGTGACTGGTGCCTTGACTACGAGGTTGGTAACTTTGTCGACTAGACATCGGCCGGCTATGTCGACAAGAAGTTGATGCTTTTTCAAGAAGTCGGCACCGATGATGGGTCTACTGACTGCAGCGATGATGAACTTCCAGGTGTATGGTCTTCGTAGGTTGAGATCCAGTTGTAGTGTTTTCTCTCAGTACGTTGGGATTACCGTGTTGTTCGCTGCATACAAGCAAAAGTCTGTTGGCGTAGCTTTCCCGCCTTTTCTTCTTGGTATTACGGAGACGTTGGCGCCAGTATCAATTAGAAATGACAGACGTGAGTTTTTGTCTGTTATAAATAGGCGGTAAGAAGTGTGGTTTGCGCTGGTTCCCGCCTCAGCCAACGCAGGCGTTAGTTTCCCGAGGGGGCGCTGCTGTCTTCGTAGTTACACGGACGCGTACACTTTCGCGCCTCTTTGCCGAACTTGCGATGATAAAAGCAGGTCGCTGATTGGTCGTTTCGGGCGCGATTGTGATTGGCTCTGCTTGATGAACGCGATCTTGAGCGTCGTCTGTCGAACGATCTACGTCGATCTTGATGCGATCGGTATGCTTTCAGCTCTGCGATTTCTTTGGTGAGCGCGTCAATTTCCTCTTCAATTGACGTAGATGCACGTGGGGTAGTGGGAATGGAGGAAACTGCAGCGACTGCGCCGAGTGGTTGTGTCTGCTCGAGGATTTTATCTGCCATCGTTGCCAGCTCGTGGATATCGGAGTGTTTCGCGATGTTTTCACTGACGGCGAGGACTGCTCGAACAGATTGTGGTAGATGGTTGGTCCACATAATCCGCAGTGCTGAGTCAGAGATATTGTCGGCGGCGAGGTTTTTCATGCGGCGTAGTAGCTGTGAAGGCTTCATGTCGCAAAAGGGTGGAATGCGCAGCGACGTTGACACACCAGAGAGTTGTTGTTCACCGTCTTGTGCCATGATGAAATCTTGATCTGGAGGTATCTTCTTAATAATCACGTCGGGGTCACCAATGTAGCGCTTAGGTGGTGTGGAATAATACTCCAGATGATGACGACGTAGTATATTTGAGTTGCAAGTGCTGAAGCTTATTGGAATGAATGTATTTAGGAAAAGGTGGTCCCTTTTATACAAAGTTTGTCATCAAAAAATCAATGCATAGTGGGTACATCGACAACTTAGTTTTGGCACAATATTGTCGATGTACCCTACATACTAAAATGTTACTGTGAGGGATATTCCGCTACATATATATATCATTGAAAGAAATTCAAAGGACAAATTGCTAAATACAATTCCAATTCGACGACACTGTACTCAGAATTATTGGAACATACAGTACAATAATATTATAATTTTATTCGTCAAACCGGGAATGTGACAAAGTTTAGGCAGTTCTCGACGCAATTTGTCACATTTTAATAAGGCACAGAGCCCTCGAGTCGTGGAATATATTAAGTTTTAATTAGGGATATACGCCACTCCTAACTTTTGCGTACATTATAAAATTGAGCAAATATTTTATACGAAAATATTGTGAAGTTTATGAACTGTTAATGATATATACAATTTTTGTGAAATTATAAATTCTGACAACCTATTACATGACATGTCTTTGAAAAATCACAGGTTTTCAACAATAGAAAAAGACAAATACTAAACTATTTTGAACCTTTGTTTCTTCTTTGGAAAATAATAAGTAGTTTTTAAAGTGTGATTTAGTAAGCTAGTTTGTATCATTGAACATTTAATACAATCACATTCAATACGGGGTTGAATTTTATGGTAACTTCAAACACTGTTTTAAGCTTTCACGGTTTACAACTAAACTCATACACAGAAGATATCTCGTAAGTGATAACTTACGAGATATCTTCTGTGATTGTTCAACCCACGATCATGGCGCATGCAACAGCGTCTAAATATCGGGAGCTCAAAACTATGAAGAATCACGGAAGATATCCCGTAAATATCAGTATAAGTTTATGGTAACTTCTTTCCAAATCTACCACAGGCTAGTTTTATGTCATGTTATTCTACAGTACCTACAGGGTCAAATTAAACGAGCTACCGAAATCTAATCATAACAAGAAGAAGAACAAAGAGTTTCTTAGTCGGGTTGAATATAATTATAATCAAATATTTTAAAACAAACTTACGTTTGCAGTTGAAAAACATGTCCAAAATCAATCATCGCTCGAAAAAATAATTCTAATTCAATTTAACCCTGTATGATAAACCGAGCTGATTTCTGTACTTATAACATGTTTCTGGTATCCTATCACCACTCTCTTCGTTCAGTGAGGTACACTCACCGCGCGTATCACAAAGCTTACTTCACAAATAATTATTATGACTAGTCCTTACTTAATATTTTATTTATCATTAGAACTTGTGTTCACCGACGTTGTTCTTCGTCTTCTCTGGGTTCTTCTCTTCTGACTTCTTTTCTCCATCTTCTGTAAATACGAAATGAGAAATCAATGAAATGTATTACATTATGTAGAAATCTCTTGGTAACCGTACACGCCTTTTTTCCCAAAATGTTTCGACTGCGGTGACCTATTATACCGGGAGGGGGAGCTTTATATCTTCACCACCGCTATCAAGAAGGTGGTTCGTTATAAATCATGATGGCATGGTGGCACGGTGGCATGGTGGTGGTGATCTTACCAATTATAGGTTTCGAAGGTTTAGGTTCATTCCACTCCTGTATGTCAGCGGAGATGAATAGCAGGTAGAACAGGTTCGCCAAGAAGTAGAACGCGACCGAAATGAAGAATACTTTCCGCCAGTCTGTTGCACTTGTCTGAAATAGAACATTTCTTAAGTCATTTATTTGTTACGTCAGTCTTACAAAATAGTTTGCTTCGTAGACTCGAAGAAGAGACACAAACAGTTTATATTACCGTCTGTAATTTCCAAGCAATAAGGGTGAGTTTACAACCGGCACAAAACCAGACTCCTAAAAACGATTGATTAAATTCTATTGGAATAATCCAATAATATTTACTGTCCTTTTAGTCGATTCCTGGACTGATTCAGATACTAAACCAGCGAGGATTATACAGATATAATAAAAACATTATTTTGTTCTGAAATACGATGAAAAACTACAGCATTAGAAGACCTACCTCATCCTCAACAACAAAGGAGACGCTGAGAGGAGCCAGGATCGAGAAGATGGCGCCGATGCCGTTGGTGAAGCCCATCATCGTACTCGCGTGGTTCGGAGACAGGTCGATATGGGACAGCTGGAATTAAAACATATAATGATCACAATTGAAACAAATAATAATAAGGGGCGAGCCTAGTACAACCAACCGGGTGCAAATCCTAACTCCGTGGCTGCTACTAAGAAATTCCTAGTGGAAAAACCAGTCCCGTAACACTTAGCCCAACCTGAAAATCGGAACTCGGCATTTGCGCTTGTGAGAACTAGACCAACAAGTCGTTAAATAATATACAATAGATATATTACAGATTTAGGCAAAAATATTCAACGTCTGCAAACAGATTAGCTCTTTACGTTACCATTCTAAACGTTTATCATAAAGGTTTCTCAGATCTAGCTCACAGATATTCAAAGCAGGATTAATTGAGCATGATCTGAATTGCTTGAAGCCGATATTTATTTAATCTGTACTAAATACTTTAAGTTAAATGAAATAATATAACTAAATCATTAGACAATAGTAAATTATACTATTAGCCTATTACAGTCCCTCTGAAGGGCAAAAGCCTATTCTCAAATCAAATTAAATCGTTCATTGTTCATTCTCATACAAAGACGTACGAGCATTGACCACCACGCTTGCTCAAGACTGATTTCAAACAGTAATTGTAAGTCCAGGGTTCGTCTCGATGTTTATCCATTATAATAAATCGATAATACTACTCACCATAAATCCGACGTAGTGAGCGCCATTGAGGCCGACAGTGATGGTCAGGATGATGACGGCGAGGGACAAGTTGCCAGCCGGTAGATACGAGAGACCCAGCAGAGCCGCAGCGGGACCCCACAGCGCTGGAAAAGACGATAGAATATTGTTTACGTTCAAGCTTCAACGGCGCTTCTTTTGATTTTGCTGTATGTCTTTTAAACGAGACTGTTCTCATTGTTCCATTAGCTTCTGCCTGTGGATGTCGAGAACTAACCCACAAGCACATTCAAACGGGATAAAAAGTATCCTATTTCCTAACTTAAGTTAAGGTCTACCTGAGTGCCAAACATTGACGTAAATGTTTAGGCGTTAAAACATACAGACACATATTAGAGTATTATTTTTACTTTCGATTCTTCTTCTTTTCGTATCGATGCTACTTCCATATTATACAGTTTGGGCCTAGTCGGTGGCCACGTTTATAGCAGCGGCAGAGGCGATATTAACTTTGCTTATATTTATAATATGAATTTCGCAGCGTTCGATTTTTTTTACGTGGTCTTGGCATCGTATTCTCAAGCAGCATAGCGAGTTTTAAAAATAATTTCTATCATCATAGTATTCCTTAAATAAATAGATACAGCATTGATCTGTAAGAACTGTTATAACTTTACGACTAGTGCTTATAATGTTATAGTTACCGATAGTGTTGAATATTTTCCTGGAAGTGACGAGCCTGATGATTTTCCTGTTGACGAGGAACTCAGCCAACCAACTGAATAAGAAACTCAGGATGTACATAGCCACGTACGGTAGAGCTGATAACATACCGTTCTAAAAAAAAAGTTAAGGCGTTATTGTTAAGTGTTGTGTGTGGTTAAAGAAGCAGACTAGTCAAAGGGACAGTGTTACGTAAATAATCAATATTTGGCGAGTATTACGTTTGTTTTCATGGGTTTTTTTATTTCTGTGGTATAGTTATAACACAATTATCTCACCTGCTTGATGTCCACATTTAGAACATTCTTCATGTACGAAGGCAGTTCCGTAAGAAGTGTCCAGAATCCTAAGTTTTGACCGCTGTGAGCCAGCAAGATAGCCCAGAAAGGAAGCGACGTGAGGATGCTTATCCAAGGAGTCGGCATTTTCTGGAAAATAATAAAGTATCATCAATATTATCACCAGAATAATCTCGAAAGATCAAAAATTAAGCTGCTGTAAAGTTACTTTTTACTGCGGCAGCATCTACACCGCCACATCCGGTCTTCACTTCGTATTGGATGTCACACAAAATACTGCATCGCACAAGTAGAGTTATTAGCGGGATTAACATATTACAGGAACAATACAACCACCCCGTCAGGCAGTAACCTACCAGATACAACACCGTCGTACCTCTATACTACGAAAGCTAGACGCCCCAATTTTTTAAACTTACACCATGTCCAAGCTCGTTGGAGCCAGCATTCATCTCGATGTACTTCCTTTCCTTCTTAGAGATCCATCGGCTGGTGCCAGGCGTGGAGTCTCCGATGATGACCCACAGAACAGACCAGACGAGACAAGTGACGCCGGCCACGTAAAAGACGGAAGGCCAGCCCCAGGAGCTGGCGGAGAGGAGGCCTGACGTTAAGAGTTCGATGATGGTGCCGAGTTGAGCGCCTAAAAAAAATATGCCATATAATAATCATTTATTAGATTAAACAAATGCACAATGATAGTTTTATTGATAAAAGAAGAAAACAAAGTTTATGTATTTTAACTCATTGATCACAGTGGCATTGAACTCTTACCATTTTGAATATAAATTGGTCTATATCTATATGTAAACTGCTCTATAGTAAATTGATTTTTCAAAATCATTTTCTGTTTTGCAAAGTAGGTACTATTATGCCTTGATTACAAAATTACTCGAAACTAAGCCTGTGAGCCTTATTTTAAATTCAATAGTATTTCTAGGAAAATTCGTACAACGATTTAAACCTAGTTGGTCCTCTCTTTGAAAGTTGAGTCAGGTATTATTTAACCATTTAACTAGAAATTGAATTTATCTTTCGCTCGTGGTCGTTGAGCGGCCTTAAAAGTAGAGGTCCTTAAACACAAGTGGCCACAGCTTTATGCCAATGATACCAATTAGAAGCAAACTTTATTGTTAGGCAAAATTTAAAAACCACCTTTTGTTACAGTTTTTAATTCAGTAGGTGATAGTATCTTCTACCCACATCGAGATTGTAAATGGATTCAGATAGGCAGATGAACAAATTAATTCATGCTGGTTAACGGAACATCTCCGGGAAATAAGACGGTACGGGTGTTTGCTAATTCAATTACTAAATTGCTGCTGGATGGTTCTAAGCATTCGTCTAGAGAAGTCAAGGGGAAGTACAAACTTGAATATTATACCATTAAAGGTGCGGTTAAACCAGTGCGGACAAGTTGCCAGTGTCGCTCATGGTACCGACTGGACTCAGACAGATGTATGCCGAAGTATCCGTCCGGTTTGACCGTACCTAACGAAAGTTCTTAAAATACCTCAGCTTACAATTTTGAAACAAAATAAAGTAGATTCATGAAATAAAATAATTTTTATCACACTTATGCAAAAATCTGATGATATCTTGGGTACTCTCATGTAGGTATCTGTGTATGTGTAATTTAATATTAGGTCTTTACCTATGAAATTGGAGATTTGTATGAAAAATTTAAAAAAACAAAAATTTTGGTAGTTTTTTTTATTTTAGCTAATCAAAGTACTGGCCCAAATTATCTATATAATTTTGCCATTTTGATGGCAGTTTGTTTATTCCTTTACTGTAGAAGTCTGCCGGACGGTAGGCGATGAAGTCAGCGAAAGCGTTTTGTACCGCCTCTCGGCTGTTGAATTTTTTCCCACTTATAAAATTGTTTATATTTTGAAAAAAAGTAGAAATCTGTTGGGGCAAGGTCCAGTGAGTACGGTGGGTGACGGAGAGTTTCCAGCTGTCTGTCGTGAAGTGTGCGTTATCGTGGAGAAGCAATGAGCAAGAGCGATTGACCAGTCTTGGTTGTTGAATTGCGAACTTCTCCATCATTGTTGCATTCTTGACAATAGACTTCTGCCGTCACTGTTGTGCCATTTGGTAAGAAGCAGTGATGTACAAGTCCGGCACTGGTCCACCAGACAGTCACCATCATCTTCCTATGAGTATTTTTTTTAGCGCACTGATTAGTTGCTTTAACCGGGTCCACCCACTGAGACGAACGCTTACGGTTGTCGTACAGGATCCACTTTTCATCGCAGGTCACAATTCGATTTAGAATTTCCTCGTTTCTATGCCGATTCAGTAGTGCTATGCATGCTTCGACGCGTAAATCTCGCTGTTGGTCGCTTAGTTCGTGTGGCACCCACTTAGCTAGCTTTTTTATCTTTCCGATTTGACGAAAGTGCTTCAATGTTGTTTTGACACTAACTCCCAAGTCCCGTAGCAAGCTCAGACGTAGACTGAGTTGGATCCGCTTCTACTACCGCCTTCAATTCGTTGTTGTCGACAATGGTTACCGGCCGACCGCGGCCTCGTTCTTCTACTCAAAATTTCCAGATTTATAACGATTGAGCCAATAATGAACCGTGTTTATGCAAGCAGTGTTAGGCCCGTACACGTCGATAATGTTTCGCGTTGTTTGCGCATCGGTATTTCCACGTAGGAGCTCATATTTGAAAATTGTACGAATTTTCTGTTTATCCATGGCACCAAAAACTACCACAATTTCACAAAAAAAAAACACTATCTAAAAACAAATGACTGAATTTGAAATAAAAAGAACACGGCTTTCGAATAAAATTTATTTGAATTTCGAATTGCGCGCCAATCCACAGATAATTAAATCTGAAAATGCTGGTTATAAAATCTCCAATTACATAGGTAAAGTCCTATTATTAAGCCCGGTGGGTTAAGTGCAATTGCTACAGATTGGAGTAACACCAAGACTTGGGCGACTTCCACTGGCTACTTAGACATAATACAAGATAGGAACTGGCCGAGCCGACTGCGCTCGGTGACCGACACCCAGTGACTGAGCACTCCGTGTTGACTGCCGACCTTGGGTAACTACCTGATATGAGAGAGGAACTGGCCAGCATAGACGAAGGTGCCGAGTCGATGGCGTTTGGTGACCGGCACCCAATGACCCAGCACTCGCATGTGGACTGGGGTACCGCATACCTTGGGTCACTACAAGATATGAGAGAGGAACTGACCAGCATAGACGAAGGTGCCGAGCCGACTGCGCTCGCTAACCGGCACCCAGTGACCCAGCACTCCGTGTAGACTGGGGTACAGCAGACCTTGAGACAAGCCCATCACGATGCGGCACGCGCAGACCGCCATGTAGTCACCCTGAAAGAAGAATAATACAACATGACAACGGTAATCCCCGAAAGGTAAGGCAGACGTATGATAATAAAATAATCTTCCAATCGAATTCTAGCGGCGATATGCGAAAAAAATAGGTGCACTCTCTCTTCCCTCATATTCAAATAGAGCAGATGTAAAGGCATAATCATATCTAATCAAGGGTGAAATTATTAATTCTTATTGTCATCGTAAGTATTCGTCCATTCAGCCATCAGACGGTCACTGCTGAATACAATCGTTCTCAAAAATAATGTTCATGAAAAAAAACACTATCACTGCATGATGGATTACCGCTTAACCACAGTTGATACACGTGCCACTTGGCCTAGTGTTTAAGCACTATTTGTATAAACACACACAAGTTTAATCATGTGTATCAACAGTGATTATACAAGTCTACTAGCATATTAAACAAGTTTAACAACAATAAAAGCACTAAATTGTTTTCTAATGTTACTTTAAGCCACACTATTTTAAATGCATATCATTAACCACCTAACATGACATCCAAAAATGTCACTAAAAAAAAACCTTTTTTGCAAAAAATAAAACCGACTTCAAAAACACAAAAATGTGAAAAATAACTTTAGCTTCAGAAGTCGGTGACTTTTGTTTGTTTGATTCAGTTGTTTTGTCACCGACTTCTAAAGCTAAAGTTATTTTTCACTTTTTTGTGTTTTTGAAGTCTGTTTTATTTTTTGCAATAAAGATTTTTTATTTTTCCATTTTTAGTTGTAATATCCTATACAATTAATATTTGCTATGCATTTATTTTACATTGTCTACAAAAACAAACAAATCTAGTTGTACTGTACAGATCTGCGTACACCCTCAGAGCATATAGGAGTTATGTTACGATATTGTGTATACAATAAACATCAAGATTCAAGATTCAAGATTCTTTATTTTGCATGAAATATGATACATGATGGTCTTATAAAATAAAAGGTTTCTAAACGATTGCCGCAACCACGGCTGATTTGCTGTCTATTATTGAAGAGTTCCATTGTATATCTCTGAAGATTAGCATCAGATCTTCACCAAATTTAAACGGGACTAACGCCGAATAATATTCTTCCAAATAAAAAAATAATCATTGAAATCGGTTCTCAACCGGTGAAAATATCGCTGAACGTACACACAATGATGATTACCAGGCATAATGCCTACGAGTATGACTGCGTGCCTATACAATTTGAAGAATTCCCTTGATTTCCCCAAGATCCCAACATCAGATCCTGACCTGATGACCATGGAACCACATGGGAATTATACTGTTTCAAACAATGCCCATAAAATTTGAGGGTTGTCCTTAACTTTCCTGGGATCCTATCATCAGATTCTGACTTAGTGGCAAAGGGAGCAAACGCTTTCAAATAACAAAGAATTTTGAAAACCGGTCGACAATTGGCGGAGAAATCGGTGAACTTCTGTACAGTAGGGACCATAAGTCCAGTAGCAGTTTCACAAAACGATCGCATCAAAACAAGTCGCACTTACGACCTTTTTCCATAACAAACATTTTGCACCCATACACGATCGCGTATATCGCACTCTTTCATCATTATCTAGTCAGAAAGATTGCAATATAATGATCATTTGCCTTAGTGACAAGCCTGTCATGTTGCGACGGCGTATTAAGTTAGTGGTATTTAATTTCAAACTAATCACTATGATTCTATCTGGCTTAGCGATTAACGCTATAGTTAATGTATCGCACGTTGCAGCCTGTGCTCGAACCCAAGTGACATTACACTTTTTGCGTTTTAATTTTGTATGATACATTAGATCCGAAGAGATATGTTACTCTAAGTATTAGTTAAACTTATTATTAACAAAAAAGATAAGTTTAATAAAAGAGGTGACATTCCTACGTAAGCAAGTTCGTGCGTAAGTTCTCTTATTGGATCACCAATAAGAAAACTTCTTTTGTCTAGGTAGGAATGTGACGTCACAAATCTCATAAAAGTTTGTTAATTTTATAAGTAAATTAAACGAATAAACATTTTTGTTATTATTCAGCACAATTTTTTATTTCCACCTTCCAACACCGAAAAGATAAAATAAAAATCAATTAACGATGTTAAATAATAATACAATAACTATTAAAAATGTAACTTCTTATAAAAAATAAATAATAAGCATGAATACATTATAAATACACATAAATACCTGACGACTTGCTGTACATTATTAAGGTTTCAAAGAAACAAAAAACAGCCACACATTGTAATAATAAATAATCTTAATAGATTCGAACTTAGACTTCATAGATCGTGAACCCATGCTCAGCCCAAACAGCTACCATCACATGTTAGAACTACGTGAATTTTAGCAATGCAATGGTAAGAACAGGTCACCACTATGACGTGTATTCTAAAAACAACAGAAATATAAAGCTATTTAGCGTAGTGTGACGACAGTTCATTAGTGTGTGTTATCTGTGGAATGTTTAGATATCACTCTTATACACGCACACGCACTGCTGTATCGCGCTCGCACAGTTCGTAGCAATGTAATCTTTAGCATGCTACTGGACTTTTGAGCGTTTACTGTATAAAATATAAAAAACACATACAGTCGAACATAGAACCTCCTCCTTTTGGAAGTCGGTTAAAAAGATAAAAACAACATTGTTTCTCTGTGTTTCTAAACACGGAACCCCATGCAACGTGGTTGGTCGCTCATGGCGTAAGAAATGAGCGCTATTCCCCCTGACGCGGCGGTAATGACGCCCATCTATAAAGTGCACGAACAAGCGCGTAAGTTAATTGTAGGATTTATTGCGTGTTTGTTTGTGTTGTGAAACTTTTTTCTTCCTCGTTGGAAGGTTTAAGGTAAAGTTTACATTATTGGATAGAGATTTGTAAAAAAAAACCGTAACAATTATGTATTTATAGTCGTTTTGGTACAAAACAATTTTTTTAAATCGGTCTTCATTAAGTATGAACGTGGACGAAGCAAAAAGATTAAGTAAGAACCGTAGCAGCTGGGGTTCTGAAGTTTCTGCCTACATCCATGATGAAAAGGTGTGAGTTTATGTGTGACTACTTACTTTCCATTTTTTTGGTATTATTACTGAGTTCGTATATAAACTACCACAACACGTCACCGTAAGACGTTATTAATGTAACGAAAATTTCGAGAACTGTGAGCGGGGTGCGATGGTCTAGTTGGTTAAGACATCCGGTGTACTGAATCGGAAGGTCGCAGGTTCAAACCCTGCTCGCACTCGAATTTTTCTTTCCATGTCAAAAAACAGCTATGTTCCCTACGCAGGGTTTGCGTATAAAATATTAAAAAATCGTATATAAAATCAAAATCAAAGCATTTATTTCAAGTAGGCCAGTTACAGGCACTTTTGAATTGTCAAAACAAAGACAACAATGAAATATAGCTACAGTCCCAGTCAAAAGGCACAAAAACTGTGAAAGTACTGTAGTTGCCCATTCCCTAACGTAGATCTCTGTGGAGAAGAACGGGCAAGAAACTCCATGGACACTCTTTTAAATCAGAATACTTTACAAAACCTTGGTTACATCATTCATGTTGAGATGGTACATTAAACTCGCGCTGTCGGGTAAAAAGGTCTGAACGTGACGACTAATTATTGAGGTTACCTACTCCTATTACAATTAAAATTCATATGGATGATATTAATACAAATTATTATTATTCCAGACCGTTTGGAACCTACACGATTTAGTCCGGTAATTAATAACACAATAATACTTGGCTTGAAATAAACCACACAACAATTAGTACCTCATTTGAAAGTAAAGGACTGCTAGCAAGTAAACACCTCTTTTATTAAATATTCTTATTCCATCTAGTCTTGCTTCTAAAGCTCACAGAATAGTTCTCTTCGAGTGCTTCTTTAAATTGACATAATAGTTTAAAGACAATGTTTAGGTAAATCAAAGAGAACTGTCTAGGGAGAAGGTTCCTGCGCGTTCCAGAAAAAAAACATCTATTTGTACAAACTTTTCGTTTTACATTGACTTAACAAGCAAAACAAAAAGACCAAAAATAAATCATTTGAAACAAGATATATATTTTTTCTAAACGTTTGGTAGACCAAATAAAACGTCTAAAAGGCTCCATGTTTATATTGCTATCTCTAAAATAAAACAAAAATTATTTTTATTTACTTACTACTAGCCAGAAATAAACAGTAAAAAAGGACTGTAAAACGAATTATAAATAAACGCGAAGGACCAGGTTATCTGGAGTTCAGGACGGCGCAACATTGCTCATTCCATTCCGTAGAATTATGTTGTCTGATGGTATCGGGTGAGCGATGGCTCTTCAGACAAATGCTGCCCTAATAAACCATCCTAATGTGAGATCCTTGCTATCCGTCAAGACGTTTGTTTGTTAAGGGAGAGGCAAAAACTTGTAGGAACGGCTTCTAGCGCAGTATGATTTGTGTAGAGCCTTTAAGTTAAACTAACAAGAGAGAATCACTATGAATATTCGAGTGGTGACTCAGAATAGTGATTCTTGAAGTTTTTAATCAACTTCAAATTATACAGTAACTACTAGGTTCAAATAAAAATAACCCTAAATATTACAAATAAAAAAGTTACTCTTCTGACGGTCAGACAGTCTTTACCTTTTCACGCCTCAACAGCTGAAATAGTTAAAATGAAGGCTTATTCATCAACTGGCGAATGTGAAAGTCGCGAGTACACGCAAATTGTCGCTCGCTCTGTGACCTGGAAAATCTGACGTTAAATATGTCAGATGTACAGTCAGCTACAAAAACTTCTTATTAATGTATAATATAGGTACCCACTTTGAACGTATAAGACATTTTATACGACTTGACTTTAAAATAAAACACGAAGGTAACATGAGAGGGTCAAAAGTAACGTTAAATGTTACAAAAGTAACATTCTAGCAACGCTGGATAGAATACTTGGGTATCATGCATCATCGGCCGCATCCCCCTCGCCGTATCCCGAAATCTAAGTAGAGAGTCGGTACTTAACCGAATCAGCCCGCGCGGGCAATAGCTAGTTTTGTATAGTGATTGGTTTCAATTCGTTTTTATTTGACTGTACTTTATAATGTGCAAGCGAGTAGACGGTAAAATAGGTAAAATGAAATTCAACACGTGTTTGGGGGTATGGAGAAGCGGGTGTAAAGTTCTTCATCTGCCATAGAAAAGGGAGGATCCTGCGACCAGACGGTTGTTATGTCTGGTGGGCTAGTGCCCGACAGTTGTTGTCGAGTTCTTCTATATAGTCTTAAGTCGCAAATAATTTTACTTGCACGATGTAGGATTTAGGAGTATTTCGCAGTTTTAGTTCATCGTCTGTGTCATAGATGGCGCCTGTAGTACTTTTTGTGCTATATTGCTTAGTACTTTTTGTAGAGCCGCTACACGCGGATAGACTATGACCTAGGTTAGATTGTAGGACTTTTTCATCCTTGTAGTTAAATAATAACAAGACTGAGACGTAGAATTGACCGCCAAAAGCTTTTTGTCTACACTTTACCAGATAGATTAGAATAAAGCTATGAACAAAATGGAGTTGGGCTCTTCTCATAATCTTTGTTTAATTTTTCGGGGGTACAGGTTTGATCAAAACGTGTACGAACGTAGTGCGGTGGCGGCTCAAAGCTGATATAGACAGCATAATGGCATAGTGTGCATAGTAGTAGTTTCGTCCAGTGACGGGACCGGCGCGGTGTTTGTTCGCTATACGTCCGCAATTTTGTTTGACTGTGTCTTAATTTGTAACCATGGTTCTTGTACTAACGTAATCATTTCGTCATCACACATACAGCGTTTTTCACTCGTCTGAGATAACATCATTATCATCATTAGGCGTCATAAGTCCGCTGATAGACTCGTAGGTACACAGGTTGGATTTCTTAACACAATTTTAGTCTACTTCAGTAAAAAGAAAAAAACAACGTTTTGAAACTAATATTTTTTCTTCATCCCCGCCTTAACTCGTTTGGAAACAAATGCGAGCATTTTGTTCAAATCAGCCGCAGGACACACGGAGACATTGCCTACCGATAATACGATCTTCCTAATTTATAACCACCCTCCTTGTTTGATTGAAAGTAAGCATGTGTTCTCGGAAATTAATTAGCATGGGAACATATTGTGAGGTTTTCTCTGCGACTGATAAACTTGTAGTAGATTGACAATCACTACTAAAAGATTTTTATTTTATTTATTTGACAGTTGATTGGAGTGGGGTTAGTATTATACACCGTGACTTTTTAGTCGTCTTATAAAGGTCGTCCACTCAATGTACCCGACATAAAATAGCTCTAGGCGCGATTTTTTTTTATCTTCCATAATAGGTTCAAAAAAAAATAAAAATAAAAATAAAATTATGAGACATCCTGTTAATGATATTTACGTGTCAAACGGGAGAACATATACCTACCCAGCACTCGAGTCCAGTAGATCATCGCTCGCAACAGAGTATTTTAACTACGTCATGCGTCATAATACTGAATAATATTTTTATTTTTAAATTATTAAAATCTCTTAAATATCTATTTTTTTTTATAAATGTTATGATTCATTGGATACATGAAGTGGGCTGCTATTGTAAGACGACTAAAAAGTCACGGTGTATAATTATGTTGTATTGTGTATATATTTGTGTTTGATCTGTACTATGTACAATTCTATATGTATATAACATATACATGAAACAAATGTTAGTAGTATTTTTTTATGTTTTTCCTAAACGAAATGTATGACATTTTTAACACCCTAATTGAATTACATACTTATTACATAAGTTACTGATAACAATTCAGTAATAGATTGTTGTTTAAATGATCACTTTACAACATAGATGCTTCAGAAATGATCAAATAAATAAAAAGCCCAGGTAAAAATGTAAAATACAGTAAAGTATAACTGGTTCTGTACCTCTGATTGAGTCAGGCGATGTTTATGAAAAGTTTCCGTGCGAAAACCACAATCACATGCCTTTACAAAAATGTAAACATGGCCAACACGAACACTGATTTTATTGATCTTTTTGAATCAACACAATCATGAACACGATACGCCAATATTATTCGAAAATTACACATATGGCGAAAAGATTCTTTGTTTGTTTAATTTTTTAATCGCCCTCTGATTGTTCTAATTGCTGCCCGCTGCCAGTTGAAACACTTAAGTTAATAAAGGCAACACTGCAACCGAGCCAGTAGTCACTGCATAATGTTATATTGTATCACATCAACATAAATAACTGAATGTCTCGTTTGTCTAGTGGTCGCAAGCGCGACTGCTCAGCATGAGGGTCCTGGGTTCGATTCCCAGGAGGGGCAAAGGTATGTCCGAGGTGCAGGACAATTCAGCGGATGCTAGAATTAATTATGCAGGATTCACAATCTCGCACAAAAATTTTCTAACAAACATTAATTCGGATTTTGTGGAATTTTCCTAACGTTTGCGTGTGGCTTAAGTAATGTGCAGTTTAATTACTGCTCATAGTAGAAATTTACTTGCACGTCCGTTTTTAAGTACTAATGTTTCTGTATTATCCAAATAACGGTCTCCTGCAATCTCATACATACATTCTCTGCTTGTTTCAGTGTGGATTCAAAAACTGTACATTTACGAACAATGTTTTGAAACTTCTCAAGTTTCTACCCAATTCATGTTTACACTCGACCATAAAATACTTGCCAGTACTTCTGCCATGGATCGCCTTGCACATTATCCATAGACAAAAACATCACCACAGACGTACTATCTTTATTTGAGTATAAATCCGCGAATGTAGTTCAAGGAAGTACAACAACATAAAGTAGTGCTACTTAAAGGATAGTGGTGTCAAGTAGATAATGAAAATGGGGTTTGTCAACGGCTAGCGCCTGTACTAACAATATCGCTATGAACTGGATCCGCGCCAAATGTTTCTCTCAACTGATGTCACCTAAATAAGTTTCGGAATATTTTGGGACTTAAGCTGTTTAGGAAGTGATATGCACTAATCCTGGTTCCTCAATAAGTGTCTTTTTTGGAAGTAAATAATATTCGCTTTAAAAGTTATGCTTAGATATGTATGCTAGGCATTTTGGTGATGTAGATTTCTTTACCTAGGAACATTTTACTTAACAGTCGGTTAGAAATTGAACTAGTGGAAGCGTAACATTAGGTTGACAGTTGTAGTGTCAGAATAGAAACCGTTTTGGTGGTATGGTTTATGATGATATGCTAGCTTTTTCCTGAACCTCCTCCGCGTGAAGGAAATTATCCCATGGGAGCGAATCACCAGAAGAAAGGGTATTATAATGTCCATATCCAGGTCATGATCTATGTATCTGTATGCCTAATTTAACCTACTTCAAAACCCATTCAGCCTTTAAAGTGTAAAAAGGCTCTACAGACAGATAGAATTACTTTGTATATAGATTGGTGTTACAAACAATTTTAATCAGCCATTATGACTATTGACCATACAATAATTTAGGAGTCCTTACCTTGACAGCAGCCATTGGCAGAAACAGATTAACAACCCCGGTGGTAGTCATGGAAGCCAGCATCAGGTACTTGCCGCCAAAGCGTCCGGCGATGTAGCCAGCGGGAATTTGCAAGACGATGTAGCCCCAGAAGAAGGATGACAGCACCGTGTCCTGCGTGCTCCGGGACCAGTCGAACACCTGGGAAAATTTGTGTTGCTTTTTAAATTCGAACGTCTTTGGCCTGTAGCTTACAAGAAGATTTGTTGATGATTTTTTATATTTTTTATACGCAATCCCTGCGTTGGGAACTACAGCTGTTTTGACATGGAAAGAAAAATTCTAGTGCGAGCAGGGTTTGAACCTGTTACTTTCCGATTCAGTACACCGGACGTCTTCACCAATTAGACCATCGCATGTCAAGGTGTTGGTTTAAGTTAGTTCGATACTTTCTTAAATAGATGGCGCTAACATCACCGTAAGACGTTATTAATGGATCGAAAATTTCAAGAGTTGTGAGCAGGGTGCGATGGTCTAATTGGTGAAGACGTCCGGTGTTTAACGCATTCGTTTTTTTGCTTGTCGATAAGTAGGCTTTTGAATAAGAATAAAATATACGTTCGTGACAGCCATCCGACAGCAGCACTGAGGCGATAAAGGGTAGTAAACATTTAAATAATAGCTGCTATTGACGAATATCATCGCAATATTATACGATCGAAAGCACCAATACGTCGATTTATGCTATGTACCCGCATCATCATAAGCAGCTGGTACATGATCAATGTGGAATAATCTAGTATTTATCTCAAGGGTAAAGCTGGCGTGAAAAAAGTAGACGGAACTAGCATGAGGTAAAGGGATCACAGTTCTGCAACCATGAGCACTCTTTTTTACATTAGGTACGGTTCTTAACAATGCGACACATCTCTTGAAAAATATCTAGAAAAGGGCCATCATCTCTTAAAATTACAAGAAAATGGCCCTTTTCTTGAAATTTTACATATCGTGACCTTTATTTTTATGATTACCATATCTATAACCCTGATAACCCAGCTATCTCCTGAAGATAGAGATTTTAGGGCACATCTTTCGAAACGACATTATCAAAAGATTCCAGACGAAACTGTCTTCGAAATGGCTTTTCTAATCTCGATCATACCTCGGAGAGGTGCCATCACAAACAATTAACCCGTTACAAACGTAGACTAAACATTTTTGCGACAAGTCGTACGTGCGTCGTTAGTCGTCAGTCGGGACGTGCCTCAGACGACTCGGCGTTCAAACGGCACTTTTTGCGACGATACCACTAAAGTCTGCGGGATTTTTTGCTGTTTAATGATAGTCTTTTCTAGGGTTGACTCTCTGGACAGTTATTGCGTTTTAGTGGAGAGTGGAGTAATTCGATTTTCTTTTATCATGAGAAGTTGAACTTTTGCCCCGAGAAGAGAAAAATAACTGACTGAATGGTCTTTACTGTAAGACCAACTTGAATATAAAAGATTGCTTATAACTAACACATAAATCTGCATGTTTCTTATAGAATCAAAGTTAAAAAAGTATAAAAGTAGAAAGGTAGCTCCAATTATTTAAAAGCAACGATGATCCAGTTTCTTAAAGAGCCAGTAATTCCGGATTAGAGGTTGCTCTCAAATGAGAATCAAAACCTAATCAGCGTCATCATCATCTTTACCAAAACGACTACAAGTAATGAAAATAGTTTCATCTCATTTGCCGGCCCTAGAACTCCGACCTACGTTAAAAATAAAGAGTTCTAAAAAACGCTATTCGCCGGATAAAGAGGATTCTAGCAAACTGTTCGGAGTAATTCCCTCAAGTGTTTTGTTTCACGTCGTACAGATGGCGCTAATAGCGACACTTAGGATTAGGTGCTCAGTTCAGCGCTTTCAGGAGCTCTTATTAGTTTTTATTTGTATGATAACGCTGAAGAAGTAATTTTGGGGATTTTACTGTTTCTTGGTAGCTAAGGTTTAACTGGATTGCCTCAGTTTTATTTTGTGGTGCGTAAAAATATTTATGCTGAGTTGAAGGTAAAGGCAACCATAACCGGCAAATTGTGGTTGTACTATTACGTACACCTTTGCCTAACCTTTCGGGGATTACAGGCGTGATGTTTTGTTAATTATATTTTTTACTTATATTGTTTAAGGAAATTCATAGCAAAATACTAAGAACTAATTTCAGCAATGAAACTGAACTGAAAACTCAATATCAATACTCGACAACCATGATGACACTGGCAGCTCTGGTATACGGTTTAGAGGTGCTGATCGCGATCAGTTTTATTTCAGTGAAATTCGCCCTAATAGGCTGTGTGAGCTGTGTGAACTACAGTACTCATTCCAGTGTCATTTCCTGTACTGTTTGAGGTGGCTATGCCTCAAAGACATTGATAGAAACAAGGATGATGATAAACTTGCTGAGTCATCAGTTGCAATTTCTACTCACCGGGTACCCGTAGCTGTTGTTAGAGGTCATGGCGACGATGCCGACGCTCATGGACACTCGGGTGGCGTAAGACACCGTCGTCGCCAGGAACATGATGAGGGCCATCAAATGGCGCATGCCTAGGAGACGCTCTGTGGACAAGTAAGTTATATTGCTATAGGGAGATTCTGCTGGTTATATCTAATCTAAACACGAAGCCTGACTTTCGAACTGAACAATTTTTATTATTTTCTTTTATCCGAGTTTTGGAATGTAAGAGCACCTTATAGGTACTTAGGATGGCTATGCGTCGTGTGCTTACCTAGATAATTTTGATAGACCCTTTGATTTTACTGGCAAACATTTTCATAATGCTACAATTCTACTAGAATACAACACACACACATGGTGCATATTGTTAAACAAAAGCCAGAATGTGAGACACGACACTGTATTTAGCCATTAATAAAGTCTGCGCATTAACACGTCAGCACTGCGCTCCATTATATAAATTAAAACCCCCAACATCCTTTACATTTAATAACGAAGTTTTACCTGTGACTGTTTGGTATATATTTTTAAACGGAGATAATAATTTCTGGACACAGCTGTGGTTATGAAATAAAAGTGCTATGGTATCAAACACGTAATTTCTAAACTTTTGACGTGAATTGACGTGAAACGTGATTACATATCTTCACAAATATGAAAGATACTGAACATTATAAAGAAAAAAAAAAGTTAACCTAACTAGCCCGAGGAAGCCCGGGAAAAGAGTACATGGAAGGAATTGGGGGAGGCATTTGCCCAGCAGTGGGACAGTACAGGCTAATATAAATAAATAAATAACCTAATAGTTTTAAGACATAACATTTCAAGATACAGCAACTGGCAGGCAGGGCAGCTTACACTTTCAACGTGAATAATATACATTGCGTGCGTGATACTTTGTATTTCACGGGTCGCTGGCTAGCAACACCACCATTGTTCGCCGAAGCAGGCTCGTCTATTGACGAGTTATACAGCGAACAACTGGTAATTTTTGTTAGTAATTATAACGGATGCATTCGTATCTCCTGTCTCGTGAGACTTTCTCGACACAGCTTGTAACTGCCGTTTCCTGATTATTAAAATAATGTTACGGATATATGTCTAGGGAGATATTGAAAGGAGTTTTAAATTTTACTAGTTGGATGAAGGAAATGCTATGATAGGAAAAAGATTCAATGCCGAAGATGGGACAATAATGGGTACTAGTGTTGTTAAAGACTTTTAATTTACGATCTAAAGGTTCTATTCCACGATACATCATCAGTATTCGCCAACCTATCACAATAAATAAGAAAATGAGATACTGCTTGAAATAACACCAACGTATAACACGCAGAACATTAACAAACATCTCACATAAAGTATTCCAGCGCTGACAGAATGTGTTTATATCTAAAAAGTCATTTTACAACTGTCGGGCCTTAAAGGGGAGCGCGACGCCGACGGGGTATTCCACAGAGATAGCGCTAAGGAATAAACGGAGAAGCTCGGAATTAATTGTTCAAATAAAAAAAGAGTATCTCTTGATAAATAATTTAGCTTAAAAATAACTTAACTCAGTAAATGACGGGTTGTTGATGGATTTGAACAATTAGATGTTGTTGATTAATCAGAATTGATTGAGACGGCAGTTGGAAAGTAAATGAGACAATTGAGTGACAGTGATAAAGAATATTAATCATTCTAAAAGGTTTAGATCAGATCTCGGGTCACGAAATGAGATTGTTTATGTGATCGTTTTGTCAAATCAAATTCTGAATATTCAAACAAAAACAAAACAATTGAAAACAGCAATAATTTCGTCCTAATACCTAAGTGAAATGTTGTGTTATTATAAACTTAAGTCCATACGATTATCAATAGCACAACAAATTCAACGTTGAATAGAATGACAATTTATCACACATTAGAAAAAGGGAATTTCAACTTTCCGAACCAAAATGCCATCGCTGCGCTGCATTTTACCGTCGAGTTCCTCAAAAAGCCCTATTTGGTCAACATTTGCAGAGCACTGTCGCTGCTTAGTACAAAGTTGTTTTACTTTCATTGTTGGTTGACCACCTGCAATGTATCGGCTAAACCAGTATTACTTCCGCACCAAGTGGCCAAAGCTGTTTTGTTTTAGTTTTCAATAAACGGATGAGGGGTTGCTTGCTTACTGATTGGTAACATGAATTATTTGGAATCCGAAAACATTCTCAAACTTTAAAAAGCTTTGACGCATTTGAACTCATTTTAATAACAGATTATTTTTTATTTAGGAATACCAAATGTGCGTTATGGTAATATAATATCATGAATGTATATTTTTCATAATTTATTGACGATACTGAAATGCCTCATTCAAAATAATAAACTGGTTCTAATCATTTTAAAATCTACAGTAGGTAAACTCTTCGTTTCCATTGACAGAGTTACTTAATTGTGTAACACCATGAAAATCCCAAAATTCCATATTACACCGCAGCTGATAGAAAGCTTTACTCTAATCCAATCACAATGGCATGAGCGAGCGCTGGCTGCCAGGCGGTTTGAAATAATACACGAGTCGCAGTGGAAGCCACATGTACTCGCTCATAATATGTTTTAGTTACGTGCGACTGAACGCAGCATGGCTTGATGAATGACTTCATTTTGCACAAAATATTAGGTGTTGTTGTGGACGGCCATTGTGTGGTGCAGTAGAAATACGTTTGTTACATTTTCTAATGCTTTGTTACAATATACGCTTCAGTTGCAAATTGCAAATTAAATTATTTGTTTGGTAAAACACATTGTTTTTATTGAGAGTTCATTTGATTTTATTGAAATAGGCGAATAATCAATACGCCGTATATTGTTTGCAACTATTCCCATCTATTTCTTCTTCATTTTCATTTCATCGAAATAATATTCTACCAGAATAACACAGCAGTGCTTTATCAATCAAATGTATCACAAGAAAAGAAAAATAACATTTTCATTCATGTTTTTTTTCTGAGTCTATGACAAGAATCTAATAAACCACACGTATTTCTATGAAATAGACTCATATAATATTTTCAGCCTGTCCTGGCCACAGAAGGTATACGAAGCGTAAAATCATATTTTCTCTTTCGACAGCCCTTTCTGAAAGGTGACTCAGCTTATTCGTATGCGGCATCTAAGAAACTTCAGTGGTTGGTATTGTGGGACGCATTCTTAAATATGTATTGTAGATTTGAGAAAATACTTCAACAGCTGCAAATGCAATGTTCCCTTTTTGTTCTTGTATAAAACTGTTCATATTAAAGAGAAAAGTTGTGCGAACTGCAATGTCGACGTTACATTTCATTGCAGTTTTAATATTATTAAGTATTTTTGCAGTGGAACAATATTAGGTTCGAAGTAGGCTAAGATTTTAATTTAAGGGCAAATTCCGCTTTATTTAATCAGTTTCAGCATCTTAAAATACCCCGTAATTCGCTATCTGCAAAGACGTCAAAATAAGATAAAAGATATAGATGCTAGCGCACATACACAAGAAAAGATTTAACGTATAATCAAAATAAAGCTATAACATAAATAATGGCACGCACTACGGCTCACGTAGGCATATTTTGGAATCCACTGCTGTTTTAATATGGAACAGTGTCCTGAAAATCCATAGTAGCCTATCAATGGAATTCAAACTACGTGTACGATTGACTAATAACACAATACTATCGATGCCCTTTCTGATTGGAACAAGTAATGACGCTCAGATGGACGTGACCAGCCTTTCTATATCAAAATTAAATTATTTTGAACCCCCTATATCACCCAGATGTTCAAACAATGGCTAATTATGAGCTTGTGTAGCCATTCGAAGATATCAATGGGTCAATTAAAATGTCGAATTGTATTCGCCTTCGGTTTGACAGTCACTTATATATTGTGGATAATATCTATGGGTGTTATATCAAGTATTTTACCTAATAGATTAGACGTGATATTGAGAACAAAAGAAAAAATACAACTTAGTTATGTCACGCGACCCATGGTAGTTTTTCAGCAATAAGATGGTTCTCAAAGTAAATTGACAAAGAATATTTCGTTTTTTCAATTAGTTCCACTACACACGGGTTACGTTTAGTTAAGGCTTACGGTCACGAAAAATTTAATTATTTACGTTTTGTTCATTTCAACAGCAACTATATAGTTACATCTTCTTCTACTATGAATCAAAGCTAACCGTTTATTTATTTTTAGCAACTTATAATATTTTAATAAAATTCATAACAATGGTGACAAGGGAAAAAGAAGTCAAAATTTAATGAAAAATTAATGTAAAAACACATTACCTGTCTAAGACCATTTAATAGAACACACCACTCTTCATGCTAGCGTGTCGATGACAATCTAAATTGAGTCAGCTCAAAAAGCAACGAGGTTGGCACTTTCAGTGGCGTCCATCAGTTTCTGTGATGTGCAAGCAACAGGACAGGCAGGACACGATATCAAGTGTCGCATCGTTTGTGTGGCAACACTACATGAAGACTCGAGGGTAGATTCATTCTCCGGCGAGGCGGCTAGCCTCCTTGCCGGATTGCCGCCATGGGATCTGGAGGCGATAGTCCTCGCGCGCCTGCACGAATGGCGCGCGGAGGCACTACGTCGGGGGGAAACTCCGCTGCCGCGGCAAATTGCCGCTCAGCGGACAGACTTCCGGCGTGATCTCATGGCGACATTGAGAGAGCGTCTGTCGCAACCCCGTGCAAGGCACGCCACCATAGTGACGATAAGTCTTTGAGGAGTGGCTTGAGAGGCGCCACGGCGCCTTCACCTACCGCCTGACGCAGGTCCTCACCGGACACGGTTGTTTCGGGAGGTTCCTGCACCGAATCGGGCGGGAGGAAACGCCCGGGTGTTTCCACTGCGAGGATCGTCCGGAGGACACGGCGGAGCACACCGTAGTGGTTTGCCCCGCTTGGGCGGAGCACCACCGTGTCCTCGTAGCGGCGATTGGCGGCGGCGATCTCTCGCGTCCGGCCCTGGTTCCAGCCATGGTCCGGAGCGAGAGGGAATGGGAAGCCGTCACCACCTTCTGCGAAGCAGTCATGCTAGTGAAGGAGGTGGCGGGACGAGAGAGGGAAATAACCTCACGTCCCAGCCGCCGCAGGAGACGCCCTGGGCGTCGGGGGTCAGATGGTGGCTCCCGGCCACCGTAGGCGCGGGCCTGTGGACGGCGAATTATGGGCTAGCTTGCCGTCCGGCCGTCTTATGACGACAGGCCGTGTCGACGGCGCGTTCGTGTTCCACGCGCGCCTCAAAGAGATGTCAGCCACCGAGTAGGGGTCCGCATGGGCCAATGACTGCCAGGCCTGCGGGACTGTTCGAAAGAGATACCGTGGCCGGAACACAAAGGGCAACGAAGAAACATGGATGGGTTTTAGTCAGCACAAGTCTGACACTCCCTTCCGCTCTGCCCAGAGTGGTCATTTGATGATTTCCGATCCGAAAAAAAAGGGTAGAGTCATCTATGAATTTCCACCTGAACAGGTTTTTCTTGCTTCGACCAGCCTGTATCCAGAGTCTATTAATTTAAGACTTTCAGGTCAAGCATGGCAACTTGTGTCCAGGTTTCAGGAACAGATATTAAAAAATGTCTGTCTTGTTCCATCGTTTATAAGTCTGATCTACAAACGGTCGAATTTTAAAATGAACAGGGGAAATGTACTTCTTTAGAATTCCTTAAGTACACGCAATCCTTTAGCCGGGTTCCTTACTCGGGATAGCTGAGAAATATGGCATAACATCTCATTGTCGCGTAGTGTGTCTTCTAGTTCAACTTATGGTCACATTTGTCTTGATGAGAGTCTGCGTTGCAAGTTGCCAGACAGGACTATGCGTGATTTATCTAACCTTGTATGGTTTACAAAGTGAAATAGTTTAAATACTGCATGGAGTAGGTAATTACGTTGCTTTTATATTATTCGGTGTATGTACTTAGGCATAGTTTTTTTTACGTAACATTATACGTTACTTTGCTGAATATATATTTGGAGAGTTAGAGTGTATAATTAATTACTATCTAAATTAACCTTGCGTCATACTCTATAGTAGCCACATTTACCACATTTGTATAAAAGTTTTACATTGTGGCCTTTTGAAAATGCCTTTATGTTGTTCACCGTTACTCTGTGCATTCACATTTTCGTGTCCCAAAATTGCCTACTTAAAATAATACCAATGAGGATTTTTACCGCAAAAATCCTTCTGAAAATCCCCAAAAATGTTAACGTTAACCAAAACATAAAGCATAGCGCGCATTTAGGGTTGTCACCACTAAAACGTGTACTATCTCCAACATTACTATTATCTGCCTTGTACATAATTTGTGACTGGTTACGCCGTCATTACTGAAGTATTTGACACTAACTCCTAAACACGATGTTATGACACTGACTGATAAATTATGTTCACTTGTTATGGGTTCATTTATAGGCACCAAGGTTTTGTAAGAACTTTTGTCAAGAAGGTGGGAATAAATCTAAATAACGTGGTGCCCGTAGGCTATTTAAAGTTTGTAACAAGCTTACTAATTATTGTGCAAATTTAATTATTTCGCATTAAAAGTAGTCTGAAGTGATTTTTAATATTTTATACGCAAACCCTGCGTAGGGAACATAGCTGTTTTTGACATGGAAAGAAAAATTCCAGTGCGAGCAGGGTTTGAACCTGCGACCTTCCGATTCAGTACACCGGATGTCTTAACCAACTAGACCATCGCACCCCGCTCACAGATCCCGAAATTTTTCGTTCCATTAATAACGTCTTACGGTGACGTTAGCGCCATCTATTTAAGAAAGTATCGAACTAACTTAATTAATTAATTAATTAAGTTAGTTCGAAATTTCGTTCGTTTCGTTTTTCGTTTCGTTTTTTTCGTTCGTTCTTAATTTTTCTTTCCATGTCAAAAACAGCTAGTCTGAAGTGATTGAAATTGGAGAGGATATTCTTGCCAACTAGTCAACAAAAACTTACAATAAGATCATATGATCTGCGTTTAATAAACAGAAAAGAATAATAATATACAGGGTGTAAACTGTCAGCGGGCAGGGAGAGGAGTTCTCTTTACTGCCCGCTGAAAAAATTTAGGGGATCAAAATTTACACATATTCTCCTAAAACCATTTTCGTTTAGCTACAACGGTTAAGGTAGTTCCTTTACTGCCCCACTTAAAGTTTCCACCCTGTATAACAAGAGTTAATATGATAAAAGAAAGACAGTCACAAAACAAATAAAACTTATTCAGTCAGAACAATGAATCTGAAGTCATCCTTATCTTATTCATGTCAATGTGTATCAAGATCGAAGAATAAACTTGAGCAATATATTCAGCCTAAAATAGAACCTCTTCTAGCCTAGACTTTCCTTTTACTAAGAAACAAAACAATACAATTTGAGAGAGACAGTGGGCGTTTCTCGTTATTTCCTGTGTTTTTTTTTAGTACGCATTTACCTTTTTTGCTGAAAGAACTAAGAGAAAAGCCCCAAATTTGTTGTTGATGGACATATGGATTGGTTTCCATTTGTCTCCGACTTCGTTAGAGCTGAATGGGTTCCAAAAAAATGTTTTTTGTTTTCCGTTTTTGTTTATATAAATACAGAACCTTTTGGTACAGAAAATAAAAGAACTCTTTACTGAAACTTTTTGTTACGATTGAGTAATACGAGCCAACCTAATTCTCATAAAAATCATGAAACTTTTATCAGGTAATTTTCGTGAACCGGGTACCTATGTCCGGATCGAACTGTATATTTTTATTGTATAACACCATACAAATATAACCAATATTGAAAACTAAGCGAAGAGGCCTGGAGGATTCGATACTCAGTTGCCTACGATGAATGTGGCTAGGCAATTAGCAGTCGTCAATAGACCAGCTAGGGGGCTAGCGGGCATGAAGAAGAACCCTTCAGTGCCATCATAAAATAGACAGGTTAGGGCGCGGTAAGGGCGACAGAAGTTCCTTACTGTGCAATGAGCGTTAGGTTGTTAGAAAGCGACGTATTCATACTGAATACATCGCTTTCTAACGTGGATCCCTTGTAGTAAACTGACCACGACCTCAGCTTTGGCGTTTTGGCTTAGCAGTGGGTGGTTACCATTTTAATACCTGAAGCAGAATTAAAAGTTCCCTACGTCCTAACCAGGCCCCGATCATAGTCTACCTGTGTACTAAACATCGAAGTCCTTTCAGCGGTCAGCCGGTAAGGCGTGATAGACAGACATAGTTGGATACTGTCGCACTGTGTAACTATAGATTAAGTTTCGTATGTTTGAATGGTGGACCTTCTATGTACTTTGTTTAGTGATACACCACAAAATATATAGTCTTAATTGGGATCGGTCAATGGATCAGTTCCAATGCTACGATTTCCTGAAAATGTAACACCACGTAAAGTCAGAAGCAAAATAATGATGAACATTGGCTTTACGTACCTACTGTAAAATATTTTCTTAAATGGCCAGTCTCTGAAGTTAAAACTGAATTCAAGTGTATCTCTAGAGGACTTGGGGAACCCTCATTTTATCCTATACCCTCGATTATAGTAAGGGTACCCTTTGATCCGGATTCATAATTTAGCTTAATAAAAAGAGCAGAACAGATCCTAAAATAAGTATGAGCAAGGTCGACTACACATGAAAGGGAGAGATAAAGTTGGAAAGATATGCGTTGTGAATGTGGAGGACATTGTAGCAGGGACTAACGTTATCTGCCTCTCGAAACATGAAAGGTTCTCAGTCAAGCAGACGCTTTTAATTATGAAGGTCTAGTGTGTGCTAACATATTTTAGGCTCCTAGGGTATATTTCGTATTCAAAAATATTTTTATAGAAGAGTTAAAATTATTTTAATGGCCATTCGACTATTCTGGCACAAGTCTGCTTGAAGAAATTTCTTGTTATATAAGCAGTACCTTTGTGCTTTAAGTAGTATCTGTGTGCAATTTAATTTTTTATTTACATAAATAAATAACAATTTTTCATAAATTATTATTACTTGATCTTTCAACGGTTAACAGGTTCAATAAATGTAACATGCCCAAATGATTATAACACCGACGACACCGTGGGAGTGGCGAATTGAGCCAACAGGATTTAAAGTTTATCGTGCCAGCGACACGGCGAAAAAGTTTGAAAGAGCGTTTTATTACAAGTGCCTAGAACTATACATTTCTTTCAAAGATACTGTTCCTATCTAACCAATGAAAAGTCATCATCTGCCTAGCCTTTTCCCAACTATGTTGGGGTCGGTTTGACACGAGCAACTGTTTTTATTTAGCCACAAGCTCCTAATCTATAAAAAATATTAGCCTATTATCTAAATTCAAACGAGATATTTATGAGAAAACAAAGCTGGTTAAAATATTCCTTCTAAATAATTCCCGAGAAAATTTTTAGTGCATTTTAAACTCAGTATTTGGTCCCAAGATTATCGTGCTGACTATCTCAGTGCTTGGCCCTTGGGAGCCATTTCAAGTTTACCTCTTGCTCTCATCCTCCCATCCCCACGTTATGCAGCGCCTGTGCCCCAGCATAGAAGATTATGATTATGCTATGTGACCCCATTTGCAAGTCTGCGCTTTCTAAAACGTTTTATTGTTGCTCATTTCTTAGTACAGTTTCAAGTTAAATTGTTAAAGTTAAGTTTCGTTGTTGCTCTTAATTATAATTTTTGTTTCCGTAGCTGCCTTAGTTTTTATAACTTTAAACATAAATTACCATAAAGATTATTCGTAAAAACAGTTACAAAACTGCAAAATAATTTCGAAAACAAAATTTATACGAACTTGATAAAATAATATTCTTGGATTGAAATCCAAGAATTTTATTTAACAAGTTCGTTTAAATTGCTCACTTTACACAAGAAGAATTATACCAAAACTCGCCTTATTGCATCATTATAAGAACCAACCTCAATGAAGCAGTGATTTTGTAATTATGATACCATTCCAATTGCAATTGAAAGGCGGTAGGAATGAAATGATAATGGAATTTAAAACTAAAATTATTAACAACCTTTGAATACTGTTACCACTTGACCTTGTTTGTGATAGTTGACAGTAGGTCGAGCTAGTAACTGGCGCCAGTGCACTGGAACAAAAAACACTTAGTGCTTTTAAAATTACATTATTTTAAACTTCATTGTGTCATACAATTATTTACGAATTTATCTCGTGTGAACAACCATTTCGATGTCGTTGATAAAATTTGACAGGAAAATTTTTTTCACTCAAAATGTGATAGTTTCTCAATTTATTGCAAACGGTTGCAAGTAGTGACTGACTACCCCAACGTGCCCACAATACACACAATACATTAATTGGTTCCGCATCGGGTCCCATAAATTATTTCATAGTAAATAACTCTTTATTGTGTGATGTCTGTCTGTACTGTCATGCACATAATAGTGCAATAACGAAAATGACATATGTCTAGTTCAAAAATAATTATGTTCCTACGTGACCTTGTGTGAAGTTGATAACTGCCCGTCAGAGTGATTTAATCACCATAAAAATAGCTAGCTTTTCACTGGGTAGTCGCTTAAGTCGTGATTTTATCGTTAGAGTTTATAAAGGCAGATGACAGTTTATCTAGACATTACCAAGTCTACTTACCTCTATAATCTGTTGAATGATTTTATTACTATAAAGTTAGGTTAAATTTTATTGACTTGGTTCAGATATCCCATAACAACACTGTCATCATCATCTTTCTGCTCTTGTGCCATTCTAGGTACTTGAGGACGGCGGAACTCATTTAATTCTTCCATTCTCCCCTGTCACGGCATCGTTTATTCCTTTCTCTTTCATATCAATCTTCACACAATCCATCCATCTTCTTAATTATAGGTGAGCTGCCTTAAAATTAAATATGAAGAGATCTTGAATCGTTACCACTTGTAATAAAGCCTTCTACAATATGCATGATCAGCTTGTTACTTCTGGCTGGTATTTGTATACACTTTCAAACGACATTGACATAGAACAAAAAATAGGGCATCTTACATCAACACTTCTAGAAACAAGTGGTGCAGGTAAACAAACAAGTACGAGTACTATGCATTCTACTCGACTGATAATCTCGGCTAGTGGAGTGGGCTAGTGGCGAGTACTGGCGAGTACTGGCGAGATCTTATCGTACAGAGAGTCGTGTCGTCGTATCGTGGAGAGTGTTTTTAAGTAGATGTGAAATAGTAGGGATTACATTGTAGTAAGTTTTTACAATGACAGTGCGAAATGACAAACACTTGGTGATTTCTAGCGCAGAGCTTGTTATTCTAGTTGTTAACATAATCAACATGCATTCAAGAGGTTTTTATTATACAAACCTTTTAATTCTCACAATAATAGTTTATAGAAGAAAATGGCGAGTTTCTTTTTCGGAAACCATGCAGTAATTACCCAATCTCAAAAATCGTTTGTAACTTACATTACCTTCATGTTCTTAGTGGATGTGCATTCAAAAAGACGCATTCAAGTCACATTCTTTCCCTTCCGAGTTCCTTCAACGAGCTTGCGATACACATCATATTGATTATGTTATGACCTAGCAACATTGTCCCAAATCAGCTGAGACTAGACAAACCCCGGAAGGTAGACTAGATCTCAATGTAACGTACTGTAGACGTTTGTAACAGATGATGTGCTGCTGGTTTGCTTGACCGAAATTTATCGAAAGTAGTGCACTTTAAGGGTTCTTAAACCTGCGTAAGAAAAGGTAGGTAAACTTATCCTGTGTCCTAGTTTTAAGGTTAGATTTTGAGTGTAAAGTGAATTTGAATTTGCCGTCATTTTCATTAATATAGACTGAGATGACAATGCTGTCTAGTAGTAATTTAGGTACACTGCAATTAACAAAAAATAAAATTATTGTTACCAATGCCGAACCCGGTTTTGATAAAGGCAATCATGAAAGTAATTCTGCAATACATAAGGTTGCAATAAACAAACAAACGGTAGCTCTTACTATCAGTACAGTTACTCATGCGCACCGAGTTAGTACAACCGGTCCTCGTCGGCCTTCCGACGTGTGCTGCAGTGTCGGCGCACGCGAATGCTCGCTATACTACGAACACTTCTTGCAAAAAACACATGTTACACGTGTGTGTTCACATCGTGATAAGGTCTAGCAAACAAAACTCGAGTACTGGGTTTTGGAGATCAGCTGATAGTCAGTCGCTTCATGTAAAATATTGGTATTAAGATGCATCCGGCTAGACTGGAAGCCGACCCCAACGTAGTTGGGAAAAACTAGGCAGATGATGAAGACATGAGATGCTTTTGCAGAAGAGAGTTAGACCGTATCTCGGTGTATTGAGAAGACTGAATTTAGAAGTCGAGTTTTTTTAAGCCTTTTTTCTAAGCAGTCGAATGGAACTGGATAACACCATTTAAGAGATAAACTGGACTACAAACCCAAAATTCAGCGATAGGCAACGCACAACCTAAACCGCTGGTAATAGAAGAAAGAAAGTGCTAGAGTTTATTTTGCAACAAAAATGAGTACAGAAGAAGGATTTTTGGAGATGCATAAAGTGGCTTAACCGGCAATGAAAGTTTGAATAGAAGTAAGTCATTTTTGCTGATGGGAAATTCCATAAGGCACAAGACTTGTTCTTAACCAAAAGTTGAACAGTACACGCCACTAGAGCGACAGTGGCGTGTACTGTTCAACTTTTGTTTTGTTGTTGTTTATAATGAAGAATTAGTTATCATTGAAAGTAATGAAAATCACGTATTTCCTAAGAGCGTCTCAAATATCAGGTACTCGATGTTGAAGTGGTGACTTTGCCCTATATTTGTAGTAAATAGTCAATTAGTCATTATACCTAACCAGTAGCTATCTTCATTCTTCAATGTTATAATCTTTTCATCGTCCTACTTTGCCCAAGTATTGATTACAAATCTTACATAAAAATGAGAAAAGTGAATGTATGAATGTTTGTTACTCAATCACACCAGAACGGCATAGCACATCGGCTAGTTTTTATCCCAGAACCACACACCAAAATTAAAGATTCAACATTTCAATTCGATCTGTAAAGAGGCAGGATCCTATTCAAGTAATTAACCCAGGATAAAGCTATGAAATACTCTACGACACATAACGTAAAACATGCATAGTTAGATAGATGCAGAGCAATATCTCCTTCTAACCGATTAGATCCGAATACGTGTGCATTTAGCCAGAAATTCAGGCTTCACGTCACAATAGACGCGTTTTTTTCGTGTTTTCGTTTCTTACAATGGGCGATGATTGATGATGTTTATTTTCTTTAAAAGGACATTTTATATCAAAATATTTTATAAAATATATGCTAATCTGCTACCAGCTACATTGGTATCTGTCGTAAACAAGGTTCGGGAATAATGTTTTAGGTTCGCTTTCTACGGACCCACCTTTTTAATAACAGTTTGCTCTGCGGAATTTGTTTTCTGAATATAATCATCAGCTAGAGTATATAATTTGGAATTATGTAGGCAGAAGTTAGGCATTCTAACTCAATGTTATTTATCATTGTTAAAAAACATAAAATTACAAGGTATACTCAAAGCGTTGAGCGTACATCCTGTGGTAAATCCTGCCTACGTGAAACGGCAAAATCTAGAACCTATTGTTATCTTTGCAACGTTTCATTTTTGTAGATATAGCTGTTTTTGACATGGAAAGAAAAATTCCAGTGCGAGCAGGGTTTGAACCTGCGACCTTCCGATTCAGTTCACCGGATGTCTTAACCAACTAGACCATCGCACCCCGCTCACAGATCCCGAAATTTTCGTTCCATTAATAACGTCACCGTAAGACGTTGGGACGGGTGCGATGGCCTACGCAGGGTTTGCGTATAAAATATTAAAAATTTGTAGATATAGTTTTGATCGTGCTTATAGAAATAGGATTTTGAACAGGGGATAAGTAGATTTAACGATAATGAATATTTAGAAATACCGTTCCAGTTATGTGTGCAAAAGGCACGTGTAGTTGACTTAGTTCAACTACTGTCATAAACGTCAAGTCTAGGAAAAATCTTACAATTAATCTTACTCACTATAATGTATCCGTGTAGCAACACGTGATCTAATAAAACCTTTTTAATTGTTATTATGATTACTCTATTAGTTACCAATGAGACAAATTGTGACGCAAACATCAAATGTGAGAAAATGTTGACATTACTACTATTGTTGTAGGCATTTCTTATGAATACAATGGATTTCAATAATTGAGGTGCCGTGCATAGATGCAGTTGATATGATAGCAATAGTGTCACGTGTCGAGGAGTTTCTTCTATCTTTCAAGTGCAAAAACTGTGTAACATGGTTATTTGATTAGAATCAGATGATTTCTTATGTCGTGATTTTATCCTGAGAAGTGACATCTGATTACAATCAGCGGATTGCGGGAATGACAGCGGTCTTCACGTGTATCGATTATTTATGTTGGCTCGTTGGTCTAGAGGTCACGAACATCTTGGGTTCGATTCCTTAGTCGGTCATTGGGTTATTCTTTCAGAAATTTCCCATTTTGCATTTGTGGTATTGCAGGTACACCTATGGGGATATCAGGTGTAATGTTGTGTTATTTAGTTACCACCAGAAAATGGCATGCAATAGACCTACTACGGATAAATTCCAAGAGAGTGTAAACATCACAGCCCGTTTCACAAGATGCTAGAAGTATGGCAACTAGTGAACAGTGTTAGCAGTTCTTCTGTGCAGGTGAAACAGAGATAGGCTATCATATACAGAAAACGTCATAGAAGAAAGGAAACTGCAATTTATTTATTTCCTTTCACCACTGACCCTGAAGATAGCTTCACGTCAGAATGTTGCAAACGTGTTAGTAATATACTGTGTAGATACCAGTACTATTGGAAATAATTCAGCGTAATATCTAAATTCGTTCTAATTAGTCGGACATCCGTTTAAACGGCGGTGTTTAGTGTATGTGATCGATGCAGCCGGAACCAGACGCAGTGCGACCAGTTAATGGCGGACAATAGTAAATGATAATATACACTGTAACGTATCATTTTATTAAACTGTACTAAAAGACCCATCACCGGAAAGCACTGGATGCTCTAAAACTATAAAAGCTGTTGAACCTCAATTTATCAAGTTAAATATATAATTTTAAACTTATAAGCTTTATCCACTGAAAAGTACAAAATGAAGAAAGTATCCTAGTGAACCTTTTAATTTATTAATCGACTTCCAAAAAGAGGAGGTTATCAAATCGACTGAATTTATTTGGTTTTTTTTTTTTGATTAGGTCATTAGACACTAAGTAAAATAATTAGATTTTATTCTTGTGTAGAAAGAAATCCAAATACGTATTGTCATTACTCACTAGTGCATAATTGATATACAATACAAATAAATTTCAGTCATTTTACCTGATATTTTATAGTCCCCGGCATTTTCTCTAGTACCCAAAATGTCCACCCTACAGGAACTCTCAGATCCGTCGCGCGTTCAAATGCGACACTGAGTTCCCTAATGTTAGGCTGTCCACACACTCTCCCACGAGACCGACTGCTGACAGTCGCGCCAATAATCACACTCATTTGTAATACGCTGATTAGTGCTGCTCGATCTTATCGCGGTAATTCTGGGCAATAACAAAGGTTTTGTTTTGGATTTGATATAACCCTAATTTCAGCAATGCGTGAAATATTTAAAAGAATGTACGAACTTATCTAGAATAGTTATTTATTTCGAAAAATTTAACATATATTTGGTGAGCTATAACTTATTCAAATTACCTTATTGAAATATAAAATGAATTAAAAAAAATATTATTTGCATAATTCAGAAAAATACTCAAGTCTCCCACGACCAAGGTGCGCAATGCATGCACGATGACACGGTAACTCCTCGACAACCGGTAAATGTGGCACATCGTGAGGACATCGGAAGTCATCGGTTCCGATGTTTATGAGTCATGCGCGTGACCAGTAGACACATTACATGAGTGGCCTTGACCTTCACGAGACAATGAACGATATGGAGGATAATGATACAATAGTCATGATTGACCGACGAATGTGAACTGCAAAAGGTTGCGGGCAAGAAGATGGTTCAGGAAGTTAACTGATATTATTCTACAATAATTAGCACTCGCACTCTTTTCAAGTCAGAAATAACGTGACAATCAAAACCCACAACTTAAGGTGTTCATCGAAGCAGGTTACTAGATGTTAACAGAAAAGACAAATTAAAAGGAACCACTGTCAGTTTGTTTACTAACAAAAAAACAGTTTTGTGGCCATGACAGGCAAAATTTGAATAACAAACAATGCAATAGCAAACAATGCAATAGCAATCAACAAACAAAAAAAAATGTTGACACACATAAACACAGCTAAACATCAAAGCATTGATGTAGAAAGGGACGCTACTAACGTGTTCCAAAATCATCGCTAACAGGATTTACATCTGAAGCGTTCGCCTGAAATTGGTCATCGCATTATCGGCTCTCACAAATTGCCAGAATTACGGAACATGTAAAGGGATTTTGGCGAGGACCCTTCAAAGTTTCTACATGATTTGCGCGAGCCCTGGAAATTGGCTCCGTTTAACCTTCGGATGATAGTTTCTCGATCGATTACGTACGATAAGATGGTTTATTGATGGACGACATAACTATTAAATTAATGTTTTTTTTAGTTCAGATGATTTAAGTCAGATGAGAATTGAAGCAATTCTTACTCTGAAATTATGGTTAAGAAAAAGCGGTAAGGTCGAAAAATATAAAGATCATAAATATTTAGCCAGTAGTAGCCATTCTAGGTTACCCAACCTCTATAATAGCAATATTTGTAGCCCTCTTAATATTCGTTCTAGATGAGTTTGGTAAAGATCGGGCTAGTTTTAACACAAACACGTTACCTCACTATACATAAAGGCCGATTTGGGTAAATGTTGTTTATCGCTATATGCTTCCCTCACGTAGTAAGCGAAACCGACTTTTCTGAATATTGCTCTGATTATGAAGATTTAAAGGTTGAAACTATTTATAGAGAAATCGTTTTACGCATATTGAGTAAGCCTCATCTCATCAGTATGTTACCATTACTGTTATTACCAACCTGCCCTAAAAATTGAAATTAAGCCTAAGGCGTATTATACACTTATTTGAGTGCATACTTCGGTAAAATCAATTGTCAAGAACAAATATTGTAAAGTTCGAAAAAAGCTAAACGGAATTTGCCAGTCGAGACGAGCCCACTGGAAGCATAATGTGTTATAATTGTTTTGGGTCAACTTTGTTGTTCAACAAATACTGTCAAATTAAAATGTGCCGATGCGATTTTAATTTTTTTTACTACTAGTAGACTAGCATGCCATACGGCAACAAGAAAAATAAAATACGTTTATAATGAGTGTAGTGACAGGTAGAGGCTAGCTGACTAGCTCCCATCAGATACTCATTAGCCATTCGTTTCCGACATCGAATCATAAAATACGGCACAACGTTCAAATGATACACGTTGCGTATATTTTGCTTCCATTTCCCGATTTGCGTTCCAATCGCACGTAATGGAAATATGAATTTGAAGGTAATATTTACGCTGAGAATGTTAGGACAGCTGAATACGACAAAATTGATCTAGATAAATATTATGGTGCTATTCAATATCGACGACGATTGATTATTTTCTGTTATCATATCCAATTGCATGTGTTATTATTTTGTAGAACTGGATACAAGATCCAAAAAACACCGATAGTAATCCTTAATTAACCCAATGCTTACTTATACAATACATACATATTTTTACGTCTAAACGAATGTACCGAGTACCGATCCTTATGAAATACATAAAGGTTTGAAGCCTGAGACCTGGACAAGGACAAAATGATAATTTTCTTACTTTACATTTATATTTGAAAAACACATGCAGGTGAAGTCACGGGCGACAGCTTTTTTTTTTTTTTCCATGTTCCTTCTTTGCCCTTTGTGTTCCAGGGCCACGGTATCTCTTTCGAACAGTCCCGCAGCCCTGGCAGGCATCGGCCCTTGCGGACCCCTACTTATTTGCTGACATCTCTTTGAGGCGCACGTGGAACACGAACGCGCCGTCGACACGGCCTGTCGTCATAAGACGGCCGGACGGCGAGCTGGCCCATAACTCGCCGTCCACAGGCCCGCGCCTACGGTGGCCGGGAGCCACCACGTGACCCCCAACGCCCAGGGCGTCTCCCGCGGCGATTGGGACGTGAGGTTCTTTCCCTCTCACGTCCCGCCACCTCCTTCACTAGCATGACTGCTTCGCAGAAGGAGGTGACGGCTTCCCATTCCCTCTCGCTCCGGACCATAGCTTGAACCAAGGCCGGACGCGAGAGATCGCCGCCGCCAATCGCCGCTACGAGGACGCGGCGGTGCTCCGCCCAAGCGGGGCAGACCTCCACGGTGTGCTCCACCGTGTCCTCCGGACGATCCTCGCAGTGGAAACACCCGGGCGTTTCCTCCCGCCCGATTCGGTGCAGGAACCTCCCGAAACAACCGTGTCCGGTGAGGACCTGCGTCAGGCGGTAAGTGAGGGCGCCGTGGCGCCTCTCTAGCCACTCCTCAAAGAGGGGACTTATCGCCACTATGGTGGCGTGCCCTGCACGGGGTTGCGACAGTCGCTCTCTCCATGTCGCCATGAGATCACGCCGGAGGTCTGTCCGCTGAACAGCAATTTGCCGCGGCAGCGGAGTTTCCTCCCGACGTAGTGCCTCCGCGCGCCATTCGTGCAGGCGTGCGAGGACTATCGCCTCCAGATCCCATGGCGGCAATCCGGCAAGGAGGCTAGCCGCTTCGCCGGAGATCGTGCGGTACCCCCGGATTAGCCTTATGGCTATTACCTTTTGGGGCGCGTTCAGGTAGTGGGCGGCTTGCCGCCTCAAAGAACGCGCCCACACCGGGGCCCCGTAAAGGGCCATGGACCGCACGACCCCCGCGTATAGCCTCCGGCAGGAGGCGTTTGGACCCCTCAGGTTGGGCAAGAGCCGCTTGAAGGCAGCCCCTGTCCGTTCCAGTTTGGGAGCCAAACGTCGGAAGTGCTCCACGAAGTTCCACCGGCTGTCGAGGACGAGTCCTAGGTACTTCAACGTCGACCCGACGCCGATGGAAACCCCTCCTGCCGTCAGTAGGGATCCCGACGGTGGCGCATTCCGAGGCCCATGAAAACACATGGCCTCGGACTTGTGCAGTGCCACCTCGAGACCCAATTGCCGGATCCTCTCCACGACTATCGCAACCCCGCGTGTCATGTTTTCGGCCGCCGCCTCGTGCGACCTCCCTTGTGCCAGTACCAGCGTGTCGTCAGCGTAGCAAACTACACTGACGCCGGTAGGGAGGTCGGCGCGCAGCACCCAGTCGTAACCGATGTTCCACAAGGCCGGCCCCAGAACCGATCCCTGTGGAACACCGCACGACATCTCTCGCCGGTTCCATTCTCCGCTTCGACCAGGGTAGATGACGGCTCTATCCGTCAGGTAGTCCCCGACCACACGACGAAGGTAGGTCGGCACCCGGTGATACCGGAGTGCCTCCCTAATGCAGCTCCAGGGCATGGAGTTGAAGGCGTTGGAGATGTCAAGAGACACCGCCAAGACGACCCCGCCCCGGGACACCGCGTCCCCCGTCGTGAGGGCTCTCACGCGCATGATGGCGTCCACCGTCGAGCGCCCCTTGCGGAAACCAAACTGGTGTTCCGCAAGATCCGGCCCCATCCCCACAAGGTGCCCGGCGAGGCGGTTGGCAATGACTCTTTCAAAGAGCTTGCCCACCTCGTCGAGCAGCACGATGGGCCGGTATGCGGACGGAGAGTCCGCAGGGCGCCCTGGTTTCCGGATGAGGACCAGCTTCCCAGTCTTCCAACGAAGCGGAAACTGGCCTCTCTCCAAGCATGCGCTTAGGAGCCCTTCCAGTCGGGGCCCGAGAGCCTCAGAGGCCAGGACCCAGGCTTTGCCAGGCAAGCCATCGGGTCCCGGGGCGGTGTTTCTTGTTTTCAGCCTGCGTACCGCCACTCTCAGGTCTACCCCAGTCACCTCCGGAACGTCGTCATCGTCATCGGTGTGGTCCGCTTCCGGCACCGCACGCGGCGGCGGAGCCATAGGCGGGGGAGGATGCTCCCCTCGCGAAGGGAACAGAACGCTCACCACGTCCTCCACGAGCTCAGGCCGGAGACTCTGCGTTAGCGGGGGGGCCCGGGTGCGGAGTTTGTCCCGCACCATCTTGTAAGGGCGCCCCCACGGATCCGCGTTCAGAGACTCCAGCATCTCCTCGCGGGCCAAGTTCTTGGCCCGCCGGACAGCCTCTTGGAGGGCGGTCTTCGCCGCTCTGTACCCCTCGTACAGCTCCGCCTCAATGGCTGCCGCATCCGGAGGGCGGATGCGGAGCCTGCGATGCCTGGCGTACAGGCGCCGCGTGGCAACGCACGCATTGCGCAGAGACGTCAGCTCTCGCGACCACCAGTACACCTGACGCCGGGCGCTTCCTGGCCGAACTCGGGGCATTGCCACGTCGCAAATCCCTGACATGGCCTCCTGGAACCAACCTGCCTCGTTATTGATGTCGGCAGGCCTGACTGGTGATGACACCCAGGCCTGCACGATCGAGGCTTCCAGGAGGAGCTCCCGGTCCAGCTGCTTCAGCGCCCATCGCGGACCACTCGGGGCCTGTAGGACCGGCACGCTTGAGGACTGGGTGGAGACGTCGAACCGGATGTACCGGTGGTCGGAATAGGTCTCCACCCCCTCCATGACGCGCCAGTCAACGACACGCGGCGACAGAGCGGGGCTGGCGAACGAGATGTCCACCACCGACTCGCCCCGCATCCGCACGCACGTGGGGACAGAACCCCGATTTAGGACGACCAAGCCTGTCTCCAGAGCCCAGTCCTCCACCATTCTACCCCGCACGTCCGTGTAACGAGAACCCCAAGCCAAGTTCTTGGCATTGAAGTCCCCGAGCACAAGCACGGGGAGGGAATGGCTTCCGATGACGACACTCAACTCCGTGAGGGAGTTGTGGAACTCGGCGAGAGTTCGGCTCGGGGAGAAGTAGACTCCCACTACAACGATCTCCCCGAACCGTGCTGCTACGCACCCCTGACCCTTCCTGACACTCTCAAGGGTCGGGGTACCGGCGGCGACCGACGTAATTATGGTCACTGACCCGCTAAGGTCCTCAACCCAGTCATCCCTGGGCGGGACAAAGTACGGCTCAGCGACCACGGCGATGTTAATCGACCACTGCGCCATGCTCTGGAGCAACAGATCCTGAGCGCAGGCGCAGTGGTTGATGTTCGCCTGGAGAAGGCGTAATGGGGCCGTTACTGGCACTCCATTTCAGCCCCCTCCCGGGCCCCCTGCAAGGGCCCCGCTGCGGAAGTTGCAGCAGTAGCGGCAGCGGCGGCGACAGTCACGGCGGCTGCGGTGGTGGCGACGGTGGGGGTTTTGGCGGTGGTGGCGGAGGGCCTTCCCTTGCCCCTGGCCTTGGCGGGAGTACCGCAGGACTTGCTCCCTGCCCGGTGATCGGCCGGCTTGCCAGCTGCCGCACATGCGGCGCAGCGCGGCGCCGCGGAGCAAGCCGCGGCCATGTGACCAGGCTGGCCGCAGCGGAAGCACAGGCCGCTGCGGTCCACCTCCGAGGTGCACCGGACCGACACGTGGTGCCCCACATGGCAGCGGAAGCACCTCAGAGGTCTGGGTTCCAGCAGCTTCACCTGCGCCGAAACCCAGCCCACCAAGAGCCTTCGGCCCTCCACAATGACTTTCGCCGCTGTCACAGGGCAGCTTACCGTTATGGTTCGCATGCCCGACAGGTCCGGACGTAAGGTGCCTGCCTTGACTTGCTCGGCAGGGCACCCACCGGTCCTGGTGACGGCGGCCACCACCTCCTTCTCGGTCACCGAGTCGTCCAGACCCAGTATGCGCAGGTCTGCGCATTTGACGGGCCTGGACACTCGGGCCTCGTCCGCATTTAGGGACGCTCTAAGCTTTTCAGCCAGAGCGTCAGCGGACGAGCCACGGGTTTCGCCAGGGATCTCCAGCACTCGTGCCCCTGTTGCGGTGACTCTAAGCCGGAGTCCCCCGGTAATCCCGAGCTCTCCGAGATCCACCGTCGCTTTCGCCTTAGCGAGCACATCGCGGTAGGTCACGCCCCTCTTTTCCGCGTCCGGCTGTAGTGTAATCACTACAGCTGCGGTCTTTGGGGCGCTGAGCCTAACCGCGACGCCCCGCTCCTTTTGCCGGCGTTTCTGCTCCTGCCTCCTGGCCTTTTTAGCCGCCGATCGCTCCCTCGCTTTTTCTCCGGCCACCTGCCACCCGGTCTCGGCCGCGGAAGGCTTAGGGGGCGAGGGGGGCGGCGATAGCGGCTGTCTCGCGGCTGGCGTCGCCGCCTTGCCCTTCTTTTGGGCCGCCGCCTTGCCCTGTTTCAGGGCCGCCGCCTTCCTAACCGGAGCCGGTTTCGTCGGGGCCGACATAACCCTGCCGGGGGGCTGGCTGGACGGCCCCGGTGCGGAGGCCGCAGCAGACGCATATGAGGCCGCCCTCGGGCCCGGGGGCGCCTTGTTTGCCGCTAGGGGGGGGCGCAGGACAATGCCCTCCAGGACGGAGAACCGCGCCTGGAAGGCAGCCAGCTCCTGCCGAACCAGATTCAGAACCTGGTTCTCCACCGGCACGGACTGGCTTGGATGCTTCTGGCCCCCATTTTGGGGCGCCTCGCGAGAGCCGGACTCGCGCAGACTGGCCAGGTCTGCTCGGAGCTTCATGTTCTCCTCTTTGAGAAGCTCCGTGGCGGCCGTCAGTTGAGCGACCTCCGCCCGCAGCTTGGCCACGCCGTCTGGCGGGGGCCCCGCAAATCTGGCCTCTGCTGCCGCCATAATGGAGGCGACCGCTGCAGGTATAGCCCTTTGCCTGGTGGAGGGCTTTTGTTTCAAAGAGACAGCCCTCAGCGCCGCCTCCACCTCCTTCGCGAGTCCGGCCTTACGCTCCGCATCGGAGCCGCCATCTGCGCCCGCTTCGTCGCCAGAGGAGCCCGAACGGGCCACCCCGTAATCGGTGGCCACCCCCGGATGGCGCCCCTCCTCGGCAAGCCGCGCTGACCTCTCGGTGGCAGATAGGCCTCTCCCCTTGCCACGGATCCCGCCGCGCTTGCTGGTGGGGATCTTACGAGCCGAAGCCAGCTCCCCATCTGACGACGACTCTCGGTCGCCTACCGGCCTGGACCGCTTGCGTAGGAACTCCCTGTTCCCCGCAGCAGCCCCGGGCCTCCCGCGCTGGGAGCTCACTGAGCCTCCCGCGCTCACTTCGCTGGATGCGGCGCCGGACTCCGACACCGCATCCCTCTCGTCCCTTCCTTCGCCGATATCGGCCGTGTTTTGGGTAATTTTGTGCATACTGTTCCCACGAGTATGGGGGAAATAAAAAGTCCATCTGGGCAGTGCCCCCTGTACCCAGATAAGCCATAGCCAGGCCCGGCAGTGGTTCGCACTAGAGACTGATTTTCCAAAGGAACCCGTCAGCCATACATCTCCTCGCGGTGCGCCGCCGCTTGAGATTCGGGGTAACTTTTTATAGAGGTTTTCTACCTCGTGGTCCGGGCGGTTAAGCCAAGACCCTCGGTCCCAATCGAAGCCGCGAGACGTGTTCCACGACACTTCGACGGTGGGATTACGATATCGACGGAGACAGTGAAGGGCGTGCGTCCTTCACTGTCTGCTCGGAGGCAGGGTAAGTGCTCACCGAGCCCGCCCTTGCTCCTCCGCTGTGCCCTCTGCTTTTCAGAGGGTCACGCGGAGCAACGCCCCCTTGGTCCATGAGGGACCCGCCCATGTCAGAATATTAGCCATGGACAGTAATATTCCCCGAGGAATAAGAATCTCTTCCCATTCCTCGGGGAAGGATACTGCCCACGCCCAGGGTGCACCGGCCCAGCAGCTGCTATTCCCTCCAGACGTATCGAGAGGGACCGGCAGCCATCAGGCACACGAGGAGGAATTCTGACAACGCACCCCACGGGCGACAGCTTGTATTTTATTAAGACAAATTGACCTTACTGACTACACCTCGTAGTTCAACTAGTAAAGAAAGTATTGAACTCAATTTGAATGTCGCCTTAAGGCCGTCACCAATAAAAAACATGTGCTATACAGTGTCAAATGCTTTACTAACGTCTAAGCAATTAATTATGTAAATGTTGCTTCCGGGAGTACCGCAAGGATACGTACTTTTTACGATGTTACTCCAAAGGCGAACAGGTACTAACTTCCTAAAGTGCAATATTTAATAATTATTGTCACTTTAATTATAATACTTGCTTGTTATAATGGTGTTTACTTGTAAGCTTATGTTTTATGTGTTGCATTATCTCATAGATCATGTTCGATAAGGATAATGATCAAGGCATTATTTCATAATAAATTGTCTATAAGGTTCAATACTTGTTTGTATCCAATATTGTAGAGGAAAAATTTCGTTAAAGTGGCTTCAATATATTATTTTAGTTTCCTTCACAAATTCCAAAAGCATGTTTAAGTAAATATTTTCAGAATAGCATAAAAAAATACTTCAAATTGCTCTAAACAAAATGCGGCTTTACAGCGAAAATTTCATATTTTATAAAAATTACTGTCCATCATTCCGCTTCACATACTAACATTTATATAAACAAGACGATTACAGCATGAATCACAATTACCGCGAGTAGGCTATAAAATAAAAAAAAACCTTGCGAACATAAAAACAACTAAGTTATCGTTTCAGTAGTCAATAATGTGTTCTCATCTATTGGTCCGTATCTAATTGGACTTAAATGATAAATGACACACTAACCGAGCATTGTATACCACGCATAATTAGATGACAAAACGTTAAACGGCAGTCACAATAGGTCTAACAATCATGCATGGCCGTATTTTTGACATACAACTTGACTACTCATTCTAAACACGTATATTACCAAAACATAGAAAAACAGGCGCAAATAGTTTTCATCACAATAGTCGTTATTGACAATAGGGCGGAATGCCGAGTGCTTTCATTGTAGTCGCAAATCCCGCGTTTTTTTCGTCATTTCTTCCATCGATATCTTTATTGACTTCCATAAACAGTTTTTTATATTTTCGCTATCAGATGTGTGGACATTAAAAAGTTTGATTGGAATCCTGACTGTGGCAACCTTGAATGAACTCTTTCAAAAATTTGGATTGTTCAGACCCTAATTAATTTATAATGCAAATAGATATTTATTTAAAAATATATTAAATTTTTAGGACACGGGAATCAAAAGTTATATTTACATTGTATACAGACTACAAATAGAACTAAACTAAAGATAAAAATAAGAATAAAGTAAGAAAATATAAACATCTAAACAACGACGACAACAGGACACTTAGGCGTCAAAGTACTCCTCCGCATCGCTGTCATCTGGAAACGAGCCCAGAAGACTGGCAGCATTGCCACGCTGAATGGGCTGAATGGGCTGAATGGCAATGCTAATTCTTTGGCCAAAGAAAGAGCCAGCACTCTGGTCACGCGAAGTGTCGACCAATCGGCGAGAGATTTCCTTAAAAAGGAGACACGCACTTGGGCCCTATGACCCGAGCGTTTCGACCCCAAACGGCTCAAAACTGTAGTTACCAATAAGGTTACAGTATTTGCGCCGCTTGAGGATCTCAGCAGCCGCAGCAGCAGCGCCTGTACAGCCGCCGTGCTTGCAAGGTGAGATGGCGCAAGGGTGTCGACACAGGTTGCGTCCCACACCAAAGGCCTACCCACCTTCCAAGGCACCAACATCATGCCGTCTGGTCTCTTGCCATCGTCACGTACCAAGCCGTTTGGTTCTAAAAGCGCTAGTACGCCGGCGCTGGCAAGGGCTCGACGAATAATGTCGTTAATGCTGGCGTTCCGTGCAATGCGACCTGCGCTCCTGTAGCAGGACAGGCCATGGTGTCCAAGGCTGTCGACAGCTTCACTACAGTGATACCGATGCGAGGCAACACAAAGTGCGCCTAAGCGTAGACTCGTAGCGACCCGGAACGATGCGTCATCCATCATAGTGCCAATGGTGGATGACGGAAGTGCCTGAAGCCACAACCCCGACTCCCATTCCGCCACGGCCAGCAGACGGGCACGCTCCACAGTATTGAATGACGTGTTTAAAAGGGTATTCCGTACAGAGCGGCATGTTCCACTGTCTCTGGGAGGACAGGTTGTCGGGCAAATCCGTATTGGGACAAGCCATTTTCCAAGCGTTCAACGCACCGGTCGAATACGGCACCTCAAAATCAACCAGTGAGGAAAACAAAATATCCCTGGTTAATTTTTCAGTACCGTAGGCCGAGGAGAGGAAGGCTGGTAAACTTATACTTGAAATTTTACGGACGCCGAGACCACCCAAGCGAATGGAAAGTGTGGCTTGCTGCCAAGCTCGGTCGTCCAGGGCCACATTAACTATTGAAGTTAGAGTGTTCCTAATAATTTGGTCTATTTTTTCTAAAAGCTGCGGATGCTTCCAAAAATAAGTGGAGCGAAGGCTATACGTGAATTTTGGTCCAAAACAATAGTATCGAATAAGTGTGAAGGCCGAATGAATGTTAATTTTGAAAAGTCGTTCCAAAACATCATTAAAATCTTGAATTTTTGAGTTATTTTTCTGACAGTTTATACATAATAATATCAAAACCTTTTTACCATGCTAATAAACATGGAACACGTGTCATAACAATACTTTTAATAAAAAAATGCCTGGAAAGAATACCTGGATGTTATAACTCCCCCAGGCCAAAATATTGAACATTAATTTAATAACAAACTGCATCTGGTTGGAAACCAAATAAATGAAACCGATGAATAAAATACCTACTGTTAATTGGATTTTATAAAATACTATTCAAGCAACATGATGTTGAATTGTATGGATTGGAAACTGAAAAACAAAACAAACTTCTCTTAAAGATTGGTTGGAGGAACTCTTTAGAGGGCTGGTTGAAATGGATCGTGAAATTGCCATTGCTTACACAATGGACGAATTTCTTTCAGAACAAGAAGTAAAAATAAATGCAGTCCTAACGAGCGACCATTGTGGATAGTTTACAAGACAACCGCCCTGTTCAATACGAACCACGACGAACTAATTATTTGTTGTGGTCCTTTTGAGAAAACAGAGATTTCAATCAGTTTGAATTTGAATGGGATCTTTTTCATTTAAGTTAAATCTGATGTTTTCCTTTAGTTTGGTGAATTAAAACTTTATTAGCAACAATATAGATTGTTTCATTGTAGGAATTATACGCACTAATGCTTCAAAAATAATAACTACAGTTTTATTGATTTAAGGCTAATTTTATAGTTACATGTTGCTTGGCACAGTATTTCATTTATTACAAATAGGTCACTAGCGTACATAATCTTAGGACCAACATTGGGTAATATTGATTTAGCCATCTACAGAACAATGAAAAGTTAATATAAATTAGTCCAACATCCCATTGCAAATCGTTTCCTCGCAATATTTGTCTCGACAGTAACTAATGATGATGTCTATTTAAGAGGGCGACGGCCATTAGCGACCGTTAAACAATCTCCATGTTTGAACAATACCTACTTTAGTTATGACACTTTGGTTCGAATCCAGACGGACAAAATAGTTTATGTTAATTATTTCAACACGCTGAGCTCTCAGAATTGTTAAGGACAACATCGGGAGAAAACCGACATATCCTGAACCTGAACATTTGAATATATTTATGCATTCACCAACCGGTACAGGGCTCTCATAGATTGCTCTCACAGAGAGATGGCCTGTGTCCCAGCAGTGGGAGCAATACTATACTAATAACAATACCCATACTAATTACAAAGAGGCAAAGTTTGGATGCTTGTTAATCTTCGGGACTACTGATCCGACTCCGAAGAATTCTTTCACTAATAAAAAGCTACCTCGTCCTCGAGTGGTATAGGTTATGCGAGCGATGCCGCGGGCAAATGCTAGTGTATGACAAAACTAAAGCATGGCTTTGACAAAGTGTTCTCATGAATGTGTAATGATGGATGTTCATCGGGCTCTTAATGTTAAGTGTTATCTTTTGTGAAGATATGGAGTAGTAAAGTAACGGCTATGAATTCAGGTCAACAATATGCAATTTTGAAATTGCTATGAGTCTGAAGGTCTGAAAAGACGTTCACATAACAAGTGTAGTCTTGTGTAAGATATTGTTCGTGTTGTTATTGGTTTTTTGCTTATTTATCTTACGGAGAAATATGAACTGATTCTAAAAGTTTTACTGGTTGCGAAAACGGATTCGTGAAAATATATTCTAATTTATTATTAAAGAAATAATATTAATATAACACCAAGTCTCCCTCTAAAATTTATCTACAAGACTGTGACCGTATCAGATGTTAGCAATCACATTTAACCAGTTATGTCAAAATCCCATGTCAATAGGGAGTAAGACTATTGATATCAACCTGGGACCGAGCTGCTAACGAGAAATTCCTGAAGAAAACACCCAAGAATAGTTTGCCACAGTTTGCCCAACCTGGGAATGAACCCCGGTGAGCGGACGCACTTGCGATCACTAGACCACCGAAGCAGTTATATAGACGATTATCGGAAGGTGATACTTCTTATACACTTGGCATAACTGTATCCACTGGAAATGCTAATTAGAAACAATTTTGTTATAAAACAATAAGTGGCACATCATCATCTGCCTAGCCTATTCCCAACTATGTTGGGCTCGGTTCCCAGGTTAACCGGATGTAACTCAATACCAGTATTTTACATAGAGCGACTACCTATTCTGCCCTCCACATCCATAACCCAGTTAGTTCTGGGTGATACGATACCACTGGATAAGACTGGTTGTCAGACTTTCGGGCGCTGACTATTTGTTACGACTGTCACAAATCTAGCACTGACAGCCGGGACCCAATGGCTTAATGTTCTTTCCGAGGCACGGAAGAAAATCGGTATGTAATTGGTGGTCCTGGTCACACATCCATACATCAACCTATTATTCACCCACGAGCCACTAGCCACGAGCTCCTCCAATAAGAGGCAGATAATAATATAAAAAATTTTTCGTTATAATCGGTGAAAATAATTAGTGAGATACAATTTATAGTTTTTTTTGTTCTGAACGTTATGACGTAACTCTCTAAATATATAACATACATATGTTTGGACAGTTTTCGGTCCAGTATGTGCAAAGTACACAAAACTGTTCGTAATAACTACGTTCCCAACAGCAGTTAGTCTGAGAATATTTGGAACATTTTGGGTTGTTTAACTCGTGTAATCGTAATGAATTACTATTTATATTTATTCAGGTGGACATTGAGTTTTCATTTTCACATAACAATGTAGAGGAAGTAGTTTCATGAGATACATTCGTGTTTATTTAGGATAGTTCCATAATGAGGTGTTTGTAAGGACATCTTTAAAAAAAACGATCAATGAATATGGAAATTAATCATTTACATGATTAAAATATTATAAATAGAAAGAAACAATGAAGGCGTTTGCTCAGAAGCGGAAATGATGAAATAATTCACACAAACTTATACCAAGAAGAAAATTTACTTAAAATGTGTGAAAAAGAGACGTCAATAAACTTTATCTCTAATCGATCATCGAAAATAAAAGATAATTCGTTGTAGCTAAACCTAACAGAATCAAAGTAATCAAACAACTGATTATCCATTATAAATTGCGTAAATATAAGCATCATAGCTGTGCGATGGAACCGCACAACACAAAGAAAATAACCACAAATAATATTTATTTTTCAAGAAAGTTTTTTTTTTCACAAGACCGATCGATGTGGTGTTTGGGGGAGGCCTAGGTCCAGTGAATGTCTTACGATGATTTGATGATCCTAATAGCTGAGGCAATGAGCTATCAGAAATGTTCACCTTGCATTATAATGTTTCCTGTACCATGAATTCAGCACATGATTCTAGAAGGAGCTGGGGGCTCCAAAATTTGATGTGGATTACTAAAAAAAATTAATTTGCTGAATTCATGGTATCCGTTTGTGTATGAATTTCATTTACACCCTGTATACAATAGATAACAAATTTTTATTTAATTTCTCATACTTACGCGGTATCTATTATTGTGTATTTTTTATCAAACTGAATTCTAGGAAATATAAAGTTTGCTATTTGATTGCTCTCTGTTTTTTCCCTCTTCAATACAGGGCACATACATTCGTATTCCAAGATCCGTCTTAAGTCAATTGCTCAGCTCATTTAGACTCGGTAGTCAACGGGTTCAAAACGCCCACCAAATCGTATTCTTAGCCGCAACTCGGAGCGGATCCTCCAATTTGACAGGGGATTCCTTATGAAACTCTCCAATTGTGGGCGTTTATGTCAATTTATAAATAAACTATAGCTGTCAATGTATCAAATGAGCTGGGCTTACCTTAACTTAGAATATCAGTAATAGAATACAAAAAAAAAAAAAAAAAATTTTCTCTTACCCGGCTTCAACGCCGCAACATCTTGAATTTCACTATCAACCATTTTCACTTCACACACAGCACTGTTTTCTCAAAGTTCGTTAGTTTATCGTACTAGTATCGTAATGTAGTCGTGTCCGTGTGCGCTCGCCAAGGCAACGCGGGCAGGAAGTGAGCGTTGCGCGCGCACTTCGCCTATGCGCCTGCGACGCGAACTCACGGCTTTATATCGCTCACTAGATACACGCGTGTATATCGCGGGTTTGTAGCGGTTTTGAAGAAAATTATAAAAAATGAAAGCAGCAAAGAAGGGCAAACTTATTCGCGACGAAAAAAAAACTTAAACTGGCAGCATCTCACTACTATGGCAGTAAGACACTTGCCTCAGTACCATCGGTTAGGTGGTTGCCTAAATTGTTAGCACGCAAGTGGATTAACCTCTATTAATTGATGATGAGATGGGTGCCCCTATCTATGTGCAGATCTCTATCACCAGGGTGTTTTATTACGACGTTTGTGAGGAATTTACCCTTTATCCTCCGGTCTTATCCCCAAAGGTCGGGAGCCTTTTGGAGATCTCACCCGAAAGAAAAAGACAGGTACAAAATCGGTGCTGCGATAAGGTATAATCGTGTCCTTCTGTTTTTAGGAGTCATGGTACTTCACACGAACACTAGGGATTCAGTCCAATTCATTGTTTTACCAAGTCCCCACAAATTATGCGAATACGAGAGAAGCAGCAGACCGTAATTTCTATGTTTGACAACCAAACAGCTTGTTGTGCAGATTACTCTACTTCAACAGTGTAACACTGTGTGTGCACTTGACGCGTGTGACGTCACATCGATACGAGAGCGTAAATCAGATTGTCATGTTTAACAATCTGTAGATATTCAGTGGTAATGTTAATATACTCGTACTATTTAGTTTATAGGTATCAATCAAATGGCAAGGTGGAGCAACTCTTGCAAAGTCCTGTCCGTGGATGGGTGATCATCCATTACATACAGAGATCGCTCCGTGCTTCGGGAAGCAAGTGTAAATGTCTGGCAGTTGTTACGGGTAGTCGAAGCCCGAAAGTCTGACAACTAGTATTAGCGGGGGATAGAGTGTGGTTACTGGTTTGTGGTGGTGAGATGGGCGGTCACTCGTTGTTAATAAAATACTGGTCTTCAGCTGCATCTTATTAGTCTAGAAGCCGACCCCAACATAGTTGAAAAAAGTTTGGCAGATGATGACATTTTTTTGTTAATATTAAATGGGCATTCTCTTGACCACAATCTTGTCCCGAGGACAGAGATGAGGGATTGAAATAGTAGGGAGTCTTTTTTAGTTTTGTGATAACTATAATTCATAAGGTAGGCACTGTTCTATTGAAAGTTTTATCTTGCAAATATTGGGGATTTAACGAATAAAGAAAATAAATACGTTATTTCAAGTATCCGTCAGATAAAACCAAGAAAACTAAAACTAGTAGAGTAACTTTAGTCTGACGCAATACCCAAATGAAGTCAACGACCCCAAGCTGTAACAATTTACAATTCGTCTCCTACGAAGAAGAAATAAATAAAATCACAGAGTCCCCTTAACGAGAGGGGACTTGGGGCCTTGGGACCGCTCGGGTTGGTCCAGAAACATTTAGTCGGAAGCCCTACTGAGGTAATTAACAACAATACAACAGACTTTCTTTGAACCCACTTTCATTCTTCTTTGGTATAAGGGTGGAGGTTGATTTAGGCGATACCAATTTAATTTGCGAACATGGTAAATATTTTTTTTTTAATTGAATTTTTGACCGCATTGTGGAACTGTACATAATTAAGAATCTAAAAACCAGGCTTAAAAATACTCCCACACAAATTCAATTGGCAATGCAAGAGAATATTAAAGAAAGTTCAAAAAGTATTTTTTGAAAAATAATTAATAACCGAAATAACCGAAGAATTTGACCGTCATTTGTGTAAAAATAACCGTTCTAGTTATATTGTAGTAGTAATAAACTGTGGAAAAACAAACGACAGATACATCACCCTCATAAAAACTCCGTGTTTCTAAGCTGGTGGTCTTTAGCGCATTCGATCGTTATTAACTGGATATCACGCCTTTTATCTCATTATTACAAAAAAAAAAAATACCGCATTGCACGCTGGTCGAAAAAATCTACATTCTTCAGAATGCTCGTGTAAATCATTTCGCACCCTAAAACCGTATTATTTTCCAAGAAAACTTTGTTGCTAATTAAATGTTCATCTCATTAATTCGGGCAGCAGTGACGCTGACAAACGGGAGAGGAGTTAATTCCCTCTCAGTGAGAGCTGGCCCTCAGCCGGTTGTGAGAACCGTAGGCAATTATACTAAACACAACTGAGATTATCCCTCTGTTCTTCATAAATGTTGTTCTTTTTTCTCTTAAAAGGAAAACTAAGATTTGGCTAGAAAGCAATGAAATGTAATTATAAAAATAAAACTTAAAGCCATTTTATGCAAACACTATGTATAATACCAACCAACAACTTATTAATTCAATTTTTACTTGGTATATTGATACGCTCGCCTAGATTTTTCAATTAGTAATTTATAGAACCAGTGTAGTACTTTTAGGCGTCGTCTCATTTCGAGTTATCTGAGTACCTGCATAAGTAATATCTCACCGGGACTGCGCCTTTAAACGCAATTATACTAACTACAGCAGTAACTGATGTTTGACGCCAATTGCTTAGTTCTTCCTGCATTAACGGCAATAGGAAAATGTAATTATTTGAGACAAATGAAGATGCCGTAGTGTCATGTAATGTCAAGCAAGCTGATAATGTTATGAGTAATGTTTCTGAGTTCTCTGAGTTTTTAATATTAAAAATCAAACATTATTTGTAATGTTGGCAAAAATTAACCGGACTTGATAAAATGTTCGGATCTATTTATCTATTTTATTTAGTCATTATCTATATCATTATCAAATACAGGAAATGTTATACCGCGCTATTATCGTTAAAAAAAATGATGTGATCTTTAGTACATACGTTTTAAAAGTAATGTTCGTAATTTCTCATATCAGAAAAAAACCAGGGTAGTGATTTTATTCCATTACAACTTGAATAACTTACATTGCAAAAACAACCACTTGAAATGTTTGCTCCTGAAGTGAATCATGATATATTTTTATTGTGTAAGTTGTGAAAGTGGATACTTTATAGATTTTTCTTATCTTGCTGATGTACTACATTCTAGTGCAATGTAACTCCATAAATGGACAAGTAAAGCTATGGCTATTGAAGTATTTTAGGCACATTTTTTCATGACACCGGCATTGACTGAATAAATTTATATTTCCATCGATATGCTAAGATGAAGAACGTCACGATACGAAAAGAAAACCTTATTACCGCACTTAGGAGTCTTCATTTATGACGCGTACGTTTTCAGACGCATTTGTTTGTCACTTGAACCTTCTACTGACCGATAAACTTCTGCTGTTTCATGATCAACTCTCAAGACAATCCACGTGCATGATCTGATCTAATCCTACATAAGCTGCAACCAACACACAGCCTACTCGTAAGATTAGACTAGTTATCAGTGTACTAGACTTGTGCTGTCGAATAAACTAATGTTTTAAATATTTGAGTTGAGAACTAAGTTCAAACATTGCCCGATAAGCGACAATAAAAAGCTATGTCTCACATAAAGATCTCGTGAGTATCACGACTACTAAATAATAAATGTTTTGATGTTACAGTCACGAGCAATAATATATTGTATCACATAGCAAAATTACAGGCGTTTGCGTGAAAAAATCATTGATACTTTGAAATAACACTTCAAAATACTATGGGCTCTGAAATGCTATGCCAATATTGTCAGCATCATATATAGAAATACATATTAGTGCTTGTAACTGTACAATCATCTTAATTTACGTGAATTTTACTTGTCATTGTTGTAACTCGTCTCGTCCGATTTTGTATGTGCAGTTATGGTGCTATCATAGAATCGTCACCTATTAGCGGAATAATGTGACCGTCTCAAGAACTGATAGGTCTACTTTGGCAAGTCACTGCAAAATTACACATTTTCTGCCAGAAATAGGATGAAACTAAAACTTAATTAAGTCAAGGTGCAAGGACTTCAAGTACAAGTGACGAAATAGATAAAACTCAATGTCACTGCTGACTGGAGGAGTGTTTTATTACATAGTTGAACTAATTCATTGTCATCCACTTGAAATATTATACGTGTTGGGCAATATTGATAATTTCCCATTTTAACCCAATGAGAGTGTTGTTATTATTATTTACAATGTTTTCCTATATTTAGCACCTACCTCTTCTAAGCATTCATTGAAGTGTCATTTAATTTCAAAGAATATTTACATTATTTACAAACTACAAATCTATAATAGTAATAAAAATATGTACAAGTACCAAAAGTGTTACAGGGCGTCAAAAAATTCGTCTACATCGCTGTCAACAGCAAACGTGCCCAGAAGGCTGGCAGCATTGCCACGTTGGATGGAAATGCTGATTCTACGTCAAAAAAGTGTGCCACCCTCTAGTCACGTGAAGAGTTGACCAACCGCTTGGCAATTTCCCGTAATTGTTTGTGTGGCCCTACTGTTTCAACCCCAAATGGCTAAAGCACATAACTACCTACCAATTAATTTATTATATTTGTTGCGTTTGAGGCTGCGCTAGGAAAATGCGATGGCGCAAGGGTGTCGACTCAAGTTGCATCCCATACCAAAGGACTACCCAACTTCAGTGGACTTATATAGGTCTCTTCCCATCGACGCGACAGCCATTGGGTTCTAAGACAGCTGGCACCCCGACGGTAGTAAGACCACGACGGATGAGATAATTAATGCTAGCGTGCCGCGCAATCCAACCTGCACTCATACTGCAAGAAAGTCCATGGTGTCCGAGGCAGTCGACTGCTTCACCACATTGACAGCGATGTGGAGCCCCACAAGGAGCGCCCAAACGCAAACATGTAGCGAGCCGGAAGGTTGTGTCACCTAACATTGTGCCGATATTAGTGCCTATATTAGTTGATAATAATGGTCACGTTTTGTGATTACTTGATACTTAGAAAGTGGCACTATTACCTATCCTAATAAATAATACCTATCAAGTAGCAATTAAAAACTAAGCGAAGGCGAGCTCCAGCAAGATGAACCGACAACCTCATCGTGGCTGACATAGACTTGACGCGAAAGGAGAAGGTTAGGATGTAGTGCTGCAGCTTGCAATAGGCTTATGTCCAGCTGTGGACTGATATTTACAAGCTCAGATAATAATAAAAAAAGTGCATAAATAGAGTTAATCCTTGACAACAAAGAACAATCGAATTATTTTAATGGTTGCATCTTCGTAATCTATTGAAATATTATTATTCTATTCTGAGACAATCCTCACATAATCATTACGTATAACTCCGTCACCCACGAAAAAAATAACAAACGAGCCTCGAATCGACCCCGGTCACGTACTAACCACACTTATTTGTTTATCTCAAGATACTTGTCACCATTTAACAGCTTTTCCTTAATCAATCTTCCATCTAATTCTTAAGGAAAAAAGCAGAGGAAAATGGTCTCGAAAATCTTGAGTTTCGTCCTTTACTAGGGCTATATCCGTGTGATAGTTTGGAATATTAATTTGCGTTGTCCTTTGATGCAGTTTTGTGCAGTGCAAGTCTTTGAGAGTTGTTTCGCAAAGCGCTGTTGGGGACGGGTTGACTCGGCTGCAGCAAAACAATTTAAAGTTTGAAGAGCATTCGTTTGTGTGCGATTATAATGGTGTATGCTGAATTAAAATGAGATAGGAAATATAAGTAAGACGGTTAACGAACTAAGACATGAATGTTCAAAACTTTACTTCATTTTATTCTTATTTGTTATACAATGTTGCTCAGCTCTGAAATATATTACTAACTCTAGGGCTAAAACTGTTAGAACCCCAAAGAAGGACCTTTCTTTCAATTAATGTCGTTCATTTAAGAAATTTAACTTTCTCGTAATTTTCAATAGCTCGATATTTAGTAGAATTATCTTGACGAACTCATATATCTTAAATAAAACTTTTAGTTTCTACCATTTTACTCAACCTTTTATATTTTCGGTTGTTTCTTGTAGTTACCTAAGATAAAAACGCGACAATAGATCTTAAATGTCTCCATCTAACTAAATTATTTTTATTTGCCTTGAATATCGATCGTAGTTTACGACCAATGTATGTGTATTGATGTAGCAAGGTCGCAGATGACAGAACTTTACGTGACACTGATCAGGTGCACATGCTGATATGTTCTAAGAGTGTATCTCTTAAGGAAGTCTTTTAAGAAGTTATTTGATTATTGTAATAGCTAAGCTTATTTAAATTTTCAAAGCTCGTAGCAAAATAATACCCGCTGCACGGGTCGATCTTCAAAATTAAGCAGCGCTTGCCTAGGGCGGTCCATGGATAGGTAACCATCCATTACATGCCGAATTTCCACCGTGCCTCGGGGGCTCGGTTGTCATTTGTAGATCTTTGACAGTGGATACTATTTGACTGATTGTCAGACTTACCCAGTACTGACTAGGTTGTGAAGATCAGATAGGCAGTTGCTCCTTGTAAAATACTGGTATTCAACATCCGGTTTGGGAGCTGACCATAGGTGACGATAATTTAAATTTTCAATTTGGTAAGCAAGACCATCTTCACCCCTTATGAGTTTAGTTTGTGACTTATTTTTTTTGTCAATAGCAATGACCATTTTTAATTTTTCGTATAAATTGTTCTCGAAACGAACGAAAACCGAATAAAGTGAAAGAATTCTCGGAATTGGATCAGTAGTTCCGAAGATTAGTCTTCCATCGTCCAAACTTCAACACCACCGATTTTAATTACCAATAACATTAGTATTCTGTGTCGATATTTTATTATTAAAAATTTCAACTTAACTTCATTTAACGTACAATTTATCCTCTTAGTTAAATCTCGTAGAGTTAAAATAACTTGAGGAAAATCGAAAATTATTGACCCAAATTATTTTGCCCTTTCACTTTTGGTACTTGCAAATAAGGATAATGTGCGATCACAAAACTAGATGCATTTAATGAGTTACTACCAAAATATCGTAAAGTAGGTAGATAGAGCTCATATCACCTGACCAACCCAACCTAACAACCTAATATGACCTGTAATTTTTGATAATTATTAATAAATAAACTAAACTAAACTATCGAACGGAAAGAATCATGCATTTTTTTTTATTCTAAAAACTTCAACAGCCTTTCTGTGTTATAAATTATAAGTGAATTCGACTGAAGTGAATAACGATAACAGCGATAAATAAAACACGTGAGATTTGTTATACATCCGAGCAACAAAAAGTAAACATTTTTTGAATGAAATGACATGTTTCCGTATATATTTTACAGGGTGTAAAGGACCCTTCACGAAGCCGCCAACCAAGCATTTTGTACATCAAACTAAGTAACTTTACGCAAAAATTATTGCTGGGAAACGACTGTTTTTTTTTACGGTGAAAAATCACGTTTTACGGCAGCACTCAATGTAACGCACTCAAAACATTGTGCTGATGGATGGATTGAATGGTCGTGGAGGTTCTTAAAGTGAAAATCTACAAGAAGGTTCCCAGGCATGGCCGTAACAAAAAAAAATATCGCAATAACGGGGAGAACCTAACTAACGTAACGGCTCCGTTAAGGATCTTGGTACACCCTTTATAACCCCGTTTAACAGAACATTACCAGAGCATCTTATTGTCAAGAAGGAAAAAACTGCCATTAAAACGGAGTTGGATGTCTGCTTTTACCTAAGCGAGTAGTATTAAGTTCCTTAGTTCTTTGTGAATAAGGAACAAAAGTACTTCAGCCGTACTCACATTTCTTGTTCTGGATTCACGGTTAAGGATGCTGAAATTTATGATTCAAAGTCAAACCTTCAGCACATGCAAGTTCTTAGTTCGTAGGTTGACTCTCGAGTATTACAATCGTTTCTTAAGACCCTTTGCATATACAACTGACTCTAAGAACTTGAAGATACTATTTTTCCAAAATTATTTTAACCAATTATAAATATTTAGAATTTAATATAAAACCAGTGAACCAAATAAAACAGATAAACACATTAAATGGAGAGGACTTTATCTGATGTATGTACTATATAAAGTAAATGCTGTTGGTCCCAAATATAATTTTACAATTGAATATGAACATTAGTTCATATACAATTGTAAAATGTTTAATTCTGCGGTTTGATATCCATTAGGTTATTAGTTCATTTGATATTTGTGTGTGGTAATTGAAACGAGATCAGCTGTAAATAAATTATGATACAGCAAAATAATTTGTGTCAGATAAATTATTCTGTTTGCAGGTAGATTAAATTTCGAAGGTACACTACACTAGCTGGGGTCTCGGGTCATGCATTTTGTGTAATACTTGGGACTCTAAAGATGACAAATTATTTAGCAGTAAAGCCAATTTATTGCATAGTTGGTAATTTAAAATTAACAATATAATATTATTAAAAAGAAAACTGTAGGTATACAAACTGTGTCAAACCCGGTTGATTCACTTCAGCAAAACGGTCAACCAACTAAATCTTTCACAAGGAACTCCACTACTACTAAACCAAAGTATAAGTAAACACGGTCACTCAGGCATCAGCTCAGCTTTATACAGATTTGACGGTAGCACTAACATTTCCCTCAAGCATAAACCATTAAAATCTCATCTGAACTGCTCGGGCAAATTACTGAGTCATCGAGGGAACCACTTTACGATAGATACTAAAGACTCGACGTTTACACTGGTCAAATGTTATGTTCGAGGATCGTAAAACATCCCCTGTTGGTTGATGGTTGTTTGAAGGTCAGTGTCAGCTGAGATAGTTGTGCGGTTAGCTTAGTGTGTAAACACTGTAGTGACAACCCTGATAGTTTTATGATCGCAAGCTCTGCTGTCCAGCATGATATCTTAGGTTCGATTTCCGGGTCGGTAAAAAGTTCTGGATTTTTCCGCCAACAATTTCACAGTAGCAGATCAATGTCTGGATTTGTATTCATTTGATGTCAATAAGTTCGCCCCTTGTTACAAGGGACTTACAAATAATAAATAGAACTGGCGAAATGTGGTTTTACTTGGTACACATTTGCCTAACCCTTCTGGTAATACAGGCGGTATAGTAAGCACAAGACGAGGTGGCCGAGAGGTTAAGGCGTTGGACTGCTAATCCAATGTGCTCTGCACGCGTGGGTTCGAATCCCATCCTCGTCGACACAATTTTTGTTGACATGAGCAGGGAGTGCACTGACATTTCAGTTGTAATCGTTCTATGGTCATTGTTGTTAAAGAGATGACTACATTAATCTTGATATCACGACGGCAGGTTCAAATAAAATTGAGTGAATAACCCTATACAAACAGTATTGAAAAACAGTTTGGAAACACTAACTAAAAACACTAGAAATGTTTGAAACCAAACTACTGAAAAATATGAAGATCAAGGTTAGATATTTGACAGACCTTGGCACTTCTTCGATAAAAGCCATATTTACCTATTAAGATCACAATGTATCTCACTCAAATCACGAGTATGTCAATCTTATCACCTTTATCTTTTAAATCAATGATCTTGGACTTAATCTTAATATGACACATTTCACGTATACCGGTTCATTTAAGTATCTAAGGTCTAGATTCTGTCTGTCATGGTGACGACATGTACTACTGATAAGTAGATGATTGTCGGATCTTCTTGAAATCTTTTAAGATTAGTGAGGTAGAGCGTGATTTATATTCACCGAAATGTGATAAATGATTAACAAGATAAATATTGTTTTCAAATATATAATATTCGCTATTGTTGAGCTTAAGGTCTTGTTTTTGATATTAAGGCGGGGCAAAGTGAATACTAGCCCGGAGTCTGGTTTTGTTCCCGATGGATAGGGTCGCCCTTTTTTACGTGAGACTTAAATATAACTGCCAAAATGCATCTCTGTGCTACAGTCCGCGGATCACAGACGTATAATTTGTTGTAAACCATAATATTAGTCTTTTTTTCCACAAGTGGTATTAATTACTAGAATCTGTCACCAGTGTAATCATATTCAAAGAATAAGGACTTGGGTAAAATAATAATTACAATTTCTTGTCAAATAAGGGTGTACTAGAGGTAAACTTATACCTTCTTCATACTTCGGGGATTACAGCCGTGATGTTCTAAAGTGAAAATGCATTTTTCCATTTCAGAAATCCTGCTGCAAGATATAGAAATCCCACTATTAAAATGGGAATTAGAAAAGCCGTGAAGCACAGATAGGAGGAAAACATATAAAATAATTCTGTCACGCAGATCTCGGTCAGCAGCGGCGGGCGGCGTCAGGCGGCGTGACACGTCGCCTTCTGTCCCCCAGGGCTGTCACGTGCGGAATTAATACCTAGACATATTTATTTTCTTATCGAAGACGAATATTATTATTGCAATGGTTGAAAGATTTAGATTTTTTTAGATGGCTTTTGAAGGAAACTTGACGCTAATTCAAGATGAAGGGCAAAATCCGAGTCTAACTCTTTATTAGTGGCTTTTGTGATCAGTAAGATAGTTGTAGATTAAAATTGTTTTTAGATAGTACTGACTTTGGATTGAGGATGCTACGTGGGATGTGTACGGAGAGGTTTGCCAGCATTCATTTTGAAAGCAGCGTGACCAAGTGTCGCATGGGGGAGTTTCACTTGCATTTGTAATTTAATTTCTGTGGTTATCACTTGAAAGCTCATATTTAGAAAATTTGGAATATAATTATTTTTCTTTGACATTTGTATGTGTTTTAGATATGTAGACAATTCTTGATTTAGTACTTTTTTGACATTTTTATTTTAAGATATTGACATGTTTAATTTAATTTCTATGGTTGTCATTTGAAAGTTGATATTTAGAAAAGTTGCGCTTAGAAAACCTGTTTGTATTGATGCCAGTTATCGATTAACATGGGTTTCATGAATGACCGCAAATTTGAAAAAAAAAATGGCGGAATTTCGACCGGCCATAAAATTCAAACCTCTTTGTAATTTATTTGTTTTTCTTTGATATTTGTAATACTTTTTTGACATTGGAATTTAATTATTTTGTTTAAATTGATTAAATTATAATTATTTCCTTTATTTATTACCATACAAATCTAATACATTTTTAAATATTCCTTAAAATTAAGGCGAGGTTACCCCGAGCGCCGTATGCATCAATCGCTTACCCCAGCCCCCCCACGGAGAGGCAATACGTAACAAATTACGCGGCGCGAGAACTCGCGCGCTTAGCTCACTGGTCATGAGTTCACGAACTCGGATAGGTACTAAGTTGCGTTATAGGGTAGAGCGATGCAGTAACAACTTGAATTGATATATGTATAAGTTCACTTTGTTTTATTTTTCTAGAAAGTATTGGTTATAGATAGATTAGGAACCTACGTATTCTATGAACGTGAACCTAATTACTAACAATTAAAATAAGTAGATATAATTAAAAATAGTTAGTTCTATTTGTTGTCTGTATATAATGTAAATATAATTAAAAGGTTTATATAATAGTGTTAAATTGATAAGTCATTAAATAAATTTTAGAGTAGGATACTGTCATCGTTATAAATATTATGTTATTTGCAGTTACTTAAAATGTAATCCAGGCTAAAACTAATGGATTGAAATACATTAAAAATAAGAAGGTATACTTATTTATTTTTGTGAATAAGGTGAATTTAAAATCTGACACACTAAGATCATGAATACGGGTATGATTCAAAACTACACGCCACGCGCCATTCGGTTTTAAAAAAAATTATGCTTTACTTTTTTTTCGGTTTTGTTGTCATGGGTTTCGTTTTCGTGGTTTTTGGGGTCGCTGATAACTAAAATTAGGTCAAAATGAAAATCCAAGATGGCGGCGACGTAAAATTTTCGATTTTTTCTTCATGAGTGTCATTTTCGTGGTTTTTGGGGTCGCTGATAACTAAAAAGATGTCAAAATGAAAATCCAAGATGGCGCCGACAAAAATTTTCTGTTTTTTTGTAAACCATGAAAATGACACCCATGACGAAAAAACCGAAATTTTTCATCGGTGCCATCTGGGATTTTCATTTTGTCCCCATTTTTGTTATCAGCGACCCCGAAAACCATGAAAATGACACCCATGACGACAAAGCTGAAAATTTTAATTGGCGTCATCTTGAATTTTAATTTTGACCTAATTTTCGTTATCAGCGGCCCCGAAAACCATGAAAATGACACCCATGACGAAAAAACCAAAAATTTTCGTCGGCGCCATGTTGGATTTTCATTTTGACCTCATTTTTGTTATCAGCGACCCCGAAAAGCACGAAAATGACACCCATGACAAAAAAAAACAAAAATTTTCGTCGGCGCCATCTTGGATTTTGATTTCGACCTAATTTTCGATATCAGCGACCCCGAAAACCATGAAAATGACACCCATGACGAAAAAACCAAAAAATTTTTCGGCGCCATCTTGGATTTTCATTTTGACCTCATTTTCGTTATTAACTTCCCCGAAAACCATGAAAATGACACCCATGACGAAAAAACCAAAAATTTTTGTCGGCGCCATCTTGGATTTTCATTTTGACCTCATTTTTGTTATCAGCGACCCCGAAAAGCACGAAAATGACTCCCATGACAAAAAAACCAAAAATTTTCGTCGGCGCCATCTTGGATTTTGATTTTGACCTAAGTTTCGATATCAGCGACACCGAAAACCATGAAAATGACACCCATGACGAAAAAACCAAAAATTTTCGTCGGCGCCATCTTGGATTTTCATTTTGACCTAAGTTTCGATATCAGCGACCCCGAAAACCATTAAAATGATACCCATGACGAAAAATCCAAAAATTTTCGTCGGCGCCATGTTGGATTTTCAGTTTGACCTCATTTTTGTTATCAGCGACCCCGAAAAGCACGAAAATGACACCCATGACAAAAAAACCAAAAATTTTCGTCGGCGCTATCTTGGATTTTGATTTTGACCTAATTTTCGATATCAGCGACCCCGAAAACCATGAAAATGACACCCATGACGAAAAAACCAAAAATTTTTTCGGCGCCATCTTGGATTTTCATTTTGACCTCATTTTCGTTATTAACAACCCCGAAAACCATGAAAATGACACCCATGACGAAAAAACCAAAAATTTTTGTCGGCGCCATCTTGGATTTTCATTTTGACCTCATTTTCGTTATCAGTGACCCCGAAAACCATGAAAATGACACCCATGACGAAAAAACCGAATATTGTAAAGCATAAAATGCAGAGGAAGTAAAATAAAAAAAAATTAAAGTGATTTTATCTTAAATATGTAAATAAGTCAACTAAATAAAAAAAACTAGTAGGTACACACGGCGGCACATGAAGCTGTCATTTCCAGTATAAGTTACCCTCGCTTTGTATAGATTTCCTATACAATGAGAGATCCGCATAAACTGGTTTTGGACAGCTTGATCGGCCGTGCGTCGTGCGTACAAAATACGATATCGACCACGACCATTACTCATTCTATCTTGTTCTCCCCTACATACTTTCTTTTCTGCCCATGTCGAACTCGATAATCTTTGGCTTACAGGGCTCCCTACAAAACTTTTTTAGAACTCCTTACAAAAAAAAAATTGTGGAATAAATGTTTTGATTTTAGTAGGCCAGTTACAGGCAGTTTTGAATTGTCGAAAAAAAGATAATAAAATGAAGCTACAGTCCCATTCAAAAGGCATAATAACTGTGAAAGTACTGTAGTTGCCCATTTCAAAGTTACCGAAATTTATAAATAATATTGCGCAATCATAAATAGCGACTTTTGCTACGACACAATAAAGTTCAAATCAGGCCGCGCAGCGCTAATTACCTACTGTTATATTCTCCTAGAAGCTGCCTCTCTTTCTATTGCGTAACTCTTATCTTCTACCTTCTGACTACGTTCCCTATTAGGTTACCTACTATACTTTTGTGAACAAATGACATTTCAAATAAACCTAGGCTCGGTGTTTACTCAGTATTATTTTTTACAAACTATTTTTGGCTCAGCTCATAACCGAACTTAGCGGGGGTGGGGTGGCGGGTTCGAATAATTGGCACACGTCCGACCTCCAACGCTTTCCGCTCGGGACTGAAGCACGCAATGCGAGTAAGAAATGACGAAAACAGCAAATTTTGGAAATAGTTGTTTAGGTTTTTTTAAATATTTCAAATTATGATTGCCGTTTACTGTCACATTTTTTATGACCTTTATAATGATATAAGTTTTATTGTTAAAAACCTAATATAACTCAAATGATATAATATTAAAAACCATCATTTAGACTTGTCTTTGCGATTTAATTGAATGCAACAAAGTGCAAGTAATCGTGTATCGCTTTACCGAAATATCTAGATCGAAGTGTGAAATATGTAATATGTTTTTTTTCAGAATTTAAATCCATGCTATATAGGAATAAAACACAATACAAAACGACGTTTATCTGGATAACCTCGCCTTAAAACAGTATAAAAACATTTAAAAATATTAAAAATTGTAGCCCACCGGTATCGGGAACAGGGTCCAAGCTACCGGCGGTCAGGGTCCAGGAGTACCGCTTTCTGAATCAAGACCTTGATCCAGCTGCCTAACGAGAGCCTACTCAGGTATTGGTCGAGGCTCTTGGCAATTAAGCCATGGGCTGATACAACTATCGGCACAATGATCGCTGAGTCCACATCCCACATGTCGAAAACCTCGCGAGCCAAGTCAAGATACTTGATTTGCTTATCTTTCTCGGCTTTCACGAGGTTCTCATCACGCGGGATCGTTATGTCAACAATCATTGCGCGCCGCTCTGATCGACCGCTTTCTGAACCAAACCCTTGATCCAGCTGCCTAAATAGAATTAAATTAAATTTGAATTATTTCCTTTATTTATTTTTATACAAATCTTATAAATTTTTAAATATTTTTTAAACAAAAAACAATATAAAAAAAACATTTAAAAATATAAAATATAAATTAGAATCACTGTTATTGTCACAAAATTTGCATGCCGAATTTAGTAGACGGAATATGAAGAACTATTGTGTATATTTTTAAATATGTTTTTTACGCAAACCCTGCGTAGGGAATTACAGCTTTATTTATTTGCATCAGACACAACGATCCATAATTTAGTTAGTAAGTACACTTAAAGAAAAATTGGCGCCAACGTCACCGTAAGACGTTATTAATGGAACGAAAAATTTCGAGAGCTGTGAGCAGGGTGCGATGGTCTAATTGGTTAAGACGTCCGGTGTACAGAATCGGAAGGTCGCAGGTTCAAACCCTGCTCGCACTCGAATTTTTCTTTCCATATCAAAGCTATTGTGTAAATGTTATAAAAGTTGCAAAATACCATATATCAGGCAAATAAATGAATCCGAATCTGAAATTCTCATTCAAAGCGAAGCAAAGTACAAGTTCGTCGCTTAGCCGTTGGGTGCAGCTATAAAGCGCTAACTTTACGCACCGTTCTCTTCAAGGCGTCGGTGTGACTCAGGGCATTATTTTCTAAGCAATTTCTCTAAAGTTGCTCTCACTTGCAACTCGTAGCCATTTAGGCACGTCTGTAAATGCCAGATTGTAACGGACCACGCAGTTCAATTCTAGTTTTCTGGCACGGTTTATTTTCTGGTTCGCCACCCCTAGGTTACCTGTTGCATTCACTTCGAACTCGCTACGGTTTCGAAGTGTGATCTATATTGCACTATACCGCGCTATGACGTACTCATTTCAAAGTTTTCTACGCAGCACTGATATTTTTTTTTTGCAATATTCAGTCGTGTGGGATAAAAGGAAAAATTTAAAACGATGTAGAAACAAACTAAAAATGGACTTACGTTTTATCTAAAGTTTTGATTTATGCATAGGTACATAAATGACGAGTCTTCACCCACTGTTGTCTTTAGGTCTCTTTTTCGTAAGCTACTCTATCAGCCTCATGCAGGATACACCCGCGTTGGTAATAGTACTGTCTTCTGTCCATGTCTGTGCCACTTCTTCTTCCAATCTATAGTTGCCACCTGCCATCACTACACCTTGCTGGGTATCCTGTCCAACTGGATTTCAATCAACATAATGCGATTTACAACACGTTTACATATTAAATAATCATAGCAATTGCTGAGTTAATCAGTTTGCTATCCACAAAATGTAGAAAAATGTCAAAACTAGCCAACATCGCTATCGGTGCTAATCCAACTACAACCAATCAACTAGACGCACCCACATACAGTATACCTATATCCTACATCTTCGCAGTACATATCATTACGTCATCGATCTAGCTATCGACACTGTCCGCATGTAATAGCCCGGTGCAATCACTGCGCTATTCCAATTACTCCGTTAGGCTGCTGATTGATAGCCTAATATTATCTGCCTAATATCATCGGTATGTGCGCTTCATTGAATTTGAGGGATCCGTAGACATGATCATCTGTAAATCTAGTAATCCTTAGATAGATTATATCCATGAACCATCTGAACAAGACTAGGGCGAATAATGTAGATTTGCAGAGAGTTGCTTGGAGTAGGATACAATGGATTATCAGTTCTGTTATCTACAAAGTTCGTTTTATCATTGAAAAGTTCATGAAAACTGGAAGCTTTATAAGCTGAATTTGCCTATAACATTCCGACAACTAGGCCACAGGTGTCCTCTCTGTGGCAATGGGCGCAGCACGCGGACTCAAAGTGGGTTTGAGGATGTGTTTCCGATTTATTTAATTTAAAAAACACTGTCCTATGGGCGGTGTAGGTTCTTCATACTAAAAAATAACAAGTATCAAGTGTTTGATGTAATTCACTTCGTTAAAGGCTAGACTAGATGGCGTAGATAAGTGGCTACAACTTGCGAAGTGTTTCGAATTTCTGTAACGGTTTTCAACAGGATTTACAAATAAGCTCTTCGGTAGCTCCGACACTTTTATAACGTTTACATTATCGTTACCGCTGAAAGAATGTTCTCGCCTAGAATATGTCAGGACAATTCTTGCTTTCCTTACAATTTTAGTTCCTTTTAGCTGTTTATCTTGAAAACATTGCTTCAGGAAACAATTGCTTGAGAGCATAAATGAGTTCTATCATTAAACACAATAAGTGCGTTCCCATGTTCGGGCGCGGCCATATATTTAGTTAGCGAACAGATTTCTGCGCGTTCTGAGCGCTCCCGAGTCGCGTGATTTATGGAAGCCTTACTATTCTACGTAACAATTTTATTAATTTATCTGCAGTAACAGTACTATTGTTTTGTTTTATGTTTTGTGTAGCTGTGGGTATAGGATCAGAGGAAGAACTTTTAGTTTTAATCAACCCTGTGTCATCATTATGGCAAATTGAAACACCGAGTTTTCGGTTGGGGTAGGATAACCCTCTCGCTCTGTTTCATACCACCAAAAGAAACAGAGACGATTTCATTGTTAGCTTAAACTACTTTGGAGTACCTAAACAACGTGTAATATTTGGAGTGAATACACGCGTTTCAAAATGTCGCAGGTGTCACCGGGTTAACCTTATTTGTATGTTGGCAATTATTTCTGTTACTAATTCTCCGAACCAGTAGATCTCGGAAAGATTATCCACCCAATAAGTCTGTGCGGTTAATCTGAGAGAGTCTTGTGTCAAAAATAATCCGTTAGATCAATTAATTTCAGTTTGCCTTTCCAGCTAAATATAGATTACCTGTACCTCTCGGTTTCAAACGCCATTTCTGTTTTTTTTTTCTTTTTGCAGCTTCTATAAGTCGTAGCGTGATTTAAAATAGCTCTACCTAAAGAAATGGGCTATCAAATGAATAAGATAGTAATATTGCATTTGATAGTAGTTCTAGATCATTGTGTTCAAACAAAAAATCCATCAGCTTATATTAGTATACATTACAAACAAACAAATAAAATATTATAATCTCGTATTCAACGATTAGCATGCTTGTCACTGCTCGTATTATGTCCTTATGCGTCGCTTACGGCATTCCAAGTGTTCTATGCATTGATTTATTGATGCAATAGCGGCATTTTCCAATGTTATGGCTTCATTCCAATTTCCATCAGCCTCATAGTTTGTTAAGGTCTTCTAAAGAAGATTAGCCTTCTTAGTGCCAGCTGGTACAGACGCTTGTGGGATATTATCACCAAAGATCGATCGATCTAGCTAGCCTTTTCCCAACTGTGGTGAGATCTTCTTTAAGTCTAACCAGATACAGCTGAAACCAGTATTTTAAATGAAATTACTGACTATTTGAGCTCCACAACCCAGTTACTAGGCAAAACTACCCTTTGGTAAGACTAGTAAACAGACTTTCAAGAAATTTAAATTCTCCATGGGGTCCTTTCTTTCATATACAATACTTTTTACGACATAATCCCTAAAGTCGTTAGTAATATTTTATTAAAATTACACGTGTGTGCACTTACAAGGGCCCTTACGGTTAACTGCTAATAAGGTGTGAAAGGGACCTTATGCCAGATGTGATTGCGGTGCATAGCAAAAAGGCCCTTCTAAAATAATGGGTTCACGAAACCCCAAAATTCTGTGAACTCTTTTTATGAAAACTGCATAATTGGATAAATGCTATTGGTTTATGAAACCTTTGTTTTGGTTATAGCAATCCTTTCAAATCATTATTTAAATAAAATGGCTGTGTAATATCATAAAAGTTATATTTTAGCAATTTCTATAGGAATTCATTTTCCAATTTCATATTTTCGGTTAACTTTGAAAGCATTGATTATAAAGAGCTGTTTACGTTGCAATGAAATGTAATGTGCTACACTCTCGCATCACACTTTAGAACATTTCACAAATGAATATCGACGAAAAAAAGTGTTGTAATTGGAGCACTATGTCCCCTACTACACTTTTTTTTTTTTTTTTTTTTTCGGATGGGTAATCATCAAATGACCCCCCCCCACTCTGGGCGGAGCGGAAGGGAGTGTCTAGTGTGTGACTTGTACTGACTAAAACCCATCCATGTTCCTTCTTTGCCCTTTGTGTTCCAGGGCCACGGTATCTCTTTCGAACAGTCCCGCAGCCCTGGCAGGCATCGGCCCATGCGGACCCCACGTGGTTGCTGACATCTCTTTGAGGCGCGCGTGGGACACGAACGCGCCGTCGACACGGCCTGTCGTCATAAGACGGCCGGACGGCGAGCTAGCCCATAACTCGCCGTCCACAGGCCCGCGCCTACGGTGGCCGGGAGTCACCACGTGACCCCCGACGCCCAGGGCGTCTCCCGCGGCGGCTGGGATGTGAGATTCTTTTCCTCTCACGTCCCGCCACCTCCTTAACTAGCATGACTGCTTCGCAGAAGGTGGTGACGGCTTCCCATTCCCTCTCGCTCCGGACCATGGCTTGAACCAGGGCCTGACGCGAGAGATCGCCGCCGCCAATCGCCGCTACGAAGACACGGCGGTGCTCCGCCCAAGCGGGGCAGACCTCTACAGTGTCCTCCACCGTGTCCTCCGGACGATCCTCGCAGTGGAAACACCCGGGCGTTTCCTCCCGCCCGATTCGGTGCAGGAACCTCCCGAAACAACCGTGTCCGGTGAGGGCGCCGTGGCGCCTCTCTAGCCACTCCTCAAAGAGGGGACATATCGCCACTATGGTGGCGTGCCCTGCACGGGGTTGCGACAGTCACTCTTTCCATGTCGCCATGAGATCACGCCGGAGGTCTGTCCGCTGAGCGGCAATTTGCCGCGGCAGCGGAGTTTCCCCCCGACGTAGTGTCTCCGCGAGCCATTTGTGCAGGTGCGCGAGGACTATTGCCTCCAGATCCCATGGCGGCAATCCGGCAAGGAGGCTAGCCGCCTCGCCGGAGATCGTGCGGTACCCCTGGATTAGCCTTATGGCTATTACCTTTTGGTAGTGGGCGGCTTGCCGCCTCAAAGAGCGCGCCCACACCGGGGTCCCGTAAAGGGCCATGGACTACACGACCCCCGCGTAGAGCCTTCGGCAGGAGGCGTTTGGACCCCTCAGGTTGGGCAAGAGCCGCTTGAAGGCAGCCCCTGTCCGTTCCAGTTTGGGAGCCAAACGTCGGAAGTGCTCCACGAAGTTCCACCAGCTGTCGAGGACGAGTCCTAGGTACTTCAACGTCGACCCGACGTGGTTGGAAACCCCTCCTGCCGTCAGTAGGGATCCCGACGGTGGCGCATTCCGAGGCCCATGAAAACACATGGCCTCGGACTTGTGCAGTGCCACCTCGAGACCCAATTGCCGGATCCTCTCCACGACTATCGCAACCCCGCATGTCATGTTTTCGGCCGCCGCCTCGTGCGACCTCCCTTGTGCTAGTACTAGCGTGTCGTCAGCGTAGCAAACTACGTTGACGCCGGTAGGGAGGTCAGCGCACAGCACCCAGTCGTAACCGATGTTCCACAAGGCCGGCCCCAGAACCGATCCCTGTGGAACACCGCACGACATCTCTCGCCGGTTCCATTCTCCGCTTCGACCAGGGTAGATGATGGCTCTATCCGTCAGGTAGTCCCCGACCACACGACGAAGGTAGGTCGGCACCCGGTGATACCGGAGTGCCTCCTTAATGCAGCTCCAGGGCATGGAGTTGAAGGCGTTGGCGATGTCAAGAGACACCGCCAAGACGACCCCGCCCCGGGACACCGCGTCTCCCGTCGTGAGGGCTCTCACGCGCATGATGGCGTCCACCGTCGAGTGCCCCTTGCGGAAACCAAACTGGTGTTCCGCAAGATCCGGCCCCATCCCCGCAAGGTGCCCGGCGAGGCGGTTGGCAATGACTCTTTCAAAGAGCTTGCCCACCTCGTCGAGCAATACGATGGGCCGGTATGCGGACGGAGAGTCCGCAGGGCGCCCTGGTTTCCGGATGAGGACCAGCTTCCCCGTCTTCCAACGAAGCGGAAACTGGCCTCTCTCCAAGCATGCGCTTAGGAGCCCTTCCAGTCGGGGCCCGAGAACTTCAGAGGCCAGGACCCAGGCTTTGCCAGGAAAGCCATCGGTTCCCGGGGCGGTGTTTCTGGCTTTCAGCCTGCGTACCGCCACTCTCAGCTCTACCCCAGTCACCTCCGGAACGTCGTCATCGGTGTGGTCCGCTTCCGGCACCGCACGCGGCGGCGGAGCCATAGTCGGGGGAGGATGCTCCCCTCGCGAAGGGAACAGAGCGCTCACCACGTCCTCCACGAGCTCAGGCCGGAGACTCTGCGTCAGCGGTTGGGCCCGGGTGCGGAGTTTGTCCCGCACCATCTTGTAAGGGCGCCTCCACGGATCTCCGTTCAGAGACTCCAGCATCTCCTCGCGGGCTAGGTTCTTGGCCCGCCGGACAGCCTCTTGGAGGGCGGTCTTCGCCGCTCTGTACCCTTCGTACAGTTCCGCCTCAATGGCTGCCGCATCCGGAGGGCGGATGCGGAGCCTGCGATGCCTGGTGTATAGGCGCCGCGCGGCAACACACGCCTCGCGCAGAGACGTCAGCTCTCGCGACCACCAGTACACCTGATGCCGGGCGCTTCTTGGCCGAACTCGGGGCATTGCCACGTCGCAAATCTCGGACATGGCCTCCCGAAACCAACCCGCCTCGTTGTTGATATCTGCAGGCCTGACCGGTGATGACACCCAGGCCTGCACGATCGAGGTTTTCAGGAGGAGCTCCCGGTCCAGCTGCTTCAGCGCCCATCACGGACCACTCGTGGCCTGTAGGACCGGCGCGCTTGAGGACTGGGTGGAGACGTCGAACCGGATGTACCGATGGTCGTAATAGGTCTCCACCCCCTCCATGACGCGCCAGTCAACGACACGCGGCGACAGAGCGGGGCTGGCGAACGAGATGTCCACCACCGACTCGCCCCGCATCCGCACGCACGTTGGCACAGAACTCCGATTTAGGACGACCAGGCCTGTCTCCAGAGCCCAGTCCTCCACTATTCTACCCCGCACGTCCGTGTAACGAGAACCCCAAGCCAAGTTCTTGGCATTGAAGTCCCCGAGCACAAGCACGGGGAGGGAATGGCTTCCGATGACGACACTCAACTCCGTGAGGGAGTTGGGGAACTCGGCGAGAGTTCGGCTCGGGGAGAAGTAGACTCTCACTACAACGATCTTCCCGAACCGTGCTGCTACGCACCCCTGACCCTTCCTGACAGTCTCAAGGGTCGGGGTACCGGCGGCGACCGACGCAATTATGGTCACTGAGCCGCTAAGGTCCTCCACCCAGTCATCCCTCGGCGGGACAAAGTACGGCTCAGCGACCACGGCGATGTTAATCGACCACTGCGCCATGCATCTGGAGCAACAGATCCTGAGCGCAGGCGCAGTGGTTGATATTCGCCTGGAGAAAGCGTAATGGGGCCGTTACTGGCACTCCATTTCAGCCCCCTCCCGGGCCCCCTGCGAGAGCCCCGCTGCGCCCCTCCACAATGACTTTCGCCGCCGTCACAGGGCAGCTTACCGTTATGGTTCGCATGCCCGACAGGTCCGGACGTAAGGTGCCTGCCTTGACTTGCTCGGCAGGGCACCCACCGGTCCTGGTGACGGCGGCCACCACCTCCTTCTCGGTCACCGAGTCGTCCAGACCCAGTATGCGCAGGTCTGCGCATTTGACGGGCCTGGACACTCTGGCCTCGTCCGCATTTAGGGACGCTCTAAGCTTTTCAGCCAGGGCGTCAGCGGACGAGCCACGGGTTTCGCCAGGGATCTCCAGCACTCGAGCCCCTGTTGCGGTGACTCTAAGCCGGAGGCCCCCGGTGATCCCGAGCTCTCCGAGATCCACCGTCGCTTTCGCCTTAGCGAGCACGTCGCGGTAGGTCACGCCCCTCTTTTCCGCGTCCGGCTGTAGTGTAATCACTACAGCTGCGGTCTTCGGGGCGCTAAGCCTAACCGCGACGCCTCGCTCCTTTTGCCGGCGTTTCAACTCCTGCCTCCTGGCCTTTTTGGCCGCCATTCGCTCCCTCGCTTTTTCTCTGGCCACCTGCCACCCGGTCTCGGCCGCAGAAGGCTTAGGGGGCAGGGAGGGCGGTGATAGCGGCTGTCTCGCGGCTGGCGCTGGCACATTCGCCGCCTTGCCCTTCTTTTGAGCCGCCGCCTTGCCCTGTTTCAGGGCCGCCGCCTTCCTAACCGGAATCGGTTTCGACGGGGCCGGCTTTTCGGGGGCCGACATAACCCTGCCGGAGGGCTGGCTGGACGGCCGCAGCAGACGCATATGAGGCCGCCCTCGGGCCCGGGGGCGCCTTGTTTGCCGCCAGGGGGGGACGCAGGACAATGCCCTCCAGGACGGAGAACCGCTCCTGGAAGGCAGCCAGCTCCTGCCGAACCAGATTCAGAACCTGGTTCTCCACCGGCACGGGCTGGCTTGGACGCTTCTGGCCCCCGTTTTGGGGCACCTCGCGAGAGCCGGACTCGCGCAGACTGGCCAGGTCTGTTCGGAGCTTCCTATTCTCCTCTTTGAGAAGCTCCGTGGTGGCCGTCAGTCGAGCGACCTCCGCCCTCAGTTTGGCCATGCCCTCTAGCGGGGGCCCCGCAAATCTGGCCTCCGCTGCCGCCATAATGGAGGCGACCGCTACAGGTATAGCCCTTTGCCTGGTGGAGGGCTTTTGTTTCAAGGAGACAGCCCTCAGCGCCGCCTCCACCTCCTTCGCGATTCCGGCCTTACGCTCCGCATCGGAGCCGCCACCTGCACCCGCCTCGTCGCCAGAGTAGCCCGAACGGGCCACTCCGTGACTGGCGGCCACCCCCGGGTGGCGCCCCTCCTCGGCAAGCCGCGCCGACCTCTCGGTGGCAGAGAGGCCTCTCCCCTTGCCACGGATCCCGCCACGCTTGCTGGTGGGGATCTTGCGAGCCGAAGCCAGCTCCCCCTCTGACGACGACTCTCGGTCGCCTACCGGCCTGGACCGCTTGCATAGGAACTCCCTGTTCCCCGCAGAAGCCCCGGGCCTCCCGCGCTGGGAGCTCTCTGAGCCTCCCGCGCTCACCTCGCTGGCTGCGGCGCCAGACTCCGACCCCTCATCCCTCTCCTTCCTTCGCCGTTATCGGCCGTGATTTGGGTTGTATTCGTTTCCATACTGTTCCCACGAGTATGGGGGAAATAAAAAGTCCATCTGGGCAGTGCCTTCTGTACCCAGATAAGCCATAGCCAGGCCCGGCAGTGGTTCGCACTAGAGACTGATTTTCCAAAGGAACCCGTCAGCCATACATCTCCTCGCGGTGCGCCGCCCCTTGAGATTCGGGGTAACTTTTTATAGAGGTTTTCTACCTCGTGGTCCGGGCGGTTAAGCCAAGACCCTCGGTCCCAATCGAAGCCGCGAAACGTGTTCCACGACACTTCGACGGTGGGATTACGATATCGACAGTCTGCTCGGAGGCAGGGTAAGTGCACACCGAGCCCGCCCTTGCTCCTCCGCTGTGCCCTCTGCTTTTCAGAGGGTCACGCGGAGCAACGCCCCTTTGGTCCACGATGGACCCCCCCATGTCAGAATATTAGCCATGGACAGTAACATTCCCCGAGGAATAAGAATCTCTTCCCATTCCTCGGCGAAGGATACTGCCCACGCCCAGGGTGCACCGGCCCAGCAGCTGCTATTCCCTCCAGACGTATCGAGAGGGACCGACAGCCATCAGGTACACGGGGAGGAATTCTGACAACGCACCCCTCTGACACTCCCCTCCGCTCCGCCCAGAGTGGGGGGGGGGGGGGTTGATGATCATCATTTGATGATTTCCCATCCGGAAAAAAAAAAAAAATGCTCTAAACATGGATCTATCTATAAGTCTATGGAGACTAGAAAGAATATTTTTAAGCAATTGAACATAAATTGACTCGTTGCTCTAACGGTCGCAAACACTATGCTGATTACTAGGTTGCGAGGTGGCCTGGGTTCGATTCCCGGGTCGTACAAAGTTATTGGGAGTGTAGATTTGTGCCCGGTTGACTGTACTATTAAATGGGACTTAAACATAACTAGTGAAATGTGGGTGTACTATTTGGTACTCCTCTGCCTAAAACTTTTGGGTTTACATGACTGATTATGACAATGCAGAAAATAAGCGTAAAAAGAAACCTAACCCGACTCGAAGATAAAATAAATAAAGTTAACAATCAGTTCCTGAATACATTTAGAAACTTCTTGCAGTAACAACTTCCTCTCGTTAATATTCAGAGGAAGATCCCCTGAACTACTCCATCAACGTGCTTTATTTTCAATTAAATTCTTCGTCCGCTTTTACAACTAAGAAAAACCTGAACGAACTAAGTTTATCTCTTTTAGATTTTTTATTTCCTAATGGTTCTTCGCTAGACTTTGTAAAAAAAACTATACTTTATAATAACTTTGGAAGATTTAAATAATTTCTGTTTGATGTCTCCGCTAATTTCCATTTAAAAATTAAGTCAAAAATGTTAAAATAAAGTCCCATTTTTGTTATAATACTTATTATTCTTCCTTCTTTAAAAATCCGTTTTTTTATTTCATCATTTTAATAGTACTTAGATGGGGTCCGCGCCCACTAGACCCGCTTAGACTCAACCCGAAGAATAATACCAGATGTTTTACTAACAGTTTAGTGCAATTTGTACAGTGAGGCAAAGTGATATTTTAATTGTAAATCACTTATTATACATGGAGAATTTAATATTGTGCTATGTTACATAATTCATCATAATTTATTTATATTTTATTGATTTCGTTTCTAAAATTTACCTTTATAAAGATAACCTCTACCTCGTTTAACCGGTTTTCTGGATAACTTAGTGAACCATGTTTTTTTTTTATAAAAGTTACTTGTTAACCTTATAATTATAATGAAGTATAAAGACTGATTCAATATATACCACCGTGCCACTACCTATTGATTGTAAAGATAATTAATAATAATCTGTGATTTTTACTACAAAGTACAAAGCGTATACTATACACTATATCTACTATAAAAAGGATAAGTACTTACTTGTTTAATTATTGATTTATTTATTCAATCATTATTAACAATCTCTATGGTGCAAGCGTTAAATCGTCACTTTTTTATCTGACTATACATCGACGTTTTTACCCCTATCAAAACAAAAATATCCAGGTATCGTTATTCTTCGAGTCTAAGCGAGTCGAGTGGGCGTGAACCCATTAGATGTCCGTGTTTAGTTAGTATAGTTTACTTTTTATTTACGTGCCTTTTTTCTTCTAAATAATTGTGAACGAGGTTTTGTCACGAACATTAAAGTATCCGTTCGTTCTTTGATCTTGGCACCACGCGCAGTAAGCTGTTTGTGAAGCGATCTCAGTCAAGTGGTAGGCAAACTGACGCCTTGGCGTATCTTGAATAAAAATGTTTGTATCAAGAGACTTTTAAGTTTTTTGCTAAAAAACAAAAGCTATTTTCTAACTCACTGCATTTTTCTTGAAAAGGTTTTATGACATGCAACGATGTTATTAAACATTCTTTCTGTATCAAGAATTCAGCTCTTTCGACAAAGCCAAGCAAAAGCAAAATTTTTATCGAAAAGACATCCCTATCCGGACAGCACTAAATAATTCCCAGGAATCCTAGCCTTGCATCCAAAGAGCTGCTAAACATACCGGAACGGTGCGGCACGTACTCTGGGTTCAATACTGGTAGGAAAGATTACCATCAGTCTATGACTCACATTCATTCCACGTAACGTATTAGGTCAGTATCACTTGAAGTCTCTTCACGTAGACAGTGGTTTCGTGTTGCGACCGCTGAACGTGGAGTCCTGGGTTCGATTCCTGCGTCTGTAAGAATTTTATTTGGTTTTTACATTAGGAATTTCTCAGAAAGCGCTCCGGAGATTTTCAGTTGGTGGTATGGTACCTCTGAACCTTGGTAAGCATGTTAAGCCATTAGTTCGACACCTGATCTCTCTCCGGTCGATTCGGATTGCCGTCCCGTCGGACTATGAGAGTGAGGGAAGAGAGAGTGCATCTGTGCACGTGTGGGTGCGCCCACGTGCACTATTGTAATATCTCCTGCGTCGACTATTAGTCTCCGCTGACATTGGCCGCCGTGACCGAAATCAGTCTGGAGAACTATTACGACCAGTGGTAGTGGTGATGTGAATGTTGAAGCGATAGTCTGGTCTAGCGTCGGAAGCTGGACGTGTCTCCAAAGCCTTCGAAATGAATCGTGTAGTCCGCACGTTTGGACATACGGGAATACAATATGAAAGGAAGTATTGGTTAAGGAATGTAGATGCTTCTGATTTATTTATGTAGGTAGGTTCGGATAAAAAAGGGACAGTTACGTTTTTGGACAGTTGAGGTCATTAAATAGTGGCAAGAATTATCACATAGGTTAGAGCATTCAATAAGTTAGTGCGTCTAGCTAGCCTATTCCCCGATTCCAATTCTACTGGCAACTCTAAAATGAATGCCTAAATAACAGACCATTTTAGATTTTCAACGAACGGGTCAGTGCTAAGAATTAAAATTCCAACAGTGAAATAATTAGTTTTAGTGAAAGTTTTGGTTGAGGGTTTAAGACCGCTAATAATAGTGACTTGATTTGTTGAATTATCGATTCTTACGAATAATTAAATAATTGCTCTCCGAATACAAGATGAACTTTACTTATCTTTGAGCATTCTTACCATAAATATTTAATTAAATATCACCCTCAGCCATCCTTACCGACACATGAATGATTTCCAATTGAAATGCAAAAGAACTTGAAGATCGACCTTTTAAGTGCAAATCAACTGCGGTTCAAGGTGAAATCAAGATCGTTCCGATAGCTTTTCAACGTTTTCTCTGAGATGACGAATGGAAGTTCCGAATATTGATGTATACAAAGTATACATACAGATAATTTAGTACTCGTAAAAATACATACAAATACAAATTGATTAAATGCGCCATCTTATGGACGATATTTTAATATTTAGTATTTTTTTCGAATATAATTTTAGAATATATTTACATTATATACAGACTAAAAATAGAACTAAACTAATGATAAAAATAAGACTTAAAGTAAGAAAATATAAACATCTAATTGATTAAATTGAATTGATTATTTTTTCGAGTTCCAGAGAAAAAATGTTTTTTTATTTGTTAATTAGCCCTTACACCCTTACACTACTTTAGTCCTTACGTAATTTATGGTCATTCTTCTAATGTATTTTTACCCGACCGCGGCAAAGCCCAAAAGGAGAGTTATGTGTTTGGCCTGTATGTATATATATCTGTTTCTATGTTCCATCGTAACTCCTAAACGGATGAACGGATTTGGATAAATAATACGTCGTTAGATTCATCTTGGTGGCGCGAGTGTCACTGGTTACATTGAATATAAAAAAATCGTCCTTCTTCGAGTTGGAAATCAGGGCTCTGTACAAGCACACCGTGTGGTGAGTAGACTTAGTAAGTCGCGTGATGTCACCGCTGCACACTGGCGCGCTTTCCACATTATTTTATGTCCGTATTAATGACCGTTTCCGACATATACATAACTTATAAGTTTAAAGTAATATGAAGTGACAAATCGTATATTAAAAAAGTTAAATCATCTGCGAATTCTTTCACGTTACTAAATAAAAAAGCTGGAAACAAAAAAAAAGTAGTTGAAAAAACTAAAAAACCCGACTGAAAAAACGAAAAAGTTGGTAGCAGGCGGGGCCTATTCCATTTTCATAATTTTATATTCAAATGGGCCCCACCTTCTTCCAACTTTTATTTAATTTAAAATGTGCTTTTTTTATGCTTTTCAGTTTTTTCAGTCAGATTTTTTAGTTTTTTCAACTACTTTTTTTATTTGCAGCTTTTTTATTAAGTAACGTGAAAGAATTCGCAGTTTTTTTATTTTTACGAAAATGAGTTTGAAAGAAAGAGAAAACATATCTTTTATATTTTTAGTAAATAGACACAAATTGGAAATCTTATGCAGCTTTTTATGCATAATCAACCTGTAAGAGCCGGCTCATGGCAAAGGATTTTATTACTAATCAAGTTATTTTGAATCTTATTTCAATGAGTTAGAATTCATGTTACTTTATTTCGATACCACGATGCCGCAACATTCCGCGGGATGCTGCGGCATGATGCGCGCCATTGCATCCCGCGAGACGTATGGGTGGGTCACTTTGTGTCGAGGAATTATGATTGCTAATCTAATTAAAATAAGGTTCAAACTTCGAACTTCCAACTTCGAATTCGCGCGGAGCAAAACTGATTCATGCCAGAGTGGCTGGGCTTTCAGCACGATGCCACGGGATGCCACGGAACGCCGCGGGATGCCGCAGCGCAACCTGCCGTGTCATGCTGTGCCACGCCGTCAGTGAGCGCCGGCCTTAACAGCTGTAAGAAAGGGAGTGGGCTGTAATCTGATACGCGAATTGAGTGCGGATTGGTAGATGTTGCATGTGATTCTAGGACACTGCTCTTTGCACTTGCTCAGCATTTTATTTTTAAGGGTCTTTTGAACTGCTTTCTATCCACTTCCCGTCATTCCTATGCTGCCGATGTTGAAAAGGTAGCCCATTGCATCATGAACACATTTAATCTATTTATGGAAACCAACATGACTATTCTGAAGAAGGCAAAATACCTTTCCGAAGGGTGCGGAAATGGTCATCATAGAATGAATGAATGATGAATTCATTTGAGACCCTTGTGTGTAGGAGACGTGGCTTGGGTCCAAGATTTTTTGAGAGTTTTGAATAATAAAGGGCAATTTGAGCCGACAGGATCCTTGGAATGTGCAATGCAAGGGAGGCCATGCATTTTAGTTAGAAAAATTAAAATTAAAAGTACATACTTGCCAATGTCTTAAATTATAAAAGTGTATAACTAGTAATCTTGCGGTTTCTAATAAATTCGACGAAAAAGGAAACTGATGAATATAAAACTAAACATGACTTTTTATTTAACGCTAGATCAAACTTATTCAGGTACATAAATACAAATTAATAAATATAACTCAACGGCGGCTCCATTTCGCTTCCAACCGCGCCTTCTCAGGTTCTCTAATTTCGGCAGCTTTCATTTCTGGGAATATTAAAAATCTAATTAATTTCCACCCCCAAGCAATACTCAACCTTCTATCAAGTTCATAAAGTCGCATTCTCCTTACCAACGTCAGTCTCTTTAGGCTCATTCCAGGGCTGCTTCACAGAAGTACCGAACAGCACAAAGAACAAGTTTGTGAAGAAGTACACTCCCGACGCTACGAAGAATACTTTCCGCCACTCTGAAGGCTCCGTCTGTAACAAATATGATTATTAGTTTGTAACAAATTATATTTTATTTGAACTCTATGGTGTGAGTTAAGATATGATTTTCAGTTAAGTTAAACTACAATATTTTATACATTAAATCGCAAAGCAAAATGCCCTGAAGATCAACATTGCCAGTATTTCAAAATAAGAGTCTATTAATTCACTAGGTCTCACTAATCAGTGTCTAGTTCCAGTGTTTATACGCAAGATCTAATTATTTAAACAACTAGATTTTGCCCGCGGCTCCGCCCGCCTGGGTGAAGGTAAATCAGAAAATTAATGTTGCCCGCTCTATCAAGAAGAACGGTCAAGTAAATCTAAGTACACTATGCTAATAACATTTGTAAAATAGCTAAGGAATTTAAAACATAACTGGCGAAATGACAGTGTAGGTACTACTAAGTAAACCATAGCCTAACCCGTCGTTGATTACAGGCGTGATGTTATGTAGATAGTTGATTACCTCATCGTGAACAATAAATCCGCAGACAAGGGGCGCGATGATGGAGATAATGTTGGCCAAGAAGTTGGTGATGCCCATCAGACACGCGCTGAAGTTCGGAGCCAGGTCGATGTGCACCAACTAGAAAGGAAAGCAGTGCTAGTAGAGCAAAACATTCATGATGGTGTTAAAGGTGAGTAAGTAAAGGTAAGTACTACTAGGTGAATTACTAGGAATCTGTAATACAATATGACTACTATTTTGACATCTTGACAAGATAGTTAAATTATATTTTTTTTTATAATTTTCAAATTATAATTTTCAACTATTTTGACAAGATAATTTAATTATAAATTTGTTAAATTATTTAGTTAAATTAATAAATAAATGAAAAGTTTATCGTTTCATAAATTCAGGTGAATTATGAAATACTCTTTTTTTCCATTGAATGATGAAGTTCTAATCTCTTACAGTATGATTGGTAATTGAGTGCATTACTAAACCTATAGCCATTTTCTAATACTAGAGTTAATTTGAAACAAGTTTTGCCACAAAATAAGGGGTCTTAACTCATTAGTACTCATTTTATACTCTTTCCCATTGAAATATTCTTCCAACAGGATCCACACGCAATTTAAAAATGCGAATTGCTCGGAAACAAATCTTCTTAGGGAGAAACTTTCTTGTAAAACTTAAGAAAACTGAGCGTTCTACAACTTCTAGCTGATAATTAGTTTAACTTCTTAAGTGTACCACGAGGACCTGTCTTGTGGCCAGTAATGTGATTATTTAATTAATTCAACATTTAAAAGTTTCGACTTGATTAAAATTGCGCAAGTTCCTAGATTTGCTTCGTCTTTCTTTTATTTTACAGCCTTGTCTGATTAAACAAAGAGTCTTTCTGGATTGCGGTGGTCAGATAAACAATTGTTTTGTGTGAAAAACTGGTTTTCAGCTTCATCCGGTTAGATTGGACGCCGACTCTAATAGAAAACACTAAGAAGACGATTATATAGTCTGGTTAAGATTTTAAAAGTTACCTACCGGTAGAAATGGACAATTATTTTTGACTTGTAGGAAGAACGCAAGGATAATTCTAATGAAAAAAAAAATACCGATGTGAAATATCTAAGGCACACGGTTTGTACAAAAATAATTCGCTTATATCAAAGTTTGAAAAAAACACACAGGCAAAAAAAAGGTCAGCGTTACTAGATTGAGCTGATATCAGTATTTCGTACGAGAAGATGGTCTGGCATTTATGTGGTACAATAATCTCGTAAGAAACATCAAAACTAGTTAACTTCTAAAACACAATTTGAAACCAATTGCAGTTAAAAAGTCTATACGATAAACATGACTGAAGGATGTCCCTAGGAAGCTTCTCGAAGATTTATGTTGACAAGTGTATATTTATCGTTTATATAACCGTGATCTGTAAACGGTACTAAGGCTAATCGCTTGGTCACGAGCTACACGCTGGAGTGAATTCGGTGTTGCGACCGAAACTGCTAAGAAACAAATGAAAGAGCTTAGCATGCACCGAGACGCGGTGAAGTGACAACTGCGGTACTCAAGCGAAGAAAAAAACGACGTGCGGAATGCGCATTTCACCTGACCCAAGTACGCAAGGCCTGTTTGCATTTTACGACTAAGCCCTCGTAAACAGGGCGTAAGTGCTGTTCCTGTTAGTATCGTATAGGGGTCGAACTAGAGAGTAGAGCAAAATAGAGAGAAGAGACGGGAGCATGTCCTAAGTTACATTTATCAATCTCGTCCTAAGTCTAATACAAAGATGGCTCGTTTATCTTTCCACGTTATACTCAGTCTGCTCTCCACTGAGCAACATTACTGGATGATGTATGAGTTGCGCGCTCAAACTTGATGCATTTCATTAATCACGGCTTCAGGTTGTTGCAAGCTTGCAACTTTGTGTTTACCGAGCAATTCGTTTTTCATAGCGTTTTCAATGTGATAATGACGCATCAAATAGAAGTGATGAGCTAATTAGCTCATTTTATCTCATAACGAGATTACTTTTATATTCCATGGGATTTTCGATAAATGATGTTTATTTTGTGAATTGGTTTACACAACACATTTACACATGAAAATATACAAAATACTGTATTAGGTCGGTGTTTCTTATCTGGCAGGAACCACCTAAAAAGCTCAGATGTTAGTGTCCTTGAAAATCCAGACATTATTTTAGTCAGATAATGTGGTGAGGAGCATAAGGATTTCTCCCTCTATTCATACTAAGTAAGTTCTTCACATTAATTTTACATGAGAGTTCTTTGCGTTAAATCAGAATCTGACGATATGCTAGGAATCAACAACAACAGCTTTTACAATGTCATATCTTACCATGTATCCAGTGTACTGTCCTGCATTGACGCCAACAGCTATCGTAAGCAAGACTACAGCATAAACCATGTTGTGTGCAGGAGCGTAAGACAAACCTATGAGCGCTATCGCTGGACCCCATAGACCTGGGAAATCAAAGGATAAAGTAGAAGTTTTTCTCAAAACACATTACCAAATAAGATGTTAAGAAATTGACTCACCTATGGTATTAAAGAATTTCCTGGTATTGGAGACACTGAGCCACTTTTTCCTAATTATGACATCTGTCATTGTGCCCATGACGAAACTGAGCAAATACATAGAGAGGTACGGCAGCGATGAGAGAATACCATTCTGAAAAAAACATACCAAAGTCAATATTATAATTATTACCAAATTGAATATAACATCACGCCGGTAATCCCCGTAGGTTTAGGCAGAGAATAAAACAGTTATGTTTAAGTCCCATGTAATAGAGGGCGAGCCTAATGCCAACCGAGCACTAAATTCAGGCTCCATGCTGCTACTGAGAAAATTCTGATGGCAAAACCCAATAACACTTTGTCCGATTCGGGAATCGAATCAAGGACCACATGATTATCAGTAGCGCTTGCGACCACAAGACCAAAAGATATGTCAATGTAAAATCATTTTATCAATTGTTAAGACCTTTAGAAGGACGCCTTTAAAATAAGTAGAGCGACGACCTTCGCAGGCTTACTGGTTTTAATTGAATGAGAGTGTTCGTGTATAGAGATAAATGTAGCGCCATGGGAGAGACCTTTGCCCAGCAGTGGACTCACATGTGGCTGATGACGAATCAAATCTGACAGAATCATAAGTTACTTACATTCTTAAGGTTAACATTAAGCACTTTAGCCATGTAGGTGGGCATCTCAGTCATGAGCGTGAAGAAGCCCCAGTTCTGTCCACAATGGGCCACTATCACCGCCCAGAATGGCAGGGACGTCATTATCTTCAGCCAGGGAGTTGGGTACCTCTGAAAAAGAAAACAATATTTTTCAAAAATATTATTTTTAATTATCGTATAATGGTGCAGAGGGAGGCGTTGACTGGTTGTAGAAGAAATAGAAAGTCAGTTAAGCTTTGCACTAGTCTATAAACAGCAAGAAGTATTATAGGGCGAAAGTTTTACCTTTCTGGTTCAGCTGAGAACAACTATCACTGAAAGTCATTATTGCTTTTCGTTGTTTAATTAAATGGATCTAAAAACAATATTTTTATAGTCCATCATAATATTATAATATAAATGTGTTTTCACCTTTTGTTCCCCAACTCTTCCCAAAGAAGTTTGAATATACAAGACTTCTTCTTTCGAAATGAATCTCGACGTCTCTGGAGAATCAGCGCCAAAAATTATGTAAGTGACCGCCCAAAGAGCCCCTAGGGTGCCATTCGCATAGAATATGGCCTGCCAACCCCATGATGTTGCCAGGAAGCCAGATGCCATTAACTGTAGCGCGATGCCCAATTGTCCACCTGAAAGGTAATCGTAAGCAATTTAACTCTTTTTAATTGCTGATATTTTGATTGACTGAGTTCCAATTTGTTCTGTGTTTCGGGTTCATTTGTTTTATTCCTGGGACAATTTACTAAGTTTACTGGAAAATGTGAATTAATTATTCTATAAACTACGAGTAAACTATGAGATACAGTGATATTATTACTGGAGTAATAGCTTTGAATTGTTTTAATCAATTTTGGAATTAAACTCACTGATTTTAAATTCACTGATCTTGTTCTTAGACCTAGACATAATTTCAATCAAATGACTTTAAAAAAAAGACTGATGTTACCTCCTTTTCTGATCACAGATACTTTATTATTTCCTTTTACTCTTCTGATTGTTTCATTATTTACAAAAAGCTGAATAAAGGTATCTCTGGGTGATAATATCATCATCATTCACTCATCTTCCAGAATTTTTTTCGCAAATATTTAGCGAAAGAATAGTAAAACAAACTTGAATGTAACCTGTTCACAACCTCCATTAACATGTCGTGATACCAGTATGAATTGCAGCACTTTCACTCACAACCGTCCAATTACGCGAAATCACTCGGGAGCCAAGTTTAATGCGTTCTGTTGTTTATTTTTGGTAACGCAGACGATAGAATATTTGTGTATAACAACTACTCTTTGAGAACCTTGTGATTAGCGACAATCAAAGAATCTGAAATTTTATGCGCTTTGTGTGTCACAAAATTGATTTAACCTTCTTTTAATTATTTGTTTTGATAAAGGCCATAATGACATGTTTTTTGTAATATAGGCCGCTACCTATTGCAGTTTGAAAGATATAGTGCTATGACAGATAGAAATGCGAACATACAAACGACGACCTTAGTATTTTTTTTTTTCAGTTTTTGAACCCTAGTGGAATACCACGGCAATAATGTAGACCTCTCAAAATTCTACGGAACAAACTCATTCGCCCAATAAGTCTGTCGTTTGTGTTGGCCTTTACACTGAATAATGCGACCGGAAAGCGACACAGCTGTAGCAGATACCTGCTGTGGCTTTATTGTGAGTTGTCGAGCGTACAAATTAATAGTAGTAACATGAAGCTGTTGTCAGCGAAATACGAGGTAAAAACAGAGTTTTCACGAAGCCGTCAATTAAAGATTTAATCCTAATAAAAATTATTCCTGAGCAATGTTTGGATGGATGCATTGCATATTACGGGGGTCGTGAAGGTATTTTAAGTAAAAATATAACATTATACTTTACTTAAAATACCGTTATAACACCGTTAAATACCGTTACCGTTTATATTAAAAAAATATATTTAAACAAAAAATGTGTGTAAAGGTTGGAACTTTGACCTTCAATATCTCCGTTACTAGAAAGTTTCCAGGTATGGTCAAGAACAAAAAAAAACACCACAGTGATGAGAAGAACAAGAGTCTTTCGGCTTCGTAAAGGGTCTTTTTACACCCATATCAGCTGTTACCGTTCTGTGCTTTCAGGCGTGATGTTTTGTTATGTGAAGTCTTACCAGCGTACACGACGGTGGCGAGGAAGCCTTTCTCCGTGAGTGGCATCCACTGGCTGACGAGGTGGTGCGTGCTCGGGTAGATAAAGGCCTGTGTCAGACCCTGTAACACTCGACACGTACATACTAGGCGCCAACCACCCTAGAATTAAAATTGTTTGTATCTCCACAACTGGAGCGTTTGTTTATGAGGGTGTATACTTACCTCTGCTGGACCCCTCGGGGTATGCAGACATGCGTGAATGCCTAACATTTAAGTTGAACCTATGAATGTTTAAATGAGAATAATTGCGCCTTTGAGATTCAAATAGCAAGATGTTAAAAATGAAATTCTTGTTGAATGTTATTTTAGAACAAGTTAAGATTTACTTCGAAAAAGTTCTTAGGCTACAATTTTCAATTCTTTGCGTAGGGTAAATTCGTATGGGTGTGGTAACGCCATGAACACATTTTCATTGATATGGAATTTTGAAATTACCTAATATCATGCTGCACTTTCCTTGCTGAAATTCGCTCTTTGGTTGAATTACAAAATTCCATGATATCTTCCTTATAAAATCCCACTCCCCAATCCAACTTACCCAAGCAGCTCCAACAGGTAACAACAACGACAGCAGCGAGTTGACGGACACAGCGATGGTGAACAGCACCTTGCCACCGAACCTCCTTGCCATCATGCCGGCCGGTACCTGCAGTACCACGTAGCCCCAGAAGAAGGACGACAGGATCACCGCCTGCACGCTGTGCGGCCATGCGAAAAACTGGAACAGGAAAAGTACAAATCAAAATATGGGCCAAAATGTTCGGAGTTGGGATCTTCGGAGCAGTAACCTTAGCATACAGGTCTCCTGTCTGGAAGAAGAAGCGGTTCATAGTACAACACGTGCTCAGATCGGTGGTCGTCAAATATCTTCAAGTACACCCAGTGCAGGTTAGTGGATGTCACATTATCTTAAAATTTTTGGTTCGTTTCCTCACGAAGTTTACGACATCCTAGGGTCACGGGACTTCTAGTCTATAAATCTGGTAAATTTAAAAGTTATTATCAGAAATTGTGGTGCATTTAAAACTCAGGGTCAGCAATTAAAATAGCAATTTTTTTCGGAACTAATAATCATCATTCTCTGTTTCGTTATTCAACAATTTCCTGCGACGAACGTAGCATGATTAATTCCTCGTTTACCAAACGGACTACCCACGCGTTTCCCAAACCAGTAATAAGTCCAAGATGACGACGACCCCCCCCCCCTCTCTCACCGCACCCTTGAAACGAAACCCGAAACTTTGTCACTAATTAACAAAGAAAATAACAAGTTCAAAGCCGACCGCAACGGAATAATAATAACCTACTTACAAAAGAATTTACAATTTAATTTGATGAAATTACAAATTTTTGTTTTGTTGAAAATACACTATCTGTCACCAATCTGATGGAAGTTACGGGAATTTGGTGGACACAACATTGGATTAGCGTCTGAAGAGGCTTATGTCTAGTGCTTAATAGTTTATTTTGACAGATTTTTTGACGACCATGTTAACTTCGTCTGTTATTGTGATACGCTTGTAACACCCGAGTAGTACGACAAAAAAGTAAACGATGAAAGGTAGGTACAGCTATTTATGCAAATATTTTAATCAAAAACCGAAATATTTGTCTTAAATTAATCTAACCTAGAAATGAAGGCCAATGAGTCAAAGCCCCGTAATGAGTTCTCAAAAATCTACTTTTATTCATTAATGCGGGTTACAAAAATGAAAATAAAAATGTTTAGACACTAAAGTCTACCTAAAAATTTTTTTTCTAATGAAAGAAAGGTCAAAAATCAAGATTTATTTAATTTTATGAATGGCATTCAAGTTTTAACGTGTAGGTGAAAATGTTTTCAATCATCGATGACTGGGGATTTAAGACACTTTTATTTTAAGAGCGTTGTTCAGGGGTGGCTGGAATGTCATATTATGTTGCATGAGGTTATATTGTCAAGCAGCTTGAAGTCCTCAATAATATTTTTACGTTGTTGAGAAAAAATGCATAGTTTCTAGAGTGAACATCTAGTTCATATGCTTTGATTACAAGCCTCAAGTACAGCGGCTGATGGACGCTACCGAAAGTGGCAAACTAGTAGCTCAGTTCTGGTCTGACACAATTTAGATTGCCATCGACACGCTAAGAAGACGAAGCGGCGACACGGAGCAGAAACAGTGCAAACGGCCATGTGCACCTTTCATGTAGCTATTCTGACGAGTTCTTTGTTAAAAAGTAACCCGGTTATAAACTATCTGTGTGCCAAATTTCCTCCTAATCTATTCAGTAATTTTTGCGAAGACAGAAAAAGTCATCAATATCCACTCATCCTCACAAACTATCGCTTCTTTATAATATGTTGTATATCAAGAAAATAAAAAGAATATGTAGTCGTACTTATTTTTAACATTAAAAAATCACAATAGACAACAATACACTGATGAAATGATTCACTTCATTCACGACATAATTTATTTTGAAATTCAATACATTGTTCGTCTATTTACCAGTTTTATAATTAGAACTATTTCACTAACGAGCTAACAGTAATTAATTGTTCTAAGAACTAATCTACACAATACAAACAAATAATTTAAAACGCATTAAATTGAATGCCAAACATTTTAATTAGTAATTAATTTGTTTATGACACGGGTAGGCAAAGTTCGCAGTATGTGTGGTATGGAGCCTGCCCGACCTGTGTTTACTTTTCTAAGAGGTTATGGACTTTGCTCATACCGCTTGGCCCCGAGCTTCCCGACTTGTCAACAGCAACCATAAAATAACAATTATAATAGTCACTCAATGGTCAATAGTCGCGCATGAAACAAATCCTACGTGAAATAGTGAACGTTTAAAGATGTTGGTGGCGAAAGGAAAACCAACAATGCAGTGCGCATTCGGAGCGGCAAAAGGGCGCACCTAAGTGTACAGGGGGCTCTTGCTGAATGTAACTATGGCCCGCTGGCGACACAAATAACTAAATATTTATAACTCTAAACGTATTTAAAACATCGTTCTATTCCTGGCTTTTAATCGTTTGACAGAGACAGAATGTTGTTTTAAATACACGCGTTTAATGGTGTTAAGTGAAATCAGATCAAAGTGTGTGATTATAACTATGTAATAATAATACACGAACGTGCTTCGCGTGCTTGCACAACACGTGACGTCACGGGGATAAGGTCGACCATATCTAAGTGGGCGGGGTTACAGCGTCACCGATGCGCATACGCAGGCGGCCCACTGACACGACAAACTTTCCGTTGGAATCCTGCTTTATTGAATGGAAATGGCCTGAGCAATAAAATACGTTATTATTGGAAATTCCAAGATCTTAACCTATATGACATGAAACAAATTATCATCTGAATGCCTTTTCCCAACTATGTCTGGATCGGATTCAAGGCTAACCGGATGCAGCTGAATAACAGTATTTTACGTGAAATTACTGCCTAACTGATCTCGACAATCTGGTTACTTGGTAAAAGTGGTGGTGGTAAACTGGTGGACTACCTATAACGACTGTTCAACCTACAAATGTCAGCCAACTTAACGTGCTTTCAGAGCACAATGGGGTCTTGTTTAATCGTTATGTAATGAACGGATACAATAGCTTCTCAATCGTTTCGCTTAAATGAGGGCAAGTTATCAAGAAATTGCAACATTAAATGTAGAAACGTCGCTTTAACTGGGGACATCTCTTCAAAGCACGAAAAATGATTTTTTTCACTTTGTAAAAGAAGCGACATTCTATAAGCGATAACAATGATGGAAAAGTCAAAGATGTTAAGAATAAAGCTTATTTCAATTCTGTTAGAAGTCGTTATAGCTCTCAGACTCCTCGTACAAGGTCCAGCTATCTCGTATGGAACCACTACACCAGAAATAGCAAACAATGATAATTTTTTGAGAACTGATCATTAGCTGATTGAATGGGGGTGTGGTCCATGCATTTAATACTGAATAAATAATAATGATGACCCCTAAACATAAACGTGCTATTATGGACTACAATAACGTGGTACACACGCGAGAGCAACATTGCTAATCACTTGACCGCGTACTAAGGTGATCAGGCGATCTCATTAGTAGTTGCGGAAATACTCATCCTATTAATAGTTTGTTATGTATTACTATTGGTTTGTAATTGATATCAGTAGGTACCATCAACGAAATTAATTGTTAAGAAAATTAACAAAGGGTGTTAATTTGCTTCTTTCGTCATTTTTGCCATGTAAAAGAACTGAGAGCTGATTATACGGACTGGTTTTGTTAGGCAACTTTTTAATATTAATATCCCTGGCTGCACATTGCTGTTTAGTTACATCGACAGTGGCAAGTGAGTATGTAATAACAAATGCATGGGTCGAACAAAGGTTATATTTGTCGAGATCGATCTGAGGATGGGTGCCTCGGTGATCCCGGCTGTTATTCGTAGATCTTAGACCTTTTTTTCATAAGGGTAGCCAGAAGCCCTAAAGTCAGACCATCAGTCTTACCAAGGGGTATCGCGTGACCCGGTTACGGGTTTGTGGAGGTTCGATAGGCTTTGAAAAATACTGGTATTCAGAACCATCCGGTTGAACTGGCCGCCGACCCCAACATAATTGGGGAAAATCTCGGCAGATAATGATGACACAATGTTCAGTCTTGCGGTACGGAATTATATCTGGGGCAATAAAATACTATTCTGAATAATAAAAGCGCATATTTTTTGATTAAACAGTCGTAAAAATATTGTTATTATTTAACATTTATCTCAATAAATACGGTTAATAATATTACTGAAATTATCTCATTTGCTAAATTTTCCACGTTGATTTCAATGAACTCTAGATTAAATTAGTTTAATGTCTAGTTAATTAAACGCTCCATGAATATTCATGATTACACGTGGCTTTAGTTCAGAGGGTCTATCTACTTGTACTTAAAAACATAGATCTGAAAAGTTACGTAGCAACCAGATATTTTGTACATTTCTACACCAAAATCCTAAGTACTAAGGCGATTCTTACACGACGCCGCTCGTCCACGTAGTCGAACGGTGAAGCGGATCTCATGTCGCATTGGCTTGTATGAAATCAGTTTATTTTAAATCTAACAACACAAGTACTTACACCACCCGTCCGCGCGGTCGAGCGGTGTCGTGTGGGAATCGCCTTAGAGCCCGTCCACACGGTGTGTTGCGTTGCGTTACGTCGTCGCAACGCAAATAGTTTGTCGCATTACCCTTGTGCTGATAGTTAGCCCCAAAACTGTGCCGCGATACAAACGAATGTGCCCAGTGCTTTTACTCATTTCCTTGTCCTTATCTTAATTTATTTGGATTGCATTTCCATTTCATATTGGTCGTCATCTTATGAGTACCTTCCTTTCTGCCTATATCATCTTTCTTACAGTGCATCCGCCGTTTCTTTGGTCTTTTGCTACTCTTAAAGTCTATCTACAGTCGACGAGTAAGGACGTGCTCAAGAGGCATCTTAACGCTTGCGCTATTGATCCGACCTGTTGGGAGAGGCTCGCTTTGCATAGGTCGTCTTGGCGCTCTACTATCTACAAAAATGTAAAAACCTTCGAAAACCAGCGACTCGATACATTGAACGAAAAGCGCCAAATAAGTAAAGAGAGACCTAAGCCCTCCTACACCTACACCTATAACTCCACCGGTCAACTCTACTGCTTTAGTTGCGACCGGGTATTTAAGAGCAAATTCGGTCTGGCCAGCCATGTTAGGGCACACGCGAGGGAATAGCATTAAAGGGTCGCCGTTACCGAAATCGGTAAGGAGGACTATATATATATATAGTATGCTGTTCGTTCGCGTGACTGCACACATCCCTTTATCATTATCATCACAACCAAATGCAGTTTTCAAAACAAGTCCAGAAGATTACAAGTCATGTTCATTTGTTTTGTTGTTAGAATGAAGATGGTCAGTGTTTTGACATAATTATTGTGTTAGGTACAAGTTAGGTATGTTATTTTTCTTATCTTGCTAGCTTTATTTTTTATGAGCCAATTAGTTGACTCCCATAGATAAGATTAACATGCAAACTTTTTGCTTGGAGGTCAAACACTTGTAGAGAATGTTGTGCTCTGTTAATTGTAAGGTTATTTTTTTAAACTACATCATTTGTAATAATTCTGATAAAAATAAATACTTATTTTTTTTTCTGAAAAATTTTAACTGTACACAAAAAAAAAATGTTATAAATCGCAATTTTACAACTTATGTGCAAATTAAACCAGAATTGAGTTATTACTTAAAAAAGAGAATAGGTAGCTGAATAGTGAATACGCTTTTCTAAGGCCGAAAGATGATTATTTTAAATTTACTTTAAAAGCTATAATTCTTAATATAGTAGTGGCAAAAGCAATTTTCTTGAATTACGACCTTTAGGATTTAATAGATTTCCTGATGAAGATAGGATCTTACCTAATGGTCATTTGCACCACTTCTTAGATAAGATCCAGTTTTCTTCTCCGGTTATTTGTTTCAAATTGTTAGAACTATGTACTTGAAAGGTTGTGGTGGAAAAGGGCCGTGCATCGATGGTAAACAATAACTTAAGAATATTGTAATGCTTCTACTTCAATGTATGCTTTAAGTATTATAATCCAAGCGTATTTTTATTGTCTAAAAATAAACCTACTCGTAAATGTTATTGAGCCGGAGATAGAATTTGCAAAAATAAAACTACGCAACAAGAAATTGGAAGGAACTAACATCACAGGGTGATGTTAAAGATTCAAGGATTCTAAAAATTGCATCAGCGAATCGATGTAAATAAATTGACGTTTCTTACTTATTCACAGTAGTTAGATAACCTTTAATAAGCAGCTGATATTACTGACATCAAACTAGTTTAAGCGATAATAAAACATTTTGTTGATAGTGAACACCATAAAAACATGTTAAATATATTATTTTTGATGATTAAATTCGCGGTCTAGCTGAATGTAAATCGCTCACACAAGTCAGTTAACCCCACTGCCACCTTGATTGGCTTATATTTTACCCAATCCATAGGTTGGGTCATGACCTAATACTTCAGCACATCAGTGCCGCGCGACGAAAAGACAGATGAGACAGTCAGAAAGACAGATTCTACTCACAGTTTCCTTCCTCTCGTCAGTCATGTCAACGATGGCCATGCTCATGTTGACTCTCATAGTGAAGGCGAACAGCATCCCGAAGAACAGCAGCGCCGTCTGCGCGTGGCGGACTCCCAAGCCCTCTGTAATTTATAAAAAGTATTTACATACTCGTAGATACCTCCAATAAATAATAATGGAAAATCATCGCCATCTGCCTAGCTTTTTTCCAACTTTGTTGCAGTCGGCTTCCTGCCTAACCGGATACAGCTGAATATCAATATTTTACATGGACTGGATGGTGGATCTGGATGTGACTGCATACCTGGCCTCCACAACCAAGTTGCTGTTTATTTAGATCTTATTCTACATGTACTTTCTGTATTGATTACAAAGACAATTGATACGGGCAAGTAGAGTCGATTTGAAGTAATGAAGCTCAACAAAAACAAAACGGAGTTTCAAATACATGACCTTCCACATCTCTTGCAAATCATTTTGGGCTAATTTATTTGAATATTCTTTATCGTAGAAATCCTGACACAAATAATTAAACTTGCGCACCGAAACTGTGTAGATGCCCTGTCAAAACTAAGAGATGAATTGTCTGAGCAGTGAATATTTACTGGAAATTTAAAAAAACATGTTATCTTGTGTAAGCTTGGTGTTGGTGAAACAGTAACTTAAAAAGCTTACCAATATCAAGTAACTCCAACTTAAGTACACCAGAACTGAAAGCTTAGATCAAAACACCAAAGTTTTGATACTATGTTGCATCCAAACTTTGACACATTAACTTGCTTCACGCCAATTTCATCTAGATCAATTTTATTTAAAACTTGCCTTTTCATACACTTATCTTATTCTTTATGATGGTACTATGAAAAGGTTCGAAGGTTGAACGGTTGAAGGAGTTCTATGAAGGAGCTCGTGACAAAATAATAACACAGGAACTTTTTTGAATTCTTGTGATTTTAATAAAAATGATTTCGTTCGTTTTTTACTATTTGACGCAAAAACTAGTAATCAAATCAGAGAGATCAATTTGGATAAAATTTGGAACAAGATAGTTTAAAACCTGGACCACTTCGGATATTTTTTACCCGACTGCGGCGAAGCCCAAAAGGAGGGTTATGTTTTTATTTCAGTAGTAAGATCCCGTGGAACAATGACCCAACAACACGCGTGCGAAGAATAGAATAAGAATAGAATAAGAATAAGAATAATTTATTTAAAAAGTATTACAAAAAGTGTACATTTAAGCGCAGTAGTATTATTTCTCATACTAATTATAAGTACTTATAAGTAAACTATAACTAAAATATATCCTACAGTCGCAAGTATTCAATAGTTCAATTTAGATGTCAGCGACCTGCCCGATCTAGGTTTATTTAAACCTGTGTTTCAGGCCAAAAAGCCGCGGGCATAAGCTAGTTTTCAATCATTTTTCCCCCCAAAATGAGTTTTGTTTTGGCGTAAATTAAAATTGTCAAGCAATACTTACTAGGCCTAACAACTTCAATTTCCATATCCTTATCGTCGGCAACTCCCATGTTGGATTCCGTTTGTCACTAAATGTCCACCGAGCACTACCGCACATACGCGCAGGACGGCGCTTAGTGTCAAGATGACACTAATCGTGCACTCTCAGACATTACAACATTAGCGTGGATTTTGTAAAACCATGGAGTTGATGTTGGGGCTAAAATTATTTTCACCTTTTTCAGTGTGTTGCGTACAATATATACTCAACCCAAAACACTTTCTCACTAACACCAATTTTTCACAGCGACTGAGAATAACTGTATAATAGTAACCCACTAGCGTATCGTAACATAAGTTTTACGAGTTATATTATCGTGTAGCCACGATAATATAATTGAAACTACAACGGAAAGAAATTACATACTTTTAATTTTATAATGTTTCCTAAATCACATTACTTGAATTTATGTAATTGAAATAAGTAAATGTGGCCAGTTTTCATTGAGTGACGTCATGCGACAACAAATACTTGCAGAATTACGCTAACCTGGCAATCCATCTTCAAAGCCATCACTGTCCGTGGTCACTAAATGATACCGAATGCCGCTAAAATTAGACATCATTGCAATATTGTTACAAAATTCAACTGCCTGATGATTTGAAATCTGTCTAATGTTTTAAAATTACATAGTCTCTTAAAATCGGTATTTGATTAACTATTTACTCCTAGTATTTCAAACAAAGTCAATAACTGCAACAGGTTTGCACATGTAGCGGCACTACAAAAAGTACTACAGCAACATACGACAACGAGTACTAAAGCCATTTAAAACACAACTGAAGAACTAACATCGAATTCCTAAATCGCGTAGTGAAAGTTATCCGCGACTTAAGACTATATAGAAAAATCCGACGACTTACAGTCGGGCTGCAGCCCGCCAGACACAATACCTCCACTTTCTATGGAGTATTGAGCAATTTTGCATCCTGTTCTTCATACCCTCAAACTAATCCTGGTTATTGGCCGATCTAAAAACGAAATACTGTTTATGACACGCAAACATAGCATGGTCTTCTTTTAAATGTTATTGCTAGTTAATACTATACCAACCAGAAAATAAAAGTACTTACCGATGTGCCAGAATCAGTGCAAGCAATAGTGTCAAACTTGGAATTGTTCCCAAATTATGGATTTGGTAACTGAAGTTAGATTAGTTCAAAATATTGTCAATGATTAAACAAAGTGTAAAACTGGACAAGGACCTAATCAAGCCCAGAAACACACCCCTAAACCTTACAGCAGAAAGGATTTCCACAGATTTCTTTGTTACAAATTTCAGTTTTATGATACTGATAACTTATATTTATATCAGAGAAAGGTTATCGCGTAAGGGCGCGAGAATATTATCAACAATTTGTCATTTTGTAACCATACCGAAACACTCCAGTTGAAGCATAATGAACTTTATTTCTCTGCGTTAAGAATGGTGTAAGGTGATTAATGTTCGTAAGTAATTTTTCGGAATTGTATGTGAACTTTGTCATTGACTTTGGCGTTGTGGTACTATTTTTGACTTTATCTTCTATAGATAGCTGCAATAAAATTGATCAGTCTTCAAAATAAGACGTAGTTACATTTATAGCTATTATTATAATGGCTATGTTGTATAAAATGTTGCCCTTTACAACAATTTTCTAACTTTTATTTAGTAGTTAATTTATTATAAATACAGAGTTTGTCATCAATTTGGTTCTGTATTTCCTAAGCGATGTCACAGAGCAATGAAGTAAAATTGTCGTTACTGTTTGTAACAACAGTGGCTATACCTCTATAAACGTGTAGTTATTGGTAAAGTATCCAACTAAAAATTTTCAAAGTATTGTTTACCCTGTAATCTTTGGTTATTTTATAAACCGCCATACAGGATTCTAATTTGACTGATTTTTTAAATGACTATATCGACTGCGTACAACCATCTCGAGGGCGGCCTATTATACTCCACTCTACTTCGCCGTTCCATTAACGTGCTCTGCATGATGAGCAAGTGATACAGCAGTCAGTAATTAGTAACAGATTAGTGGCCCGGTGACACTTTGAGGTGCAGCAAACGTGGGGCTAAATTTTTATCACTCATCTCGAGTTTCATTGAGTGGGAAATGAGTTGGTGTGGTGCTCGTGAAAGAGGTAATTTAATAGCTCGTACACGTGCACTGCTAAAAAAATAAAGCCATTGCTGATAAGTTGAGGTTGCTGGTAACTATGAGGAGTTTCATGACATGCAACCTTTTTCTACACAGTTGAAATGTTTATGGGTTCGTTCAGTAGTTAAGTTTTTCACAAGTTTTTTTTAATCAATATACATGCATTTACGACTGTGGAGGATTTTTTGTAAAAATTACAGAAAATCATTACGTTATGAATATTTCTAATTTACCGATACGGCTGCTGTTAAGGTTTTGTATAATGCACTTGTGAGAAGTCACCTAGAAACAAGTGCTTTCATTTTGAATCCACATGAAGAAAATACAGCCTCATGTTGGAAAAAATGAAGTCCTCAATTCTTCACCGGCTGATATTTGGAAGTTTCTCAAATCACTTGGCATAACAAAGTCCCCCTCTAGTACTGTATCTCTTAATCTGCCTTTAAACGTTCTTAATAAACATTTTTCAACGTCTGCTACGCTTGCAGTCGACGTTAAGAATAGAACTATCCTTGATATTACTTCCAAGCCAATGTTTCCTCCTGACTCTTTTTCTTTCTCCCCCGTGACTAACGTTGAGGTCCTTAAATATTTTACTTCAATTAAGTCTAAGGCTGTGGGCTGTGATGGGGTCAGTCGAACTATGTTATCTTTTATGATTGAGAACTTAATTCCAATTATTACGCACATCATCAATTCATCTCTGCAGACTGGTGTTTTTCCTGCATTGTGGCGTAAGGCTTATATTATCCCTCTCCCTAAAATTTCCAACCCTAGTCTAGCTAATCACTTCAGGCCGATCTCCATTCTCCCTTTCCTTTCTAAGATCCTGGAAGCGGTTGCTCTTAATCAAATATCTTCCTATGTATTTAAGAATAACCTTTTGTCCAGTTTCCAATCCGGTTTTCGGCCTGGCCACAGCACAGCCACAGCTCTGCTTAAAGTTACTGAAGACATAAGGGATGGCCTGGAGAATTCGAGATTAACGGTCTTGGTTTTAATAGACTTTTCCAATGCTTTTAACACCGTTGATCACGACATTCTCCTGGCCATACTGTCTCAAATTGGAGTCTCTTCGTTGTCACGTGATTGGTTTTCATCATATCTTCGTGGTCGCCAACAGGCGGTGCGGGCTGATCAGGATTGCTCTGACTGGTGCGACCTGGTAACTGGTGTTCCACAAGGCGGTATACTCTCTCCTCTCTTATTCTCATTATTTATAAACTCCATTACTGCTGTCCTCAAATGTTGTTACCATCTGTACGCTGATGACTTACAACTATACGCTCAGTCAGACATTGCCAACCTTGACAGTTGCATTTCTTCACTCAATGCTGATCTTCGAACTATCGAAGAATGGTCTGGCAAATTCGGGGTTTCTGTTAACGTTGGGAAATGTCAAGCCATCCTCATTGGTAGTTCTTACTATTTGAGAAATGTGAACACTAGCCAACTTATGCCACTAATGTACGAGAACTCCGTCATTTGTCTTTCACCTCACGTAAAAGACTTGGGTCTATACATTGACAGCAGTTTAAGTTGGAATAAACACGTGGCTCAGGTGAGTCAGAAAGTCACGTTCTCACTGCGGTCTCTCTATAGATTCAAGCATTTCCTCCCATCTAGCACCAAACTCACGTTGGTCCAGTCACTTGTGCTCCCCATCATCGACTATGCTGATGTTTGTTATTCTGATCTTTCCCAAGAACTTCTAAATAAATTGGATCGTCTTCTCAACAATTGTATTCGCTTTGTTTTTGGCCTTCGTAAATACGATCACGTTTCTTCCTTCCGTTCTCAGCTTAAATGGTTGCCTATCCGACTCAAGAGATCCCTCAGATCTCTCTGCACGCTCTTCACGATTATGAACGATCAATGTGCTCCTGATTACCTAAAAACTTATTTCAAAGTGTTGGGCAGTTCTCACAGTCGTAACCTTCGAGCTTCCAAGAATCTACTTCTCCAAATTCCTTCACACCGCACTGGATTTATGTTAAATTCTTACGCTATCTCTACTATAAAGCTCTGGAACGCGCTACCTTTTGGCATTAAAAAAGCTGAAAGCAAATTCTGTTTTAAAAGAAAAGTGCGTAACCACTATTTAAGTCAGAATAAATAGCTCTCTCTCTATTAGAAGTCGAGTCATGGTAATTATTATTAGGTTTCTCGTTTTTAGTTTTGGTATTTGTTAAAATATGTATTAGTTTATTTTATTTGTATATAAGTATTAGTATCATTATAAGTGCCTATATAAATTTTCGATAGCAAGAAGTTATTTTTATATATTTATTTTGTACCCTATCACAATGTTTTCTTATTTAAACCAAAGGTTGACTGGTAGAGAATGCCTTGTGGCATTAAGTCCGCCTATGTATCACTATTGTACATGAAGTTTAAATAAATAAATAAATAAATAAAATGAAGAATAAATTCTGTAGATAACTCTACCTCAAGGATCCTTTTTATCCTTTTTATCGCAACTCTGTTCGTTCTGGGCATGGTTGGGTACACCAGGCTGGCAGTAAGAAGGGACATGGCGTTAGTCAAGTACATGGCGAGCGTACTGCTAGGGCTGCTGCACCACCCCGAGGAGCTGGCTGCGCTGCAGCTCCGCGCGCCGGATGGGTGCGTGGGAGCGCGCAGCCGCCCCGCACTATTGGAAGTGCCAGCGACTAGGACTAACCTGCTCAAGTTGGCCCCTATGTCGCGAGCCGCACGTATTATTAATATTATAACAGTATCGGAAGAGATATTTGGGAAAAACCTGCCGACATTTGTCCAGAGAGCACAAATCATAATTGAAAGAGGTGTGCAACTTTGTCATGTTTAATTAATTTAGGTATTAGTATTTATACTGGGTGTAATCCAACTTCTTTTATGTAGTATGTTTTTTTATTTTTTATTTTGTGTGTTTATATTGTAGGTTTTCTTTTTTTTTAAATGGTATGTCTTATAGAATCGTATTGGACGAGTCTGTAATGATGTTATAACTGGTGGCAAATAAATAAATACATAATGCTAACGACTTGTTGCACAAACTACTACACATCTACACCACCTATCCTTACTATGCTCATTCATCATCACTCCGTGTCACACAAGGACTGTTTTGTACCAACTTCTCAGCTACAACTGCGACCACACCCAAAAGCTTTACGTGAAATGAAGAAGCTTTAGACAAAGGCGCTTCAATCAGGATCCACGGGGATGCTCGATCAAACGATGTTTAATTACGTATCCATCCCGAGCGGCCTTTGTTTCCAATACCGATGTTATTGAGATACTCTTTATAACGAACAATAAATTATTGATTACTCATTTTATTAATTTTCAGCTTATAAGCAGAAACACTGCACTGGATCGGCATTATATTTGTAGGGTTCCGTACCCGAAGGGTAACCAACGGGACCCTATTACTAAGCCTCCGCTCTCCGTCCGTCCGTCTGTCTATCAGCGAGCTGTATCTCATGATCCGTAATAGGTAGACAGTTGATATTTTCACAGGATGTGAATTTCTGTTGCCGCTATAACAACAAATAATAACAATAAATTAATAAAAATTAACGGGAGCTCCCCTACTACGATGGTACAGAACCCTTCATGCGCGAGTGACTCTCTCTTGGCCAGTTTACTTGCTGATCCCAAGTTCTATAGACAGAACCCCGAGAGGCTGGTGTTGAGGCGATGCTGGTCCTGCGCAGTGTGCTGTGCTTTAACGAACCTTTAGTCTAATTGCTCCATGATATCATCTAGACTATCTAACTACAGATTGACACAACGTAACATATTTGCAATGGCAATGACATAATTATTGACAGTTCAACAACATTCATTGCTTTATTTTTGCCGTTGAGAAGAATTAATTTTTCAAACATATCAAGCAATGTGTCAGGAATTTTCTCAACTATTCTCCGGATATGATAGACAGCGTGTTACGTAATTGGGGTGCATTTTGATTTTGGAGACACTTTGAAATACTGAAGTTGTTATTTTACTTCTATCTTCATGAAGATAAATACTGCTTTTACAATAATAAATTACTCAGCTAATGGTTTGTTTGCAAAGCCATTTCATTTTAAGAGTAAAATTTTACCCAAAATTAGGTTATTAAAAAATACATTAAAAATAAACACAATGGAGCGATACCCAGCAGGGCAGTTTAAATGTCTTAATTTGCGTTATTTTACCTTTTTATTGTGGCCATAAAATAGCCCTTTTTATACCATAGGGCCACAACAAATGAACTGCGTATAATATTTTAGCAATTACAATGTGGGCGGGAATTATGTAGTAAAACCTTTTTAAACTGTTTTGTAATGAAAGAAGGAAATGTAGCAGTACCTTTATGTAACAGTAACTTTATGGCGCCGTTTTACATTATATTTCCTTTCTGTTTATGTAAGTTACTCTAAATGCATTCTGACGTTCATGATAATTATCTCAAGGAATTCTATCTTGTAAAAAAAAGGCTAACGGCAAGTACACTAAGTCACTGAGTCACCTGTCGCTGCAGAGTTTAGACGTTTAGACTCGTGATAGACTCCCAGACCTCCTGGATGTTCGGCTGGCCAATATTTTCGATGGTGTAAGATTGTCTTGAAAAATTTTCATTTTTATTTTCAGTTTGCCAATATAAAAATTAAAAATTTAAGATAGTTTTACAAAGAATTAGCCTTATCATTGTTTTGTTTCCAAACATCGGATAAACTTAAAATAATAATGAACTGGTTTTGTAAAACATCCTAAATTATAAATTCAGACCCAAGGCTTTTAGTAGCTACCTATTAATATTTCTGAGTTAAGTACCTAAACCCTAACGATACCTAATATTACCGTCTCGCGAATTTCAAGAATCCATTTTAGATGTATATTATTTGGATATGGTTTATTTATGAATTTTGTTTGCCTCGTTGGTCTAGTAGACTCAAGCACGACTGCTGAGCATGAGGTCCTGGGTTGTATTCCCGGGTCGGGCAAAGTGATGTTGGGTTTTTCCTTAAGGAATTTTTCAGTAGCAGCCACGGAGTCTGTATTTGCACCAGATTGATGGCAATAGCCCCACCCCCATATTAGATGAGACTTAAACATAACTAAAACACTTAAACATAGCGAAATGTGGGTTAGCTATTAGATACACCTCTGCCTAACCCTTCGAGGATTACAGGGGTGATGTTATGATGTTATGTTCTGACTGAAAATGAATTGAAGACATGCAAAACATCATGTTTTAACTATACAATTTAAAGTCTATTTCAAGTTTTGTTTAAATTGATGTTATTTCCACTCAATCAAATATCAACTTGCTGGATAAAATTATTTTGGATTCAAAATTACTAGTACTAATTGATAAAGCCATAAACAAATTGAATTTGTTGCGCAAACTGAACCTTATTTGTACTTGTTTGGAAACTAAATAGCGAATGAAGTATAGATGCGCGTTAGATGATATTAACGAAACACAGATTCTCGGATGTTGGCCTAGCTTTAAGTTCCAGTTCTAACCAAACAGAAAATTCCATTATAAAAATTCTAGTTGTTGTTGAAGTTGATTCGTATAAAACGACGGCTTCGATTGTGATCGAGTTATTTGATCTCATCAATTATTATGATGGGCAAGCGACTCGACTCAGATATTCTGTTATAATAGAAGTGTATCGTGTGCTTCAAACGGAATCGTGGAGCAACTCGACTAGAGCACAGTCTGCTCACTTTGTTGATTTTAGCTAATTGTGTGGTACAAGGAATGGAGTATAAACGCTATTAAAGTTACTTATGATGAAACAATGAAACAATATTCTCTTACTTTTAACGTTGCGCAAAGTTGTCAATAAATAAACGTCACAAAATGTGTGGTTAAGGGAGCCTACACTTCAAAGTCGGCGGGCATGTCGGAAACTTTCGTAGGTCTGTACGCGCTATTACACTCAAGGTGGGATTGCAGCCCGATCTGAGAGCGAGGGCACAGTGGAGCTTAGAGTCCAATGACAAATGCACACGAGTATCAAAATACGTTTTTAAACACACTTACGGGGAAATGAAATGATGGCCGCAGTTTCTTATCACTTGCACCACATCCCAAGACTTAAACCCAACTAAATCAATTCAAAACTCTACTCCCCAGAACATAAAGTCGAAATTTCCTTACCAGTAATTTCCGTTCTTATAATATATTATGAAGGAGAGCAGAAGGGAGAATAACATTAAACATTTATAATTGACATAGGAAATGTCGCCATCGATGACTTAGTCACCGTCTGTTTGCAGATATCAAAATATTAATATCCGTTTTATTATAACTGAATATTTGACGAGAATTCAGGAATATTTTTTTCAGAAATAGAAATGGAATATTGAATGTGTCGAGGATTTGACATTGGGGTGTGTCGTCGAAGTGGAAGATTACATATTATTTATGTAACCGAAATATTTATAGGAAGCCGTCGCGGTTGGACTGTCAATTGTGAACGAAAGTCATTCGGTATAAGGCTGAAGGATAGAAGCAGGTGGCGCTGTATAGTTTCTAAGCTGTGAAAAGTTGTGAGATTATATATGTAGGTATAATACGCTGTGTGCCTTGCTCTTACTTGACCTCCTTTAAATGGATCGCGTATTATAAATGATCGAGTTCTAAATACAGTAAAATAAGATACCTATCACGTTTGTTCACTTCAATAGTCAAATAAACTTTATAATTTTATTAGGTTTACAAAACTCAATACCCCAACTCTTTATATCTTAGAATAAGTTTCTATAAAATTCGAGACATCTGTAGAATACTTGAAGTCTGTATCACGTGGTGACGGGGCACGTCTTCTTAGGAAACAAATCGACTTGGCAACAACTTCAATTCTATTAAAGTTTGAGCTTTACTGAGGATCCCGAAGCTTCCCCACAAGAGATATATCTGTTTGAGAACAAGCTCAGAATATCTACAGAATTTTTAGTTTGTGTAGCAGTTTCGTTGGTACATACAAATTGTGCGTTAACTTAGGCTAGGTAACTATTGAATAAAAGGGAAGAAATAAAACTGTTGTGAATTTGTATTGAGTCAGGTAATAAGTTTGATTTGGACCGTTAATTACAGCTTATCAAAATATTATCCCATCATCTAAAGTGTTTATAAGAGAATTAAATTAAGATGAAATGTGTATCACTGACTTCAGCCTTGTAACATGAATAATCTTATCTTACTACTATTATAATTGCGAGTGTATGTGAGGATGAGCGGGTGGATGGATGTTTCCGGTGATTTAGTACACAGATATAACCTGGATTAACACGTAGGATACTTTTAATGCCGGTAGTACGATACCGTGGGACCATAACCGAACCGCGAAGACGCGGGCAAAAGCTAGTTTATTGTCTTCGAATAAATAAGTTCGTCCACGTGTAGGTTGGAAATTACCCTACGGGCGCTTAATACCAAATTTATTGAGGCATTAAGGAGTGAAAGGTAAGACAAAGTTGATATGCGTCTCACACTAGAATTCCAATCACCATTGGTTTGAACTGTCGTCTTGACGTGTAGGAAACAATGCTATATACTTCAGTACGTTATCCAGTTCATTTGTTAGATTCCCTCAAAAGTTTCCTTCTAAATCCAGTATCATTTTACTCGATACTTTAATTACAAACTAGTTTAATCTAAAGATCGTAACCAAGAATGGCCAGCTGCCTAAAATGTCAAGTAGCCGACGTCCGTAACATTCCCTGTAAACTAAAGCTGTAAACACAAGAAAACTAATCAACGGATCACCACCCACCCTGTTGTTTGATAAGTATTTGTATATAGAGTAAGTCGATTGAAGTAGATCGTTTCGGGGACTTTCCAGGAACTAATACTAACCCTGTATTCGTTCCTGGAAGTATAACCACAGCAGGATCGTGCGTCAACCCCGACCTTTACGCCATTTCACGCATTTGTTGGCATAGCAGTACTAGGATATTTTGACGTGTGCTCAAATGTAACGCCGTCATTTTGTTTTTTTTTTTTTATCATTTTACAACAATGCCCCTCTGTTCCCCAGCGAAATTACTTAGAGTTGATGGATAAGATTGATAGATAGATGTTAATATGGCTCATCGAGTTTTAGAACGACTCGTGGCTCGTAAGGGTGGATCTGCACGTTAAGCCGCGATTGCCTAGGTCGGTTCTTGGATCCATTATACACCAAGAACTGTGTGTGCTTTCATTTGTAGATCTTTCAGACAGGCAGTCACTCCATGTAAACTACTGATATTCAGCTGAATCCGGTTAGACTTAAGCCGACCCTTACAAAATTGGGAACAGTCACAAAACTATAAATGACCTAGGCGATACTCTATAAAACCACAGATCTTCTACTACTCAATTTGTCATATAAGCTGAAAGAAAAACATTGGCCTTCTGTTCCATAGCCACGTTACTAAACATTAAAGAACAAAGTTACGTGTCGAGAGTGTCAACAAAAACCAGGAAATGCTGTTACCTTCGCTCGCAAACTACTTAACAACCGTGATTCAGCTATCTGTATCCCATCCTCCATCCCCTATAATGCGGGTTAACGTATTTGTTCATCGTTTGGAGTCCATTGCTGTGTTTGTTCACAGTGATTGCTCTGTCAGCTATGTGGGCGCTGAAATGGTAATGGATTTGTTGCCTCGAATTATGTTGGTTTGTGGTGTTTAGGCAGATTTGTATAATTATGATTGTTTTAGTGAGTAGGAATTGACAATGTAAAGTCATGAAGTTAGAATTTGAGAGGGACTTTGCAGCGACAATTATTGAGTAAATCAGGATTATGTAATGATTGGAATGAGTGAATATTGTAAATAAATAAAAATTTAATTTTAGTGTATTAAATGTATCACAAGCCTTTTATCATTTCACATCCACGGTTCCATATCTCCATCATGAAAACATCCTCGTTGTATTAGTCAAGCATTGTCAAGCGCTAGGTACTGCTAAGGTCATGTTCATGCGAGACCTCATTCATGATCTTGGGTTGATTCCCAAGTTGGTCGTAGTTACGAAAGACATCCAGTCCAGAACCGGTATCACTATGAGTCACGGGTCAGTCACCCTTAACTTATATCAGGAGTCCATAAAATCCAATCCAGTCCGGTCAGGATATCCATAAAAAAGAGTTTAGCATAATAGCATAATCAGCCTATTATTGTTCCCACTGCTGGGACGCAGGCCTCCTCTCTATGAGAGGGAATCGGCTATAATCCACCACGCGGGCCCAGTGCGGGTTGGTATATGTCACATGTCTTCGACTTTTTGGTTCTAGGACATGCCGGTTTCCTCACGATGTTTTCCTTCACCGTTTTGAGAGTAGTGGTGATGAAATAACTTACGTAATGCTACACTTAAAGTAATGCGCCTGGCTGGGTTCGAACCCACGACTTACTGCTCGTAAGTCGGGGTCTCCACCACTGGGCCACTGCTGCTCTCCTAAAAAAAAGTTTAAAACATTCCTATTCAAGTTGGTTTAGATTATGTATATTTGCGTGACGGGTGGTTCCCGAATACGCAGCACCGGCCTAGCACAAAAAATGAGGATCTACGCCGCGTTTAGTTTAGCACATTTTCTAACACTTGTTGCTTGTTACGGAAGGTATGTACGAGTACGTCAAAAATGCTATGAATTCCTATACATACTTCAACCATGGAGACCATAATATTACACAATTGTAAGTTATGGCGATATATTACAAACCGTAAACAACATTTAAGATAGTAATGAAGATAAGATTACGATTTTTCTAAATATTACCATTTAAGTTATTTCTTCCCGTAGATATTGTAAAAGATAACTTAATAAAAGAAAGAAACTTGTAGGGATCTTGTCAAGGCGATCAATGACCATGCCGGAAATATTCTGTCACCATTCCCATTCACTGTTTATAGGAGTGTACAGCTACAATTTTGCTGATGTTACGATGACACTCACACGACGTCACCCACGTTGATTGGATAATACGGCGATCTGAATTGTCGGAACTTACACGAATAAATGTTTATGTAGTGACTATAGCGATCTATAGCAGAGTACGACAAATTGATGCCATTTATTCGGAGAGGGAGCCGTTCAGCCGCATTCGAAGAGACAAGCCGGCTCGGGACGGTCGAGTAGTCGGTTTGTCTCTTTGAAAGATAATATTTTGAGTAGTTCCAAGTTATTTAACTTGGAACGAAATCTAGAAGACAGAAGTAAAACCAATTTTAATGAAGGAAAAAGAGTAAAGACTCAAAAAACTGGATCGTGTGTAAGATGACATGTCCAGAATGGAAGAGTAGACTGCCAGAATATAAGGAAAAATAATTAAGACATTCAGTAAGGATCCTAAATAAATTGGGATAACAACAGAAAGGATGTGTCTGAGATAACCCTACACTTGCTATACTTGCTGCCCTATACTTGCTGCTGTCTCAGAGGAAGACTTGCTGCTCAAACCACTACACAATAACAATTTTTTTTTAAAGAAAATAAAATCGAGGTTCTCTAGCACTAGATTTCACTTGGCTATGTGCAAGATATTGGGCTATAAAGGCTATAATTAAAACAGAGTTAAAGTTTGAGAAAGATGTATTAAAGTAGAAGAGATGCTGTGCTGAACACAAATAAATTAGGGAAACGACACTAGGAGTTGGCATGCTAGTGTCGTTTCCCTAATTAATTTGTACTGGACTAAATGTGAAACTTGCATGTACGGCTAAAATTATAGCAATTTTTAAGATTATGACACCTACAAAAAGAATTTGGATAAAACAATAAAGGATGACCAGTGTATATGGTGTCAATTCTACATTGGTACGACAGAGATAGAAGATATGAAGCAATAGCCCCAAGTAAATGAAAAGTGAAAGAAGAATGATAAACGGTGACTTTAGCACTAGAAGATGTCAAATTTACAAAGAACATATGCGTGATAAACATAACACCTACTATAGTGTTGATTCTATCATGAATAGTTTCATGATAATGAAACTGCTGAATCTCTTTAATCCAAAAATTCTATTATTTTTATCCTCTCATTAAATAACAACTTGAGAGCGGGTACCAACCGTTTATACGGCTTCAAGTTAGCCACAAGTTACTGAAAAATTAAAAAACTTTCACTCGGACGCAGCCAGAAAGAAACCTAAGGACTTTATGACTTAGATGTGCAGCATTTTTGTGTTTCCAAAGTTTAGGATTGTCTAAAGTTTGTGGAGGAGTTACAATAAGACCACCAGGCATTTAAGTAGTTAGTAGTAGGTGGGATTATTTCTGTAAAACCTCACATATTTCAAAGCAACATATTTTTGAGACAAAATTACCCAAACGTTTACGTATTGAAAACGTCCAATTTGCGGCAAACACTCAGTATTTTGTGGTAGCAGCCTCAAACCTGATTTATTCGTCTAATGTAAGCATCCGCTGCAACTAAGAGAGAGCGACCCGTAAAATTTAAGTGGCGATGAAAGCGCTTCAGCTGCTGAATGTTACTGGGGGATGAGTCTCGAGATTGGCTATTTTGGTGGAGAGTACCAATACTCTCCACTGCCAATAGCCAACTGTTAGGAACGTAAAATCAATATTAAACTGCATGAAAAATTGTCTTGCTGTTGTGGAACGTGCGTCGCTTAAAATGACTTGGAGATAATTTCGCTGGACTTGATTTACATATTTGGTGAGAACACATGGAGTCGGTTACATGCTGCAATATTCATAAAACTGAATGAAACGTTACCTTTACGGAAAATGGATTCCATTCTATCTTCAATAACTCAAAAAGTGATATTCCACATGCCCGTACAAAATACTAATGGCCTGACAAGAACTGCCCAAGAGACCCTAACTGCTCTGGGTGTAAATTACTCTAAGTACGTACTAATGCGTTAGTGCGGGGGTAAATGAGGACGTTACATTACTCAGTGAGATAAACTATCCGAGGTGTTGCTTGAAAGTACTTGTTTTTATTAGCAAGTAGCTCATTGTATATACTACCGGGATAAAATTATTGTATGTCTTAAGCCAGATCGTGGTCCATCGTGTCATTGAAATCCGATTAACCTTTGAGGCGTGAAAACTAAACAGACAGACAGACCGACAAAGATAGAGTTAATTTCTCCTTTACAAAAATGGGTATGTATTATTGTTTTTTGTTGATTCATACTAATCAAACCCTTTTTCTTCACGAATACGCCTGGCGCGTCTCAGTGAAGAAATTCTAATACTATTCAAGCGTGTAGCTTGGGCGTGCCAAGCTTCTAGAACCTTTAAACACAATTTAACTATTTTCAGTTCAAAATTAGCTAATTTTCAGGCATGTTTACTGCAGCAAGTATCATCATCTGCCTAGCCTTTTCCCAACTATATTGGGGTCGGCTTCCAGTCTAACCGGATGCAGCTGAATACCAGTATTTTACATGGAGCGACTGCCTATCTGACCTCCACAACCCAGTTAGTACTGGGTAATACGATACCCCTTGGTGGTTTGAATAGCCTGTGTAATTATAACCTAACGTTACATTACGCCTATAACCTCCGAACGGTTAGGCAGAGAGGTACTTGTACTTGTAGAAGCTACACCCATATTTAGCCAGTTACAAAGTCCAATCTCCTCATGGATAAAACCCAATAACACTTTGCCCGAGTTGGGAGTCGAACCCTGTGGAATGGCATTTATACATATTTAGTTTCATAAAAGGTTCTTCCTTCAATAACACAAGACAGTTAATGCCGAGCGTCTGAAATGCAAATGAAAGGTCTTCTATATGTTTATTCAAATTCAAAAGTTTATTTCTTCGTAAATGCAACCAAGTATCGTTTTCTTATAGAATTCATAACATTGGAGTAATAAACATACCTGTAATATCTCTTTGGACATATAAAACATAAACAAAGATTACATGATCAACACAAATTGAATTAAATATGAGCAGTTTTGCGAGTAAGTGGTATTAATTGCTTAATAGCTCGGGGTCAGTGGCCAGCCAGTCCAGGCTTAATCGCCGAGCTATTATTTTTATTTACTGCCTCCCTTTCACGACTGTGCTCGCTATATCTTCGGCTTTCTCAGGGTTTGCGGTAGTTGGAAATATATTGCTGTTTTACTTCCAAGTTCATTCAGAATGTTAGTGACTAGGACTGGTTTAGATTCAGTAAGGTGGTCGTATCTGCATGTTTCTTAGTAATTATTTTGTAGAACTACGCTGATTTATTAGTTACCATCTATTTCCTCCATAAATTCTAAATTTACAAAGTGAGCATTAAATTTGTATCACAATTTATTATCTGTGAGTTTTCCAGTAGTTCATTGTTTCTGGGGAGTATCGTTTTACCCAATAACTTTTTGTGGAGGTCAGTTATCCGATCACTCCATGTTAGTCCAGATTTAACAACAAACAACCCGCAAACATTTCTTCCTAAATAGAAAATAAAATATAATGGATCAGTTAATACCCCAAAACACAATTTAACTGCCCAGAAAACGAGAAATAAATCGACACAAAGAAACGTAATCGAATTGGAAATGTACTTAAGTCCCGATTTAGTGATTGGTAACATTGTAACCGCGTACACAATGAGACGCTAAACACACTCATCTGGGTACAAAACGTTCATTGTTAGGGTGGCATTAGACGGTTGTCTTTTGTCTTCTAATGCCTTTGTTGCATGGGGACGATAGCAGCGCTAATGAAGGTGTGCAACGAGAAAGACCAACAGTTTTGTTAATGTCTGTAAGGAATAATGAGGTTTCTTGCACAGCTTCTTTTGAGTGAAAATGTTCTCTGAAGAGGCAATTTTTGCGGAAGCTTGGAAAGTGTGGGGACTGTTTATATATATTATTGTTGTGATTGTTTGTTTTAGATTAAAAGCAGTTTGATCTATGGACAACAATGTATTAGAACGTTGTGCTATTGAATTCATACTTTAAGGAGATTGATGAATTCAAACACTTACAGCCGAGAATATCTACTGCGTAGGTAGTTATAATGTGCATAACAAACAGTACATGCGTCTATAGCGCACGGGGTGGGCTGGTGTTTTTTCCCACAAGTTTACATGGCTTCTTTTAAAATCCTAAAGACTTGTAGAGCTAGATGCTATTTTATTAATGAATACTACCATCGCAACATAATACTGTACTTAGAAGCATTACAATTATATACATGTTAACTGCTCCAACTGCGAGTTAGTTGAAAGCACTTAGGACTTAGGCAGTTAGGACAAAAGCTTATTGTCGGCAGTTCTATTACAGTAGCACTACACAGTTTAACAGTGCTGTTGCCTGAATGGCATTGCTTGCTACATAGTTTATGAAAGGAAAGTTTCTTTTAACAATTTACATTAATATGTAGAATCTCGAATCTAAATTACTTACCTACTCATACATTATTGAATAATTTATTTATTTTCTCTCGCACACATCACTCACCTCCACCTTGTTCCTGATGAAAAAACTCTACACATTCACTTTCTTATTACACTTTGCCCGATATGGTTATCGAACTCAAAACCTCCTGCTCAGCAGTAGTAGTTGCGTTAAACCAACAGGAGATTCATCTATCAAGTAAGCGGAAAGCCCCAAATCAAACGGGAATTCTTGATATAAGCCTATCGGACAGTTCGAGCTAAGCTGCTCAATAGTGCTGCTAGATTATTGGGTTCAGAACAGCGTCGATAAAGGATAATAGCCGATCGTCGGTTTCAATGCTTCACAGCCGAATGCAATATTCTGTTAGCTACTGTATTGGTTACACACTGCGACAATAAAAACCGGCGTTGGTAATTTCCAGTTGCGTTTACATAAAATTCCACACTTCATTGATAATATTGTTTTCTCTTTTCAGGACCTTAATTTAAACCATTAAGAACACAATGGCAAATGAAAGGAAGGTAAAAGCTTATCTAAGGGTCTCCGGAAAATTAAGAAATATTTGATTGCGTACAATCTTATATACACAGTTAGATATGATATGTGATGATACTATTCCTTCAGACAAACAGTTTAAAAAGCAGCTCTATTTGCAAGTTAACCGCACCGTGAAACATTCCCAGTGGGCCACTCCCCACTAAAAGCTAGGCCGTCACACAATCATTGCAGTTTCACCAGCGCCCATTAGGGCGTGCCACACGTGAGCAAATATTAGACGCGCGTAATGGTCGCTCGTGTGGCGGGCCAGATAGTTCCGGAATACTCTAATAGAGAGGGGTAGTCTTTGGAAGTGTGTGGCAGTTTTTTGTTTCTGTTAGTGTGGACTGTCGTGGGAATTGTGTGTGAGGCCGTCGGAATTCGGCAATAAGATCTCGTTCTGAATACTTACGAACGGAAAGTGACTGGAATTTTAAATTGCTTACATGATTTCAAATTGCAGTATAGACCAAAACCAACTCAGTCCGGCTGAATACTTTGTAGTCCACCTATGCATCCAGAATAGCTATACACTAGATATTTGGTCAACATTCCGTGTAAAGCAAAGGCATGTAAAAGCGACATCCTATCCGCACAGTAAAAAGATAGTCCGTAAACCAACGCAAACACAAGGCCCATTTTGTAAAATATGAAATACAAACGAGTGTTAACGGATGTTAGTTAGGGTTGTGAAATTTTTTTTTTTATTATGTTACACAGATTGCACCACACAGTAGACCATAAAACGTGACCATTTATTTCAATGCGACAGCCCCGACTAACTTACGAGTCGTTTATCTCCTGAAGCATGCTAAGAATTCGTGGAACGGTTCTCTTTTTTTTCCGGATGGGAAATCATCAAATGACCCCCCCCACTCTGGGCGGAGCGGAAGGGAGTGTCAGACTTGTACTGACTAAAATCCATCCATGTTCCTTCTTTGCCCTTTGTGTTCCAGGGCCACGGTATCTCTTTCGAACAGTCCCGCAGCCCTGGCAGGCATCGGCCCTTGCGGACCCCTACTTATTTGCTGACATCTCTTTGAGGCGCACGTGGAACACGAACGCGCCGTCGACACGGCCTGTCATCATAAGACGGCCGGACGGCGAGCTGGCCCATAACTCGCCGTCCACAGGCCCGCACCTACGGTGGCCGGGAGCCACCACGTGACCCCCAAAATGCGGTATGGTAACACTGATATGTCTACTGTAGTACATTTCAGGAATGCAATGCAGCACGGAGGCTGAATGACGGCAGGTTGGCAACCACACTGTATAGTCCTTCCTGTATACAGAGTGGAAAGGACACCGACGCACAAACGCTTGCCAAGTATTTAGTAGGTCATTCTAAACCTCTCACATAGAAATGTCGTAAAAAAAATTGCTTCCGACAAAAGTACAATACTTACTCGGTCAAAATGTATGGATTCAAAGTCTCGTAATATTTTGGCCTTTCGTGTTTGTGATTTGAAGATGGGTAAAATATGAAAAAAAGCAGTAACATAATATAACATCACGCCTAAAATCCCTAATGGTTTAGGCAGAGTAGGTTAGCGTCCAGCAGTACATTTCTTATTTGTCTTAAACGATGTGATCTCACATACTTATTTTCTGTTTACAAAAATGTCCCTACAGGTTTCAAATATGAATTTCATTAAATAGTGTGCTACTAACTGTAGTGTGGGTGTTAAAGCTTGGTTGTTGCACTGGGGTCGCCCGCAGATCGCGCGGGCACGTTACACACGCATGGCTCGTGGACCGAAGCGACCGCAGATTAAAACTTTGATAATATACATGTAAACAAAGTGCTTGACACTTCATTTAAGTATGTTTGAATTTGCCGCGCAATAACTTTGATGTATAAGTTATCTGTGAGTGAACTTGGTCGTTTCTGAGCTGTCTGTCAGATTGATGTATTGAATAACGCATGCGAATTAGGTTATGAAAATTAGATTGAAATATGAATATTTAAATAATACTGATTAAGAACTGGTGAAACAATGGCTTTCAATGTTGTTTCTCTTTTCAGGTGAGTTTGTTATTAATTAAGGTTAAAGAATGTGTTAAAACTAGTTTTTGTCACTAAATAAAATGTTCGCTTTTCAGAGCAACTCAATTTAAGTTAGAGTTTTACTGTTCACCATAGTATCCAAGGATACATAAACAATAAACACATTATATACATACAATAGAATTATAGTGAGCAGCAAGGATTAGTAGGCGCGAGACTGCTCACATGTTCTGTAGAAGACTTCACAATGATACATTAAGAAAAGACTTTATTTTAAGCACCAATAGATTTCTTAATTACAAACTGCAATAACCCTATGGGTATATATCGTGGTTGCTGGCCAAGAGGTCGTACATTTTCATTCCACCCGTTGCACTATTATGTACCAAACTATCATTTAGGTACCATCACAAACTTAATGAATCTCAAACTGGTTCTCAAGGCAGCCAGTTTCCTGCTCCCCATTATGTATCTGATAAATTGTGAATGTACTACAGGTAGACCTCTACTTAACCATTCAGGGATCACAGGGGTGATGCTATGAGGTATTATGGTGTGGGGCAAAGATTCGAAGGTGCGCAGTGTTTACATATAGACTGATTTATCAACAACTAATTGCAAATATAACGGCACCGCTCCACAGCAGCCTACGGCTAAGCTAGCTGCTAGATAGCTAGTCTTAGCTTCGCTTCATTATGTGTAGTGTAGTAGATAGTGTGAGCTCGTCCACTGCGTGCGACCCACGGACACAACAAGTGTGAATGTGTAGCTGGCAAACAAATGAACCGCGCAGCTTATTTGACAAACGTCTCCGTGCTCGCCAAATAACCTCAAAGCTATAGAAGAAAGAAAGAAAAAAGAAAAGATATAGAACTATTTTGTGATTAACAATTGCTCTAGTCTTAGTCTTCCTTTAAAACATTTTTATTTGACTTACTTGCTAACAATGTTGCTCACTGAATATCTTGCGATAAAAAAACACTTTTATTTCTCAAAGTTTTTAAAGTTCCTTTATTCAGATTGGTTTTGACTGCATCGCTATGCTGAAAAACAGAGTGTACAATAAGAGTTTAATGCTGTAGAAATAAAAGTTAGGTCAGAGATTATTTAATGTCACTTGAAATATTTCAGAAACAATCTCTTCTAACATAATAATATGGAATGAATTATCAGCTCAAAATTGAATAAGTCTTGTGTTCACATTAAATGGCGTGCGTTAAATTGATGAAAGTGATAATAAGTTACAAGATTTACGTCAAACAGTTGGTTCGTGACTTCAAGTTTTATCTAAGACTTAGTCATTCTATTCAACTCAGTGAATTCTTTTCTTTATGTCTTCAAAATCTGTAAAAAATAAGGCCCGTCTGCTCTACAACTTAATAAACATGTTCAACTATGAATATATTTAAAAGATAATTTTGTTTCCGTCATCTTCAAATGACTGACATAAACATAAACTCACGCCTTTTTCCAATGGGGGTAGGCAGAAACCACAGAACGCCACCTGATATGATCCTTATACACCGTGACTTTTTAATCGTCTTACAAAGGTCGTCCACTCAATGTACCCGACATAAAATAGCTCTAGGCGCGATTTTTTTTTATCTTCCATAATAGGTACAAAGAAAAATAATGCTAAAAAATTAGAATAAAATTATGAAACATCCTGTTGAAGTGTAAGAATAATTATGTATGCTCCTTTAGTTTAGTAAGTAAGTACGCTACTTTATAACCGTATGTATGCTGAGTTTGCACTATACCTTATATGCATTATTTTATATTATTACGAGTGCATTCATTAAATAGTACGTAACCGATGTGGTCGTTTCCTTGAATAACACCCATTAGGAACCCCAACATTACATGGCGACCCTGCCACGGGACTCTGCCAAGGGGATTGTTAGTTTTAGTATAGTTAACATAACTACTTAAATAGTATAATAGTATGTGTCGGTCAGCGGTGGAAAAAGAAGAGGTTTTCCTCAGCCAAAACGCGGCTGGAGGCAACAACGACGCCACGTTGAAAGAAATCGGAGGCCACGTGGAGCGGCTTAGCATCGTGACCTATATTGTTCTGGCTATTATTGGACTCGTAGTAGTTTATGTGGGCCTGCGGATGTACAGGACCTGCCACCGCACATGGATCCAGCAGGAAATTGGGATGAGTACCATGCAGAGAATCAGATCATCCATCAGAGGGCGCACAGAAAGTAACGAGAACCAGTAATTAGAAGTGAATTAATAGTGAAAGTGAAAATAAAAGTGTTGTGGTATGTTCATCTTTTCGTAAAAGATCAGAGAGTGAGCTACTCGTAGTTACGCGGTATCATATTTCATTACGCAATAATTCTAAAGGTTCTAAAACCGTGCGCGGACATTCAGCAATAAGACACCGAACGGAAACAAAATGCAACGTCGGACTTTTTTCTTCGCATTTATGTAGAATGAGCAACATTTGTGTAATTCTATTATTAGATTAAGAATATTATGGTTGATATTTTGGAGAAAAATTATGTCTTTTTAGTAGAAATACGTAATTATTTAGTAAAAAAGGGACAAATTAGATATAAGGGTAATGTAATTTCTACTAAGTTAGATCAAGCAAAAAGCGCATACGAAAACTGTTGTAAAATATATTTACTTATTGAGAAAAGTAAAGATATTAATTTGGAATCAGCAATAGATCTTTATCAAAAAATAAAACAAAAGTACGAGGAAATAGAGAAATTGTGTACTTTTCCCGTAACAGTAGATTTAGACTTAGGCAAAATGGATTTCGACATAAAGGTGGCGTGTAGTTTGATTCCAGTAATGGACGGTGTAGAGGCCACCACTAAGCGCTTAATAGACTCAGTGGAGATGTATGCTGACATGCTGGACGGTCCAGGTAAAGTATTATTAATTACTTTCGTTTTGAAAAGTCGGTTGAATGAAAATGCAAAATTACGAACTGCAAGCTCATACAAAACTATCAAAGAATTAATTGATGATATGAGGAAATTTCTTTTACCTAAAAAATAATTTATGGCCATACAGACGAAGCTTCAAAATATTCAACAAGGCTCGAGATCCATTGAGGATTATGGTACGGAGGTAGACAAGTTATTTACAGAGCTGACAATTACCCAGGCAGATGGAAAAGAGGAAATATTTTCGATTTTAAAACCAATCAATGAAAGTTTTGCCATAAAACGTTGATGATGGTCTGCGTAGCGCGAAAATGAGCACCATCATCTCGGCACGCGGCTTCAGCAGCTTGAAAGATGCCATACAAGCAGCGAAAGACGAGGAGTGCACGTCTTTCCAACCTCCAGGTAACATTTTGTATGCATCTAAAAATGGACGCGACTCGTCACACGATATTAGACGTTCTCAAGGTCAAAGAGGTATTTACCGTAGTCAATATGGTAACAATTACCATCGTAGGCATCAATTTAATAACCACTACAATCAAGGACATGGTTCTAGAGGAAATTCTAGAGCAAATTATCGGCCTTCATACAATAATCAACGAGGAAATAGAGGTTCTAGATATTTTAGGAACCGTGGACGATGTCAAAACACATTTCCAGTAGAGAAAGTAGCTGACACTCGTCAATGCGATAAAGATGACAACGCAGGTACATCGAATCAGTTTTTTCGATCCTAAGCATTTTATATTATCATTACAAGGTGATGCGAAATATGTTACTTTAAATATTAAAAATATTAAATACTATTGGCTTGTTGATACGGGTGCAACTTTGTCAATTATTAAAAAAGAAGTATTACCAAAAAATATCATTGTTAATAGAAATAATACTATAATAAATGGAATAGGTGGTCAGCGACGCTCTCAAGGTTCTGTAAATTTAATATTAAAATACGACAATGCCACGTTTCAGCATAATTTTCTTGTTTTTGATTCGCTACCACTAAAAGCGGACGGAATAATAGGTTTAGACTTTTTAGAAAGATTTAGTGCGAATATTGATTTAGGTTCAAATAATATAACACTTTTTAAGGGTAATAAACAAAATTATCTACATTTTGTTGATGAACATGATAGGATGAAAAATTCTATGATTATTCCGGCACGCTCGGAATCAATTCATTTTATTATTGTGAATGAGAATGTAAATGGAGAAGTAGTAGTATGTAGTAAAGAATTAACAAAGGATGTCTTTATAGCAAACGCTATAACAACAGTAAGTAATAATAGAATTCCAGTAAAAATTCTTAATGTTAGTGACAAGGAAGTAAGCTTGCCATCTTTCACACCAGATTTGAAAAGTTTGGACGATTATAATATTTGTCAATTTAATAAGACCAATATTGACGTTACTAGGGTTAAAACTTTACTATCAGAATTAAATTTCAATTATTTAGACAGAGAAGAGAAACAATCAATTGAAGCAATTTGTGCAAAATATTCTGACGTTTTTCATTTAGAGGGAGATAAGTTAACCACAACTAATATTTATGAGCAATCTATAGTTTTAAAACCATATTCTAGTCCAGTTTACGTCAAGTCTTATAGGTTACCCCAGGCATTAAAACCAGAAATAACAAAGCAAGTTGATAATATGTTAGAAAATGATATAATCGAAGAGTCAAATAATGAATGGTCCAGTCCAATTTTATTAGTTCCTAAGAAAAGTAGTAACGGTAATGAGAAAAAATGGCGTTTAGTTGTAGATTACAGAAAATTGAACGAGGTTATTTGTGACGACAAATTTCCTCTACCAAATATTAATGAAATTTTAGATACGCTTACTGGAGCCATTTATTTTACTCATCTTGACATTTACCAAGGTTACTATCAGGTAAGTTTAGAGCCTAGTAGTCGTAAATTAACAGCTTTCACTACAAATACTGGTCAATATTGCATGAAACGTTTACCAATGGGCTTAAAGATCAGTCCTAACGCCTTTAGTCGTATGATGTCTGTAGCGATGTCTGGTTTAACTTACGATAAATGTCTAGTGTATCAGGATGATCTCATTGTATTTGGAAGGAATCTATCTACCCATAACAAAAATTTAATAACAGTCATGGAGAGATTGAGAAAAGTAAATTTAAAACTAAATCCACAGAAATGTGAATTTTTAAAGAAAGAAATTCTTTATTTAGGACATTTGGTCACAGAAAAAGGTGTTTTACCAGATCCAGAAAAAACAAAAGTATTACGAAATTATCCTACTCCCAAAAATGCAGATGAAGTAAAACGGTTTGTAGCATTTTGCAACTATTATCGTAAATTTATAAGAAATTTTTCGGATATAGCAATACCTTTGAATAGGTTAAGTAGGAAAAATGAACCACTTATTTGGTCCGATGAATGTCAACACGCTTTTGAATTTTTAAGAAATGCTTTAATATCGTCACCGATTTTACAGTATCCCGATTTTTCCGAAAATCATGAATTTATTTTACAAACTGATGCTTCGGGTACTGCTATTGGTTCTGTATTATGTAATAAAGATCTTAGACCAGTTGCATATGCCAGCAGACCCTTGAATAAAGGAGAGAGAAACTATCCAACTATACAAAAAGAACTTTTGGCAATAGTGTGGTCAGTTAAGTATTTCAGACCATACTTGTATGGAAACAAATTCACCATAATGTCAGATCACAAACCTTTAATATATCTTTTTAGTATGAAAGATCCATCAAGTAGATTACTTAAATTCCGATTAACTTTAGAAGAATATAAATTTAAAATAGTCTATGTGAAAGGAAGAGACAATGTTGCGGCAGATGCTTTATCGAGAGTTTGTATAACGTCTGATGAACTTAAAGGTATGAATGAACAAGTAATGGCTGTAATGACCAGAGCGCAAAAGAAAAAGCTGAATGAGTTAAGTAAGAGTAAGAATGACGATGAAAAGAAGGATCTCAATAAATCTACTAACAATTGGACTGATCAACCAAGAGTAGTGGATATATTAAGAAAACCGTGTGATTCAGTAGAGATGTGTTTGATTGAAGGCAACAAATTAAAACGATTTAGAGATAATGATATGATATCTGAAGAATTCGAATGTTTTACATTTATAGAGGGTAAAAAGACATTATACATTAATCTTGATTTCAAGGCGCATTTCTCGCGAGCCGAATTTGTGCAGAAATTAAGATATTTTTGTGAAAAGATACGTATCAATGAAGTGTGTATAATTAAAAATAACGATAATATAGAATTTATCAAGAGTGTTTGTGATGAAATAACAACACTTAATAATTGGTCCGGACCGCGAATATGCATATTACGAGGTGTAAAAAGAATAGATGACGACAACGAAAAGACACTTATTATGAACGACTTTCATTTACTGCCATCCAGTGGTCATGCTGGAGTGCGCAGAATGATAAATACAATCAAAAGTCGATACTATTGGCCAAGTATCGACAAGGATGTCCAGGAATTTGTCAAAAAGTGTACAAAATGTCAAAAACATAAATATTTACGTAACATAAAAGAACCGATGGAAATTACCACAACAGCTTCCTCGGCTTTTGAAAAGATATATTTAGATGTAGTGGGTCCTCTAGATAGAGACGAAAATGGTAATTGTTATATATTGACTATGCAATGCGAGTTAACAAAATTTGTACAAGCTATTCCTTTGCAAAACAAAGAAACAGTGTCCATTGCAGATGCATTTGTTAGAGAGTTCATATTAAGATTTGGTATTCCGGCGACAATAGCTACAGATCGTGGAACAGAATTTATTTCTGCAACCATGGAACAGGTTTGTAAAATACTTAATATTGAAAAATTATCTTCTACAGCCTATCACCATCAGTCAATAGGAGCTCTTGAAAATGCTCACAAAACTTTGGGTGCATATTTAAGGATCCAGTGTGACAATCATACGGATACATGGAGCTATTGGTTACCATTTTGGTGCTTCAGTTTTAACAACACAGTCCATTCAGAAACAAATTACATACCATATGAACTAGTTTTTGGAAAACTTTGTAAAATACCTGATAGCTTAAGAAATACCGTAGAACCATTGTATAATATAGATAATTATCCATTACAGTTAAAATACAGGTTACAATTAGCTCATGAAGATGCAAAGAAAAATTTGTTAATTAATAAACATAAACGGAAAGAAATATATGATAAGTCTGTCAATTCTGCAAAATATGAGAAAGATGATTTGGTTTTAGTAAAAAATGAAGCACGTAGTAAATTAGATGCAATATTTAAAGGTCCCTATACAGTTATAGAAGATTTAGGTTGTAACGTAAAGATAATTAAAAATAATAAAATTGAATTAGTACATAAGAATAGGACTAGGCCTTTTTGTCAATAGATTAGAATGTAAGATTTAATTTTAGATAACATTGCAATGTATAATGATAAGGATAAATTTATTTACCATTAATTTGTAATAAGTAACTTTGTGTATTAAACACTATTATTATAAAAGAAGATACTTCAAATAAATATCTAGTAATAATTATATAAAAAAAAAAAAAAAGTATGTAGGTACCATTCTTTTTTTTTTTCTATGTCCCCGGGAGGTGAAGTGTAAGAATAATTATGTATGCTCCTTTAGTTTAGTAAGTAAGTACGCTACTTTATAACCGTATATATGCTGAGTTTGCACTATACCTTATATGCATTATTTTATATTATTACGAGTGCATTCATTAAATAGTACGTAACCGATGTGGTCGTTTCCTTGAATAACACCCATTAGGAACCCCAACATTACACTGTTAATGTTGTTTACGTGTCAAACGGGAGAACATTACCTACCCAGCACTCGAGTCCAGTAGATCATCGCTCGCAACAGGGTGTTTTAACTTCGTCATGCGTTATAATACTGAATAATATTTTTATTTTTAAATTATTAAAATCTCATAAATACCATTTTTTTTTATGAATGTTTGTTTGTTTTCATTGGATACATGAAGTGGGCTACCGTTGAAAGACGACTAAAAAGTCACGGTGTATACTCCTTTTGCCTCATCTACGTTCATACATCTGGTCATACACGCACGCCGGATGTTTTAAATGCTGCTTTAAAGTTTGGTGATTAAGGCTGCAAGCGGTCCTTAAGCTCAGAAACACCATTTGTACTATAAAGAAAGTTTATGAGAACACTAAGTAGGTACATACTTACAGCTACACATATACTGTGTAACTAAGCTAAAAGCCCAACCCATTTTAAATATTAATTACACATTATTTATTTAGGGAAAAGTTAGAATATGTCGAACTGTGTGTCGAGCAGTATAATGTTGTTGACTATATTATTATTATGTACAATTCATAGAACACAATATTGAAGTACAAAAGCCGGCCGACCGGTAATAAGAAGTTGTGTTTATAGTGCAAATTACCAGATGGAAAGTGGAGTTTTTTCTTAGAGTAGGAAGAAACAGGATAGGAAGCATAGTACCCATAAGTTGTTAGCCAATCATATTGTTAATATTAACGCCTTTCTAAACCTTCGGACAATATTTTGGTTAATGGGCTCCTAGCAAACCAAATATAGCCGCGATTTTCATTAGATTTTCGTATCTTTATGTGTGCTAAATGTAAATCTAGTCTCCTATACTTATATCTCTGTCCGTTTCTTTTCATGCCTTGTCGGCTGAACAGTGGATAAAATTAAGAAGGCGGATGGACCATAACCTAGGTTAGGACAAAGTTCCTATCTAGGTAGAAGGTACATTGCCGTAGGATAATTTCCGACTTCCACGAGGGCGAAAATCCGAACAAAAATTTGTTATGAATATTTGGATACTGCACCGTCACGCCATTAGGTACACTAATTATGAAACATCTGTGTAAACTTTTCTAATATTATAAGTTTAATTTAAACTACCATTAACACTAGAAACGGGATATTTACCATGTTTACTGTTTGCTTTGAGTTCCCGATATTCAGAATAGATTTAAGAGTGACAGTGGTAGCGGTACTGAGTGCAAAAAAAAAGAACAAGAAAGTGGGTAGACCGATTTGTCTGCTCATAAATATCCACCCGCAACAGCGCCGGATCGGAAACTCAAAACAAACAGTAAACATTGTAAATATCCCGTTTCTAGTGTTAATGATAACTTTTCTAATCTTTCTAATCCTCCATTTTCGATTCCAGGTCTGCTTACAAAGCTGTTCCCGAGCAAAACTTTCAGTGACCATTTTTCATGCGAAGGGTAAAATTGGGCGAAATTCCTTTTTATCCCTTACCTAAGGCAAACACGGCCTTCAGCTAATATTTCAGGGGCCCAATTTCAGGCGTTTCGTTGGTGACTCGGTTCACTGGGACTTGTAAACAAAAAGTTTTACAAACGAGGATTATCTCCAGATTGTGGACATTTCGGTTTTGTGTCGGAATTTGAGTTAGATTTACGTTTTTATTGGATTGACGTTTTCGGATTATTGGAGTTTTTGTCGTCTTTTGATGTTCGGCTTATCAGGAATTATCACACCTTTTTACATTCGTAGACATCAAACTAAATGGCTTACGGGCTGCAAAATATTAGGGTCAGTAGTTGAAAGGGTAAAGTAGGTAAGATGAGCAGTTGCAAAAAAACTTAGCCAGACAAAATTTTGTTCCAAAAAATGTTATTCATACATTCGTTAGTTATATGGCCAATTTTTAACTGTGTGCATTAAGGAAAGTTGACCTGTCGGTTTACTACAAGAACTACAAAATAAATGGTTATTTTAGCCAGTGCTTTATTTAAAGGATCTGTTTCTCCATCTTCCATTAAAATAAAACCGAATCGAACTCCGCCTTATTTATTTATCTTGTAAAATTCACGACGCGAACTTCAATAATCATTGACAATAAGGTATTCAGATGCTTACCTTTGCTATATTCATTATTCATAGAGCAGCGCTGTATATTACAATAAAGCCTTTCTACGAAACACCTGGATGCTCGGTGCCTTTGTAAAAATTATGTGAATCTTGCCGTTTAGTGTGAGATGATTGTGGCTCAGAGCAGCTGGCGTGAAGCCAGGGAGCAATATTGTTTTATTACTTTCTGTGCTACTTACATTGTGATCACTGAAGGACTTGCTCGGTGTCTGTCTCAATTTGGTAGTTTGTGAGATCTTCTTTGAGTGCCGATGGCAATCTATAATAAATCGGTGCAGAAGCAGGCATCAGCGCATGATGGGCAGTGATTGACTGAAGGAAATCAAATGATTATTATGGAAATTTAATAAAAACGTGCCGCGAAAGTGTCACGAAGGGAGCGAGGACAGCTCCATGAGGCGTTGTCACACTGACGGATATCAATGAAAACGGTACTGCTAAACTGTAATTCCCGAACTGGTGCGCCCATAGAACATATATTTTGTCCGTTATGTTTAACCCCTTTTTTATGTTTAACCCCTAAGCTAGTATATGTAAAGACTAATTTAATTTTCGTATTCGCCATTCATAACTGTACAAATCCACTTCCCTATCAAGCTAAGCCCAAAACTGCGGACAATACGTTGTGATACAAATCGATATGTCTGGGAAACAAACTGTCGAGAAAGTCCTACCTCGGAAGTATCCCCTCCGTTATTATATTGTCGTTACAACTACTAGGTATTATAGCGTCCAAGTTTCACGTCTTATGTTACTTAAGACCGGTGTTGAGGAAGTAAGTTGTTTAAGTTGAAGTAAGTTATGTAGTTAGTTACCTAAAGTACATGTTAGGCTACCATAGTTTGGTCAAACTCTAACGTGACCTAGATCCTTGTTATTATAATATTTTGTGGTCAGTACTATTATTGCCTGATAGTAACAAGCACTTTCATGAAACTATTTTTCAGCGGATCGGAACATGGCAATTAAGAGAAAAAAACTAATTTAGAAATAGGAATATCAAAAATTCAATCTCGTAAATGTCTATCATGTGCCAATCAACGCGAGGTCAAAATGTAGGTCTTCTAACCACAAACGCCATTTATATATTTTTACAACCTTATAAGTCTTTTCACTTCCGTTGCCAAATCCAGCCAATTTTTATAGCACTTCAATAAAACTATAAATGAACTGTTATTTTGCGGATTTTGAAAAGGAGTTATTTTAAAAATAATTTCGTTTCTGAGCTATTTCGTTGTCTTTGCCGTCGCATGCGTCACGCAATAATATGTGATCGACTCGGTAGTAGTGCCGAGGTCTACGGTTCAAATGACTTCAAAAAAGTGAGTGTTAAAGAAAATGATGGAATCGCATGACTTCAGGTTTAAACAATGTATTTCTTACACACCATAACTATAATTGTTGTGAGTTCTTTATTAGGTTTATTATTGTAAAAGCTGTTATTATTCTAAAATTATTCTAAAAGAGTTATTAACCGTTTTCCTGCAGGAAAGCGTTGTAAATAACTTCATTATTTTTTTTAATGGCAGTACTTTTATTCACGACATAAATAAATTACAGTAACATTTCATGCAATGCAGAATTATACCGATAATTATTTCGAGAAGTATTTATGCAGTTGCGTGGTTTGTTAGTAAGGAACATGCAACTGTCACTTGTCACCAAGAATGGTACACGCTCTTTTAGAAGTTTTTCGCTTCTTGTTACACAAAAGTTGTTCGAAGTTCCAGTTCCAGTAATCCAGGTTATAAACTATCTGTGTGCCAAATTTATTCTAAATCCGTTCCGTAATTTTTGCTTGAAGGAGTAACAAACATCCATCCATCCTCTCAAACTCTCGTATTTATAATAGTAGTAAGTTTTCCAAGGGGTACCTGTTTTAGGTAAAACCCCGTCTTCCTTCTTCAGCCTCTCTAAAAACTTCTACTACGAAAGTGACAAGTTCTCATCACTTCGTAAAATGAATGAAAATCCTTTGCCTTGACAACGCATACAGCTGTAATAAACTCACACTCTCTACATAAAGTTGGCACGTTTTATTTTAAACTTAATCCGTGAAGTATCCTCGACCCTCTACGCTGCGAACTATTATGAATTACTTCCGAGCTAGAGGTGCGAACTCATTGTTGAACAAATTGCTCGCTAGTGATGGGCTACCATTTCTTTTTTATCTTTTTGTTGTGCTTACTGTCATTGTTTGTTTATTTTTTGTGTTGATAAATCATATTAGTTAAGTAATAACCATTTTTATTAGTTTACTCTATTTGGTTTGCTTTAAACTTTACTTAAACTTTTTTTCATTCATGTTAAGATATATTTCTAGTTTTTGTTGTAAAGATACTTCCAATTTGTACATGAAGGCTTAAGAGAGTGAAAGGATTCAGCTAAAAAAACACCAAAAAGCCTGTAGATATTAGATTCTATTGTTTACTCCATAAAAATCGTTTCTCTAACTCAACCACTTTAGATTAGATTATTATATTTTGAACGAAAATATTAAACACTTTTTAAGATAAAAAGATAAACAACTTGAGCAGGCTGTCAGTGGCACAACTCGAGAACAAACGGCGGCTGTTATCAGGTTCATTTAAATTTTTAAAATTATACACATTATGTTCAAAATTCAGTCTTTAGTCTTTTTTTATAACTTCATTGTTAAGACGTTACAAATGTTTACTTTGGAAATCTGGCGTGGAAACAAAACAGAACCTTTGGATACACACATATCTACACTCGGTATTCTATAGAGATCCAAACAAAGCAATAATGATAATTCATTTTAGCTGTTAATAATTCAAATATCTGTTATAGGTACAGTGTGTATCAAAAAAGTGTGTCTTATTTCAGGGTTCGAACCATCCATCTGAACAATTTTCTCCATTGAACAAACATCGAAATTGTGAATACAATATCAGTTGTCCAATACAGAACTTGAAAACTAAATCGACCCATGTGTATGAGACAGAACTGACATCATGTGCAGTGTTGTATGGTTCTTTAGTCAGAAGTTACGTCGCCATTTTGTTTTTTTTTTATTACAACATCCCCAAACATTTACACATTGTCATTTAAAAACCAAAATAATCATGCAGCACTATAAATTAATTACAAATTGGCTTGCAAACGTTCTACAGGGTAAAATTGAATTCATGGGCACCCTTTAAGGGGTCATTGTACTCATCATTATGAACAACTTTTACTATGAGACCAATAGGATAGTGGAGATATTGATTATGTTTAGACAACAAACTGTCAAGTTCTGAATGTATTGATTGCCACAGTTTCGTCTAAAGTTTCCGGTCATGACCCTAATCTACAAATTGACGGAGGCCGCAACAGTAACAAAGATAACAAAAACAATTAAAATTAAACCGTAGTAACAGTAAAAGTTACAAGTTGTCGCCCCGTCCCTAGCGTCGTCAGCGAACAACGCTTGTTAACCGCGAGTTTAATTGTTAACACTATTTCAAGTTTACTGTTTAACTTGAACCGTTGCCGCGTTGCCTCACTTCGCCGCGCTTTCGCACTTCCGACGTTAATACACAAGTTGCTTCGTTACTGGTATCTTTGACACCGAGTTTGAAATTATTATTTCAAACTCAGTGTGTCTCGGTGTTTAGCTTACGTATTGGGGTAAGCTTAGAGTGGTGAAAATGAATATCTTCATTGATCAACATAAATGAAGATATTCAGAAGAAATTCATCTTCTCAATTGATTTTGCTCGTAATTTGCGTAAAAATGATTTTATTTCGACCTATTAAAACTACTCGCACAATAACACATTTAGGTATTAAGAGCAGACCATTTGCAAAGAATCGTTTATCTGAATTCTAAGAACTCATCGTACTACAAATCACAAAATACTAGACTAGAAAAGCCTCATTTTACATTCCTATACAAGTACAAGTTTTATAAATTAAAATACCTTTCAAGTTCAGATAAAACATTCCTGAAAAAAAAACTTACAATTAGAAACTAGAACACTACGCCATTTATATCAGTTCGTTTCGAATTCCCTCGGGTCGTTAGAGCGAGACCGGCGGCAAAAGATTAAAGATTGTCCTCTAACTATCGTTTGATCCCAACTTGCCGCGTTATTGCCGCGATGAGCCCAACTTGCCAAGTTAAGGCTCAGTTCCATTACTGCGTAGGATATACACAAAATGCACTTGAGCTGCATGAATCATGTTACGGTTGCTACACATATTCGACTCGGCTTTATTCCAAATAGTTTTGGGTTGGCTTGGCTGATTAACAAATACTGCCAAATATGTGTGTAGGATGCGTAGGCGACTCATGCAAGCAGCCACGCGTGATTTGGTAACATCATCAAGACCAAAAAAACGATGGACGGACTGTGAGAAAGATGATATGGCTAGAAACAGGAAGACTTATTAGATGATGACTAATAGAGAACCATGGAAGAAAAACACATGCTGCGCTCACCCCAAATAAATTGGGATCAAGGCAGGAGAATGATAAGATGATGATCGTGTCACGTATCTGTAAGTACCCTACTTTTCTACAAAGCAGAGCTCTAACTTTATGTGCGTAGTGTGCCCGGCAGCAATGGAACCTTATCTTTATCCCTGCGCACAGGGAGTGACTGTAAACTTGCCCAGACAAATGGCGCCGTCTGGAGATTAATCTAATAACATTCCTGCTAAGTTTATCTTTGATTAAATCTATTGGGTATTAGTGAAACGGAATTTAAATTAGGATTCGGATTTCGGAATTAGTGTCTGTTACTTTGATTTTACGGTTAGTGGAGTTTGGAGGAGAAGTGGGCAATGTTGATTATTTTGTGATTGATTTGTTTCGGTATACGTAATTGCCTGTTTAAATTGTAGCGTCAATTAGCGTAGAAATTATTTAAAAAATCTATGTTCTTTTCTTTTCAGGTCCAGTCAATGTGGCGACGCTGTGGGAAGCATAACACGGTTTTTACTTATCTTTAAATGTTGAAAGACCAAGATCATTCCCGGTATAATTATTCGGTCCGCTAGAACCTAATAGTGTCATTCACATACTAGTAATACTTGCTGCACTGTTTCATAATAAATGGCTAATGGTGTCGCCGGTCCAGGACCGTGACGCACGGTGCAATGAATCAGTTTGAATTTAATAAGTACATTAGTCCCCATGTCAGTGGTAACAACATCAGTATAAGCTGGCCTCGTAGCCTATTGAAACTGTTGTGTTGGCACGGTTGGCGCGGCGTCTGAATGATTGGTGGCTGCGCTGCGTGTCGCGGGTTTGATCCCCGCACGGAAATATTTGTATGGCCTACAGATAGTTGTTCCAGGTATGGCAAACGCACCCACGATAAAAAATAATTCAGAAAATAACATATACATACTACGCCAATCATGTACCATTGACATGCGGTCGACTCTGCCACGATATTTAGCAACTGTAACCTACTTAAAAAGTCACATTTTAACATTGCCGGGTCTGTTGGTAAGTAATTAGTTGGAAATGTAAACAAATAAGGTGTTCGGGCGGAGGCGACGGAGGCAGCGAAGCCAATATATTGCCGGTGGGCCGCGCGGAGATTTGTGTGGGAAGGCAATGAACAGCGGGCCTCTCGCGACGGACACGACCCGACCCGAGCCCGACCCGAGCCCGACCTGCAGCCGCTCTTTGTAACTTTGCTGCCTTTCGTTCATTACATTTCAATCACAGATTCAGTTAGCAAAAAAGTAAGTATATAAAGACTGAAAAATATAAAAAAAAATGTAACATTTTAATTCTACCGGATTCAAACCAAAAGTATTGGTTTACAAATTCAGACCATTTTAAACTAACGATGTCTACGCGATAGTTATCAGTACTGCGAGTGTATGCCACAAGGCTTAAGAGAACATCAGAAAATACTGGGCCTTTTTTTTTTTTTCTCCGGATGGGAAATCATCAAATGACCCCCCCCACTCTGGGCGGAGCGGAGGGGAGTGTCAGACTTGTACTGACTAAAACCCATCCATGTTCCTTCTCTGCCCTTTGTGTTCCAGGGCCACGGTATCTCTTTCGAACAGTCCCGCAGCCCTGGCAGGCATCGGCCCATGCGGACCCCTACTTGATTGCTGACATCTCTTTGAGGCGCGCGTGGAACACGAACGCGCCGTCGACACAGCCTGTCGTCATAAGACGGCCGGACGGCGAGCTAGCCCATAACTCGCCGTCCCCAGGCCAGCGCCTACGGTGGTCGGAAGCCACCACGTGACCCCCGACGCCCAGGGCGTCTCCCGCGGCGGCTGGGACGTGAGGTTCTTTCCCTCTCACGTCCTGCCACCTCCTTCACTAGCATGACTGCTTCGCAGAAGGAGGTGACGGCTTCCCATTCTCTCTCGCTCCGGACCATGGCTTGAACCAAGGCCGGACGCGAGAGATTGCCGCCGCCAATCGCCGCTATGAGGACACGGCGGTGCTCCGCCCAAGCGGGGCAGACCTCCACGGTGTGTTCCACCGTGTCCTCCGGACGATCCTCGCAGTGGAAACACCCGGGCGTTTCCTCCCGCCCGATTCGGTGCAGGAACCTCCCGAAACAACCGTGTCCGGTGAGGACCTGCGTCAGACGGTAGGTGAGGGCGCCGTGGCGCCTCTCTAGCCACTCCTCAAAGAGGGGACTTATCGCCTCTATGGTGGCGTGCCCTGCACGGGGTTGCGACAGTCGCTCTCTCCATGTCGCCATGAGATCACGCCGGAGGTCTGTCCGCTGAGCGGTAATTTGTCGCGGCAGCGGAGTTTCCCCCCTATATAGTGCTTCCGCGCGCCATTCATGCAGGCGCGCGAGGACTATCGCCTCCAGATCCCATGGCGGCAATCCGGCAAGGAGGCTAGCCGCCTCGCCAGAGATCGTGCGGTACCCCCGGATTAGCCTTATGGCTATCACCTTTTGGGGCGCGTTCAGGTAGTGGGCGGCTTGCCGCCTCAAAGAACGCGCCCACACCAGGGCCCCGTAAAGGGCCATGGACCGCACGACCCCCGCGTAAAGCTTCCGGCAGGAGGCGTTTGGACCCCTCAGGTTGGGCAAGAGCCGCTTGAAAGCAGCCCCCGTCCGTTCCAGTTTGGGAGCCAAACGTCGGAAGTGCTCCACGAAGTTCCACCGACTGTCGAGGACGAGTAATAGGTATTTCAACGTCGACCCGACGCCGATGGGAACCCCTCCTGCCATCAGTAGGGATCCCGACGGTGGCGCATTTCGAGGCCCATGAAAACACATGGCCTCGGACTTGTGCAATGCCACCTCGAGTCCCAATTGCCGGATCCTCTCCACAACTATCGCAACCCCGCGTGTCATGTTTTCGGCCGCCGCCTCGTGCGACCTCCCTTGCGCCAGTACCAGCGTGTCGTCAGCGTAGCAAACTACACTGACGCCGGTAGGGAGGTCGGCGCGCAGCACCCAGTCGTAACCGATGTTCCACAAGGCCGGCCCCAGAACCGAACCCTGTGGAACACTGCACGACATCTCTCGCCGGTTCCATTCTCCGCTCCGACTGGGGTAGATGACGGCTCTATCCGTCAGGTAGTCCCCGACCACGCGACGAAGGTAGGTCGGCACCCCGTGATACCGGAGTGCCTCCGCAATGCAGGTCCAGGGCATGGAGTTGAAGGCGTTGGCGATGTCAAGAGACACCGCCAAGACAACCCCGCCCCGGGACACCGCGTCCCCCGTCGTGAGGGCTCTCACGCGCATGATGGCGTCCACCGTCGAGCGCCCCTTGCGGAAACCAAACTGGTGTTCCGCAAGATCCGGCCCCATCCCTGCAAGGTGCCCGGCGAGGCGGTTGGCAATGACTCTTTCAAAGAGCTTGCCCACCTCGTCGAGCAACACGATGGGCCGGTATGCGGACGGATAGTCCGCAGGGCGCCCTGGCTTCCGGATTGGGACCAGCTTCCCCGTCTTCCAACGAAGCGGGAACTGGCCTCTCTCCAAGCATGCGCTTAGGAGCCCTTCCAGTCGGGGCCCGAGAGCCTCAAAGGCCAGGACCCAGGCTTTGCCAGGCAAGCCATCGGGTCCCGGGGCGGTATTTCTGGCTTTCAGCCTGCGTACCGCCACTCTCAGGTCTACCCCAGTCACCTCCGGAACGTCATCGTCGTCATCGGTGTGGTTCGCTTCCGGCACCGCACGCGGTGACGGAGCCATAGGCGGGGGAGGATGCTCCCCTCGCGAAGGGAACAGAGCGCTCACCACGTCCTCCACGAGCTCAGGCCGGAGACTCTGCGTTAGCGGGGGGGCCCGGGTGCGGAGTTTGTCCCGCACCATCTTGTAAGGGCGCCCCCACGGATCTCCGTTCAGAGACTCCAGCATCTCCTCGCGGGCCAAGTTCTTGGCCCGCCGGACAGCCTCTTGGAGGGCGGTCTTCGCCGCTCTGTACCCCTCGTACAGCTCCGCCTCAATGGCTGCCGCATCCGGAGGGCGGATGCGGAGCCTGCGATGCCTGGCGTACAGGTGCCGCGCGGCAACGCACGCCTTGCGCAGAGACGTCAGCTCTTGCGACCACCAGTACACCTGACGCCGGGCGCTTCCTGGCCGAACTCGGGGCATTGCCACGTCGCAAATCTCGGACATGGCCTCCTGGAACCAACCCGCCTCGTTGTTGATGTCGGCAGGCCTGACCGGTGATGACACCCAGGCCTGCACGATTGAGGCTTCCAGGAGGAGCTCCCGGTCCAGCTGCTTCAGCGCCCATCGCGGACCACTCGGGGCCTGTAGGACCGGTGCGCTTGAGGTCTGAGTGGAGACGTCGAACCGGATGTACCGGTGGTCGGAATAGGTCTCCACCCCCTCCATGACGCGCCAGTCGACGACACGCAGTGACAGAGCGGGGCTAGCGAACGAGATGTCCACCACCGACTCGCCCCGCATCCGCACGCACGTGGGGACAGAACCCCGATTTAGGACGACTAGACCTGTCTCCAGAGCCCAGTCCTCCACCATCCTACCCCGCACGTCCGTGTAACGAGAACCCCAAGCCAAGTTCTTGGCATTGAAGTCCCCGAGCACAAGCACGGGGAGGGAATGGCTTCCGATGACGACACTCAACTCCGTGAGGGAGTTGTGGAACTCGGCGAGAGTTCGGCTCGGGGAGAAGTAGACTCCCACTACAACGATCTCCCCGAACCGTGCTGCCACGCACCCCTGACCCTTCCTGACACTCTCAAGGGTCGGGGTACCGGCGGCGGCCGACGCAATTATGGTCACTGAGCCGCTAAGGTCCTCCACCCAGTCATCCCTGGGCGGGACAAAGTACGGCTCAGCGACCACGGCGATGTTAATCGACCACTGCGCCATGCTCTGGAGCAACAGATCCTGAGCGCAGGCGCAGTGGTTGAAATTCGCCTGGAGAAGGCGTAATGGGGCCGTTACTGGCACTCCATTTCAGCCCCCTCCCGAGCCCCCTGCGAGGGCACAGCTGCGGAAGTTGCAGCAGTAGCGGCAGCGGCGGCGACAGTGGCGGCGGCTGCGGTGGTGGCGACGGTGGGGGTTTTGACGGTGGTGGCGGAGGGCCTTCCCTTGCCCCTGGCCTTGGCGGGAGTACCGCAGGCCTTGCTCCCTGCCCGGTGATCGGCCGGCCTGCCAGCTGCCGCACATGCGGCGAAGTGCGGTGCGGCAGAGCAGGCCGCGGCCAAGTGACCGGGCTGGCCGCAGCGGAAGCACAGGCCACTGCGGTCCACCTCCGAGGTGCACCGGACCGACACGTGGTGCCCCACATGACAGCGGAAGCACCTCAGAGGCCTGGGCTCCAGCAGCTTCACCTGCGCTGACACCCAGCCCACCAAGAGCCTTCGGCCCTCCACAATGGCTTTCGTCGCCGTCACAGGGCAGCTTACCGTTACGGTTCGCATGCCCGACAGATCCGGACGTAAGGTGCCTGCTTTGACCTGCTCGGCAGGACACCCACCGGTCCTGGTGACGGCGGCCACCACCTCCTCCTCGGTCACCGAGTCGTCCAGACCCAGAATGCGCAGGTCTGCGCATTTGACGGGCCTGGACACTCGGGCCTCGTCCGCATTTAAGGACGCTCTGAGCTTTTCGGCCAGAGCGTCAGCGGACGAGCCACGGGTTTCGCCGGGGATCTCTAGCACTCGAGCCCCTGTTGCGGTCACTCTAAGCCGGAGGCCCCCGGCGATCCCGAGCTCTCTGAGATCCACCGTCGCCTTCGCTTTAGCTAGCACGTCGCGGTAGGTGACGCCCTTCTTTTCCGCATCCGGCTGTAGCGTTATCACCACAGCTGCGGTTTTCGGGGCGCTGAGCCCTGCCGCGACGCTTCGCTCCTTTTGTCGGCGCTTCCGCTCCCGCTTCCTGGCCTTTTTTGCCGCCCTTCGCTCCCTCGCTCTTTCTCCGGCCACCTGCCACCCGGACTCGGCCACAGAAGGCTTAGTGGGCGGGGGAGGCGGCGGTGGCGGTGGCGGCTGTCTTGCGGCTGGCGCCGGTACATACGCCGCCTTGGCCTTCTTTTGGGCCACCGCCTTGCTCTGCCTCAGGGCCGCCGCCCTCCCGACCGGAGCCGGTTTCGCCAGAGCCGGCTTTTCGGGGGCCGACGTAACCCTGCCAGAGAGCCGGCTGGACGGCCCCGGTGCGGAGGCCACAGCAGCCGCATATGTGGCCGACTTGTTTGCCGCCAGGGGGGGGCGCAGGACAATGCCCTCCAGAACGGAGAACCGCGCCTGGAAGGCAGCCAGCTCCTGCCGAACCAGGTTGAGAACCTGGTTCTCCACCGACACGGGCTGACTTGGTCGCTGCTGGCCCCCATTTTGGGGCGCCTCGCGAGAGCCGGACTCGCGCAGATCGGCCAGGTCTGCTCGGAGCTTCTTGTTCTCCTCTTGGAGAAGCTCCGTAGCAGCCGTCAGGCGAGCGACCTCCGCCCGCAGTTTGGCAACTTCGTCTGGTGGAGGCCCCGCATATCTGGCCTTCGCTGCCGCTATGATGGAGGCGGCCGCTGCAGGTATGGCCCTTTGTCTAGTAGAGGGCTTCTGCTTGTAGGACACAGCCCTCAGCGCCACCTCCACCTCCTTCGCAAACTCGGCCTTGCGCTCCGCATCTGAGCCGCCGTCTGCGACCGCCTCGTCACCAGAGGAGCCCGAACGATCCACCCCGTGACCGGCCACCCCCGGGTGGCGCCCTTCCTCGGCAAGCCGCGCCGACCTCTCGGTGACAGAGAGGCCTCTCCCCTTGCCGCGGATCCCGCCACGCTTGCTGGTGGGGATCTTGCGAGCCGAAGCCAGCTCCCCCTCTGACGACGACTCTCGGTCGCCTACCGGCCTGGATCGCTTGCGTAGGAACTCCCTGTTCCCCGCAGCAGCCCCGGGCCTCCCGCGCCGGGAGCTCTCTGAGCCTCCCGCGCTCACATCGTTGGATGCGGCGCTGGACTCCGACCCCGCATCCCTCTCCTTCCTTCCTTCGCCGTTATCGGCCGTATTTTGGGTTAATTGTTCTTTCATACAGTTCCCACGAGTATGGGGGAAATAAAAAGTCCATCTGGGCAGTGCCCACTGTACCCAGATAAGCCATAGCCAGGCCCGGCAGTGGTTCGCACTAACGACTGATTTTCCATAGGAACCCGTCAGCCATACATCTCCTCGCGGTGCGCCGCCGCTTGAGATTCGGGGTAACTTTTTATAGAGGTTTTCTACCTCGTGGTCCGGGCGGTTAAGCCAAGACCCTCGGTCCCAATCGAAGCCGCGAGACGTGTTCCACGACACTTCGACGGAGGGATTACGATATCGACGGGGACTTACCCTGCCTCCGAGCAGACAGTGAAGGACACAGTCCTTCACTGTCTGCTCGGAGGCAGGGTAAGTGCACACCGAGCCCGCCCTTGCTCCTCCGCTGTGCCCTCTGCTTGTCAGAGGGTCACGCGGAACAACGCCCCCTAGGCCCACAATGGGCCCCTCCCATGTCAGAATATTAGCCATGGACAGTAACATTCCCCGAAGAATAAGAATCTCTTCCCATTCCTCGGGGAAGGACACTGCCCACGCCCAGGGTGCACCGGCCCAGCAGCTGCTATTCCCTCCAGACGTATCGAGAGGGACCGGCAGCCATCAGGCACACGAGGAGGAATTCTGACAACACACCCCAAAATACTGGGCCTAGAGTAAGTTTTTGTGTCGATCGCATTAAAATTAACATCGATTAGTTTGGATTAGTTAACTTTGTTTCTTATTTTTGTACCCAGACGGCGCGCAGCGCGGCGGCGTTACTTACTGTACTATACTTTTAGTATGAATTGAATTTTACGGTAACACGATCGAATAAGCAGAAAAACATTCACTAATCCCTCAGAAAAGACGCCAGAATAAATACGTGTTTAATTTGTAAAACACTGGAAAAGTGAAGAAGGTATACATCAATTTATACGCTCAACCAAAAATTAAGCTTATCGTATTTCCTTTTACTTGGAATTTGGGAATAGGTAGTCGGATTGGCGACAAAAGCTCCTTAAATAAGGAGACGAATAAACTCCAATTCGTTTGTTGACAGCGAAGCTTTCGTTCACATTTCCGCCTTCTGTTTGTTTTTGGGTTAGGCGCATCGTCCATAACGCTACCACAGACGATACATTCATAATAGTGCTATGACATAAGCTGGCTACTCGTTGGTGATTTTTGGTTGTACATTAACGTGCACGTAAGTTTCACAAAACAGTTTGTTATGACATAGATTCTAAGCAGAAGTGTATGGTGTTTTGTTTTAGTGTAAACACGAACGAAAGGTCATCTGTGGTACTCGCAACCGGCGTGCGTGTATGACCAGATGTATGAACGTGGACGAGGCGCGAAGTGTATGTAAAGATCGCAGCAGGTGGCGCTCTGTAGTTTCTGCCTACCCTCATGGGAAAAAAGTGTGAGTTTTTGTTTATATGTGTGTAAACACGAACAGCCGTTGCGTACCGTAAACCGTCCGTGACGTCACAGTACACCAATAATAGCCACTTTTTTGTATGATAATTTTAATTTCTTACCACCGGAAATCGTTCGTTGATGGACTTTACACAATGTGTATCGTTAGTCAGGTGAATAAAAATATCCGGAACCCGCTCTGAACTTAAGCCTTCAGTCAAACCAGAAGGATTTAAACGGAAATTAAACGTTTTGTATATGGTTTAAGCGAAAGAATAATTTCCTAGAGAAACACAAGCCTTAGTTTAATGTACATCGGTACAGACTAATGGCCATTACAGTGTCAGTGAACTTTACAATGCTTTTATAGGGAAAGCTGTTCCAATCAAATAGACAATCCATGAAAAAGGTAACTGACTGCATCGCTAGTGGTTTCAAATGCTGATTAGCATGAAGATTCTTTCCCGAGCTGGGCAAAGTGTTATTGGGTTTTCCACCACAAGCTGAGTAGTAGCCCGGAGTCTGGCTTTGTGCCCGCTTTATGGTTATAGGCTCTTCCCGTAATAAATGGGACTCAAACAGAATTGGCAAAATGTGGGTTTAATACCTATATTAAACCGAGCAGATATGTGCCCTACACCCCGCCCCCCACCCACCCCGCACCCTGCCTGGGCACACATCTGCCTAACTCTTCGGGGAATAATATTGACTAACCACGGACGCAAAATCGTGCAATCATAACATTACCTATTTACTTGCTTAATACGTGTCTATCACTTTTTGCCACCATGGTAATGGCGTTGTCTTGGTAAGGTTGTCTTATTACCAACAATTGAAACTACGGAATTGGTTTCGAATCTCTAGGTAACCCTTCCTTTCATTCGACAGCATCCTTACAAAAGCACCTCTTTATTAAAACTGTTCTTCACACTAATCTCTACTTCTTTGAAGCCACATATTAAAATTATCAATACAACAAAAGTCAGTTTCATTTATTGTAAACTCGCTTCAATATACTGCTCAGCCCCCGTTCAAACAAAATATTACCTTTGTACAGACTGCAACGTTTTATTGCAACTGCTCATAAATTGCAGTGGCCACAACATCCGATGAAACTTTTACGACTTCGCAAATGGTCCATGGATCTGTAAAGAAGATTTACAGTTTAGTTTGTTCATAGTAAATAGTTTAAACTCTATGTTGTGCAGGTGAACAAATAAATGCGGGTGTTTTGAATAAAACTTGTGGACATTTTCACCGTCTCTGCGGAAGTGCAGTTATTTATCTGGCAGAAAATAGTATGTAAATTCGGTCCAAAAATTCATTTATGTGGTGTATAGCGTCTGTTTAAATTGAAACAACTGGTTTTACGTTTTTCATCATTTGAAATGGCGGGACGAGCTAAACAAAGCCAACGATAAATGGTTCACCTTATGCCCGGAGCTGGAAAAAGACTGGAAGTTGGGCAGAGACCTTTGCCCAGCTGTGGGATGACGCAGGTTAGGTATCAGTATCATTTTAACAAAAGCTTTAAACAGGTATTATACAAAACGGATACATGCACCGGTTCATGAATCTTTGTTTGAAACTTGAAGGAATGCCATTTTCCCAATTTTCCTGTACATCATGCTTGTTTGATTAATATCTCTTTTGTTCTTCTTTAATTACTTTTTAAACATTGCAGATGGCCAGTTTAAGTCGTTTTCTTGGAATAATTAAATGGTACTTGAAAAAGTTTCTCTCAAAATGAAATGTTAATACTAAGCAACCAATACTGCAACACTGCTGTAGTTCACCCTACTTTTCTTTCAGGCAATTTTTGAAAAATATGGAAATCGTTGAACCTTGGAGTGGTACATTCAAAGTTGAAATATAAAGTGGGAAAATTTTTCGTTTAAATATTATTCACCAGCTTTTGTAAGGCCAAGCATGTATGAGAAGTTCTATTAAGCCTTTCTCAAGAAAAGTGTGTGAGCGTAGGTCCTTTTTAGAAAAGACTAAGTATGTCGGCTTGATATGTATCTTGTGAAGACTACATGTCCCCGACTACAAAGAAGGGTTACTTATTTACTCTTCTTAGCGTGTCGATGGTAATCTAATTGTGTCGGCCCAGAACTGAGCTACAAGTTTGTTTGTTTTGTTACTTATTTACTTGCAACTAAACACTCATATTTACACAACATTTAGTCGGATTCATAAACCAGCCCCCTGCTGGAAAACTTAACTTGCTAAACCTGCTTGAAAAGGGCGTGGGCTACAATTACTAGGCCCTCCGATTGCGTAGTGGATGTAACATGTCTTAAAACTTTAAATTATAGGACGGCATATCATATACCTCCTCACTAAGGCCTTTTACCTTACCTATTCCACCAATCTACTCGATAAAGATTGGGATCAAGTAAATTCATCAAGTAATGTGACCTTATCTCACATGCTGTAGTCGCTTTAACTGCTCTGAAAATATTCGTGAAATCGAAACCTAACCACGTAGATACATTTTTATTTATACGTACAGAAACGAAATTGGACATAAAAACTTCTAAAATGTAATCCAATTCAGATTGTATCTGTTATAACGTGCCGTATATCTTCCGCGATACAATACGATCGACCCAAAAAAAAGTTAAATGGTGTATAAAAGATAGCTAATATAAATTCCAGTAAGTGCCTACTTCAAGATGTATCAGATTTACCTGGCAATTTATTAGAAGGTACAGTTTCTTTTATAGGTATCTCTGAATCGATCGGTGCTAGAACTTTCCGTCCCAACATTCTCATTGTTCTTGTTTATACAGAGAAGTCTCGTTTTTAGGTTCTTTCAACCTTCTAATGACGCTCAGACACAGCCTAAATAAACTCATACATTCCTACTACCCTTATCAGCAGTACACTAAGCTGTGCGAATTAATGTGTAGCAGTAATTAAGGTTTAAATTCGGATCTAGACTCTAGTGTTATGATTATAGATGTACATTACGGTTTATGTCTTTATTTCTTAGGTAGCTGTAACCTTAAGTAATACTGCCCACATCGAGTGAAGTTAGGAGAGTACTTACCTATACGAGTGTGCTAACGTTCATTGCCTAAATCTGAGTCGGTATTTTCAAGTGGTGTGGTAAGATTGTCCTAGTAAACAAAAATGATGACCATGTTAGCGAAAAAGAAAAAAATGTCCTGAAAGACAGCACAAGGATAATCAGCATTCCTCAAAGTGTAACAGAGTGGGCTATAATTCACTATTGCTGGTAAAAACCTGTTAACAATTAATGACTTTCGCTCAAAGTGATTCCAAGCATTAGTTAGATTTGATTGTCAGTTTCAGTACCTTTATTAAAAGTATAAACAACACCTTTAATTGCGTATGATCTCATTGTGACAAAACGTTTTATTAATTATTAGGTTTCTAAATAAATAAAATCCAACGCATTAACTGTCATTCAACATTATTCGTGTGGTTACAGCACTTATAGCCCAAAACAACTCGCTACCAAAACGCCGACCACAATTCCAGCAACATTCGGTTTTCATTCGCCACGAGCTTAACCCACGTCGGTAATGACCGGATATTGGCCAAACTTCCGGCTCGTAATGGCGGCGACTTCGGACAGTCGTCCCCTCCAATTGGAATGTCACTTTAACTATAATGTACCGTAGTTATTTACGGGAAGGAACGTGGATAGCTCTGCAATGGAATGTATAGTATTACTTTAGGATTTTACAACGAGTTTTGTTTATCTACCAGTGTCCACTGTCCGGTGTCGGCAGCCGATCCGCGATTTATCTGCATCGATTTGAGGCCACTTTTTATGTAGTTTGTGATGTGCAGTGAGGGAATTAGATTGTTTCACGGCCTGACACAATACGTCAGTTTGCTATGTAAAAGTTGTGATTTGCTTTCTTTTTTGGATAATAGTCAGTCAGTAGAGGAGCTCGCGGCTAAATAATAACAGCCGGTCGTATCAATCTTACACCTATACTCACGAACAGGCACACAAGCAGGCATGCAAGCACACAATACACACGTGCACTCACACACAAACTATACTTATACCAATCTTGTCTACTTATACTTACCTATGTTAAACATGTTATTAATATTTGTCTTTCTTTTGTGATGGAAGAGCGGAGTCTTCTAATACAGGCATTGTTTGCTTAAAAGAAGGCTCCAATCACAATCAATTTGTTGTAATATTGTTAAGATATAAACAATTTTGTTTTTTTTTTAATCTGCAGGTTAAGCCGCGCGTGCTTAGGTTGCTTTGTGGATGGGTGACCACCCATTCCATTCCGAGTTTCCTCCGTGCCTCGGAAGCATGTTAAGCCGTAGGTCCCCGCTGTCATTCGTAGACCTTTGACAGTCCTTCCAGATAAGAAAGATAAAATAAATTATTCATTAAAATAAATAAATAAGTTATTTCAATAAAACTCCGTGGTATATTTACAACTCGTCAATGTTACGATAGTGCTTTTAGGATCACTGTAACGAAGAGCTTCTCTTTACTTTTACTTAGAGCCACTACTCTTACTTGGAACTTAGTCTTCTCGCACAATGTAACGGTACTGAAGAGTTATGTATGCGTTTTGAGCAGTACTAGAAACTTCACTTTTTTATTACAATGCAGAGCTGGCGCAAAAAAATACAAGCAGGCAAAATACTGAAATGTGTATGTTGTGGTTCTTTCTAATATCGATAAAATTACAGGCACTCCAAATTTTTAAAATTATGAAAAATACGGAAAAGTTCCGTTAATTATATGAATTAAGAAACTGAGCTTTAAACATCCTTTATTAAGTTAATTTATTACACAGCTATCTTAATTACGAAAAATCCCTTAACGAGGCCCACCAGTTGTTATATTTTTTTATCTAAAATACACAAAACCTAGGGGTGTGAAAAAAGGCGGGGATGAATTATGTCATTGCGACGTTTTCTGCCGACACTCTGTATTTTTAGCCGTAATATTATGGAGGTATAATGTAGGGTATTGCTTGGGATTTGGTAAAGTAGGTCATGAGGGTCCATGTGTGTAATGAAGGCAGAATACTACCCACGAATAAGATTTCATTATGACGAAGTGTTTTTAATTGAGATATCATTATTATGTTGGGAAAAGAATCTGTATTTACTAGGCGTTTGAGTATAAATTTGCATTGGTTGTAAGCTTGGAATGTAAAAAATTGCTAAGTGATAGTTTTCACAGTGTCGAAGAGCCTAACAAATATATAAACTTTTGAGACATAATTATTCAACAAATTATTAAGTGCCTCTGGCACTTGGCGCTGCATACATATTCACAGAGCAAGTTGCTATAGTTATCGCGTATGTCGAAAAACCTTGGGTGGGTAGAATCTTAGGTTCCATCCTCGTAATTCTTTTTTATAATTTCTATCAGGAATTTGCAGTAATATTACAAAGTCTTTCGAAATATTCCAAAGTCTTTCTATTCCAAATTTTTCAGGTGATGCCGGCCAGGATTGAACTGTGAGCCTTCAACGCGTAAAGCAGATGTGATATCCACCACACCTTAGGCCCTAAATAACAACGAACGCATTGCTTTCTATTCTTTGTGACTTATGTAGGTATCTTAACTGGTTACATTTGAATAGAGTTATACCTGTACCTCTTTGAAATATGCAGACACGATTTTTGCAAACTGAAATCCCTATGAAATGATTCCATTATTCCCGGACCTTGCAATAGAAACCGGCACAAAACGAAGTTAATCCCGAAACATCACGAAAATATCCTAATTCCCCCGAGCGTGTCCACCATACGTCTCGTAAACTTTCAAAGAGGATTCATTACCGGCTGCAATGAGAGGCCATTGGGAGCACAGCATAATTGCCAAGCTGTGCCCGACAGGCCCTATGCTGTTAATGTACACCGGATCTATCTGCTCTCAGCGGAATTACATTCTATGTGTAGCTGTTTAAGCTGTTTGTAATTACGCGTTTAATTTCCGAGGGAGATTTAAACTGCTGGACCCACGGTCCATTTTAAATTCAGAAGCTTTTGTATTTTTTGTACATACTCAATTCACGCCTTCTTTCAACAGGGATAGGCAGGAACGCCACCTGCCTGTATCGTCAAGGTGCACAGGTTGTACACACAAGCCATATTAATATGTATCCTCGCATATTATAAAAATAGAGTAATGGTTGCCTATTATTATATTGGTTACGCCCGCGACTTGAATTGTAGGTAAATTTCGAACATAGACGGGCACTTTACTTCGTGTAAATAATTTCATCACCAGCGCCACTGCTCTCAAACAGTAAAGGAAAACATCGTGAGATAACTAAGGTCCTAAAACCGAAACTTCAAAGACATGTAACATGCGTGTCGCGCAAAGTCTCAGTATTGAAAACAATGTAGGCTGATGCATTTATAAATGGTAAATATCCATCGAGGCCAAAGCTTCTAATAGACCAGTAAACACTATTAAGAGACTTAAGGAAAATGTCTCACTGCATTGTACACTTATAAGAAAGCCTTTTCCTTGCCTTCAACGAGACCACACACTCTATTATTTATCTAAACATCGACACCTTGTTGTTATTTTCCCAAACCAATACAAGGCCCATCTCATGTGACGAAAGTTATTTTTGGAAAATCATACATCAACGATTAATGATGAACTATTCCTCTCTTTCTGTCAATATCGTAACAGCAATGACCATTAAACATAGGACATTTAATACACATAAGCTTGTTCATGTAATAATATATATTTGATAGCTAGTACAAGTTCGCGTCGCAGATGCAGCATGCAACAGCTTCGCAAGTGTCGTAAAGTGCACAACTTTGGAGTATGAAACTTACAAGGTACTTAAGTGGATGTATTGTGGTTGTCCTGTTGTTACTACAGCTCATCAGTTTCTTTGTTTTTTACCTTCGGATTCTTAAAACCCACAGCAGATTTGTCAACTTCCTGTCGAACGATGGTATGATTGATTAGCCAAAATGACATCTATTTAATCTAGTCATTAATTTTCTGCTTTCAGCAACGGATAACAACGTTTTATTCTACTTTCGGTTTCGACATCATCATTATTCACAACTTAATGCAACTCCGCCATATCATTTTCGGGCATCGGAAAAGAAGGATTTAAAAAACTCATGAAGTTCCCTTGGTATTACTTGGAACAACCTGCGGTCGATGTTACATGAACTTGGACGGCTCTGATTTTTTTTGTACAAGGAAGAACTGAATAATGACAAGCAATTTGTTTATCAGTCTGACGTGACGATGTCACGTGGAGACATAAACCATCTCCAAGAAAAGTAATCATAGAACTCTCATTTAAATTAAATCAGGAGGTCTTATGTGTCACACAAAATAAAGACGTATTTTCCAAGAAATTGTTTTGTTCTGGTCGTTACAGTTTTTCCTTGTTTTTATTTCATTAGTGGGAAGGACACTTTGTTACCTTAAGCAAAAAGTTTTCGTTGAGTGGACAGCACACTTTCTCATTTCATACCTTCTTTTATTATCTATTGCTAGAAATGTACGTACTCCTACTGGCGACTGCCTTTACCTGTAAAGCCCGGAAAGGCCGTCAACCAGTCTTACAAGAGATATCGTGTTTTGTTTCATAACTGGCTTGTTGGTCAGATAGGCAGTTGCTCTAATATAAAACAGCTGGCACTCAGTTGCATCCGCTTAAATTAGCAACCAACTATAACATATATGAGATGTGTGTGATTTTTAGTAAAGAATTTATTTATTCTAAAATGTTTGGCAAACCTCAAACATAGGTAGTTGTTAACATGAAATTCTAAATCTTCTTATAAATCACGCTTCTGCACCAAAAATCCAATATAATTTCCCACTAAACACAAAGATTTATCTCCGAGCATTGCGCCAGAGGCATCTGTTACGGGCTTGCGGCATACATTGACTGCTGCGCACGTACTTTACTAGCAGATGCTGTGGGGAGCTAGACAGCCATGCACGACGAACTAGGGCAAGACAGATGGGACCTGATGTGTTTGCTGCAGTTGGCCTGTATTGCGACGGTATTGGCTCGTAATGCTCGTACATCTTATTGAAACTGTTGGTTTATTTATTTTACAAGACATTTTCTAGGGCTGTATCCGGTGGAAAAATAAGTTTACATGATTATGTTTGGTTGGAGCAGCTCCTAAAGGCGACAACGTGGGAAATAAAAGCAACAAACGATTGCCGATCTCGAAACTTACAGCAAATGGTAAGAAATTAATTAATTAAAAAATAAGTAATTTAATTGAAAATAAGTAATTTATTGACATAATACTTTTCGTAAATTGACGATATCGATAACACATTCGTGAAAGTTTAGGTCCCGTAACACCAACGATCTGTAATACAGATAACCTCGTCAGTATGAACTTATAAGAAAGCCAAGAAATAAACTACTGACATATGTTCACGGTTCTCCATTGTGTGTACGCACGTTTCACAGGTCAGACAGCTCACTAAGGTTCACGCCCACACCCTCATTCACCACAACATCTATTAATTTCCTTCAGTTTACTACTTGAGTGGGCACACGATAAACAAACAACTACAACTATTACCTCGGATTCATTGAGCCGAGAATGACAATATTACAACTATGTTACATCATTATAGTTGCCTAAAGTGAACCAAACATGAGTGGTAACATTAATTTGCAATACGGAAATCGCTCGTTCTAATATGACATACAGGTGCCATCATTAGTCTCAAATTGTTCACTGGTGTGCGGTTGACAGTACATAATGTGGGTGAAGCCAATATTACTTCTTCTCGTTAATTATTGATTGGGTATAGTTATAACTGAGTATTCACGAGCGTAATGTGGTCGGATATCGAACCAAAATGGCACCGTCAAATAGGTATGTAGAAATGAACTAGAACCAAGAATTCCTCAGAACCTTGGCGAGTTATTCAAACGTGTGATAAAAAGCCCTTTGCTTGCGTGTCCTAAGTAATCCGTGTAATGTTTATTTCCATGTCTGATACATTCATGGCACGGTCATGATATGGTATGTTGTAGTGGGCGGACACCATAATGCTTTATTCTAAACACAAACAACGGACTGAACAAACAGAGAAATAATCTTGCTCTGTTTAGCTGATTTAGATTTTTTTTATTTTATATCACCATTTTAAAAGTGTTTTCTGCAAAAATAAATGATTTGATTTGATTTTAGCTAAATCATTTCCAAACAAAATAACTCTTTTACCACACTTAACTTCACAAACAACAGAACAACTTCCTGTGCATCTTAAACCTTTCTAACTGTAACCCTATTACTGAAACCACTGTAACCCGATGTTCAGGCTGTATTACATTATAAAGTTTTTCCTTTGTGATGCGGTGATCAATTAGAAGAACATGTATTGAATTAGCGATATCAAATGAACGCCAGAAGTTTGTTCCGTTGTGGTGTAATTTAAATGAATTGTATCAAGGAAGTAAGTTTTTGTTTTAATGTAAAAGGGGTTAACATAAGTAAAGGTTTCTCTTTGGCAATAACAACAATTAACCCGTGTGGTTGTATTCAACTTGGAAATCATTTAATTTTCATTAATACCCGTGTTACATAGGTGCACCTCTGCCTAACCTTTCGAGGTGGTGTTATGTTATGTTTATTTTAATTAATGGACTAATGACTGATAAAGTTGATTAACAATTTAAACTTTTTCAGTACTGTTCATATCCCTTTAATAAAACCGCACCGCTGCGGTTTAAACCGCAGTTTTTTCAAGCATCACTTGTAAGAATCTGGACGATAATGGACGTCAGAGGAGGCCTTTGCCTAAGGGGCACACTAAACTCCGAGATATACTGTAACCCTAACAATGAAAAGAACATCAATAAAAGTACCACAATAGTTTCGTTTTCTGAATAAAAGGGGGAATTGAAATTGAAGAGTGGCAGTTAGACTCGCGGGCTTGTGACTACCGGAAACGACAAATGTCAGTTGGGATCAACGCCTTTAAATACCGAGACACAGAAGGATCTCGTTATGTAATGGATATTATTACAGTACACTATTATCTATATAACATTCAAGCACCTCTTAATTTAACTTAGTTAGATACATAAGTACTATTCAACCATTGACTGCTCAAATTCCCATCTTCAAGTCTAAGCAAAGCACGAAACTGAAGCACTAGTGTACTGTGGAACTAGTAGCTAACTAGCTACTTGCGCGAGCACTTGACTCTACTACTGTACTAGTTCCTATTATTCCGTTGAGTACTGTTATGTTAATGTTTCGCGTTGTGTTGTGTTGGAAACGATATATCTATTGTGATGAGAAGATTTTTTTTAAGTATTTCAATACTAAATCTTTAAAAAAAAAGCCTTTTATGTCTAAAATGTTTCTTCTCTCAGTACGGTAACAGTTTCCCTGTATTTACCATATATTTCTCCGTTGTTAATGTGCGTTTCCATTTTGACCTTGAGTTAAAGATTTAAATCGTTAGATCAAAGCGATGAGAGTCGCGAGAGAAATTGAGTCAACTGAGAATAGTGAGCTCGCATATCCTGCACCGAATGGTAGATACGGTAATATTTATGTGAATGAGTAAGACTTATAAGTTGAAACTTATGACAATAATTCAAAGGTAACGAAACAGAAACGTGAACATTTTTTGATGCTGTGCGGTGTATCTCATAATTTTAATATTTGTTTTATTTCATTATATGCATTGATTCAAGCATCTATTTGGTAAAATGTTAAGGACCTATAAACAAATAATCGCGCCGCCTCTATCAGACAGGACGGTGACACCGCGGTGTCTAGTTTAGTGAGCGCGTATCAATTGTTACCCAAGTTTTTCTGCTACAAGTTCACCATAATTTGCTCTTGATAATCAGAAATAGATGGAGTTGATTGGAGTCGGGATTCGTAGCCAGTAGATAATACGGTAGTTGAATCTCTCTCTCTCTCTCTCTGCCTAGTCTTTTCCCAACTGTGTTGATGTCGGCTTCCAGTCTAACCAGATGTAGCTGAATACCAGTGTTTTACATGGAGCGACTGCCTATCTGACCTCTACAATCCAGTTAGTACTGGGTAATACGATACCCCTTGGTAAGACTGGTTGTCAGACTTTTTGGGCCACTGATTACCTGTAACGACTGTCAAAGATCTACAAATGACAGTCGGGACCAAAGGCTTAACGTGCTTTCCGAGGCACAGAGGAAACTCGGTATGTAATGGGTAGTCACTCATCCACAGACCAACCCAGGCACGGCTTAACCTAAAGATCGATCCGAGCGGGTGTTATTATTTAGCCACGACCTCCTCATAAGACGGTAGTTGAATATGATAGTAATTTTTGGCAGCAGTTTCGTACACGGCTGGGAACATCGGACTCGGATTGCAATAGCAAAATGTCTGACCGTATGACTTTGGGAAATTTACATTATTTTAATTAATGAATATTGCAAGACACCAAACGAAGAGCGAACTGTAGCGATCTTTGCAGGAACACGCAGCCTTTTCGTTCATGTTGTTTGTCAAACCATAACACTTGGCAGGACAAAGGGCGCCTTCCGATTTTAATAATAGAGGAGTGACAGAGGAGTCACGCAACCAATATCTTTGGTTAAAAAAAGTAGTGTTTAATATTATATTACTTTTTCTGTTTGCCACGATTCTGCTTACCACAAAACCGCCAACATAACTTGGCTCCCTGAAAAAAGTTTAAAAGTCGTGAAGTCTTTACCTTTACAAGCCTCTTAAGCCTGATGATGGGGCCCAATTACGAGAGGTAAAACTTTACCCAAAGCGAACCGAAATTAAAAGTTGATTAAAAAACTCAAAGTTCTTGAATATATTAGAAAGGTCTGAAGTAAAATTTTGCATAAAATCCGTCAGAGATACCTCTTTGAGGAAAGTTTATAAGGAGGTTGTTACGCTTTGGACTAAACATAATATTTTCTACTAAACTAAAGTGAACTATCAGCGATTGGATAAATATTTTGTGGTAAACTGAATATTACTAACGGATGACTGAAAAGACTGTAAAAAGAAACGCGACTTACGATTATTTTGTAGTTCTATCATAATTGCTTATTTTTTTTATTATAGGTAATTCTTAATCTTAATTCTTCTTTGATACAATTCTTTTACCTGTGCTTTTTTTTTTCTTAGCCTGTATTGTCCCCCTGCTGGACAAAGGCCTCCCCCAGCTAGCCTTTCATTCTTCTCTCTGTGCGGTTTTCTCCGGCTAATCTGTTATAAACGCTTCTAAGTCGCGTTGATGTAACGTCGCGTCCTAATCAAAGCAATCAGCAAATGACGTCGCGAATACTCAAACCACGCGGACATTTCGTGCGGCCATCCCGGCCCTTTGGAATTCGTATTCTATTCTTAATATTCATCTCAACACAATAATGTTGTAAATGAATACCGCAATATGTTTCAATGCAATGGTGGGTGTGGTTGTAGTCGTTTAATTTCAGGTTGTAATGACAAAGAACACTTCGTTAGCCACATCTTTTTTAACAGTATTATTCCAGCTGTTGTTGCAGGAAACTGTGGGTCCGTATTTTACAATTATTTTGAACGGAACTGTATGGTTTAAATTGAAGTTAGTACTGTATCCTACTTAAAGTGCATGTGCACCAAAGTAGCACTTAGGTATTTGTTAGTAGCTACATACTTACTGTTTATGTTTAGTAAATAGGTACGCTATCTGATCTGAATGAGATAGTGAGATAGATATACAGGGTGGAAGGGACACTGTCGTGAAAACGGTTACCACGTATTCAGTAAGTACATCATTCTGAGATGACAAATTTCTATGTGGGCCCCCCACATAGAAATTTTTGTGCATAATTACAATTCAATACAATTCAGTTAAGTCGTTGCTTTAAAAATAACACTAAATTCAAAGCATTACTAATTTATAATGTGTATCTGTCATGTCTCGTGTGCAATAAAATATTTTGTTTGAGTTTTTTAGTGTCACTTTTATAATGCTTTAATTCAAGAAAAGCCACATTATATTATCTAGGATAAATTCTAACTGCCTGTAAAGTATAAAGCGAATCACCATAGTAGAGAAAGTGCATGTTCAAACAAAAGTAAAATAATATTATTTTCAGCTGAAAATTATCGCGGAAAACTAGACCGTAGAGTCTTCATACAAAATGTATTAATTAAAGAACCCGGGCTGTAATATGTTATACGTGGTTTTAAGGCACAGCTACACAGTGGCCCACAGTTACGCTGCGCACGAGTTGGCTTTGCTTTGCATGATGTGGTTATGGGCTGTTTGCATACGGTTACGTATTTTATCAAAAATGCACTCTTTCCTTTAGTTTCCCATATGTCATTACTGCCTGGAATTTGATCCTTAATAGCAATGCTATCGAATGTTGTAATAATACAGTGTTTATTTTTTTAATCAAAATCAACGGTTTTGATTCCTGGCTAGGAATATTGATTTTTCAAAAATCCATTGATGCAATTTAGTTTTCATCAAAATCGGGCTCGAGACTACGTTAAGTATTTTTTGCTATTCATCGTAGTTTCAGATTTGGCCATCCACGCCCACTTGAAAAATTCACCCTGTATAATTATCATTAATTATTAAATCTTTTCTAATTTGTAATTAAAAATCATTTATTCAAATTAGGCTGATAATTAGCACTTTTTGAACCTCAAAATTTACAAGTGCTCAGTCCCCTCGCAGGATTAAATAGTGAACAAGTCGTTGGTAAAACTAGAACTACCACTTATTAGTATAAGTGGTAGTTCTACAACTAGTACTACTGCCACTTCAAAATGTAGACTAAGTAAAGTTTATTACTTTAATATCAAGTATTTAGAAAATGATATTTATAAACAATATCTTTTACTTATCATTATATCGCTACTGTTTTGTTCAAATACACATTCACAGCACCACGCACACAAATGTAGACATACGTGCGAACAAAATATTGATACGAAAGATAACATTTATGCACTTAAACACGTTTAGAAAACAAAGTATTGATTTGTTTTAGTCTGGCAGATAAGTATCAGTATTAATTATTTAATTTTGAAGTCACGTTTAGCTTAAATGATCGCTAATTAAAATACGTACCTTTAAGCAGTAAGCAGTAAAATGTTCAGTAACATGACTTAAATTAAAAACAGATATTGGTAATACATAATACCTATGTATGTATTAGCAAACAGCCGTTTCATGTTAAAATAAAAACAATAAATAGACTTTTGCCATCTAAAAGTTGATCGTACTATTGTACGATCAACTTTTAGATGGCAAAACTCTTATAAAGAGATCCTTGATTAAATTCACTTGATGATGCATATTATCTATATATTTGCCTTTTACGCCTGCTTAGCCCATGTCAAGTTAGATAAAAACTTTTTATTTCAAATGTTTGTCGAGCCTAATTTAAATTTGCGAATTGTTGGCACAGACAGCAAACTGTCTTGCCTTACGATCTTAAGTTTTACATAGTATTATCTAAGACAATAACATTCTCCAAATGCTGCTCATAAAAGCCTTAATGAATTTATTCATAATTAATTTTATTTAGACACTTACGATAGACTTTCATTTTATTCATAGTTATTTGAAATTTAAACATTCTCTACACGGTTGTTGAGTCAAGTAATGTAAACGTAGTCAAGACAGGCACCTTACGTCCGGACCTGTCGGGCATGCGAACCATAACAGTAAGCTGCCCTGTGACAGCGGCGAAAGTCATTGTGGAGGGCCGAAGGCTCTTGGTGGGCTGGGTTTCGGCGCAGGTGAAGCTGCTGGAACCCAGACCTCTGAGGTGCTTCCGCTGCCATGTGGGGCACCACGTGTCGGTCCGGTGCACCTCGGAGGTGGACCGCAGCGGCCTGTGCTTCCGCTGAGGCCAGCCTGGTCACATGGCCGCGGCTTGCTCCGCCGCGCCGCACTGCGCCGCATGTGCGGCAGCTGGCAAGCCGGCCGATCACCGGGCAGGGAGCAAGTCCTGCGGTACTCCCGCCAAGGCCAAGGGCAAGGGAAGGCCCTCCGCCACCACCGCCAAAACCCCCACCGTCGCCACCACCGCAGCCGCCGCCACTGTCGCCGCCGCTGCCGCTACTGCTGCAACTTCCGCAGCGGGGCCCTCGCAGGGGGCCCGGGAGGGGGCTGAAATGGAGTGCCAGTAACGGCCCCATTACGCCTTCTCCAGGCGAACATCAACCACTGCGCCTGCGCTCAGGATCTGTTGCTCCAGAGCATGGCGCAGTGGTCGATTAACATCGCCGTGGTCGCTGAGCCGTACTTTGTCCCGCCCAGGGATGACTGGGTTGAGGACCTTAGCGGCTCAGTGACCATAATTACGTCGGTCGCCGCCGGTACCCCGACCCTTGAGAGTGTCAGGAAGGGTCAGGGGTGCGTAGCAGCACGGTTCGGGGAGATCGTTGTAGTGGGAGTCTACTTCTCCCCGAGCCGAACTCTCGCCGAGTTCCACAACTCCCTCACGGAGTTGAGTGTCGTCATCGGAAGCCATTCCCTCCCCGTGCTTGTGCTCGGGGACTTCAATGCCAAGAACTTGGCTTGGGGTTCTCGTTACACGGACGTGCGGGGTAGAATGGTGGAGGACTGGGCTCTGGAGACAGGCCTGGTCGTCCTAAATCGGGGTTCTGTCCCCACGTGCGTGCGGATGCAGGGCGAGTCGGTGGTGGACATCTCGTTCGCCAGCCCCGCTCTGTCGCCGCGTGTCGTTGACTGGCGCGTCATGGAGGGGGTGGAGACCTATTCCGACCACCGGTACATCCGGTTCGATGTCTCCACCCAGTCCTCAAGCGTGCCGGTCCTACAGGCCCCGAGTGGTCCGCGATGGGCGCTGAAGCAGCTGGACCGGGAGCTCCTCCTGGAAGCCTCGATCGTGCAGGCCTGGGTGTCATCACCAGTCAGGCCTGCCGACATCAACAACGAGGCGGGTTGGTTCCAGGAGGCCATGTCCGAGATTTGCGACGTGGCAATGCCCCGAGTTCGGCCAGGAAGCGCCCAGCGTCAGGTGTACTGGTGGTCGCGAGAGCTGACGTCTCTGCGCAAGGCGTGCGTTGCCGCGCGGCGCCTGTACGCCAGGCATCGCAGGCTCCGCATCCGCCCTTCGGATGCGGCAGCCATTGAGGCGGAGCTGTACGAGGGGTACAGAGCGGCGAAGACCGCCCTCCAAGAGGCTGTCCGGCGGGCCAAGAATTTGGCCCGCGAGGAGATGCTGGAGTCTCTGAACGGAGATCCGTGGGGGCGCCCTTACAAGATGGTGCGGGACAAACTCCGCACCCGGGCCCCCCCGCTAACGCAGAGTCTCCGGCCTGAGCTCGTGGAGGACGTGGTGAGCGCTCTGTTCCCTTCGCGAGGGGAGCATCCTCCCCCGCCTATGGCTCCGCCGCCGCGTGCGGTGCCGGAAGCGGACCACACCGATGACGATGACGACGTTCCGGAGGTGACTGGGGTAGACCTGAGAGTGGCGGTACGCAGGCTGAAAGCCAGAAACACCACCCCGGGACCCGATGGTTTGCCTGGCAAAGCCTGGGTCCTGGCCTCTGAGGCTCTCGGGCCCCGACTGGAAGGGCTCCTAAGCGCATGCTTGGAGAGAGGCCAGTTTCCGCTTCGTTGGAAGACGGGGAAGCTGGTCCTCATCCGGAAACCAGGGCGCCCTGCGGACTCTCCGTCCGCATACCGGCCCATCGTGTTGCTCGACGAGGTGGGCAAGCTCTTCGAAAGAGTCATTGCCAACCGCCTTGCCGGGCACCTTGCGGGGATGGGGCCGGATTTTGCGGAACACCAGTTTGGTTTCCGCAAGGGGCGCTCCACGGTGGACGCCATCATGCGCGTGAGAGCCCTCACGACGGGGGACGCGGTGTCCCGGGGCGGGGTCGTCTTGGCGGTGTCTCTTGACATCGCCAACGCCTTCAACTCCATGCCCTGGAGCTGCATTAGGGAGGCACTCCGGTATCACCGGGTGCCAACCTGCCTTCGTCGTGTGGTCGGGGACTACTTGACGGATAGGGCCGTCATCTACCCCGGTCAGAGCGGAGAATGGAACCGGCGAGAGATGTCGTGCGGTGTTCCACAGGGATCGGTTCTAGGACCGGCCCTGTGGAGCATCGGTTACGACTGGGTGCTGCGCGCCGACCTCCCTACCGGCGTCAGCGTAGTTTGCTACGCTGACGTCACGCTGGTACTGACACAAGGGTGGTCGCACGAGGCGGCGGCCGAAAACATGACACGCGGGGTTGCGATAGTCGTGGATAGGATCCGGCAATTGGGTCTCGAGGTGGCATTGCACAAGTCCGAGGCCATGTGTTTTCATGGGCCTCGGAATGCGTCACCGTCGGGATCCCTACTGACGGCAGGAGGGGTTTCCATCGGCGTCGGGTCGACGTTGAAGTACCTAGGACTCGTCCTCGACAGCCGGTGGAACTTCGTGGAGCACTTCCGACGTTTGGCTCCCAAACTGGAACGGACAGGGGCTGCCTTCAAGCGGCTCTTGCCCAACCTGAGGGGTCCAAACGCCTCGCGATCTCCGGCGAGGCGGCTAGCCTCCTTGCCGGATTGCCGCCATGGGATCTGGAGGCGATAGTCCTCGCGCGCCTGCATAAATGGCGCGCGGAGGCACTACGTCGGGGGGAAACTCCGCTGCCGCGGCAAATTGCCGCTCAGCGGACAGACCTCCGGCATGATATCATGGCGACATGGAGAGAGCGACTGTTGCAACCCCGTGCAGGGCACGCTACCATAGTGGCGATAAGTCCCCTCTTTGAGGAGTGGCTAGGGAGGCGCCACGGCGCCCTCACCTACCGCCTGACGCAGATCCTCACCGGACACGGTTGTTTCGGGAGGTTCTTGCACCGAATCGGGCGGGAGGAAACGCCCGGGTGTTTCCACTGCGGGGATCGTCCGGAGGATACGGTGGAGCACACCGTAGAGGTCTGCCCCGCTTGGGCGGAGCACCGCCGTGTCCTTGTAGCGGCGATTGGCGGCGGCGATCTCTCGCGTCCGGCCTTGGTTCAAGCCATGGTCCGGAGCGAGAGGGAATGGGAAGCCGTCACCACCTTCTGTGAAGCAGTCATGCTAGTGAAGGAGGTGGCGGGACGAGAGAGGGAAAGAACCTCACGTCCCAGCCGCCGCGGGAGACGCCCTGGGCGTCGGGGGTCACGTGGTGGCTCCCGGCCACCGTAGGCGCGGGCCTGTGGACGGCGAGTTATGGGCTAGCTCGCCGTCCGGCCGTCTTATGACGACAGGCCGTGTCGACGGCGCGTTCGTGTTCCACGCGCGCCTCAAAGAGATGTCAGCAACCGAGTAGGGGTCCGCATGGGCCGATGCCTGCCAGAGCTGCGGGACTGTTCGAAAGAGACACCGTGGCCCTGGAACACAAAGGGCAAAGAAGGAACATGGATGGGTTTTAGTCAGTACAAGTCTGACACTCCCTTCCGCTCCGCCCAGAGTGGGGGGGGTCATTTGATGATTTCCCATCCAAAAAAAAAAAAAAAAAAAGTAATGTAAACGTTTTCTTTGTAATGTTACAATGAAATATAATTAAAATATGAGTAACATTTTTATATGATTCGCTATTTACCTACAAAAGGAAATGAAACCTTGTTGAGTGTTCAAGTTTATCTTCTCTAGACAAAAGTCCTTGAACGTTTCCACGAAAAAATAATGGAAACCGTATCAGACCCGATAAAATAATTGTGTCAATCAATTTCATTATTCGAAAAATAAAGTATAAAGTATTTTGTGTGTGCATGTGCTTGCTTGCCTGATACAGAAAATAGCATAGAATTCCTGCTCACAAAAGCATACGACATACGACGTGCAAGCTGTTAACTTTCTTCTTTTTTTTTTTGTTCCGTCCTGTTGAATTTATAGTTTACTGTTTATTATTTGTAATTTTGTATGATGCATGTCATGTCCCTGCGACAAATAAATATATTTCTTTCTTTCTTTCTTTTTTCTTCTTTCTTCTTTCTTTCATAACATTTTCATAAACGCACTCTAAGCCAGCGGCCACGACTTACACGATCAAGCGACACAGGTCTTATGACAGCGACTCCGTAGAAAACAAATGAAAGAAGCTGCTTACAGTGTACCACGACTCAGCGCGACTTCTTAGGGCAGTTTTAGAGAAGTATATTTTTAGCGCGTATAAGTTCCTTTTTGGAAGCACATGTAGACAGGTATGGGTGCGCCTTTTGCGACATGCTTAACTCGTACGAGCGTTGACGCACTTACAAGCGCGAGCTGCGGGAGACTCCTCCCAGCGCACTCACCCCGCGCAAGCACGCCGGAATAATGCGTGTCTGCCCTTTCGGTTTTTGAAGCGTCAAATGTGGCGCGCGTTAAAGCGCCTAAGCCTATATAAACGTATACGCTCAAAAAGTACGCTACTCTTACTACTATAACCCAATCCAATGCTTATTGCCCTTGACGTCAGTAACATGCAAAATAATGTGTACATTACCCTCAATATTCCTTCAGTGATTCATTTCACATATTATATCGCCGTCTTTGATCGCAGCTAATGGTTACGTCTCTCACAGAACCTAGTTATATATATTATTGCAGTCTATGTTTTTATAAACCACATACTAGCTGTGTTTAACATGACAACTGCAACCGGTTGTGAATGAAAGTGAATGAAATTTTTAATTTTTCAATCCTAATTGTTTGAAATAAAACAATTAAGATTGCCTTTCAAGATGTATTCGTAAAAATTAAGAATTAATGAAAAATAAACTAATCGTTTTCGACACGTCGAAGACTTAGATATTTTTTTATCTATCTAAGTATGTTATTGTATATCTATACATATCATCAAATAAAATCGCTTGTCATTTCCGTCAGTGTGACCGCTTATCTCTTCTAATCACTACTGCGATTAGAAGAAATAAGCGCGCAATGGATTCGGATGCGGTTTTCATCATCTAGCCCATACATTCTGAAAGGTTTATGACTTATAAATATAAGTAGTATATATTAATATATTGATTTGCTTATTTGTTAGTTAAATAATAAAATTAAATATAAGCACATACAGCGTGATGTTTTGACATGTTGCCACGTCAGTAGATTTTACTCGTATAAAGCATGATAAAAGACTGCAATTGAAAAGGAAATTTTACTTTTCAAGTGATGGATTAAGAAAATTGGCCTTGGAACTAAGAATACAGTCATAAGTCTGTAATACATAGCCGTGTTGCTGAATAGACGCTAAACTCAACGTAATTCGCAAACACGCTGAGATTTCAAACTGATAGTACCTACCTAGTTCTGATAACATAATCAGGGATAATAGAGCAAAATCTAATGAAAATTATTATTTAAGCACTGATAGTGTCATTAGATGTAATAATTAATCAGCCAAAGACACGACAAATACTCGTGTTCTAATAATAATATATAACTAATTGTCGTGGGACATATTACTCATGTTCACTCACGTGTTTTTGTTCAGGTCTTCCTTCTTACGTGAGCTTTAGTTTTAGTTGGGAAAAAGAATTACAAAGAATAAGCAAGTCATTTGTAGAACATGTCAATCTTTTGCGGTCAAAACACGCCTTTACGTTTAATTAGCGCTTGAAAAAATTTAATTAAGATCAAAAGTATTTATTCACATTTAGCCAAATGTGAATAAATACTTAACAATCATAGGACGGATTGCCCGGAATTGATGAAGATTGCGAACCACATAGCTAGTATTCTATTAATAAACGAAGTAATTATGTCCGCAGTGACTCTGTTAGCTGCTGTTAGTAGTATTGCTCACTGCAGGCCCCTAATGTAACAATTACCTACAACAGTCGCAGTAGCAGTCGCACCGATAGTTTCATTATTGCGATCACGGATCTTACACTCGAAACTCATCTGTATGTAAATCTTTCGCGTCCAATCTGCATAGTGATAGAGATGTCAGCACGACACAGATGTAGAATTAACGTGTTGTAAGACGAACGTGTTATTGTTGTAAAATAGTAGGATAATTTGATTCATGCCCAGAGTGTTACTTTTCTAAAAAAAAACTTAAGTTCTTTAGACGTTGGCTGGGAAAGGTCTAATTTTGACCACAGCACTTAGATAAGTGTAACTTAAGTTTTATTTACGTGCAGGATGCAGAGTCTTTACTCTGCATCTTGCGTGCAGCATAACAGCTAGAATCCAATCATGGCAAAATTTCTTCTCGAAGGTATGTGTTGGTGCAATTCGTCAATCCAATCTAGTGCAGCATTCCCGTGTGACCAGCGGAGCATCGATGTGACTGAAACAAATGAACATTGCGCCACAGAGGACACCCATCAGCCTGATATTGACAACATAGTGGATAGAGCATGGTTTATTGTTAGTGATAGTAAGATACTTCTTGTTTGATTTAATCTGACTTCATAATATAATTTGGACCGTTAGGAGGATCATGGTGAATTGATACGAGAGAATTTTAAAGTTTCCCTGAAGGGTCGTGGAATTGTCCTTATTTTACTTACTGAAAACATACTTTCGAGTTATATTCGTATGTCTGGCTAGGATTCAAAACACGGCAAATCCCAACCTACATAGATATGCAAATCGACCTCAAACATTCTGGTTTATCATAATCTTACTAAATCCAATTAATTCAATATTGTTGTAAATGCGTACATCAGCAATTGTGTCAAATAATCGGACATACTTATCAATTAGGCTGCTAGTACTGCAGCTTCGTGTGCTGTGGGTGTAACGCACATACGTTGGCGGGAGATAGTTTCAGCCTTAACTGAAAGATTTAGTAAGTAAGTGGTCATTTGAATATACGTTTTTAACTCAGCCTATCGCTGTCCATAGCTGGAACGTGAGAACGTGGGACTCTCACAAATTCTGTCCTCCGTCTTTTGCATCCAGTCCGACTCGTCGGTCCATCAAGCTGATAAGTGTATGCGTATGGTATAAAAAAATTGTTAATCTTTTTCTAGAAAAATATAAAATGAAGCCACCTGCTGGTAATAACGATAAAAATAAACTATTATTGGTCGCACTAAAGCTCTCCAAGCAAGCGTGAGAACACATCTTGCGTACCGACGTGAACCCAAGGGCAATCAGCTCTGTTACTAATTTACCGAACACCTCTCAAGTAACGCATGTCTTCTTGAGGCAAGGGAAGCAGTTTATAGTTTAATACATTTCCAAGAAATTCATACTGTTATTATATTTAATACGAATGTGTATCTGTTATGTTTTCACGCACTATAGCGACTGAACAGACTTGGATGTTCTGCTCATGGCGAGATCCGGTCAGATCAGATTTTGGTAAGGATATATGATACTTTTACTAACTTCCTGAGAGATGGTTTTCTACCTCTACGCAGGCGAAGCCGTGGGCAATAGGTAATTCTTTTATAATTAGCACAACATTGATTTTACCAAACCGTGTTGTGTTAGTCACAAAGGTGCATAATTTATCTAGCAGTTACAGACTATAGTATTTTCGGTGCGCATAAGCTCGTATCGGCTTACAGTAAATTTTTATGATTTAAAAAATCGAACGCGCGTACACGCGCTCATTTCGTGTGTTCGATCTAACCGGTAGGTTCTCTCAGTATCTCTCGCGGCTCGCGCTTATATGAGCTGCGCGTCTTTACTCGTATGAGTTGCGCGAGTGGTAAAAGGTGCGTGTACACGCGCCTAGACGCGCTTATTCTTACGCTGATGCGCTTAACTGTAGCATCAAAAATATTATATAATATGTTCAAAGATATTTAGTTGTAGTTATATCAAACGTTAATACTACAAGTTAACTCAGTAACCTCCTCGCACTAATGCAACTAACGATTCAACTTGGATTTCAAAATGTGGATAAGAAAGGTACGGAAATCTTTTTATGAATTTTCCACACCCACTGTTTACACCACACTTGAACAAAACCTACAATAGAAGAGTTAGATAAAATCCATCTCGCATAATAGGCGTGTAGTTTAAAGTAGTTTAAAGTTATGGTAGGTATTCATAAAGACAAGCCGTTTGCCTGAAGGAATTTCCTATCAGTAAAAATGACGATCTTCTATAAAAGTTTTATGTCCTATTTAACCTGTTTAAGAAAAGGGCTCTTTTTCAATTAAAGACCTCTACAAAACACAAAACACACAAAAAACACAAATTGTAATATTCTTAGACCCGATTTTGCGAGTTGTTTGGCTAATAATTTAATAGTTTTTATAGTACACACAGCCTATTTCATAAAAAAAAAACAAAGAAAAATATAATTGATGTATCATATAAAAAAACAAAGAAATCTACTATTAGACCTTTTGAGTTCTTAAGCTTGTTAGCGTAATGAGTAAGCAGATACGTGGGAGTACTTGAAAGTTAACGAACCTAATTGATAGTCGTTTTTATTTTTGTTTTGTAAGGCGGAGTTCGCACAAAATAATCTTGTTTTTGTGTTCTCTATTCGTATCTTTCATCAGTGTTTATCTGAATGTATGTCAATGGCAATTTTATTTCTATAAAAGCAGTGCACAACACAAAATATCTACATTTCGGACAGCTGATGCCCGTTTTCACAAAAAAATAGGCGACACCTATTTACCATGCCTAAATAAATTGCACTATTGGATTTTCAACTCTCGACGCTGAGCTTAGCTTGGAAGATCAAATAACGCGCTGTTATTTGGGTATTTCATTTTTATATCATCCTTAGTGGAAACGAGGACAATAAGTGTTGGTTTCAAAAACTAATCGCTAAAGACCAAAGTCGGTCAACATGTAAATATGCCAATGACATTTCAGTTATTTTTTTACGCTAATAACCAAGTTATTGTTGCGTTAGTTGCCTAATACTCGCATCTAGTGTCGAATTAAAACTCATAACATTTTACACTACTCGTAGGCAACATTTAAATGGTCAATTTAGGTGGCACCTAGTGTTTGTGAAAACGGAAACTACATAGTAAAAACTCTCTCTGAATGCACTAGGCAAAGTTCAATCCTTTCAGGGCCACTCTTGTCCTTTCTTCCAAGTAGTTCGTAGTCCTTTACCACTATTCAGTAGTCCTTACCAGTCATCCCAAGATCACCATCCGAGTGAACCATTTTCTTCTCCTTGAATTTAATCAACTTTGACCACTAAAAAAAAACTTAAACTAACTTTAACTTTATTTTTCTGAAATCTACTTTATTAATAAGAGCATTTAATAATCTCCTTTGAAATCTATCCAGTTCTACAGCATCTAAGACAGGAATCCCCTGAGTTTTGACGTGCTGTGGCTGCTTTGTAGGCCTTAACTTAAGTCTCAGCAAAGTGGTTTATTTCGATCTCTCTGCATATGTGCGCTTTGTCGCTAACATTTCAGTCTAGGGAGAAACTTGAGCGACCTGTGGATTCACGACTATTTCCGAACAAACGGTCCTTTGAAACTTCTGGTTGAGTCTAAGTGACATTAGTTGGGCTGTTCTTGCTTGCATGGTGAACGTGCATGATGCTGGGTATTATAATACAGTTTAGAGTGGAGAGATGATACCATTGTGTTAATATACTGAACGTACGCTTGTCTGGACTTCATTATTTGTAGCTTCGTCCTCTCCATGTAGGTTTAAGTATCTATTAATTACTATTCTTTGTGTGTACGTATTAATTAATCAAAGAAATTCTTAACTACCGCAGGTTTGTTCTGTCTCACACGCAGTAGAGTTATGCTGTCAAAATCAAGGTCAAAATGTCCCTTTCACTATGTATATATTTCTGTAAGAGGATAAAGTATATCCTAACTAATAACAAATTGTGTTAAAATAATCCGATGACTTTGTATCTAAAACTTTTGGACTTACATACAAAGTCTCTATCTAAAGTCTGGTATTTATTGCAATAATTATTTATCAGTGCATCTTATCTACTAACCTTTGAATTATTTGTTTCCGAACATGGATTTAATAACCTAGTATACTAAAGTGCACCTACTGTTTCATAGTATGTATTTTAAAACAAATTAAAGGTAAAGGTTTTATTTATCATTCATTACGGCACAAAAGGAATAGATTGGTCATGATTTATCGTGACCAATCTATTCCTTTATATATGTACTATCATATATATGTACTCGTGAATTATTTAGTAATGTTAGTTTTTACACGTAAGACTTATTTTCATGCTGTACTTCCAACAAAATGTATGCCCAACGATTTAGTTGAAGCTATGACGAGTATGACGTCATGGTTTCCGAACACTAAATGTCAGGTTCAATCTCTCGTTTAAACGAAAATCAAAATTAAAAGTCATTTATTCAAATTAGGCTGATATCAGCACTTTTTGAACGAACTATGTACTTATTTAATTAAAACTCCACTAACTTATACCTACTGAAATAACAGACTGTTAGTTTACAGTGAGCGAGCGTGGTCAACAGTCTACACTATAAAAACCTGCTTTATGTAAACCTCTTACGTCCTCAAATCTTATTTCCATTACGCTGTCGATTACGCGCTCAGTGCCCAGCGGCATATTTTCGCAGTAAACATAGCGCGTAATGGAAATCTTCTTGACGGCACATTCCCTCTCAATTAAAGAAAATGGATGGTCTCCGATATTGAGGGAAGTTTCCGTTTTATTGACACGAAATGGACTTCAGGGAACATTGGTAGGAAGGAAGTTTTACCGAACATATGTAATGTTCGTAGTATTTCTTGTGGTATCGTTATTTTGTAAATCTGGTTGTAAAACATTTAAGATTTGCAGTGGTTTGTATAGTAGTGATAAGTATAGGGGCCGTTTTATCTGTAACTAACTTTTGCCCACAAGTTCCGCTGGCGTGGAAGTCAACTGTCCTATATCAGGAAGGGGATCAGTACTTTATGAGATTACCTGTAGTTACAAACAAACAAATAGTACAAACACTTTATGGTATTAGATTATGCATATTTAAAGATATACATAATACATTATTAGTTATTAAAAAAACAAATTGTTCCATTGTGTCTAACGATATTTTTTTTTGGCTTCAGACTTTCTATATCTTGGTTATTTTCGTTGTTTATTTATGTTGGTTGTTTTCTTTTGATTATAATGTATAGATTATCTTGATTAAAACCATATTTCTTTTTTTTTAATTTTTATTATAAGTGTAGGCATTTATTTACCTATACAAAAGTATTCAGTTATACAAAAAAAACAATACCTATATTTAACGTCAAAATAAGCCAGGGCTGGCTATCTAATATCTCTTTTAAGGGGTTTTACTTTTTTAAGATAAATGCCGTTTAAGACAGAGTGCTGTTAAGCGACATTATTTTGTTTTTCCCCTTTTAGAATCTACCTACGTCATGCCACTATCTCTTAAATCCAACGGTAGCATATAAGTTATAAAACCAACAATAAATTCATAGTTTTATCTAGTAAGTAGAGGATTAGAGAATTGTCCTTCCGTTTTCTGCTTTTTTTGAGCATCATATTGTGTTATTTCCTCATTTCGTTGGTCGAACACTTTCAACCAAGACAGGCACGTTTCTAAGTGTAATTTATTTCATCACCACTGTTCTCAAAAAATGTGTAGTAAAACATCTTGAGTTAAGATGGGAACAAATCATACTGTTATAATCGCTATAAATAGACCACCGTCATTTAAAAAACTTGATAACTTTTTAATATCACTTAATGATCTACTTGATAAATTATCTAATTTTAGGAATATTATTATAACGGGTAATATCAACATAAACATATTAAATTCTGATGCTAACTCTTTAGCTTACCTCGACATTGCGTCTTTCTACGGTCTACTACCAGCAATCTATTCACCGACTAGAGGTAATAATTGCCTTGATCATGTTATAGTTTAGACGAAACAAAAGGCCTTACCTTCAATTTGAAAACTACGGTGTCTGATCATGAAGATATATTGATTTGTCTTAATAGCAAAAGTCCCGGAAAAGAAAAAAATACTAGCACGGTTAAGAAAATTAACTGGGAGGGAGCTGTGTTGGACTGCTCAGAGATAGATTTTGGTCAAATATATAATGAAGTTGATCCATGTTTAGCTACATCCATGTTTGGACATATTATGGCTGATTTGATACATAAACATACTGTGATCTTAAAGATTCCCCGAAATAAAACTCTCCTAAAGCCATGGGTCACTGCTGGCCTCCTACGGTGTATAATATAGGGACTTGATGCAATCAAAAACCAAAAAGGAACCAAATAATGTAATCTTTTGTACAACATAATAAGCGCTTTCTTCTGTAATAATTTACTGAAAAAACTGAAACGTCAGTATGAAAAAGATCAATTGCAAATATCTAAAGATAATTCTAAAAAGTTACGGAATTCTATAAAAACCATAACAAGTTATAATAAAAGTAAAGAAAATATATCTTCTCAAGACTGCCAACTCCTCCCCGCAGTTGTCTATCAACACTGCAAATGAATTGTTTGTTAATGTTGGTAGTGGACTAGTACAAATTATACTTCCTACCCCACCTTTTCAAAATGTTGAACATAAAGAAAGTTCACCCTGTAACTCTTTTGTTCTACTAAGTGTGGATTGTGAGGAAGTTAAAAAAACATTACTTAACCTAAAACACAATTGTCGAGCGGGTTCGGACAACGTTTCGTCTAGGTTTCTGCAAAAAGTTGTAGGCGTTGTTGCTGCTGTGCTTACTGATCTCATATATCGCTGTCTGGGGGCTGGTGTTTTCCCCAATGCACTTAAAAATTAAACTTCTTCCTATACACAAGGCAGGGGATACCGACTGTGTCAATAACTACAGACCTATCTCAAACCTCACATCATTATCAAAAGTATATGAACGTGTTATAAATGGTAGACTTATAGATTATCTAGAATCGAATGAACTACTTTCCTCATCACAATTTGGTGTCAGAGCAGGCATCTACTGATCAGGCTGTTCATAATTTCACCATCTTTTTAGTTAGGAAAATGGATGCAAATAAGAAATATATTACAACCTTCCGTGACCTTGCTAAGGCGTTTGACACAGTCTGTATCTCCAAACCTGCTAAACAAGCCACAGTGGCAGACGTGACTTCGATGAAGTAAAAAAAACGAAACTGTAATAGTTGAAAAGTTTTAGGTGAAATGAAATTCGTTCAAATATTTTTCGAACTTATGATAGGTAACCCTGTGTGACCTGTGTCTCAAAAGTGGAATCGTTTCTAGTACGTTGGTGTTAATGTAACATTGATTACATTAACACCAACGTACTATATGCACAGCTGTTCCAGAATCAAATTAGAAATTGACCATTGTTACTACATTCTAAAAATAAACTCTTCATAAGAGGCGGAATGAGGCACGCAGCGAACTCATTGTAAATTCCGCCTGCGTACCCACTAGGTAGCAAGCCTCGGGAAAGTCAAAAAAGTTTGAGAGCCAATAAGCATCCCCGAGACAAGTTCTAGTCGTCCTTATTATGGAAATGAAGCTATTATAATAATCTGGATATTAGCATTATAAAGTAATCGCGCCAAGGAGGTTTCCTTACAAGAAAGTTTGAAAAAGAAGGCCATCTCAAGGGCACATAAGTGAAGTGTGTCGACATAATATATTTCACCACGTAAGAACTACCACACGAACTACTCCAACTTAAACTAATTCTTACATCGCGATATTGGAATAAATTACTTCGACGCTATTAAGATACAAATTATATAAAAAATCCGACCACAACCGTCAAACAGTTGCCTACCAGACACAACACCCATCTGATCGGAGCTTCCTCAAATTTCTCACCCTGTTCCTCGCACCTAGAAAGCTTGTAAAATACCGTAAGGAAATGTGCGGTTCATCACCATCGTTCAGCCTCCACAAATCAATTAGTTTGCCCACCACTATTAAATCAGTAAAACCCTAAAGGATAGGAAACTAAGAATTCCTTCACTAGAATTTCCTACCTAATATATTGGAGTTAAGCCTATAACCTAACCTAACCTTTATTCGATTTTCGTATCACCTAAGATTGCACATTTGTCTTGAAAGCTAGGCCATTAAACATGGTTCATTAAACAGATAAAACTTTAAGAAGAACATCTATTGGGATTCAAGCATTTACGAAATGCCCGACGTATTTGGGGTATAACCGATGACATCTTGGGATAGAAGTGTTCTTGAGTGGAGATCAGAGATTGGCTAAGTGGAGCACGCACGAGCAGTGTAGCTGGTTGCAACTGGATCAGAGCAGTTAAGAATCGAGTAAAATGGTGTGCCATAGGAGAGGCTCATGTCCAGCAGTGAGCAGCAATAGGTAGATAATGATGATGACGAACGAACATTCTGTAACATTTAAGGACTTTGCACGCTACACCTGCCGCACACTTGGCAGCAGAATCTCTGACCAAGAAAAAGGGTGTTTGCACCGTTTTGTTCAAAACAACGCCTGTCGTGTGACATTACAACGATAATCATTAGAACGCACAAACTTACGTCCTCGTGAATAATGTTGGTGCGCGAGGTCCCTTACTCTGTTGATAAAAATTACAAAAAACGCTATAAATATTGTTCGATCACCATTTCACCAACTATCAAGTATGACGTGAATAACGTAAACCTTCCGAACTATTTTTCTCTCGGTTTGCTCGGGGTTTGCTCTCTCCCATGCCAATAAGTAATTAAGTTACACTCGGATTCAGAGAAGAATGTTCGAAATCGTTTTTTTTTTTATGAAGAAATTGATGCGTTTATTGTATCTGTGAATTTCAATGGTACATTGGGTTTATCGTGAATTGAAATACTTAGTAGTACATTTTGATACAAAAATGATAAAACTCGAAAATAAAATTCATCTCTCTGACAGATTTAATTTTAAGTTCGAACGATCTACAGTTATGTATGTATAAGCTGGACACTGAATAAAATTCTAACAGTTACTCAACAAACACCAAATGTAGTTAGTCTAATAAAGAATACTGTCATAAAATAAAACTAGTCTAGTCTACTAAAGGAGACAAAGCTTTTCAATTGGTTTCCTTTTAGATACCTGTAGACTGGAACCATTTGTTCCTTTGAGAAATCAAAACTCAACGCCAATGTAAACGGAAGAAAGGGAGTAAAATAAAGTAAAAAGTCACTTTATCTTTCAATTTGAAAGGCTTTGTCTTTTAATAGAAAACTCAATCAATTAACATGGAACATCGCCCAAAAGTTTCACTAGATATTTTGTTGAAGAGAAATCATTCAACAAATTGGTCTTCTTTTGTTTTTAGTAACAACTTGGCTTCGTTATAAAATTTTCGGCTACCAAGGTCTTGGCAAAAAAGTATTTTTCTCTTTTTGTTTTATAGGTCTTAAGATTGACGTGTATTAGAGCAAAGTGAGCAAATTAAGGCGGACCGTTGACTTGATGACAGCTGCGGGAATCCGTTGTATGCGTGAAGCACAGGACTGGGTCGATGTGGTGGCACTTGGGGCGGTTTATGTCCAGTAATGGACGTCTTTCGGCTGATATGAAGATGAAAATTAACTGCAAAAATATAAAATTTAATATGCTATCGTCAAATCATGGTCCAAAGTATCTTTCAAAGTAGTGCATGAGTCTGAAATTGATTTTTTGAAATTGGATATGAATTCAGGTTACCATACTAGTTTGTGGGTTGCTTGTTTGCCAGTAGTTGGAACGTCATAGGCAGATTATGCTGTATACGAAAATTTTGAAGGCCACACGTTAAGATGACACTGCAAATAGGGAGGCAAAGTTCAACATTAATAGATGCTTAACAGTTGATAATAATATAATAATTAGTTGTAATGACGTAGATGATAAAGGGATTACAATTAAATACGTAGATCGTGTTTCAGAATCTAACATGGAAACACAAAAATGTTATAAGATTGCTTTTGATCATGGTGACGTCAAATGACGTAATATGTAAGGGAAATATCGAGAATTATAAAACAGTTCCGGGGCTGACTGATCTAACGCAATTTATTTTGCAAGATCATTTTTACAGAATAAATTGTTATTATCTTTTATCGGAAAACATAGACTCCAGCAGAAAGTTCATAACTCATAAGCTGTGTACGCACAATGTTATTCCCAAAGTAGCAGATTTAGAGGGGGTTTGAAGTTTGAACGTTAGCAAAGTGGCAGTAAACAGATACCACACAAAAATTTAATAGGTTCTTCTGTACAGGTTTCAAAATAACAAACCAGCCGCAACAAAGCAAGCGGGGATCGATGAAATTCATAAGAGCAAACCTAATGACACAACATTGTTACATCGTTTGATAGAAAATGTTGATGTAGTATTTACATTTTATATTTTTGTTACATTGCATTTCATAATCATCTTCCTGCTCTTGTCCCATGTTAGTTGGGGTCGGAGCAACACTTTTTTCATGCGGTATTTGTGATTTTGTGTATCGAACTTCAAACACAGTTATCATGCCATGCGATTGCCATGCGATTGGCATGTGATTTTCATGCGAATGTCATTAACGTTAGGAAGAACCTATTCAATTATTTCAAGATTATTGTTCACAATGTCTATCGGTCTGTGACGTAAATTAGCAGGTGTGACGACCTCTACTTAAACTTTATGACCAGTTTGATCATACTGTAATCTGAAATCCGTCTGCCGATGGTGATTAGGTTTAATCCTTTTAAGATTGTTATTTTGTAAACCGCACGTGAACATTTGGCATCATACCTTTAATTTCTTTATATCTGACGGTTTTAGTCATCATCTACTTGTCTTTTCCCAATTATGCAGAGGCCGGCTTCCGGATACAGCTGAACACCAGAATTTTTTAACTGACCTCCTCAACCCAGGTACTGGGTAATATCTTATTACTAATACGATATCCCTTGGTAAGGAGGTTGTCAGACTTTCGGGCCACTCAATACCTGTAACGAATAGCAAAGACCTACTACCAAATGACGAATATGAATGCGAGGTATTATATGATTATTCATATTGACTTCTAAAAATAAAAGCAACCTATCTTTTTTATTGTCTTGCGTATTTATATTTCTGTTTATTATAATCACAACATTACCTACATGAAGCATGCTAACAACCTTTGTAACTTGAGTCATTTTCATATCCGGTTATTGTAATTTTATTGTTCAGTGACTATTTCACTGTCCTTGTTTTATAATCCTTTATCTCGAGATAAAGACTTATTCGGAACTACTTTTATTTTATTTCTTCTGTTTTTAACATTCCTTTGGTTCTTTTTATCCAATGTCCAGTAATGATGGTACAATCAGTTTATGATGCATACTGCTGGTTAGTACTGAGGCCTGTGGATGTATTGTGAAAGGCGTCTGTGAGCCTCGACCTGGACCAGCTCATCTTACTGTGGGCATCAAGCTGACCCAGGCTGACAATAAGCACACTCATCATCATTCATCATTCTCCGACCTTCATCGTAGTTTAATTGGGACCGGTGCAGCATGTCTTCTTCTTCCATACTTCTCAATTAGCCGTTTTCTCAGAAGTAACCCACTTTCTAATCCATATATCGCTTAAGTCATATTTGGATATTCTATTATTCTACTGCCACATTAGACATGCATACTCAAATTAAACATTCCTTACCACATTTTCCTCATTCCTACGAATTACATAAAATGACAACCGATTATAACACAACTTTTCAATAAATTACCGGCGCCATTTTCACACTTCCTTTTAGATGCATTATGTAGTAATTTCATATATTATTTAATCCATTCGCGTTACACCGGACATTCCTAGTCCTTAGCATTAATGTTGTAGTGAGAACGTATACAAAATTAGTCCTCTACCTGACCAGCTATACAGGATATCTAGCTCTACCTCTTTCCAACTGAAATAAGATTAAAACAATACTGCTTTAAGACGTAGGCCACCTGTTTTCATTACAACCAAAATTAATGCCGTACACAGCCATTACACCGGCACATTCATTTTTATTAAGTGTGGTTAAATGTAAGTGAAAAATGGCATTACTAAATAATTGAACAGCAGCTAAGCAGATAAACTTTCTCGAACAGTTCTTGGCAGTGCCTGTCTAACAAATAAAATAGGTCAAACATCCTGAATAGTTTACATTTTGTTGATAACTTTTGTTTCGAAATTATTTTTGAAAGGTTCAATTCACTTTATTTATGAAAAATTGATTTCGGTTTTATATCGTTGAAAGCTTTATGTCATGTCAATCTGTTATGTAATAAATACAAAGCCTATTCAATTATATTCCAACAATAGTAACCAGAGAGCTTGTTTGCAAATAAATTATATTATTACGTTAGGGACTCATTTATCAACAATACACTATAATAAAATGTTTGCTAACTATTTGGTCCGATCGATCGGCATCACGTGTAGATATTGTGTTTTGTTTTACAATACAATTTGAACAATATTTTGACATTACAATACTATAGTTATATATAGCGTACTATAGTTAAAGGTTTAATTATGGGATTTAACTGATAAAAGGTTTAATACACAGATGTGGTTAATGTTATTATAACCATGGTCCTGAACTAGTACTTCCCACTAAAAAATATCTTTAACAATTTCGACTACTTTTTGGCGACCTTACAAGGACAATTACAGGACCCGTCGAACTGGCAGCTATTCACACAATAGACAGCATTGCAACAGACATTCTATTCATAGCGCTCATGGCTCTGAAGCACAATGCGATACAATTACAGAGGTTACTACGTCACTTGTCTTCTGTTGACGTCATTAACCTGAATTGTGGGTGACGGCACACTGGGCCCGTTAGTTTAGTGTTTCATAAGTTATTGTTGTCAGTAGATGTCTATTATGTTAGGATACAATGATTTGGATAGAGAGAAAATAAAGGTACAATTCCTTAGGCTACCTTTCCGCCTTATTATCGTTTGAAGTAGCTTGTGGAACTGATCCTTTAAATGGCTTTTAGATATCTATGAAAGTAGGATACTGCTGCACCGACGACAAATAAATTTTGATGAAAGCAGGTGGATGTCACAGAAGTGCAGTTACAATAATAATGTTATGTAGGCACGGGGAGGTTACTATAACATCTTAACGCAGGAGTAATTCCAGTATGTGAAAGAGACAGAGCTATCCAGGTCGTCTAGCGCCATCTCTTACCCAAACTGGAATTACTCCTGCTTTAAGACGTCATGGTAGGCCACCAGAAGGAGCAAACAGAGCAGTGTTGGATGCCCTCCTTTTAGATGAACCTACGACTTTAAAAAATGGTACCTGGGACAGACAAAACGCGGAAGGCGGAGTGTGAATGGTGTTGTGGCACAGCGTGAGAGAGGCGTATGCCCATCAGTGGTCTGCAATAGGCTGAGTTGATTGATTGATTAACAACCAACAATGCTCCACTATAATCGCACTACTGAACAGCGAAACAAAACCAGTGAATAGTACACTGTATATTTAATGCTATGATGTCTTGTGAACGAGGTTTCAGTTATCTCTACGATCACGTGTGTGTTCGCCATTAGATAGCTCCAGCCATAAACCAGAGAACGTTTACGATCCGACACATATCAGGAACATGTCTCCTAGTCTAACAAACTGCACAAAATGTGCAATTTGAACTATGAATTCTAATATGAATTATCGAACTATTTTCCAGACCGTCGGCGCCATTATGGATGCATTAAGACAAAGTGGTTAGCATTCCAACTCCGAACACCTCATATTTACGAGTGCTAAGTCAAAATTATTAAGCCCAGAATCATTCTCAACCTTAACCAAAGTCGAGCATCCCAGTCATTTCGTACTCAAATTTAAACAATAATTTCTTAAATCGTTCCTCCCAAATTGTTTTAAGTAGTTTTAATTTGTGTATTTGCTCAATGTTGTTTTATTATTTGATTTGAATCAGAGGGTTTGTTTTGTTTCAAAGGAAAAGATTTTAATGTTTGTTAAAGCTTTGATGTAGCAATGTTCTGCTGTTTCAATATCTTTACGGTGTTTCCTTGTTGCCTGAAATTAATTAAATTGTTCAAAGCAGTGAAGGCTTCAAATTATATTGATGTCGCATTTAATATTGAAAATAAAACGGAATTGTTGGAACGTATTTTTAGAAGCCTGTTTTTGTCTTTTTATATCACAGTGGCTTTTTGCTTTCTAAAGTCGTTTGTAGGTCAGAGATCCTGCATCAGGCCAGATATTTAATTTATTCAGATAAATTTGCACCATGTCTTAATGTTTGTGCTTTACATGTGATTGTTACGTCTTACAACGCCACGTGCGTTTTATCTGTGTTTATTTACTTTCTAGCTGTTCTCTGAAATATGCTCGTTTATTCTAAATACATACTGAACGTGTTGTCTTTTCATAAAAATAAAAGTATGATACAGACACGTACGTTTATTAATGTTGTAAAAAAGGGCTCATAAGTATACGTTTATGTATGTTCTTCTGAAACCAAGTTTCTTTTTATATTTTCTGGTTATATTTTACGAATTTCCACGCGTTTGCACACGCTTACAGTCAATTTGAGGCTGTCACCACGTCACTATACCTACACTGTTTATTTTGTGGTGAACTTCCCCTTCGGAGCCATTAAGGGTAGTACTGTTTTGTTATGTTATTATTGGAGTGGGGCTTTCTTGTCTATTTTTTTGTCATCAGTACATACAAGACATCATACTCACACATGAACGTTTTCTTTTTAGCGTGTCGAAGGCAATCTAAGTTGAGTCGGCCAAAAACTGTACGTACGTGTAACTACAAGGTTGGTCTCTCAGAAGTGTGCACCAGACCTGTAATGAGCAAAAAACAGGCAGGTGAGGATAAGAAGAAGTAAATGCTGCCTACGTTTTAAATTGTACTTTTTTCTGCAAATATTTACAGCTAATACAAACTACAGTTCTACTTCAGTTTATCCGTGATCATGGTGCTTGCAACAGCGCCGAAATATCGGGAACTCAAAGAAAACAATAAACATGGTAAATATCCCGTCTTCTAGTTGTAATAATTTTACAGCTAATGTCTTGTCATACAAATTCTTAATCGAAAAATCATCGTTAAAGTACCTATAACAAGTAAGAACGTTGTGTAAGCGACCAAAGTCCAATAGATATTACAAAAAATTGTATGTAATTAATCAGTGAGTGATATAAAAATGTTGTACATTACAGGAAATACAACACATAAGCGATACGAACGTCATTTATTGCTTGAAACTCGATGACAAAGAAACTTAGGAATGTTCCCCGATATATTCAATGTAATCTGTATGAAATTTGGAATTTGATAAGTGAAGGAAAATTGAACTAACTAATTATAAAATTTACCTACTTGTTTTGAAACTACCGAAAACCAATTCGTATTACATTTTTATCAGCTGTGAGTATCGAACTAGATACCTATTGAAGTTATATAATTTTTAAACTGATTGTATTTTTATATAAGGAAGTAAACGTGAAAATGTTATTAGTGTAGCCATTGGTGGCCTTTATTTTTAGGTATTTAACATCTGTTTAGCTCTGACTCTGACTCCACAATTACATGATACCTCCTGCCAGAAAAATAATAGATTCTGCAGAGAGATTACATAAGAAAGTGTTCATGCAGTTTCTTGCCCATTCTCTTGTCCATAGAGATCTATACTTTGGAATGAGCAACTAAAGTGTTTTCAAAAGTTATTATGCCTTGTGACTGGGACTGTAAGGCTTCGCTTTTTTTTTGTTTATTTGACATTCAAAAGTGCCTGTAATGGTCTAATTGAAATAAATGTTTTAAGTTTGAGCTTATATCAAAACCCATATTATGATTGCTGTTACCGTCAAAAAATAACCTATTTAAAAACAACATTGTTTTTTTTTCTTTTACTCGATACTTTTATGAAAGAAAAAAATAATGTTCATTTCATTTTCAAAAACAAATTGTGACTTGTACAGACACAAAAAACATGTATAATGATTTCTAAGTATAGTAGCAGCATGAATGAGATTCATAACCTTATAAGCCGAATGGAACAGAAACATTCCTATACTTACACTCGTGAAACACACTATCAATGTGCCGAAATTGTACTAATATAATATGTTATTAGCGAAAACAAAGCCATAGCCATTCATGAAAGTTTACAAAATGATACACGAAGCTATATTAAGGTACTATTAGTCATAGTTATCTGTTTTGTCATACAATAAACAAAATATTATCCTCTTCCATCAATATGAGTCCAAAATTAAAATTTTACTATTTCAGAAACAACAAGAATATGACTAATAAAGATAATTATTTGATAAATAATAATGGTTACCTAAAATGAAGTTATGTATTCTTTTATTGTAAGAATAATCAACAAATCCATTAACTTGATAATTTATACCTGAGCTGATAAATTGTAGAATTATTTTAATTTTTTGAAAAAAAACAGCATAATTGCATACTGCGTAGATAATAAGATCATAATAATTTGATTTTTATTAACAAAATTTCAAAATAAATTAATTTAAAAACTTGCTTTTGTCATGGGGCCCGAGTGCTCGTCTCCTTTTTAAGGAAATATCTCTCCAACTGGTCGACAATTCGCGTAACCAGAGGGCTGGCTCTTTCTTTGTCTAAAGAATTAGCATTGCCATTCAACGTGGCACTGCTGCCAGTCTTCTGGGCACGTTTCCGGATGACAGCGATGCGGAGGAGTAATTTGACGCCTAAGTACTTCTATTGTCGTCGTTGTATATACATTTTTAGGTACTTACTTTTAGTCTTCTTTTTAGCATTATTTTAGTTCTATTTTTGTAGTCTGTGTATAATGTACATAGTAGATAAATATATTCTGATTGCTGAACATTGACATGTATTAATAGAATTATTGTAATAATAAAGATATTGTGTCAAATTGACAGCACGAATTTTTACGATACTGAATTTTAATTTAATGTTTTTATCGATTTAACCCATATTTAAACAATAATATATTAATTACATCAATAACAATGATAAGAAAAAAAAAAACAGAAAACCTATTTTACAAAACCGGACCCTAAATTTTTGGAATATACTTTAAAATATACATGAATGCTGACAAGAAGCCGGGCAAAACATCAGGCACACCCACCATCTCCGGACTCGTCGCTCAGCTCCGCCTCGCAGCCGCCGGGACGCGCCTCAATCGTGAGTGCTGTGTCTCCGATCGCTGCAGTTGCGTCGAGCTCGAGTGACGAGTTTTTCTCCCCGCCGTCGACCCCATCACCACCACGACGACGAGGAAGAGGACGGCCACCAGCGGGCTTGGGACCTCGAGGCCAACAGGCCCCGAACAGGGTCCCCGCTGCCGGTGGAAATGTGTCGCGCATGCGATGGACTCAGTCCATTAATGAGAACGTCATGCGCGCATATTATGGGGCTACTGAGGGGGGAAGCAACTTGACTGCGTACCGTGGTCGGATGCTCTCTCTGTTTCAGGTGCTTGAGCCAGGTGTCAGCGTGTCGGCGCAACGGCTGTCGGATCAAGTGCGGGTCATACAGCGTAACCACATGTTGGATGACACCGTACTTGAGCGACTACGCTTCGATTCACGGAGTAACCTAGTTATACCTGCTTCGCCAATGATTGCGGTACAGCTACAAAATGTATCCAGTGCTCCACCGCGATCCGAACACGATGGTGAAGAAGATGATGACGAAGTTATATCCGTGAGTACCCAGTGCAACGCACAATTGAGGAGCGCTTTGGAGGGTGCATTCCGGGAGTACCGATCCACACCGCCTGAACTTAGGCCACGTCTACCTCGTTTACCTATGCACAAGAAAAACAAGGCGCTGGTGTGTGCTTTAGATTCGCAGCTGTCAAACTGCTTTGACAGCAGCAAAGACCTCACCGATACCCACTCAATATTGTACTGTGGAGCTGTAGCGTCATGTCGTGTAGCTCACGTCAAATTTCCCAACAACGACAGAGCTACACGACCAAAATTTGCTGTTCCAGCTTGGCAATGCAGAATTGAGCGGCGTATCGGTGAGGCTAGAGCACTCATCGGCAAGTTAATCTGCTTCAGGGAGGGCAATACTCGAAATAGAGTGATGCGCTTTGTGAAGCGGGCGTTCTCGGGAACTGATGTTAGTTTTCGAGACTACTTAGCCCGCGTCACAGAGCGTATCGACTTCCTGAAGCAGAAGATCTGTGCATGGGCAAGCCGTATTCGTCGGTACAAGCGGCGAGTGGAGCGTTACACTCAGAATCGCACATTCCGAAGTGATGAAAGGTGGGTATATAGGGCTTGGGAACGACCGGACCAAGGTGTGACTGATACGCGTCTACCAGATGATGACGCCATGTGTTCGTTCTGGCGCAACATCTGGTCGGTGCCTGTCAGTCACACTGAGGGTGATTGGACCCGGGAGGTTGAACGAGCGTGTGATTCGATACCTGAAATGGGGGCAATTATCATCAGCCCCCAAGATGTAGCTCGTGCAGTCCGTCCGTTGCCTAACTGGAAATCTCCAGGGCCGGATGGACTGCACAACTTCTGGATTAAATGGTTCCAGAGATCACATGTTCGCTTAGCATCCCAGTTTCAGTCAGCCTTAGAGTCAGGGTCGCTGCCCCAGTTCTTGACGACAGGAAATACCCACCTGCTCCATAAATCAGGTAGTACTGCGGAACCCAAAAATTATAGACCAATCACTTGTTTACCAACGGTCTATAAAGTTCTTACATCCATTTTGAGAGCTAAAATCAATCATCATATTGATAGTAATTCTATCATGTCTGCCTCTCAGAATGGATGTAGGAATGGGTCCCGCGGTACTAAGGAGCTGCTCCTTATTGATATGGCCATTAGCCAACAGGTTCGCCGCTCGCGAAGGGATCTGTCTACATGTTGGATAGATTACAAGAAGGCCTATGATTCTGTGCCGCATACATGGCTCATGAAGGTGCTGGAGTTGTATAAAGTTGATGCAACTCTGCGTACCTTCCTGATGTCATGTATGGGGCACTGGAGAACGGTCCTTCACTATCCAGGATGTCGACAGATCCAGGGGAACAGCGAACCGATAAAGATTGAGCGCGGTATATTCCAGGGTGATAGTCTGAGTCCATTGTGGTTTTGTTTAGCCTTGAACCCTCTCAGCACACTGTTGGAGGGTTCAGGTCTAGGCTATCGGTTGAGGAGAGGTGGTCAGGTCATATCTCACCTTCTTTACATGGATGATCTGAAACTCTTTGCCCCCAACAACTTGCAACTGATGAAGCTACTAAAGGTAACGGAAACTTTCAGTAGCGCCATCAGGATGGAATTTGGTGTGGACAAATGTGCAGTCATGCATGTGAAGCGAGGGGAGATTATGGAATCCGTGGGAACTCAACTCTCGGATTCCATACACCTTAGATCCCTCTCCTCAACAGAAACCTACAAGTATTTGGGTATGTCGGAAGCATTAGGTATCAATACTGCCGACATGAAACAATCATTGAGGGACCGCTTCTTTGGCCGCCTGAATAAAGTACTAAGCAGTCTTTTGTCAGGTGGAAACAAGGTGCGCGCCTTCAATGGTTGGGTCATGCCGGTTTTGATGTATTCTTTCGGCATACTCAAATGGACTCAGACGGAACTTGATGCCCTGGATAGGAGGGTCCGCGCACTGCTGACCGCAAATCGAATGCATCACCCGCGGTCGTCGGTGATGAGACTGTATATCCCGCGGAAGTGCGGGGGTCGTGGCTTCTTAAATGCTAAGACCCTGCACAACCGTGAGATATGCAGCCTCAGGGAATACTTCCTAGAAGTCGACGAGGGGATGCACCGAGATGTGGTCTCAGTGGACAAGGGCCTCACCCCGCTCTCTCTGGCTAACGAGAACTGGCGCAAACCTAGAGTATTAGACACTAATGATCGCAAGGAGGTATGGCAGGGCAAGGAGCTTCACGGACGCTTTTACCGGGCCCTACATGGACCCGATGTAGACTTCTTAGCGTCCGTATCTTGGCTGCGTTTCGGTGACCTATTCGGCGAAACCGAGGGTTTTGTCTGTGCAATAATGGACGAAGTTATGATGACGAATAACTACCGGAAATACATTGTGAAGGATGGCACGGTTGACATATGTCGGGCATGCCACCGTCCGGGAGAATCGATCCGACACATTATTTCTGGGTGTTCTCGTCTGGCTAACGGAGAGTACTTGCATAGACACAACCTCGTTGCCAGGATTATCCACCAGCAACTTGCTTTGAAGTACAACCTTGTGGAATCAGAAGTACCATACTATAAGTATGCGCCCGACTCAGTTCTCGATAATGGTAATATCACGTTGTATTGGGATCGATCTATCATCACTGACAGGACTATTGTTGCCAATAAACCTGACATTGTGGTGATAGATCGATTGGAGCGTCGCGCAATGATTGTTGATATAACGGTTCCGCATGACGAGAACCTCGTGAAAGCAGAGAAAGATAAACAATTCAAATATCTAGATCTGGCTCGCGAGGTTGTCGACATGTGGGACGTGAGTACAGCAGTCATTGTGCCGATAGTCGTGTCGGCCAATGGCTTAATAGCCAATAGCCTCGACAAACACCTGAGGAGGCTCTCGCTTGGCAGCTGGATCAAGGGCTTGATTCAGAAAGCAGTACTTCTGGACACGGCGCGTATTGTTAGGAGGTTCCTCTCTCAAGAGCCCTGACCACCGGTATTTCGGACCCTGTTCCCGATACCAGTGGGCTACTATTTTTTATATTTTTAAATGTTTTTTTATATTACTTTGTATAGAAAAATTTAAAAATGTAAATTATATGTATAGAAATGAATAAAGGAAATAATAAGATATTGATACTGTTGTTTAACAACAACATTTGGCCAGAATTTGGTCACTCGCCTAGTCCATTTCATTTTAATAAATCTTGTAAGAGCGACATACCTAGATTGCAAGCACGATAGCATTGTGTTTTCCCAAATGGTTTGTCTCAGGAGCGTCCTGGAATGGACAACAAGTCCACGATTTGTGCCCCCTATAACGGGATTTACATAATTGGTGGAATGGCGTTTCAGATACTCTACGATTTTCAAATCTCTTCCTACTAAACAACTCTTAATATTTTGTACTAGCTCCCTCAGCTTCAGTTCACGCTTGCGCCAAATACCGGCCATACCATTCCTTTGTCGTAAAGAATTTGTTTGTAAACGCTACCTTCACGGCTCATCAGCTTTAATAACAACGTGAGAATTTCCTTTATCTTTCATGTCGGTAACGTTAAGTGCCATTTTGTTTCTTTTCACACGCTCATGTGAGCTTAACTTTGTAAAAAGTCAAACATGTGCTATACAAAATAGAATGCAAAACTGTCTAATACAATTTTTCTATTTGAAACGTTAAAATACCATACTTAAGTTATCTTCCACAACATTCAAAGTAAAACGCTAACTGTTAACTTGTTTAATCATCATCTGCCTAGCCTTTTCCCAACTAGGTATGTTAGGTCAGCTTCCAGTCTAACCGGATGCAGCTGAATAATAGTATTTTACATGGAGCGACTGCGTAACTGACTTCCACCACCCAATTACCTAAAGTATTGGGTAATACGATACCCCTTCTTAGGCCTGGTTGTCCGACTTTCGGGCCCTTGACTACTTTGTAATGACTGTCAAGGATCTACAAAATATAATGGCAGGGTGGATGGTCACAGTTCTACGGACTGACCTTGGCAAGCGCTGCCTAACCTTAAAGATTACTTCGTGCGGCCGTTATTATCAAGGCACGAGTTCTTCTGTCAACACTGTTACTTAAGATTTAATGACAAAAGATCACTGACAGTTATTAATATTCAAAAAATCTTTTTTAGTCGGCAGCATTTCATATTTGCAACGACCACATGAAAAGTGGAACTATAAAATTCATGATATATTTTTGGTATTTTATTACGTGGAAAGCTTTACTGAAGCGTTTCTTAATACGTGTGATTGTAAGTTCACGGGAGTTTGACCTAACGAATTGTTTTTCAATTCTATTGGCTCGTTTTTCGTCCAGAAAATGGACAAATGGACAAACAGTGTAGAATGCCAGAAATGTGGAAAGGGACCGTTTCCTGAGACAAATATCGCCTTTGAATGTCCGGGGTTCGGAACTTCGGACAAGGAATACTAATCCCGTGGAGTGATTTAGTGTGGTACGGATGTGAATGTGTGTTGTTTAAAAGACGGATTCTTGTTTTGTTTTGCGAAGATATTGTGCAGAATCAATATTGTTTCTTGCTCGTCTGAGTTGCGTATTTAGTAAAGAGCGAAGGTGTGCCTTGGCTCAGTTTAAGAAAAGTGTTTAAAAATGTTTCCATTCCCGTCTTTTTGGAAAGTAAAAGAAAACGCAGTAGGAAACCCCACAGAGCACGGAGAAATCTCAGCAAAAGGCGTCATTGTCAACTATTTCCACCCTCAACAACATGCAGTCTTCACTGTTTACACGCACAAGGACACAATTATATATATCATCTAGCTTTTTGTATGTTGGGTTCGGCTACCATTCTAACAGGGTGCGACACAAATGACGTACCTAAAGAAACTGACAGCTTCGAAGGCGGTCTGTCACAGAAGTTATGCGCTCGTTGAACTTTCCACACCATGAATTTTATTAGTTCTGCTGCCTCTAGACGCAGTGACGGCACAGTGATTTCATCCTCTGAGGTAAAATAATCATCACGACGTAGTATTTGAGGCCTTTGCCCTGCTATTTATCAATTAAAATAATAATAACAGCATGTTAATGTCCCACTGCTGGGCAAAGGCCTCTTCTCAGCAGAGAAGGCACGAGCATTGATCACCACACGTGCTCAAGATGGGTTGGCGATTTCAGGCTTATATTAAATAAGTAGTCCAGGTTTCCTCACGATATTCTCTTCACCGATGTCTGTGATGTCCAAGGTAAACTTAGAAATATTATATGAATTGAAAAAGTCATATTAGTACTTGCCCAGATTTGAACCCACAACTTCATGAATCAGAGGCGAGACCTCTGTGCCATCACCACATTTAATAAATTGCAGGTTAATAATTAACAAGGATGTTGTTCTTTATATCTTAAGCTTATAATTATTTTAAAAATGATTGCCAATACTTAGGTGCTTTTATTTTTGTACCTACAGATAAAAAGTGGAACGCGGAAACCGAACAAAGTCCAACGCATTGCATTTTATCATTATCTTTGATTCTAGATCTGAAGATATTTTTTATTGCTAAGAGAACCAGTTGGTATTTTTTAAGCTATGCAAATCGTGCGCAGGAAGCGGGATAAAAATTTGATCGTTGACTGACTTGCATGGAGGTGTTCAAACTGGCGTGAAAATGCGCGTGTCATCCAAAGCACTACAACAAAGAATACGCGCAGACAATTTCGTTCTGAGTATTACGCAGGTTTTGCTTCAGTATGACTTTATTTATATTTGCCTCCCTATTGAATTTCTATATCGCTGATTACCCAGCCAGTTATTACCAATGATTCATAACTTGGCTATGTAGATTAGGTACCACATGGCATGTAATTCATGTATATAATTATATATAGTCAAAATCAACAGTGAAGTAGTCTAGGTAAACAAATGTGTGTCAAATTCAGGAACTAAGCCAGTACATTCAAAGAAGTTAATTGGTGCGCAGGTAAAAATATTAATTATTCTACTAGCTGCCCATATTTACATTATACTGCGTACCAAAATGTTTTTATTTTATCGTAAAATATATGTGCGTTCCAACCGCCCCGGGAATCATGCCTTCGGAGAGGGAGTGGTCTTTTATAATCTAAAAAAAGTATTTATTTGTCTCGCATAGGACAAAACAGTAAAATGAAATTACTTTAAAAAATAAGACATAGATTACACAACGAGGCCATAAAGTGTGTCAGCATGGTGCTGTGACATTCACAAAATGTCACAGCGCTGGTATTCACTTGATATCACGTGTTCAATTTTTTCCTTCAAGCCTCCTTAGCATGACCACCGACATGAAATTGTCCATGTTTTCCTTTACCGTTTTCGGAGTACTGGTGATGAATTAAACTGCATTTGTCGCAAATAGATTGTTCGTCTGTACTTACCTAGAGAGCAAATTGTCTGTTTGTGCTGTTAGCTTATTTGAGCACAGAAGACTGTAAAGCAGCCCCGTCTCAAGTGGAAATAATTCCTTTCGTAGAACTAACAGGTTAGATATAATCCGACAAAGTTAGTGCTTGCACTGTTGTCTGGAAATATATTACCTACACGGGAGAGATTCGCTTAATTCTGTTATGCAGTAAGCAGACTTTAGTTAAGCTTTAACAAACTAGCATGACGTGTGTTTCAATAAGAAGTAGCCACAGAGTAACATAAATTCAACCTGATTATTTTCATCCTTATTATATTGACTCTGGTAAGAGTTTTGAATCTTTACGATTTTTATAAAAAATAACAGGTTAAGGCCCATACATGGAACTGAAACTAAAAAAAAAAATCATCTAACCTGTACGTGCGGGGTGTCTAAATGACATGGCGGTTTTAAAATATTTTTTTCTCAAAAACAATCGTTTGAAAGACAGAGACTTCCAAAGTGGTAAAATGTGTGTCCCCCCCTCTAATTTCTAAAGTAAGAGGATAAAAATTCTGAAAAAAAATTAGAAATGTAGAATGTAAAAAAAAACTTTCAACGAAAATAGGTTTAAATAGACTTGATATTTTTGATGTGTGACTTTTTCATCAATATGCAGCAGTACCTTTGTTTTTCATTAAAAGGAGGAGCTCGTGGCTAAATAATAACAGCCGCTCAGGTCGATCTTTAGGTTAAGCCGTGCTTGCCTAGGTTGGTCTGTGGATGGGTGACCACCCATTCATTACTGACCGAGTTTCCCCCGTGCCTCGGAAAGCACGTTAAGCCGTTGGTCCCGGGTGTCATTTGTAGATCTTTGACAGTCGTTAGGTAGTCAGTGGCCCGAAAAGTCTGACAACCAGTCTTTCCAAGGGGTATCGTATTACCCAGTATTAACTGGGTTGTGGAGGTCAGATAGGCAGTCGCTCCATGTAAAATACTGGTATTCAGCTGCATCCGGTTAGACTGGAAGCCGACCCCAACGTAGTTGGGAAAAGGTTAGGCAGATGATGACCTTTGTTTTTCATTAACATACTATTAAAAACAAATTTAGTTTTGCTGTTGAATGTATAACATTAAACAAGTATAACAATGAATGAGCCTTCAAAATATTTTTATTGTATTGGTTGGTGTTACGGAACCCTGTGTGCGTGTGAGTACGACTCGCACTTGGCCGGTTTTCCTTCTCAAATACTGAGTTGTATCAATTATTTTTGACATAAAAATTTTAAGAAAGAGTATGTCTCGGTTTCTATCAATTTCTTTTATGTTACACTTTTCAAATTTGTCTATGTCTATGTGGTCATGATCACGGCCGTAAAAATGCGGTAATTTTTGTCATTTTTGGAGGGTCATATTTTCTTTAGTTATTAGTTGCTGGAAAAAAGGGAAATGATAGGGACGTGTCTACAGTAGACCCAGATGAAATGATAGGGACGTGTCTACAGTAGACCCTGATGAAATGATAGGGACGTGTCTACAGTAGACCCTGATGAAATGATAGGGACTGTCTACAGTAGACCCTGATGAAATGATAGGGACGTGTCTACAGTAGACCCTGATGAAATGATAGGGACGTGTCTACAGTAGACCCTGATGAAATGATAGGGACTGTCTACAGTAGACCCTGATGAAATGATAGGGACGTGTCTACAGTAGACCCTGATGAAATGATAGGGACGTGTCTACAGTAGACCCTGATGAACTGATAGGGACTGTCTACAGTAGACCCTGATGAAATGATAGGGACGTGTCTACAGTAGACCCTGATGAAATGATAGGGACGTGTCTACAGTAGACCCTGATGAACTGATAGGGACTGTCTACAGTAGACCCTGATGAAATGATAGGGACGTGTCTACAGTAGACCCTGATGAAATGATAGGGACGTGTCTACAGTAGACCCTGATGAAATGATAGGGACGTGTCTACAGTAGACCCTGATGAACTGATAGGGACTGTCTACAGTAGACCCTGATGAACTGATAGGGACTGTCTACAGTAGACCCTGATGAAATGATAGGGACGTGTCTACAGTAGACCCTGATGAAATGATAGGGACGTGTCTACAGTAGACCCTGATGAAATGATAGGGACGTGTCTACAGTAGACCCTGATGAACTGATAGGGACTGTCTACAGTAGACCCTAATGAAACGATAGGGACTGTCTACAGTAGACCCTGATGAAATGGATTGCTCTAGACGCATTATTCGGGAAGAAAAAAAAGGAGAATATATTTGTATGGGGAATCGCAACCCCCGTTCCCTTTTAAGTTGCAACAATATATTTTTTTAGGTTAACTTATTTAAGAAAAACAAAAAGGTTTATTATACGATATAAAACAAAATGCAAAAAAATGCAATTTGGAGGTGCTGGGATTTGAACCCAGGACTTTCAGCATGCGAAGCAGACACTCTACCACTGAGTTACACCCCCTATATGGGATGCAGAGGCAAATTCAGTACGGAGTGATCCAGGCGAGATCGGTAGACTTTACTAAGCTCGTGCTTTGACACAAACACTTTCCATTCTCTGTGTCGTATTAGTAGTTAGACAGTCTGTGCGACGGTGGAAGGGATACAGCTAAATTGAAGTACGTACTAAGTTGTTTATACAATCTTAGTTTTGATTACCCTAAGACTTTCAAGGGGTCATTGTACTCATTATTATAAACAATTTTATTACGGGACTAACCCCTAAATTAGAAAAAAATAGCTGCCCGTATATTTGTGTTCATACAAATCGACAAATACAAGGATTAGAGTGAACAAAAAGTAAGGTTGTATATTTAAATGTCCACCTGAAAGAATAGTTATTTGTGTGAACATTTTTTTGCCACATTTCTTTAAGAGCTAGCTTAGTAGTGTGCTGAACAAAACGAGATCAAAATACACTATATTATTTGTCATGGCAAAACATACTTCTATTGTTTGTTTTTTTTTGGTTAGCCTATGTTGTACCAGTGCTGGACAAAGGCGTTCCACTCTTCTCTACGTGCAGTTTTCTCCGGCCTATCTCTCACAAATGCCTCTAAGTCGTTACGCCAGCATTTTCTAGGCCTAACTTGGCGAAGAAAAAATATTAAGGTAAAAAATATGTATTTTCATTATAATCATCGTAATATAAGTCTTAGGTACATAGCTTGAAATACGTTTTCGATCAATCAGTATTTGATCGCACCATAGTAGATTAGATTAATTAAATGAACACTGTCTGGAGATAAGTTCCGTTTACAGTGATTATCTTGAATACGAGTGTGTTTAATCGACTACGTAATAATACTTTGAAATAAAATATAATATGTTGGATAATGGTATATTTTATTCGATTGGATGATCAAGTAACCTAAGGAAATTACCTTTTTGTTGGCAGTTAATTTACTCTTAGAGATGATTGTATTTATCGTGACTAAAACTTTTATCTGAAAAATAATACATAATGCATGCTGTCTATATTCGTACATAATACGACGCACTCAAGGCATTCTCTATCGGTTTGGAATACAAAAAAAGTGTTGCGATACCTATCCGCCATTAATCTAAGTTTTCCAACATGATGCCTTTTATAAATACAACACACAATATAACGCATAACTTTTTAACACCTATCAAAATGTGGGTTCACTGTTCGCCTATCTCTACCAAATCCATTGGAGAAAACAGTGGTGTGATGAGTACCCTTATCCATTCAAAGACGGTCAAAGGGACAAGCCCGTCACACTATTCCCAAAAAAATGCAACTCCTGAAACTGAGAATCAACATTGGCGACCACTAGAAATGCGCCGAGACAATGAAGTTCGACGAAGTCCCAGAGAAGCAGAAAAGATTAGCGAAGGGGTAGAAAAAAAGACGGTCAATTGAATTGCCTTTAGTAAACATCCAGTTTTCATCATCACCGTTTCAGTCGAAAGGCATTTGGTGCAGATTCCCACAAGGATTACCCCAACTACAAGATCCAAGAACTAGGTCACAGATTTCAATGACCCGACTAAACTTATTGACGCAAGCAACAAAAGTGAATAGTTCAACGTGATGACGAGTTGCGGCGACCAAACCGATATTGGCAATTGATAAATCTATTTCGCTTTTATTACAAGAATATAAGGCACTATCTGACTGGTTCAAGCCAATTGCACGTCGATAGGTGTGAACACTACCTTACACGAACTCAAAAGTACTACATATTCTATTTTATTTTTAGACAAAATGTGATTCATCCTACATTACACAATACCATTTTCAACAAACAATACCTAAATCAGCAGCCAATATTCTAAAAATAGTAAAGCTGATTCAAGCCGTTATCAATCTTGGTGTAAAAGACTTTAGGTATCTAATCGCACTGATAATTCTTAAGCTGCTGATGATTCAGAAGTGATTCACAAAAGTATTCGTATTTTTTTGGTATTTTTGTGTCACGATCTTCGATGATGTTCATGATAGGTTTGTAATTGTATCTACGTCACAATCATAATGGCTGAAATTGTAATAAGGGAATTCCGAATGTATTTAGGTGTAGCTTATCTCTTTCTTTTTACAATGAGAATCTTATTATAATTAGCGTTCATGATTATTGTCAGTGAGTTATAATAATTAGCTAAATTTTATAATTCTTTTATATTTTATTTTCTTACTTTGCTCAAATAAATTAAATATAAAAGAATTATAAAATTCTATCGATTCGTATTCTAAAATATCTTAACTATTTATACAAATTCAGGTAGGGTCAGCTAATTGCTATCACTCAATGTACAAGATAAAAAAAAAAAAAATTGTGACTAAAAAAAGAACAATCACTGCTTAACGACGGAGAAGAACAACAGCTAGACTTTTAGAAGGTGTTAGCGGACCCTGCACGAAGCCGTCAACCAAGCGTTCTGTACGTCAAACTAAGTAGGTAACTAAGCAAAAATTATTGCAGGGATTTTTACGGTACAACTCAATGTGGCGCACTTAAACATTGTGCCGATGGATGCATTGAATAATACGGGGGTTGTGGAGGTATTTAAAGTAAAGTTATAACAACCAAAACACACACATAACTGACAAAATGTGGATTTACTATTAGATCCACCTCTGCCTAATTCTTCGGGGATTACAGGCATAATATTATGCTTGTGTGTTATAACATTCAACCAGTATTTAAAAAAAAAATGTGAAAAAGTCGAAAGTTTGACCCAAAATATCTCCGAAACTAGAAGGTTCCTAGGTATGTTCTAGATTAAAAAAATATCGCAACAACGGGCAAAACAAATTCCTTTTGGCTTCGTTAAGGGACTTTTATAAACATTAGATTAAAATCGCTAAAAAGAGAGCAGACAAAGTGTAATCGGTTTCACAGTTTTTCGTATTTCTTCAACAACTTCACAGGATTGTCACTTCGGGAGATTATTTCAATCCCATAAATTTTATCCTTTTTTTCACCATCGTTACCGCAGGTACTTTATGATGTCACTTAAAGAACACCAAACAAATAAACTGCCGTGGTCCTGCATCATAGCAGTACTAATCATTAGCCAAATTATTCACTCCCTAAGATTCGTTTCCTACTTCCTCTCCTCCTTCTCTTTCTACCCAAAAGTGAATGAACATCAGCACTCTAGTTAATAACTGCTTACCTAAGTGCGGTTTTCAGACTAAATTGTGGAGAACAAAATTGTCAAACATTTAATTGGTCGCAAAAAAAAAACAGCCAGGTGTCGAGTGATTAATCTCTGATTTAATCGATTCATTGTATTACTTTACCAGCAGCTGGTTAAGTCCCAAGTAAGAGGGAGTGGGGCTGTAATCTACCACTCACGTTGTGTCACATATTTTAGAAGAAAAAAAATAGAGGTTTTCTCTGATCGTTTTGAGAGCAGTGGTGATGAATTAACTTACAAAAAGTACAAACGTACGGCTGAAATAAGCTTTCATCGAGTCCAGGTTCATTAACTATCTTGCTTTTCATGACATCCATTTTCATTTTGCTTTTTGTAATCAGTGTTAAATTGACGGATTTGTATGAAATGTCCCTGCACCGCAGATGAGGAGGAGATAGCAGAGCCATGTGTAATCATTCACCTTTCTGCTTTCAGTTCGTTTTTGATAGGACTTTATGCGTTTTGGAGTTAATAACAGGCTAACGTTCTTGAGGTTTTACATTTATGAATCCAGCTTTTTGACCATGATTTGTAAAATCTATGTGAAATGGTAAGACAGAATAATTGACTAATTTCCTCATAATAAGATAACAATGGCAAATAATCATGATATCGCTACACACTAATTCAGTTATCAGCACAAAAATAAACGATAAATTAGCAAGATTAGCGGCTTATCTGTCGTCCAGCAATCTTTACAATTATTATCGATTTTCATATAAATGTATTCGTGAGGCATTACTCCCAATACTAGTGGTAAATACTCGAAGAGAGGCAGTCGCAATGGGTGCTCTAATTTATATATTTTTGCTTGGAATAGTTTCCACCGGAGTGTTTAGTCATAGGAGTGCGTTTGACTTGGATTTGTACGAGAATGTGCTCGACTCGGAAAAGTGTCAAGAGCAGTTGTTGTTTTTGGCGAATAACACCTTGAGGAACATATGTGAGTTTATTTCATTGTTTTTTTGTTTATGGTACCTTACCGGCTGGTTGTGGGTTTATTATTATTTGTATGCCAATTATTGTAAGTCAGCAAGCTTTTTTTAAACAAGGAATAAGCCTACTTCCAGCATAACCAAAAAGTACTGCCTAAAATATAAGGCAATACGTTAGGATAAACCAATAATAGATACATCGATGTTTATTAAAATCCAATAAGTATTTAATAAGTCTTTGATTTGTAAGGTAATTATGGAAAATTCATGGAAATTACCTTTCTTACGCATTTTTTATTATTTCACCGTTGATTAAAAAAAAAAGGATTAACTACATGTTACAAAATATATCAAGCATTTGTAATTACTTAAACATAACAAAAAAAAAAAAAAAACTAAATCCTACTCAAATATAAAATATGTATATTATAATCAAAATCAATAAATCATGTATGTACCAAAAAATATATAAGATAATAAACTAAAAACAAATTTGTAACAAACCTGCTCATAACAGACTATGCCATCGATGCCACATCCAGTAAAATTAAACTACATTCATGTTGTGTTTTGTTAAACTTATGATCGAGTCTATATTTTTATTTATCTGTGTACCCACATAATCTGTGCGCTCTAATTATAAATTTTAATTTTAGTGTGTTTCTCAGTAAGTGAATTATCTATGTAATTTTTATGAGAAATAAAGTTGTTCTTAAACCTATTATATCCCGTTGATAATTAACTTATTGGTTTCAGCTACCGTTACCGGTTTGATACATAAATCTTCTAACAATGGTTTCGTTTCGTCTGCTGCATTAGTATCGCTTGGTTATAATATGTTTAGGCCATTTTTTTACACTACATAAGTCAAAAAGTCAAACATATTCCGTATTCCACATTTAAGGACTGTACAAATCGAGGCGAGTTCCGCGCGGAATATTTATTTACGTACGTCCAGAAACCAAAATACATTTTGTTCCTTGCTTCCAAGATGAGTCCTTTAAATAAAACTATCAGTTACGGAAAAATATAAATTATGATTCACGCTGATAGTGTTAAGCCAAAAATATTTATTACCTATCAATGTTGTAATATATTTATTATTGCAAAAATTATATAACAACATTAAACCTCACAACACAGGTGTCTTTTAATAAAATATTACAATCATGAACTCATGATTTCATTGGTTAATGATTTGAAACACAATAAAAATATAAGATACACAGACACAGACAGGTACACCTACTTCACTAGTTAGAGGATTCAAACAAGTTTCTGTAACCTAATATGCCAAAGAATTTAAATTTGAAGATAAAAAATCAAATTACTAATAAGAGAACATTAATTTGAGTTCAGAATGACTACAACTATTGAAAATTTATCAAAATTTGAAGTTGATGCAAGACTAAACTTTATATTAGAGTTTTAAAATATTTTTCCAAAAACACATTTTTGTTCACATCTTTGTTAGTTTGATTCGTTTAATTAATGCAGCCTATTAATTAGACTATTAATTCCACTTATAAATAAAAACCATAGGATTATAATTAGACTAGTTAAACTGATTTAATCTTTATTGAACACGTAACTTGTCACAATTCGCAGTACACCAACACATGCTTAAAAAACGATAAAGCAAAAACGTGCTAACATGTTTTTCCGTTAATGATAGTAGTGATTAATTGGCCTTATCAACGATTAACTAGAGTGATTAATTTGTTTTAAGGAACTCGTCTGTGATAAGGATCTGCATGAAGTTATCACAAGTTGTTGAAAATTTAAGAAGTCACGATTTTCCAACCTTTGAGCGGTGATTAGTGTGATTAAAAGATAATTTGGGAAATATGCGAACATGTTTGTGCGTGCTAGTGTATCGACCCGGATATAATATCTGAAAAAAATGACAAACAACAACTTTCACTAAATCTCGATGAAATCAGCAATAATACAAAAATTTAAAAATCACAACAATATACCACCAGCAGTGAAATGTTCCCAAAGTTATTTTACTAACTAACTATTTCTAAGAAAGTCAAATACCGATGCAAGTAAATTGTAGAATGAAACCTAAATAATAAACTTTTTAAATTAAAATAAAACAATTATCTTCACAATACTTGTCCCATAGTCTTAAGTAATTAACACTCAACGTAATAAACTAAGTAGTGATAACATAAAGGCTTGTACTAACTGCAGGTACTTAATCACTCAACTTAGTTGTAATACAACATAGTTGGGTACTCTCAATCATGCGTGAAGTGCTGATACTCGTAATAATGGCCTAACTTTACAACTTAACTTACTAGTTCAAAAATGCACAACTTTCGGCTTCCTGGAACATCAAAGTTTCGTTAAGTCAGATGAATTAACTAAACAACCAATGTTATCCTGAAAATCGCTTTGGTTTTATGAGAATACCACGCGTCATTTCTACTCAATCATCAATTTTTACTTCTATTTGGTAATTCAGCCATCACTGCCTATCCTTTTAGGACACTGCACGCGTATTCCATAGCACTACGACGTTTGAGGTATCTCAGAACAATTCTCTTACCCAAAGAACTATTGTTTCAGTCATCGATGCCAGCGGCAAGCCTCCAAGTGGGTTCCTCCAAGGAAACTGGAACGACCTCGGAGACTACCACCAATGCCTCAGCATCAACACAGTTGCCGACAACATGCACTTCCAAGGCAAATATTGCACCATCAGGATTCCCTTGAACCAGAACCCTATTGAGACTGACCAAATCCCAACATTTCCACCGGATTGGACTTTGCCGTCGACTCTGCCTACTTTCCCGACTTTTGAGCCGACTACGCCATCTGACGCTACAGAGGAGTATATAGAGGGGATTACAGAGCCGGAAATCCATTGGACTCAAGTTACAAATTATCACGTGAACCCTAAAGATACGCAGACCCTCCGAATGTTTAGTAGTCTGCAGCATTACGTGTTTGGAATTACTGGAATGGGAGAGCCTGTCGAATCGAGGTAAGATTAATTCAAACATCATGTTGATAATAAAGGCTTCAGAATAACTGCATTACTTACTATTTAATTCTGGATTAAGTAGATTATGATAAAATCCTGATTATAATAAACAGAAAAAGAAGTTAAAGAGAAGAGAAAGAGTTTTCATAGGCTATGAACTAAAATTCCTTACTTTGCTAAAATAAAATTGACTTATTAAACTGCGTTTTAAGTAATTTTGTTACAAATTTCATTTATATTTTAAACAGAATTTTCCCATTGTTGATTGCGGCCACCCAGAGGGCTGTTGTAGCCATCTGTGTCCCGCACGTGTGCACGGCTACAGAAGCAGTAGACTTCATTCAGGAACGAATTGCCTACCTCAACTTCACATTCGATGAGTACTACTGCAGACTGCCTGATGACAAGCCTTTTGCTCCTGCTGATTATGTTGCAATGTAAGTACATTTTATTACAGTTTTTGCTTCGCGTTTATTCCGTATTACACAGTAGCTTCTTTAAAGTGATGATCTCTCTCTCCTCCTGATTAATGAAATTCTCATGCTATTACTCTTTTCTGTATTTGGTATTTACGTTTGTTTTCTCTTTCAGGGCACTCTTCTCCTTCATTGGCTTGCTAGTCATCGTCAGCACGAGTTACGATCTCATCCAAACCTTCTTATTCAAACGAGGTGAGTTTACTGTCATCTAGTGATACTTGCACTAAACGGTACGATATTCTTTGCTGAAAGCCTAAGATTCAATCAAATTTGCTCCAAAACTAATATTTGATACGGTAATCGTTCAGGCTGCGCAGTCGTTTTATTAAATACACATAAAAGATAACAATGCTCGTGTTTTTCAATACAAAACCAACGTGACTTAATTTGCAGTTTTGCTTATCTGAAGTAATTGTCAAGGTTTAAATCTTAATAACAACAAAAGCTAATGACTGCCAAAATACATTGGCTTACAACATTATGAACTCATGACATCTCACTTCTTCATGTACCACCATGGCCACCATTCTTCATGTAACAATTTTTCCCCACAGATTCATCCCGCGTCAGCAGTCTGCTCGTCTGTTTCTCCGTCTACACTAACACTCGTCGGTTCCTTACCTTCAAATCTACCCCCGGCGCTCTGGAGTGCGTTGACGGCATCCGAGCCATCTCCATGATGTGGGTCGTGGTCGGCCACACCTACTGCATGACCTTGCTTGGATTCCTCCACAATGTTCTAGATACCATGGATGTTAGTAACTATGCTTCTTTTCAGTATTTTTTTTTTTACTTATTGTTTTATTCTCAAAATATAATTATAACACAGACAATGTTTATGTATTTAAAAAATAAATTAATCGGCGCAATTATGTCCTAGTCTGATATGAGAAATTACATGACCACTTTATTCCATTTTCGTTGTACAAGTTATCGTGACTTCATAGACAATTTTTTTGTTTTATAGTGGATTACTAGTTTCTCAGCCACATGGATCAACTCGGCCCCAATTACAGTGGATACCTTCTTCATGCTCAGCGGTATTCTTGCAGTGTACACCGTCATTGGAAAGATCTCGAGAAGTAAGTGCTTTTTTTTTTTGTTTTTGTCCGAAGTTCGTTGCCAAACTCTATGAATTTTGATATTTTATAAATATCTAAGTAATAACGCCATTTCTTCCATTCATAAATAAAGAGAAAACTTAAATATTAACAATAAATTAAACAGTGCCATTGTTGAAATATACAGATCTAGGATTAGAAATCAATAATAATTTCAAGGTGTCAGATTTTATCAAATTAATGTACTAATAGATAAAGAGGCACGTTTCATAAATTAGGCTGATTAAATTAATAAGCAAGCTCATCCTGATATGGGGATTATGACAGTAAACAAATCGTATAAGCTGGGCGCAAAATAATAGAACATATATCAGGATTGAGGACCCTAGACTAATTGACTCATTATTTTTAGTGCGTTTCATCAAGACCATTCACTTGTTCTACTTGAACCGTTTACTTCGGATGTTCCCACTTCTGGCGGCTCTGGTGCTGCTCCAGGCTTCTCTGTTTCACCACATGGCTGATGGCCCTTACTGGCTCAATCAGGCTCATGCAGCTGAAAATTGCAGACAGTACTGGTGGGCTGCGCTTCTTCACATTCAAAATTATGTCAACCCTCTCGAAATTGTAAGTATTTTATTTCTGTTTTGATTTCATCATCATTGATCACTTGCAAGCAAGCATCGCCATTTCGATTGGTCTCACGCCCTTCATTAGTTTATTATCAAATTTTATCGTCAAATATCAAAAAGTTCAGGTTATAATGTAATTCAACTTTTGTTTTCAGTGTCTGGCTCAAACCTGGTATCTATCAGTAGACATGCAGCTGTACATCGCCTGCCCCATAGTCCTTGTGTTCATGTTCGGACGCGAGAGAATCGCCTGGTGCGCCCTCACCGGCATTGTGCTTCTCTCCCTGGTGGGATCTTCGCTATACAGCTTCTTGAATAACTATTCTGCTGCGCTTGCTAATCCAGCGTAAGTATTTTAAAAATGTATTTTGAAATCTATAAATAATAATGTAAAAGTATGTTGAATTGGGTTTTAGACTTACAATAATTTCTGCATAGTCATCAATATTATTATTTCTCACAAAACAAACATTACACGTAGGTATGTTTTGCTTCCTTCACACTATCGTGATTGTGATAATATTATAATTATAATTATTAGATGTAAGTCCCCTTGATTATGTCGTCATAATCACATACTCGATTACTAATTACAATTTCTTTTTCAGACGCATAATGCTGTTCCAGAGCTATGTACAGAACTATTACCTCAACACTTTGGCTCGTGCACCTCCCTTCTTTATCGGCATGATCTATGGCTACTTACTGTACCTGTGCAAGGATAAGAAGATAAGAATATCCATGGTATGTTTCGTATTTAAAAGTGTTAGCGACCTTCGATTTAGCATCAGTTTTAATTTCTTCAATAAACGATTGTAACAAAGCAAGGTAACTTAAAACTTAATGAGGTTATCATGAAATACAATGCAAATGTAATAATCTGTTTTAATAATAGTTATTAGCATTCTTGATTGGAAAATAAGACAAGTTTTAAGTTACGAGTACTTCAATGACAAGGATATTAATTAAAAACAGCTTTAAAAGGTGAATCTTCAGCAATGCGAACAATTGTGTCAATAGCAATATCCACAACTATCCCAACCTTACTTTTTTATCAAAATGACTAACATTACCAAAACATTTCAGATTAACGTGGCCATTCTATGGATCCTGTCGCTCGCCATGATGGCGTTCTGTATCTTTTCGATCTACCCTGTGATGCAGATCGATCACTCAGCCCAGGTCTTCGATAACTTCCTCAATGCCTACATGCGCGCTATCTGGGCTATTGCCTTGGGATGGCTCATCTTCGCTTGTGTTCATGGCTATGGAGGTAAGAACTGATTAATGTTTTTACTTAAAAATCTATAAATTATCCTTTCTACAAAATATCCATTGGTTTTCATTGAATACTGTTTGATATTTATTGACAAATTATAAGATACTTACCGGTCAACAAACCGGGTCTTTATAATATTACGCAAAGACACAAGAAACTAATAAGTAACGTCATTTCCAAGAAAATCAACGTAGCAGTAGTAAATTACATGAGCAAAAGTAAAGCTTAATGCAAAGAGGCTTTAAATAAATTATTTCTTCATTATCTACTGCCATTATTCCTATGTTCCTTAACGGAAAAGGCGGATTACGAGAATTCATTAAATGAGGCTAATATTACTAGCTCACAATGTAAATGGATTAAGTGGACTTTCTTCTGTGTATTGTACTTTTACGACAACAAACAAGTGTGAGGAATAACAGCTAAAAAATCTTAATAACTTCCTCAATTGAGTTCCCTTATTTAAACAACTAGTTGCTTTGAAAGTTTTCTTCCATGAAACAATTTTCCGTTCTCAGGTCCTATCAACTGGTTCCTTTCTCTCCAAATCTGGAAACTGCCTGCTCGTCTCTCGTATGCCGTGTACTTGGTTCACTTGCCCATCATCTACATTGCTAATGGTACCTGGGTCAAGACTTATTACTTCAGTGATGGAAACAATGTGAGTATTTAAATTAATATCAGTCTACAAATTTCATTTGTCAATCAAGTATTCAACAACGTTTACTTAATTAATCACATTATCGTAACTTGTCTTTTGTATCGCAACTCGAAGGATTTCTTCCACACGATTTTAGTCTTTCGTTTATTATATTGCAATACTAATGTCGTACATTGTTCACAGATCTATCGGTTCATGAGTGACCTTTCTATTTCGTTTCTCGCTGCATTCGTCCTGTGTATCACAATCGATGCGCCGTGCTCGACGCTGCAGAAGTTATTAATGAATGGTAAGTTTGATTTTCATATTTTTATCACGGTACTATAAGTTAAATTCCCTAATTATGTAACGTTCTTGTCATAACGTTTATTTCTTCATTGCTTTCTTTAATTTGTCCCAAATTGAAGCTATGCTAGCTAAAAGTTTACGTGGGGATAATTAATTTTATCACTCTCCTGCCCTTATCCTGATTTATTTGGGGTTTCTGTAGCGAGTCTTCTTCCTTCATACTACTCTTTTGTTTAATATCTCAGTAGGCACGTACTTTCTACCCATGTCATGTTTCTTACAGTCCATCCATCGCTTTTTTGGTCTTCCCTTACTCTTAATTGTGATGATACTTTTTATGTAAAACACAATATCTCTAACAATGATTCTTTTATAGGTGGCAAGAAGCGACCACCGAAGCCAGCCGTGGTGGTGGTTGAAGAATCTCCTGAAGTAGTTAGTGCAGTAAATGACTCATTCGTCAAGACTTCGTTATAGAACAGGGAAGGAAAAAGAAGAAGGAGGAAAGAAAAAAAAAACTGACTGACTGACTTAAATTATTTAAAAAAATAGATAGAAGATGATATTGATGTTACACAGTGGAAATATACTGAAGTCTATAGTAATGGAACAATAATTATGTAGAACATAGTTCCTGTAGTGTAGTGTGGTGGATGATTAACTTTCTGACAATTGTCTAATCAATATGAATTCTATGCACCTCTTAAAAGCAGCCAAGAATATTTCTGATGAAAAAAAAACTGAAGTTATGGATGTAAGATACTGTGTTTAAAAACTCGGAGAATTTTCTCAGAAATCTGTATAAAAGTAGCTAATTATAACTCAGTAAGGTTAGACATAAGTATTAATTTATTGTTAGTAAGAGCCTATTAGATCTTAAAATATTTGTAAGTAGGTATTATTAATATTATTTGAATAAATTAAAAATAATAACATTATTTTATGATTTTTATTTCCTATATTTCATCGATCTCCTTCATAATTGCCGCTAATGGCTTTTAGAGGCTTATACAATTTAGGGATAGCATGGTGTTATACCATGAACTAATAGGTAAGCAATGATCCTAAAAGATCCTTCAACAGCTTTTCTCAAATGACTTCTTTTTGCTACAAACACACTACGAAACACACACTACGGTTTTGGTACATAAACACTCAACTAGCATCAGTCTGCTGTCCCTCAGAGTATTTGTTAAATATGTCACGCCACACCCACTTAGTCGGTTGATAAGTGACGATATAAATATTAATAGGGCTTACGAAAAAAAAAACAGTGCAATTGCGTTGTAACATTGACGTCAACACGTGGGTTGCAAATATTTGCTCAACAAAGTTTGCAGGGCAAGTTTCAAGATAATACACATTGTGTTATGTGTATGTTGCATTTTGAAATTATTATCGCATTCCATGTTAAGGCCAGGATATTCAAGCGCAGTAGGTATTTAGCGTTACTATACCTACGCGCGTGGCAATTCGCGCGGACGCCCATTTTAAATGAACTCGCTGACCCCGCTGTGCAGAAATTTCGAGTCACAGTATAAAATTGTAACAGAAGATACAGTCAACTTCGTTTTACAGAATTCATATTAATTTTTGGAGGTTTTGTTTTTAGGGCAATATAAGTAAAGCAACATAATTTATTTTATTACTACCTACAATTGTTTTTGTTTTCACCTAATCTCCTTTTCTTTCATGATTGTTACAGCGCTTCTGCACTATGCAATGCTTACGATCTGGTTTAGAACTTATTGTCAGTAAACTACTGGAGAGAGACTAGACTAGTTGGGAGTTTCGGTCGTTTGTAAACTAAGTTATTATAGACTAAGCGTACATAATCTAGTTATTTTAGTATTCAGTTCTAATTTAATAAGGGGTGGAAGAGACACCGACGAGAAAACGGTTACTGGTGGTATTCATTCTGAGCCCGGTTTTTTTTCATCAGTTTTAAAAAAAAAATCAGCTGTTCCATACATTTTGACACCCAGTCATAATTAGACACATTTAGAATGAATAAACAAAGTTAACCTATTGTATATGATACTAAAATTGTGTTGTTGATTTTCTTTGCTTAGTTTAAATATTAAATATAGATTTATATGATACTTAATAAATATACACTACAAAAATCTTAAATTACTTATTTGATTTCAAACAAATATGTATTTTCTTAAAAAATAGACTTAACCTACTGACTGTACCTGTTGCGTGCGATACACAATAAAAATATAACGTAGGTATATTTCGACCAAGCGGTTAAAATCAAAATCAAAGCATTTATTTCAAGTAGGCCAGTTACAGGCACTTTTGAATTGTCGAACAAAGACAACAGTAAAAAATAGCTACAGTCCCAGTCACAAGGCACAAAAACTGTGAAAGTACTGTAGTTGCCTAACGTAGATCTCTATGGAGAAGAACGGGCAAGAAACTCCATGGACACTCTTTTAAATCAGAATACTTTAACAAAACCTTGGTTACATCATTCATTTTGAGATGGTACATTGTGTGAGAACGATGCAGCAAGATGTGTACCTTAAAAGTGTCCATAGTAAAAACAATTCAAAAATAAAATAGTTAATTCAAATAAGCCATGGCAAATAAGAGATGACCAGTCACAACTGACAGCGCCCGTTCACGAACATGACGCATGTATCAGCACCATTCAACTCAACCATTTTGAAGGGAACTAAATGATCCGACACACGTGCCACCATCAGCGAGACATTTGAGTGAGCATGACATACTCCTAACCGCCAAGGCACATTCAAGTCAAGAAAAGACGCAGGTTTCCAGCGAGTGACAGCTTTCTAGTACATAGTACTCACACAATATGGGCTAGGCGGCTATATAATACAAAAGAGATTGAATCTATACAATGCAAAGATAGTTATACAATCTTCAGCAGCTCCAACAATACTATTTAATGCTATCAATTTAGGCGCCCCTGTTCTTGTGGAGCAGGACCGGCATTGAGCCAAGCATTTTTATCAGTGATATAATCGTCCAACTTGTAATATGCTTTCTTACATAGTGTGCGTTTAATGCATGTTTTAAATTTCGTTTCATTCAGTTCAAGAATACTTTGTGGAATTTTATTATAGCATCTCAAACAGTACCCCATGAAAGATGAGTCTACTTTGGCGAGTCTGAAGCCTGGCTGAACTAATTGGTCCCTATTTCTAGTACTGTAATTGTGTCTGTCACCTCTTTTATTAAAAAGATGTAGATTTTTTTCTTACATACATTATGTTTTCGTAGATGTATTGTCAATGTACCGTCATGATGTTAATTTCCTTAAACAGTTCCCTTAGAGAATCGCGCCTACGAAGATTACATATGGCTCTGATGGCTCTTTTTTGCAGAATAAATATAGACTCAATGTCTGCAGCCCGTCCCCATATTAAAATTCTATAAGACATAATACTATGAAAGTAACTAAAATAGACCAATCTAGCGGTATCTGCATCAGTATATTGACGGATTTTTCTTATAGCATACGCTGCTGAACTTAGCCGCCCCGCAAGAGATGTTAAATGAGAACCCCATTGTAGCCTTGAATCAAGCGTAATCCCCAGGAAAACCGTTTTATCTACAAATTCAAGTTTCTCTTTATTCAATACTATATCACAATCGCTACTTTTAACATTCGGTAAAGCAAATCTTACGCATTTCGTTTTTTTTTCATTTAACACTAAATTGTTTGCTGTGGACCAATTCTGGACCTGAAGTAGGGCATTATTCACGTCATCTAGATTTTGGGCCAGTCTATTTATCTTAAAAATTAGGGAAGTGTCATCAGCGAATAACACCGTATTTTGAGGTTGGTTTTTCAATAAATAGGGGAGATCATTTATATATACTAGAAAGAGGAAAGGACCCAATATTGAGCCTTGCGGTACCCCCATTTTTACTTTTAAACCCTGTGAATTAACACCATTTATTTGCACATGTTGTTGTCTATCACTCAAATAAGATTTTACCAAACTTAGTACAAACTAAACACAGCGAGCCAGCAAAAGCGACACAGGTCCTGCCTTGGAGACGCCCGGCGGGCTACTAAAACGTATGGCGCGGGCCGCCTTGTTATAGTATTATAATATCTTGTTAAAACAATAAAAACGTTTTTTTTAGAAAAAGTAACCATAGAATATTCTTCTAAACATCATTGGCCACATTTTTGCATTTTATTGGGAATAAAACTTTGTTTTACTTTAAGTATGCAAAACCGTCAAAATTTTAACGTTTTAACGATTTTTTATGATCGGGTGAAATTGTAAATATCATGTTTTGAACTGTTGTAATCTAAAATGTTTATTAAACTACAACATATATTTTTATCAGATCAAAACAGATAATATTTGACTGTTTAAAGTTGAATCAAAAATAGGTCGATTCTGAGGAACCTGATCTTACTTACGTAAGCGCGTATTATTTTTTCATTGTCATTCAATATTACATGGGAACATGAAATCGTAGTATATTCCTAACATCTTCTACAAAATAATATACTAATGATCCGACTTCCTGATAATTTAAATTAAAACCTGTTGGTACATCTTTGTTTTAAGGATTAAACGAAGTCATACTTAATTTCTGGGGGGCATCAATTTAGGTTGCCATCGACACGCTAAAAAAAGTTTATGAACAAACCAAATACATGAAATTCATGATTTTTCATAGGTCCCGACGCTGAGCAGACTGTAGCAGACCATGGCCGACTTGCTGGTGTCCAAAGTATCCTGCGTTTTAGAGGACTAACTGTCAAAATCTATACTAACGCCGCGATTAACGTAGCCACATGTGTGTTAATAATTTGATAAATATTATAAATGAAAACAAAAATCGGTATATCTGTATATCTGTTTCTTTTCAGGTTTTAAAGGCTGAACTAATTTAAATGAAAGAGTCATTACTATGTACTATTTATTCCGGTATTAGGCTCCCTTGTAACCATTTTAAATAGGTCCCTACCTCGTCAAAAACTTTACCGTTGAATCATCGAGAATCAATAGCAGATAAAAGTAAATACGAATTCAGAATTATTTCAATTTTGATACTTAATATTAATGACTTCGGTTCACGGAAGTTGGGTCTTGAATTCTGCTCTCGATACGTTACTTTGGTATTTGCAAGGAAGTTTGGTTTCTCAGCTAAATTTCCAATTTGGGAAATTGAATATTCTGGTGTTGGTCTAGTTGTTCATGGGGAAATATAGGAATTGGGAATGTTACAAAATTAAAAGGTATCGGCGTTCTCTTATCTGCTGTATTCAGAAGAGTAGTTTACTACGACCAGCGACTGCTAAAAGAGTGCCCATAGAGTTTCTTGCCTATTCTTCTCCAAAGAGATCTAAACTTTGGAATGGAGAAATACAGTCCTTTTATAGTCATTACGTCTTGGTACTGAACTATAGCTTCGTCTTTTTTTGTTTTTGGCAACAGTAAATGGTATATGACTTTGAGTTCAATAAGTAGTTACTGTCGACACGACATAACAAGAAAAAGTAAACTGCGTGCACTAAGCTATCTTTTTGATCATAGCTATAACAGGGTTTTTTTTCTATATTTTCCTATTGAATGTGATTTCCTGAAAATATAATCAAGCTGCAGAAAAATTTAATCCAAACAACTAGTTTTGGCTGTTTCTTTACGGAGCTAGACTTAAAAACCAGTCAAAACTAGTTGCCATAAAACATGTAGATGACAGGTGTACTAATAGAATTAAAATACTATGTTGACATAACCATAGATGGCAAATTTTTGTTTAAATAAAGTGGACCGAAGTTTGGAAAAATACCCTCGTTTTTTTTGTGCTGTTGAGGGAATTCAGAAGAAATAGTGTTTGTGGTAAATACTAATTATTAAATTACCTCTGTACCTAAACATAATTATATAGTACTATTATTAATGAAAGGTGAACTTGATTTTCTTCTTGGCAAGGACAAGAAGAAGTATAATCTCTAAAACAGAGGCCGTACCTACCGAGAGTTGGATTTGTATGCAAGAACGGTATTCTGGAATAGGAAGCGTATTTCGGAAGTTGCGGCATTGGATAGTTGCCCACGATTTGGATAAATAACCCGGTACCCTACTGAATGCAAGGAACATAAGTCCGATGGACCCTCGGATAGGCATATGTCTAGCAGATGATGATGCAACATTTTGAACATTGTCTGACATACAAACGTTTGTCTCCCAAACTGTATTACTAGTCAGTTTAGCTTTTACTTCAAAAATTATTAATTGTAACGCCTGTGACACAACTATAGCAAAACTGGATAAAACAAGTTACGGTGACGGTAGCACAGAATACACATTAAAGTAAATAGAATCTGCTGCAGATAGATAACTAAAAATAGCTTATCTAACTACTAATAGCATAAATGTGTGTATGTCTGTATCTATAAAGCATCAGACAAAGCGGTATGCCTAGACAGAAACTGACATAATTATAGTAATTAAAACTGACTGTGAGGTATAAAAGCCATTAAGTATTTTTATTGAGATATGATAGCCGTGTTTGCAATTTGTCCGATCCTTAAATACGTCACCCCACGCCAGTTTTCTTTAGGAGTTAGGCAGACCCTTAATAGAACAACACCCATATTTCACTAGTTATTGTTATGAAACAGGAGCCTATTGCCATCAACCAGGCAGAAAGGCTGGGCTGCTACATAGCTATTCCTGAAGCAACAATCCAATCACAATATAAGATTTTAAACTACCATGGTCACTAACATTATCAATCAACATCATCATCATTATTAATCAATCAGTAAACATGATAAATATCTCGTTTCTAGTGTTAATAATAATCCAATAACAGTTACTGAGAATCGGAACCAGGACCCCATGATCAGCATCACACTAGCTCTTACAACCGCTATACTAACGAGGCAGTAAATCGAATAAAGAAACAATTGAGAATCGAGCCAAAAGCCGTCAAAGCAGGATCCTTCATCAGCCGTCCGATTTCATTGAACCCTCTTTTCCTGGTCACTTACAAAGATTTCACTTGAGTAAGCTTTTCTTTGATACTGAAGGCAATGACGCAAAAAATTGGCGCCCTTTCCATGAAGAGAAACGCCTTTTCTAAATTATATTTTTGAGTGTAATTAGGAATCTTTGAATTGAACTTGACAGTAATTCTTTCTGCTAGAAATTATTTCTTAGATAATTTATCAAGCATATCCACAAAACAATACACAATACGTCTCAAAATATTCCACATCACTATGTCAAATAGCATCACTAACTCAATTGTCTACTTTCAGATAGAAACATTACACATTCTGTCAGTCAAAAGTCAAAACTCCTACACTCAACTACGATTGAAAAATAAAACCTGTTCGCTTAGTCATAGAGTTAAAATTTCTTTGAAGGAGGGAACTTGTATTTTGATATTAATAAGTTGCTGTACTCCTGGGCTCTCATTCCTTGCCGGGGAGTGATGTGAGGAGTCAACACCAAAAATGGCGGAACATAAAGACAAAAGTGCAAGAAAAGCCTCAGAAGGCGGTACCAGCAAACGTAAATATTTCATTTTAGTTTGTGTTTACTTGTCAGTGAGCCTAGGCGAAATGACATTCTGTCAGACGATGTGGGAAAAGTCAACCGGGCACAAATCCAGACTCGTTGGCTGTTACTGAGAAATTCCTGACGGAAAAGCCCAATAATACTTTGTCCGACGCGAAAATCGAACCCAGGACTTCATGCTCAGCAGTCGCGCTTGCGATCACTAGACCAACGAGGCAGTAATTTAATATGTGTCATTTATTGTAAATGAGTATTTTGCCTGAAATCAATATTATTTAATTACTCTAAACAGCAGCTCCCTTTATATTAAAATATTTATTTTGAACCCCAGTTCAATACAAAACATTATTTCCATGCCCAACCAACCAGAGAGAGCAAGCCCAAAGAATCGATTACAAGTACCGAAGCAAACACTGAAAACGATTAGGTACATATCGTCCTATTCAAATAATGGGACCACGTCAAATAACCTCACGGGTTACAAAAGTATGGTAAACCTACGAAACGTGATTAGAATATCATGAGCTTGCAATCTGTTCTATTTTTGTAAAAATGGTTTTCTTTTATTACTTTTGTCATTTAATCTTTCCAAAACAATACATATTGCGTCTTTGTTGGACTCCTCCTTTAGATAGTTGTAATCTCAGAAAAGTTAAGCAGAGTGTACTTCTAGCACTTATAGCCAGCTTTAAAATAAGATCATCAACGCATGTAAGCGGTGGATAAGAGTAAAAGCTTGACTGTAATCATTTTCACTTGTAAAGCGTTACCAGAAGAAGAACTTTATTAACAGACGTTGTCGTTGACGAAGTTGAAATTAATTAAAGCAAAAATAATAATCACAATGTAATTTTAGCAGCATAAAGTGCAATACGTGACCAGTGCACAATACTGAGTAATTATTAAAAACTGTTCGCTATTTTCTATAATACCGCTTATGGGATTTCCCTTATATTTGACGAGCTGTTGTGGAGTTTGGTTATTGTGCACTGGATCGTACTACTGGGATAACCACTGTTATATAAATCCAAGCTATAAGATATCTATGTGCCTATCCAAATCCGTCACAACTGACTCTCAACATGACCACATCATTTAAGGTTACTCTTCTTACTTTTTGTCATTACATCATCTTTATAGTCATCGACCATCGTTATCATTCCAGACCACGGCTTCGGCATCCGTCATGTCCAGATGATCTGCATGTCTTTCGCCATGGTGGCGTTACTTCTAGCGCGCAGCAGCATGGGCGTCGCGATCCTGGCCATGACTGACATCAAACACCACAACGGTTCTACTGCCGAGGTAAGTTCCTCCGTCTTCTTCAACATTGCAGTATTTGGATATTTTAGCATTTACTTAGTAAACCGGTTATTGATGGAATTCTAGTTGTTGATTGCTGCTTCTTGGAAGGTTTTAGTCCAATTAAGTAGCAACCTAATGCACTAAGTTAGTTGTCTATTTATTAAAGTCCCTTGATATTTTGTGAACTATCACTGGTTTTGAGAGTTTATCTCAGTTACTTTTAAATTGCACCTGAAAATAAAAGTTCACAGAAGGCATGACCTTAACTTTACCAAAAGTCACACGGTGCTATTCTGTGCTATATTTAGCTCACCATCGCGTAACAGTGCAAACACTACGTGGCATAATTATGTGTAACAAAACCGAGATAAGTTTATTATTAAATAAGACTAAACAAATATTCAACGTAACAATGATTTTGTAAGTAATACAGTTTTCTTTGCTTAAGTTATCTTATCTTCCCATTAAATTATGATATTTTCGTAATTTTATTCCATGAGTAAATTATGGAAAAAACTGAACTGTCAAACAATCAAGAATGATAAATAGTCTTATGCAGAGGATGAGAACTTGCTTTGGCATAGGCACGACTATTATACTCGTACTTCACTAATAATAACAGACGTAAGTACGTTTAGTCTAGTGGTCGCAAGCGCTATGGCTGACCACGAGGTCTTGGGTTCGTTCCTTGGTTCGCCCACTATTACATTGGACTGAAACATGACTAGATCATCAATGCCAACCGGTAAACCTCTGCCTAACGGCGTGACGTTGTATTTAATACTACTCTAAACTTTTTTCTCAGGTATACGAATGGGACAAAAAGATCCAAGGTCTGATCCTCTCATCGTTCTTTTGGGGCTACATGTGCATGCAGATTCCCGCCGGTGTCCTTGCCAAGAGATTCGGAGGAAAACCCATTTTATTAGTCGCTTTGCTGGCAAATGGGTGCTTAACTGGTCTCTTTCCAACGTTAGCTAATTTGGTGAGTTCTGTCAATAAAGTTCTAAGTCTGGCACCAAATTCTAGTTTGCAATTATAATGATTTAATAAGAAATTCTCTTTATTAACATAACAACAAAAGCTCTCTCTAGTCTAGATCATCAATAGGTATTTATTTTAAGTTTAGTTCAAAATTGTATCTCTGGCCCTTTCGGGAACTCAAACATCAAAAATATCAATTACATCAGGAGAAGCTGAAATTCAGATTTTTTTTTTCGATTCAATTCTTGCTTTCCGAGTCATTGTAATATTTTCTTATACTGGGCCACACCTGGGATCCTTCTGGATACGCAGGTATTGAAGGTCAAAGTTCCAACACATTTTCACGTTTATTAAAAAAAAAACTAATTGTTTTGAGCGCATTACATTTTATGCTACTGTAAGAACCGATTTTGCACACCAAAATAAAAGTCGTTTCCCAACAATATATTTTGCTCAATATTACTAGGTTGGATGTACTTGGATGACGGCTACTTTTACACTCTGTATAGGAAGTTTATGTTAGAGCTGATTTCCAAGATTACTAATCTTCGTCTGTCTAATCAAGAAAATTACACCCTGGTCTCTGTCCCAACATTAATACAAATGCCACATTTGTAACATCCCGTCCCTCATCTTGGCAGACTGGGTCACTAGGATGATGCATCTCCCACAACTTAGATTAACGATCTTCAATCCCTTCGTTATTCAATTACAACAACTTGCCCGATCCTGTCCTTAACATTGAAACTATTTCGAATTAAGGGTAGTTTGGATTTTGATATCATTAGATTTAGGATGGATGCTATGAATAACTTGATTCAATAAGATAACACATTTTTTTCGATTGATTAAGCCGTGGTTCAAGATTTTTAACATTATACTAACTGTCTTTCTATCCGGCACACATTTCCAATACCAGAAGGTCTAAATGTGTGACAATCACTTTCTTTTATCGACTTTCAATGTCCATCCTGGAATCTGGATGACATTGAAAGAGATGACATGTCAGTTCCAAACACTTTTCAACCTCTCCATCATCGTAATCAGTGAAGAGTTTGTCACTTTATTTAGGACCGTAAATATCCGAATACAGTTTGCCGCTTACTAATTGCCAATACATGGACTAAAGTTCATCTTATCTTAAATGAAATTTGTGATGTGAATGTTTCAGGGAGGCTGGCCAATGGTGTGCGTGATCCGAGTGATGATGGGTCTGACCCAGGCGTGCCTGTTCCCAGCCAGTCACACGCTCCTCGGCAGGTGGCTCCCTACCAGCGAGAGGACCACCTATACTGGTGTCGTTTATTCAGGTGAGATGATAATTCAAAAAGAATAGAAAATTTAAATAAAACTCATCGAAGTCACGAAGTTTGAAATATTTTCTACTCATAAAATTAACTACTTATTCAAACTGAGTTATTAATATGATTTGAAACTATGATACAAGCCGTTTTTTCTAACGTTGACTGCCACAGGTAAAATCTTGGCAAGGGTGAAGTAATCACTTAACATGCATTTATCAGTCAATAATGTACAATATGGCTTAATGACGCATATCTGAGATAGCATTCTGCAGTTTCTGCGTTCTCCCATGATAAAACGGCGTGGAGTTATATATTATGATTTTAGTTTAACTACAGGCTTGTCTTTTACCTATACAAGCCTAGATAAACACAATCACTCTTGTTCTTTTCTCATCCATAAATATGAACTCAATCACGGCAATTATAATAAAATTATATCTTTCTACTTACTACATGTAGACTTATATGAACAAAACCCTCTCCCCCAGGATCTCAAGTAGGCACAATAATAGCAATGCCTCTATCGGGACTACTAGCTGAAACAGTTTTAGGCTGGAAGATGATCTTCTACGTGACGTCAGCCATCATGTTCCTGACCGCAGGGCTGTGGTACTGGTTCGCAGCCAGCTCTCCTGGAGAACACTCTATGATGACTGACGAGGAAAAGACTTATATTGAAATGGGACTTGATACCAGTTCTGAAAGCAGGGTAAGGATTTTTTAAACCATCATAAAATTAACAAAATCTGAAGATGTGATGTGTGATGAGGAAATAATGACGAAACAGAAAAGGTTTGAAACAATAATGTGGTTCTTTTCAAAGTAAATACTTAATTTAAAATTCTACTATGTTGTATGCTTAGCGACTAATACAAAGTTTTCTATTTCAGCGAACTCAAGCAACACCTTGGCGCGAAATATTCCGTACTCCAGCGCTATGGGCCATCATGGCTACACACGTCGGTGGCAGCGCCGTCTTCATATTATTCTTCGTTGATCTTCCCACTTATTTGGAAATGGGCATGAATATCTCACTGAGGAATGTAAGTACTTATTGTATAAGTTAACAGCTTTAAAATTTTGTCGTTTTGATTTTTAGTTTTTTTCGCAATGTTGCCTTTTGGATCTTTTTGGTCAATACTATTATTAACCTAAGCGAACCGAAAAGCTAAATGTTGAATTTTGCTATTAAAATTCTAGATTTTTCCGATCTTTCTAAGACAAATAATATTTGTTTCCGATGTTTGGACATCTTTAAATAGAGTTAATGATTTTGTGATTCGGCGTGACGTTATTGTTTGTTTCGTTTTAGAGTGCTACATTATCTGCGTTGCCCTTCGTGGGTATGTGGGTGGGTTCTATAGGATCTGCTATAATTAGTCAGAAGATATACAACAGTGGCTGGTTAACACTAGGAACTTGTAGGAAAATATTCAACTCATTTGGTAAGTGAGCTTTTATCTTAACACCTGTTTCAGATGCGCACCCAAACTAGCCGCTGCAAACACCAATGACCCACTTGCTGTTGTACAGTTAGAATATTTTAAAACGTTACGGACGCCGGAAATAGCGTGGCCACCGACTAGTCCAAGTTATTTGATAAGGCGTACCATCGATACGAAAGAAGAAGAAAATCTTATAATCTTACGTACAAGAAATATTTTTATCCCCGTTTGATGAACACCAGGACATGCTCTTTATCTGTCTAACTAACTCTGTTTCTTTTTTAATAGCTTTATTTGGAGGAGGTCTCGGCATCATATCACTGGCATTTCTGGGCCCCGACCACAAGAACATTGTAGTCGCCATATTAGTTTTGGTGTTTTTCCTGTTTGGGTTTACTTCAGCCGGATTTATGGTGAGGATAATATCCAAGCTATTGTATTACTGCTAGCTACTGTATTTTTTATTTTCATCTAAAACCAGTCAGAACCGCTGGTGCATATTGACGTTCCACATTAACATTGACATTAGCCTCTATTTGTGATTACTTATTAATTATTGAACGTTCTTTTTCAGGTGAACCATCTAGATTTGTCGCCACAGTTTGCAGGAGTGTTACTGTCATTGACCAACTTTGCTGGAGGTGTTGGTAGCATTTTAACACCCGTTATGACAAGTCTTATACTAAGGAATGATCCGGTAAGTAACAATTAGGCAAGACATACAGTTGCATCATATAATCTTTTAATGTACTATTATTTTTACTGGTGTGTTGCAAGTTTTATTAAACGTGAGTATCGGTATCTAGTGGTGGTAATACAAAAATCGTAATTGTAATCAAGCAATTTGAAATAATGAGTTAGTAATTATTTTATTTTTGTTTTTTCTTCATTTCCTGGATATTAAAATCTATTACGTTTGTAAAACCTTGCTAGCTAATCCAATTTGACCTTGTATAATATTGTAAAAGGATCATTATCTAATTGATTATTTTGTGTTTACTTTCAGACGGACATCAGTCGCTGGCGAATAGTTTTCTTGCTGTTTGCCTCCATCGGCATCGGCTCTAACCTCGTCTACGTTATATTTGGAAGCTCAGACCGACAGCCTTGGGACAGCCCAGACTACAAAGACAGGAGTAAAGCTGATCCAGGTAATTTTATTCATGATTCTAGCACTTTTGTATACCGACATAAGGCCAAATTGTTTGCTCATACTGGCAGAAACGGCTATATATAAAAACCTTGTTTCAATGTTAGATAACATAAACTTGAATAAAAAAAGCCAAATGATAATTAAATAAATTATTTTCTATGAACATTTATATAACCATGATTAATTTTTATTATTTTTATACGCAAACCCTGCGTAGGGAACTATAATAGCTGTTTTGACATGGAAAGAAAAATTCTAGTGCGAGCAGGGTTTGAACCTGCGACCTTCCGATTCAGTACACCGGATGTCTTAACCAAATAGACCATCGCACCCTGCTCACAGCTCACGAAATTTTCGTTCCATTAATAACGTCTTACGGTGACGTTAGCGCCATCTATTTAAGAAAGTATCGAACTAACTTAAACGATTAAATACCATGATTAATTGATTTTAAATTAACCGTTAATTTTACAGAGGAAATGACACCAGCGTTGGACAGGAGAAGCGAGAATGAATTAGAAGCAACCAAAGAGTAATATCTTAAGGAAGATTGAACAAAAATATGACTTCAGCAGCATGAAGCTGCTTGTTCTAAATTTCCTTGGAGTCTTGGAATCAATATGGATTGCTCAAAATCAAACTTATTTTATCTTAGGAAATCATTTAAAAACATTCACTCGTCAAAGCTTCGGTCAAGCCTAAAAAAAAAAATGGAATACAGAGACTTCGAGCAAAGAATAATTAGTTAAAGTGATGTCCAGTACAGAATGTACGACTGTTTGTATTAAATTGAATATTTTGAGAAATTATTGAACCTACTATATTTACGCCAGTCGATGTGGCCAGAGTGACTCTTCGAGGAGGCCTAAGTCCATCAGTGGACCTCTTTTGGCTGAAATGATGGTGGTGATGAATATTCTTAAAAAAAAACTAGTCTTATTGCGTGTAGGCGTCGTAAACGAAACGATCGATAAACAGTTTAGTAACGTAAGACATGATACTTTTAAAATGAGAGATAATTTACGAGCATGTAGAAATGTTTTTACTTCAAATGAAATGCTTAATGATGGGAAAGTAGAGAGTGCAGTTACAGATGAAATTAAGAGTGAAGCGTGGCCGGCCGGGAACAAAATGATAGTGTTAATGCATAGAAATGTGGCCACAAAGAGGCAGGTACATTTACATAATTGAAATGAGAGTACTTGGAGAATACGTGGAAATTGTTGTAGCAGAGGAAATGTGTGACGTAAATGTTGTATTTTTTTTGTACTTGAAACTACGTGTTTTAACTTAATTTAGTTGAAACAAAAGACAGCAGTCGACCTCAACATTGCTTTACCTCTCTAAGGTTGAATGTTTTTGCTATAAAACCAATGTGACACTCAGATATATTCTTCCTGTCTTACCAAAGCCAAGGTCCAATTTGTAAACACTTTGAATAATGAACACTCAAATTTAAAAATAAGGCGTTCACGAATTGCATATTCATTCAAAATGACTGTATGATTAAGTATGTACCTATAGTTATAATAATCTTAAACTTAAGTGTTATTCAAAAAAGCTAATGTAAATATTTTGTAAAATAAAAGAATGCGATAAGAATTTCATATTTTATTTTGATATTTGTGAATTTTATTTTTCCTGTATTTCTACTGTTTGTTCACATAAATAAGCCAAGTCTATAACAATACCTACAAATAATTGACGTTTGTCGAGAAAAACAAGTAATAGTTTCACCAACTGGCTATTAGTTGCCAAAATAGATAAATGGCGTGCAGTTGAAAATGTCTATCATCTGTAGTGGACGGCTGAAGGCTGATGATGACGTGAATGAATTTCAATTCTAAAAGCTTGAATAGCCCTAGCCATAACAGAACATTGCCTTGCTTTGTTAGGAGACTCTTCCATAGGAAGTGATGTAGCTTCCACAAGAAATTCGAGGCACTACTGAAATGGATGGTTTTCGTGACATTATCGATTTGATTAATCGATTCCAGAATTACAAAATAAAAGCTTTGCACTAGGTAATTAGTTTAAAGTAATTAAATGCACTATAATAATATACTTGTATACAATATAGTGAATTTAATGACAGTTACATTAATAAAGAAAATGTCAATTATTAACTGAAAAACCAAAACAATTATCGATTTCGTATCGATTAAAATCAATCATATTTTTCATGACTGCATTGACAGCTGACTGACATTGACACTTGCCGATTGTTTCTGCTCCACTCGTTTCGTGTTTTCCGTTGCGTTTTGAGTGCTTTCCCGATTGATTCTTTTTATTTTCAACGACCACTGCTTTGTTTATTACGGATTCCGACCCTGCCTACCTTGTACAACACTTGCTTTCACACTGGACACCGAAGATCGCTCACTCGTTTGACTTGGAATTGTTTTTTGGATTTTGCCACCGGCTTTAATTGGATATTGTTGAAACTAATTCCATAGTTTCGCTGTGTGAATTGTAGGATTGCAACTAATCACTGCAATACCATAGGCCGACGACCCTTGGATGATGAAACAATTCTGTCAGTGATTCGGCAAATGTTTTTTATCTATTCTGGACGCCTTTTCAATAAAACCATTCCTGTTATCTACTTCAACTTCAACTCATTTATATTCATCCATAATATGACTTTTCAAAGATTCTCCACTAAATATAACAGACTGCTTTAAAAACTTGGTAATCAGATCTTATACAGAGATTGTAACACAACCTAACTTTTACTAAACCTCTAATAACTCGGCTCTCAGATTGTCAAAACTTACAGAATTTTCAGCAAAGGACTGATGAGTCTGAATCTATTAATTCATACCATTTTCATCTTGTTACATTCAGGCCCAACAATGTATGTAATCGTTTCCGTCGGTTTGGATATTCATATCATAGAAAACCAAATAATTTTTATACTCATATTGTTTAGTTAATATAAAACTTATCACCAAGAAAAACATTTTATCGAGTGACAGTTTCTAAATGTTTCAATTCATACCTTTGACAAAATGCATACCCTCCTGTGAAATAACAACACCGCGTTCACAAAAACAATACGAGTAGTCTTGTTATTCTCATTAATAGTGACTTAATATACACGTACGTACTGTGTTTATTTTGGGGTTCATAATTGTTGGAGTGCCCTAATTATATTACTGTGACCAATTTTGACGTAGCGCTCGCCGCCCGCTGCCACGGCACCGCTAGCTCCGCTCGCTCGGCTCGCGTGTAGTTGGTCACAGTTCTAACCTAACCTAACCTATTTTGTCGGAGTAAACTGAACGTTTCTACGTCAAAGTAAATATCAAAATGTTGTAATAAGGCGTAATCGACGGGTAGCCTCGCTAGGCGGGGCTCCTATTTCTGTCTGCGGGGTTTAAAGTAACCTAACTGTCCTGTCCGGAGTCAGTGTGCCAAGTCCTGAGCTCGCTACACTCGCTCTTGCATCCTAAGTTTTTCTTGCCACACTGCCTTGTTTATGTGATGATGGTGTTGATGTGGTGTGTGTGGTGTAGTTTATACAACACAAGAAAACAACATAAGAAATAGGGGTACGATAGATGCATTCGACTGTGTGTATATTTATTTATAAAATCATGGATTGCATAATGTCTACTTTTACATTTTCGTTGAAATAAAATACCATGGAAAAATACACCGAACAAACAATATTCGTTAAAAAATAATTCTACAGTTTGATAAGTTTGTTAAATAAAAAAATGTGATTATAAAATTCATTGAATTGTATTTCTGTGAAATATGTTTCATTAGTTAGTTTAGTTTAATTTATTTATTAATAATTATCAAAAATTACAGGTCATATTTTGAAAAAAGTAAAACACAAATCATAATACATTAAAAAAAAAAACAAGTCAAAGTCAAGTCATTCAAGTAAATAGTCGTTAAAACAATAATATTGAAAACAAAATTACAAGAACCAAATATTATATGAAACATTTTCGGCAAAACGAAATTCTATGAGATTTCTGTCTGCGAAACAAGGGGACACCACTTAAAGTACACCCACCTTCTCATGATGACATGGAGGGAGCGACTATCGCAACCTCGTGCAGGGCACGCCACCATAGTGGCGACAAGTCCCCTTTTTGAGGAGTGGCTAGAGAGGCGCCATGGCGTCCTCACCTACCGCCTGACGCAGGTCCTCACCGGACACGGTTGTTTCGGGAGGTTCCTGCACCGAATCGGGCCGGAGGAGACGCCCGGGTGTTTCCACTGCGAGGATCGTCCGGAGGACACGGTGGAGCACACCATGGAGGTCTGCCCTGCTTGAGCAGAGGACCGCCGTGTCCTCGTAGCGGCGATTATCGGCGGCGATCTCTCGCGTCCGACCCTGGTTCAAGCCATGGTCCGGAGCGAGAAATCAAAAAATCAAAATCAAAGCATTTATTTCAAGTAGGCCAGTTACAGGCACTTTTGAATTGTCGAAACAAAGGCAACAGTAAAATAAAGCTACAGTCCCAGTCACAAGGCACAAAAACTGTGAAAGTACTGTAGTTGCCCATTCCCTAACGTAGATCTCTATGGAGAAGAACGGGCAAGAAACTCCAATCAATCAATCAATCAATCAATCAAACTTTATTTGTGAACATAGGTATTACAATAAAGGTCTTAGGTATACAATTTAGTCGAGCTCTATGTCCTACCAATGAAATTGGTGTACAAATCTATTAATTTTTTTAGGAATAAGTCTGAATTTATATAATAAAAAGTCAAGTTCGAATAAATAATGTCAATTAATAATACTGTTATTAGGCAATTAATCAATTATAATTTATTGTTATTTATTTATTTATTTATTTAACACTTCAAGCACATAAGTACAGAGGCGGACTTAATGCCATAGTGCCATAATTGTTACATGCATGTCATAGGTAAATTGTATTAAAAAGGTTAGTAATGTCATATTTTATCATTTAAAAATTCTTCTATGGAGTAGTACGTCTTATCTAATAAAAATAAATACAATTTACTTTTGAATTTGCGGACATTATCTTCACTCCTTATACATTTTGGTAATTTATTATAGACCCTTGGTGCCATTACAAAGATACTATTTCCATATAGCGCAGTTCTAGACCCAACTGTTTGTAACCGATCACAACGGCGCTGACTAGTTACTCGAGCAAATTTACGTAAATTATTTTTGACGAACATAGACGTTTCATAAATGTACAGCGAGGGCATCGTTAATATTTTTAAAAAACGGCTTGCAGCTATCTGTTGTCTTTAAATTGTAAATAGCTCTAATGCACCTCTTTTGGCACTTGAATACCATTTCTTTACCCGTGGCATTCCCCCAAAATATAATTCCGTATCTCAATGTTGAGGCTACTAAACCATGATAAGCCGTTAAAACTGTTGCTCGATTGGCCGTTTTACTTAACATATGCAAAGCATAGGAATGTTGGTTTAGCTTACTGCATACTTTGTCAATATGTGAATTCCATTTTAAAGTGTTTTCTATGTTTAGTCCAAGAAATTTAGTCACATTTGTTTCATTAATAATTTTGTCCTTGTATTTAATATTTAAGTCTAGATTGTAATTTACTCTTTGTTGAAACTTCATTAATACTGCTTTGTCAAGATTTATAACCAAATTATTATTTTGTAGCCAATTCACAACAGATAGTAGTGTAGAATTAATCTCAGGCTCTATTTTACTCACGTCGTCACAATTGAAAAGTAAAGTGCTGTCATCTGCAAACATTGTCATGGGATATGATGATGCTGTCGGAAAGTCGTTAATATAAACAATAAATAGGGGTGGTCCCAGTTCACTACCTTGTGGTACTCCATAATTTACCGTTCTCAGGTTAGATTTGTATGTTACTACGGTTTTTTTAGGAATTCTACTGATTGTCGTTATTTGCTGTCTATTACAGAGATAAGATTCTATTAAGTTTGATATATTTCCCCTTATGCCATACGCATTAAGTTTACTTATTAGTGTTTTATGGTCTACGCGATCAAAAGCTTTTGACATGTCCATATAAAGCGCCAGAGTTGGTAGTCTCTTATCCACTCTGCCGGTAACCATATGTAAGAAATCGTAGATGGCCATGTCAATAGATCTATTTTTCCTAAAACCTTTCTGGTTATCAACAAAAAGGGAGTTTTTCTCAAAGTATGAGGTGAGTTGAAAATATATTGCTTTCTCAAATATTTTTGAGAAAATCGGTACTAACGCAATGGGTCTGTAGCAGGACATATCTTCTCTGTTGTCTTTCTTGAAGAGTGGTTTTATAATTGTTATTTTTAACTCTTCTGGAAAGTGACCATGACATATGCACATATTGATAAGATGACTCAACACAGGAGCAATTATTGTGGATACCTGTTTAATAATGTTTGTACTTATATCATCGTACCCAGTGCTAGATGTATTTTTTAGCGACATAATAATTTTGTGAATTTCTAGCGGTATCGTAGGTGACATAAATATAGAACTAATTCTATTGTTAATTTTATGTTTATTTTTATGAATGTCTGAATTAGTAACTGGTTTCACTTGATCCACAAAATAATTATTATAAGCTTGTGCTATTTCAACAGGATTACTTAAGATTTTGTCGTTTGATTTAATTTTTATGATGGTTTCGTCTGGTAAATTATGTTTATTCTTGTTTTTATTTATTACTCTCCATGTTGCTTTACATAGATTTTGAGCTGATTGTATTAGACGATTGTTATGGGCTCTCTGTGTGAGATTTATAACTTTTTTCAGCCGATTGGAAAGATTTTTAAAGTTTATTTTATTTTGCTTATTTGGTAAAGGCCGGTATTTCCACAGCAATTCTCTTTTTCTCTTACTGCAAATCCTAATGCCACGACTAATCCATTTTGCTCTTTCTTTAGTCGATATCCGTATTTTTATATTTGGAAAGCATAAATCATAGAGCAACTTAAACAGATCATAAAATAATTTGAATGCCTTAGCGGGATCCGTTTCCTCGTATACGTCAGAAAAAGTGATAGCTTTGATGTTGTCTATGAATTTTTGAACATTTTCTTTCGAGTAATCTCGTTTAGTTGAGAACCAGTAATTTAATATGCATGTCCGTCTAACTGGACATCGTAAAAGTTGTGCCGTATGATCGGATACTGCTAGCTCTAAGACTTCTCCATTTGATCCTCGTACATTGTGAATAATGTTATCTATGCAAGTCCCACTGCCTAGTCTGGTTGGAACTTTTATTTCTAATTTGAGATTGTAACCCGCCAGAAGATACTTAAATTGATCTGAATATGTAGTCTTTTTTAAAAGATCAATGTTGAAATCACCACACAGAATAAGTTTTTTGTTTGTGTGTAATGAAAAAGAATTCAAAAGAATACTAAGGTTATTGAAAAATACCTCAATTTTACTATTAACGTCCCTGCTATGTGGGCTCCGATAGACACACATCACAGTGACGTTGTGGTCAGTGAGTTCTACTGCACAACATTCAATTATATTAGAAACACAGTACCTTTCCACGGACTCCAATGGTCTATACTTAATTCCGTTTCGTATCATTATACATGTGCCACCGTGTCTGGATTTCCGAGTGTAATGCGCAGCAAGTGTAAAATTAGGAATATGTAACAATTCAACATCAGATAAAATCATATTGTGCTCATCGAAAAACATATTACATCGATTATTTTTCCTGTATTGAGTAATTCACTAAGTGCGACAGTAAATATATGAGATTTGTTTAGAAGACCATTAATATTTTGATGTAGAATATTAACATTTTTATACACGAAAAAAGTTTTCATAATCATAATTTCTTTTATCTGCAGAAGATTCACATTGGGCTGATGATATCTCTGTTAAGGTTAACAATAAATTTTGAAAAATTTTACGCAGAGCACAGTCATTAATTTTTTTATTGAATTTAGAGAACATAGTGAAGTCATAAAAAAGATTTAAATTAGAATCAAATGCAGTTGCGTAGGCATATGTTTGTAGGTCTAGATGCAACAAATTATTAAACGTCTCTATACGCCAATTAAACATTAATGAGTAATTACTTAATTTGAAAGTAGGAACACATAAGATAATATTTGTATTCTGTACTGTCATCAATGTTTCCCTTAGTTGTATAATGATATTAACATAATTTTCAGTATGCAAAAAGTCTTCTTCCCCAATTAAAACAACACAATAGTCTTCCATAGAATAGTCAGTAACTTTTTTGTGCAAGTCTTTAATAAGTTGAAGTAAACCACAATTGGGCGGGAGGTAATGACATACTTGAAAGTTTTTAAATACCTCTTGAGCTGTGGACAAAACTTGGTTGTTTTTATTTGCACTTACTAAGCACAGTTTTCTTTTTATGGGAATAGATGGGTGGGGGTCACTTTCTTCCTTCTGTGTTGTTGCATTATTTAGGTCCATGGACACTCTTTTAAATCAGAATACTTTAACAAAACCTTGGTTACATCATTCATTTTGAGATGGTACATTATGTGAGAACGATGCAGCAAGATGTGTACGTTAAAAGTGTCCATAATAAAAACAATTCAAAAATAAAATAATTAATTCAAATAAGCCGTGGCAAATAAGAGATGACCAGTCACAACTGACAGCGCCCGTTCACGAACATGACGCATGTATCAGCACCATTCAACACCATTTTGAAGGGAACTAAATGATCTGACACACGTGCCACCATCAGCGAGACATTTGAGTGAGCATGACATACTCCTAACCGCCAGGGCACATTCAAGTCAAGAAAAGACGCAGGTTTCCAGCGAATGACAGCTTTTTAGTACATAGTACTCACACAATATGGGCTAGGCGGCTATATAATACAAAAGAGATTGAATCTATACAATGCAAAGATAGTTATACAATCTTCAGCAGCTCCAACAATACTATTTAATGCTATCAATTTAGGCGCCCCTGTTCTTGTGGAGCAGGACCGGCATCGAGCCAAGCATTTTTATCAGTGATATAATCGTCCAACTTGTAATATGCTTTCTTACATAGTGTGCGTTTAATGCATGTTTTAAATTTCGTTTCATTCAGTTCAAGAATACTTTGTGGAATTTTATTATAGCATCTCAAACAGTACCCCATGAAAGATGAGTCTACTTTAGCGAGTCTGAAGCCTGGCTGAACTAATTGGTCTCTATTTCTAGTACTGTAACCGTGTCTGTCACCTCTTTTATTAAAAAGATGTAGATTTTTTCTTACATACATTATGTTTTCGTAGATGTATTGACAATGTAGCGTCATGATGTTAATTTCCTTAAACAATTCCCTTAGATAATTGCGCCTACGAAGATTATATATGGCTCTGATGGCTCTTTTTTGCAGAATAAATATAGACTCAATGTCTGCAGCCCGTCCCCACATTAAAATGCCATAAGACATAATACTATGAAAGTAACTAAAATAGACCAGTCTAGCGGGATCTACATCAGTATATTGACGGATTTTTTTTATAGCATACGCTGCTCAACTTAGCCGCCCCGCAAGAGATGTTAAATGAGAACCCCATTGTAGCCTTGAATCAAGCGTAATCCCCAGGAAAACCGTTTTATCTACAAATTCAAGTGTCTCTTTATTCAATACTATATCACAATCGCTACTTTTAACATTCGGTAAAGCAAATCTTACGCATTTCGTTTTTACGAGAGGGAATGGGAAGCCGTCACCTCCTTCTGCGAAGCAGTCATGCTAGTGGGTTGGGTTTTAGTCAGTACAAGTCTGACACTCCCTTCCGCCCCGACCAGAGTGGGGGGTTCATTTGATGATTTACCAACCGAAAAAAAAAAAAGAAAAAGTACACCCACCTTTCGCGCCAGTTACTTTAAATCCCATATAACAGGATGGGTTTAATGTGCCATCAACCAGGCACATTATACCCATCCGTGCTGCTGTAGAAATTCCAAAAAAAATTGCTGACATAGACACTGCTGAACATTGATCTCAATATTCGTATAAACTTCATGTACAATAGTGTATCATACGAGTAAGTGGACTTATTAATGTCACAAGGCACTCTCTTCCCTAACCTTTGGGTTAAATAAGACAACATTGCGATTCCCACTTCGTTATTTCTCATTACTAGTCCCAAACGCAAAGTCTACTTAAAATAATTCTTAGATTATTTACAAGAACATAATGGTTTTAAGCAATATAAGCCAGCTTATACCATCTACAAAACAAGTCAGAGTAGCAAAACAGAGTTCATAACCACTCATTTAATTATAATAACCCTTTTAAGTCTATTAAGGTCGTGTACACACAAAGGAGGTGGTTGTGCTGATATTATGTGTCTCTAAGATTTTGTTTACTTCTGTTTTTTTGTGGTAAGGTTTATATCCTTTGTGAGATGGCTTGGTAGCTCTAAATGTAATTAGCTGTATTGCTTAGACATAAAAACAATGAAAATTACGTTTGAATTAGATCGTGACTGATCGCTAGACTGGAACTTCAGAATATAACCTGCTATGATCCTTGCACATGTACTCGATTAGATCGTGACTGATCGCTAGACTGGAACTTCAGAATATAACCTGCTATGATCCTTGCACATGTACTCCTTTTGGCTTCGCCCACGTTCATAAATCTGGCCCACTGCGCAGTACTTGCTAACAATCGCATCATTTTTGTGTAATACTATGCATAGAAATCGAACGAAATACATCGCAATGTACGTCGTAATTCATGCTTTGTCTTCGTTAAGGGAATTTTTTCCGTAAGGTTTATGGTATGTAAATGATTAAATTCATATTAACCATCACACATACACAAATTAAAGAAATCTCGACATTTTGCCAATTGCCAAGTCGTCGAGCAGAGGCGGGACGCTAGTATAAGATATAATTTACTTATCGATGACACAAAGTTTTTTATTTCATCTTCAAAAGCGCACCAACCTGTAACGCAACATTAATTTAACGGAAAATAGAATAAATACGAACACTCCGCATCGTTACCATTCCTCGCTCCGCCTGACATCCTGGTAATCTCTTTAACACCTCTCATTTAGAATTCATTGAACCTTCCACAAACATTTTGATACAACAAAGTACTTTCATTTGCGAAAGAAATGCGTCTCGTTCTACTTTCTGTTGAGATATATATTTAATTTAACAATGACTACTTTTCCTGCCTCGTTGGTCTAGAAGTCGTAAGAGCTATTGCTTAGCAAGGGGTCCTGGGTTTGATCCCCGGGCCGGACTAAGTGTTATTGAGTTTTTCTACCAGAATTTTTTCAGTTGCAGCTCAAATCAAATCATTTATTCGCATAGAATATAGGTATTGTATAATAAAGTTGTTATTAAATATAGTGAGCCGGGTACATTAAATTGATTTGAAATGTCACACAGGATCAAAAAAAAACAAAAATAAATAAGAATAACAATATTTCTGTATAAAAAGTATATTAAATAAGATAATGAGTAAAATTACGAAATTATTTTAACAAGTCTAGAGTAGGTATTAAATAATGTCAATACTATAAAACTGTTGAAATGTCACACATAGGGTCATCGGCTCGGAGTCTGAATAGTGCCCGTTTGATGATAATAAGGTCTCTCCCTTCTACAAGGAACTTAAACATAACTGACGGAATGTGGTTGTACTTTGGGGTAACCCTCTGCCAAACCTTTAGGGAATTACAGACATGTTGATGATCTTATCTTCTACTTTCTGTTGATCATTTTTTTTAAATAATGACTACATTTTCCTGAGCCCTCTACAACGTCATTCCGAGGTATTTGTCACGCATCACGTCTGTAAGTAAAGCACTAGTTAAACACAATAATTTAAATACAATATACTTTGACATTCTCACTTGAAACGTTTCGTTTGTTCTTGCCAATGAAATCTGAATCTTGAAACGAGGAGATGGGATACAAAACTGAGTGCCGTTAAGAAGTCAAAACTAACTTTCAAAGATAGTTGTATTTACTTACAAAATCAGAATTATTTACTCGAAGCTAACAGTTCATTGTTTTAGGAGAAGTCTAGAGATAACAAAGATAACGTGATAGTTGTAAACATATTTTTTTTTCATCTAACAGTCGATGTAACGGTGCGTTGTTGTAGTTTGATGTTATTTTGTTGTCGCGCAAAATGGACGTGGAGTTTCTGAGATATCAATTTGAAGATGGGCATTATGGCGTTATTACTAAAAATGGTGAGTGATTATTTGTATTTTGTTGCTGAAATTGATTAATATTGTTTTAAAAGAAATATCTACCATATGTAATAATTCCTTAATCAAGGATGAACTGATATCGACTTCATTCGGCATAAGGAACATCTTGACCCACAGAAGTAGGTCACGGGGGCTACCAAACTTCATCATAATCGTCACTAGCATCCACGATGTAATTTCTGTGGATTTCTAGTTAGAGAACCGAACCGACACATTATTTAAACACTGTGCCCTAAATCGCGTTACATTTCCCTAGAGACAGACTTAATGTAAGAGTCATGGCCAGATCTGTCAAGGTCTTTCTGGCATTATCTTATGTAGTACAGTACGGAACCCAACTAAAACAAACGTAGTACATCAAGATTATGTAGGGAGTAATATTATGTATGTAAGCAGGGAAGCTGATAAAAGCAGATCTTTTTACAACATTTGATCATAATAAAACGTAACAACTGTTTCCTGTTCTTAGGTTTCAAGATCGGTGTCAGACATCTCCAGATGATGTATATGCTGGCGAGTTCCATCACTATGGGGTTCATCAGAGGAAGTATGGGGATTGCTGTTCTCGCGGTGACAGACCAGACGAGACGGGATGATACTTATATACAGGTAAATAAACACTTACATAGGCTGAACCGATTACCTTATGGCTTAGACGTCGTGATATTTTACCAGCTAAAATAATTATTTTTGTGGAAAAGTCGACAGTGTGTTCATCTGACATAAGCTTGCGAAAGGCTTATGTCAGTCCTGTTGAAAACCATTGTAGGAATTGTTCAGGTCCTCTGAAGACGGCGTGGTCTATACAAATAATAAAATAGAAGTGTCTGTTTGCAATTTCAAAATAAAAGCTTTTTACTGAATGCATATTGCAGTTCATAAGGTACATATAGCATAAAATCTGTTTTTTGAATTTTGGTCTGTCTGTTAGACTGCCTGTTTGTTTTTTCCGGCTAATCTCGATTTGAAGGGACTTTCACTGAAAATATTTGATGTAATAACGAGTAACTTAGACTACTTTTATTTTAGATTTAATAGGATTAGGGTTCCGTCCAATAAAACTAAAACCTATGAAATTGAAAATCCGATTCAAATAGGGAAGTAACAATTTTATAATAATTTCTCGCGGACCAAGGTCGCGGTCAGCAGCTATTACACAATAAACGTCTTTCGATCAAATGTTGATGAAAGCACATATCAAATAAAAGAAACATTAAAAAGAAAAGCGTTTATTATCATTTGTTTATTTTTTTCTACTTGAAACGCATAATTATCCAAATATCTACATCCATATTTACCTAATCAATCAATCATCGTAAAACAACTTTCAGATCCACAACTGGGATGGTAAAATCCAAGGGGCTGTTCTATCTTCATTCTTCTTTGGCTACGCTCTCATGCTGCTCCCTTCGGAATTGTTCTTAAGGAGGATCGGAGGCAAGCTGCTGACCACTGTGATTCTTCTGGTGAATGGGGCGTTTTGTGTGGCAATGCCAACAATTATCAATAAGGTACCTAATTAAGATGCTTAATTTTCCCTCTACTTGGAATTATGATTTTATCGAGACATTAGTTACTTGATGAAGTCGTGGTTGTTTTCAGTGGCGCTTTTTCTTCAGCATATCCTATTTCCATGTTAATTAAAGTTACAATATCAATCAGTTCTTTAACATTCATAATATTAGCTTCAACAATATTCGTGAGAATTACTTTAATAACACAAAGCTTTTATTTCAGGGTGGTTGGGCAGCTGCGTGCAACGCATTGCTGTTTATGGGGATGACCCACGCTTGCTTCTTCACTGTCAACCAGTCACTATTTGACCAATGGCTACCACCCAATGAGAGGAAGATATTCAACCACTTTGTTTATGGAGGTAATAGATAAATAAAAGATTTCATTATTTTAAATACCCTCAATTACAGCAGCTGTATTTCATCAAACTTCGTCTAAAACAAGCAAACTAAATCATGATTTAAAAGAGATTGATTAGATTGTCTTCTTCATAATCATCACCCTCTAGCAGTGCATTGCTGGACATGGGATTCTCTAATGACAGTTGCTGTTATTAATTCATAATCATTTATTGACTTAAAAACGATTCGTGGATCGAATATCAATGAAATATTAAAATGAATCCATGTCAAGTGATGTGGTTGTTGATAATTCAATTCACTCAATCAATCACAGCAGTTGACGAGCGCTTGATAATTTGTTAGCTTTTGCGTTTATTCTAGCTACCCGATGCTCGTAGTCAATTAGTAGTTGAATAAAATAAAAAATATCACCCCAACAGTCTTCCTGAAAGTAAGGCAATATTAAATAAGTCCATGCATTACTATTCAGTATGCACAGCCGCACACTTTAAGAAGACAATTCCTCTGTAATATTAGTGCACTCTCCGCTACCCTAAGCTTTAGCTGCCATGCATACTAATTAATTGACACGCTCAATGCTTTTCTCTTCATTTCAATTTTTCATGCCTTTATTATTTTATTTAATATAAAAATCTTCTCTTTTATGTTTTATTCTCAAAAGATTTCAAAATTAATTGCCCGAGTCTATAATCGCATTATCCGCCTTTACATAATTAGTCAAAATTTATGAATAAAATAAACGTGGCCATGACTTCAAAGACTTTTATTACGTTTACGCTAATAAAGAAAATTCCTATCATTTTTATTTACCTGCCTAATACATACCTAGTAGTTATCATACTTATAGGCTTACAGGATTTCTTCTTTAATTTGCATTGTTCACTGTTCAGGTTATAGGAAAGTTTTATAACATTATTTTGCTAGTACGAAGTCTCTACTCCCGTATTATTTACATTTTGTTTGTTTTCTGTCGTCTGCTACTTTTATCTCTTAAATCTTAACTTTCTTTTCAGGTGTACAACTAGGCATTATTATATCACTCCCAATATCCGGTCTTCTATCATCAGCTCCACTTGGCTGGGAGCTGGTGTACTACTCCTTGGCAATGCTGGCGCTATCCATGGCCATCATATCGGGTACTTTGACGGCAAGCTCACCAGGACAACATCAAGCTGTTGGAGATGCTGAAAAAGAGTTTATTAGGGATACACTGAATAGTTACAAGAAGGTTGGTAAAACTTTTAGTATTAAGCTAGTCAAGATCCCCGCTTGGGCGGAGCACCGCCGTGTCCTCGTAGTGGCGATTGGCGGCGGCGATCTCTCGCGTCCGGCCTTGGTTCAAGCCATGGTCCGGAGCGAGAGGGAATGGGAAGCCGTCACCTCCTTCTGCGAAGCAGTCATGCTAGTGAAGGAGGTGGCGGGACGTGAGAGGGAAAGAACCTCACGTCCCAGTCGCCGCGGGAGACGCCCTGGGCGTCGGGGGTCACGTGGTGGCTCCCGGCCACCGTAGGCGCGGGCCTGTGGACGGCGAGTTATGGGCCAGCTCGCCGTCCGGCCGTCTTATGACGACAGGCCGTGTCGACGGCGCGTTCGTGTTCCACGTGCGCCTCAAAGAGATGTCAGCAAATAAGTAGGGGTCCGCAAGGACCGATGCCTGCCAGGGCTGCGGGACTGTTCGAAAGAGATACCGTGGCCCCCGAACACAAAGGGCAAAGAAGGAACATGGATGGGTTTTAGTCAGTACAAGTCTGACACTCCCTTCCGCTCCGCCCAGAGTGGGGGGGGTCATTTGATAAAAAAAAAAAAAAAAGCTAGTCAAGATGAAATGAATGTTAGTCCAGTCAAAATAGACATTTGAAATAACAATAGTTTGCATAGAGCTAAAAATTGGCGGAGGTCTTGAATCTACCATTATAAATGAAATGTCAAAACCCCCCACCAATCCCTAGTGTGCTGAAACAGTTATGCTGGCATAACTCAAAGGCGAGAAAAATGAATGCTTATTTTGATTGAACTACGTACAAATTATTTCTTAAACGAAATATGAAAATCAGTTCATCCGTTTGGGTCAAAAAATGCCACGACAGATTAAACTTATAAAAATAGCACATTTCTGTCTGCGTCGGAGGTCAAAAAGGAAAAAAAAACTGAAGAATACTGGAGCAAACGGGGTTTGCCCAGTAGTACGTTGAAAAATAAAAACGAGAGAGATGTTCTATTTTGGAAATAATATCAAAACTTTGAGTTTGCCAAAACTATAGAAGAACCAACTTTTGTTTCAGAAAGAAATAAACCGACCATGGCGACAGATTCTCAAATCCTCTCAGTTCTGGGCTGTGACTGGCGTCCATGCAGCAAGCAGCGCCTTGTTTATTTTCTTCATAACTAATGTGCCTGCTTACTTGATGATGTACGGAATTTCTCTGGAAGATGTAAGTACCATTTTGGTAACAATAAATTATTGTTTCTGAAATGTAAGTAAGCAAGAGGTTGCAAGTACCAAGGAGGCAACGATTTCATAAAGGAGGTGACCTCACGTGACATAGGGTGGGACACTCTCGAACTGCAGACCTAAACGAAAAAAGTTTTACCAAAAACAAAAATTGTGGGAAAAAAAAAAATCTTTTGGGAGTCGGCAAATTTCGATGAAGCAAACAAAAATCACTGACTTCCGGAAGTAAAGTTATTTTCCACGTATTTTAGTTTTTTGATATCGGAACAGGTGGTTGGGCAGTCTAGGTACGAAAGACAGATTTGCTTGTCGTAACGCGTCATAGAATAGGCCTATTACGAGCATTGGGCTCCGACCAGCTGAGCTGATTACTGTCCATGTACATGAAATCTATAACAATAAAAGGCGCTGATTGACAAAATTGGCAGTCTCTGTAAAAATTAAAAGTTATATTATGTTCAAGTGACCCCTTTACAACACTTTCAGAGTGCTTGGTACTCCATGTTGCCCTTCATCTCGATGGCATCAGTGTACATCGTGTTGAACCCGATCATCGACTGGCTCTACACTATCAAATACATTCACTACATCTTCAGCGCTAGTTTCTTCAGAAAAGTTATCAATGGCTTAGGTATGTATTGCAAAATTTATAGAATGAAAACCTAATTTGAGAAAAACGGTGATATCTTCGAGACCAAGCGATTTGCCCTCTACTCTTTTTGGCGCTTATTTAACTTATTTTGTCTTGAAAATTTTAAAAATAATCTAATCAACAATTTGTTGTCACTATTCAGGAAACTTTGACAGAAAAAAAAATCTTCAAAAGAAACAAAACCATTTTCAACATCCATTAATATTGTTCAATTTCAGGTGCTTTTGGAATCATAATGGGACTAACGATGCTGCCGAACTTCCCTCGTGAGTGGAGCAACCCAGCGATCATTGCGTTATCAGCAATCTTGGGGTTGTTAGGTTTACAGTTCTGTGGATTTTTGGTAAGTTATCAGTTTCATTAGTAGTCACGTTTTGAAATCACGGTTTAATATTTTAATTACTTTAATTATGAGAAGTAGGTAGCTACTGACGGTAGTCCACTCGTCAGAGGTAATACTAGTATAATTTGGCTTCTAACTGTTTTTTATCTCTGTGATACGCGGTATGCTAACATGCGGTCTATTTTACGTCAACATTATAACACATGAAAACAGAAGAAATAACTTGAGACTTACAGAAAAAGCCAAGAATAAAAACACCATTGTTTTTAATAGTTGATCTTTTTTGAAAAGGGTCTTACATGGAATGTTATTACCATTGTTTTTGTTCTACGTCTACGGTATTTTAAAAATCTTGTACGTATTATTTTCAGAGTACTTACAAGGACATGTCAGAGAACTACTCCGGCACCCTGATGACAATATCGTGCACGGTCAGCAGTGCTGTAGGAGCAGCTGTGCCTTTTGTGTCAGGGCTCATTCTTGGTGGAGACATGGTACGTAGACTATTATTTAACAACAGATAATTATGTTGTGTTGGCAAGCATCCCCAGCTGTTTGCCACATTCAAGGGTTAAATATAACCAAAAGTTTCTAAGGTAACTAATCCATCGGAAGATTAAATTAGACTTAGAGCCTGTTCCACCACCTACGATCAAGTTCCAGTTAACTTACTTGGCAGATAATTTCATACAAATTCTGTTCCATTTTTGAATTTAAATGGTAAGTAGTGGCTATTTGGACATCGTGAAAAGGGGCCTTCGGATAATATCTAATTAACCAGGTAATACCTGAAGTATTAACAATTACAGTTGCCATGGTCAATCTATTTTAAACCCGCGTCATTTCGCCCCACACCAAGTCGTTGTTCTCCCCGCATTTAATTCCATATTGGACCCAAAAAATCATTTATTTTGTTTGTAGCGGCATAACACAAAAAGTGCTACAGCGCCATCTATGATATTAAAGTTATCCGAGAGTTAAGACCATATAGAAATACCCGACTGAAATCGTTAGGCCGTAGCCCACTAGACACAAAACCCGTCCGTCGGCGTATGCTCTCTTTTCTATGGAGTATTGAGGACCCTATTCCTCATACTCCTAAACGTTTATTAAATTGTAGTAGTTTTCATTCGCCTCATTTGCTTATTTACCCTATTTTTTTCTCACTTTTTCAGTGTAACCGTGAAAGCTGGCGCGTGATAATGCTGACCCTGGCGAGCCTGTGCATTGTGAGCACAGTGATCTATACCACGTGCGGCAGCAACGAGAGACAGAGCTGGGACCACGTCAGTAACAACGACAAGCGGCGGTACGGACACTACAATGGTGTTAGAGGTGATATTATATACTAGTGCAACCACTCGTTGGATTTCTCTATGAGGAATTTTTCTGTAGCAGTCCTTATATAGGCCTGTCTAGCTAATGGCTAACCCCGCCCGCTAAAACTTGGCACTTAAACATAACTGGTGAAATGTGGTTTTCCAATAAATACTACTTCCCTGCCTTACCTTTCCGGGACAACAGGCGTTATGTTATGATGTATGTTCAACACTATTAGAGTAAACAGGGCACAAGTACTCTGAGTTCTTGTGCTGCTAAGGTGGAGTGGAATGGAAGAAGTGCCTTTAGAATTTGTGTGTTTACTCCCGAACACTCAAAATAAATAAACTTTTTCAAAAGTCATTTAAATATGAGAAATAATTTAAGAAATAGGGACGATACGAGAATTAAAAAGATAACAATTAAATTTAGAATGTAGGCGTAAATCACACCCAAATTTTCAGTCCTGAAACAAATTGATAAAAGCTTAGGCCTTACTTGCGTCGGTAGGACAGCTATAATTTGGCATTAGGTCTTGGTAATTCTCACAGAATAGCAATTGTATAACAAATGTTGTTGTCTATAAATTATTTTATAATTTGAGATGTACGAAAATAATTATTTCATTGACACATTTGTATTTAAAACACCTGAGCCAATCCTTCTCATATATCGTTTATACAAAATGTACAATTACTTTGCTCGAGACCCTATCCATTCTAATTCAGGTTTCATTACAATGTCTTAAGGAATATCGACGTGAATCTAACCATGGGTTCAGCGCATGATCGTAGACCCCGGAGCGTTGCAATTTTTTGGCGATCATTATAAAATCTGCTGTTCCGTACATGGCGTACATTTTGACCGTGTACGTTTTTTACGTTTGTACGCTACAGCTGACATTTTATTAATACCCGACAAAAATACACTGGGGGCTAGCAAATCATATAAGGCATGGTAACAGTTTGGTCCGTTTCTTTTTTTTCTCATTTTTCCTTATTCAACCACATTTATTTTGTTGTTTTATTTCAACTAACAATTAAATTCTTTTATTTTCAGTTGATGACCGTCAAGTGCAGATGGAAGAGTACGGCCACACAAACCTGGCTCTTCAGAGGCATGACATCGACACAGCTTTGTGACAGTGGAGTAATTTTATTTTGGACAATATGACTGACTGACTACTTTTATATTAAGCAATTATAATATTTTGAAAATTTTAAAAGTATTTTTATTTGTTGTGGTTGGAGGGAGGCACATTTTTGTGATGCACTTCACACTTTGAAGTTACTGGTTACTACACACTGTTACCAACAGCAGAAAATTGACCAATAAGACAAGTTAGTGTCAGTTGCCACAATGGACAACGACTGGCAAATTAATAGTTTGGCAGTTGGTATGTTTTTCACGTAGAAGAAAACAACTACCAATGAGTTAGGATTACCACTATTATTAAATATAAGATTTCTAAAAAGTTATAACTATGCAAAAATATGAAACTTTTTAAATACACGGGATTACTTTCTTTGATAAAGTTACGAATTATGTTTAAAAAATCTAAGCTATCCTGCCTTTTCACCAAAAATTTATTTACAAATTTTCATTTAAGCAACGATTGGCAAATAATTCACTTAAAAAAATATTTATCCGATAATATTTTATTTGATAACGGATCTGGGACATTTGCGCGAAAGACATATGCGCGAAGGACACTTCCGCGAACCCACTTGCGCGAAAAGACATATGCGCGCATGGAGTTTTGAGCGATTAGACTTTTGCGACTAGATTTACTCGCGACTGGCTACGGTTAATCTGTAGAGTAAACATAACATCATATTATTTCTTATTTTCAATGAGATAGAGCGAGAGAAGTGGCAACACTGCCCGAGAGACATGTCAAATTATTTTTTCGTATCTACCATGAATAGTGTTGCCAGATATAATTATTGTTTAATCGATTTACAATATCGATTTTGAACAAAATAATTTTACTCTCTGTTCAAGCTTTTGGGTTTCATTAATGTCGATCTTTAAGGTCATTCAGTTGTTTTAATGTCTATTATGACAAATGTATATTGATGTATAGAACATTCTTGTTACTTTGTTCAAAAAAGATTAATCAATCGATTCCGATTTAGAAGAACCTCAGTGTTATGTTTACTCTACAGCTAACCTAACCTAACCATTCGCGCATAAGTCCTTTCGCGCATGTGTCTTTGTGCGTAAATGTCCGTTCGCGCATAAGTCCATTCGCTCAAGTGTCTATGCGCGCAACTGTCTATGCGCCCAAAGGTCCATTCGCGCAAAAGTCTAATCGCCCAAAAGTTCATGCGCGCATATGTCTTTTCGCGCATGTGGATTCGCGCAAGTGTCCTTCGCGCAAATGTCTTTCGCGCTAGTGTCCTGATACCTTTGATAACGTATTATTTGACAAACACTTTATATTCATGTCATCTCGTAAAACAACGTTTGAAATAAAACGGTTCAATTCATAAAAATTCAACTCGAAAAATAGGCTTAACGGTAATTTTAATTAATGGAACAACAAATACTTTGGATTCAAAAGCGAGCGAAGCGAGCTCGGGACTTGAGGTCAGGACCCGACGTTAGGTTAGGTTAAGTTACTTTAAACCTTGCAAACAGAAATAGAAGCCTCGTGCAACGGGGCTGCGTCAACTACGCCTATTACAAAATTTTAATATTATCTACCTTGAACTTTAAGTGAATTTGTACACTAAAAACTATTGAAACTACACGAAAGATATAGTACTACAAAAACACGCCGTCAAGTAAGTAAGTAGTAGATCTCGACAGCCAATTGTAGATCTTTGAAAGTCATTACTAGTCGAAAAGCCGAAAGTCTGACCACCAGTCTTGCCAAGAGTTACCGTGTAGGGTGCAGTTATTGAACTGGGTTCATGTAAAATACTATTAATGCATTCGCTTAGACTGGAAGCTGACCGCAACATAGTTGGGAAAAGGTTAAGCCGATTAGTTCAGATTGCTTAGACTCTACAACTCTTAGTAAATCCAATAGTTTATTTGAATTAGGGCATTAGCTTTCTATTGTTTCATTGCCTGTAATTGGCGTCTGTAATTACTAGGGATCAATTGTAAAGCTTACCAACATTATCATTCGTCAAAATTGGCTTAATTTGTAATCGGTCCTAAACTACTATCACTTAGGATTACAATTTAGTTTGTCTTTAAATTAGAGACCCCTTGCACCATCAGTCACTGAATACAACTAAAACGTGTTTAAACATCATTCTATCTCATCTTCAAGTGCCAGTCAGAAACATAACGATGTTTTAAAATCCTCCTTTGTGGAAACAACCACCACTTTTGTAAAAAGTTGACCAAATTTTTCGTTTGCCTTTATATGTGTTTAGTGATTGGGGTATAAGTGGGCCTTAGTGTCTAAGCTTCACTTTCCTGAAACGAACTATTAAAAGTATATCGCTCTTACTTCTAGCGCCGTATTCGATAGAATAAGCTTAATTCAATCCTCAAAACGATATTTCTGAGAAGCAGTTTCTGATTTTCCTCTTCTCAAACAAAAATGAACTTTATGACTAAGAATAAAGATTCGAAATGTTGCTGTAGTAAAAGTGTGTCCGAGGAAAACAATATTTTTCAAGTTCAATGTACTACGTCTTAAGGGACTAGGTCTTTAATCCATAATAAAATCAAGATCCAAATAATTTCTGTTATGAAGAACACACTAAGTGTACTACTTTGGTACATAAACGTTCTACTATTTGTAGAACGATGAACAGATGTTCTGTGTGCTTAGGACATGTGCTATCTAAAACTAACTATCTAAACATTCGTCCGTTTCTTGTTTCAGTATTAAAGAAAAACTAAAATTGGCCTTTTCTCCTTTTCAATCCTGCCTGTGGGCGTCAAGCTCGACCCATCCATCATCGCCTGGGCCGTGATGTCGCTCTTTTACTGCTATTATAAATGCGAAAATTTGAATGGATGAATGTTTAAAAGCCCTATTTTTTATTTCAAATAAATCTCGGATGCCAACCCAAGAGAATGATGTATTGGGTACAATATTGAATCTTATTCCTAATCAGATTGTGCTCAAGTTTCCTGGTATCGATCGTCAATATAATTACAGCAAGATTCAATTTCCTCTCATACGGACCAATGGAGAGGTCATTGCACAGAAATGATTGATTTAATAAAATGATTAGGGGTCTTGTTTTCCTGGTGTGGAGCGGAAGTGGCAGATTGGTACACTCACAAAACTTAAACTAGGGGTTTGAAATTGAACCACTAAGAATGCTCTTAAAACATCTTTTGGACACTACACATATTGGCAAAGTCAGGCTGCAAAATCGAATTATGTAAGAAAACTTTCGAACGAAATAACACAACAATATGTGGAAATTACACAAGTGGATCAAAAAGCAAAGAACGAAAGAGTCTATCGGTCGCGTGAAAAAACAATCAAATATGGTGTGCCGCAGGGAAGCGTGCTTGGCCCCCCTCTATTTATACTTTACATAAATTACCTGCCAAAAGTAATGAAACATCACATGACACTATTTGCCGACGACTGCACAGTCACCATTGACTGTAAAGATAAACTAAAATATGACAAACTAATATATGAAAATGACGTTACTAACACTATAAAATCAATAATAACATGGCTTAATAACAATAACCTTAAGATAAATATTGACAAGACCAAATTAATGGCATTTACTCAAAGCAAAAAATTGACTATGAATATTCTTTACGAGAACAATAAAATAAATCAAGTTGACACAACTAAATTCCTAGGGTTAACCATAGACAAACGGCTAGATTGGAAGGCACATACGATATATTTGGCGAAGAGACTTAGCAAATCCGCATATGCTTTATATAAACTTGCGCCAGTCATAGGAGCGGACGCTATTGTTACAGCATACCATGGCATGGCTAGTTCATTATTAAGATATGGAGTTATTTTTTTGGGAAACTCATCCAATAGGGAACTTATATTTAAAGCCCAAAAAAAGTGCATCAGAGCAATGTTTGGGTTAAAATGTACAGATACATGTAAACCTTTTTTATTAAATGTAAAATACTGACACTACCCTGTATGAACATATTCGAAGTTGCAGTATTCGTTAAAAAAAACCCCAATCTATTTCCCAAGCTATCTGACAAAAATAACCGGAGTCGACGACACGTCAATATGTTGTGCTCGAGACAGTCGAAAACAGTGTTTTTTGTATGGCACCAATTATTTATGACCATATACCAGAAACAATTAAAATATTAAATATTCATCTCTTCAAAAAACATTTAAAGAATTTTCTGGTAAGTAGATCGTATTATAATGTAAATGAGTTTCTGAAGGAAAAAATACTACGAGTATTTTAATTTTTTAATAATCGACATGTCTGTTTAATTCTTTATTATTTTATTATTGTAATTTATTGTTTTGATATCCAGTTGTGTATTTTGATAATATTTGTTAATTTTTAAGACGAAATTCGATTTAATCTTGACATTTTTTTTACTGACATCTATTATTTTATGATATTTTATATTTGCCCTCTGTTTAATTGTTATATTTTTTCTTCTACATGACATTAATCTTGATTGCTAATTAATTAATCAAATTTATTATTTTTAAATAATTGCCATTTTATTTCTGCATTTAATTGAATATGTTATCGTAATCTTAAATTCCAGTTCTTATATAACAACTTCATAAAATAATGACGGCATGCAATTATTTTTAAATTAATATAATTATTTCATTCATATTTGTACGCTTCACGGCAAAACATAGAGAATCTAACTTGTATATTGTAACATCTCACACACCGTGTAACCTATGTTTACAAATAAAAGTTTCTTATTCTTATTCTTATTCTTGAAATATCATCATCATTTCAGCCGAAAGACGTCCACTGCTAGACATAGGTCTCCCCCAAGTGTCACCACATTGACCGGTCCCGAGCGTCTCGCAATCCAGCGGATCCCTGCAACCTTTACCAGGTCAGGAATGAAATATGCCGAGAGAAAATTATTCAGCGATGGTAAATGCTGAACACAAGTCGCCGAATGGGATAAGCCGTATAATAGCCGATTACCTATATTATAATAGTTTCGAATCAGCTAAGATTTTACAAATACTGCCAAATCGACACAAACAAATGTGCTCTCCTTTTACTTTAAAAATCTAAAATGGTGTTAGTTTTTTGAGTTTGAGTATTTCAGTAATAAGGTTGAATCATATTTTTGATTTGAGATCACAGAATCAAAGCAAAGATACTAAATAGGTACAATTTCAAATAAGACTTCCCATCAAGAATGTCTCGTAAATTACGTATCCATTAATGTCGTTATGCATACGTCTTACTGACACTGATAAGAACAGCTCACTGCAAACACTGTTTTATTGTACGTTTGCACAAATGTTAATTGTGGCGCTACTGTATTTATACACTAGAATCTGCTCCTGACGTTACTTCTTAGATTTTTTTAATCTTTATTTTGTTCTTATAAATAAATAAATATGAAGATAGTAGGTTTTGCCCGTGGCTTTGCCAGACCATTATTAACGTACTCTCAGGATAAACAAAATATCATGGACTAATCCCAGTAGTACCCATATTTACCCCATATTATACTCTACTTCACACTGCATTTCATCGAAAACTGTTTATCCGCTAAGCAAATTACAAATTAAATTATTGTACTTGTGCCTATGGTATTTGATAACAGTTTGATAAATGATCGAGCAAGTAAAATCAAAATGGAATTTATACTCGTATGTAACAGTGTGACGGCATGAAACATTTCTTTGAACTGTATAAAGGTACCTAGATTACTTTCTATTTCATATACATAACTATTATAATATGAATACATATAATTTCCTTCTATGTTCTGGACGTAATTTAAAAGAACAATATTTATTATTTACATAAATGATAAAAGAACAGCAGTACTGTAATAGATAACAATGTTTAGACATGTGAATTCACAGCCTGTTCAATAATTTTGTCTAATATTGTATAACTTGAACTAGCAAAACATATTTGTTATTAATGTTGAGTCAATAGATTTCAAATAAAATTTACAAAAACCAGATGTGGCTTATTTAGTTACTAAATATAACTTCATAGTCATAATTTAAAAAGTACAGCCGAATTAATAACCACTTCCTTACAATTATAATATCTACTACTATTTGGCTGGCTTCGATCGCGATCTGGTCATTAATTATTCCACAGGAGCATTTTAAACATTGGCTAAGTATGACACTCGGGGATAACATGCCTTCCCATTACTGCAATAATTTACGGAATCCGATCAGAAGTTCCGAAGATTACCGTCTTTATAATATTATTATTAGTGTAGTATTAGTACAGATGTAGAAAAGCAAAAAAAAATATATAACAGCCTGTACTTAATTAATTAAGACAAAATTTCTAAATGAGTAAAGTGTCGGCCACCTAGACACTAAAACGACCGCATGAGATGTTTTTTAATAAACCTTTACAAACAAAAGCTAAGTACATAAATTCAAGAATGGAAATCAAAATACCATATGGAACGCAGTTATTGTTTATTAGGACAAATATTTTATCCTTGTTCAAATGTAATTATCTAAGAATTGTCGGATGGGTGGCAGAAGGTTCGGTACCTAGCTGTCATTGGTAGGAGCTATGGCTGGCGATAAGGTTGTGTACGAATCTGTGCCCAAACATGAGAAGAATGAGGGTAAGTGCTACTTTAATGCTATATTATTTATTTGTTAAGATGATGACAATGATGGTATCGACTTGAACACTGTTTCTGCTTTCACGGTTTAAAACTTAACTTATACTGGTACTTACGGAACATCTTCCGTGATTGTTCATTATTTTGAGCTCCCGATATTTCGACGACCATAGCGCAACCCGCGATCATGGCGCTTGCAACAGCGTCGAAATATTGGGAGCTCAAAATTATTCACACACACTTTAATCACACAGTTCAAGAAATGCTAGTATTGTACTTACTACAGAGGTAGATATTAATAAACAAATTTATGGACAATTAACTATTTTTAGATTGTTCGTTGACCTGTAGAAGCTATCACTATCACAAACCGCCGCTGTATCGACACCGATCAATGCCTTTTGTGTTCACGATGTGAGACTATCGACCACACATCATTTATCAGTTCAGTGCTGTTCTTATAACAACAAACATCGTCTTCTAAATAACGTTTTCTATCAACAATATTAATAAGCATGCAACTATATTCTTTCAAAATTTTAGGACCTTCAAAATCTCCGGAACGTCCAAAAGGCCTTGGAATTCGGCATGTACAAACATTGATCCTGTTCATATGCCTAACCATTGCATACACGATCAGGTCCCAACTCAGCGTACTGATGGTTGCTATGGTTAAGGTACCCGACCCTCGCTGTGAAGTGAATGGCACTAGGAATTATTCTGAAGGTTGTGAAGATGTTAATGTAAATATCAGCAGGTGGAACATCTATCGCGTAAGTGTTGTTTGTTTTGTTATAATTAGCATCGCGTGTTCTTATTTGTTATCATCAAATTGTTTGAAAAGCTTGTGACTAGGTGGTAGGAATTTATGATCGTGTTCATTGATTGCGTCGACAAATTCTTGGAATTTATTTTCATAAACAGAAACACACTTTTATAAACTTTTCTGTATGTTATAAATACTATGCTTTGTTTATTTATTTATTTAGGATCTCCAACAAAGGATATATAAACACACGAAATAAATAATCGATGACAAAAATATCACGTAGGTGTACCCTTCACTTACAGAAGACCACAGCATGCATAATAAAATGTATAAGCTAACAAAGTTATAGTAGCATTTAAACATTTTAAATCAAATCAAAACACATTATTTAGTACTAAAATTAAATTAGAAAAATAGCAATTAAAAATCGAAACACATTTAGAAATAATGTTGGAAAAATAAAATTTGATTTTTTTTCTTTTATTTATCTTTTTAGTAGCTATATAAGAAGTTTTACAGATATTCTTTACCATTTCAGACATATGAATGGAACAAATCGACTCAAGAGATGATAACGTTTTCCTTCTTCGTGGGATATACCAGTATGATGCTGCCTATGGGGCTGCTAGCGCAGAAGTTTGGAGGCAAGCTACCGATAATGTTCGCTTTGGCTGTCAATGGAGTCATTTCTATTTGTACACCTTGGATAGCACTAGTAGTGAGTATCTTTGATATCGACATAGGAATAAAGTGTGTCTATGAAACCTAGCTGTTGTGGAAATAAGGACATCCTTACAAATAGACGGTCTTATTACCAAAACAGGATTTATTTAATCGCAAAAAGTTTAGAACCATGTCTATTGAACAAAACAGTATTAAGACAGGCTGGTTATCGCTGTACATTTTAAAAATCCGAGGGATCACACAGAAGGATTTTTCTACTATTCCCATGGAAAGAAAAAATCAAGGTAATAGAATTATTATTATAATATATATTTTTAAAGGTAAGGTAATAGAATTATTATTAATTTATATTTTTAATATATATTTTTTCAGGGTGGTTGGATTGCAGTATCAGGCAGCAGACTAGTGCTGGGCATGACGCAAGCGGCGATGTATCCGAGCATTCACACCATGCTGGCCAAGTGGGCACCACTATGTGAGAGGGGAAGACTTAGCACATACATTTATACTGGTGAGTTTCTTATATATAGAAGTTTGAAAGCCCCTGACTAGCATATATCGGTACTAATTCAAGGCACACTTGGAGTTAAACTATAAGGATCTCGATACTGCGTTCCAAAACTCAAATTGCCGATGTAGGTCACACGGCTGCCAAGCTCAAATGGAACTATGCTGATCACATTTTTGTCGCTTGCCGGAGGAGCTATGGGCTAAAGTAACCACACAATGGGTGCCAAACAACAGCAAACGGCAACGCGGCAGGCCCAGAAAGAGATGGTGGGACGAACTCGACTCTTTTCACAAGGTTTGGCAAATAACAGCACTGGATAGGGATAAGTGGAAAGAGAGAAGTCCATTCCCTTTATCAAAAAGGTACAAGACTTGCGCTGATTACTACATATTTCGTTTCCTTCTAAGGTTAACATTTTCATAAGATTCTTCGTCCAAGTTACAAGATAGTAAAACATAAACTGTGTCGGAAGGAAGCAATCCGGTCGCGAGTGGCTCGAACAATGAGCAAGTAAGTTAGGAGCGTGAGAACTTCTGCCATTGTACTTGTTATACATGACAACGTGTGTTGTGTATCTCGCTGGGATATAGTACTTGTTCTGGATAGTGCTTCTGGTTTACGTCTTGTCTTGTCTGGGTACGGAAGTAATCTTATTAGGACTTCAACGGCTAGTCTTTCGTTTAATTTAGCAATACAGTTTTATTCTTTTGACATGAAAAAATCTGACGTTCTCATTAAAACTATTTAGTAAACTTTATAGTACTCATTGGAGTAACTACTGCCAATACGCATTTATCTTTGTAGTTTGTACCGACCCTAGCCCAGTTTTTCTTATAACTAGAAAACACTCATACATGACAAATTAATAGCTTTACATCAAGCAAAATACGCGCTTTGGACGTGAACTTGCGGATACCTGCCCATTATACAATACAATACTTTCTGGCATGGTTCTTTTCAGAGCCATGTCAGTTTCTTAATAAGGTGCACCCTAATATGGTCAACCCATGTTTTATCAAGACCAACGTCCTCATTACTTAGCCCCTAATCTTCCTTTCACATCAGTCCCGTCCACTTTACCATCCCGTATCCTCCCAAGGTAGCTATCTCATAAACTCACACCGCCATCGCCAGTCCCTCTCGTCTCGTCACAAGCTCAAATTACATAACTTTTATGACGCATCATTTCAGATACGACGAATGTAATCTTTTTGACGTGTATACCAAAATTAATTTATCTTTTGACGACTTCTCGTTGATGTTGATTTAGCTGTATTTTTTCACGTCTGCGGAGATGGAATGAGAAATGTGTGTGGTTATGGATGCACAGATTTGTTAGTTAAAGTTAAATGAGTTTGAAATTATTGTGAAGTTAATTAAATTGGCATGGAGTTTAACTTATTATTTTGTCTACAGTTGCAGTTCATTTTATTGTGGATTCTACATCAGACAGATAAAATACATGTGATTTTAGGATATACGAACCTATGCAGTATACAAGAGTAATACAGAATTGTCGGATTTATTGTTGGAATTGCATAGAGTTCGTCTTAATACTATCATAATTTTAGCAGCTCTGTAATTTTAAGTCAGTACTCAACTTGTCAAGTCTATTGTATTATTTTTCCAGGGTCACAAGTAGGAACAATAATAGCCTTCCAGCTATCTGGTCTGTTCGCCGGCAGTCCAATCCTGGGCTGGCCTGTATCATTTTGGTTGTTTGGAACCCTGAGTCTGGCCAGTTGTGGTCTGCTCGGCTGGCTGGGAGTCGCAAGTCCTCATGATCATCCTACTATCAAGACTGAGGAGCTGGCGTATATTATAGAGGATATAGCTGTTGATATTGTGCCAAAAGTAAGTTTGGTGGTCATTAGCGAGCATTCATTTTTTTAATACCACGCCTGTTTCTCTGAAGGTTGAAGCTACTGCCTCAACCTTCAGAGAAAAAGCATTTTCCTAGCTTTTTACAACAGTTTCAAAAAACGTTTTGAAAACACTCTTCAAAATAAGATTATTTTTGTCTATAAAAAATTCCTCATTTTTGTTCCTTATCAGAGAAAAACCTCGTGTAACATTATCTCACAAGCCATGGGTCCTATGGGACTTCCCATAGGTAAAATTGGCGAATTTCCTATTTGATCTATTTAATCAAAAATCTCTCTTAAAAAATCTTCCCAACTTCGCTATTTGAAAATATGTTTTAAATATATTTACATGATATACAGACTACAAATAGAACTAAACTAAAGATAAAAATAAGAAAATATAGTTAGTGATTTATGTTTCTTTTTATTTTCAGAAACGTAAGACTCCTTGGAAACACATCCTTACATCCAAGGCCGTTTGGGGGCTGATAGCATCACACGCGGGCAGTGCTGCTAGCTACCTCTTGATCCTCACTGAGATACCTTTATATATGAACCATATACTCCATGTAGACCTGAAAAGGGTATGTCAGCGTTTAATTTTGATTATTAGTAGCATGAATCTTAACTTTAAAAAAATGCAAATGGCTACTCAAGATCAAATCAAAATATCGGTAATTTTAATTTTACAAAAAAATGTTCATAAGAGAGGCAGAGGTGGTATTGGTCATATTTTTGTTAAATATTTGTGTTTAGTAACGTCAACTTCCACGAAGTTCTGACTAGTAAGGGTTAATTTGTTTTCATACCAATTAATTTGATGCAATTTCTATTCTTTATTTTTCAGAATGGAGTGTATTCATCCCTGCCCTACATTGCCTTGTATATCATGGCCATTATGTTCGGTAATGCTTCTGATTTTGTAGCCAACAGGAAAATTATGTCCATCGTCAATATTAGGAGGACAGCCAATAGTATCGGTAATTATACAAACGTCTTCTCGATTGGCCTCTAATTATTTGATCAGACATTAATATTTATATTATAGTGGCGATACTCTTCTCTGTAAGAGTGAGTGGGCTAACACGTGGGCTTAGTGCAGTTGTTAAATGAATCGAACTTTTATGATAATTTATTTCTATTTCAGCTATGGCAGGGTCTGGGGTGTTCCTATTTGCGTTCAGTTTTGTGAACGACACGACGTTGGCTGTGTCTCTACTTATCATAGCGCATGGTCTACATGCTGGGGTTCACGTGGGATTCCATGTAAGTATAATATTATGTTGCTACATTTATTTATGTTGATTATTTAATTTCAACATGATTGACAGGTATTTGTGAAACCTTCGTTAGACAATTTATTAAAACAAATAGATAAATAAAAATTAATGCTGAAGTAAAAGACGTCCACATTTATAGAGGTCAGGTTCCGGGTAATGTTATTCGGAAGAAATAAAATCCACAATATTTGTTGACTCAATCCTCACACATAACAACGTTAGATCAGTTGCCAAGCGATTTGAACCAACCTTGCCATTATTAAGTTTGCCACTGTTCGTAACATGCTCCATATTATAGAAGCTAGAGAGATGTGTTACCAGCTGCTTATATTTTTATCATTATGTAAACTTATCTGATTTTCTTTTCCTACTTACTTAGAGGTACTTAAGTTTTTTACTGTTAGTTTCTAATACGAAGAAGCATTTAGTCACGAAGATGTTGGCCGATTACGATCGCATTCACACTCTTGTTCTCTACCTAATTATTACGTTTATATTGACGGCACGGTTGGCGCAGTGGCTGAGCGATTGACTGCTGCGCTTCGTGTCGCGGGTTCAATTCCCGCTCGTAACAAATATTTGTATGGCCTACAGTTAGTTGTTTCGGGTCTGGCTGCTTATTTATGTGAGTTTAAATGTTTGTAAACGCACCCATGATACAGGAGAAATTCCTAGTGAGGGGCAATGTTATAAAAAAAAACATAATCTATCTATACAGACATTTTTTCTTGATCTGAGACCACAACAATATTTTTATGATAGTTTAAATGGGACTGTAACGAATATGTATGTAGATAATTGATTTTACAAGCAAATAACGGCATTTTTACCATGCCATCTTCTTCCCCTCCCTCTTCCTCCACCTTGTTTCTACGCTCTAGGTTTGAAGACATAGTACCCGTGCACCAATACCATGTATTTGTTTCAGATAAACCAAATAGATTTGGCTCCGAACTTCGCCGGACCTATAATGGCTCTGGGCAATATGATCGCCAATCTGACCAGTCTGCTGGTGCCTGTGATCGTGTCCAACGTCGTGAAGGATGACGTGGTAAGTTTGCTATACAAGTTCTGACAGAATTTATTGGGTAAACTATGTTAGTTCTATGAAGGGGTTTGATGAGGCCTTTTGGTATGAGTGAAATTCAATTTTGTCATCCGCAAGTTTCACTAAATTCTTCACTACCCCTTGAATCGTTTAGTGAGGGTTTACGGGCAACAATTAACATCTTTCGGCTAACATGCTGAATTGCTGATGTTATCTGTACCGTTTTGCGTGAAAAATACCATTGTTATTTTTAGCACCTTGCCAAAATTGACAATATTATTGCAGAATAAGTACACTTGAAATAAAATAAGTTTGACTCTGTTCGTTGAAAATAAATTCGTTTTTTGAGACGGGAGGACTTTTTCCTTGGTTTTTCATTTAAAAATAAAAACTTGCTTTGTTTTCAGACTAATCACCGCAAATGGCAGTATGTGTTCATCATCTTCGTGGCCATCATGTTCATATCCAACACTATATTCGTCGTGTTCTGCAAGGGTTCCGTGCAGCCGTGGAACTTCTATGGCGAAGACGGAAATGGTAAATCTATCGTAGTTCGATATCACATCCTGAAAAAAAACCTACCTAACTAGCGATATAATCTTCCAGTATAGCTGACTTTAGGAACCAGTCATTTCTAAGATCGACAAACTTGGTAGCATTCAGGTCTAGAAGTTATGGAGTAATTGTATAAAGCTAGATGAATTCACGCGGACAAATATTACATTAAAAACACTTGAAGTAAAATAAAACATCTCTTTTCCAGATGATGACAAGGAGCTGACTGCGATTGAAGACAAGAAATCCAGCAAGGAAAAAGAAAGTCTACATGACGTGATACGAAATTGATATTAGAATAAAATTGTGTAAATAGAAGTATTTAGGAAATAAATATTAATAGTACAACTTTCACGACTTTGTGTTTCTTTTTTTTTCTTCAACCTATTGACGAGCGTAGGTCTGCTTCATTGCACGTACTTTTGTCTGGTTCTGAGAGCCTGGATAAAGTGACATTCTGTCAGCGATAATGACGATGAAAAAGTAAAAATAAATTTGACTTATTAAGGGCCAGATTAACCCGAAATTGTTCAAATTTAATGGCTCTCGTTTTCAATATTACTGCAGCGTTCACTTTGTGATTAATATATATTATGCAAAGTTAGAAACTACTTCTAAGTTGTATATGTTTCAAAAACACCTGTTTAGTATTATACGTACTCCTAAAATAGCACAATGTTCAAGTTAATTATATATGCTATTTTAAAAGAGAGATATTACCTTTTTTTTTTTTTTTGATGGGAAATCATCAAATGACCCCCCCCACTCTGGGCGGATTCAAGACCTCCGCCAATTTTTAGCTCTATGCAAACTATTGTTATTTCAAATGTCTATTTTGACTGGACTAACATTCATTTCATCTTGACTAGCTTTTTTTTTTTTTTTTATCAAATGACCCCCCCCACTCTGGGCGGAGCGGAAGGGAGTGTCAGACTTGTACTGACTAAAACCCATCCATGTTCCTTCTTTGCCCTTTGTGTTCGGGGGCCACGGTATCTCTTTCGAACAGTCCCGCAGCCCTGGCAGGCATCGGTCCTTGCGGACCCCTACTTATTTGCTGACATCTCTTTGAGGCGCACGTGGAACACGAACGCGCCGTCGACACGGCCTGTCGTCATAAGACGGCCGGACGGCGAGCTGGCCCATAACTCGCCGTCCACAGGCCCGCGCCTACGGTGGCCGGGAGCCACCACGTGACCCCCGACGCCCAGGGCGTCTCCCGCGGCGGCTGGGACGTGAAGTTCTTTCCCTCTCACGTCCCGCCACCTCCTTCACTAGCATGACTGCTTCGCAGAAGGTGGTGACGGCTTCCCATTCCCTCTCGCTCCGGACCATGGCTTGAACCAGGGCCTGACGCGAGAGATCGCCGCCGCCAATCGCCGCTACAAGGACACGGCGGTGCTCCGCCCAAGCGGGGCAGACCTCTACGGTGTGCTCCACCGTGTCCTCCGGACGATCCTCGCAGTGGAAACACCCGGGCGTTTCCTCCCGCCCGATTCGGTGCAGGAACCTCCCGAAACAACCGTGTCCGGTGAAGACCTGCGTCAGGCGGTAGGTGAGGGCGCCGTGGCGCCTCTCTAGCCACTCCTCAAAGAGGGGACTTATCGCCACTATGGTGGCGTGCCCTGCACGGGGTTGCGACAGTCGCTCTCTCCATGTCGCCATGAGATCACGCCGGAGGTCTGTCCGCTGAGCGGCAATTTGTCGCGGCAGCGGAGTTTCCCCCCGACATAGTGCTTCCGCGCGCCATTCATGCAGGCGCGCGAGGACTATCGCCTCCAGATCCCATGGCGGCAATCCGGCAAGGAGGCTAGCCGCCTCGCCGGAGATCGTGCGGTACCCCCGGATTAGCCTTATGGCTATCACCTTTTGGGGCGCGTTCAGGTAGTGGGCGGCTTGCCGCCTCAAAGAACGCGCCCACACCGGGGCCCCGTAAAGGGCCATGGACCGCACGACCCCTGCGTAGAGCCTCCGGCAGGAGGCGTTTGGACCCCTCAGGTTGGGCAAGAGCCTCTTGAAGGCAGCCCCTGTCCGTTCCAGTTTGGGAGCCAAACGTCAGAAGTGCTCCACGAAGTTCCACCGGCTGTCGAGGACGAGTCCTAAGTACTTCAACGTCGAACCGACGCCGATGGAAACCCCTCCCGCCGTCAGTAGGGATCCCGACGGTGGCGCATTCCGAGGCCCATGAAAACACATGGCCTCGGACTTGTGCAATGCCACCTCGAGACCCAATTGCCGGATCCTCTCCACGACTATCGCAACCCCGCGTGTCATGTTTTCGGCCGCCGCCTCGTGCGACCTCCCTTGTGCCAGTACCAGCGTGTCGTCAGCGTAGCAAACTACGCTGACGCCGGTAGGGAGGTCGGCGCGCAGCACCCAGTCGTAACCGATGTTCCACAGGGCCGGCCCCAGAACCGATCCCTGTGGAACACCGCACGACATCTCTCGCCGGTTCCATTCTCCGCTCCGACCGGGGTAGATGACGGCCCTATCCGTCAAGTAGTCCCCGACCACACGACGAAGGTAGGTTGGCACCCGGTGATACCGGAGTGCCTCCCCAATGCAGCTCCAGGGCATGGAGTTGAAGGCGTTGGCGATGTCAAGAGACACCGCCAAGACGACCCCACCCCGGGACACCGCGTCCCCTGTCGTGAGGGCTCTCACGCGCATGATGGCGTCCACCGTGGAGCGCCCCTTGCGGAAACCAAACTGGTGTTCCGCAAGATCCGGCCCCATCCTCTCAAGGTGCCCGGCGAGGCGGTTGGCAATGACTCTTTCGAAGAGCTTGCCCACCTCGTCGAGCAACACGATGGGCCGGTATGCGGACGGAGAGTCCGCAGGGCACCCTGGTTTCCGGATGAGGACCAGCTTCCCCGTCTTCCAACGAAGCAGAAACTGGCCTCTCTCCAAGCATGCGCTTAGGAGCCCTTCCAGTCGGGGCCCGAGAGCCTCAGAGGCCAGGACCCAGGCTTTGCCAGGCAAGCCATCGGGTCCCGGGGCGGTGTTTCTGGTCTTCAGCCTGCGTACCGCCACTCTCAGGTCTACCCCAGTCACCTCCGTAACGTCGTCATCGTCATCGGTGTGGTCCGCTTCCGGCACCGCACGCGGCGGCGGGGCCATAGGCGGGGGAGGATGCTCCCCTCGCGAAGGGAACAGAGCGCTCACCACATCCTCCACGAGCTCAGGCCGGAGACTCTGCGTCAGCGGGGGGGCCCGGGTGCGGAGTTTGTCCCGCACCATCTTGTAAGGCCGACCCCACGGATCTCCGTTCAGATACTCCAGCATCTCCTCGCGGGCCAGATTCTTGGCCCGCAGAGATATTACCTTCAAGTGTGAAAGTAACTTTATCATTAGAAATTTAAACAAAGTAAGTACTTTCTTTAGACGTCGAGGTCTGGTCAAAAATTTCAAATGAAGTAAAATCGGATTGACGTAAGCTACCGAAAGGCTCACGTCAATCCTGGTGAAAGTCAGACAGATTTTGTCATTTCATTTTATAGTAATGACTTTGGTCATTTCCTTATTATAATGGGACGATGCCAGCTAAATGATAAAACTAAGTAAATAGGTCGAGTCATTATTTATCAAGTGCGAAAACTACTTTCAAAAAAAGAAATGCAAACATGTATAAATGTATGTTTGTTTCTTTAATTAAGAACAAAATATGTTAAACCATAGTCTAAATTTAATTATTAAAACTAAATAAAGAACAAAGACAAAACTGTTGAAACCTGTAATGATTATAAATATTTCAAATTGCGTTTGCATAGAAAACTTACATAATGTAAATAGTCCTATTATTGTCGTTCTCATGACAGACGTAGACGTAACGGAACTACTTTTAGACTTAGTAAAAATTGCGACATATCACAGGTTTACAAAAACAATAGTAAACCAAAGACACCTCATATGAAAATGGTAAAAGTAAATCATCATAAAAAGATGAAATGCTAAAACACGGATGAACAGGAAATGCATTCAGCGGAGATGAATGACGTAAGGAGTGGCAAGAATGGACAAAGAACGAAATGAGTATAATTTCAGGACAAGCCTGAAAGTGTCTCTACTCTATACTAATCTATTCTCAGGACACATAGAAGAAGATTTTTTTTTATGTTGCCGTGACGCTTGTCATCCGTCTGGTTTTACGTTCAAATACAATCAGCACGAAGAACAGACTAAAAAAATAATGGATATGGTGTTGCGTGCTAATCACAAATGACTTTAGTATATATGTTACCGGCCAAACCCGATTTCAGGCCAAACTAGTTTGTCCTATGCCAAACTAGGCACTCTGATTAAATGGGTTAGGTTAGGTTAGAACTGTGACCCACAACGCGCGAGCCGAGGGCGCATAGAAGGCCGATGAGCCCCACAGCAAAGTAGGGCGCATTGTAATTGCTTTGTTTGTGTTAGTGTTTCCTGACACGATAAACACGTGAACTGGTTTGGCCTAGGACAACCTAGTTTGGCCTAGGACAAACTAGTTTGGCCTGAAATCGGGTTTGGCCGGTAACATACACACTTATTAATTTTAAGATTTTAAATGTACTGTTTGTGCACTTATAATATTTTTTTTTTGCTAATCTCGCAAGCGAAATAAGGTTTGTTGTAAGAAAGCCCAATTCTGGGTTAAGTTCGCCTTTGTACAATTTGCAATTTGTATGTACATAATTATGTATAAAAAAAAGAATAAGAATAACATAGTGCGCGTGAACATATTTGAACTGCATTGTCATAATTAAGCATGGGTAAAATTACTATCCGTGCAAAGTGTTCCTGTTTATACTGCTAAACCAGAAAACTCGAGACTAAATATTATTTGGTTGAAAGTTTTATCTTCTAAGTCTACAGTTCAACTAAGGCCTACTACTGTTGAAGTATTCAAATTTAATTAAGATAAGATACCATCGCATTGAAGACTAGAGAAGAAACAGACTTGGCAAGACAGTTTGACTGATAATGCGATTGACAATGTCAACCTTCCGTCTGCGGAAGGTGGTTAGCTGTGCATTTTCAATGGGTCGTCATATCACGCAGCTCGATTATCTTTTCTGGCAACGATTTCATATTGATTACATTTATCTGCTGCAGGCATAATCCAAGTAGTTTAATTCCAGAGCTGCAGTGATCCCGGAGTCCTTAAGAACGAACAAAACAATAACACCTCTGCTCTCGTAGTTTTGATATCCTCTCCCTTAAGCACACTTCTAAAACAGATTTTTGAATATAAAAACCATCATTTGTGAAAATGGCCTATCTATTGAAAGACAAGATCTATGTCACCTAAAACTTATGACGGAAATTTTAAATTATACCTACTGCATTATTTCAGATTTTTAATCTATTCATTTTGTTTCTAACTTTTCAACTTTCAACAGTACACATAGTGTAAAAAAATTAATGCTAAAATGGGAAAGGAAGAAAAATTGCCGGAATGTGAATACAGTAAAGTTCCTACACAGCAGATAATTGCGGGTAAGTTTATAAACAAAAGAAATGATGTGAATAACTACCGCAGTCCAGTGCTGGTCATCTCCCCTTCAAACTGTGCTACAACGCTGTCTGTGCTACCTACCTTTCAGTCAATCTAGCTGGGAGGTATCCCACTCTACGCTTGCCGATATGCGGTTTTAACTCCACGACTTGTTTGCTGAAATGGTCATCGGTCTTTCGACAAATATGGCCAGCCCATTACCACATTAGCTTGGTTAGATCCTCTGCAAACTATACTCCAATTTTCTTACGTATCATTTCATTTCAGATCTTTTCATTCTAAGAACCTTCGAGCATAAACCCACCCTAATGCCAAGTTTCGGCACCGTGCGTCATAACATACTAATACTTTCTCAAATTTGTTCCAGAGAAACAAGAAATATCACATTATGGATACGGGATCAGACATATTCAAATGCTTATATGTTTCTTATGCATAATGGTGAACTTTATAGGCAGAGGTCATATGGGAGTCACCGTGGTTTCCATGACGAATTCTGTTAAAGAACATAATATAGCAGTTTTAGACGCAAACCTTACAGAATATAGTGATTACACGAATGTCAATACAAATATGATTATAGGAGGTAGTTATGGTACTCGTAACTTAACGGTTAACACAAGTATTGATGAAGCCGCAGTAGCGAATTCTACAAACAGTTTTCATAAAGTGAGTGATAATTATCAATAATAATATGATGATCTCCTTTCCATGTTTGAATATCTTTGAGGTCTTCCTATACTATTATAGCCAACATTTTGAAACAGTAATTTGATTTTTGCACATTATTTATTTCAGACGTATGATTGGGCGAAATCAACGCAAGAAATGGTGCTAGGTTCATTCTTCTTAGGATATTGCATCATGACGTTTCCAATGGGTCTGGTAGTTCAACGTTGGGGTGGAAAGATAGCGCTGCAGATTTCCTTATTTGTCAATGGCGTTGTTTCTATTTTGGCGCCATGGCTCATTGATTGGGTAGGTATAATATTTTTTTTCGAAACAGAGAAACGAATTGCTTGTTCTCAAGTCATAACTGTAATTTTATTGAAATGGCAAACTTACAAACTCTATGAATATCTGGAAAAAGTTATTTTACTGAATTGTTCATATTTTCAGGGTGGTTGGAAGGCTGTCTGTGCTGTTCGTATCGCACAAGGTCTGTCTCAAGCAGGAGTCTTCCCTAGCTGTCAAATTCTGTTGGCAAAATGGGTCCCAGTAAGCGAGCGTGGAACACTAACTAGCTATGTTTATACAGGTATAAATGTCAATCACTATAAAAAAAAATATTGGTCATACATAGACAAATTCAAATCTTTTTGCCCTCGTCCCATATACTTGGGGTCAGCTCAACAAGTTTTTTTCTTCTATTCTACCCTGCTAGCCGTCATGCTATCATTTACTGCCTTTTCTTTCATTTCATTCTTCACACAATCCATTTGCCTTTTCTTCGGCCTGTCTATCGATAAACATTCAAAAATACTTGATCTATGTGATCATTACAAGGAGTTAATTACGATTACAATAATATTACCGAATTGTTTAGCAGTACGTTCAAAATTAATAAGGACAGACTGCTTAACCAATAATAAGGAACACGTGCTACTGCAGAGATGCACACGCACGCATCATTATGCCTATGACGTCTGTATCAAGACAAAAGAAAAATAAAGACCGACGCAAACATAGACACACAAGTTTAACGAAAATCATCATCATCATCCTAAAACCCCTATTCGAATTTATTTAGGGTCGACGCAGCATGTGTTCTTATGCCAAAGATCTCTATTAGTTGTCGTCTGAGAAATCACTTCTTTTATAGCTGTACCATCTTACTCAAAACTTTCCTTACAACATATTCCTTAACAGGTATTGCACAGAGGAGATGAATGATAACAAATCCATTTTTATAGTTTACTCCTTAAGAATCGTTTTATAATATACCGCACGGTATAAAAAAAAGGTGGGTAGTAAAGTGGTGCTTGTCGCTCCTCAGCGCCAAGTACACATTTACCCTCTATCTTTATAAATATGTAATAAGCTTGGTGGGACTTCGCGCATAACAGCATGGCACTAGCAGAATAGAGTGGCCACTGTTTTTTTTTATAATTTGATTATAGTAGGTACTCAGTATAAAAGTAAAGTATCAACCTTATTTTGTGGAGTTTTAATGATTTAAAGTTTTATTAAGGAGTAAACTTCAGTCACGCGTCGGAGCTGACACGCACATTTCTTTTTTTTTTTACTTTCAAGGGTCAACCTTGGGAACTGTGGTAGCTTTCCAGCTATCTGGATTTCTATGCGAGAGTAGATGGGGATGGCCGTCTACTTTCTGGGCAGTTGGTCTCATATGCCTTGGCTTGTTCGCTATCCTGACTATATTTGGTGCAGCGTCGCCGTCAGTCCATAAGACTATAAGTGAGGAGGAAAAGACTTATATTATGGGTCGTGTTGATGATGGTAATACTAAGGTAGGTACTAATATTACAAAATTAGATCTCCTATTTATTTCTGGTTCTAATATTTAGTTTGTTGTCAAAAATTATGTCAGTTTGTTCCGTTGATGCTTTTCTTTTACTTTTAATATTTGTATGGCCCACTTCACCGCCAAATACGTCCCTGTTAGCTCGTCCAGCACCTCATTTATTACTGGTTGATAGAGCATAACATCTTGATTTACCAAAGGCCTCTCTTTGCTCGTGTCAATAACCACGTTCCTGTGCTAAAGGTTAGCAAAGGAACGTCCTCATCCAGGTTTTATACGGAATGGCAACAATGTCCTCAGCCCATCTCACCGCCAGATAACCGGCAGTGAAATCTACATACAGGCTGTCAAACAGGCCCCCGATCAAAATTGAAATAGTTATTGTGATTATTTTATTTTATTATTACTTGCAGAGACTGAAAACTCCGTGGAAAGCCATAATTTGCTCAAAGCCGGTGTGGGGTGTGCTGGCCACCCACGTCGGTTGTGGAACCAGTTTTGTGTTCTTCTTCACTCAAGTCCCTTCTTATATTCACTACATACTTGGCGTTAACGTGAGAGGTGTAAGTGTCATTTATTATTAGTCATGCCTTTTTATTAAAAGTGGTATTAATTTCCATTTGTGTCCCTCATTTTTAATCCTTCTTTTGCTGTTTCTTTAATTACTGTAGGTTGGCCATCAACTCTGAGTATTTTTTCTCGACTCCTATTACTGGTTTTTAAATAGTTAGAAAGTCTTCGCATGTATTAAATAATTAATAGATGAATGTTGTACATAAGTGCTCATATAGTAGTAGGACAAAATGTTGAACGAAGCTTATTTGTGTAGCTGTGACGCATACTTCCTATGTTTATTTTATTTTTCTGATTATCTTCACTTAAATGCGTCACGATATCCACAGGTAAAGGACGCGCAAACAAATCCAATGACACTAATATAATGCTTTTCTATTATGCTAACATTTCAGAGTGGTTTTCTGTCATCTCTGCCATACGTGGTCAGTTTCTTCACAAGCATTTCTTTTGGAATATTATCGGATTTTTTGACAAACAGAAAAATTGTAAGTGTAAAAAGTGCACGAAGAATATTCAATAGTATATGTGAGTAAACCTGAAACTTTAAATTAGTTACTTTTTGCTATCAGTGTATTGATGCTTTCTACAGAAATATTGAGCAATATAAAAAAAAACTATATACTTTATCAGTGAATTCAAATCAAGCGCTTTATTGGCAATCGTTAGAAGTCAACTTTTTTTTAATCTCTTCCTCATTTATCTGATTCTATCACGTTGTACTTCATCTCATGATCGCTAGACTTTCCTTTCGAGTGTTATTCAATGAATGCACCAATTAAAACTTCGTTTTGTGAAGCTAGTTCAACAATAAATCGTGCGTGCCTCGTTGGTCGCAAGATATACTGTAAAACAAAAACTTCGCCATGCGAGTCAGGCAGATTTTTCAGTCGAGAATGGATGATGTCCCTGGCAATACGCTCGACCCCTAGTATTTACATGGAACTTAAGAGCGTTTACGACTCACGGCATTTCATACAAACTTTCAAGTCCTTTTTTTTTCGAATTGACTGAACTGATTTTAATTAAACTTCGTATGCGTAAGCAGGATACATAGGTCTAAAAAGACGTCAGAAAACATTTTTGAAAAATAATGTCACACCTAAATTAGACCGATTTTAGATTTTCCGTAGAAACAGAAATTAATACAATTATATTTTTTTTCAAGAAATTTCGAAAATGTTCTCTGATAACTTTTTCGACTTATGATTTAAAGGAAAAAAAAGGACTAGAAAATTTTTATGAAATGCCGTAAGCCGTAAACGTTCTTAACCATAACTGGAGAAATAGATGGACGATAAGGTCTATAAGCTATAGCTCTGCCCAACAATTCGGGGATTACTGCCTTTAAGTTTTGTTATGTAATTTTTAATTTATATTCGTCTTTCAGCACAAGTTGGGGTGGCTGTGGCTCTCGTATGTACTACATTTGCAACGAACACGGCGCTGGCTATTTTTTGTCTAGTTTTTTCTATGGGATGTCACTTGGCCATGCACGTGGGATGGATGGTAAGAATTTTTGTGTACGTAGAAAGTTATTATAAGAACCTCAGAATTTCTTTGTTCGAAGTCGAGATGAGATGTGGTGTAGGAAATCTACGACTTCAGTGATCTGGGATCGAACCCAGACGGACTTTCATCAACTGTCTAGCATTTACCCAACAATTTGCCAATCTCACCACTCAGCATTGCGATACCTCTTGGTAAGACTAGTTGTCAGACTTTCGGGCCACTGTCAAAAATTTGTTCTTTTCGAGGCACCGTTGTTGTCCATGATATGTAATAAATTGTCATCCATCCATGGACTCTACTCGGTAAGCGTAGCTAAACCATCGATAGGACCGTGATTATTTTATCAAAAACATCCACGCCATGCCTACGTCCTAAAAATTCACAGTCACGAAACTGATGATGCTACCCTGGACCGGTGCCTCATTTGACGTTGAATAGACGACGTATCGAAATCGCTCCGTCGTGCATCATGGCACGATGCGACGTTGTATCGCAATTTATCATAAGACAAGTCGAAGGTTCTACGATACGATATTACATCGAAACTCGAAGTCCCACCTGCAAGGATGCGTCGTCGTTTCGCGAATTTATACGATACGTATAGATCGAATATTACCAAGACACGACATCGCATCGGGACACGACAATGTATTCATTCAAATAACTTCTCTTCTTCAAGGTGAACCACATCGACTTGGCGCCGAACTTCGGCGGCACTCTCATGATGATGGGCAACGCGCTGATGAACATCATCAACGTGCTGCTACCAGTGCTTGTCTCATACGTCGTCACGGATGTGGTGGGTATTTGCAGTTGTCAGTCCATTACAAAGGGTGGAATCCCTTCCACTCTTTGTAATGGACTGTCTGATTGTTGTGTTTTTGCACAAACGGTTACCAAGAGTACAGTAGATCATACCAAACCCCCACATAAAAATTTTTCATTGTATTTTTTTTTTAAAACAGCTTTTACACCAGTCAAAATGTTTGGAAAAGCTGTTTTTTTTAATTGCCAAAAAGAAATTGTATATTTTATGTATGGCTATTTTTGGCTTGGTGTACTTAATAACTTATTGTAAATATCAAAATGAAGTGTGCCCAACACACAAGTTTTTTTTCAACAACACTTATTTTGTTCCAGTACAATCAGACACAATGGCGGATCATATTCTTATTAGTAGCGGGGATGGCCATCTCAACGAATGCTCTCTTCGTTTTCCTGATGTCAGCTGACTTACAACCTTGGAACGAAGGTCATCAGAGAGGTAAATATGTAGTTCTTCTTTGTAAAACAACATCATCCTGCCTGTTCTTTTCTTGCCTCTACCACAATTTATTTGGGGTCTGCGCAGGATTACTTCTTCTTCTTCCGTAATTTTCTAAGAGTCGTAATCTCAGTAGAAATAATAGTTTTCTTACTATGTCATCTTTCACACAATCCATCCATCGTTTCTTTGGTTTTTCCATACTATTAGTAACGTATTTGTGTCACATTTTTCATATATATTTGAGCCGCTGCGGTATGATTGCTGTTTAACGTCTGAACGATCTGTAATGGCCGTTCAATTAACAAAATACTATTTTGTGACAAATCATTTTATCACTAGAATGCCTAGACTAATTGATATTCTATCAGCGTTAACGATGATGTAACGGTCCAAATTTTATTATACTGACATACGCGTATGTTACAGAAAACATAATCAATCCTGTTGAAAAGGTTGTATGAATCCCGGGCCCCCCCGCTAACGCAGAGTCTCCGGCCTGAGCTCGTGGAGGACGTGGTGAGCGCTCTGTTCCCTTCGCGAGGGGAGCATCCTCCCCCGCCTATGGCTCCGCCGCCGCGTGCGGTGCCGGAAGCGGACCACTCCGATGACGATGACGACGTTCCGGAGGTGACTGGGGTAGACCTGAGAGTGGCGGTACGCAGGCTGAAAACCAGAAACACCGCCCCGGGACCCGATGGCTTGCCTGGCAAAGCCTGGGTCCTGGCCTCTGAGGCTCTCGGGCCCCGACTGGAAGGGCTCCTAAGCGCATGCTTGGAGAGAGGCCAGTTTCCGCTTCGTTGGAAGACGGGGAAGCTGGTCCTCATCCGGAAACCAGGGCGCCCTGCGGACTCTCCGTCCGCATACCGGCCCATCGTGCTGCTCGACGAGGTGGGCAAGCTCTTTGAAAGAGTCATTGCCAACCGCCTCGCCGGGCACCTTGCGGGGATGGGGCCGGATCTTGCGGAACACCAGTTTGGTTTCCGCAAGGGGCGCTCGACGGTGGACGCCATCATGCGCGTGAGAGCCCTCACGACGGGGGACGCGGTGTCCCGGGGCGGGGTCGTCTTGGCGGTGTCTCTTGACATCGCCAACGCCTTCAACTCCATGCCCTGGAGCTGTATTAGGGAGGCACTCCGGTATCACCGGGTGCCGACCTACCTTCGTCGTGTGGTCGGGGACTACCTGACGGATAGAGCCGTCATCTACCCTGGTCGAAGCGGAGAATGGAACCGGCGAGAGATGTCGTGCGGTGTTCCACAGGGATCGGTTCTGGGGCCGGCCTTGTGGAACATCGGTTACGACTGGGTGCTGCGCGCCGACCTCCCTACCGGCGTCAGCGTAGTTTGCTACGCTGACGACACGCTGGTACTGGCACAAGGGAGGTCGCACGAGGCGGCGGCCGAAAACATGACACGCGGGGTTGCGATAGTCGTGGAGAGGATCCGGCAATTGGGTCTCGAGGTGGCACTGCACAAGTCCGAGGCCATGTGTTTTCATGGGCCTCGGAATGCGCCACCGTCGGGATCCCTACTGACGGCAGGAGGGGTTTCCATCGGCGTCGGGTCGACGTTGAAGTACCTAGGACTCGTCCTCGACAGCCGGTGGAACTTCGTGGAGCACTTCCGACGTTTGGCTCCCAAACTGGAACGGACAGGGGCTGCCTTCAAGCGGCTCTTGCCCAACCTGAGGGGTCCAAACGCCTCCTGCCGGAGGCTATACGCGGGGGTCGTGCGGTCCATGGCCCTTTACGGGGCCCCGGTGTGGGCGCGTTCTTTGAGGCGGCAAGCCGCCCACTACCTGAACGCGCCCCAAAAGGTAATAGCCATAAGGCTAATCCGGGGGTACCGCACGATCTCCGGCGAAGCGGCTAGCCTCCTTGCCGGATTGCCGCCATGGGATCTGGAGGCGATAGTCCTCGCACGCCTGCACGAATGGCGCGCGGAGGCACTACGTCGGGAGGAAACTCCGCTGCCGCGGCAAATTGCCGCTCAGCGGACAGACCTCCGGAGTGATCTCATGGCGACATGGAGAGAGCGACTGTCGCAACCCCGTGCAGGGCACGCCACCATAGTGGCGATAAGTCCCCTCTTTGAGGAGTGGCTAGAGAGGCGCCACGGCGCCCTCACCTACCGCCTGACGCAGGTCCTCACCGGACACGGTTGTTTCGGGAGGTTCCTGCACCGAATCGGGCGGGAGGAAACGCCCGGGTGTTTCCACTGCGAGGATCGTCCGGAGGACACGGTGGAGCACACCGTGGAGGTCTGCCCCGCTTGGGCGGAGCACCGCCGTGTCCTTGTAGCGGCGATTGGCGGCGGCGATCTCTCGCGTCCGGCCCTGGTTCAAGCCATGGTCCGGAGCGAGAGGGAATGGGAAGCCGTCACCACCTTCTGTGAAGCAGTCATGCTAGTGAAGGAGGTGGCGGGACGTGAGAGGGAAAGAACCTCACGTCCCAGCCGCCGCGGGAGACGCCCTGGGCGTCGGGGGTCACGTGGTGGCTCCCGGCCACCGTAGGCGCGGGCCTGTGGACGGCAAGTTATGGGCTAGCTCGCCGTCCGGCCGTCTTATGACGACAGGCCGTGTCGACGGCGCGTTCGTGTTCCACGTGCGCCTCAAAGAGATGTCAGCAAATAAGTAGGGGTCCGCAAGGGCCGATGCCTACCAGGGCTGCGGGACTGTTCGAAAGAGATACCGTGGCCCTGGAACACAAAGGGCAAAGAAGGAACATGGATGGGTTTTAGTCAGTACAAGTCTGACACTCCCTTCCGCTCCGCCCAGAGTGGGGGGGGTCATTTGATGATTTCCCATCCGGAAAAAAAAAAAAAAAAAAAAAAAAAAAGGTTGTATGAATACACAAAACGAAACTGAAAGTTGATGTGCTTGAAAGCGATTTTCGATTTGTCTAAGCCCGGAAGGCTTGACGAATAAAATGACAATTATTTCTAGTTGGATATTATAGTGAGATCATGCAACTACATTATTGTTTTATTGCTTTCAGATAAATGTATTGCAGACACGGAATGCAATAATGAAAAAGAAAAAGAAGCAAATACATAAGACAAAGAAGGTATAATACCTTGTAAATAAATTAGTTTTAATATTATGAACAGTGTTTTTATTTTCCTTCGATCTCGATCTTAGATCTTCGGTCGATTCTTAGGTAAAACCGTGCTTACCTACGTTGATCCGTGGATGGGTGACCCATACTGAGCTTCCTCCGTTCCTAGGAAAGCACGTTAACCTGTTGGTCCCGGCTGTCATTTATAGATCTTTGACAGTCGTTATAGGTAGTCAGTCGCCCGAATGTCCGACAACCAGTTTTACCAAGGGGTAAAATTATTATTATTTATTATTACTTTATTCATTTATGGTATTATACAGAACTAACTGGGTTGTGGAGGTCAGACAGGAAGTCGCTCTATGTAAAATAGACTGGAAGTCGACCCCAACATATTAGGGAAAAGGCTAGGCAGATAATAATGATGTTTTTATTTTCTTTGGACCAATACTTTGTCCAGTAACTCAAATCAAATCAAATCAAATATCTTTATTGGAACAAAAACACATTTCACAAAGTAATTGCGTACGTAAATAGCTGCATTAGTTAAAAACTGTGTCACAGCTATTAACGCCCACCTCCAGGAGGGAGACGACAGCGTTCCAGATAGAAACATTAAAATAGTAAAAAATAAAATAGTAAACAATTAAAAGAGTAAAAAATAAAATAGTAAACAATTAAAATAGTAAAAAATTAACATAGCAAAAAATTAATTAAATATTATGTAAGTAATTGATGTGCATGTGGGAGTGTTATATGTGAGTATAGTGCGTGTCTGTGGAATGTAAGTGTAGAGTGTGTGCTTGTGGAACCCCACAAGCACACTCCGCGCTATTTGTATTTGGTGTGCATGTCTACGGAAGAAAGATCTTTACGGTTTGACTAAGTTCTCCAATTCTTCGTATGTGCGATGAAGCCATTGATCAGTAAGTCTTTTGCAATCCCAGAGAGTACATGGATAAATAGAAAGCACTTTATTTATTCTATTATAAAGCACGGGACTGCAGAAAATGAACTGCCGGCGGACAATTTCCAATTTAACACTTGATGTCGGGCAGACTCTGTCAGTTCTACGTTTGTGTCTTCCAAACTTTGGATCAAAAGACTAGTTTGAGTGTTTTCGCAAAACTGTATTTAGCACAAAAGAGTGCCTTACTGTGGGTAGCTTCCATAGCGCGTACAGTTCGCTGGTAGGGAACCGATAAGGTTTGAAGGCCATTACCTTAAGGACAGCCCTCTGCGCCCTCTCCAAACGCAGCAGAAGACATTTACCAGCACCACCCCAGATCGAAATACAGTACGTTAAAATGGAATGGGCAAGAGCAAAATACACAGTTCTCAGAGTAGAGAAATTGGCGGACGTCCTTAGATTTTTAAAATCAAAAATTAATTTTCTTACCCTAGTGAGCAAATCGATTCGCGATTTGCTCACATGTCAACGTGCCGTCGACCCTGACTCCAAGATATTTTATTGAGTCCGTGCGCATAACTTCAGGACAGCCACAGGTGTCAGTCCTCATTGTATGGCACGCATGAGCTGTCAGACGGAAGGGTGGGGCTGTGACGCTTTCCTTGGACTAAAAGTAATAAATTTGATTTTATCCAAGTTGAGGGTAAGCAAATTCTGTGTGAGCCATCTCATAGTACCTCGCAAGGCTGACTCTGCCTGAAGTCGAGCCTCGTTCCAGTCACTGCCACGAACCAGGATTATTATTATTACAGTGTCATTAGCGTAAGCAATTAGTTTAGAGTTTTTTAAGTTGAGTTTGCAGAGCTCGTTTATGTAAACCAGGAAAAGGGTAGGTCCTAAGACACTACCTTGCGGAACTCCGTATGTGAGAAATGCTTCCTTATTGGTGTGGTTGTTTATCCTGATGACTTGCGAGCGACCACTAAGGTAACTCTTAAACAAACTAAGCGGTAGGCCTCTTATTCCAATCCTTTCTAGTTTACTGAGTAGAAGGGGGACATAGACAGTGTCAAAAGCTTTAGAAAGGTCAAGGAAGATAGCTATTGATTTATCCTTGTTGTTAAGATTTTGAGCTAGTGAACTTATTAATTCTAATATGGCATCCTCTGTGTTTTTGCCTGATCTGAATCCATATTGATTATTTGCGAGTACATTTTGTGAGCTAAGGTAATCCAGCAGACGTTTGTTTAGTACTTTTTCGAGGAGCTTAGACAGAATTGATAATACAGATATGGGTCTGTAGTTGTTGACACTGTCTCTGTCTCCACTCTTGTCAATAGGGTGCACTACTGCCTTTTTGAACACCGTTGGGAATAATCCAGATGTAAGGGCAAGGTTGAAGACGTGGCAGATAATTGGGACAAGAGTGCTTCTAGCACTGTAGATTACTGTTGCCGGGATACCATCCCAACCCGTAGCACTAGTTAGTCGTAGGTCACGGATAAGACAATCTATCTCTTCGTTGTCCGTGCCAAAAATAGCCATCGAGTTAGGGTGTACATATAAAGTGCCTGAGTCAGAAGTGTTGCTAGAGTTATAGTTTGGGGAGTTAATGAATTTAGATGCCAGTTTTGTTCCCACATTTGCGAAAAAGTCGTTGACAGAATCAAGTGATTGAGTTGGATCTGGAGTTATAGATATAACAACTCACTGGCAGAGGCTTTACTTTTCTGAAGATTGGATATAGTCCTAATGAGATTCCAGGTAGCTTTCGGACTCTTGCGATGTTTTTCAAATTCATGTCGTTCATATTCTCTTTTTAATTTCTTTAATAGATTGTTGCAAATTTTTTTATATCGATTATAGGTGATTTTCAGAGTATTATTTTCAGCATCCCTCCTCATTTTACGATACATGTTGTCCCGGTTTCGAATACAACTAAGGAGTCCAGGTGTGATCCACGGCTTCATAATGCGCTTTCTGTTCGGGACAACAGTAATACGACTATTATGATCAACAACTGCGGAAACAAGGTTGACCATAATGGAAGCCGCAGTTTCAGCGTCTTGATAGTTCATAATGGGAGCAAAGTCAACTTTCTCAAGAGCCACTACGCAAGCATTAATGTCTATACGGTGCTGACGGGAAGGTGATTTAGGGATATCTAATTTCAGATTACAAAAAACTACAACAGGAGCATGGTCAGTAATTAGAGAGTCAAGAACTAAGGTAATAGCTGGTTTATTTGATTTTAGCATAACGTGGTCAATGCAGCTATCGTTTCGTGTCGGGAAAACATGAGCAGGCAACATGGCATGTGACGCAACAGCATTAAGGTACATGTCTGAGTTCGAATCAACCCAATTAGGGGCTATGCTTATATTGATATCTCCAACCAAAATAACTGTTCTGAAAGTATTTAGTGAGTTGAGGATTACATCTAGACTGGTAATAAAGTGCTGAATATTTCTATTTGAAGGTGACCTATATATAGCGATAAGCGCCACCTCATTTTTAAATTTGAGAACAAGAGAGTTTGCATCGGCGAGTACAGGCTTTTCTAAAAGGAACTGTAGCTCTGCTTTAGTATACACCACAACTCCATCATTTTGGTTTGAGTGATCAGAGTAATTAGACACAAAACCCGGTATGGAGGGAAGATGAGGGCATTTTCGTAACCAGCATTCCGATAAGACCACGACGTCAAATTGTGTCTTTATTCGATGCAGCAATATCATGAGGTTGTTAAAATTTGCAATGCTACCGATGCTTCTGATGTTAACGTGAAAAATTTTCAAGCCGTGATTAACGTTATGTAAGTATGAGTCAACTTGTTCCGGGGAGCATTGATGTGATGCTGAAATTGAAAAGTATTCTATATCATCCATTATTTTGACGTTGTCATTCATTATCAAGGCTGAGAACAAACAACAGGTGATTTGATTTATTGTACGTAACATAGCATAATTCGAAATGACTGGAGATTGTACAGGAGACACCAAACCACGACGACAGCCTGGTGTCGGAGTCTTTGGGTCCTATACGTAAAATATCCTTTATCTCGAGAGGCTGGATTTCGGTATTTAGTAAGCCTTCTTTCGATTCCGATTTACTAATAGGTATATTCCTAATTTCCACGCAGGTCGATCTAGCACCACGTTCCAGGTTCTCCAGTCTATCTTCTAGGGTTTTCAAATGGGCTAAGTTATTTTTCCGTTCAGTTTCAAGTTGTGATTAGATATTTTGTAATTTAATTTTAAGGTCGTCGTAGTTTTGCGACAGAAAGTTAACCGTCGATTGTATGCTGGAATTTTGAATTTTAATCTCCTCAACGGACGCACATAACTGCTCAAATTTACTGTTTTGTTGTTCCTTGAACTCGAGAAACATGGTTTTCATTTCCGACATGAATGAAGGTAGGTCGATATCCTGACTCAATGCATTTACGTTTGCTACTACGGTGAGTAACATTCAGGAATTCACCATCGGTGCTGACTAACTGGTCAGTCTTCGTAATATCAGGTTCAGAGGAGCTGTGATGCAACGGAGTCTTTAGCGGTGCCAGTAGTGATGACGTAGGTGTTGGGGTTATTGGTGGCGATCTGTTTATAGGCATATTTTCAAATTTAACAAGTACCAGAGCGCAAGGAATTCAAAGATAGGGCACTCCTTTGTAGTATTTCCAACTGAGTAAAACGGAACGTAATCTGTATACAGTATGCCTATAATCCGTAAATACTGTCAGGTCTCTTGAGGTCCTAGTAAGAAGATGTAAATGATGTAACGTTGTTGTCAATTTCAAGTCCCTCCACACCACTCCAGCTCTTTCATTCAATGTTGTTGTTTACAATTTGAATAAATGTTCAAAATTCTAGAGTACTAGGCGCGCATATGAGACGACAGTACGGTAGTGGCGACGACACCTACAGGGCGGAGCCAATTACTGTGATGTAGATGGAGGTACGCGTACATTAGTGCAAATGTTTTTTCGCGCAAGTGCCTTTCGCGCTAATGTCCTACATCTTAAAAAAGTAACTCCGTGTTAGTATTGTTTCAATTTTGCAGTGACAAAGCGACAAGTCCCAATATACGGAAGCCAAAAAAAAATAGTGATCATGAATTTCAATATAACTATTCATTTTTTCTATTAAGAAATTGTATGGTAACCACCATACAGTGTTGTAATAAAAAAAAATGGATTAAGAATAAATATAAGGGTCAAATTAACAACCTCCTTTTTCTAAGTCGGTTAATAAGCAGGTAGAGCAGATTTAGGTGAGTGCATCATCTCCAATAATATTTAAGTAAGACTAGGTGTCAAAGCACATCAAGGACATGTTTGCAAAAGTTAAATTCTTGGCTAATGACTATAAGTTTGACTATTGAAGATGAAAATAGAGTTCCACTCATGGACAAACATCTTGTGCTTGAGAGGTGGCGTCTGTCGACAACTATACAGCGAAAGCAACGACGCGATTGAAGAACGCATAGACTACTCTGAAAGGGAACCAGATATCCTTCTTCACGAAGTGAAAGCCTCAGTCGTACATCTCAAACACAATGCTTGTGGCGGTGTAGAAATATCAGAAGAAGGTTGAAATGGAGACATACGGGTTAGATGACACCTCATTAATAATCTATACTTTGCAGATGATACCACTATCATAGGGGCAAATGAAAAAGAACTCGCTGAGCTTCTGCATAGAGTACAAACAGTGAGTGTGGAATATGGACCCATATCAATCGAGCTAAAACTAAGCTGATGTTTGTGGATCGTCCCGGTACATTAAAACGAACTGGAGAGCTAACCGACCTGGATACCGTACATAAATTTGTCTACTTTGGTTCTATGGTAACTGCAGATGGCGATTGTGAAGTAGAGGTAGGAAGAAGAGCCCAGATCGCAAAGTCAGCGGCAAAGCCATTAGAGAAGGTTTAGAGGAACAGAGAAATCAGCAAAAGTACTAAAGTAAAGTTATGACCTTGATCTTCTCTATCTTTTTGTATGTTTCTGAAACCTAGACAATGAAAGCACGCATTCGTAACAGAATTGATGCGTTCGAAATGTGGTGCTGGCGCAAAATGTTAGACATTCCCTGGACGGCGCGCCGCACAAACGCCGATTCTGAACGAGTTGAAAGTTAAATCTCGCCTATCGACCATCTGCATGAAACGACTCCTACATTAATTCGGACACGTGGCAAGGAGCCTGATAGCTTGGAGAAGCTTATTGTGCCTGGTGATGGTGATGAACAGATGTGGTGAAGGAAGTCTGCAGGGGGAATTTCCAGGCGTTTGTCCGCATGGTAGAAATCCGTCCAGCATGGAGAGCGTTGGTAGAGAAATCAATGACCTCATGTGGTAACGACCCTCAAAGGAAACCAGAAAGAAAAAGGTGTCAAAGGGGGAGGTTCCCGCACTCACGACGTGTTTTTGTTTACACGCCTTAATATAACACACGCACTTCTTATTTTTCATTCTCGGATTCTAAGGTTAATTTTGAAAGACCAGCAAATTCAGAATCAATAATAATTTTGTGCATTTTTTACAATTATTCTAGTCCTGTTTGATTCTAAAATAGAACGTGTGGAAATCATAACAACACAATATAGTTCGACAAAACTAGACTGCACGTGCATAAGAACCTACTTCTATCATTATTTGCCAACTCAAACACAAGCAGAAATTCGCATTAGCCCGATCAGCCGGGGCGCGCAAGTCGTCCATGCTTCTTTTCCTCTCATGCCGCACTCTTTGCTTGCGTTACTCTTCGCTGGCCGGCCAAACCCCGCGCGCCCTCCCGGCCTGATGGTGCCTGTGGTGACCTTGACGTACATGCGTAAGCACGTGCCATTTCTTTTGTCGGTCGTTAACTCTCTTGCAAATTCCGATCTGTTAAAGTCACGCACTATGGCTAGGGTGTTTCTAAAATAATAAAAATTAGAACATTTTTATTACTTTTAATAATTCTTTTTGGATGTTTTCATTACTTTTAATTTTATTTGATTAGAATATTTAACACTCAATTACTGATCATTATAGAAATCTTCATTTTAAAAAGAAAAAGAGTCATGAGCAATGGTCGTAAGTCCAACAGAATTGAAATATATCCCAAATCATAGCTCTCAATAAGTTCTCCAATTCATACTATTACGGCAATTACCAAAGTCGCCGGAAACATGAGCTACGACCAATTAAAAATTGAAAAGATTTGACTACAACAGTAATCTGTTTTAAAGTAGATCATGTTGATACCGTTGCGCTGCAGCTAAGCACATAGTAATTAATTATAATAAATAAATGAGCTAGGCCGGCGACGTCTTAGAATCGACTATAAGAGCTGTGTTTCGGAACCCTCTTGTTAAACTAGGTGATTTCCTTTATTCGTATTTTTAAATATTCTTATACAAAGTAATGTGAAAAAAACATTTCAATATATAAATAATAGTAGCCCACCGGTATCGGGAACTGGGGTCCAAGCTACTGGCGGTCAGGGCTCCAGAGAGACTTACCTCCTAACAATACGCGCAGTGTTCAGGAGCTTTCTGAATCAAGCCCTTGATCCAGCTGCCTAACGAGAGCCTCCTCAGGCATTAGTCGAGGCTCTCGGCAGTTAAGTTATTGGCTGAAAAGTCGTTACTACACCATAAGAATGTACGATTTGCGTTGTCATTCAATATCAGCTCATCATTACTATCAGAGCAAAGTTTATGAGTCTATTTATAGTGCCACAACAAGACAACTCGAGACCGAATATTTGGATAAACTATCTTTTGTCTATAGTATAGTTCAAATAAGGCATACTACTGTTGGGGAAGTCAAATTTAACTAAGATAAGATACCATAGCGTTGAAGACTTGAGAAGAACCAGTTTGGGCAAATTATAATGAACTCTATTCAGAATATAAATCAAGCTTGATCAACGGGTCTATGAAACCAATTTGCCTGAGAGATATTTCTCAAAAGCATGTAAAGCCAAGTCAGAGGTCTGTGGGCAGCATAAAAACTCTGATACCAGGTTAGGCATTAACCACACGATAAAGAAAGAAGAACGGGTCTATCAATATTCGATATATCGAGTCAGGGTAATCTCTTGCAGTAACCCGTCCGATTTCATATCTGATACCAAAACAAAAGAAACACTTGAAATCGAGTATTGAACTTGTAAATACCGTGATAAATACCCAGTAGAAGTAAAATACAGTACCAAGAGTACCAAGGCTTATAAGACATTACATAATGACTTACAAAAACAAATTAATTAGCCATAACGTTATAATTATATTATTTTCGGTTTTTGGTACTATAACTGTATGACATGAGCTATTGCGGAAGATGCTAAAATTGTTTTTTATTTTTTCGTAAAATTTTCAGATATTTTAATAGTTATCCTGCTATTTGGGGTGGAGACAAATCCAAAAATTCAAATATCGTTTAAATGAGTACAGCCGTTCTTAAGCTATAAATGGTGTAACTAACCCTATTTTGTTTTATATAATAATATAATTTATATTCGTATCTGACCGTGGCATCACTTTGGGCCCTATCAGAATAACAGCGCTGTGACTTAACTGTTGCAGCACCATCCTGAGGACCTTTTGGCCTCGCACGGAACCAATTTCATTTGTTTTATTTTTTTCTTATGTTTACTTTTTATATAATTTTGTTTTATTGTTAATTCAACCATTTTTTTGTTTTATCCTGTGTGAGTCTAACAAATTATTTTTCTTTCATTGTTTATCCTTAATGATCTGTAAATAATGTACTCTAAAGTAAAGTAGTCGGACTCCCACCATTTTTATTTTTAATTCAACATTATAGCAGTAAAATGGTATGTCTATTCACCATCTAGATCTATGTCATCGAAACGTTTTAACGAACAATATAAATGATACTGCATTATTTCTATTTATTAATATACACATTTTGCTTCTAACTTTGAGCAGTAACTAGTGTTAAAATTAATGTAAAAATGGGAAAAGACGAAAAATTGCCGGAATATGAATACAGTAAAGTTTCTACACAGCAGATCATAGCTGGTAAGTTTAGAATTTAAAGTAAAGTGGTGCATAACTAACTCCTTAGTCACGAGCTATACGTGGCGGAGAAAACAAATGAAAGAATAGTCACAAGTAACCGCGACAGACAAGCCGTGATAGCCTAGTGGTGTGACCCTAGGACTGCCAAGTCATAGGTCTCAAGTTCGAACCCAAGACACGCACCTCACACCTCTGATTTTTCGGATGCATGTGCGTATTGTATAATTATCACTGGCTTCGGTAAAGGAAAACGTCGTAAGAAAACCTGCATGCCTGAGAGATATTTCTCGACGGTATGTTAAACCAAGTCAGAGACCCATGGGCGCCATAAAAACTGTAACACCAGTTTAGGCTCTAACCACACGATCAAGTAGAAGAAGACCGCGACACGACTTGCTGGGCGAAAACGAGACGCACTTGCGTGTCGCTTTACGCAGGTAACGTAGCTAGTTGCATCGTCCAAGGCCGTTAACAGGCTTTAAGAGAGATGGCATGCGGCCTAGAGAGTCGAGTGTATTACCTATTACTTGGTGATGGTAGGTACACCGACACTTTAATAAGCGCCAAGCTTTGGAATCGTCACGATGCAGCATAATTTAGAGACCTGACCAACATTGTTCAGCCAATTGACGTCAGTAATGGTTTTATTGTTGGCCCAGAACTTTTCTGCTTTCACGGCGTCGTCAGTGACAGCACAGAGATTACTGTGACGTCGTGTCCACCTTCTGCGAAGAGGTAGAGGTAGTGATTCTAAGGAAGCGGCGAAAAGAACCAGACTGGTGCATCCTTGGCCACCACAGGAAGTCACTTTCACTTCATCTTTAGGTTGCAAGCCTTCAGCAGTCTTGTCCATTGTTTCCAGTTTTATTAATTACGTTCTCTTTTTGTTCCAGAAAAGCAAGAAATACCGACACATTATGGGTACGGGGTCAGACATATTCAACTCCTGATATGTTTCCTATGCATAGTGGTAAACTTTATAGGTAGAGGTCATATGGGAGTGACGGTAGTTTCCATGACTAGTCCTTCTAAAGCAAACCACTCAATCCTACATACAAACGTCACTGAACAAACAAATATTGGAAATAATACAAATATCCAATATGTAGGTGAAGCAAATACGACCATAGAAGATACTGATGGTTACGTCATAAACAATCAAACTATTGATACAGCCGCGCTAGTGAATCTTACTGAGAGTTTCCATAAAGTAAGTGACATACACATTTCATACAGAATGAATCGTAAAGGCGTTGTGACATATTTCAATCTCATTCACACACAAAAAGGCACTTTCGTAACATGAATTAACTTTTGTACGTTATTCTATTGACAGACATTTGACTGGCCAAAATCAACGCAAGAAATGGTTTTAGGTTCGTTCTTCTTAGGATACTGCATCATGACATTGCCCATGGGCCTGGTAGTTCAACGATGGGGTGGAAAGATACCTTTACAGATTGCCTTATCGGTAAACGGTGTAGTATCTATATTAACCCCATGGCTCGTTAATTGGGTAAGTCTTTATCATTCAAGTTCCTCTCTCTTTTTTATGATTAATTTTTTTGCTGTACCTGACCTTCCTTAAACCCTGCTACAACCGTAGGTCCTGTGTTTCCCACATTCAGCTTACTTTTGCATTAATCAACAGACTGATGTTGTTGTGTTGTCGTATGGCAAAATAATGATATTATTATAAAAAATCCCAAGCAGGTGCATCGCCCCCAGTTCTGCGCCACTTCTTGCCAATATTCAAGGAAGACACCCAAGTCGACCCACCAAAATGATGATTTTATTAATATTTTTAGGGTGGTTGGAAGGCTGTCTGTGCCTGCCGTATTGCTCAAGGTCTGTCTCAAGCAGGAGTCTATCCAAGCATACAGACTCTTTTGGCGAAATGGGTGCCAGTAAGCGAGCGTGGAACTCTAACTAGCTATGTTTATACAGGTTAATTAATATCTTTCTTTCTATATATTTTATTCTTTCTTTATTATCTTGTTGCTAAAAAATAACAGCCAGACGGGTTGATTTCCCGGATTTAGAAACGCTTACTGAGGCCGATCCGTGGATGAATAATCATTTATCATTCATGACATACCGAGTTCCCTGCATGTTATGCCATTGCTCCCGGCTATTATCACGAAAGTCTGATAACGAGTTTTACAGGGAAAAGGTAGGGGGTGATAAATTCAACCTGCAAGTAATCATAAAAAAGGTCATTATATCATGTTAGTGATGATAATTAATATACGTAATAACGAAATGGAAGTCAGTTACGTCAGTAGTTGTTTTGTAGACAATTGTCATAACGTAATTCTTCTTTATATAAAAGCTTAATTGTACTGTTTTACTAATGATAAGAGACATGGTAGCATTTTTAAACAATGAAAAATGAGGAGGGCAAAAAAAACACACGCATATAATAATTGCAAATGAATATCATAGGAAAGTGTCTGGAGAGGCAATCATGTATTGGGAGGAATACAGGGACGGTCGATGTGGCAACAGTTGGGGGAGGCCTATGTCGAGCAGTGAACATCCTTCGGCTGAAATCATGATAATAATGTCAATGCTTGACATTTGCTGTAATTTTCGTAAAGAAAAATTTTTTTTTCCAGGTTCAACATTTGGTACTATAGTAGCTTTTCAACTCTCTGGTTACCTTAGTGAGAGTAAATGGGGATGGCCGTCTACTTTTTGGGTAGTTGGACTAATATGCCTCGGGTTGTTCGCTATCCTGACAGTATTTGGAGCAGCATCGCCATCAGTCCATAAGACTATCAGTAAAGAAGAAAAGACTTTTATTATGGGACGAGTTGATGATGGAACAGTCAGGGTAGGTTTGAAAGTTAATTTAATGATAAATAGTGCTTTCAACAGCAAATTAAAGTTAAGAACGTCTGTTGTCGGTAACATGAAATGTATGACGCTTGTGTTTAAGAAGCATGAATCGGTGTTACCATCTTCGGATTAAACTATTGCGATATGAAAAAAAACATTATTACATGAATAAATAAATTATTTATTAATTTATTCAGATTACTAAGATCCATTGGGTTAGTAACAATATTCTTAACATATGTTATCACCTGTACACTGTCTGAGTATTTAACTAAACACAGACAGTGTACTAACAGGTGACTAGTGACCTTACCAACGGGCTGTCATGCCTCCGACTATGAACTTCGCTCTGCGCTTTTTGTAAAATCTAGCAAATTAAGATATCTATTCACTCTACATACTGTGAAATAACTTTTCTTTTCTTTCTTTTATTTTCGCTTGATTAGTAAACGGCAATATTTAGAAAGGTTTTTATTCAACCATGTTTTTGTAAATTTTCAGAGACTCAAGACACCATGGAAGGCGATCATGCTATCAAGGCCGATGTGGGGTACTCTAGCCACACACATCGGTAGTGGTGCCGGTTTCGTGTTCTTCTTTACCCAAGTCCCTTCTTATATCCACTACATCCTTGGCGTCAATGTTAGAAGTGTGAGTATATTTTATAACTTGCCTTGTATTGGCTTATTTGAATTTAATAGTTGTACCTGCTATTACATGTCACTCGCATCTTATACGGCGCGACATTGCTGATTCTGAAATATCGAGCAAAAATATTCGAGTAAGAATATTCTCTATGAGAAAGATGGGCTGCAATCCCAGTGTGGGTTGTTACACACCAGATCAAACATAGTCAATTCATTTAGATGTTACATTTTATGACAAGAAAATAGCTTCAAATAAAATAATTTCCTGGAGGTACAAAAAAACTATTAAAAGTTGATTGCTCAAACACAAAAAAATCCTGGAGGCGAATTCAAAAGGAAAAGGATGTGGAAAGAACTTTAAGACACTCTTGCTCCACAAATCACTAAACGGGTTTAACGCTAAACGAATTTAGTGATTTGTAATGCAGCCAGTGTATATTATTATCTATGCTTTCTTAATTATGGCCTCATTTCAGAGTGGTCTCCTGTCATCTTTGCCATACGTTGTTAGTTTCTTCACAAGCATCTCCTTTGGAATAATATCAGACTTTTTGACAAACAGAAAAATTCTTAGCACTAAGAATGCACGAAGAGTATTTAATAGTGTGTGTAAGTATACTTGAAAAAAATATGAATGCTTGCTTTTTCTGTTAATTGACACTTTCCAGAATTGAGAGCCCGTCACTACAAACTCCGTAATCTCTAGCAATAAAATTAAATCAAACACTTTTTTCACTATCCCTGGAGCGAAACATATTTAAACACCATTCCAAATATACGTTATCGATGCATCCTAATCATCATCATCTTTCTGACCTTGTCTCATTTTTCTTGGGTTTGACACAAAGAGTACTTTCCTTCCATTCTCTCTTGTCATCAATTACTTTATATTGAACTTCTTTATGTTTCGTATCATACGTCACACAATAATTTAAATTAAATAAAGTTCTGTGAATACCCCAACAATTTCTGATTGAGAAGATCGTGCGTAGCCAATATCCATTTTTTTTCAATATTAATTATCTGATTTTTAGCTCAATGTGGTGTTGCTGTGGCACTGGTATGTGTTACATTTACTACAAGCACGACTGTGGCAGTTATATGCCTGGTCTTCGCTATGGGATGCCACATGGCAATACATGTTGGATGGATGGTAAGAATTTTTACTTTAAAGAAGCTAAAGTCTGTGTCATGGTCTTTAAGGCTGGTGGTAAAAGCCCTGACAGAGTGCCTCCTGCACTACTGTATGGCACACCTTTGCAGAGACTACAGAAATTCAAGTACCATATAGTGGTCATATATTGACCCCTGACCTTAAAAACGATGATGACATTGAGCGAGAGCGGAGGGTATTGTCGGTTAGAGCGAACATGTTGGCTCGCAGGCTTGCACGATGTTCACTTCCAGTCAAAGTCACGCTCTTATATACGTGCAGCCTGTGGGCTAAATGTTCGCACGGACAGTGCTCTCCGCGTTCAGTATAATAACGCGTTTAGGATGTTGGTGGCGCTGCCCCACTTCTGTAGTGCGTCGGGGATGTTCGGAGATGCGCATATGGATTGTTTTTACGCAACAATGCGTAAAAGGTGCGCTTCCCTGGTTTCCTGGTGCGCAGGGTGTGGGGCAGCAACAACAGTATCTTAAACATGATTGCCAGTCGCCTGGACTGTGTTCATGTGGGTCGCTGTTGTGCTATCACTCATGAGTAGTCGCAGCAGTGATCCACCGTTATTTTTTGTGTTGTTTTGTTTTTATCAGTGCTGACTAACATAGTCATAAGTTTTAATAACAGTTTTTGAGTCATGGATACTCGAATAAAGAGAAATTCTATTCTATTCTTAAAAAAAAATGTCAAATAGATTATTTACATTCTTATATCATAAAAGCGTGAAACATTATATTAAAGAATACAAACTTTTTTGGGCTATACCTTATTGGTTAGATAGCCCAAAAGGGTTATGAGCAAGCATATTCAGCACAAATCTTGATAGCTGAGTAGGCGGGTTGTCCAGCAGTGGACGCCTTTTGGCTAAAACCATAATGATGAGATCTCTTTATTTTTTTCAGAAGTTTGCCCTTTGTTGCTTCACATTCGTAACTAACTTCTCTTGTTTAAGGTGAACCACATTGACTTGGCGCCGAACTTTAGCGGCACTCTCATGATGCTGGGCAACGCGCTGATGAACATCTTCAGTGTGCTGCTGCCTGTACTTGTCTCATGCGTCGTCACTGATGTGGTGGGTATCTATTTCTATTATACAAGTGGATTAACTCCGGGGAATGATGCCTAACAATATCTAGTTAATTGATGTTAAATAAAATCCGTGTAGGATTTGCGTTTAAGGAAAAATATTTTTACTGCTTATTACAATCAAACTTACAAACTAGAAGTTGTGAAAGTCTGACAGCCAGTCTTACCAAGAAATGTCGGGTTTCCCAGAAAATGGATTGTGTAAGTCAGACAGACTGTCTCTGTGTATGGAGAGAATGTCTTACATTTAAAATATTGTTATTCAGCTATATTCGGTTAGACTGGAAGCCGACCCTAACAAAGTTGGGTAAAGGCTACGCAGATGACAACTAACTCAATCACACCTATTTATGTTACAGTATAACCAGACACAATGGCGGACCATATTCCTAACAGTAGCGGGAGGGGCCATCTCAACGAATGCGCTCTACGTTATCCTAATGTCTGATGAGTTACAGCCTTGGAACGAGGGTCGGCAAAAAGGTAAAATAAAAAGAAATTCTTTTTTTTTCGTATAACAAAGCGGATTTTTTTTTATCCTCCAATTTGAAGGGACGATAGTCGGCCAGTCAGGTGTTGTGTCCGTTCATCTGTTGAGCAGTGGTTGTTCGAATAATAATGGCCGTATCAATGGAGTGACCATAGCGTTTATTTTTCCGGACATTTTTTCATAAATTTTTGGTAATTGTTGTGTAAAGTTATTAATTTATTGGGCTACTATTATTTGTCATTTTGCGACGACATATTATATTGATAGCTCATAAAAATAAATATTACATACTTTAATCACCAAGACGATGCCTCAGTAACTTTAATGTCAATTTCTTCTGTTGGAAATAATAATGAGACTAAAATTGTCTCTGTTAGATCTTTTTTCACTCATAATGAGAAACAAGGAAAAAATTAAGATCATTAAACTATACCTATTAAGATTTTATTTCATTATTTTCAGATAAGTCTGTTGAAGAAGTGGAATCAAAAGATGAAAAGGAAAAAGAAACAAATAGTAAATAATTTCTAAGAAAATTTCCAATAAAAAGTATTTTAAGAAAGTCATTGTTTTTATTTCTGTACTTTTAGATCTTCCAAGCTGTAAACGTGGTTTATCTCTATCCCTAAAAGATTACGTCGTTAGTAATGAAGTATTCTTAATCCGTTGAAGTCGAGTTACAAGTTGGCCAATTGTACAAAATGTAAAAAAATAAAAATAAAAAGAAAAAAACTTTAACCTGTTTGTCTAACAAATAAGTTTTGACTCCACTTTGACCAAACACTCAACCTAATACTCTGAACTAACCCAATTCGAGGCTGACTTAATTTAGATTGTCATCGACACGCTAAGACGAAGAAGCAACAGAATTAGGCAAGGAAAATAATTATGTATATGAATTAGTACGAAGGGTCAAAACAATAGGAACGGAAAATACACCTATGCCAACACCCAGGCATTGCGGTAATTAATACCAGCCAGTCTATTCACTCGCCAATACTTTGGCTGATTAGTTTGAAAACGGAAGGTCCATTTCTACCAGAACAGGTGCAAGCCCTGAAAGAATCACTCTTCCGAAGTAATTAGACAAAACAGTAAAAAACTTTATAATTACCTCGCGTACTTATAACTCGTAAACTCAAGCTATAAAAGTAATAACTTCCAGTGTTATTCTGTAAGGCAAGACATTAGATCCACTTGCTATAAAAAGTTTTTACCTCAGTTTATTAAGAAAGGGTTCAGGACACCTACACACAAGGTCGCATTTACGAAGACGAAGACGTCATATGGATACCACGTAGACATTACGTAGACACGACGACTAATCCAGACATCAGAAATTGATGGTGAAGGCAATTGTCAAAGTAAAACCTGGAAACTGCATAAAACAAAATATTCATAATCTTAAAAGTGATAACGATTATCTTCTTCTGCTGATGCCTCTCCAACAATGAAGGTTGGCCATCAACACTCGTGATTCCGGTACATTCGCGAAAGTTTCTCAGCCAAGACTTATTTTTCCGGCCAACACTATAAGTGCTGTAGAAATACTAGAGCAGATTAGACCACCTACCACTAGACAAGTAGTTTTACTTATCTACACCCCTAGACTTAAAAAAAAAACAATAGGTAGGTACCTAATTTCAATTTATCAACACACAATATTATAAAGATCAATGGTCGCGTGTTCTCTGTATGAGTTAAGGCCATTGAACTGCAGTGGAATTTTAGCATTTAAATTAGATATTTCACGCAATGTCACATGTGAACTAAAGCATCCAAAAATAAGTAAGTCGGTGACGCCTTCGAAGTATGTGAATCTCATTGTTTAACTAAACATATTCGCTCTGCGGGTTTGTGCAGGTGGTCTTTGTTAATTAACAAATGATTTTAATTACGCTTGAGAATACTCCAATCGTACTATTTTTTTGGTAAAACCTGAATTATGAAATTTAAGCGTTTTCAAACGGACAAGATTATTTGAATGCCTCGTTGGTCTACTGGTCGCAAGCACGACTGTTGAGTATGAGGTCCTACGTTCGATTCCCAGGTCGGGCAAAGTTTTATTGGGTTCTACTGAGAACCCAATAAAACTGCCCAATAAATTCTTGATGGAAAAATTCCACTGGGCACAAACCCAGAGATTTGTGCGCAGTTGATGGCAATAGCCTCGCCCCTTATTTATTACAATTTGGTACACCTCTGTCTAACCCTTTGCGGATTACAGGTGTGACGTTATGTTATGCAAGATTACCTGTATGGTGAAGGTCAGATTGGAAGTCATTCAAGTCAATTAAAAATGCCGTTGTAGGTCTGACTGCTGCATCCGGTTAGCTTAGTAATTCATTATTACTGTAAAGTAGTACTGAAAGCTTCAATCTTCTAAATGATGTATTTATAAAGCCACTTATAATCAATAAAGTAATTTTGGAGTACTACGCGTAGAAACAGACAAAGGACGTCATTATTTCATAGTATTTAGAGATAGCGAAGCAGTAAGTTGAGATAATAAATATAGAAATGAGTTGAATGAGATAATATTATTATCAGTCATGTATCACTTTAAACTAATATTTCTTTATTTGCCCGGTGTACACTTATCTTACATTCCAAGATAATTAGTAGATGTGGGCCTGTGACAAATTTAATAATTTCTTCACGTTGCCGCAACTTTTTACATATTTCAATGACCTCTTATTGATGAACATGGTGTTTGGTATATGTATCCCAGGGTATCTTGTCATGGTAAATATTTTAATATCCCTGGTATTCAGCTGCAACCGGTTCTTTAGACTGAAAACAGACCCGAACACGAACATAGTATATTTTCTCAACTGGGCTAGGCAGATACTGATGTTGATAATTATGTTTAGCATGCCAATTTTACTCTCCAATTACAATTACTAATCCGGACGGCCAATGGTGGTTTTCATTTCAATGCATCTAGATCCTATACTTGTGAAAATTACATTATTATGGCCTTAATTTGATTATTAATATCCAGTTTGGACCCAATCAAATGAGGATGTTAGCTAATTACGTCAAAGTAAACCGACAATCATAAGTCTGTAATAAATCAGACAGTAGCATTAACTTTGTCGTAATATTTGTTCTGAGATAGCGATGACAGATGGGTACATATTAATTTTGCTTTTTAAGATAATTTTTCTGCTGACTTCTCGAAGAAAGAGAAAGAAGTTTTAGTTTAAAAGAGAAGCTCCAAACTACGATTTGGAAGCGAGATATTAAGAGTGACCGCTGTACCAAGTCGCTAATTTGGTATTCTGATTCGATACAGTAATTATTACTAGCGATCAAAACACTGTGGCTTAATAATAATATTACCGTAGCATTCAACACTTTGCAGTGCAAAATTACCCTCACAAACAAAAGAAAATTAAACGCTGAAAGAACCCAACTGTACATAAAAGTCTGTTTTTCTGCTTCTTTGCTCATCGATCTATCAAAACAACAATTTCTAAATATGGGAGAGAAGAAAGATCTCGCAAAAATGGACCTGGATCCCGAGTTCAAGGGTGAGTTAGAAACAAAAATGTATGGTTTAGGGATAACCGACACTAATACTAATATTTATAAAACGAAAATTTTATCAGCCTAGGGTAATTTAGGAACAGTCACATGTGTATTTAAGCGGTCAGAATTGTTTACTTCCAAGAATAAGGAACCTCTAAGTGCGCACATACTATAATTTGATAATAGACGCGTGCGTCAAACACCGCCTGTGCAATTTAGGATTCTCACTAGTGCCATCTATTACTGTTCAATATTTTTCCATAGCTATTTAACTGTGTAGATCCTTGGTTGAAGCATAGATGTCGCCTTAAAATGTTTAACTTCAATGACTGCAACGAAATGTTTGAGTAAATATTACTGGCAGGGTTTGTTTATTTTGCAAAACGTCACAAGCTTCTTAATCACGTGTTTGTTCGTCATTGCAGCGCACTAAAGTCACTTGCTAGCAATTAATGTCAATATAGTCGGAAATTAGTTGTTTGAATATAGTTACTGCTTTAGACAAACATGGAAGTATATGCAGCCTTGGAATAGGCGACGCAAACATGGCTTCCCGGGGGACTCCTAGTCTGAACGTAGGGCAAAATTTAACTACAATATTTATAATGGTTCTATTTGTTTACTAACTAATTCGTTTGGGGAAATAAGTGTTTTGTATGAAAATATGTAATTGAATAAATATAATTATACACAACACTGCGCAACGACGAAGTTAAAATAATTATCATCTCTTGAGATAAGTGACGATCCTCTCTCTGGGGTCGGTCCCTCATGTCTGAGAGTTGCATCTTGTTGTTGCAGCGCGTCTCTTACAACCGTGTAAAATTTGGATGTCGAGTCTTTAATTTGGTAGGTCAATCTTGTTGGTGAACGACCGCGCGATCTTTGGCCTTCGGTGTTCCCAATCACTAAGTTTTTCCAAACTTTCGTCGCCTGTGCGCACTGTGTGGCCGAAGTACGAAAGGATTCGTTGTCGGCATAAAGTGGAGAAGCGAGTTTTTGTTCGGAGCTGGGTCAGGATCGATGCATTGGTGCGTTTCACCGTCCAAGGTATTCTCAGCATTCGTCTCCAACACCACATCTCGAATGCATCAATCCTTTCCCATTCTCGGGCCAGGATTGTCCGCGCTTCTACTGCATACAGGAAGATCGGGAAAACCAGAAGTAAGTGACGATAGGCTCATCCCTATTACATGAGACTTAGGTACAACTGACGAAACGTGGGTTTTAAATTAGGTATGGTGACTGCCTTATCCTTCAAAGAATACAAACTTGATGTTATGATGCTAAAATCTTGTGCACATTTTAGTTTCAGCATGGGGTTACAGACATCAGCAATGCTTCATACTATTCTGCACCCTGACTATAGCTTATGGCATGAGGGCCTGCATGGGGGTGTCATTAGTGGCAATGACTTACCATGACAGTCAAGGAAATGAAAGTAATGCTGACAATATTACGGAATTTAAAACTGAAGGAATTTTGAATTCTCTGATGTTAGTGCCTCCGGTAAGTGTTTGTAAAAAATAAGATTATTAACTATTAATTATTTTTTTTCATTCAAATCAATATTCTTACTATTTATTTGTTAGACTTAACTTAATTTGAAATTTTCTTCTTACTTATTTTTTTACTAAATAATAACTCAAACACTGTTTTTGGGCCTGGTAAACTGTGTGACAGGTTTTTCTTAGTGCAGATACCAGTCTCCCGCAAAGGATTTATCAGATGTAGTGTCTTCATATTTTTAAGTTACCTTTGTGGAAGAGAAATAAAAAAAAATGTTTATTTGTTTATTACATATTTATTCATACATAAAATATTTTGAAAATAATGATTATTTATCATAATTGTTTGTTTACCCGACATTCAGTTTTTAGGTGTCCATTTCATAGTATTTAATTCACACTAAATTATTTTCATTGTAGTACCCTGCCTTCAATTGGACAAAAAAAGTGCAAGATACAGTGATAGCCTCATTCTTTTGGGGCTACATGCTGCTGCAGGTTCCTGCTGGTCAGCTGGCTCACAGGTTCGGTACCAGGTACCTGCTGACTGGTGCCATGATGATCAACTGTCTGGCCTCGATCTTCTTTCCTACTGCTGCTTATTACGTGAGTATGGGGTTTCTTGGGTAGATTCCCAGGTCGGGCATAGTTTTATTGGGTTTTGCTATCAGGAATTTTCAGTACCTAGCTGCATTGAGTCAGGTCTTGTGTTGTTGATGGAAATAGGTTCGCCATTTTTATATCGGAAGTCCTCAATAATAACTGGCGAAATGTAGGTGCACCTCTACCTAATCTTTTGGGGTTTACAAGCGCTTTGTCATGTTAAGTTAAGAAATATTTTATAGCGCTTTTCCATTACATTCTCGTAGAGTTATTCAATAAATATTGATAAAATTATTCATTTTTCATAATTCGTTGTTATTCAAAGTGGTAAAGCAATCAGGAACTCGACCATTCCTACAATTCATTGAAATACCAAAGTGTTTATTTCATATCAAAAAATATGTTCAAAATACATTGTGGTAGGAGTAAGCAACAATAGTATTTGAATATAATTTATAGTACTTACCTACTTACTTGGAGCTGTCTACAGCCACATTCTTCCCAAACAAAACAAAACCTTTTCTTTTTGCTTGCCAGGGTGGATGGATATGCTCAGCAATATGCAGATTGGTGCAAGGTCTGAGTCAGGCCTGCATCCTACCTGGTCTACACACAGCTCTTGGGAAGTGGGCACCTCTACATGAGAGAGGAAGGATGTCTGCTTTCGTTTATGGAGGTAAATCATTGCAAATAAATTCATAACGCTCGTAATTACTAACTTAATTGTTTTTGGTTGGAATTTCAACTCTAAGTGCTGAGCCAAAAGTTCAAAATTCAACGATGCTTCTTTATTTAGGCTTTCATTTAGGTGTCGCTTAGTGCAAGCATACGCATAGCATAGCTTTATAATTCTTTGTAACATGCAACAAAATCGAGTTTCAATTCAGTGTGAATCTAATTTTGATCTCGATCACAACGTAGTCGAGATTGAATGTAAATATCAATTCTTTCAGCTTTGTTTATTTAGGTTCATACCCAAATATGTAGAAACAAATACCAGTGTGTTTACTATGTAATTTTACTATTTATATGATTCTTTATTTTGCGTAATCTGTTTTCTGTAGTATGCATATATAGTGTATTGGTTATTTTTTAAAATAAAATCGGCTGTGAAAAGTATCTCATTTCAAGTGTCTCATTTGCGTCATAGACGTCGCTAGTGTTCTTTTTGTCGACTTTATTATTTCCACTACTACACTAAAATCTGATTACTTCCTTGCACTTCCCTTGGGGAAAATTAGTTTTTGTACCACACCCTCATGTTTAGACATGCATTTCTGTTACACGATGTATAGTTACTTTTTTTTTTTTTTTTTTTCCGGATGGGAAATCATCAAATGACCCCCCCCACTCTGGGCGGAGCGGAAGGGAGTGTCAGACTTGTACTAACTAAAACCCATCCATGTTCCTTCTTTGCCCTTTGTGTTCCAGGGCCACGGTATCTCTTTCGAACAGTCCCGCAGCCCTGGCAGGCATCGGCCCTTGCGGACCCCTACTTATTTGCTGACATCTCTTTGAGGCGCGCGTGGAACACGAACGCGCCGTCGACACGGCCTGTCGTCATAAGACGGCCGGACGGCGAGCTGGCCCATAACTCGCCGTCCACAGGCCCGCGCCTACGGTGGCCGGGAGCCACCACGTGACCCCCAACGCCCAGGGCGTCTCCCGCGGCGACTGGGACGTGAGGTTCTTTCTCTGTCACGTCCCGCCACCTCCTTCACTAGCATGACTGCTTCGCAGAAGGAGGTGACGGCTTCCCATTCCCTCTTGCTCCGGACCATGGCTTGAACCAAGGCCTGACGCGAGAGATCGCCGCCGCCAATCGCCGCTACGAGGACACGGCGGTGCTCCGCCCAAGCGGGGCAGACCTCCACGGTGTGCTCTACCGTGTCCTCCGGACGATCCTCGCAGTGGAAACACCCGGGCGTTTCCTCCCGCCCTATTCGGTGCAGGAACCTCCCGAAACAACCGTGTCCGGTGAGGACCTGCGTCAGGCGGTAGGTGAGGGCGCCGTGGCGCCTCTTTAGCCACTCCTCAAAGAGGGGACTTATCGCCACTATGGTGGCGTGCCCTGCACAGGGTTGCGACAGTCGCTCTCTCCATGTCGCCATGAGAACACGCCGGAGGTCTGTCCGCTGAGCAGCAATTTGCCGCGGCATCGGAGTTTCCTCCCGACGTAGTGCCTCCGCGCACCATTCGTGCAGGCGTGCGAGGACTATCGCCTCCAGATCCCATGGCGGCAATCTGGCAAGGAGGCTAGCCGCTTCGCCGGAGATCGTGCGGTACCCCCGGATTAGCCTTATGGCTATTACTTTTTGGGGCGCGTTCAGGTAGTGGGCGGCTTGCCGCCTCAAAGAACGCGCCCACACCGGGGCCCCTTAAAGGGCCATGGACCGCACGACCCCCGCGTATAGCCTCCGGCAGGAGGCGTTTGGACCCCTCAGGTTGGGCAAGAGCCGCTTGAAGGCAGCCCCTGTCCGTTCCAGTTTGGAAGCCAAACGTCGGAAGTGCTCCACGAAGTTCCACCGGCTGTCGAGCACGAGTCCTAGGTACTTCAACGTCGACCCGACGCCGATGGAAACCCCTCCTGCCGTCAGTAGGGATCCCGACGGTGGCGCATTCCGAGGCCCATGAAAACACATGGCCTCGGACTTGTGCAGTGCCACCTCGAGACCCAATTGCCGGATCCTCTCCACGACTATCGCAACCCCGCGTGTCATGTTTTCGGCCGCCGCCTCGTGCGACCTCCCTTGTGCCAGTACCAGCGTGTCGTCAGCGTAGCAAACTACGCTGACGCCGGTAGGGAGGTCGGCGCGCAGCACCCAGTCGTAACCGATGTTCCACAAGGCCGGCCCCAGAACCGATCCCTGTGGAACACCGCACGACATCTCTCGCCGAATCCATTCTCCGCTTCGACCAGGGTAGATGACGGCTCTATCCGTCAGGTAGTCCCCGACCACACGACGAAGGTAGGTCGGCACCCGGTGATACAGGAGTGCCTCCCTAATGCAGCTCCAGGGCATGGAGTTGAAGGCGTTGGCGATGTCAAGAGACACCGCCAAGACGACTCCGCCCCGGGACACCGCGTCCCCCGTCGTGAGGGCTCTCACGTGCATGATGGCGTCCACCGTCGAGCGCCCCTTGCGGAAACCAAACTGGTGTTCCGCAAGATCCGGCCCCATCCCCGCAAGGTGCCCGGCGAGGCGGTTGGCAATGACTCTTTCAAAGAGCTTGCCCACCTCGTCGAGCAGCACGATGGGCCGGTATGCGGACGGAGAGTCCGCAGGGCGCCCTGGTTTCCGGATGAGGACCAGCTTCCCCGTCTTCCAACGAAGCGGAAACTGGCCTCTCTCCAAGCATGCGCTTAGGAGCCCTTCCAGTCGGGGCCCGAGAGCCTCAGAGGCCAGGACCCAGGCTTTGCCAGGCAAGCCATCGGGTCCCGGGGCGGTGTTTCTGGTTTTCAGCCTGCGTACCGCCACTCTCAGGTCTACCCCAGTCACCTCCGGAACGTCGTCATCGTCATCGGTGTGGTCCGCTTCCGGCACCGCACGCGGCGGCGGAGCCATAGGCAGGGGAAGATGCTCCCCTCGCGAAGGGAACAAAGCGCTCAACACGTCCTCCACGAGCTCAGGCCGGAGACTCTGCGTCAACGGGGGGGCCCGGGTGCGGAGTTTGTCCCGCACCATCTTGTAAGGGCGCCCCCACGGATCTCCGTTCAGAGACTCCAGCATCTCCTCGCGGGCCAAGTTCTTGGCCCGCCGGACAGCCTCTTGGAGGGCGGTCTTCGCCGCTCTGTACCCCTCGTACAGCTCCGCCTCAATGGCTGCCGCATCCGGAGGGCGGATGCGGAGCCTGCGATGCCTGGCGTACAGGCGCCGCGTGGCAACGCACGCCTTGCGCAGAGACGTCAGCTCTCGCGACCACCAGTACACCTGACGCCGGGCGCTTCCTGGCCGAACTCGGGGCATTGCCACGTCGCAAATCTCGGACATGGCCTCCTGGAACCAACCCGCCTCGTTGTTGATGTCGGCAGGCCTGACTGGTGATGACACCCAGGCCTGCACGATCGAGGCTTCCAGGAGGAGCTCCCGGTCCAGCTGCTTCAGCGCCCATCGTGGACCACTCGGGGCCTGTAGGACCGGCACGCTTGAGGACTGGGTGGAGACGTCGAACCGGATGTACCGGTGGTCGGAATAGGTCTCTACCCCCTCCATGACGCGCCAGTCAACGACACGCGGCGACAGAGCGGGGCTGGCGAACGAGATGTCCACCACCGACTCGCCCCGCATCCGCACGCACGTGGGGACAGAACCCCGATTTAGGACGACCAGGCCTCCAGAGCCCAGTCCTCCACCATTGTACCCCATGTATAGTTACTTTACGATTACTTATTTCAGGTCAAGCACTTGGCACAGTCTTTGGACTACCGATGTCAGGTTTCATCGCTGCTTCTCCGATGGGTTGGCCTGGCATCTTTAGGTTCTACGGGACCATATCTGGTCTCCTTGGAGTCGTGCTGTGGTTCATGGCAGCTGATGCTCCGGCACAGCATCCCAAAATCTCAGACGGAGAGAGGAAATACATTGAAGATGAGTTAGGAAACGGAACTAAGAATAAGGTAGTTACTATTGTTTGTAAATTATGTGTCTAGCAAGATTTAAATCGTTATATTTCACCTTACTAACCCTTGTTTCACTGAGAATAGTGACTTTCGTACATCCGCATAGAACGTTAGATACGATTTTCAGTAGCAATGAGTGAGACAACACTATTCAAAGTCATTTTCGATGGAGCAGAGACGTGATCTCGTTTGATACGGTATCTATGGCACGAATCTAACGATTAAAATCTACTTAGGATTTTTAGTGAAGGATTCTATGCAGTGCACTTAATGAACACAGAACGGAAAATTTGCCAAAAGCTGGTGAAATTAAAAATACTAAAAACTTTCTCTCTATTTAAAAGTGGCCACGCACAGCTATTATAAATTAACCTAGTTTCACAAAACATTCCATGTTTTCCTATTTTAGTCTGAGACCAGAAAATAAACTGCACGGCCATAAAACTTCAAAAAAATAATTATGTTCGGTTTCCATAAATAGGGTTTTTCTTCTTTCGTATCGATTTGATGAAATTGTTTGGACTCAGGTAATGGTCATGCTCATTGCGTCTGTAGCAATTGTGGGACACCTTAGATGCTCTAGCAAGTGGATCATGATGTGGTCGAGAGTACCGCATTCACCCAGAATGTCGGAAGGATCTTTCTTCCCCCATTTTGACAAATTCAGTTTGCAGCGGTCTCTGCAGGTCAAGCCCGCCTGGTTGGTAAATTCTCGTTATTTTTACAGCATATGTCGGTGCCTTGGGGAAAGATACTGCGTCACCCTGGAATGTATGCCATTATACTCGCTCATATTGGACAGACGTGGGGACAAGTGACTCTGTACTCGGAAGTTCCTGCCTTCATGGACAAGATCATGGGAGTCAATATTAAAGCGGTAAATATGGTTTCAAATTCATTAATAAGGCAGCAAAGTGCTAATATAATTTTTATCAGAGCCCCAGGCTAACAGCGTGATAGACTTAGTGGTAACGGTCGCAATTTAGGTGTTTGAACCTAGAAACCCAAACTTAAGTGGCAGTGGGCAGGGCACATTGCTCGCAGAACGGATGGCCGATTGGGCCAAAAAATTCTGGAGTGGCGACCGCGAACCGGAAGACGTCGCGTTGGAAGGCCTCTCAATAGGTTCACCGATGACATGGTGAAGGTTGCAGGGATCCGAGATCCGCTAGATGCGAGTCGCACGGGACCGGTCAGTGTGGTGACACTTGAGGGAGGCTTATGTCCAGCAGTGGGCGTCTTTTGGCTGAAATAATGATGATGAACCTAGAAAAGCACTTTGTGTAATTTGTTTCAACACCACTAAATTAAAATGGTTTAGGATACGAAAGTGATCCGTCCGCAAAATGAAGATGTGTGACATCTACCAACCCGCAACGGGCCACGTGAATGATGGGCCTCTCGCTTTCTCTCAGATCGCAGGCCTGGATCCTAGCAGTTAGAACTCATAATCAGTCCTACCCAGACTGATTATGATAAAGTGAATTGTTTTTCGATTGAAGAACCAGTATTAATCGATATTTTTTTATTGCAAGAATGGAGTCCTGTCTGCCCTGCCGTTCTTGGTGATGTGGTTCACAGGATTCTTCTTCAGCTGGATGACTGATATGCTGATTGTGAAGAAGGTACTCAGTGTCACCAACACAAGGAAATTGGCAAATTCACTTGGTATGTTTTCTTGGTGTCCTTACGGTTTTAGTGAACGTTTTAAAGTTGTAATAACGAACATTACATGTTTCACTTGAATTGATTAGATTATTGTTGTAGTTTATTTTTTAATCATTTCGGCAAATTTCTTTGGTACTTGCGTCTGAGTAAGTATTAATATCAAAGTCTTAATTACTTTTTAGGTCACATGCCAGCTGGTATTGGACTCGTTGCGTTAGCTTTCGCACCCAAAAACATCTATGTCGTAGAAACAATATTAATCATTATCTGCAGTTTCAAAATATCTTCTAATGTGGGATTCCATGTAAGACTTCTTTTACTTTTTTGTTGATATTGTATGCCTTTCTTAGTATGTGGTTTTATTACGATTCTCGTTATTAATGAATCTGTCAATTAATTTGAAATTCGATTTTGTAATGGGTTGTTTTACAGTTTCCTTTATGTTTTCCGTAGACAAACCATATTGATATATCCCCGAACTTCGCTGGAACTATGATGAGTATTAGCAACTTTGTCTCAAACGCCGGAGCATCAATTTCGCCGTTAGTGACCGGCTTTATTCTTAGTGATGTGGTAAGTTCACAAGTTCAGGTATCTATTAAACATGAATCATTGAATTTGCGACCTCGGGCGATACGACTTGACGATTTTTTTAATTTGTTTATTCCACATTTATTATCGCTAATCCTTATACATGTATCGCTTGAGCTTTAGCTTTATGTCAGAAATTAGTTCTTCTTCTTTTGGTGCCTCTCCAATTACTGAAGGAAGGTTGATTATGAACTCCGAAATTCAATACTTTCATAATTATGTAGTTTTAGTTTTGTTTTATTGCATAATACGTATGCTGTTTAGTTCGTTGATAACGCCGAGATAAAATTAAAGCTCGTATGTTTTGAAAATCTTACATGTAATGTGTCAGAGTGTAATAATTCAATGATGATAAAGAACATCTGAAAAAAACACTATATCTGTTTACAGACCGATCCATATCTCTGGAGGCAGGTATTCTTACTGGCTGCTGGAATTTACTTCTTCTCAAACCTAGTCTACGTGATACTTGGAACTGGTGAAAAGGCTGAATGGAATGACCCACCTCAAAAGCAAACAGCTGACGAGGAGAGTCAACCAATGATGGACAAGCCCAAAGTGTAGATGGAGAAAGCAGCAGAAGAAATGAAGAAACGAAGCTTTGAAAGCTTATAGGGACTGCTTGAAGTCGTTCAATTTTTGGCTCATCAATTAAAATCAAAGAAAAGTCAGTCGACTTCAAACTATGAATATTCACACCTAATGATGCTAAACGGTGTGGTTAAAATATTCATTGAGTTTTTGATTATTTTAATTTACATAATACCTAAGTATATTAATGCCATAGAAGTCATGTAAAATTTTGTGATGACCGAGATGTTGATGGTTCTGTCTCTCGAGCAGTGTGGTTTGAAGCGAGCAAGTCTTGTGAAGGTGTCGGTGAAGGAAATCATCGAGAAAACACCTGGATTTGTAATGGTTTCAAATCGCCATCCCACTCTAAGATAGCGTGGGGATTGAGAGTATTTTCTGCGGTGGTATAATCAGAAGAAGTTGTCGTGGTACCTATAAATACTACTGTAGCTATAAATACATAGAGAAAAAAAATTTACTCATGCTCCATTCGTCTTTAAATTGATGAATTACGTCGCAGGCATGGGTATTATCAATTTCACAGCACGGCAAATTATTTTGGAATTGTTATTGAAGATGGTGATCAGTGAGAGATAGGAGAAAGAGTTTATAACAAAAATAGTTATTAGATTTAACCTTGGAGATACATAATTGTAATTAATTATAAATTAGTCGTAAGCTACTTTTAAATACAATTTAAAAATAAAGATGAACTCTGTTTTTATTACATTTCCACTGGTTTTAACATCAAGCAGGTCGTTACAATATCTTACTATTATAGATGTGAAACTTTGAAAGGATAGATGCATAGATAGAGGAACAATATTTACTATGGCCGCCGGTCTCAAATCTGATTGTGTTTGGAGATAAACATACATCTACAGTACATTAGGTACCACTTATCTATAAGTAAGTAAGAAAATGAATACCAAGATAATTCAAACTTCAAATTCAAATTCTTTATTGCGAACTAAGTGTACAGTATTTTGACGATGGTAACAATAGGTAGGTTCTTAGAACTTAGTTGCCTGTTAAGGCATTGCAATTTAAATGGTTTTAAAAAAAATATACATACTTAATATTATAATTAACATTATTTTATATTAATTAACATTATACAAACATTTTATATTAAACATACTCTTCTTATTTTAATATTAAATAAATATTTTTCTCCAAGGAATTCTTTTGCAGAGTAATATGCCTTTTTAATCAAAAAGTCTTTTAGCTTTCTTTTAAAAATACCAATTAAATGAATGCTCTGGGTAACTTATTATATATTTTTATGTCCATACAAACAATACTATTGCTATATAGTGCAGTGTGGGATGTTTTATTGCGTAGTGTATTTCTAAGTCTACTGCTTTTTAATGTGTCATAGCTACTGATATAAAATTGAGAAAAAAAAAAAAAAAAAAAAAGGCCTCGTAGATATATAAAGCAGGCAGGGTTAATTTCTTGAGGTTTATGAAATGAGGTTTACATGAATCTGTTTGGTGTATCCCACGTATTGATCTGATACAATTTTTTTGTGCCTTGAATGCAATTTTTTTATCAGTCGAGTATCCCCAATATAGTATCCCATAAGATAGAGTGGATCCCACATAGGCATGATAAGCACTAAGTAGTGTGGTTTTATTAGATACTTTTTTGAGCATGTAGAGGGCATAAGAGAACTGATACAATTTGTTACATACACTATTTACATGTGTTTTCCATGACATATTAAAATCTATATAGATGCCTAGAAATTTTGTACTTGTAACTTCAGATACAGTTTCATTATTGTACTCAATAGATAATGGAATTGATTTTGCGTTTTTATTCTTGAAATTCATGTAATGGGTTTTTGTAAGATTGATTTTTAGATTATTTATTGTTTGCCATTGTATTAATTTCGATAAGGAATCATTTATTTCTAGTTCAAGATTTTTATTTTTGTTATTTGTGAAAATCGCCGTACTGTCATCTGCAAATAAAACCATAGGGTGTTGAATAGCGTTACGTAAATCATTTATATAAATGAGAAATAGTGGTGGGCCTAGAATCGACCCTTGAGGTACACCAAATTGTATACATCTAATCATCTGTGTTATTTCAGTGTACTGTATTCTATTACTGAGATAGGATTTGATTATTTCTAGTGCTTTACCTCGAACTCCATAGATCTCTAGTTTATGTAGTAGTAGGCCATGATCGACATAATCAAAAGCCTTTGTCATGTCCATGTATAAGGCTGTGACCTGATTTTTGTTATCTAGTTCCGTTATATTTTTTTGTAAAAACTGAAGCATTGCTATATTAACTGATTTTCCTTTTCTGAACCCAACCTGATTATCTATTATTATTTTATTTTTTTCGAAATATTCAATAAGATTATTATATAGTACTCTTTCAAATATTTTTGGCCATTATTGGAATGAGAGCGATAGGTCTGTAACATCGTACATCTTCCATGTTTTCTTTTTTGAATATTGGTGTAACTATAGTAGTTTTCAAATATGTCGGGAAAATTCCTTCTTCAAGACACTGAAATATTATGTAGGTGATGATTGGAGCAATTTCGTATAATACACGTTTTATTATTTTTGTGGAAATTCCATCCCAACCTGTACTGTTAGTGTTTTTTAATGTTGACGGCGCGTTCGTGTTCCACGCGCGCCTCAAAGAGATGTCAGCAACCGAGTAGGGGTCCGCATGGGCCGATGCCTGCCAGAGCTGCGGGACTGTTCGAAAGAGACACCGTGGCCCTGGAACACAAAGGGCAAAGAAGGAACATGGATGGGTTTTAGTCAGTACAAGTCTGACACTCCCTTCCGCTCCGCCCAGAGTGGCCGGTCATTTGATGATTTCCCATCCAAAAAAAAAAAAAAAAAAGTGTTTTTTAATGTCATGATTATTTTAACAACATTGTAAGGGGCAACTGGTGTTAAGAAACAGGAGTTTCGTTTGTTATAGGTTAGAATATTAGCGTAGTTTATTGTATTATTAGTTAGTTTTGAAATGTCATCAATAAAAAAGTTGTTGAATGTTTGTGCTATACTGTCAGGAGCAGTTATGAGTTGGTTATTATATTTTATTGTATTAATTTTTTCAGGGGGGTTATTGTTTTTATATTTATTGATTATTTGCCACACTGCCTTACATTTATTTGTGGCTGTTTGGATATGATAGTTATTTTGCGACTTTTGAGTGAGTTTTATGATTCTTTTAAACTTTTTTGCATACTTCTTAAAATCAGTCTTATCTCTATTATTACCTGATAGTCGATATGTTTTCAATAACATTCTTTTACGTAGGGAACATATTTTTAATCCTTTACTAAGCCATTTAGTATTTCGTATGATTGGAACCTTAATTTTTAAATTTGTACCAGTGGGATATTGAGTACGTTTTCCTAACAGGACATGATAGTATTTGTGCTGAATGATCAGACAGTGCAAGTTCTAAGACACTATGTTTACAACCTCTCATATTATGAGCAATGTTATCAATGCACGTTTTGCTTTGTAAACGAGTTGGTTTATTTATTGCAAGTTTTAAGTTAAAACTGCGTAATAAGTCATCAAACTCTCTCGAAACAGAAGTATCTGTTAGTCGATCAATATTGTAATCACCACAAATAACAAGTTTCTTACATTTAGCACATAATTTTGCAAGCATAGCCGGTTAAACGGTCAAAAAAAAAATTTCTATACAATCCCTTTTAGCCTTTGGAGGTCTATATATACATATAATAATTAACTTATGCTCTAACAATTCAATAGCCGAACATTCTATGAGGTTGGAAACCCTTACAAGCTTTGCTTCGTGTAGAATCTTGAATTTATGATTTTTTCGTACTAGTATACATGAACCCCCATTTCTATTTGCTCTTGAGAAATTTGCCGCCATAGTATATTGGGAATTTGGAGGAATCTAGTATCGTCTGCTATCATATTATGCTCGGTAATACATACCACATCAATTATGTTATTATCATTGTTAATATTATTTAAATTTACGTTAAATTCATCAGCTTTGTGTAGTAGACCATTAATATTTTGATGAAGTACATGTATTCTGTCATATACGAAAAAAAATGTTATCATTACATTTATCATTTACGGTTAAATTCAGTGTATTATCAGATTCTGTAAGTTGTTTACATGCATCCTCTACATTCATTGTGCTTAAATCTAGGATTAGGTCTTGTAAATCGTTTAAAATAATATTCAAGCCTTTATTATTTAAGTTACCATACCTTTGGTTATAAGTTTTGTAGGTGTACGGAAGACTTAAATTGGAATCCAAAATATACGCATATTTATATGTCTCAACATCCATGCAGATTGAATGGTTAAAGGTGTCGATTCTACTATTGAACATTAAATTTTTGTTAACCATATATTTAAAAGTCGGCAGACATACTATAAAGTTTGTATGGGTTATCGTTTGTAATTTTTCGCGAATGAAAGTAACTAACTCTATATAATTATGCGTCCTTCTGAAATCTTCTTCTCCTACATAAATCACGCAGTAGTCAAAGCAAGTGAAGTTTTGTATTTTCTTATCAAGATTATCTAATAGATGCTTTAATCCACAATTTGGCATGCAATGTAATAGTTTTACAATCTAACGAAGCTCGACCGGTGACGCTATGCCGGCGGGTTGTGTAAGTGGTGAACGGTCGGCTTAAACGTTATTTTAAGCTCTTGCGGCAAAAATATTTTAATAAATCAATGCACAATTATGTTCACTGGTTTTAAGATTGCCGCAGCTATCACGAATCACTTCCACCAACCCATCGTGCATAGCGTACACGCAGACGAATTCTTCAATATCATGAGGCAGAAAATAGATACCCCGAATCTTCTGCAATGTATGTAGAGAGAAAACGGCTTAATCACAGAAGAGTGGATTTTCAGAGGATGGAAGCAAGCCAGATAGTAAACTTACTTTCAATGACGGATGAGCAAACTCGTACTGTGCCGAGCATTTATCAAATGGTCTGTATATAATTGAAACATACAGAACATCTGCCAGATTATGGCATACACGAAGATGCCTGGCTTTTGCGTGGACGAATCCAGTCGCGACATGTCCGTTTAAAAACATATTATCTATATACATATATAAAACAGTAAACTGACTGACTGACTGACTCAGTGATATATCAACACACAGCCGAAACCTCTGGTCCTAGGGACATGAAACTTGGAGGGTGTGTTCTTTATAAAGAGTAAGTATCCATTAAGAAAGGATTTTTGGGAATTCCACCCCTAAGGGGGTAAAATAGGGGATGGAAGTTTATCTGAAAGTCCGTCAGTTTTGAAGTAAGGATCTTCAAATTTTGTGATTAGGCTGTCGATTGAAAATTAATTTATACGTGTCTCAGCGTTTTTGATTATTCTACTCCCAAAGGGTTTAAAAGGGGGATAAAGGTAAGTAATCGGATATTTTTCGACATCCGCGGGCAAAAGCTAGTTGTTATATATTGATCATTAGTGCAAATAATTTTGTCCAACATTATTGCATATGTTTAAGCGGGCGATGTACGATGGGCATTTGTGCACATATAGTGTCCGTCGTATGGTACTAGGTTATACGAGGCATGCCGAGTTTACTACTCCAGCATCTTTCCTCAATGCTGTTATTGTTGATAACGATATGTAATGTTTTAACCCTTAAATCCACTACTTTACTATTCTAAAATATATGATTTTTATTTTGAGAACGCTTGTATTGTTACTTCTTTTAGTAATGGAATCCTAAGTGTGTAATAACATCGTTTAATTCTATCCTATTCTAGCATTCTTTTAATAATATAAGTAGTTTGTACTTAAATAATTCTCATTTATAAAACTCAGTGGAATTACTGCTTTCCAAACGTGAATAGGTACATGCGCTATTTTAGACGTTTTTTGCATCAAAATGACTTTTTAATGATATATGTATAATGACTATTTCAGCGGGTATCCATACATTTTTGCCCATTCTCCTTTGGAACACAGATAGTTTATAACCATTTAACACATAGGATACTTTTTATCTTGGTAGTATGATACTATGGGACAATAACCGACGAATCCACGCGGGTGATACCGCGGACATAAACTAGTTATTACATAAACTAAGATGACAGTGATTAAAATGGTTCCTGAGGTACATATATTCCTATATAAAGTAGCAATTAACTTGATACCTATAGTATTTGCATAAGATAACTGTGACATATGTACACAAGAATGATACAAAACAATTATATAATTGTTCAACTAGCATGAAAGGCGCATTCAAAGATATTGTACGTCAGTTTGGTACATATATAGAAACAAAGATTGCAGTTACGGAAATAAGGGAAACGAAAGTGATGGTTATACAAGCAAGTTTATAATTTCCCATGATCACGCGGTGATGATTTAACGCACCAGAATTTAATTTTTGTTTGTAATGATGAACTTAATGACAAAGAGCTTAGAGAAAAAGCATTAAGAAATAGTTGTAGTAAAATTAATTCTGTTAATATTGTGAATGAAGATCAAAGACCTATAATAAAATAAATATGGTGAAGAAGCAAGAGATTACAGAGAAAGGCTCCGAAAATAATTTCAAAGGTGAGTGCAAACTTTTGATTTATGTCCAGAATGTGTCTGAAAAGTTTAGAGTCACAGGTTCGGGGACACTCTAACTCTAAACTCTAAACTATTTGGCTTAGCACCTGATGGATTAATTACGCTTAAAGTCTGTTGATTAATACATTTTAGAACTCCAATGTTTGTTCGAAATTCGATTTCATTGCAATTTGTAAAGCAGCTGGTGGTCAAATTGAATTTAGTAAATGAGTCTGTTGGAAGTATGATGAAAAAACCGTGCTTAAAATATTCGTTTTTTTTTTAGATTTATTTTTTTTGCTCTGTGCTATTCTGCTGCTGGGCAAATTTCTTCCCCATTTGTTCTGATGGTCTGTCCTTGCCTTTTTTTCGTATGGACCATGGTCTTAGATAAAAACCATAACTTAAAAAAGTAATAGTTTTTTTTTCTATGTTAATAAAAACTAAAGTTCATAATAATTGATTACAATCTAGCCTAAACAGACTAATAAGCAATTTAATTCTAACTTAATATAATATTGTATAATATTATGACTAAGAAAAGTGGCCATTTACTCTGTTACACAGTTCCGTAGCACTGTCTAGGGTCTGATATGTTAAAAGCACTAAGACATAATAATTTGTAATATAAACACTTGTATAGCTTAAGCATATAATCAGATTATAATGTTCCCACTGCTGGGAGATAGGCCTCCTTCTTATGAGCAAGGAATGGGCCATAATCTATCATGCGGGCCCAGTGGCAGATGGTAGACGTCACACATTGTCTTCGAATTTTTGGTTCGAAGACATGCCGGTTTCATTACGATGTTTTCCTACACTATTTTGAGAGCAGTGGTGCTTGTACAGCGCAGTACCTATTATTGCTATTATTAATTTGTTCACTTTTCACTGCACTAACTGAAATGGTTTGGTTCCGTTTAGTCTACGCACTATGTCCGTGTTATCTAGCAGCAACTGGATTTCCTTCATATTCACATGCCGATGAACTCTGTGTTCCTGGACTTCAGCAAAGTTTTGGATAATATTAGTGACGAGTTTTATGTTAAGGTCGTGCTGAAGGTCGTAATTTTTTATGTGCCATGGTGCATTTACAGCATCGCTGAATACTTTATTTTGAATTTGTTGTGTTATTTTAATATTGCTTTGTTTAATTCAACCCCATAGTTGGATACCGTACGTCCAATTTTGTATAAAAATGTGCTATATAATTTTATTGTGAATTGATAGACAAGATCTCCTTTCGAGTAACAAGTACATATTTTTGTGACGTATGTCGAGTTCCTGTATTTTCTTTTTATGTGAGATTTCCAACGCAGCTTGTGTCTAGAGTTATGCCAAGGTATTTGGCTATATTAGCATTAGGCACTTACATGCCGTTTATATAGATTAGATGATAATCGCAGAGCTTAATATTTAAGTCAACGTGAATTGATTTTGACTCATTCTATATTTTGGTCTTCCACTTTTGTGTGCAGTCGCAGACTTTATTCACAGCTACTTGAACTTTTTCCACTGCTTCTTTGTGACTTGACCCAGTAAAGATAATAGCAGTTTCATCTGCAAAGATCGCTGATGGTTTTATTGTCCAGCTCTGGGATGTCACGTGACTGTATATCAGTAACAGGGTTGTGTATAAAACATTTCCTTGTGGTACTCCACCGCTTATAGTTATTAGCTAAAAATGTGCGTCATTTCGCCTTACTTTGAGAATTCATGAGCATGCGTCAGACTTTGTATATCAGACCCCATGTCATACTTCGTCAAAAGCTTGTGTGACATCTAGAAATACGGTGGCGCAGACTTGCTTGTTTTTGAGCTTTTTTTCTAAAATATTTGAGATTCTGTGTACCCTATGGTAGAATGTTTTCCCCTGAAGCCAAATTGAAGATTTTTAATAAGATCTTTTTTTTCATCTTTCCGCAGTGCCTTTTTTCTTAATTAAAGTTTTATTTTTCTTATCTGCAAATAGACGCAGGAATTAAAGTGTCATGACTTGATTTTTAATTTTTATTTAATCGCTTACTAAATTTCAAGAGCATAATTATTATGTAGTTTTGATGATATTGATGGCACCTTTTCACTGTAATCCTCATTTTCAGTTTCAGCATGGGGCTACAGACATCAGCAATGCTTCATACTATTCTGCACCCTGACTATAGCTTACAGCATGAGATCCTGCATGGGAGTGTCACTGGTTGCCATGACAAAGTATGGAGAGCCTGTCATAAATGCCACAGCTTCAAGTATAGCTGAGGAAAACCAGTTCAAACCAGAAGGGATACTAAATGCTATGATGTTGATACCACCAGTACGTTCCTTAAATCATAAAAACTTTAATTCTTGGTTAAACAAAATAATATTTTTTATTTCGTTTTTTCTGCTAAAGGATTAGCTTGTCATTCACACAGATAGAACTCTTATCATAATTTGCGTGCTACTGTATATTTCCTGTTACGATTGTTACGTAATGAACAGACAAGTTTGGTCATGGGAGATACAAATACCCATCCATCTTTTTACTACTCGTAGGTATTTGCCTCGTTCATACCTCATATCTCAGGACAGAAGCTACTGCGGGGTTGAAGCTACCCAATGACATATAGACAAAAAAACCATGTAATTCTGAAGAGTAAGTTACCTTGATCCTTACACGTTTCTTCATATATGACATTGAAAGAGTTGTGGACATCGACACAAATTCCATGAGTTTATAAAGAATAGTCATTTTATCTTAGGGTGATGACCATAGTCCATAATATAATCATTATATAATTTTATCACCCCCTGGATAGAAGAATATCGAGGTCTTATACATATTAGGAATGAGAAAAAAAAGGAAATCACATTATTTCCGGATCAGAGTTGGACAAAGTTTTTAATCTGTTTACGAAAAATCGTTTGAATAAAACAAAGACAATTTCCTTCTGCCAAACGCAAAGATCCTGAGTGTACTGCTCACTCACTCACTCGAGTGAAGATTCGGATGACTTACTTACATTATAAAGGAGTATAAAAACAGCAACGGACAATCAAACTGTTAATGAATAATTTCTTTATTCTAGTACCCCACGTTCAACTGGAACAAGAAGACCCAGGACACGGTAATAGCGTCCTTCTTCTGGGGCTACATGACGCTGCAGATTCCCGGTGGGCAACTGGCCCGTAGGTTCGGCGCCAGGTACCTGCTGACTGGGGCCATGATGATCAACTGTGTGGTATCCATACTGCTGCCCTTGGCGGCTTATTATGTGAGTTAGATGATGTCGAATAGAAAAATGACAAGGGTTAAATTAAGATTCAAAAAAGTTTAAACAAATTTAAGAGTGAAATAAAAGAAAACAAAAATTTTAAAGAATAATAAGTAACGTATTTAATTTGGCAGTGCCATTCATTTTGAAAATAATTTAAAATATCACATCAAATATTCACGTTGTCTAGCAGATTTGTGTTCCAAAAGTATAAAAAAATGGAATTTCCAACGGAATACTCGGGATTGTGACAAAATGTGTTACGCAATCAGGATGCAGAACTGACGAAAGTAATCATCCTTGGTGGATGGAAAAGTGGACTTAGTCTGTTATTTTATAATTGGTTTCAGGGTGGTTGGATCTGCACAGCAGTGTGTAGAGTATTGCAGGGTCTCAGTCAAGCCTGTATTGTACCTGGGATACATACGTCGCTTGGAAAATGGGCACCAATGCAAGAGAGAGGACGGATGGCTGCTTTTGTTTATGGAGGTAAGATTGGACGAACATTAGGTTTGTGGGTCTTTTCACAGTAATACTTTTTGCAGTAATACCTAGTACTGTATGAATGATCAAGAAGCTAATAATATGTTTATGTTTCTATCTATAGGGCCAAAAAAATCGAAGGCACTTGACATCCACTCACCCGCACTGGTCCCGCGTGCCCCTTTCTAATAGAGCCTGTGTTTAAATATTTTCAGATTATACTTATGCTTGTGCTATCTAGTACATTAGACTCGCCCCTAATTACGTGAAACTCAAACATAAATACGCTAAATGTAGGTACACCTGCGGCTAATCCTTCGAGGAAAACGGATGTGACGTTATCCTACTAATCTTACTACTATTATATATGCGAAAGTTTGAACGGATGGATTGATGTTTGTTACTCTTTCATTCAAAAACTACTGAACGCATTTTTATGAAATTTTGCACACAGATAGTTTATAATCGGTATTAATACATAAAATACTTTTTATCCCGGTAGTCTGATCCCGTGGGACAATTATCGAACTTCACGCAGGCGAAGCCGCAGGCGAAGCCGCAGGCCTTAGCTAGTGTTGTAATATATCTAAAGCAGTTAACTTTCATTCATGAAATCTTTTCAGGACAAGCTTTAGGCACAGTTTTCGGCCTACCAATGACAGGCTTCATATCTTCATCAGCTCTGGGCTGGCCAGGAATATTCAGGTTCTACGGAATACTGTCGGGAATAATCGGGGTACTACTCTTCTGGCTAGCGGCTGACACCCCAGCGAAACACCTAAAAATATCTGAAGCTGAAAGGGAATATGTGGAAGAAGACCTGGGAAAGGGCGACGAGGCAAAGGTTAGTCGGGTATAAAACATTTCGTAGCTTACCTACAGTGAGTACTACTACTGACAGCGGCTGTCAGCAGTTTGGATAGAAAAAGAAAATAAATTCTTTGAAACCACTGTGAGGTTCTGGATAAAGGGAACATTAAATAATATTGTTGTTTTTACCATTCTTAGAAACAAACACTTTTTGCTTTGAATAATTAATAAAGAAGCCTATTAATTTATTCTTAATTTACCTATTCTATTTTTCAGAACATGCCTGTCCCTTGGAAGAAAATCTTCAGTCATAAAGGAGTTTACGCTATAATAATAGCACACTTTGGACAAACTTGGGGACAACTCACTCTCTACTCAGAAGTTCCAGCATATTTGGATAAAATCATGGGAGTTAATATCAAAGCGGTTAGTAACGCGTTGGAAAGAATACGATTATATAATGTCACGCCTGTACTTCCCCGAAGTGTTAAGTAGAGGTGTACTACCATAGTACACCCACACTTTCTTAGTTACGTTTGCATAACATGGATAATCAGCCTATAATGTTCCCACTACTGGGACACAGGCTTCCTCTCTATGAGAGGGAATGGGCAATAACCACCTACCGCGCCGGCCCAGTGCGGTTTGGTAGATGTCACATGTCTTCGAATTTTTGGTTCTAAGACACGCGGTTTCGTCACGATGTTTTCCTTCACCGTTTTGAGAGCAGTGGTGATGAAATAGATTACACAATAACTGTGATCACTAGACCAACCATAGTAAAATAGGTAAAGATTAAAAATTGATGTGAAAACGTGTATTCGAGTTTATCTGCGATATTCATAATTTTAATCGGTCTTATATATCTCTATTTCAGAATGGTCTCCTGACTGCTCTGCCGTTCTTGATGATGTGGTTCTCGAACTTCTTCTTCAGCTGGATGACTGATATGTTGATTGTGAAGAATATTCTCAGCCCCACAAACACCAGAAAGTTTGCAAATTCTCTTGGTAAATAACGAGGGATTTATTAGAGGCGAAGAACTTAAAATTGAAATAAAACATAGGAAAATGGTTGTAATATATATGAACCACAAGTCTGTGAGTGGTACAGAGAGAGAGAGAGAGAGTGTTACTAACTTTACGTGCCTCAATGGTAAGGTATTAATATTGCAGACATGTGGTTCCAACAAGATGTTGGGACGCCTCAAGTCAAACAAGGTCAAAGAAATCAGCCGCGGTGGCCACTCGCCCGAAATCATAATTAAACATAAATGGCATCAAATTATCAGTCAAATAAAGCAATTTCATAATTATTAAAACCATTTTTCTGTGTTTAATTTCACTTTAAAGTTGCCTTTAAAAAGACATCCTTTATAAAACAGTCGAAAAATTTTAATCTTTCAGTGTCACTTAGTTAATTGTTGTAGAACTGTCATTCGCGCTTGAAAGGTCATATAGGACATAATTTTGATTTTCACATTTCACCAACATCATTTCTTTTTTTTTTCAGGAAATATACCAGCGGCTATAGGACTGATAGCTCTAGCCTTTGCACCCAAAAACATTTACATTGTGGAATCAATACTAGTTTTTACTTGCAGTTTCAAAATAGCAGCTCACTTGGGATTTCAGGTAAAAATATGATTTTATTTACAACGCCTGCAGTTAGTTTACTCATCTATCACAAAAAATTGTGTGTGCCAGGCTTAAAAATTGTAAGACATTTAAATGAAAATATGTATTTCAACCATGATTAAAATGGAATAATGTTCATTAGAATAATGTTTGCTGAAGTTATCTGTATTTCTTCAAATATTTCAAAACAAACAATTCTTCTTTATTTTCCAGATCAACCACATAGACATATCACCAAACTTTGCTGGAACAATGATGAGTATCAGCAACTTCATGTCAAACATTGGTTCTTCATTCGGTCCTATAGTGATTGGCTACATACTTACTGATGTTGTAAGTAAACATCAAACTTCTGCTGTAACATTGCGATTACTATAAACCTACTATTTGTGTAAATATCTATGCCTCCTCGAATTTATTGGTGAATCAGTTATTCCATAATTTATCGACCTTTAATCGCATTTTCATAAGTACTTCCTTTCGCCTAATGTTAACCGTTTCATATTTTACTGGAACTATCGTAGCGTTTTGTTGAAACGTCGCGCGTCGTCCAAATTTATCAATTTAAGCTTTGGAATTACCACCCTTAAACTATGAATTAGTTCATGTCTTTGTAAAAAATAATAAGCCATGGAACTATTTGGTAACAAGGATGAGAACAGCATAAAGTGCGTTCAGCGACACTCGTTGAATATAGAATATATTCCCCCAACTCACTTCTTACCATTTTTCACAGAATGACGTACACCTATGGAGGCAGGTGTTCTTCATTGCCGCAGGTCTGTATCTATTCACCAATCTGATCTACGTAATCTTCGGAACAGCTGAGAAGGCGGACTGGAACGATCCACCTCCAGAGGAGGTTGATGAAGAAGAGGGCCAGCCTATGATAGAGAAACCTAAGATATAAGAGAAAAATTTGAAAAAAAATGTTAGCTTAAATTAATGTACAAAAGCAAAAATGAGGAAATACAATAAAGTTTTATTTGTTTCAATTACGTTTTATTTCTAAAGATTCACTCAAGCTTTAGTGAGTTTGAGTCATTATACTGTATAATAAGAAAAGATTTTTTGAATTATTTTCAATAACAATTATTTTATTTGACTATTAAAAACAAAGAAATCCACTACTATTAGGTAAGTTGCATCAATAAATAAATAATTTTGCTTGAAGAAAGTTTTGCGTAAAACCCGCATAAACGATGCATATACAGTATGAAAGATGATATAACTAGAAAGTGAATAATGAGATGACGAAGAGAAGAAAGAAGTATAGAGGAAGAAAAAATGCTGTGACGCGGCCAAACCTTAATAAATTGGGATCATGGCAGAAGGATGAAGCAATAAAACATCAAACAAAAAACGTAGAAATTAAAAGTGATGAACATAAATGGAAACGTCACAGAGTTCGGAAGACATGATTAACGGATGTTCCCGGAAACGAATAATATTTCCCGAGATTTCACTCCCGAGTTTAATGTTCCGAGCTGTGGACAATTTTAAATGCATTCAATTTATTTTGACTGAATAATGTTTTCAGAGCATGACTAATACTCTCAATTTCGGAAAGAATTATTTTTAGTTTTCAAAACAAGAGTGATTGTTTGTAAAAACTAAAATACTGCATCGTTGCAAACTGTGGCATTGCAATTTTTCGTCCACTGGGAAATAAATGGTGCAATATTAATCTTTTAATAAAAATAGAGGTATTTTTAACCTGATATTGTAGGAAAAACTTTGTATGATATTTTAGTAAATAAAATAATGTACAATCAGATCGTCTTTGAAACACGCTCAAGGAGTGTATGTTGGTGAAAAAACCGTTAGGCTGAAGTGGGAGTTGGCAGGTTCGTCGTGCACCTGGAGAGGTAGGCAAAGATTGTCACTCACTGGACTCCTGAGGGAAGACATCGCCGTTGAGGTCAATGGCGGCGAAGGTGGTGTAGCAAACTGACCTTGTTTCCATAACCACACAAGATAGAAATGTTTGGAAAGAGAGAAGGGCGGCCTTTGCCTTGCAGTGAGACACAATATAAAAAAAAAAAAAAAAACAAAAGAAACGGGCAAATTACCTGTTTAGTTTTTGCATCATAATAAATTAGTCCTTTTGGATGTCATCAGTTAAGAAAGACTTAGTATTAAGTAGCGTTATTGACCCAATGACGACAAAGAAAAGACCTCTTTGGAAAATAATAATTCTGGCCTTACCCCATTTTTTTTGGGATCGGGAGCCGACCCCAAAATTGGGGTAAGGCCAGAAGAAGAAGGGATTATTATAAAGCCCTATGAATAATCATTTAAAATCTATCCAAATATTTTTTAAATATTAAACCAAGCAAAATTTTTAAGGCCATAATAAAAAGAAACCTTTGACATTTTTCATCAAAACCTAAATAGACATTAACACTTATAAAATCTAACCCAAATCTTAAGAACAACTTGGACATTATCAGATCCGTCGGATTTGGCATTGACCCTAGGACATTAACAGGGATAATCGAGAAATTTTTAATTAGAAAACTTTTGTCCATCAAAAACATTTCGCTTCTCGGGATTTTTAATAGCCAACACAAATGTTTATTCCCGGAAAAGGCAAAACCAGTGAAAAATACTCGGAAAGCGATTAATTTCCTTCGACGAAAGAATTTCATTACAAACGGGAAAAGGATCTATGTTTAAAAAAAGTTATTTTCAAAACGATTTTTTTTTCATTGTTGTCCTTCTTTCTACCTCCGTGTCAATTTACATGAACCCAAAAGATTTAGGGTTCCACTCGAGGGTCCGGGGTTGAACCTTTGTGGCAAACTTGAACTGGGTTGCCATACTCATAATTTACGCATTTTAATTGGAGGGAGTCACACAAAACTTTATTGTTCTTAAATCGAAAAAGTTTTTTTGCTGCTATTTCAAGTTTTTGTTAAACTTTTGGCAAATTATTTTGGCTTTCTTGTTCAAATATTTGCACATTGCCATTACTTGACCGAAGCAATAGATTTTTTTTTTGTTTGTCTAATTAGAGCAAATACTGTTAGCGTTTGTAGGTAGTGCATCACAGGAGTATTTGTCAGATAAAGCTTGGATTACAACTGCGAAATGTTGGCCGAAATTGGGGTTCGGAAATAGATTGGTAGGTAATCGGAAACCGAGTCCAGTTATTATTTTAACTTTTCCGATAATACTAAAATTATTTAGATACATCTGATTATATTTTAAGTACATATACGTATACGTATCGATTGGGCTAGTGTTGACAAAATTAAATCTGATGAGATGAGAGAGAGAAGTATGGAAGAAGAAGACATGCTGCGCCGACTCCAAATAAATTGAGGGCAGGAGAATGATGATCATGATTTGAAATTGGCATAGCATAGCAGCAGCCTATAATGTTCCCACTGCTGGGACACAGGCCTCCTCCTACATTTGATTTTTTTTTTCACAGTGACAACTATTTTAACAAACGAAGAAAATAATTGCACAACAATATTGTACAATCTTCATTCCGCAGGGATTATAAAATCTTATAGAATCTTCAAGAAAAATCATAAATACAAAGACAGGTAGCTCCTTAATTAACTTCAAAGCCGGTACATAGAAAATGACAAGAAAGTCTTTGAAATCCTGTTTTTTCAATATCCCGGATTTTTAAAATACACCTCTATTGTCTTACTATAAAGGATAGTGTTTCTCATTACCTTTATTTCCATTTTCTTTGATAGAGGAACCCTTGAAAGGTATTTTCCAACCTTAACTGCCCACAAAAAAAAAATAAACCTTACTCTTTAACTATTAAGGTTCAAAATTGTGTGGCAAAAAGTTTAGTCTAGTAGTAGTCTTTCAAATTGAATTTACCACCTGCTTTCTACAGTTTGTTGGAACAAAAGAGTCAATAAGCTCAAGGGGTTCTTTTTAAATAGGTGGTTGGCATTTTGTGACTTTGTCTCAACGAGGCAATTAAATACCTAATACGCAAGCTCTTTATTGTAGCTTATTTTATAGGTACCAGATACAATATAGATATTGGTAAGCATAGAGCAGATTTTTTAAGTCAAACCAAGCAATTGTACCAAATGGTAAGGAGCATGACATAGGTAAGCACCAGTAAGCAACTGGATCAGCCTATGATCTTCCCACTGCTGGGCATAGACCTACTCACTATGATAGGGAGGGGGCCATTATGGCAACGCACCTGCCAGACCGTAGAGCACTACAGTTGATGAATGTTTCATTTTTGGTTCTACCACATTCCGAAGAAGCGAGCAGTCGCCAAAAACAGATTAAAGACTACTTCCGCCATTACTAACTTTTAATATTAACTCTCGAGACCTCATCCAACTCGCTACTCGAACAAAATCACTGAGAACAAAATTCAATTTACTCTTTGCGTACTTGGGACAAGTAGTGACATTAGTACGAAGTTTACTTTCGAAACAAATGCGAATCGAATGTTTTCTTGCGTATATGTACGAAGAGTGAACGTAGATACAAAACATATTTGACAAACGAAAGAGGAAAATATTTAAAATTCATTTAGTTTGCAGCAGAGATAGTTGAAAAGACGGAAGGAAGAAAAATCGATATTATTTTAAATTTAGAAGAAATCTGCGCGAAAGATATTTCAGATTAGCCATAAAGTACAATGCACCCTCTGGTGGGTCACAGGCCTCCTCTCTGTGAAAAGAGGTGGCCTGTGACTGGTTGTCACATTATTTTCGAATGTTTGGTTCTAGGACGTGCCGGTTTCCTCACACGATGTTTTTCTTTACCGGTTTGAGAGCAGTGGTGATGAAATAAATTACACAAACTTGTCTCTGTCTGGGTTCAAAACCCTGACATTCAACATTGAAGCCTATGACTACAAAAAAAAATCGTAAAACGGAAAAAAGCACCCGTATTGTCTTCCTAAAACAGTTGAATTATGGACGGAAAAAAAGCAGATTCAAGCCAGCAAAAAGTGATTTATAGTAGTGGCCGGTTCAATGGGCAGCTAAAATAGATAACTTGTGAACCGTAGCAATGACTAGTAAGAAGTGAACAGATTTAACGAGCATTTATTTCGTAATGACTTTTACATTCTTGAGAAAATCGGGCAAAGGTCGCTTTTTACCCGACTACGGTGAAGCAAAAGGAGGGGTATGATTTTGATTGGTGTATGTATGTACTTATGTGTGTTCATCTGTTCCCTCATAACTTCTAAACGAGTTATCACTGTACTTGACAAAATGAGGTATCGTTGGAAGCGTCTTGATTGTCCGTCACATTAAATTATAGAATAGTGCGCCCTCTATAGGACATAAAGTTGTGAACTGAAAGAAATAGCGATAACGATATTTGTATGCTATTCTCATCTTCTATTTTTGATCAATTTCTTTCTCATCATCATTGATTTCTTCATAGTGAAAGTGGCTGTCAATCTGTTTTTGATGTCTGTTGTCAGTCTGTTACCTTTTAGGCCTTAGCAGCTGAAAGGTTGTTTGGCACACGGATAGACCACGACTTGGGTTAGGACATAGGATATTTTTTATCCCAGTAGTAGTATTCCGTTGAATAATTTCCGTCCCGCAAGCAGGTAAAGCTTCGGTCAAAAATCCCCTTATAAAACTCACCATGCATACGTAAACTCACACCGCTTTCCCATGGCGTAGGTAGAAACTACAGTAGTAGTAGTTAAAATATGCCTAATGAATTAATATGGTTTTAAAACAACATCAGCACACAATAATTTGCACCGTTTTGTCCGCCCACGTATGTTTGCTATGGCATTTTAATGTTATTTGTATGGGACCGAACCGCTGCGCTGCATGAAACCATGGTTTTCGTCTCTCGTCGCTTGTAGCTTTGTTTCTGTTTTGAATACCATTTACATTGCTGCTATAATTATTAAGTATGTAATTAGGAGCATAAAGGATGTGAATTTGTTTTGATAAAAAAGTACTTCATTTTTTCAGTAGCAGCCCGGAATGGCCAGCTTAGTGCCCTATTGATGGGACTTATACACCTTCCTGCTGCTATATGTAGCTGCTGCTTACGAAATGTCAGTTAAACCGGGCTACCCTCCGGGAATTACAGGCGTGATGTTATGATGTAGAAGGCGAAGGACGGCCTGTTTGGAGGACTGTCTCTTGTAAACATTAACGCTCAAAAAGTGCTGATTATTAGACTAATTTGAATTAAACTTATGATTTTGGATACATAATAATGATGAAAGTTTTTTCCTGGAAAATAACTAAGTTAACCAGCAATTTGTAGAAGGTCTTAATTAGTGGAACTAGCCATTTCACGTTAACCAGTTGAAAAGCGACAATTATTAATACCGTCCTATTTTCAAAGTAATTGAAAAACAAGTGTAGATAACAAATATTTAGAAAGACTCCAGTTTGATTGGGAATCATAAAACCGATACAAGTACTCTATAAAATAAATATAACTCAAATCGTAAACTGTCCACATCTCTTTGAATTTAGAAACTGTATTTACATTAAGATTGCGTTTTAAATTTTAAACTATTTGAAGTTTCATGAATTTTCTATTAGTATGAAACTTTCGTGTATCTAATACATCTTCTTTAGTGGCTTAAATTCTTAGAAGTTAGCCAGAATGCATAAAACACAAAATTGTGCAGAAACATTTGAGTCTAAATTTAAAAATTTAGCAATTATAAGACAAAACAAGATAAATTGTAGTTTTCTTTATAAGATAAAATTAACAAAACTTCAATTAAGAATTCATTATTTTATATCATTCGTTTTTCAGCCTCGTAGAGAAAATATTCACAGAAACTATTAATCAAGACGGAAATATGTCTACGTTTTTTGTTTCTGTCGGTAAAGTTAAAGTCACTATAATATCGATAATATAACAGCTAGTCCTATCATCTTAATTATCTATCCAATTGTCTTAGAGAAGGCATATTAATGTTGATAGAGTCTGTGAGACAGTCAATATATTATTGTTTTCATGTTTAACAAAAACTAAGTAAATACATTGTTTAAGAAGTTAATAAAGAAAATAAACTCTGACAAAGGAATGACTAGCGAGTGATCACACTCAACGTTTCATGGACTTCAATCACTTTTTGACCGGGTCTAGCCGATTTTGAATTTCTTATTTGTTCTCACGATGCAATGTAGCCCACTTGCCTTAAAGCAACCAACAAACATGTACACTCACGTTTCCATAAAGCCCACTTCTACACACCACAGAGAATCTGTTGAATTTAAATAGAAAAAAAAAACAAAGTCAAGTACCACAATCACTTCATGGTCAAACATTTAAGACAACTTATCACATCCAATCACCCGGGGTGATCTGTTGACACTATCACAGCTCTAAACCGATTGTGTCAAGTTGTTATCAACTAAAATACCCGACGACAAGTTGGCTAACAATATGTTATTTATTTAAATTATGCTTGGTTAGTATTCTGCTTTTGAAATTCAAGATGAGTGAGGAAGATGTTGAGATTGAGAAACCAAGTAAGTGATTTTGATTTGTTTCAATCGATTGGCATTTTCTTTATTAACATAACAACTACTATTACTTATTAATTATATTTAAATTATATACAGACTACAAATAGAACTAAACTAATGATAAAAATAAGACTAAAAGTAAGAAAATATAAACATCTAAACAACGACGACAATAGGACACTTAGGCGTCAGAGTACTCCTCCGCATCGCATTTCTGTTGTTTGTGACCGCCGATAATGTTTAGTGCCTTTTCATTATTGATAATAAAAAAGACACTCTTTATAGGCTATATTTTTTCGATACAATGTGTCTTTGATATGTTGAAATAAGTGTTTTAAACGATGTTTTCGTTTATAACACTTATTTCAACATAACAAAAATAATTTTATTGATATAATCTTCCTTCAAAAACCTTGAATAAACAGATTAGTGATCGCAGTATATTGTTATAAGCAGATAGATAAATTACACATAACAATATGCAAAACAAAAATTTATCGACTATACCACACAACTGAAACTAACCTTGTCAAAATTCTAGCATTCCTCATTATTTAATTTAGCCTTTATTTGTAGGAGCGACTGGCGCCATCCGTCATGTTCAAACACTGATGATGTTCTTCGCGCTGGTGATAGCATATGGCATGAGGGTAAACATGAGCATGGCTATAGTTGTAATGACGGACAACAAGCTTGAAAATGTAAGTACTCACTAGAAGCGATACTCCAAATATACCCTTTGAAGATAATGCTAGGACCACACATTGGCGGGATTCGCTGAAAACCGTCAATGTGGCCGTATCTTTAGTCTCAACTATGAAAAGGTTTTTATTGCGTCCAAGACTAACTAGCCATCAGCTTTCATTGTATAAAAATATGCATAATTTATTATCATTACAATTCTTCACCTCACAAATAATGATATCCTACCGAGGAAAACCGTATTATATTCTTGGTATCAAATTATTTTATTACCTAAATATTTACACGCAAATCACGTACGATAAGCTAACGGATATTGATCTTAAAACATTAAGAATAAAAAAACAGCGCTATTTTTTTTAATGAGCCTGGTCTAGATCTCAATATCGCCTGAAGGAAAGCGATGCATGAGGTCTACAATTGAGTGCAGAAGATGGCCTGTTCATTCTTGCTTTAGAAGACTGACGATACTCTACATATTTTGAAAATATGGAACACACCGCCGAGACAGAACATTATAGTATGGTCACCGTGTAATAATGATGAATGTTCCACAGTCCTTCGACTGGAGCATGCAGACTCAGAGCGTGATCCTGTCCTCCTTCTTCTGGGGCTACATCGTGCTGCAGATCCCGGCGGGCGAGATGGCTGCTAAGTTCGGCGGCATGATCCTAGTTACCATTGCGATCGCTATCAATTCTTTCGTATCGTTCGCGGTGCCTTTTGCTGCTTATTATGTAAGTATTTAAAGCCGTATTTAAAGATTTAACATAACGCAGATATAAATAAGTAAGTAGCAATCGTGACTGGACCCCTTAGGCAGAGAAGCTTATGTCCAGCAATGGACTGTGTACACACAGTCCATTGCTGGACATAAGCTTCTCTGCCTAAGGGGTCCAGTCAGTCGAAGAGCACCGTACTACCTACTACCTAAATTCAAAATTGCCACAATTCTTTAATTCGTTGTTTTAAATATGGAAGCAATATAGCTACGACGACTTCAAATAAAACAGTACGCTGACAAAACAATGTACGAGGGGGCTTTCATCAACATCATGCCCAGTCCAACTTCACCCACTGCTAGGCCTAAGCCATTGTGTGTGTTACAGGCCAGTCCACTTGTTCTTATCCCCACGATACCTTTCAGGGTGGATGGCAACTGGTATGCGCCTGCCGTGTCATGCAAGGTTTAGCTCAAGGCTTTGTAGTGCCTTCGATTTATAACTTGATTGGCAAATGGACACCAGTTGAAGAGAAGAGCCGGACGGGGGCTATGATAAATTCAGGTAAGTATAGCTTTATAAGGGTTATAAACAAAAAGGGTTCCATTACCCCGTGCTGTCGATTTGTTTACCCATATGATTGTTTATACCTACCACAAGACTGTCTTTTCAAGTTTAGTGGGTAACATTTTCACAGAACTACTATAACCTCTATTTCGGCAAATAATCTGCCAGCACATAAACGCCTTTTTCGATGAGGGTAGGCAGAAATGATACGATCCTTAAATAGTCCCTATGCTTCGTCCACGTTTCTAGTACATCTGGTAACACACGCCTGCCGCTAGTGTTAGATCTTCTTGTTCTCTTACCTTGCTGAAGAACATCTCCAATTAGGTCAGTATAGGTACCTATGCCCTTCCTAACTTGGTGTTAATGACTAGTTAGTAGGCAACTTTAGTATTAATTTTTTTCCAGGTTCCTCACTCGGCAACGCCATCCAGCTAGTCATATCAGGCTTCATAGCAGATGCCTGGGGCTGGGAAGCTATCTTCTACGTGAACGGAGCAATAGGTGCAGTTTGGGTGGTAATCTATTGTATTGTGGGGTCCGACTCCCCTCAAAATTCGACGTTAATTAGTAAAGAGGAACGGTTGTATATACAGACCTCTTTGGGGCAGATTGGGGCGCCAAAGGTAAGATACTTTCTTCTAATATTATGTTGTTGTTCAATCATGACGAGTGTTAATAATTGAGAAGATATCAGATCTGGAGTAGACAGTCAGAATCGCTGTCAATCTTTTCTGTTTGGCTTTAATTAAGGACCACATTAAAGTGGACTCTTCTAGCTTCCCAAATTTAATACTTTTAAGGATATGATAAAATGCAAACTCGGTACATATGTCGTATGCACACGCGCACACCTATTTGTGTATGTATTGTTCGTATATTTTCACTGCAGAAATTCAAAACTCCATGGATGGCCATATGGACGTCGGTTCCATTCATATCTCTGATCGTGCTTCACTGCAGTCAGAACTGGGGCTACTGGACCCTCATGACGGAGATGCCTTCCTACATGAAGAAAGTGCTGGGGGTTGATATCAAAGCGGTGAGTCAGTAATTTGAGTAAGGTTAACATAATGATACATCACGCCGGAGTTTTAGAAAGACGGTAGGTAGGAAGAAGAGAGTACAGTAAACTTCTATTATTTTTGCTATGTTTTATGTCCTATTTGACAAATGCTTCATTGGTCTAGTGCTTACAATTGCGACTGCTAAGCATGAGTGAGACCCAATAACAAGAAATATGGATGTACCATTAGGTACACCTCTGCCTAACCCTTCCGTGATTACAGGCGTGATGTTATGTTATGTTGACAAGGGTGAGCCTTTTCTTAGACTCAGAACCCAGGCTGCATTTAAACGCCTTCGTCTTTATACCGAGACCTTTCGCTAGGCAGTCACGTTTAAAAACACTAAACCAACGAGGAAAATAGCAACATTCTTATCATCTAAGAATCAATCAGCGCCCATGTGTACACAATAATATTTTTCTCACTTCAGAATGGCATGATGTCAGCTCTACCCTACCTGACTATCTACATCCTTAGTTTTCCATTTGGCTACATGTCTGACTACCTCCCAAACAAGAAGTGGCTTAGTGTTACAGCCACGAGGAAACTTTCTAATTCTATAGGTAAGCATGATGTACCTAATGGCAATTCTTCTCTGTAAATGACGTCATTACTGGCTGGCCACAAACCACACGATTAAGTGACACGACTGCTGCGGCGACTGTAAGAAAACTAACGAAAGAAACTGTTAAAAGCAAGCCGCGAGTCCGCGACGCAACTTGCGCTGTTACTCATACGAAGGAAACAAGTGAAACAGACGAGTATCGCTTGCAAGTCGCAGCACCTAAGGTCATGAAAGGGGCGTTATGGATAGGGGATTACGGATCTAAACGGGCCTTCCCCTCACCTGATGGAGGTAATAAGAAATATGTTTTTAGTGTTCGTACAGGCAAAAAGTTGAGGAAGGTAAACATAGTCTTGAGGATAAAGTACTCGCAAATACAATACAAAAACCCAAAACAGGTAATAAACTGATTCGCATTGAAGTGCAAAATGGCATCTTCATAACATCGAATTATATCTTCACTGATTATTTTTGCATTTGAAGAATGATCAGCGATCCTCGTCAGTAGATAAAGCTGATTACAACAATTAAAATCATAGATGTTTACAAAGTAGAATGATGTTAATGATAACTTTGAGGAAACGTAACAAAATTAAATATCTTTTTCAGGTTTTTTCGGTCCAGCCATAGCCTTGATCGGCCTGTCATATGTGCCGGCTGGTAACCTGACTCTGTCTGTCATTTTACTGACGATCGTGGTCGGCCTCAACGTTGGACATATAACTGGACTTATGGTATGATCATTTTTTTTTACTTCTATAATTATTGCTTTAGCTATAATTTTATAAAATGTCACTACAGAGTACGGAGGAATTGATTTGGCAAACATTACGAAGTTTACCCGCCAGCTGCAACAAGCGTATCTACGACAATGATACTCTTATGGCAAGGGAGACTGGTCTTCCCTCAAATCACTCATGTCAAACTTCAAAGTCGTTTCAACCAGTTCTCAGTAAAATGAAGGTTTTGGTATAACGTGTTATTTTCTTTCCACAGTTGGTGCACTTGGACATGGCTCCTAACTATGCTGGCACACTGCTGGGCATCACCAACATGGCCGCGAACATCATATCTATCATAGCGCCCCTAGTTGCTGGAGCCGTGTTAAAAGACGAGGTTCGTATGATATAACTACGAATATTATCTATAATGTTCCTAGGTAATTAGTTTAGTACGTGAAACCCTCGCAGTTTTTGCAAAAGTGGTATATTTTATGTAAGAAGTTTCTGAGCGCAATGGTATAGTCGTCGGGTGTATGTTTATTTTAACTGGGGGTAGTTTCAAGTTGTAATATAGGCACGTAAGTGGTAACCAAGCAGTAAAAGCTTACATCTTAGGGCCAATTTACACCGAAGTTGCAGCGCAGCGGCCGGGAATTTCACTGTCAAACCATTTTAAGGTTTATATCCATTAGGAAATGCATAGCATTGGTGGAAAAACTCGGCTGCTGCGCTGCCACCTCGGTATGAGGTGACACTTATTATATTGAAACTCCGAACTACACTAGCTTAGCTCTGTAGCTCAAGGTTACCTGTTATTACGTTATTTAGTAAACCTTTCTTTCTCTTACAGACAGACCCAGATGTATGGCGCAAAGTATTCTACATAGCATCTGCGGTATACATTATTGGGAATACATTGTATCTTATTTTTGGCACCAGCGAGAGGCAGAAATGGAACGAACCAACGGAACAGACCGACGGTAAGAAAATGGTCACACGTTTTATTACTATAGCAATACATCACGCTTTAGGCAGTGTTTGAGTTTGTAATTGTTCGTGGCAGTCATATCATCATACTTTAAACTGGAAATCGATCTCTTTTTTTGTGTTTTTTGTTCCAGATGGAACACCAGCAAAAAGTGATCGCAAAATCGTCTGAAAACCAAAACCATGCTGTAAATAAACAAGATTTTTATTATGAAAAAAAATTTCGTGTTTAATTTTTTTTAGAAAGACATAAATACGTCATACGACTATCATTGCCTAGATTTGTAAAAAAGGTTTGGCTAAGTAGTAAACACCACAGTATGAGTGTCATTAGTATAGGTTCATTAACCATCATGACTGGTTGAGGAAATAAACCCGGGAAAAGTACTGACGCGATATATCACGAGTCTTACTTACGTACAGCCTACGTAATATACATGTATACTCGATGGCTACGTCATGTATACCTAAGTATACGTAACGTTTACGCTCATTATTCTTGAAGCAAGGGTGGGAAGATGTGTTGCACGTGTTTGCTAACAGCTGTCATTATGGCACATGCTGTTCAAATGGGGACATTTGAGATAGTGGCAAGTCTTTGGAAAATGTTTTCGATGTTGCTATCAAAGTGTTATATGGTGCTAAATGCACAGTGTGTTGTACCGTTTTTAAGCATACATTTCTAATTCGATTTTTCTAGTATTATTTAGATAATAGTACGTAAATAATCGTACATAAATATCAACTACACAGAGACACATTACCCTCCTTTCGGGATCCGCCGCTGTTGGATTATAACAAAACTTACCCACTATCTATTTCTAAACATATAATAATAATTGTAACAGGCCGATGTCTGTACATTCAAGACCTTAAAAAAAAAAAATATTGGGGGAACAACAGAATCCAAAACAACAGTTTTTAGAATTTTACCTGTCTGTTTTATTTTTTATCTGTCTGTATGTTTGTATGCGCATCACGCAAAAATTACTGCATAGTTTCGAAGCATCTAGCATACTGCTAGATGCTTAACATAAAATATAGGCTACATTAGATATAGTTTTGGACCCAATAGGTGTCGCCAGTATTCAATACAATAGGCTCGCCCCTTATTACATGGGACTTAAACATAACTAGCAAAATGAAAACTCCTCAGGGATTACAGGCGTGATGTTATGTTATTTAAATTTATTTTTTTTGGCAATAACTTGTGAATTTCTAGTAGTAGGATAGTAATCTCCTTTGATTACGAATGCAAAGCAGTATCTTCTTGTCTTTGCATTCTACGTCAAATGACCTTACGCTTTTTCCCTCACAAATGGATGTTATCATCATCTATTTGAGATACATTTTCGCCAGTAGTAAACACTTGTAGTGAACAACTAAAACCAGTTACCGATGAAAAAAACAATGTTGAATAGGCTTGACCAGCCAACCACACAAACGTCACTGTTTGTTTTCCCATAAACCATAAACAATACAGAGCGGTTTCGCTGTTGTATAACTCTCCGTGGCATTGACTGAGATGTCTTTGCCTGTGATTAAGAAAAAAACGATCAAGTCTATCGACAGGTAGCGCGCGCGCAACACAAGCGCGTGGACCGCGCGTTCGACATTTAAATTGAAAAGAGAACTTGTTTTATTTATTTTAATGGAAAAATAAAATAATACAGAGAATCAAAATACTATATTTTAGTCAATGAAACGTTCAGTATTTATTTTGTGATAATAAATTTATTGTTTAATTAATTAATTAAAAAGAAATAAAAATGACTGAAGAAGAATCATCTAAACTTAGTAAAGGTAAGTCTAATTCTATTTTATTAAAGAAACTTTATTTCTGTCTACTAAGGTAAAATTGTCTTAAAATTCAATAAAAAAAATCAATTTACTTTTTAAAAGGTAATACAAACAGTTGAATTATTTTAGCTGTGTTTAAATTATAATTTAAAATTCAAAGCAACTGTGTCTATTTAATAAGGATAGATGTTACATTAAAGACTTCTTTTGCTCAAAAGTATAGTTCAGAATATTCCTGTATTAATTTTCTTTTACAATGTCGGTGTAGTAAATACCTTTGCTAATATTAGCAGTCATGGTAATTTTATTAATTATGTTTTTACGTTGCCGTTTTCCTTCTTAACTAGCTAAGTTTATACAAGGCACCTACTTAGTTTACTAGTTCATAATCGACACCTACAAACCACAAAAATAACACCAAATGCGTAATAAAAGATTTTGACCAAAACGAGTCGTAATTAATTCGCCTCTAACAATACAATGCCAAACGCTTCGCTAATTATCTCATTTCTTGAATATGGAAACATCTAGTTGGGTTTTCAATGATTTTCCTTGAGACGATAGTTTACGACTAATAAATATTGATTAATTTGCATTTAATCTTCTATCACAGGCTATGTTTAAAACGTTCCCATAGGATACTTTAATTAATTAATATTTCACGCAGTAATGTTGTTTCGTTAGTCATGTTTTTTAAGTAGGCTTGTGATGTAAATATTGTGTATCTTTTGGGTTAAGCTAAAACAGAATGCCAAAAAAATAGAAAGTTGATCAATTCTAGTTTAAAAATGATGACACCGTCATCGGACGATGATTATACTCGCCGGGGAACATATTCTATGGTCGCTAGGGTATTGTAGTACCGGGGTGTACGAATTCTCTTGAGGGTCACCAATTAACGAGAAATTAAGCCATCCAACACGTACCGCCATCTCCTCCTCCGTCTGCCGCGGCCCCGTCTAACCGCCTCAGGGCTCAAACAGGGCTAATTATCTCCCTATAATTAGTCCACAAATTATACTCATAGAAGTTATGTCTCTACAGGACTACTCAAAGTAGTACTACTTAAAAAGTCAAATTTGGCGACGACAAAGAAAATTCAAAAGTTTAGTGTCGTTTTCCTTGGAAAACGGGAATCATCAAACGTATGTACATTTGTGGGTCGTATTGTACGTGAAGTTAAAAGTGTTTAGTGATGCATACAAGCGATAAGGGATTATTGGTAATCGATAATCGTGGTATGGACATGTGCTGCGGAGGAATGAGGAAAAGGTCGTAAGGAAAATTTTGAGTATGAATGTGGATGGCTATAAAAGTAGGGGAAGACCAAATAAACGGTCGATGGACCTAATCATGATGAAAAGCAATAAGCGATTGATTTAATTTTTTGGTCTTGAACACCCATTAATACAATGCTGTTGCTGTGGAATGCTACCCCACTTAAATAAACCATAACCGTCGACCTCATCTCAGTCTTCAGGACTACATTGAGGTCAAGAGTAGGTCCATTTAATATAATTAATAATAATGTCGCCGCAAAATGAATGCGTAGTTGAAGCAGCTAAAACACAAACACATGAAGGCAAGCTGCAAGCCTGCTCACCCACGAACCCACACGAGCGTGGAAGATAAGCCGCCAAACAATTGAATAACCACCTCATTACAGAGATTGGACGATCAAAGTGGTTAATTTTATGATTTAAGTGCATCACGTGTGAATTTATATGATGGTTCTCGACGATTTCTTTTTATTTTGTTGGATTTGCCCGACTACATTAAAAGATGGTTTTATTTTATTTACATTATAAAAAGATACAAAAACCGAATAAACAGATACTCCTTAGTATAATAACTTTCCTCTCGCAGGTCTACTGAAAGAAATTTCTTATGAAATAAGCAGTACCTTTGTGCTCATCTATCTTAATGTAATGTCCTGTTGAGTATTTTGGGTGGACATAAATAAATAAATTAAATAAAAAAATAAGCAAATCGATTCCAAACAAAGTCATCAGTTATAAGATTCGCTGTATTCAGAAGTTTGGTATAAGTAATAGTATTCTACTCTTTGATTCAGAAATTGCAAGCACTAGTTGGAAATGTCAACCACTTCTTGTCAGAATTGTCAAACTGGTACTGTTCACTGGTTTACTGGCCTTCTGCTTATCCAATTAATCATGAAAGTATGGCATGATATGACCTGTTTCCACCCTAGTCCAATTATGAATTTATGTATTTATCGCAAGCATATGATACAGTCAACATCACATGCAGTTACCAGAAAGAAAAGTAAGTACCGGTGAGTTAGTAAGTTTATTGGTGTTGTAAACAGTGACCAAAGCCTTTAATCAGATCTAAGAATAGATCAAATCATTGACTAGCATTAGATTAGTAGTCCCACGAATGTTAACACACAAACGAATAGGATATTTTTATTTAATCATTTGATTCAATCATTCATATCATACATATTCCAAAAAGGACTAAATGATAGCGTGATGGTTGACAGGGGTAAATTAAAAAAAAAACGTGTTGCGCCGACCCCAAGTAACATGGGACAAGGACAGGAAGATGTTGTGGGACTATCTTTGTATGGACGAAACGCATTTGACGAAAAGAGTGATGAATATAAATGTTGAAAGACGGAGAGGGAGAGGAAGACCAAGGAAATGATGGATGGATTGTGTGAGGAATGATATGAAGGAAAAAGGTGTCAAATGATTGCGTGACGGTTGACAGGGGAGAATGGATAAAAAAAAACGTGTTGCGTCGACCCCAAGTAACATAGGACAAGGGCAGGAAGATAATGATGATGATGAATGTTTTGTTTCAATAAAATTTATTTTTCATTGCAGTGTGACAATATCAGGATGTTATGAATATTACAATAATAAATGTTGAAGATGACAAGAAAAACATGTTTCAAGTTATAGTCAACAGTCTCCTCGCACACTACTTTCTATTGAGTTTTTCCATCAGGAATTTCTCTTAGCATCCCGGAGTATTGCTTTGTGACCGGTTGATGGCAATAGGCTAGTCCTCTAATTTAATATGATGTATTTTTTAAATCTCCTGAGGAGCTCGTGGCTAAATAATAACAGCCGCTCGGGTCGATCTTTAGGTTAAGCCGTGCTTGCCTAGGTTGGTCTGTGGATGGGTGACCGCCCATTACATACCGAGTTTCCTCCGTGCCTCGGAAATCACGTTAAGCCGTTGGTCCCGGCTGTCATTTGTAGATCTTTGACAGTCGTTAGGCAGTCAGTGGCCCAAAAAGTCTGACAACCAGTCTTACCAAGGGGTATCGTATTACCCAGTATAGACTGGGTTGTGGAGGTCAGATAGGCAGTCGCTCCATGTAAAATACTGGTATTCAGCTGCATCCGGTTAGACTGAAAGCCAACCCCAATATAGTTGGGAAAAGGCTAGGCAGATGATGTATTTTTTAAATCTCCTGTGTTTTATTAAGACCTGAAAGTGAAAAAACGTCTTCGTCTCTACATAAGATTCTCCCAAAAATTGTCACAACGACCAGCTTTGAGTAAACGGATGCGAGACTTTTACTTTCCGTACTTAGCCTGATTCGGTAATACCGAACAAAGCAAATACACATTCAATTTTACCAATGAGGCGGACTCAAATGGCTGCACTCTTTAGCCGGGCTGTACTAGTGAAACCATGTCTTTAGAATGTATATGTTATTAAACACATAGTGGTACTGAGCGCTAGTATTGACATTCCGATATGTAAACACGATGACATGATGATGACCACGATTATCTTCACATTAACGGTACATACAGACATCGTATGTAGTTGATAATAGATGGTTCTAACGACCACGACATTTTTATTATGTAGCAGCTTGCACAAGAACGTGTTCATTTTCACCAGTAACTAGCTCAAACAGTATCACTATATTGTTACTATTTAAGAACACGTTTAAACTGAATTTCTAGTTTTTAATTTACCGTAAATAGGAGGTGTTTTTTCTAAATTTTCAGACATTTTTGGGCTATTTCATCATCATCATCATTGTCCTGTCCTTATCCCAATTTATTTGGGGTCAGTGCATCATGTCTTCTTCTTCCATACTTCTAGTTTTGGGCTACTTATTACCCTGAAATACCTAAACGTCTAAAAAAACGTAAGGCCAGATTGTATCCTTCAATCCTAATAGTAAATAGCCATTACAACTGTAAACTTAGATAACGAACAGAAGCAGTAAGCAAAAACGCCATAAAAATCCTATTATAATCGAACAAAATACTTCCACCCAAGAATCGATCGCACTTCGAAAATATTATGCAGAAATTGCAAAAACTCATTAACTCAGATATTGGTATGACGTCGATTTAATTACGTTCAGTTTAAGTCGAAGTCTTAATTAAATTCTGACACTGATGACACTGAAAAAATAGGCACAGAAGGTCGAGTCCAAATAAAGGATAAACATATCTTATACAGTTAAATCAAAAAAAGTATGCGCTTTAGCAATCTTCGTATTTCTAGATTAGCACGAACGTCGCACCACATATTAAGACCCCACCCCCATAGTGGCAAACTTTTAATCAGTGTACATTTGTACGGAATATTCTGTCCGTTGGTGTAACTCGCAGATCGCCACTGATTATTTATAAAATCTTCATAGAGCCTACCTATTTCCGGAGATAGGCGATAACTCATATGTTTCCTATCTCTAAACACTTACATACGGTGACCTCAAACAAATAACAGTTGCGAGAGAGCTTGTAGTGTTACATTTGATAGGCGTAGACGCTTGTTTATATGTATCTTTGCTCGTTGTATGGAGCTAAGAGCTTACAAAAAAGCAAGAGCTTTAAGAATGTTTCATATTTCTACATGTTTTTGACATCATGTTCAAGAAGCTGTTAAGATAGCTTGTTCGTAGTCGATCCAACATATTAATGACCATTTTCTACCTACAAATCATTTTCACTCATAGAACATCAGTTTCTCTCGGCCTTCTGACCTTCTGTATCTATTCATGCTGTGTTCATGCTAGGTCCGGGGTTGAAACGCGACGTCGCGTTAGTGTCTCGACACTCTGTCGGGTCAAAACGAACTGTTGTTATGATTTATTGTTTGTTGTAAAGTCGACGTAGATGAATTTTGAACTAAGAGCTTTGTACGATGATACCTTTGTTTGTGTTTTGTATGAATGAAGTGGTATAGATAAAAGGTAATTTTGACACAGAATTTAATATTGATGCAAAAAGATTAAAGAATTTTGATTCTGAATGAAGTTGAAGATTCGTGTTGTCTACGTAAACAAAAGGTAATTACTACTGCAATAGACAATCTGCTGCTTTGGTAAGCTATGTTGAATGACAATGAGCAATAACATTAACATCATTTCACTGACAATTTCAGGGCCGATCCTGGGGATCCGGCACCTCCAGGTGATCATGCTGTTCTTCGCGATGGTGATCTGCTACACCATGAGGGTCAACATCAGCATGGCTATCGTTGCCATGACAGACAAGGACAATGAAGGCGTAAGTACTTTCCATTATATGAAGTAAAAGGTTACCTTTGTTCTTCTTTCATGTCCATGGCACGTCTTTCACAAATTTATTTGGAGCCAGTAGGTGACTACGTTAATCGCGACGCCAGTGGTTTTTATAGATGTAGGGATTGTTCGCATATAAGACAAGGGGACTATGGCAATGTTGCTACCTTTGGAATTGTTTTCATAGAGGTACATAGAAAATAATCGTGTCGGGCTATCATTACGGTTGTGCGGCTCTGCTGTTGTGAATTGCGGTCTGTTGTTGCTTTCGTTATTGTACTTTTACGTTAAAGTTGACATAATTTAATCTTGTAGAAGTAATGACATTGACCGATGTAAGTTTAGTTACCTCATTATAATAATTATACAATTAATTGTAAAGGCATCAGCAGAATTTTTTGATCCACGTGCTGCTTATACAATAATATTTTATCTCGAAACTTAATTATCGAAAGTTTTAAACATAATCGAACATTATAAAAAAAAAAATGCTGACCCTAGTTTTTATTTTTTTTTAACTGGTGGATCGTGGTTTGTTTCATACCTATTTCATCCAATAATATTGACGGCTACATTGATATCGAGATAAGTAGATAACAGTACAATTCCCTCGGATTACACAACGTGCTCACGTGAAGTGATAAGTGCCTCGCATTTCTCTTATTTTCTAATCAATATCCAAGATTAGCTATAAGTTTCAACTGTGTTGTATTTGCGTATGTACCTAGATAGGCGTACATACTTAGACTACAAAATGGCACATATAAGCCAATAGGTGTGGTGGTACCTAATGGCCCATTTATGTATAATTGGCAGAAATCAGGCGTTCCAAACATTTTGATTGTAGGAAGTATTACAATTTTGTGGTAGACCGTGTAGTTTTTTTTTTATAATATCGTGCTGCGTGTTCAGTATGCGTCGATGTCCCTTACAACATTGCATAGTATGTATACTCACGCGATCGATCACGTTACGTTTTTACGATCACTCATATTTTAACCACTTCCCCTATACCGCGTATGCTGACGATGCGCAACGCGCTCGTGGAGACCAACTTTGGATTGGACTTGTTTTGTTGATGAATGAAAGACGTTGATGTAAGATTGAAAATAGTTCTGTAAGAAGACAGAGTGAAAGAATTAACTAAAATTTAGCTTGTGGTGTACTAACAATTTTTTTTTATATCGTATAACTCTAGCGACCCGCCTCTTCTTCTCACAGCGCCACCCATCGGGTTCAAAACTCCTATTATCAAGCTGGAACTAACCATACCTATTCACAAAATTTCATTGAAATCGGTTGGACGGTTTCGGAGACTAGCGTGTACGAACATAGTGACACGTGGTTTTATATATTTAAAGATAAACGAGCGTGATAATCGCGAGTTAGCCCGACTATCGCTGTCCATTAGGTCTGCTTATCATGAGCCTATGACTCAGAGCTTCGTTCGAGCCCGAAGCAACTCGGGCAATCCCAAAATGATAACAAGAGCATATCGATAACTATTTATTTTTTATCATAAACCACTATTTTGTAATGGTATCAGATCTGTGTATCGTAATCCTATGACTAAGAGTTTCGTTCGAGCTCGAAAGAAGTCGGGCTATCCCGGAAAGATAGCGATCGATAAAGATTTATTTTTTATCACAAACCGCTGTTTTGTTATGTTGACAGGTCTGCTTATCGTAAGCCTAGAGTTTCGTTAGAGCTCGAAGCAAGTCGGGCAATCCCGTTAGCATAACAAGAGCTATACCGTAAACATTTCTTATGTATCATAAAACTACTATTATCATTCAAAACGCCTTTTGTTTGTTCATGTTTAGGTATCATTTATCTTAAAATAAGGATAATACTTTTATCAGGTGTCAATAATTATTATCATACTAGTTTTCAATTGAATCTTGACGCGCGTGGCTATCAATTTAAGATAGCGATCAATTCTTCTTCTAATATTATTATCTTTATTCTCCTTGAAGTTGGGAAGTACAGAAGGCAGATAAACCTATCGACAGCGACAATGTTTTAGTAACTTTTATCCTCTATAGGCCGCGTCGTAACCAAAGCGATTGTCGTGCAAACACGTCGCGTTCATTTTATTTAATGATCCCAAAAGAAGCAATGTACCATTGACACAGGCAGTTTTCTGCACAAATAAGTGGCATATGAACGTACGATTGTGAATTCGCGTGATGATCATTTTGGTTAGGTCGCGGTAAATAAATATGGTTTTATCCACTCCATGGTTTTAATCCAACAAAATATCATCGGTGTTTTTTTTCTTCTTTGGGTGTCACATCTGTATCGTTAGCTTCGTTTAAATCCGGGAAGGCCATTCATTTCTTGCTCCAGACGGATCTGTTACGTAGATATCGTGCAATTACTTACAGATCGCGAGTATAATAGTGTTAGAATTATTAGATACCTATCTATCTATTTGTTAAACAATTTGCGATCATACAGGTTGTAATTTGATTGATAAGTTGTTGAGTGGGCTCGTTGATGATCATAATTATAGTTTGTAAAGAACAAAGATGTTTGAGAAACACGGTGATAAAATCCTCATCTTCCACCCGACTAGACGGGTGATGTATCTATTTAGTGGACTGTGGTAACTGTCAGACCATTGCTGTCAGGTATATCAATATTAATCACACGAATCTTTAAATGCGAAATGCAAGATTTTGCGTGACGTCAAGTAAAATGCTTAATTCTTATATGTCGCTGTAGATTCGGTCATAATACAATTAAAATATACTACTATCGCCCTAAAAGTATACTGTCCTACATTCATAGCCTGCTTTTCTAAAACAAAATATTGCAGCATAAAATTAACACCTTTATAACCGACTGACCCAGAAGGAGGTAATGTTCTACCATGAGAATAAAAAAAACATTCACTTATTATTTAAAACTGAAAAATATGTTAATTTATGAAAATTTCCTACCTATCTAACTGTGACAGATACGGGCTATACATTATACAAACGGTAAGGAAGACCCTTTAAAACATTGTTTTAACTGACAATCATGTTATATGAAACGTGACGAAATTATGCGGACGGAGTTTGCATACAAAAATACATTAAAAAGAGGTTTTTATTTAATTTGGCAGGTAATTTCGTTTTGCAAATAGCAAATTAGGTGTGTATGCTTTCCAATGTTGTTATTATTCGTTTAGTTATTTAGGTACTTACAGAAATTAAATATGGTGGAGTATGGTTCTTTTGTCACATCATGGCCATAGTTGGAACTATCGCCGCCATCTTATTTCTTCAGTAGCCAAACGTTTATCCGCTGACTTGTAATTGTCGTTCAAGCACCAAATATTTTTCTTTGGTACACTTAATAACTAACACTGTCATCATAACGTTTCTAAAATAAGCTTTGCATAAGTGAAACTAGTTCTTGCAAGGTCACAAAACGAACAAAACAAACTAATTTAAAGGCGCAAAATAGGTACACCTATGTATTACGTACTTAAGTACGAAGTTAGTAGATATTTCAAAGAAATGCAGAGTTGGAACCGGATTTAGTATGAAAAATGCACAGTACACCGCAAGTCAGTGGTACTGTACACCTGTGTATGGGCAACCACAGTATTATCACAGTTTTTATGCCTTGTGACTGGGACTGTAGCTACTTTTCTCGTTGTCTTTGTTTCGACAGTTCACCCTGTAACTGGCCTACTTGAAATAAATGCTTTGATTTTGATTTGAGCCTTTTACCTTGAGGTGGTCTGGCGTAGTGCGATGTTTTAGGGTAATGAAAGGCCAGCTAATACTGGTTTTACTACCACGTATGTATGTACAGTAGACCTCAAAAGTGCAGTACCATGCTAAAGATTACATTGCTATGAACTGTGCGAGCGCGATACAGCAGTGTGTGTGCGTGTGCGTGTATGAGTGATGTCTCAACATTCTACACATAACACACACTAATGAACTGTCGTCACACTACGCGAAATAGCATTATATTTCTGTTGCATTTAGAATACAAATCATAGTGATGACCTGTTCTTACCATTGCATTGTTAAAATTCGCGTAGTATTAACATGGGTTGGTAGCTGTTTGGGCTGAGCATGGGTTCACGATCAATGAAGTCCAAGTTCGAATCCATGTTATTACAAAGTGTGGCTGTTTTTTGTTTCTTTGAAACCTTAATTATATTTGTATTTTAAGCAGAAAGTCGTTAGGTATTTATGTTTATTTATAATATAGTCATGCTTATTATTTATTTTTTAGAAGAAGTTAAATATTAGATAGTTATTGTATTATTATTTAACCTCATTAATTGATTTTTATTTTATGTTTTCGGTGTTGGAAGGTGGAAATAAAAAAATCATGCTGAATGATAACAAAAATGTTTATTCTTTTTATTTATTTATAAAATTAACAAACTTTTATGAGAATGTGACGTCACATTCCTATCTAGGCAAAAAAAAGTTCTCTTATCACCGTTCATAAGATTTTTTGTTGTATACCCACTTAGTCAATTCATAATAAGAATAACATAACACGGAAAGGATATTCTAATAACACAAATATAATTGTTGATACCCGCTTATTATAGGTATCAGTATTCAGCAGAGTTAATTGAATACTAATATAGGAGTTAGACTTCATGAACGTGTTTTTTTAATGTAACGTCACATTGAATGTATTGAGGTTATAGCTTAAGTGTTCATTTTCTTGACGAAAAGAATATTGAAACTAAACCCCAATTTAAGATCATTAAATTTAAAATTTATTTCTTATTTTTTTTTTTTTTATTTACGGTTATGTTAATATTACTAAATATTTAGTTACCCGGTCTACTTATTAAATTAAGTATTATTATTTTTTCGCCATAAATTAAGTCTTCCTTTTGGCAAGACTTGAAAGTCTTCTCGTCAGAAAATACCGTCACCCCCAGTTAAAATGTAAATAATCTCGAGCAAAACGTAGTCTTTCCTCCCTGTGTTTTTGTGTCAAAAATGGTTTTTAGCTGGCTTCCGATGATGTAAACCTTCAGCATGGACTGCATGGCGAACAGTCTGTAATGTAGTATCCAATTGTTCTGCAAACATTATAGTTGGAATGAAACCATTTGTTTCATATTCTTCCACCATAAAACGTCGCTGAGTCGGGTTAATAAGCGGCGGCCTTTCACTTTTTAGACGACTCTTCAGACTACCTTCTTCCTCAAACCTCTTTACCCAACGGCTAACAGAATTTCTAAAAAAAAACAAAATATGATTACACACTTGCAACTGGCAATTTATTTAATAATAAGAAAATCACACACCACAACTATCATCATAATAATTATTATTTTAAAAAATAACTTACACATTTTAAGCCAGTTTCAGTTGAAATTTGAGAAATATTAAGCCCATTTTTACGCAAAGTGACAATATTTGCCCTGTCATCAATACTAATATTAGCTTGCATCTTGAATAAAGACAATCGAACAATACGCTAAACGTAATAATATACACAAACGCTCGTAACAAAGTTCACCAACTAACAACGTCATAACTAACTACTTTGTTCAATCCAGAAGTTTATTTTGTTTCACATTCACCCTCATCTTTTTTGTTAATAATAAATTCCAACTAATATTAAGAAAAACATATCTCATCGAGTCTAACGTATCATTTATAATTAAAACACAAAAAGTGTAATGTCACTTGGATTCGAACGCAAGCTATACTGTGCGAGACATTTTATCTATAGCGTTAACCGCTAAGCCAGATAGACACATAATTGTTTGTTTGAAATTAAATATCACTAACTTAATACTCCGTCGCGACATGACAGGCTTGTCACTAAGGCAAATGATCATTATATCGCACTCTTTCTGACTAGATAATTATGAAAGAGAGCGATATACGAGATCGTGTATGTGTGCAAAATGTTTGTTATGGAAAAAGGTCGTAAGTGCGACTTGTTTTGATGCGATCGTTTTGTGAAACTGCTACTGCATTTATGGTCTCTACTGTACATACGTGCAGCTTGCCACATACTGCACATAATAAAATGTATTCCATTCACAATCATTGTTATTTTAATCACAAACTATGACCGAACGACTCATAATCGCGATACGTTCGAATGCAATTGTATGTTCGACCTAAAATTAAATCATTAAACTGTCTCTCTCTGCTTGTTTGCTATATAACGCCTACCTCATACCTGAACCAATGTAGTTGGACTAATATAATTGTGTGAGAACTCCTGAAGGTTATTAAAATTTATTTGTCCCTCAAGGGTTATTTGTCTGTCCATCAGGAATCTGAACCTGTTTCATAACACCACGAAAAACTCGTTGTTTAAACCGAACGTTGGTGACTAAAAGTTTTCTCTATCGGTACACTTGTACAGGTCTATCTAAAGTAGTCTGAAGTATAACCTTGGTATGTAACAGGTATTAAAAAAAAACCTTATTAGAAACCATGATACGTGACAATGATACAGCCATGAATGCTCTTGCAAAATAACATCTATTTTGTAACAATGTCATAGTTTAATTTCATTTCAATCACAAAACGTTTATTTTGTACAATCTCTTTGACTCCTAACTTCTCGCTTTTGGGTTAAAGAATAGGCAGTGTATCCATCTCCTTTTGCCGAGCCTTATCCCAACTATGTTGGGAACAGCAATTTATGTTACATGGAGGGACAGCTGTGTGTATGCTCTGAAAGGAATAAATAAAATTGTGAGAAACAAGTCATCGAGGGTCACGTTTATGTCATTACTTGGTACTTTGTTACGGTGCTCCATTGTGTGACTTACTGAAACACGTGCTTGCTCCACATCCTGTATTTACAATTAATGCTTAAGAAATTAAAAAAAAACATAATTGGTTTATTTTTTTTACATTGCGCTACTAGAATATACAGACTTCGTGTACGGCTCATTTGTTTGGCGAGCCTAAACGACATACTGGAAGGTGAGTTCCGGTTATCGAACAAAATGAGTGACATATCTTAATAACCCATTACTTTGGAAAAACGTGGGGTTTTGAATCTTTGACTTTTTTTAGCTGTCCCTTTAAGAAACTTGGTCATTTTTTCAATTATTGAATGAAATACAATTTAACATTAATTAAAAAATAAAACCGACTCTATATTGATTTACATAATACACAACGTAAATAACGTGCCTTATCAATATTTACACAAATAATATTGATAATACGAGTGTCACAGATGAATAAAAACTATACCTAAGTACGGTCTATGGGGTAGATAATAATGTCTCGGGGGTAGATAAGACTTGATTTGTATCCAATATTGATCTGATAAAGAATTAGATTCAAGTATTGTCGTATGCTTTTATCTATGACTAGCTTTAGGTACGTTAGATAGTGTTGTGATAGTGTGAGTTAGTTGTATTCGACAGAAAAGGTTGAGATGACGGTTATGATAAGAGCAGTATCCGTTATACACAAGTGGCCTTCTTGAGATTATCTATACATCTATACAAATAAATAAAATTGAAGTGTCTGTTTGTAATATCAAAATAACAGCTTTTTACTGAATGCATATGAAAGAATATACGGCACTTATAACAAAAACATTTTTTTTTAATTTTTAAAAGACCATCTCAGACATTAATCTACATGGTCCTCATATGACTTGAGCAATGTCTGGACTTTAAAAGAGACGGTGACCTCTGAGTTTGTTTCGGATGTTTCTTCTCAGAGTAGTCAGATACGAAACACCGGCCCCATCTAGTTTTAAAACAACATGTTGACATGTAAAAGAGTTTTGTTAACCAATGTACAGAAATAAATATGATTTATGATTTATTTATGATTTGTCTGTCGGTCCGTCCGTCTGTCTATTTGTTCCGGATAATCTCAGAAATGCGAATGCTGGACCGATTTTGACGGTTCTTTTACTGGCAGATTGCTGATGTTATAAGGTCTAACTTAGGTCCTACTTTTATTTTAGAATAACAATTAGGGTTCCGTGTCGAAAATGAAAACCCTTGAAATTGGTAACAAAATCCGATTTAAAAAGGGAAACTGTAATTTTTTTAATAATAATTTCATGCCAACGAAGGTCGCGGGCAACAGCTAGTTCTTAAATATACAGAAAGTAGAAAAACAACTGACGATCCGACACGACTGCACGGTTAGCGCAGTGGCTGAGTGATTGACTGCTGCTCTGCCTGTCGCGGGTTCTAATCCCGCACGGAACATTTTCATGATCTACAGGTAGTTGTTTCGGGTCTGGCTGTTTGTGTATGTGAGTTTAAATGTTTTAAATGCACCCATGATACAGGAGAACACATCTTGTCGTTATGGGTGGATTTTATCATAAAACGAATGAAAAATGATATCACCCTGAATTCCATTTTTATGGACAACACGAGAGATTTTTAAAACTTGAACTGCTTGTCTCATCATCCGCCTAACCCTTTCCCATCTTATTGAGGTCGGCTTCCAGTTTAACCGGTGCAGCTGAAACACAAAACATCGTGAGGTAACCGGCATGTCCTAGAACCAAATTCGAAACATGTGAGGAGACGTTTGTCCCAGTGGAAAAGTTATGGTCTGCTTACGCTCACTGGCAAAATGTGGATGTACTACTTCGTTCACTGACTTTTCACCCTTATGTCCTAAACAATAAGGTTAAAAAGTGGTCAACCAGTCATTGTGGTAGTACCTATCAACAAATACATCACTCCTTAGTGATTCTGGGTATAGACCGACCGCTTTAATGAGTCCTCGCGAAGATATCCATTTTTAATGGAATATTCTGAAGGTTGATCACGTATTGGTCCAATTAGTATCGTAGTATCGTTATTTTAAAGCAAATAACCTGTGGGATGTTGTTAGGACTTTGTGGACGCTTAATGTGCCTTTGATGGGGAAAGGCGGAGGACTCATTAAAGCGGTCGGTGTATAGATATTTTGTTTAATGAAAACTTATCACGTATATCCCTTTTCTTTCAGTCATTCGATTGGTCCATGCAGACCCAGAGCGTGATCCTATCCTCCTTTTTCTGGGGGTACATAGTGCTGCAGATTCCCAGCGGGGAGATGGCCGCTCGTTACGGCGGCATGATCCTCATCACAATCTGTATTTCTGTCAATTCGGCTGTGTCGTTGCTGATACCACTTGGAGCTTATTATGTGAGTATGATAGAGAAAGTAGTAAATCGAAAAATTCATGGATTTGCAGACATTAAAAAAGTAATGGTCGTAGAATGATGAGTGATCTTAATAAAATTGAATACCAGAGAAGGTATGTAATTAAATTGTTGCAGGACTCGAAAAAATATTTTCTGAAAATTAGAGAGCCCATTTTGTTTACCGATAGGTTAAAAGTTTATATGAAATAAATCGCTAATTAAAGATAATCATCATAAGGTCTACTCTTAACACGAATTTAATTAAGCTTGTAAATATTCTAAGTTTTTAGTAAAGGCCATGCAAACTTAAAACGAGCCGATCTAAATTCTAAATTATAAGAAAACAAATTTAATATTCTAGTCGAAGTACACACCAGTTACCTAGAGGTTAAAATCAGTTCTGAATTATTCAGAAAAGATATATTATAGACTACAATAATATACCAGAATCAGGAAATTTTTTATCATAACATCGTAGTTAGACAAACAAAGTTATGCTCTATCCGTGCTTGCACGAAATAATTAGGGAGAGTGAGGACAGAATTTGCATCTGCTCATGACTTTAAAGGTTTTCAATCAACCGGTACGGACAATAAGTGTGAACATGAAGTGTCCCATGTCCGTAGCTTGTCCTTAATTCATCACACTAGTTTGACTGATGCTTTAAATAAACCTTTTCTTTTTTTAGGGAGGCTGGAAACTACTCTGTGCCTGTCGTGTCCTTCAGGGTCTATCTCAAGGCTGCCTATACCCAACGATGCACAACCTGATAGGCAAATGGGTTCCGATCCAGGAGAAGAGCCGCCTCGGGACTCTGATATATGGAGGTACGGTTATGATGAACGGAAATTAAACGACGTTTACAAGTAGCCTTCGAAGTTTTGGGCATAGTTAAGTGTGGGACATTTTTTGGGTTAGCTGCAGACATGCAAACTTATTAATCGTAATATTTGAGAATGCCCATGACGTAGGATGTGGTGTTTATTTTGATTTGTACTTAAACGTCTTTAAATGGTAAAATGGTGATGTAATAGTAAAACGCTGTTCCAATAAAGTTTTTTTCTTTAATATTAGTACACACATGACTTATAGCCTTGTCTAGAAAAGGAATCAGAATTGAATATGATTTATGTCATTTTATAAACCATTAGTGAAAGTACTATATTTAAAAAGAAATTGTGGAAAAACAATGATCTGGCTAAGAGAAAACAATGTTATCTAATTATGTTGGCTTATCTTTAGTATTTGAGATAAATAGTGTTACACGTTCTGTTTTTATGAGGCATGTTAATGGGTCTTCAATCGTTCTTATTGTTATTACACAAGAGTACTTTGTAATTTAAAAAATACGGTTTGTTAAAATAATAATCTATGTTTACCGCCCCATTGTATGATTTAAATTGAGTACCTATTTAAGAGGCTGTTTCTACGCTAAGGATCTTGCGCACTACCAGGCACAACTCAGATTTGTAGCAGGACTGACCGCAATCATGGACGTAGATGGCCGCTTATATACAAATGTTTATAAGGGGACGCCCATTCCAGTCTATCTCCTAATACGAATAATCTGATGGCCCTAAATTTTATCAGCTTTCATCAGAGGACTACACGCAGCCTCACGTAGAAATGCAGCTGATAAGAAAACGGATTAGATCGATGCACGATTATTAGATACTAAAGACACATTTATATATGTGATAAGCTTTCACAATTAGGTTGAGCAGAATATGAACAATGTTTGGAAAAGCCTGACTTTAAATGTTAGTTTTATTTTTATTTTTATATTTTACTAGCTAAGATCGACAACTGTCTACCAGTCTTTGAGTTGAAATTGGTACCTGCAGTAAATTGCAACACCCGGGAATTGCCGTTTTTACAATTGGGTAGTTTCCAACTGAAAGACTCTGCAGAAAAGATTCTAGTGCCAATTTCACCCGAACTTGCTTCAAATTGGAACAAAGCAAAGACGGGTTGCGGCAGTACTTCTTCAGACACAATCTGTCTCGCCTTACTTCAATATAAGTATAGCCAAAAATATAAAACTAGTAATACCTATATTACCATTTACTAATAACTTACGAGCTTACGACTCATCATCGGCATAAACTTTTCCGAATTATGTTGAGCTGGGTCGGCTTCTAGTCTGGATGCAGCTGGTATTCACCAGTATATCACGTGTACTATTGCCTATTTAACGTTCACAACCAAGGCTGAAATCTATAGAAAATGAATCTTAAATGCTAAAGTTGATGTGCATATTCCTACAAGCGATTGTGTTAAAGTGTATACGAAGACGACCATTGACTTAGTGCAAATGAGGTTCATTTACAAGCAACGGGTCACCAATGAGTGGCCAGAATGACACAATACTAGTATTTCTACAATATAATGGCGGTCTGACCACAATGCGACTTATTAACGCGTAATTAAATATTTTGTGATTGGTTGCGTCGTGGAACAATTAAATTATTTAGACCTTTACTTTTATTCTGTAGGCGCCATGCTGGGAACAGCATTACAAATGATGGTATCAGGCTTCATCGCGGACTACTGGGGCTGGCCGGCTATTTTCTACGTGAACGGAGCCCTCGGCGCCGTCTGGGTGGTGATCTACGTGTTCCTGGGCTCTGACTCCCCGCAGAGGTCCAAGATGATCGGGAATGAAGAAAAACTGTATATACAGACATCTCTGGGGCAAATAGGAGAACAGAAGGTTTGTTGATTTAGTTTTTTTTTCAGTAAAAAATTTTTGGATGGATATGCTGTCTAATATTAATCACTTAATGTGAGGTATAGACCGACTGCTTTAATGAGTCCTCCGCCTTGCCCCATCAAACGCACATTAAGCGTGCACAAAGTCTTAACAATATCCCTCTGGTTATTTACTTTACCATAATCCATGTAGGTATTACGATACTAATTGAACCAATACGTGAGCGGCCGGTCTATAATATATTTCTACATAAATTTTAAACGGGACAAAAGCTTTTAGGTAGCTTATTCTGTAACAATATCGTTTTTAATTTTTCCATCTTTGTGATCGGTGAGCAGAATGTCACTTTGCGTAGGCTGTCTATGTCTAATCAGAATTTTTGAGCTATCAAAGAACATACCTACGTAGCTAATGTTCGGAATAGAAAGTAAGCGTCCATAAAATGGAACATTTGAGCTTGCTCTCGACATTTGTATTTTAGTATCCAGTTACAAGTTATCGAATCTATTCTTAACATTTTATTTAGAGAATTCAGTATATTAATAATTCAAACAAATCAAACAAAAAATATAAAGAAAATGGTCTCCACCGTTCGACTCACGCAGTGGACGGTTCAACAAAAACGCACGATCCCAATGTGTCGTTGTGTGCAAAATAACAATTACAATAAATCCTATTGCTCCAAGAACCAATAGTATAAAACAGGTCACCCTGATCTCTCTAAATCTTCCGATAGACAGTTTGCACCTCGTTCGGTTATCATCAGGTGTATAAATTATCCAGAACATTCCACCTGGCTTGTAAGAACGATAACAAGGGTCTAGAACAGGTACAGCCGTAACCGATTGGATTTATAGTTAAGGAGAATATCTAATTATTGAAAAACTTAAGTATTTTCTAGGTTAAACTGAAGAATGGGGCTAGGATCAGAATTTAATGAAAAGCTTCCGTTCGTGCAGCGGTTTTGTTTTTCAATCTAGATGACCTTGGTTATATTTTACGGTGAAACGCAATCATCTGTCTCATAAGAATTTCTTCTTTTCTTGCAATTTACTGACGTCATTTTGGGATAAGATAGCTATATTAACAAATACCAATGTCAATTAGACGGCGTAATTTTCAGCTCGAAAACGTCCATTGTAATGTTTACCAAACTGATGGAATGAATTGAGTCTTATGACTATTTTCCGTCATGAGCTACGTGAATATGGTCCAATGATATGTAGCAAGGCCATGAAATTCATTTTGATAATTTAACAATATTTATTGCGTTACGTACCTTGTCGAGCAGACGGAGGGAGGAGTTTAAGCACCATTATGAAGCATTAGATTTTTTTTTTCTTTAAAAGCCTTCCGAGTGTGATGACGCAATTGCTGTTCAGCAGTACAATATCACATTCAATCTCATATACTTTTTTCCAGAGACTGCAAACTCCTTGGAAGAAGCTAGCCACGAACTTGTCGTTCATCTCGCTGATTATTTTGCACTCCGGACACAACTGGGGCTTTTGGACCCTCATGACAGAGATGCCGTCCTACATGAAGCTAGTCCTTGGAGTTGATATTAAAGCGGTGAGTAAGAACCCCTTGCGTTTACCCACTTGGCCACGAGCTACACGCTGTAACGACACGCGTGTTGCGATAGTGACTACGGTGAATACAAAAGAAAGAAGTTTTGAGCATGCCACGAGTCTCCGCGGCGTTACTTGCGGAGCGACGCGCGACGGTACTAACACACAACTAGAGACGCATACCACTATTCGCATCGCCGGAGGCCGTGAACCAGGCCTAAATGCATTATTTCATTCATTGACTACTTTTTGATCACTGATTGCTGTTCCCAAAGCAATGAAGAACTGCATAATTATTAATTCCACATTCCACCTTAATTACCTACTTTACCATAGTGTTTCTGTTTAAATATTTCCAGAATGGCCTGATGTCAGCCCTTCCCTACTTGGCGATGTACCTGTTGAGCTTTCCCTTCGGATTCCTATCCGATTACATCCTCATGAAGAAGTGGCTCAGCATCAGCATGTGCAGAAAACTCTCAAGTTCTATCGGTAAGTATCCTAATTACATCATGATCATACCTGCTCCACTTATGAATTCCGCGAAGGGTTAGGCAGTAGTTTAAAAAGTAAAGAAATATTGTTATATTGACAAAGAATCACGTGCAAAAAAAAGGAAAGTTCCACCTCCCTCATATCACCATTGCTGCTTAAAGGTACAATGCCGGCTTCGCCGCTTGTAGTTACAGTAGCCTTCAAAAATGAACCTTAAATCCCATGTATTAGGGGTTCGGCCTAAACCAGATATAAGTTGCTCGAACTTGAAGTCGAAACCAGCCAGCCAGCAGTTGTACTTGTCATAACCCAGATACCGAGAGTCGGTCAACAAAAGCAATAATATTTCATGTTTTTTTTTTGTTATCCAGGTGAATATGGTCCCGGGTTAGCCCTAATAGCTTTGTGCTACGTACCTCCCGGCGACGTCGTGATGGCCGTCGCTCTGCTAACTTTAGTGGTCGGACTCAATGCTGGACATTTGACTGGATATCTGGTAAGGAACATTAATATGTTACTGTTTATATTAATTATCTATCCTACTAGACGTTCGTCAGTATTTAGTTACATTGGTAAGTAATGTTGTTGACAATAGTGTTAAACCTTAGGCAGGGTAGAAAGGATGAAATAGAAAAACATGATGTTGTTTGATGTAAGACACTACACGATGCCAACAATACAAGAAGTAAAATAAAAGAAGACCATGACAAATATGACCAAAGAACATTACCAATTGCATGACTAATGATAAAGAAAATAAAATGTCATACTATGCCAGGCTTATTGTCGCCAATAAGCCTGACATAGTAGTGATAGACCGATCAGCGCGCCGCGTAATGATAGTCGATGTTACCATCCCGCATGACGAGAACCTCGTGAAAGCTGAGAAAGAGAAACAAATTAAATATCTCGACTTAGCACACGAGGTTGTCGACATGTGGAATGTGAACTCGGCTATCATTGTGCCGATCGTCGTGACGGCCAATGGCCTTATAGCCAAGAGCCTCGACGACCATCTTTCGAGGCTCTCCTTAGGCGGTTGGATCAAGGGCCTGATTCAGAAGGCAGTACTCCTCGATACGGCTCGCATTGTGAGGAGGTTCCTGTCTCTGGAGCCCTAACCACCGGTAGCTTGGACCCTGCTCCCGATACCGGCGGACCACTATTTTTTATATTTTTAAATGTTTTTTGTATGGTTTTTTTAGAAAAAAATAGAAATAAGAAATATTTAAAAATGGTGTTTTAAAATGGTGGTATATTAAAAATATTTAAAAATGTAATTAATAAGTAACAAAATAAATAAACGAAATAAGAAAATAATGCAATGCTTAGAAGGTCACCACGAATAAACACTTTTTAAATTTTTTTTTCTTCTTGGCGTAACGATGGCAAATTTTTATTACATATGTTTCGCCCAAAATTCAGCTACGCAAACTCCGCTCGCTGATGTAGTCATAAGATCGTCAAGTGCGCAGGTGTTAGGGCATGCAGCGCAAGATATAAGATTGGCCATTGTCTGTGGAGCACAACACACGCCGCATACACATTTGAGATCTGAGCCGTCCATGAACCATTTTTTATTAAAGAAACGTCATAAAGAAACAATGTTCCATCAAATTTTCGAATGAAATTGACAATAACTACTACTAAAGAGTCATTTTAGTAAATATCCAACTTATAAAATCAAAGATTTCGATTCACTCTACCGCGAAAAAAAATTGAAAGCAAGGTCGATGATAATTATTTCAGTAGTATTTTCTCACTCATCTCTGATCACACTAAAGGTACGAAACTGGACTAAATGTGATAGATTTTTTGTACCAGTCAACTACGGGTAATGAAGAGATAACACTTAACACAACATAGCGCACAAATTACATTGTTCGCATTGTACACACAACACTTTGTCAAATAACCTACGTTCAGTGAGCACATCTAATGTTTTTATTCTTTGCTACCCAGACCAATAAAACTGTTGAAAATCTTTTAAAAGAAATACAAATGAAGCAAATCAAAGAACTTGAACTAAAAAAATGTAATTTTTCTACAGCTGGTTCACATAGACATGGCTCCGAACTTCGCGGGTACCATGATGGGTATCACCAACTTCTTCGCTAACATCGTGTCCATCATCGCTCCTCTAGTCGCTGGACTTATATTGCAGGATGAGGTAAGAAACCTAGCATCGCTTGTAACGTTCCCACTGCTGGAACACTGGCTTCATCTCTGTGAGAGCAATGATCCACCACAAGGAGCCAGTGCGAGTCGGTGAACGAGATATGTATTTTCTTTCAAGCTTTGCCTGTTTCATCTCGACGTTTTCTTTCAACGTTTCAGAGCAATGGTTATAAAATAAATTCATTCATTCATTCATAAATTCACGCAAATGTGATGTAATTTGGTTGTCTCGAATCCACGGTCTGCACCTCGTAAAACGGTGCCGTTACCACTGGGCCAGCACTGCAACTCGATCTTCTCTTCTTGAGATCTGATTTACTTTTACTCTAAAAATTAAATCTGATTGTTCCAGACGGACATAAACCAATGGCGCCAAGTGTTCTACGTGTCCTCTGCCATCTACATCGTCACCAACACAGTATTTTTGATCTTCGGCACCAGTGAGAGACAATCTTGGAATGAACCCGACACCAAAGAAGTCACTTCAGGTGAGAATGGAATTAAAGCTTACAAGGATCTATTGACGCGTGGCATAAAACGGTCCTAGCGCTGCCATCTTGCTTTTTCGATCCAATAATATATTATTTTTTTCAAAAGCGATTTCTCATCAATATCATTTCAATGTCAAAAAACTCTTAGTGCTTAATGGTTCAGCCATTTCTGAGTTGTTTAAAAAACTTCGAGATATTTGCTACGTTTTTGGTAGAAACTTCAAAGAAGTAGGGACAGATTTCGTTAAGGTTCGGTCAAACCGTACGGAAAAACTGCAGTTCAATTGCGGACACCGGACACTGTCAGATACCGGTGTCCGGAGCCGCATTCGCAATTTATATCATCTTAATCAATTTCATCATAATTAATTTAATCATCTTAATCAATTTCATCAATAAATTTTCTTTTTTATTTTTCAGAAGAAAAAAAGCCTGAAAAAGTAGTTTAAGGAACAAATAAAATATAATTGTATTGTTATGCATTTGTAAATTTTGTAAATATAAATGAACGATGTTACCATAATGTCTTCTTTATTTCTACATTTGTAACTGTTTGCGTGTTCATGTCCCTTACTCCGTGTATAGAGCAACATTCTCGTCTATATCTAGTTTAGAAACTCTAATGACCTATACTTTTGATCTATACTTTCTATTTTAGCAATTTACCTCAATTTTTTTGTTATTATTTCAGATCCTGCAAATTAATATTCCAAGTAAGGTACTATCGCGCGTTTGGTAACATCTTGCTAGCCTTTTATCGGGGTCGGCATCCATTCTAGACAGGTGCGACCAAACATCAAAGTTTTACTGGAAGCGATTGCCTTGTTAACTCCTTGATGCCATTACTTGAAGACAGATATTTCCTTAGGAAGTAAAATAAGAATTTTTGATGTTCTAAAGGTCAACTTGAGAATTTGGAGTAACTTCAAACTCGTGTAGCTCGTGGCTAAATAATAATACTCCGCTCGTTTCGAAATTCAGGTTAAGCTGCGCTTGCCTAGGTTGGTCCGTAGATGGGTGACCACCCATTATATACCGAGTTTCTTTCGTGCTCGGAAAGCTCGTTAAGCCGTTGGTCCCGGCTGTCATCTGTAGATCTTTGACAGTGTTTCAGGTAGGCAGTGGCCCGAAATTATGACAACCAAGGGATATCGTATTACCCAGTACTAACTGGGATGTGGTGGCCAGATAAGCAGTCGCTCCATGTAAAATACTGGTATTCAGATACATCCGGTTGGACTGGAAGCCGACCCCAACATAGTTGGGAAAAGCTTAGGTAGATGATGAACTTCAAACTCGAGTGTTATTTAAGGATTCAAAGGAATCACTCCTTCGTTGTAATCCTTGAAATTTAATATTCTCAAGTTTTTGCGTAAGAAACTTTGTATTTCAAACGTTGATTCGTCGTATAATACATGTAACTAAGCCACACAAAGAACCGGGGCTGCGGGACTCCGGGACTGTTCGAAAGAGATACCGTGGCCCTGTAACATAACGGGCAAAGAACGAACATGGATGGGTTTTAGTCAGTACAAGTCTGACACTCCCCTCCGCTCCGCCCAGAGTGGGGGGGGTCATTTGATGATTTCACATCCGGAAAAAAAAAAAAAAAAAAGCCACACAAAGAAGAATTCTTACCTTTTTTTTTTCTAAAATCTCTAATTTTCATAATTATGCAATAATGTCGACTTGCTTCCACTACCAATGGATACATGTCCCATTTATAAATTAATTTAATATGATAACTAATGGGCCATTAGTTACTGTTATCATGATAAACGTCTGTAAATACCTCCATCAGTGAGTTTAATATTTGAATTTTGGGTAATTTTCCTGTTGCTAGATTAATTTTTTGACGCCCAGTTAGCTTTACATGCCTTTTTGCTTTTCATTTTCCTTGTACATTATTTCATTTTAGTTAAATGTTTGTAAAAAACTTGTAAAGGCAAAATGATTGTTTTTAATTTTTTAAACAAAAGCAACCCATTGTTCATTTTGAACGAAAAAACGTTGAAAAACCTTTTGATAAAATAATTGGGAACCATCAGGTGCAGTTGTCAAAATAAAAGAATTTTCACATGAAAAAATACTGCTTTTATAAAACTAAATGTTGGTTATGCAAATTGGACCTATTTTTTAGGTAAGTTTCTGTTAAACGTTATGCTGGTGGAAAAATTTTGTGTGATTACAGCTGAAATATTATTTTGTATTATATTTTTTTTTCTTTAAAAGTTTACCTACATTTTTGTATCCAAAAATTAAAAATTAAGTTAATTTCGTTATTTAAAAAAATGTTAAATATTTATATTCTTTCTTTATAATTTATTCTGAGTTATTTCTCAAAGTTAAAATCCATAACCAGTATTTTATAGATATCAGTCCGAAAGATTATTCCCGCAGCGTGCACCAGGTCATCACTTCACCTTGTTGGGAGGTCTTCCAACGCTGCATGTTCCGATACAGCAGTACGAAACAAAAAATCCGTCATTAATTTCGTAAACCAATCCTAATATTTTTTTAACGACTGACGGAGCATTAATATTTTCACACACGCATATGCCTACTTTAATACAAACAAATTCCATAAGGACTTAAAAAGCATACAAAAGAACTGTTCCTACGTACGTATTCGTGACTGGAGCAGGAAGTCGGATCAGCTAGTTAATCTTCGGATTACGTTGAGCCGTTGAGCGCCAACTCAGTGCGTCTTGACGTCTCAAATAATTTCCTTAATCTGAACAGTTAACGTGCCGACGAAGAGCTGGTTTATGATGTCTATGGTCTTGGGAATTACATTTATTTACATTCAATGTTTTGTTTTTGATATTGCATAACTACACAGGAAGTTTTAAATTCGAGATGGCCTGATACGGCAAGTTTCAGCACAAGCTGTCGGCCAAACATACATTTAATTTTTCCGATCAACTTGGACCAACTCAAACATGTTTCTGGCACGCCGGGTGACCCAAACGCTTCTCCATTCAACAATTCGGACAACACATAAGAGAATATTCCATAAAATCAATACCAAATCAATCAATTTTCAATAACGTCGATTGAACTACGATCTTGCATCATCATATTTTTTCGTATTGGCCGCACTATCTGGTGGTGATTTATAAAATCATCATTTTTTTGAACGTAATTAATAATTTCTATCTTTCAGTCAGATTACCAACAGTAAATTTTAATTCCAATCAGAGATAGCGGCTTATTGAATATTGAGAGAAATACTTGTACATTGCATCGCATAAATCTCTCTGGGCTGAGATTGCACTGGGACTGGATTCACGCTACATCAGAGTACGCTAATTTGAATGTCGCAACTCTGCAGTTATTTCAGAGGGATTATGTTGGGAGTTATAAATAAGAGAATGGGTGAACTTATTTATGTATTTTAGTGGTTTCTATTACTTATTAGTTTGTACATCAACATTTTAAATATCATTTAATAATCGTGTCTATACACCGTGGACTTTTTAGTCGTCTTACAACGGCTGCCCACTTCATGTATCCTTATCATTTATGAGATTTTAATAATTTAAAAATAAAATTATTATTCAGTATTATGACGCATGACGTAGTTAAAACACCCTGTTGCGAGGGATGATATACTGGACTCGAGCGCTGGATAGGTATGTTCTTCCGTTTGATACTTAAAAATCATTAACAAGATGTTTCATAATTTTATTCTAATATATTATATATTTTTCTTTGTACCTATTATGGTAGGTAAAAAAAACAAATCGCGTCTAGAGCTATTTTATGTCGGGTACATTACTACTTTGTAAGACGACTAAGAAGTCACGGTGTATAAATACCCCGATAATCACTCCCCATACAGAGCTTTTTCAGCAAGCAACGAAAGTTACTCATATCGACAGAATTTCGGCCACGGTAGCCAATCTCAACGAATGCTAGCTAAGTACATAGAAAATACTACTGTGCTCAAGACTGCGCCATCACTGGTGCACTCTCTGGTTCCTCACTCTAATAGTCCGAGGGGACAGCAATCTGACACGACCGGGGAAAATCAGGCGCAGGGCCAACAGCTCTACGTGGTTTTCTAGGCAGGGAGGTGTCACATCTCCAATTTCCAAAATCCGCACTGCTACAATGAGATCTCTGGAGGAGAAACTCTGACCTGGGAATCAACCACCCATTTGCCATTATTTCGCGATGTCTTGGTTTTTTTTACCCAAGCTGACTGAATACCAGTTTCTCTTAGGGCACTCCATATCATAAACCATGAAACTTGTAAACTCCGAGCACATTGTTAACCCTTTACAAATCCGTCATCAAGCGGCTATTAATAACTAATGTGATTTTCCTCCCATTTGTTGACATATACTATTCATTTATTCTTTTTGCTTAGGCAGTGGTACTCTACAAAGGATACGGCGTGATGATTGTAATGTAAAGTTCATTATTTATTAATTTGCTTGTTTAGAGTTCCTTTTGTGTGACATTCGTAATAGTATTATAAATTCAGTCTGTCTTATTAAAAACTCAGTCTTTCTAATACCCTTTCAAGTTATATCGGCTGAATAGATTCGATAAAATTTATCAAACCAAGTGACTATAACCAGGGTTTATAACAAAGTATACTTTTTTATTATGGAAGTTCGTTCCGTGGGATAATTGACATCTCCACGAGAGCAAAACCGCGATCAAAAACTAGTCCTGAATATTTTTACGTTTGATAAGTCAAAATCAAAATCAAAATCAAAATCAAAGCATTTATTTCAAGTATTTTGAATTGTCGAAACAAAGGCAACAGTAAAATAAAGCTACAGTCCCAGTCACAAGGCACAAAAACTGTGAAAGTACTGTAGTTGCCCATTCCCTAACGTAGATCTCTATGGAGAAGAACGGGCAAGAAACTCCATGGACACTCTTTTAAATCAGAATACTTTAACAAAACCTTGGTTACATCATACATTTAGAGATGGTACATTATGTGAGAACGATGCAGCAAGATGTGTACGTTAAAAGTGTCCATAGTAAAAACAATTCAAAAATAAAATAATTAATTCAAATAAGCCGTGGCAAATAAGAGATGACCAGTCACAACTGACAGCGCCCGTTCACGAACATGACGCATGTATCAGCACCATTCAACTCAACCATTTTGAAGGGAACTAAATGATCCGACACACGTGCCACCATCAGCGAGACATTTGAGTGAGCATGACATACTCCTGAGGGGTCCAAACGCCTCCTGCCGGAGGCTATACGCGGGGGTCGTGCGGTCCATGGCTCTTTACGGGGCCCCGGTGTGGGCGCGTTCTTTGAGGCGGCAAGCCGCCCACTACCTGAACGCGCCCCAAAAGGTAATAGCCATAAGGCTAATCCGGGGGTACCGCACGATCTCCGGCGAAGCGGCTAGCCTCCTTGCCGGATTGCCGCCATGGGATCTGGAGGCGATAGTCCTCGCACGCCTGCACGAATGGCGCGCGGAGGCACTACGTCGGGAGGAAACTCCGCTGCCGCGGCAAATTGCCGCTCAGCGGACAGACCTCCGGCGTGATCTCATGGCGACATGGAGAGAGCGACTGTCGCAACCCCGTGCAGGGCACGCCACCATAGTGGCGATAAGTCCCCTCTTTGAGGAGTGGCTAGAGAGGCGCCACGGCGCCCTCACCTACCGCCTGACGCAGGTCCTCACCGGACACGGTTGTTTCGGGAGGTTCCTGCACAGAATCGGGCGGGAGGAAACGCCCGGGTGTTTCCACTGCGAGGATCGTCCGGAGGACACGGTGGAGCACACCGTGGAGGTTTGCCCCGCTTGGGCGGAGCACCGCCGTGTCCTCGTAGCGGCGATTGGCGGCGGCGATCTCTCGCGTCCGGCCTTGGTTCAAGCCATGGTCCGGAGCGAGAGGGAATGGGAAGCCGTCACCTCCTTCTGCGAAGCAGTCATGCTAGTGAAGGAGGTGGCGGGACGTGAGAGGGAAAGAACCTCACGTCCCAGTCGCCGCGGGAGACGCCCTGGGCGTTGGGGGTCACGTGGTGGCTCCCGGCCACCGTAGGCGCGGGCCTGTGGACGGCGAGTTATGGGCTAGCTCGCCGTCCGGCCGTCTTATGACGACAGGCCGTGTCGACGGCGCGTTCGTGTTCCACGTGCGCCTCAAAGAGATGTCAGCAAATAAGTAGGGGTCCGCAAGGACCGATGCCTGCCAGGGCTGCGGGACTGTTCGAAAGAGATACCGTGGCCCTGGAATACAAAGGGCAAAGAAGGAACATGGATGGGTTTTAGTCAGTACAAGTCTGACACTCCCTTCCGCTCCGCCCAGAGTGGGGGGGGTCATTTGATGATTTCCCATCCGAAAAAAAAAAAAAAAAAAAAAAAAAAAGCATGACATACTCTTAACCGCCAGGGCTCATTCAAGTCAAGAAAAGACGCAGGTTTCCTGCGAATGACAGCTTTCTAGTACATAGTACTCACACAATATGGGCTAGGCGGCTATATAATACAAAAGAGATTGAATCTATACAATGCAAAGATAGTTATACAATCTTCAGCAGCTCCAAGAATACTATTTAATGCTATCAATTTAGGCGCCCCTGTTCTTGTGGAGCAGGACCGGCATTGAGCCAAGCATTTTTATCAGTGATATAATCGTCCAACTTGTAATATGCTTTCTTACATAGTGTGCGTTTAATGCATGTTTTAAATTTCGTTTCATTCAGTTGAAGAATACTTTGTGGAATTTTATTATAGCATCTCAAACAGTACCCCATGAAAGATGAGTCTACTTTAGCGAGTCTGAAGCCTGGCTGAACTAAATGGTCTCTATTTCTAGTACTGTAACTGTGTCTGTCACCTCTTTTATTAAAAAGATATAGATTTTTTCTTACATACATTATGTTTTCGTAGATGTATTGACAATGTAGCGTCATGATGTTAATTTCCTTAAACAGTTCCCTTAGAGAATCGCGCCTACGAAGATTATATATGGCTCTGATGGCTCTTTTTTGCAGAATAAATATAGACTCAATGTCTGCAGCCCGTCCCCACATTAAAATGCCATAAGACATAATACTATGAAAGTAACTAAAATAGACCAGTCTAGCGGTATCTACATCAGTATATTGACGGATTTTTCTTATAGCATACGCTGCTGAACTTAACCGCCCCGCAAGAGATGTTAAATGAGAACCCCATTGTAGCCTTGAATCAAGCGTAATCCCTAGGAAACGAAATTACTTAACGTAATACGTTAAGTAATTTCAAAGTCATAAATTTGATAACAAAAACCCGTTTTAAAAATCAAATAAATACCCACTCAAGCCATAACTTGTAGCCAGTAACAAACAGAATCCAGTTTGATTACATAGCAAAGGTCGTAACTCGTCCATTTCTACGTTTTTAGGCAATATATCTAAAAGTGTGGCAGACAGTTATATGGGCACATATCACAAGCCACGGGTTTAATTTAAAAATTCTCATAAAAACGACAAATCAAACTAAAAGGACTTTTATACATATATAGTAAGGTCAGCCTCGCGTCTGTGGTTGCAATTTGATATTGAGAGTGACTTAATGTCGAGTGGGGAGTTTCAGTGCTACCTAAATACTTACCTACTATAGTCTTCATAACTGATCGAATTTCGGGCATGGCGACCAAGTAAAAGGGTTTATGCAAACACAGGACGGTACACTTTCTCTTCCGTCACTCAAATAGTTCAACGGGATACACAATCGGAGAAAGACCAGGCAGTGGACCAACGGCTCTACTTGCTTTGCGAGGCCAAAAACACAATAATGTTTTCCCCAACTCGGGAATCGAACCTAGGACCACCCGCCACACGACTAACGGGACAGTTATCACAACCGTGTGGTTGGTTGTACGACCACAGCATTACATTAAAAAAAACTCGTCAATTTTCAGAGTTACACGAATATTTACTATACAATACGATACCAACTTTTAACTGCATAGTGCATTTTTACATAGGTACGTTTTTAACTACACTGTTCGATGTCTCAATTTTTTTATTTAAAAAGGTGCATGAAGCATGCATGGCTGCAATTACGGTTAGAAATTAAACGTGGGATTGCGTTAATAAAGGTACCTGTATAAAAAAACAGTAATCCTTTCAATTCGACGACTTTAAAAGGAACCATAAGCAAATACCTAAACTAAGTACATAAACAAAATCCACTGCATCCCAAAACAGAGCTAGTCACACATGACCGAGTCTTTGCGTCGAAAACTCAGTGACGGGAAAATATTATGTGAACATTTTAACACACTGTATTATATAGGTGATGCATCGTTGAGAGTTACTCGCGTCGAGCCGTCGCATTCGCGTCCCGTTGGGAAGCCAGTCGAGTGTAAATGGACCTTATATCTTGTAAGTATACTGTATGAATTTATACCCTCAGGATGGAAAAAAATTAAGCCGTTTAAAACACTAGCTGTGTGTTCGGGAGGTACAAAGGGAAAAATAGTTAAGTTAGTAGGAGCTCATTCGGTTTTTGGAACAGTTTTTCGGAGGGACTTTCTAAACCAGGAGTCAGCATTTTTGGCCAGTTGGTGGCAAAAGACTCGGCCTCCATATTAGACTTAATCATACTCGCGAAATGTGGGTGTACAATAGTTACACCTAACTCGTTTAACATACATAAACTTTATTTTCGAACATAAAGTAAATAAAACAAGGAAAGCTATTTCTTTATAGTCATATTTGACTCACTAAGTGAACATAAATGCTTTTAACTTAAACTATAGCTCGTTATTTAAGTTAGCGTGCTAAAATAAAGTTCAATTATTTCGAACCTTGGACTACTTAATGGGTGTATAAGTAACACGGAATATGTAATGCGTTATTCTGAGAAACACTTTGAAATAAACTAACTGTGTGCTCTAGTACAAAGTTATTATTGAGCTTACCTAATGGTTTTAAGCATGGCATTGACAACACATTTAGCACTACTGGCTGTGTATTTTCCCATTCTAGGTTCAATTCACAAGTAAACAAAATGCAAACTGAAGTTTTCTTTTCGAGGAAATACCAATTTAAATTGACTTCGTACAACGTTGAAACTCCATACCGATCTAGGCCAGTTCAAGGTCAAACTGTTACACCTGACGCGTGGTCGACTGTGACATCTTCCTCCTTAAATTTACTCCTGCCTACTGCATGACAGAAGTCTATGCCAAATACTCATTAAATTGTTTAGCTAGTATGTTTGTAAAGAGACTACAATCTCATAGTCAAAATTGAGTCAAAACGGAATGATAGTTATTTCTCACTTGGGATCTAATAAACTCAAGCCTGAAAAGCATAGTAGTTTCAAGCATTCCACAGTGCAGTTATTTCTGATTTACTGCCAAGCAATTATTCTCTCTACACCGCAATGACTATTACACAAATCTCCCCAAAATTTTGTAGTCAACGGTTTACGAACAAATGCTTAAATTATGGCGGCACAAACGCGGCTAAATCGCCTGCATAGCACACACATACAATTTAAACCGATTTCACAATTCCGACTGTAGGGCACATCCGTGCATCCGTGCGTCCATGCACACACATTCGTGTTCGGTTATCGTTTGAATTATGTTATAATTAATATTAGTTCTTTGGCTCGTCTCCATTTTCGGTAACCTTGCAATCTCACTCGGTTTTCGCTCACAAGTGTTGCTTACATTTTATTAGGGACTTGCTGCATTGCTCTTCCTAATTTTTTCCTTTTAATTTATAGTGTAGTTAGCAAAAGGATTTAGAGTGCTCGGAGAATATGTACTGCAGGTTTCACAAAGAGTGCACTCGTATAATTAAATTAAACTGCTACTTCTTGGATATTATTTAAAAAACAATTACTTACATTATAATTATTTATCATTTAAAGTTAAAATATTTCAAGGATTTGTGTAGCAAACAGGAAAACCAGCATTATTGATAGGCATTTATTATTTCAGAGATTTGGCTCGGTTCGAATTAAAAACAGATGCCGCAGCTTACAAAAATTAAGTGCTACTGAAATTTTGTCATGGCGGCCATCGTTAATGTGGAAGCGCCAGGGTGGCCCGCAAATTTCAAAACTACTCAACTATTTCATGAAAAAGTCATTCAATGAGGTTAAGTTAACTTAGAGGGTTGAATTGATGATTTTAATGATTGTAATTCTGTAACTTCAATCGTGTTGCTTGCGCGACTCATTTTTATCAACGTACAACCTGACACTGATATGCAAAATGCAAAAACTCAAGAAAATTTGAATATCGCGGGCTACCCTGACGCTTCCACCATAAAGATGTTACAGAGCACAAGACAAGTCTGTGCACAGACACGATACTCTCTTTGCCCTAACTTTCGAAGTCCGACGGGATGGCGATGAAACTCGACCAGAGAGAGATCAGGACGAAGAGCGGGACCAATGATAGCCGCACTTTCAAACTCTGGACTGCTAAAAAAGTACCCACATAGCCTGGGAAATAAAAAACACACTCCATTAATCAAAACAACGGCGAATATTCCAACAATTTCCACGTCAACGCCACACCATATTTCAGCAGAAATGTGTTATGAGTGAAACTGAAGAGTTCCACTGACAATGGTAAGTACCCGGCGGAATGCAGAAGAGAGTTCAGTCTGTAGATATATCAACGCTGAGTGCCATCTATTGCACGGGAGGAATTTGTGACACAGTGTAGGAATAGTGAATTATTTAATTGAAGTCTTACTACTGTTATAAATGCGAAAGTTAATGAGGATGGATATTTTTGTTCTTTTTCAAGCAAAAACTACTGAACGGATTTGGATGAAATTTGACACGAATATAGTTTATAACTTGGATTATCACATAGGATACTTTTTATCTTGATAGCATGATCCGGTGGGACAATTGTCGCACTCCACGCGGGCAAATCCGTGGGCATAAGCGAATAGAAAAAATTAAATTCTTGTTAAAACTATATTTTTAATTAATTCTACATCTTATTATTGTAAAGATACCTAATCAAGACAGGTTTGGAAGGAGCAAGGGAAGGTCTTTAGTCTTTTGTTGTATCACACTGCCAGCAGTGCAAGCAACAAAATAGGTCAACAAAAAAATTATTAACCAAGTATACCAAGTAATTAAATAACTTGGAAAAATCTAGAAGTTCTTGCCATTCATAAAATATTCTTGACCTCAATACTCCGAATAAATTAAAGCACTGCCATTAAGGCAATCTCGTTAAAAGATTTTAAGTGAAAACTTTTAAGTACTCAAGTTACTCCGTGCGTCTCTTCTATTGAAGCCTTCTTGGAGTTATTGGTACCCATCTTCTCTGGTGATAATTATAGCTCGTACAACCATAGAAAGAGAGTAGAAATTCGGTAGCGCGCAATACAAATTATTCCTTGAAACTAACATTTTGTACTAAGCCCCACTCGCACGTATATGGTCATGGTATTCTAAACAAATCAAGCCACTGCCATTGCGCTTTGGCAGGGTCGCCATGTAAGACGGGATCTCGAGGAGATATTAAATCACCAATCAATACTGTCTTTATTATAATGATTAAAAGGATTACATTTATGTGAAATAAGGCTGGTTACATACGTTACATACATATACAATAAGGTTGTATGTGTGTATATACACATACCTACACAATAAGGTTGATTACACACTACAGTTTCTGATTTGTACCGTAGCTTAAATTCAAACTGAATAAAAGCAACTACCCTCTATCTCATATACAGAAATTGGTAAATTATCAGACTGCATTTTGTCCTCCTATGTACGCAAACTAGGGAGATATTGTAGTATTTGTTCAGCACGTTTAGGCTGGTAATATCGTAATATTATTCATGTTTTGACCTATTTTCGAATTTACGCCACGATTACAGTATTGCCTACAAAGTTTGTTTGTAAGTGAAATCCTTTTGTATTTGTATGGGACGTATGTTTTAAGGAAGTTAGTCAAGTTTTTATTGAGTAACACCGTGTAAACTCCGGTATTTTGCTTGTGGTTAAGTTTGTATCATTTTACGGATTTAAGATTTTTATTGGTGGTGTTATTGCCCCGTGGGGTGAAAAGCAGTGGTGATGCAGTCATAATGCCCCCTATTACTGGTCTCAAAATGGTGAGGGAAATAGAAACCGATAATTCGAAGACATGGTGACACCAAGCAACCAATTGCTCCGTGTGGTGAATAATGGCCGACTCCCCTTAACAGAGATAAGGTCACTGTCCCAGCAGTGGGAACTTTGAATTATTATTTTTGTGAAACTGAAGAATATCTTTAAAAGTAATGAAAAGCAGGCACTGTTTAATTTTCAGTAATGTGTAACTTATGCAAATATTATTCAACGAAATGGCTGCTTGGAAGCGGATGTAAAGAGAACACGTTATTGCATTGAATAAACAAGACTTTGCATTTCTATTTTTGTTGGAAAATATCTGTAGAAATATTATTCTTACTCTTTATTGCGCACAATAATAAGAGTAATACATAATTACAACATATAGCTGCATACATGGCATTGTGTAAGAGAATAGTACAAAACAAATTAGATATGAAGAAAATTTGCTTACATAGAAAAGCAAAATAAATAAACTTATACTGTCACTTACGGGATATCTTCCGTGAATGTTCATTATTTTGAGCTCCCGATATTTATTACGGAGGAGAGTGAGCCTGTGGATGGCGAGTTATGGGCCAGCTCGCCGTCCGGCCGTCTTATGACGACAGGCCGTGTCGACGGCGCGTTCGTGATCCACGTGCGCCTCAAAGAGATGTCAGCAAATAAGTAGGGGTCCGCAAGGGCCGATGCCTGCCAGGGCTGCGGGACTGTTCGATACCGTGGCCTTGGAACACAACGGGCAAAGAAGGAACATGGATGGGTTTTAGTCAGTACAAGTCTGCGCCCAGAGTGGGCCCCCCCACTCATTTGTTATCTGTCATTTGATGATTTCCCATCCTAAAAAAAAAAAGATATCCCGTAAGTGACAGTATAAGTTTAGTTATAAACCGTGAAAGCTTAAAACGTTTTTTTAAATGTTTATCAAAGAGTCAAAAGGAAATGCTTCAGTGCTGGTTCTAAAAACCAAATACTACAAATTTGAGTTAAACTATGACTAAATATTACTTTCGTTGTTTTTAAAATTTGTGCTATCCCAAGTTCTCCATGCTTCATTATAAATAGTTTGAAAAGCAGGTCAGAATTTTCAATTCGGCGTCTAAGTTAAGCAGTTCCAGGTGTCAATAGGTGTTGATTACCACTTTCCGCATTGCTTGCCAACCCACACAAATACCTAAGTAAGTTATTGAGTCGTTATAAATTATGATGTCGATACCCCTCGTGTCCCTCACTCCATCGGCCCGGGGGCAGAAAATAAGTCAATCAGCATCCGCCGTAAAATCCAATATCGTTAAAGACTTCCTTTTTATTACTTTCAGACACAATCTTCTTGATAACGTTAATTTATTATATTTACTGCTCTGTAAACGAGTGATTTCCCTAAACGCGTTAAAAAAGCTTTTAAACATGACGGAATAAACGGTTTGGCCTAAAAACAACAGTTATTGTAAAAATTCTGTGTGAATTGTCAAGAAACTTAATCGGGCTCTTGGGAAATTACAAGTTTTTCTCACAGACTTGTATCTTCATATAGCATTGCGCAGGCGCAAAATATAGGACTACGTGAAGTGATGCATAAATTAAATTGACTATTTTGCCTGATTAAGTTTTTGTGACATTTCTTGCCTACAAAGTATATTAAATACTACAATGTAATCTCCTGTGTGGGTAGCCGGTATTCGATGTGGTTTTTAGCGAAAATAAGTATCTGAAATTAAATGGTACAAAGTGAACTGCAATTGCTGTGATTTACTGAAAATTCAATCTAGGTTTTCGTTAAGTTGATTTACGTTACATGTATGGTATGATTTGGAGAGAACAATATTGTACAGTATTGTTATTAATCGAGTATCTACATATGAATGGCAAACTACAATAGATAGATATAGAGTATTATAATTAATGTAGTATCTTCTTATATTTATAGTAAACCAGTAGCCAGGTGAGGCATAACGGAAATGAAGAATAAAAAATTATGAACTAAATCGTTATTTTTTTTTTAACTTTACCTAGGTAAAAATTTTTTATACCCCTACTAATTATGAAATGACCGAAGATAAAATTATAAGGAACAAGCCAACAAAAAGTCATACTTAACAGATCGTCAGTAAAAAAAAACCAGCCACAACATAAAATACCCTTATGGGTACAAATAAATGACTAAAATTAATTAAACCTCAAACTACCCGGCTTAATTTCTTGACCACAAAATGGCGGCCGTAATGACGTCATTAAATAAAGGTAAAACTGTCATTTGTCAGCGTTAGCCCGGAGCTATGGCCCGCGTGTTGTCGTACAAGTATTAGTGAGTATGCAAGTGACCCTTACTTATTTTGGGAAATTGAATCAAAATATTAATATTATTAAAAAAAAAATCAAGTTTAATCCAACTTTTTTACTTTTTTTTTTTTAGTCGTGACCAAGGCACTATCATTAATACTAAAAACGGGATATTTTAAATATTTACTATTTTTACAAGGCACCTTCTTTACAACTATAGATACGTATATACGTCCATTGAAGTTTACCCCTAGGTAAACTTCAATGGACGTAACTTTAATGAAAGTTTTATCTAATGATAGATTAAGGATATAATAGATCACGTTCACACTTTTGTTAGTCACTAATTAATATGTCTTAAACAAAACCAAAGCAAAGTGGAAAGTGTTCATCGAACGAAAGTCATGGCCCAATGTCTCCTTCTTATTATTTCCAGAATCAATATAAATGAATGTCAACTCTGATATATGTAGCATATTATTTATTCAATTGCTTCCTCATGCTATGCACGACAAAAGTAATAATGGATATGTGATGAAAATATTATTGATGCTCAACGATGCAAGGTTCGGATTCAATATGCCAATTTAGTGAAAACGTGTTTGCCTAACTATTTAATCAATCAAGATTAAAGAATAAGGTATAGGATAGATTTTAGTAGGATCGTCTATTTAATTACTACTGTTTAATTTAAATACCTACAAACTATGCAAATAAATTTTACTATACTTTAAAATTTTAAAAGACTGGCAGGTAAATAACAACATAAATAAATGAAATCGCGTAATCAGAGCCAAGAATCGTTTGAATTTTGTAATTAACATATTCCTTATTCCAAATACATGATATTTTTTTAATCAGTAACAAGTAAAAACACCTAATGACTTACAAACGAGGTGGAATGAAATTAATGAACCTTGCAAAGTTATACGTGTACAAATATTTGCATAATAAATCACACGGATTTACACGTGAATTAAGCTAATAAATTATTATGTTTGCCATCCAGATTTATTAATCACAAAATGATTTATTAATAACTAAATGTATTTTGAAAACGCCTTAATATTCAGCAGTTAAAAAGGCACACATTTTACTTAGAGCACTTAGGATTTTTCAAAATTCATCCCCTTTTAAGGTTAAATGGGGAATGAAAGTCTGAGTGGAAATTCGTCGTTAAGTGCCGATGGAAAATCTTTCTATCTAAATTAGAAGCAAATACAACAACACTAACAGCCCATTATCCATCATCATACAACATAAATAAATAAATAAAAAACCAATCGGTCTCTATCAACAGGCCTTTTCCGCAACAAATCAGATCAAATAAAACAGATCTCCTCGAAACGACTTGTCATTTATAAACTCGGGTCCAACCTCGGCCCGACATCGTTTCCTGCGCCAAAACTGAAAACTCACCTTTTCTCCGGGATTCAATAACATATTTTGTATGTCACGAGGGTGCCGGAAGCTTCTGTCAAATCTATTTTTGTTGTCAAACGAAATTGAACTTTAGTCTGTTGTGATAAGGTTCATGCAAAGTTTTGGAGTGCCACAAGGTCCACCCTTTGTTTCTCGGTAATAGAGAAATGGATCCGACAGGCGTCTATATTTGCACTCTGATACTGGATGACACAAACAATGCGTACAGGCTGTTGTTTTTCCGTATGTTGGAACGATGGACAGATTTTTTTTTAATTAAGATTTACGGTTATAGTTCCGAGGTAGTTTTGGGATGTAGATCGTAGATTTAAAATTCTAGTTTTTGGTTTTGTAATGTTTTTTATGCAGTTTTGTGAATAACGAGAGTTCGTAAATCCAGAAATGCATGCGGTTTTGGCGATACAATATGTAAAAACTAAATGAAACCTATGCTTGATAAAAAAAAGATTTAGATACTGTTTAGGTAATGTAGGCATACCAACCAAACAAATCCTAAAAACCAATAAGATTTTTCCTAAAATAATTATCTTTCCCAGAATTCCGTCTACATTTAACCCCGTTGAGAAATAAATGAATTGGTATTTAAGGACAAAGCTGAATTACCCTATCGCAAAGCGTTTTATCGGCCATCTTTAATTTCTATAAATGATGATATAATTTCATGACACAATATTCTAAAGAAAAGGCATATCGAGAAACGCATCCCAAGATATCTTTGGATGCATTTCTCGATAAGCCTTTAATAGCGGGATAAGCGGGATATCCCGAAGAAATTTTTTTAGGTAAACTTGATGAACAAAGTCAAAGTCAAAGCATTTATTTCAATTAGATCATCACAGGTACTTTTGAATGTCAAAAAAAACAAAAAGAAGCGAAGCTACAGTCACAAGGCATAATAATTTGAGAAAGTACTGTAGTTGCACATTATAAAGCGTAGATCTCTATGGAGAAAAATGGGCAAGAAACTCCGTGAACTTCATACAAACCCCTTTGGTATACTACAAGGAACTCTTGTGCAAAATTTCATACAAATGACCAGCCATTTAGGCAGTCGGTGATTTTTTTTATCAAGTAAATAGCCAGCAGTGCGCCCAGCTGTGGGCATTGTAAAGCTTAAAAAGTTGATAGATTCTTGTGATCTTCTGTAAATTTTGTCACGGGTTAAATGAAGTCCTGATTCTATATAATCTAGGTTTTTGAAATCTGTACGTTTACAATGCAAAATACTCCTGGAAATAAACAGTCTGACAAGGAGGAATTCAAAGCTGCCATAGGCAGGAACTGTTAGGAATCTAGACTATTTTCGGGAGTAGCGCACGTTTCGGCAGTAGCGAGTAACCCAGAGATTTAAATCAAGACACTTGAATAGTATTGTCTCTCTCACTCATTAAGAAAACCGTTATTATCGTTCCCTGCTGGATGGTAAGATGCACGGCACGACGTCGTATATCACATACACTGACGAGGCAATCATTCAAATTCAAAGGCAATTTTTCTCAACGACATCGTATCGAAAACTTCGCTATCGTATCATATCGCACATACGTACGTACGTATCGTATCGTAATTTGGTCCCAAACTTTTCTCTGTCTCGCGTCATAAGCACGGGAGGGAACATCTAACAATTCAAATCTTTACTAAAATCTTGTTCTAACAAGCTCAAGGCCTGAACTTATCCTCCCTAATAGCACATTGAAGCTTAGGTTATGCTGTAACCAAACTGTTATGCTTATGAAACGACTTTGACTGGAACATGTGGCTTCGCTTGCCAAATGAGAATGTTAAACTTACTCATAGTGTGAGAAAGGGTTATTACTTTTCATGATCCATTTTTTTAATCTGCCCAATTAGAATATTTTTGTAAGAAAATTATCTTTCTAATTGTTCAGCGACCGATAATTTGCGTTTTCGCTGTAACAAAACAAAAGACGATGAAAACCGATCTCGAAAAGTTTCATAGTTATAGAATACAGAAATGTAAAAGTTTTCTGTATAAAACCAAAGACAAAGATTACGACTCTCAATTTATTTTTAGTATTAACCCTAAACTTAAGGTTACATTCCAAAAATATCCACATTAACATATTCACCCTTTCATATCGTTTTAGGTTAACGACAGTGATACCAGGAATACAGATGAGATCAAGAGTATCGAGTTTAAGCAAACATTGCCATTTGCTGACTCTTCAAATGCACATAACAAAATTATGCCGGGAGTACATCACACAATAATTTTTCATTCTTACCTACTGTATAAATAAGAAACTTTATTTTCTTCACCCTCAAAACAAAATAGTAAACAAATTAAAATCATTAATCAAAAAGAGACCCTCCTTTTTAATGCCTGCTAATTAATAAGAGCACAATTTTAAATTACCCTCATTTTGCACACGCAATATTTCAATGCAGGGAAATTCTTGCATTTATTTCTACTAAGGGTTTCTTTATAAAAATACAAAGTGGGTAGAAACAGCTGAAGTAGGTACAGAAGGTGAGATTCGGGTCGAGCAAAAACAGGCGTCCATAAACTTTGGCAGAAAATACGTTTAAAACGAAAATAACCTCATTCTATCAATCTAAAGTTCATATTCGTATAAATCGTTTAATTACAGTGGCTCTTTTAGGAATATCAGAATGTTGGGCCACAAAAGGGATGAATGAAAAGCAATTCCATGTGGCTGAGATGAGAATGCTAAGAGTTTTGTGTAATGTGAATGGATAAAATAAGGAATGAGTACATAAGAGGAAGTCGTAAAGTGGCGCCGGTGACTGAAAAGTTGTGTGGTAATCGGTTATCGTGGTATGGACATGACATGTGATGCGGAGGAATGAGGAAAATATTGAGTATGAATGTAGATGGCTATAAGAGTAGAGGAAGACCAAAGAAACGATGGATGGGCTGTGTGAAGGATGATATGGCTAGAAAGGCGGTGACTGTTGAGATAACGAGTAATAGAGAAGTATGGAAGAAAAAGACATGCTGCGCTGACACCAAATAAATTGTGATAAGGGCAGGAGAGTAATGGCTAATGGGAATATTCAAGCAGGTATACATATTAAGTAAGTAAGTAAGTATAAGTTCGTTTTCATATTTTATGTAACGCTACTACACTCAGCTTGAGTAAAGTGTAAGTCCGTTCAATGAATTTCAATGGTGTGCGTGCGTTTTCGCTCGCTGTAAATGCAGCTGGCCTTCTGCTCCTATCTATTTTCAGGTTGAAGGCTGATGGCGTAATGAAAAGGATTCAAAGTGCTGCGTCACGAGACTCATCAATGGAAGCCGTTACTTTTTACAAGCCTGGATTTTTATCAGGTCGGCCTTTAATTTAGGCATCCGTTTTAAGGGGAAAAGTCTTGTTTTATTTTGGTGTGTTCTTTTAAGAGTAAAGGTTTAAGATTTGTGTGGTAATTAGTAACACTTAGATATTGAGTCGACCTAGCATATTGATTTATTCTGTGTATGGGTATTCGAATAGAATAAAATGCTAGCTTATGCTGTTATTTTTTATCATTGACTGACTTACTTTGAGACTACAGAAAAATGCAAAAGAAATACAGTTGTTACCGTTTATCTAGAACAATGGTTTCTTTGATCCTACGCGTCAACGCTAAAAAACCTTTATCAATGATTAGACCCTAGTCAAATAAGAGCTGAGGTGGACTTTGTGTCATATACAACATTATTTTTAGTATATGCGAAACCTGAATATAGTTTGTTCAGAATAAGTACTGAATCGATTTCAGTAATTTTTAACCCATGTTATATTTTGTCCCAAAAAAATTTAAAATAATTACAAGTTGGATACCGAGCAACATTAAGTACCTATCGCAATCATTTGTCTACCTACTGCCAAATTATTATTACCACGTTTTTGTGCGGACAACCAGGTAACAGAACAAGCTTATAACTTTGTGGTTTTTCATGATACAGTTTTGTAATTTTGTACATAGATTTTTTACATAAAAATACTAGACACGTGTTTCAGGTTTCGAATATACTAAAACTAATGTTGTATATCTATTTCAAAACTAAATAACGCTTACACACTACTTCCAGTCCGTCGTGAGCCTTATAACATACTGCTTTCAGTCCTTGAAGTCCAGATCCTTCAAGATCAACCCGTGCAGCCGTTAACGCTAAGCTCCAAGCCCCTAATTAGCACCTAATCATTATAATTACAAGATGAAAATCGGAAAGATACTCCCGCGGACTAAAAGCTGACTCGCAATACCTTACCTCGCATTTTCCTTCCACTTATTTTCGTAGCTATTAAATATAATGTTCACAGTAGTAATTATAATAACAATATTCACAGAACATTAACCACAATGTTTGTGTACCGGTAATTGTTAATCACTTTTTAAGCTTTATATTTATTTGTGCGCTTTCAATATTTTAACAGAAATTAATTTCAACTTGCGACCCGCCCCGGCTTTGCACGGGTAGCACTAATCTATAGCCGATGACTTCTGGAGGATTGATAGGGATGGCCATGTGACCAAGTTTTAGCAGATAGGTATCTATAGGTACGGTGGGGTGGACAGCACATCAGGTTCAGTCCGGATTTATTTTAGTCTAGCTTTAGGGTCATAGTCCGATGAGACAATAATCCGACACAGCCGCAGCGATATCAGGCGCAAGGCCCACAACTTAACACGTTTCCGAGTTCATTTAATTAAGTTCGTCTAGCTCCGTCGAGCGTACGACATATTTTTTCACACAAGAGTGAAATAATTACACAGCAAAGAGTAATTAGCAACTCACTGTTACAAAAATAACCAACGTTACACCCACTCTCGTAAGCCATCAACATAACATTAACATCACGCCTGTAATCCCAAAGGGTAAGGCAGAGGTGTACCTAATAGTACACTTACAATTTACCATTATGTTATGTTTAAGTCCCATGTAATAGGACCTCGTTGTAGTATGATACATAAATGAATAATAATAATAGGGGGCAAGCCTCAACACACATCAACACGCCACAAATGCCGACAGAATAGCTGCTACTGAGAAATTCCACGTGGAATCCACCCACGACGCCCCCCATCAACGTGGTAATAATCCATCTTGCATCGATATCGGCGAGGTACAGTTTCAAATAGAACTTATTTCAGTCAGAGTGACGCTGTAATAGCGTCACGTCGTAATGTCATACGTCAACATGACGTATCGGAAAGGATGTGTAGTTTTAGGATTCAGGGGCTCCAGTACAAATGCGTGACGTAAACATAACGTAATTTCGAATGACTTTTCAATCGAAAATACATCCATCCTGTAGCATTTTGGTAACAAAAATTATTATTACGAAAAATTAATTATTGTTTTACTCGTATCTATAATATAAAGGTATAAATAAAATCCATTCCTTGGCCAATTTCTCGGCCAGAGAATCAGTATTGCCATCCGACGTGGTGATGCTGCCAGCCTTCTGGGCACTTTCGCAATAGACAGCAGTGGCCAAATTTTCAGACGCCCTTTAATTACTTTCTGTCTTTCATACATGTACATACTTATTATTATTATTTTAGGTCTGTAAAGTTAGTAAATTGTAATGGGCAACTACAGTACTTTTACAGTTATTATGCCTTGTGACTGGGACTGTAGCTTCATTTTATTGTTATCATTGCTTCGATAATTCAAAAGTGCCTGTAACTGGCCTACTTGATATAAGTGGTTTAATTGATTGATTGCCACCTGTTACTTGCGTAAAATAAGTGTAAAATATGACATAGACCTTTTTCACAATAATTTATAAAAATGAATGCAGCACTTGTAAGTTTAAAAAAAAATTATCACTCAGTTCTTTTACCTTTACTTTTACCCAAACTCGTTTTCCAATAAGAACAAAAAAACAACCTAAATATAGATCAGATACGCGTATTTTCATATCAATAGTATCAAATGCCTCGTTACACAGAAAACATGTAAGAAACATACTCGTGGAGAAATATCACATTTTGCGGCTACATTTTCTCAGGTATATAAGGTAATTTGGAAAAAAATACTACGTAAGTACCTTTTGTTTAGCTTTTGCCCGTGGCTTCACCCCTGCTGCGGTCGGAAATAATCCCACGGGAACGTTCTACCGGGGACAAAGTAATCCTTTGTGATATCACGGTCTACCTGTGAGCTTTTATCCAAATATTTTCAGTCGCTAAGAAGTGGTAACAGTTATTTTTGCATGTATAATATTCTGGAGACTTGACTATTTCTAAGTTCTATTTAAAACCATGATTTTAAAGGTGTTTTTTTACAAAAAAAACCTTAGGTTTCTTCTAGGCAAGCCCGCCTCATCGCTTCACATCAGGCGAGTTGCGGCCGAACGCAAGCCATATAGAATAAAAAAAAGGAATTGATTACAAGACGACAATGGTGCGATCAAAATCTACTCGCCATCTTATCCCGGCGACTATTAACGTCAAAACTAGTCAAAAATTTACTGAGAATAAAAATAGAATACAACAGTTGTTGTTCTTAAAAAAATACTGAAATACCCATCTTCTAACTTGAAACGGGCACATCAAAATATTGAATTTTTAGACGTCATAATAATCTAAAATTGAGTTTGGGACGTCACTGCATTACGCTTTCAAATCTTTCAAACACTACACTCGAGAGAATTTAATCCGGGTCAACAACATGAACTTAAAATCTCAGAAGCGATGAATATTAATTAAAATTTATCACCATCTAATTTATTTTACAAAAAGAAGAAATAATGATAAATCCGTACTATAAAATCTATTAATTAAATTACTGAAAATGTCCACGAATTTTCTGTTAATTACCAGTATCACATCAAAAGACGCACATTATTACGTTTGATGGAATTTTCCGACAATTGAAGACGTCGTTATATTCGCGCCACGTCAATCAATGGATCTAATAATGTTTGAAGTTCGGAAATGAGCTAATCAAAGAGAATGTTTTCGCAGACTTATTCTAAAAGGTGGAGTATTGTATTAGGTGAAGAAAGTGGCGCAACTATTCCGCTACCAAACCATAGCAGCACTTTTCTTTCTTAAAAATTGAAAATATTATCATAACCCCTATAACAGTCCCACTGCTGGCTAGGTTCTCCGTGAGAATTCTTGGGCCAAAAGTGTTAGTGTGGTAGATTGTTAGTGAAATATGTATAGATAAATCGTAATAAAAAAAATCAAAATCAAAATTTAACGATAGCACGTTCAAACAGCCTGAAGAGTAAATTACAGAAAACTTAAACTAAATTAAAAGCATTAATTTCAAGTAAATCATAGCACATTTGAATTATCAAGAAGTTGGTCAGTTGTCAGTAAGTTGAAGCCCATTCCAAAACGTAACTCTCTACAGAGAAGAACGGGGAAAACTTCCTCATAGCCTCATCTGCCTAACCTTTTTCAACTATGTTGAGGTCAGCCTCCAGTATAACCGGATGCAGCTGAATACTAGTATTTTACATGGAGCGACTGCCTACCTAACCTCCACAACCCAGTTAGTACTTGGTAATACGATACCCCCTTGATAAGACTGGTTGCCAGATTTTCGGGCCACTGACTACTTAACGACTGTCAAAGATCTACAATTATCAGTCAGGACCACGTGCTTTCCGAGGCACGGAGGAAACTTAATATGTACCAACCTAGGTAAGCGTGGCTTAACCTGAAGATGGACTCGAGTAGATATTTAGCCACAAGCTCCTCTCCTCCATGAGAGAAGAACGGGGAACATAACCACATAATTGAATGTTTATCTTAATGATCTTACACTTCACTTTATATTTGGCAAACAGATATGATATTTATCGTGAGAGTAAATAACGGTGCTTCTGTGATTTACAGATATATTACAAACGTGCTATACAATAACCATATGTTTACCATATCCGACACTGTCCAAACTAAACTTAAATTCAATTTAGTCCAATGTTGACACAACCCGGACATTATCAACTAATCACAACAAATTATAAACTTTGAAACAACTTAAACTGCGGCTTTCATCACAGAGATACACAGAATGATAGTCAGATAAGGACTATTACGTGACAAGATTATTGATGACTGGGTCAAAACAATTGATTTAAAAACATTGATGAGGGTCAAATTGGGGGTCATTGCGAAGTTTTTAAACCTGACTGCATGCATGGCATAGGCTTCTCTTCTGTAAGCTATTCTTTTTTGTTGTCTCAATTACTCAGAAAATTACTAAGAACACAGAATTACTCATATTACTCAGAAGGTAATCGCAAGTAGAAATTGTATTGCTTTCAAAGCGTTTCTGATTTTTACAACAGCCGTTATTAGAATTGTCACAAGCTGTTCGGTAGTTTATGTCATTGCAATATGTTTTTGTCTTTTCCAGCATCGATATTGCTGATAGAATACCTCTCTGCCAAGGCCCTCAGGTCTGTTTCTCAACGCGTCGTACCATCTTTCTTCAAAATAACCTTAGAAAAAGATTAATTGCAACAGTACGGTTAGCAGGAGTCTATATGACCAGTTCCAAGCAAATTGGTGGGGCCAGCGGGAATTGATTAAAATAATTAAAAATTGTCCCCATTGCCCCACCGTATTTTTGATTAATAAAATATTACTCAAAAACATTGTATGAGACCGAGTAGTGACCGGATGGAACGGGTCGGGTCGGCAACGGTTGGTTTAACGGGAACAATTTTTAATTATTTTAATCAAGCCGCTGGCCCCACCAGTGGGGAGACGGGCGGTGGGGCCAACGTTAATACACCACTTATTTTATACTTCAACTATTTATTCAAACAAAAAGAAAACGAAACTCAACACGATCAAGTTTTCATTTATAATTAGGTGATAAATCTCAGCAAGTTTCGGCCCATTTCAATTTAGATCCTATTATAATAAAACCTTCTAATCTAAAGGAAATAACTTTCGAAATCGAGGCTTTAGTATTAGAAGAAAACTTTAAATCTAATTAAAATACTTTATTTAATTTAACATTGCCTTCGAGTTATTTTCGCTTTTGACGCAAAGATTTACAATTTGTTTCTTTATCTATACTTCTATAATTTAAATTAATTCAGTGCTATGCGATAAAACTTATCATTTACATTATTTTGTTATTTACTCATTTATTTTCAGTGTTAATGTAACATTCAAGGTAACTCGAACGGTTAATAGAATATTAGGAATTTTAAAAGTTATGTTTTAAAAGAAACTTCTATCTTTTCTTTGTATTTGTTAGAATTCAGCAGACGTCGATGTAGAGTAGTTGATAAACAGGTTTTTTGTACTATCACGACCTACCTTCGTAATGCACATCTCAAGTCACAATCAGATGCATTAGTATCAACGGAAAAATGCCATAGTAATTTAGCTGGACGACCTTATCGAAAATTCATATACTTTCTAAAAATAAAGCATTAGTTTAGGTGAATGCTATTTCTAAAAACATAGCATAGCATAATCAGCCTATTAATGTTCCCACTGCTGGGACGCAGGCCTCCTCTCTACGAGAGGGTATGGCTATAATCCACCACGCCGGCCCAGTGCGGGTTGGTAGATGTCACATGTCTTCGAATTTTTGGTACCGTTTTGAGAGCAGTGGTGATGAAATAACTTACACAAAGTAATGCGCCAGATTGGGTTCGAACCCACGACTTACTGCTCGTAAGTAGGGGTCTGCACCACTGGGCCACCGCTGCTCTCATATACTACTCTTTATAATAGGTATAATATAATATTAACGAAGTAAAACCGCAAATATCAAATGAGATGTAATATGTTATTTATTTAAAGTGCGTCTGAAAGGATCCAAATGATAAGCTCATATGTACTCGCTACGGAATGGAGTATGAGTGTTTTAAGGCAAGGAAGACAGCGAGTTGAATATCCTGGAGTTTAAAAATTAATTTGAATAAAGCCTGTGACAATTTTTGGACCCAGGACCCACTTTTCGTAAATTATTCCATCACCAGTACTTTTAAACCAAAACAAAACAAAGATTTGTGAGACCCACCGACCCTCACTGGTTTATGTACCAATCCTTCTCACAGACAGGACAGGTTTGAGTTCCTGCTTATTAGGTTTTAGGTTGATTATTCATAGTACTAGCGTCTATGCTTAGTACTATCACTTACGGCCCCGCCACAGTACCATAACTTGCGCCACATTTACCGTAATGAAATGTCAACGCTACAAATTTGTTGCGCGAGTCTGGTCTAGCCGCTCACTCCTCTGTCACCATAACGTGCTATTTAGAAGCTCCCAGTGGAATGTGCGGCTGTAACCTACGGGTCATTAACCTGGATTAATTTTATGAATGACAGTTGAAATACGTTACAATTATGCGGCCACAAGATACACGCTCAAGCGATACAAGTGTTACCATCGCGACTGCGGAGAAAGTGTAATTATGAAAAGAATTGTTTAGAGCAAGCTTAGAGCATACTACTGGTCACTGTGAGGCGACGGTATTCACGTGAATGAAACCAAATGACGCAAGCGCGTGTTGCGTTTTAAGTTGCATCATCTGAGGACGTGAAAGGGGCGCAAAGTCTGGTTTATTAACCCACTTCTCTGCCGTCAAAACGCAAAGATTAATGCTATATACGACTGTTAATTCAGGCATGGGGTATTTAGGGTTTCTATGATTTAAACGAATGCAATGATAGATTCAGAATCAGGTAGATGACAAACTGGTAGCTTACAATTATTGTGAAATCGACGTAAAGACGTAGAATAGTCTGTTACACACTATTCAGTCATCTCATCGAAAGGCAAGTATTCAGGTGAGTCTTGCGTCCATTAGTAAATTGAGATTCAATATTGGTGATGCTCCTCAATGTATTTATGTTAATGTGTTGTGCGTAGCCGCAAGATGAAAAGATCAGTGTCCTGTGCATTACAATTTTTCAGTAAAATATTTCTAGGCTACCTAACCATATGAATTTAAGTTATTAATTATTATATTCATTGTATTTACCCACTCTAACTAACAAACCATTTCTTTTTTACGCCTAACAAATAAAAATTGAGAAGCATTTTATAATGATTAAACAGTAAATTATTCTATTTGACATGACTTCAGAAAGTTTTATAATTAACAACCTTTTTTACTAATTTGCCAAAGCTCAACAGTAACAAATGGCTCATCCTGCTTGAAGCCTTAAACGATAAATCTTCAGGATCTGTTACATTTTTTGTTGCTGCCTAATGAAAAATTAAGGTTGTTTACAAAGAAATTTAGGTCGAGTCTTACCGTTAAACCTGTGTAAAGTTTGTCTAAACATTGAAGAATTTGATGAAAAATTTGGTGTAGCAGCCCTAGGTCAAATGAAAAACAAACTTGTAATAAACGTTTACGAGTTTCATTTCAGTACCAATTGCTTCTGTGATACTGTTGAAAGGAATTTGTTTTTTATTTTATTTTGTTGGATATATTTAACAGCAAACAAATGATATTTGTTTGATTACAATCAAAACTAACAAGGAAATAAAATTCATGTAAGCCTTAAATTGACTTCGAACAACATTTCGTAGCACGCATTTAAGTGCTACGAGACGGCGTAGCTCGCTCGTAGCACCGTAGGTACTGAGTTTATTTTCAATTTCAAACTAGTTTTTTATCCATTTCCTCATCAACTCACATTATTATATTGGTTTTATAACGTAAAAAACAAAGAGATTCTACGTTAATTAAGTATTTCATGGAAATTCTATTTTAGTATTTCCTGGTACTATTTAAAACTAAAATTAATATTTTAGTTTGTTTGTATAAGCTGAACTTCGTATAGCCTTTCTCCGTATTTACATAGTGAAATGAGCATGCAGGTTTTTTGCATGTCTGCTTTACTTTTGAGCATAACTCAAATGTCGGTTATACCTAAAGATGTATAAAGATAGTGATGAAATTTTTCAGCAGCTGTCTAACAAAAAAGTATTGTTCAAATATACCAACAGTCATCATCTGCCAGCCTTTTCCCAACTATGTTGGGGTCAGCTTTCAGCCTTAACATCCACAACCCAGTTAGCATTGGGTAATACGATACCCAGTACATAATAGGACTGGTTGTCAGACTTACGGGTTACTGATTACTTGTAACGACTGTCAAAAGTTTACAAATGGCAGCCGAGACCAACGGCTTTACGTGCTTTGCGAGTCACGGCAGAAACTCGGTGTAACTCGGTCACCCATCCATGGACCTAGGCAAGCGTGACTTAACCTGAAGATAGACCCAAGCGTCTGTTATTGAACTACGAGCTATTGATAATACATTAATAATTTAAGCTATGTAATCCTTCTGCAAGGTAAACGCTTCCCTTTTCTTTTTAGTCAATTCGATCCTGCGCACACTACATGAAAAAACCGGCCAAGTGCGAGTTGGACTTGCGCACCCAGGATTCCGTATAAACTTGTAGGTATTTTGTTATTAAACTATATATTTACGGTGTGACGGCCTGTCACGTACCCTTATTTAAGCAAATATTTTAGCCTTGATAGTTACTTCAAATCATCACACGGTATGGGCCACTTACAAACACATTAAACTTCTATTTTATGGCTTGACAGGCTTACAAGTTACCGTAATTAATAACGAAGTGTCCTTTCTTTCTTTGAATATTGCATCACGTGGAAACGCATAAATTCTTCATTTAATGGGACAGGTCAAATGTTTCAACAATTTCTTAAGAAACAACAAAAAAATTATTCTATTTCTAAGTGATACTAACGCCACATCTGCTGATCATGTTTTAGGTTTCGCACGGCCCGGGACCCTTTAAAACAATTAAGATGGTTGTACAAAAAAACAGCACTTAACCAATTCTGGTACGGCGACCGGCATGGTGTGTGGAGAAAGGGCGAGAGTGACGAATGGTGGTGGACTCGGGGCAGTTGGTTTTAACTCGCGGAAGAATCCACACGTGGAGTCGAGTTAAGACAGGGAGTTGGTCTAAAAACGGCTAAAGAGCTAGGACGTCCTAGGTTAGGTCCGTAAAGTTAGCTTAATGTTGGTACCAAGATGGACATGTCCCAGAGGATTGTCGTAAGAGAGCGATTAGTATTTTATAAGTTAAATAGTAGCAATATGCCTAGTTAAAGTGAGTGACGAGATCCGGAAGGAGACGCTGTAGCGGAGGCGAGACTGGTAATGTGTGCAGTACTCTGTAAGTAGCTGGTGACTAATCCTCCTCAATGAACAATTGGTAAGTGATAACTATAATTAACTCGTAGCTTAAGTAGCAGTTTGGCGGAAACGCAGCGATATTAATAATCACTCACAACATTTTAAACTACATAGCGTACAATAAATCAGACATTAAAGTGTGTATCTCTTGTAATTTAAAGTTTCGAACTGATAGACTGACCCTCAACTTATAAATTACCTCATCTTTAGCCAAAACACGAAAGTTAGAGCTTTTGAATTTAACAAGTTAAATATTTCTTAAATTAATATAATTTATTTTATGCATTAAAACCACGTACGATTTATTTGACAGTACATTTGAACTTGAACTTCTTTCTGAACGCAAACATTTATTATGTAAACGTAAACATTTATTTACATTTAACTTAAAAGCCTTAGATTCGACGCCGATATGTATCCTTTTATTTGTAAGCGATTAATAATGGATGTGAAACGCTTTTAATACATACATTTGACATGAAAGATAGGAGGATAGGAGCTCGTGGCTAAGTACTAACAGCCGCCCGGATCGATCTTTAGGTTAAGCCGCGCTTGCCTAGGTTGGTCTGTGGATGGGTGACCACCCATTACATACCGAGTTTCCTCCGTGCCTCGGAAAGCACATTAAGCCGTTGGTCCCGGGTGTCATTTGTAGATCTTTGACAGTCGTTATAGGTAGTCAGTGGCCCAAAAAGTCTGACAACCAGTCTTACCAAGGGGTATCGTATTACCCAGTACTAACTGGGTTGTGGAGGTCAGATAGGCAGTCGCTCCATGTAAAATGCTGGTATTCAGCTGCATCCGGTTAAACTGGAAGCCGACCCCAACATAGTTGGGAAAAGGCTAGGCAGATGATGATTTGACATGAAAGATAATTATAATCTACAATATTTGAATTTTAACGAAATATTTAGGTTAAAGTGTGTAAGTAGTTACAAAAACTCCAAAAGTCAAACTTAAGATCAAAGTCAAACATTAATAATTCGCTTTAACTTTAAGTTAATCAGTTACAATGGTGTCTTCTAGTATAAATATGTAAATATCCAGAGGATTAGGACTGAAAGCTGAACCAATACTGAACCAAACTGTATTTCGTGGGTTCGAACCCAGCAGGCACTTTCCTTTGTGTAATTTATTTATTTATTTATTATTTATTAAAACTTTTTGCACAAGTAAAAAAACTGTACAAAGGCGGACTTAATGCCATAGGCATTTTCTACCAGTCTACCTTAGGGTGATGCAGAGACAATATACAGTAGGTGCAATAACAGAAAAAAAAGACTAGAAAATATTTATAACTAAAATATATAAGAATAAATACTTATATACATACATATATTAAACTTTATAAAGTTAAGAGAGATAAACAAGAAAAACTATAACAGCTTAGTTCAGAGACGAATCTGCTAACTTCTTGTGTATCCCGACCTTTCACTTTGAAAGTGAACTGACTGGTCACCGTCCTGATACTCTGAGGGAGCGCATTCCAGAGGAAAACCGCCTGGACAAAGAAAGAAGATTTTATAAAACCAGAGCGGTGAGAAGGACATCGTAAAAGACAATTATTAGCAGAACGAAGATTCTTGCTGTGCGCAGAGCATAAATATTGACAATTAGATGTCAGATAATAGGAGAAGTGGGTTTGTAAAGAAGAGAAAACAGGGTTGTCAAAGCCCTCAATTCTCTGCGCTGCCGGATGGGCAGCCATCTTAAAAGCGATCTATGCGTAGATACATGATCATACTTGCGGAGTATTTATTATCTACTGACTTCAAATAGAAGACATGACGTGGCATCTATCAATCTGCGCTGTGCCCGCATGGGTTATTACAGCCCATACTTTCAAAGAGGGGACGTCTGAGCCCCAGCAGTGGGATGTAGGCTCATTATGCTATGCAAGCAGTTCGACCTTGTAGCGTACAGTACAAAAAGTACTACAGCGTCATCTATGGCACACACAAGGACGAACTAAGATAAAAATTCTAAATTGCCCTATTAAAGTTATCCGCGACTTATGATACAGGTGAACCTGACAACAACTGTCAGGCTGTATCCATCAGACACGACACCCGTCCGATCGGACGATCCTCCTTTTTCTGGGGGCTGAAGAACCTTAAGGTTTCCAATCACAATACGCACACATTTAATCAATTTCAACACATCAAATCATAGCATTTCTAAAGACACTGCCAATCAAAGTAGATTTTTAATCAAACCAACTCTGCAATTTTATACAAATATTCGCGATCCTTTCGCAGTTTGGTTAATCGAATTCATTTCGGATAAATTGATTAATGAAACTGAACTGTCAATTCCATTTCATCGATTATAATAGAGCCTAGAACTTTGGAGTGAATTCAGTAATTCGATAGTATGTACTCATTTGGAGTAATGAAAGCTTGTCGAATATCCATTAGTTGTGATATTCTTTGTCAGTTATTGTTCTTGCTTGATTTAGTTGTAAGAGTGGTTGGAATTTTAATAGGATAGGTAAATAAATTATGGATTAATCGAGTTTATACTCTTTGTGATTTGCTTTTGCTCACTTAACTTTACTCGATCGATATAATTACAAGTATCAGAAATATATCTGAACTCAAGCTGACTTATAAAACGCAAGATGGCAAAATCCGCATATTTAAAATAGGTACGCAGTATGGGAAAAGTGTTATTGTTTTTGTCATCAGGAATTTCTTAGTAGTAGCCCAGTGTCTGAATTCGTGCTTGGTGAGATGATGACGGTAAATAGGCTCACTCCCTAATAACTTTAACAGGCACCTAGACACAAAAAAACAAGCACCATGTAAGAGTATTCAAAACCAATCCATTAAAAGTAGAAAATAAAAAAGTTGCATCGGAAATTAATCCAAAGTAAATCTCGTTGCATTTAAATTTTCTTTCCTGTTTGGAAGTCGTAATGAACTGAAAGTCGCATAATAAACGGCAAATAGTCTTCACTGAACCTTAACGACATCGGAATGAAACAGGAACGATAAAAACGTTCTGCCTCGAAAGAAAATATAAATAATTTTCCATTTTATTTCCGGATCTGTAATTCCATGAATATTGTTGGTGCATTTTGATTTGTAGAAAAATATTTGGTTTGGTGTTTTTTGAAACCAACAATGGAAAGAGGCGGAGGTTGTTTATTTATTCCCTCTTTCTGCTGCTGCAGTTTCGTATTTCACCATTATTCCTGTAATGAGCGAGGATTTCAAATAAATGAAAAAAAAAACTAAAATAATCAAAACAGTCGACCACATTTTCATGGCACATTTGAGTAATAGTTGATTTCAGGTAATACAAACGTGTGAAGCTGTCGCACAAACTGAACCTTATGAGCAGGTTTTAAAATATTTTTCTTAATTCGTATTATTGTATCGTTACAGGTTGCGCACTGAAATGCTTGGTTGTCCTCTCTCACTTTTACAATGTTTTTCTCGAATGAATGAATGATGATGATAATCCAATCATGCCAAGCAATTACTATCATTTTTTTATTTATGCGATATTTATTGATTATTATTACCTATTTTTTACTGCAATGTACCCAGAATGTAAAACCCTATACGAATTTATTTGACCAAAGCCCACCTTTACCCACACTAGCACACCGTTCAATGAGATGACCTTATCACCTAAAGCCATTGACAATAACCAGGTGATAGTAGCCACTGGTTCAAAAGTACATAATTAGACTACGTTGACAGGTCTCATGTGTAATTAAAAAGTAGGTAGTTACCTAAGCTGCAAACTGAACCTGAGCAATTACGTCTGCTTGACGAAGTTGTGTAAAGAGCTACTAACTGTATCATCATCTGCCTAGCCTTTTCCCAACTATATTGGGGTCGGCTTCCAGTCTAACCGGATGCAGCTGAATACCAGTATTTTACATCGAGCGACTGCTTATCTGACCTCCACAACCAGTTAGTACTGGGTAATACGATACCCCTTGGTAAGACTGGTTGTCAGGTTTTTTGGGCCACTGACTGCCTAACGACTGTCAAAGATTTACAAATGACTGCCGGGTCCAACGGCTTAACGTGCTTTCCGAGGCACGGAGGAAAGTCGGTATGTATTGGGCGGTCACCCATCCACAGACCAACCTAGGCAAGCACGGCTTAACCTAATGATCGACCCTAGCGGCTGTTATTATTTAGCCACGAGCTCCTCACTGTATACTAACTGTAATATTCGTACGTCCTCGGAATCCTTTACTAAGCCACTAAGCCATTCTTCAAACATCCCGGCAGCTTCATTTATGCTCATTTTGCAAATAAACCTAATTCTCTATCAATCTAACAAGGTCACGACTTCGGGCGATACGACTCATTTATTTATTTAATTTTAACACTTCAAGCACAGAGTACCAAAAAAAAAGCCATAGGCATTTTCTACCAGTTAACCTTTGGGTGACGCAGAGACAAACTACTATAAATATATATCAAAATACATATAAATATAAACAAACATAAATGGTGTAAATAGACACTTAACATAAACGAAAGGCACTTGTTCTCCCCGTCACTGCAATCATTTTTTTGTTCTAGACCATACCTGGGAACCTTCTAGTTACCGAGATATTGGGGGTCAAAGTTCCAACTTTTTACAAGTTTTTTTTTAAATACATGTTTTTAATGTAAGATTTTTACTTTACACACCTCCACGACCCCCATACTATTCAATCCATTCATCAGCACAATGCTATGAGTGCTTTCCATTGAGTCCTACCGTAAAACGTGATATTTGACCTCAAAAAAAAAAAAGTTGATTCCCAGCACTAATTTTTGCGTATAGTTACTTAGTTTGATGTGCAGAATGCTTGTTTGACGGATATGTGAAGGGTCTGTTTATACCCGGTATATACACGACTGTGGTCACTGGCGACGGTTGCACCCGCTCTAAAGTCGTTGTGTTGGTCTAATCGCTCGTCTCAGATGTTTTTATCGAACCAGACTCGCAAGATTTTTTTTGCCTTCGCATAGCTAATGTGTCTAATTCCTACATTCCAACAGTTGCTTATGCAGATGTGCAAATAAACTCTGTGGAGTAAGTCTTAGGTTTGATTGACTGCAGCGTCTCATGTCAGACCTACCAAAATAAGCAAATATTTCCTACTAACCCCGTGTCCGAACTAAAGCGAATCGGTCGCGCTAATACGCAATCGTCACGTTTGTAATTACATGTTACCTATTTGTTCGGAAAAACCTCTCGCCGACAAAGCCACTTTTTGACGGCGAGATCACGCGTTCGGGTTCATCAAACAAAATGAACACGTCAGTCACTTGTTCGCACGACGAGACGATCGTTTTAGTTAGTACACGGCCCAAAACGCATGTTATGTACAAAATAATATATTCACATAAATTGTCCGTAGTTTACATTCGGCTGTCCTAATATTATATGTAAATGCACGACATTTATGTATGTGCATGTATGTATGTAATTTTGAAATTATTGGGCGATATTTAGCATATCGCTGTTATAAACTGTTTTAGTTTAAAGTTTGTTTGTAATTGAAAATTAAATTTACATGGTTAACAGGCTGATAGTTAGTAGGATCAAAATTGGCGTACATTGGCCTAGTTTCGGTAACTACCGCAAAAATAAACAGGCAACATTGCTCCATACATTTTGGTCATTGTCTTTTATCGAGTATAGGTTTCTAATGTAAATTTTAACGCTCACAAGGCAACCTTAGACACAGAGTATTTCATATTTAGTTAAATATAGGCTGCCTTCAGAATTTAAAAATCCACCCGCATCAACACAAAACAAATCAGCCTACAATCTATCACAAATAAGGCTAGGCTAGTGTCAATGGGCAATAAATTCCTTATAAAGGTCGGCTCCGCGATACATCAAAGTGACTGATGGACGGCGGGCGGCGGGCCCTGAACTTTACTGCAACTATTAGTATTGATAGTACCGCGGATTAGTTTAATGCTCTGAGAATCGTTTGGGTGTCAGGTAAATAAGTTTTGGAATAAAATAATATGCAGTTGGTATGGTGTGGAATTTAAAACACCTCAACTGGATTATAAAATGAGTTCTAGCAACTTTATCTATCGTATCGCATGCCTTGATATATTAATTAATCAGTAAAAGGTTTTAGTAGTTAGGGTTTGACAGCCATATACCCCATTTAAAAGCTAATTAATACAAAAATTGGGGACATAAAAAGTAAAGTCATATTAAAAAAAATTATTGACTGGAGATCTCAGCTGTTGTCACGAGTTTGACAGACACTTAGCAATATTTTGTTGATTATCCTTTCAAAAAACAAAAGACTGTGACTCGGTAAGATATTTCTTTTACGATTTCAAATGAATTGTGATACGAAGATCACTTCCCACTTCTAAGCAAAGAAGTTTGTTTGTTTTTTTGCTCAAAAAATTTTTTTGAGCTAAAAAAAAATTTTTGTGTCGACGAGGATGGGATTCGAACCCACGCGTGCAGAGCACATTGGATTAGCAGTCCAACGCCTTAACCTCTCGGCCACCTCGTCTTGTCACTACTGTGTCTATTCCAAACGTGCTTTCTACATGCAAACCACTGTTCAAACCAGATCCAACTTTTTTGGAGTATCTGCCTAGATTGAAATCTATTTCAATTTCTGTAAACTTAACCTACAAATAGACACTTGGACTGTCAGCTGTTATGTGAAAGTACAGGTTTAATACAACAAGTCCAAAAAATTGCAAAACTCACATCCTAAATCTCCATTATATAGCTACAACAAAAATCACTGCTTACAAGAAAATAAAGAAACTTAATAAATAGTAACTAGTGTAATGTATCTAAGAGGGTGGTTCCCTCGTTACGTCGTGTGTGCAGTTGTATTATCTCAGTCGTGAGTTCGTGACGCACGGTAGTTGTGGCGTCGCGTGCGTGAGAACCATACCTTAAGCGTAGGAAATGTGTGTGCACACGATAAAGCTATGTTTGTACTGTTAGCGAGATATAATGTATGTATCTCATAAGAATATCTACGAAACATAGACCCCAACAACAATATAACTGTAACCTCTCAGAAAAAGAAAGAAAGAAAATATTTCCACCATCTCTGATTATAATATATTATCAGTTTTGAGGCTCAGAGAGCAGGATAGGAGGTTGAACGTAATTTTACACCCACACCCTCATGCCGTTTTATCGGCAGCCCCACTTTGTAAGCCAAAGTGACCGCTGCTCTGCCACCGACAACGACCTGGAAGTGGCGTAGTTTTGTTCCAACAAAATTTACAATACTGTAGCTCCTAAGCCAGTGACACAAAGGGGTGCACTATGCTAACTTTGACGTAAGTGCTTATTATATAAAAAAATGTCTCTTCATTTTCTATCTTCCTTTGCTGTTGTATGCTAGCGTTAAAGTTTTAAGTTTCTCTTGATTTAAATTTAAAACGCTCTCAGCGATAAGTATGACCTGGACAGCTGCATGGTTAAAGTTACTTTGTCTTTACGACAAGTTTACGTCCAGCAATTATAGATAATCACAAACATTATTTTAATTAGTGCTTTTATATGTAAAAAGGTTAAGTTATACGTATCTGTGACCATTCTTAACCTGCCGACAACCTCGGGCACCACGCCCTGTCCTGCTACAGGAGTGCAGATCGTATTGCACGGCACACGGGCATTAACACTATTATACGTCGGGCCTTCGACAGCGTCAACCTCCCAGCGGTGGTACGTGACGATGGGAAGAGACCAGAAGGCATGACGTTGGTGCCTTGGAAGGTGGGTAGGGAATTTAGCGAATTCTTGAACAAAATAAATAATTTTCCATAGAAATCGATAAATTATATCATACTAGCTTTTGCCCGCGGCTTTGCCCGCGTGGATGTCCAAAAATATCCGACGGGAACGTACTACCGGGTTTAAAAGTAACCTATAGATTAATCCAGGTTATAAACGATCTGTGTGCGAAATATCATCCAAACCCGTTCAGCCGTTTTTGTGCAAACTAGAACATACATCCAATAAACTGACCAAAAATCTAAAAACTATATTTTCGGCATCAGACTCGAATATTCAATGTAAGGTTTGATTTCGTTACTATTATATTTTACTTCGTCCGCGTAGAGATTAAATTCTTTTTTTCTAGATAATTATGTATTATTAAAACAATAACAATATAGAGCTTTGTTCATGGCTAATTGTCCACCACTACGTGTGATATTAACAACCAGGCCAGTTGGAGAGAGACCTTGGGAGAAACAGTCTTGCCGCAAATCAACTCCAGCAAATTTCAGAGTTTGTCCCTGTGACTTATTAATAGTCATCGAGAAACACACCTTGATAAGGAACTGCAATCTTTTAAATTCAAACAGAAGGTCATTTGGTATCAACGCTATACGCGGCACGAAGACTGTTTCTCCTCTGGCAGATCCAGTTAGTATTTTGGTCTCTATAACATTGCGGCGGAGATCTGTTGTTACTTGGAGTCTAGTTCCATTGCACAATTTTGGGGGCCGTATATTTCGAAGCATCGTCAGCCTAAACACAAAATTTGAAGATCATAACTTCAAAACTGACGGACTTTCATATAAACTAACTATAATATAGATATAGATAAGTTGGAGTAGCATTTAGGTTTTGTTTCATCGCAATCGTTTCAATCTATGAAAAGTTAGAAACGGTACACGTGTACTTATATTATTTTTACTTGAATACAAAATTTAGCGAGCGAACAACTTCAATACAATACTTCATCCCCCTTTTCACCCCCTTGTAGGTTAAAATTAAAAAAAAAAAACAACGATTTACGTTGTGTTAGTTTTCAACCATAAACCGAAATATTAGTGATTTTAACTCAAAAATACCTTTTTTTAAATTGCTAGTAACCGTTGAGGAGTTCCTTCGTGCGAAGACGATCCTGGCTGCAGGATGTGGACATAAAAATCATCTTAATCTATCAAACTTGAACGCGTATACAAAGTTTCGTGTCCGTGCTACTAACCGTTAAAGAGTTCTCTCTTGAGAAGACGATCCTGGCTGAAGGATTAAGGAATATCTGTCATAAAAATGTATTGTCACCAGAACCAAAGGCGTGCGCAAAATTTCAGCTCAATCGGTTGTTCAAAATTGAGTTGCAAGATTCCACCCCCGAACAAACATAGTTACTTACCTTCATCCTCCTTTTTAACCCTTCGGGAGTAGAATTATCAAAAACGCTGAAACATGTATAAATTAACTTTCAATCGTCAGCCTAAACACAAAATTTGAAGATCCTAACTTCAAAAGTGACGGACTTTCATATAAACTTCCATCCCCTATTTTACCCCTTTAAGGGTGGAATTCGCAAAAATCCTTTCTTAGTGGATACTTCTCTTCACAAAGAACGCACCCTCTAAGTTTCATGTCTCTAGGACCAGCGGTTTGGGTTGTGTGTTGATATATTACCCAGTAAGTCCCATCTTAAAATGCACTCTTCTAGTCCTTATTCTATGTCAATTAAAATATACAATAAATTACCAGAGAACTTAAAACAAATAGAAAAATCTGATATATTTTTAAACAAAGTAAAACAATTTTTAATTAATAAAAGCTATGACTCATTGGACGAATTTTTAAATGATAAAATTTAACTATTTCTTGACTAATAATTTGACTAATTTTACTGTAGACATACCAAACTATTTCTGGTTTTTGCCTTTTCACTATTATTGTATATTAAATAAACAATAAATTATATAATAAATATATGACATTTTAAAATAACAAATATGCATCCAATAAAACTGAATTACAATAATATTACAAATTATAAATACATAAAATAAATAAATGAGTGTTAAAACCAAATATAATAATAATAAAAATAATAAATAAATAATAATTTTCAATAAAAAGCACGTTAAGCCGTTGGTCCCGGGTGTCATTTGTAGATCTTTGACAGTCGTTAGGTAGTCAGTGGCCTAAAAAGTCTGACAACCAGTCTTACCAAGGGGAATTGTATTACCCAGTACTAACTGGGTTGTGGGGGTCAGATAGGCAGTCGCTCCATGTAAAATACTGGTATTCAGCTGCATCCGGTTAGACTGGAAGCCGACCCCAACATAGTTGGGAAAAGGCTAGGCAGATGAAAAAGCAATGATATAAATATAATAAAATAATCTATTATTATTTTTATTTCCTTTTTTTTAATATGTATAAAAATAAATAAAGGAAATAAAAATAATAAATAAATAATAAATTTCAATAAAAGCAATGATATAAATATAATAAAATAATCTACTTACTTTCCAATTTATTTTAGTGTTACGGAATTAAACGGTTTTAATAATAAAAATGCATCCGTTACATAAAATATAACTGTAATATCATAATATAGAATAAAAAAACGAATGATATCAAATATAATAATTAATTTCTTAATAAATAAATGATATAATTAAAATAAAAAAATGGTAAGTTGATAAAAGCGCTCTTCCTCTCTCCTTCCTAATTAATTTAATTTTGCTGTGCCCGACAGGGTCCATTTTTGTTTCTTCTTAATTGTATTTTACCACCTGTATATGTACAATGTACATTATGGATTGCAATAAATAATTTGAATTTGAATTTGAATAAGTCAGTCAGTCAATCAGTTTACCATTTTACATAATTATGTATATACCTTCCTTCAAACATAAATAAACCACGAAAAGAGACTATAAAAATGATCATTTGTCGTAGTTATCAGCCACATTTCATCTAGAATTGCCAACCATACCAGTTTTGTACTAGGTTACTGCGAAATAATTTTAACATTATTCTTGCTTAACTGTGAATGGATATTAAAAGTACTTCTTGTCATGCTTGTAGTAAAGATTTGAAAAATAACAAGATTATTGTATATTCTGTAAATAATAATTTGGTAATAAGTGATTTAAATAAAGAATAATTTGGTATTAGCTCATAAATGGCCCATTTCTAATAATTAACTACCCTAATTATACCTACCTACTGTAAACTGTGTGTTCGCTTAAATCTTAAATCAAGACAATACATTTTGATGCCGTTTTACCATCATTTAGATAGATTGATTAATGTTGCCACTGAGCCCGTGCAATGCAGTTTCCCTAGTTGCTCATATATAGAAAATGAATGAACCTTGATCATCACGGTTATTCTCATGCGTGTTGTTGTTTTAAGACATTCATATTTCAGGTTGTGCTGGGTATCTTCGATGACATTACCAGGAACGCCGAGAGCGGGACGTTTACCGCTTGTTTCCAGTGCAGAAGTTGTTCTCTTTCACACATTGACCTACGTCTGTTACAGCCGGGTTAAAATAATCAAGTGACAAGATGCAATATTTTTTCAATAACATTCGCTTCACGTAGAGTAATTACCGCTAGATAAAGAAACCAACGTTATCAAAACAGAAATACAGAATACGCTACAAAACTTTATAAGTACCTACCTACACTATTCTAGAACGAGTTCCACGCTTAACATCCAGTTACTGCAAAGTTATTACTATTTAAACTGTATTTCAAAGTTAAACTGAGTCCGTTATTACTGCGGCGGCAAGGTAACTCCACAGAGGTAAGGTTTATTCATTTCTTACAAAACTTTTCTTATTTATTTAAATCAAACGGTATTCTATCTGTTTGGTGCGTTCATTTTTTTCGTGGTCATTTAAAGTGAATGCCTCGTTGGTCGAGTGATTGCAAGCGAGACTGCAAAGCATGAGGTCTTGGGAACAATTCCCAGGCCGGGGAAAGTGTTATTGGGTTTTTCGATCCAGAATTTCTCAGTAGCAGTCACGGAGTTTGGATTTGAGCCCAGTTGATGTAGTAGTAGTAGACGATGTACTCTTACAGAGCCTCATGCTCAGAGCCGCCCTTGCGACCACTCTACCAATGAGGCAGTCCAATAGATCTGGCAAAAGTCCGCTACTCGAAATAAAACCGCTACTAAACGAATGTAAATACAAATCAGCTGAAAAAGTAGAAAATTTAAACACTGGATATGTTTTTGAGATTAAGGAAGAGATCAAATACTGGTATTTCTTCGTGATTGTGAAGAAGAGGCATGCAAGAATTGTTTTTCTGCGACATTTTTATTGAGGAAAAATGTGAAAGTAGGTTATTTGTTCCTGATGCATATCTGAAATATATTCACTTCCCTTGGGGAGAAGCAGGGGTTGCGGTGAAATGAAAAAATCGGGAGCGGTGAACTGAACCAAAATGTGTAGTGATAACGTAAAAATCGGGAATTGTGTTTGTACTGCACGTTTTTGTCTTAACATTAGCGAACAGGTCAGCTGCGTTGATGTCTCGCAACCGGCGTGTGTGTATGACCAGATAAAAACCTGGCCGAGGCAGAAGAAGTAAGTAAGGATCGCAGTTTCTGCCTACTCCCATGGGAAAATGACGTGAGTTCATGTATGATGTCCGGAATAAAAAAATAAAATGTGTTTATTAGAGAATTTTTTTTCTTTTTGCTGATTTTTTTATGATCTCTCTTCTCTGTTTAATTTACTATTAGACTCAAAAGTTGCGGTCATGCTATCCCCCACTTATTGTATAATCAGATGTATGAACGTAGACAGATAAGGTGGTATTATTTAGTTTCTCCCCACCCTGTGCTAGATAACCGTGAGATTATGTTTGGAGGCCCAATGTGAACGTTATATCATATTAAGTAGTCTGTATCCTGAATCATCTTTTAAACACCTAATAAAACTTCGACAGTCATTTTCCAATCCACGTTTTTCCGCTTTTAACCTGAAAAGTAAATAAAAGGGAAATCTTCCACAAAATTAATTCGTCGGGAGCACATCTTCTAACCTTTGTGAAGTTGCAATTTGAACTCAAAGGTGAGGCTGAGGCACAAACGAAAGTCCATGTAACTTTTTCTAATAAAAAATCCTATAATACTCATTAAAGTGGGCCAAGGAACCACTTTGTGATTACAGTTTTTTTTTAAGCTGAAATAAGGTTGAATGAGTCCGTATTACCATAATTCTGAGGTTCACGAAAAAGTGAAGAAAGAAGGTACAGTCAAACTCACCTCGTTGGTAACAATTTTGTATACATTTACAGCATCTTTACGTCGAAGTAATAAGAGCGATTTTCGTAGTTTATTTTTGTTTAATACTGAATTCTAGTTAACTGTATTTTAGAGGTACTTTAGGTTTTAGGATTAAACATCAAGCAAGACTTACCTTGAAAGGATTTTATTGAGAGCCAAACTGACGTTGAAAAGGATTTTAAATAGGCTTACCTGTCTACAGTTTTTTTTAGGTAAATGTAGAGGGTGGAGGGTGGAGGTGTGGAGTCCTTATTTTGTGTTAAAATTGATTGATTGATGAAGATAAAAAGCCTAATAAACTAGGTGGTTTCATACTCTTCTTGATGAATTGCCTGCCAGAAAGCTTTTTACAACATTTTGAACGAGAACTAATTTATTGGAAAAAAAATTCCTATCTACCCAACGGTGACAAAACCCAAAAGGAGGGGTGGGTTGGTAATGATTTTATTTAATAAAAAACTGCTTTGCTCGTGCAAAGTTTTGAATATATTATATTCAGACTATAAGAGAAGGAGAAAATCAGAAATACCGGCCAAGTGCGAGTTGGGCTCGCGCACCGAGGGCGGACACTCTCGGTGCGGGGGTATAAACTTGGAGGTATTTTGTTATTAAACTACATATTTACGGTTTTTTTTACATTGCTACTTAAGAAATTTCATAATTCTAGGTCGACGGGAAGTACCCTATACATACCTACCTTGTGAAATCGCAAGATATTCGACATAAACGGTCATATCTTTTGATCGCATTGACTTACAAGTTTGATTTTTTACTGTTCCAAAGGGTAGCAGATTTTAGTATTTGATATTAATTTCAGTTTGATATCTTTACGCATTCCTGAGAAAAGGGGTCTTGATAGACGGACAGACGGACAACAAAGTGATCCTAAAAGGGTTCCGTTTTCCCCAATGAGGTACGGAATCCTAATAAACGATGATCTCTGTGACAGATGATGTGGCTAGAAAGGGAATATAATAGAGAAGTATAGAACAGCAAGATAAGCTGCGCCACCATGTAGGTACCTTAATTGAATTGGGATATAGGCAGGAGATGGTGGCTGTAAAATTACAGAATCTGCTTAATTTCTTTGATGACTTTGAAGTGATAGCGGCATGTTCAAACCAGATAAACCGAGATGAATAGGCAGATACAATCGTCTTCAGACTCGACATTGATGTTATTAAATTTATATGCCACAACGCGAGCATTACTTGCAAAAAATATGTGATGACTACACGTTTTTTTAATAAAAATTCAAGTAATGATCTCCTGTCAAACTTTATTCAACCTCTTTGAAAAATACCACTATGTAAAAAGTATCTTCAAAATAGATTTTTATTAAAGCAGACGATATTACCAAAATGAATGTCATTTAACGATTTGTTTATCTCTTAAGCTTGTATTCATACGTAGCAGAATAGCTAGTATTTTCTATAGCACCTGTTCTAGAGATAATCATATCTTTTTTGTCTTTAGTAATAATTAAGATAGAATTATGCTCACTTTTATAACTTACAAAATTTTAATTATATTTTCTCCAGAATTAGAAATCACAACTTTTGTCCTTTTTTCAACTTTTTGTTCCCTCATAATTAGATAGTATCTTTCGTTTAAATCGTGCGTCCAGTCAAAAACACAAATCCTTAGGCATGTATAAACACATTTCACAAACACCACCAACTACACACCGGCTTTTCAATTAATAAAGAAAAAAATTATACACTCTGAAAGAATTTTTATATATATAATTTCTAGTTACAGCTCAACCTTTTTAGACAGCTCTGAAACAGTTCTAAATAAAATTATTATTTACACCAGTCTTTGTAAAATATTTCACATGCAAACCACATTTGAAGAGAATTGCATGCATTTATAATTAGTGTGGTTTTTGTTTGCATTGCCAACATACTTGCAAACACGTCGGTTCTACAATTAACATGCAAGCTTATTTACACAAAATTGTTTCAGTACACATTGCATGATAGCTAAAAATGTAAATGGTTTTTTTTTTATTATTAAACCGCATGCTATTATAATGACAATGGTAAGTGTTATAGATTTAAGCTGCAGCGCCACTTGAGTGTTTCTCATAAAGGGTGTAAAAGACCCCCCTAACGAAGTCGACAGGCACTTGTTCTCCCCGACATTGCGATATTTTGTTTGGGGTGCGTCTCAAATCATATAAAGTTATTTGGTATATTTTCATTTCAATAACGTTCACAAGATATAATAAACGTGAGTTATACCAACTGTTGATATAATTTCTTTAGATATACCATTTTTATACTCTAAAACTTATTTCGTATAACGTTATTGGATATAACGTTTGTTTAATCGAAAATCGTTAGGTCTATTGTTTAAAATATATAATATTGATACCATTTTTATGGTTAACAACCCGATACAAAACAATCCGACTCGGATGGGTTATAATAGGTTAGAAGGTTTAGGCGGGAGCGGAGCGGAGTGCGAGATCCCCTCTATTGTTGTTGAATCATTTGGGATAGGTTTTGTTTGAATAGGCGACCGAGTGAAGCGAGCGTGCTGCGGGAGCGGCGTGACAGAAACGAATCGCTGCAAAACCGACTCCACGTAGTCCTGTCTGCCCTACCCCTAGAGTGTTATTTAAAATCGCGTAGGCGCGGAGGGGCGAGGCGGCCTGCGAGCTGAGGAGCAGGTGGTTTTAACAATCGCCGTGGTGAGCGTGAAACACATCTGCGATGATAAGCTAGCATGGGACCGCCGGAGCCCCGCAGCGCCGGAGCCGTGACAGAAACCATGCCTGCTGTATGTTGCATGCTTGCACTTGCTTAGTTAAATAGGTTTTATGTCTTTTGAGTGGTATATCAAATGGTTTTATATTCAATGTATGTTATGCTTATAAAAATTAGTTACTTTAAAATTATGTCAATGTTTATTATATTAACTGATCATTATATAAAATAAAATTATAGATTCAGTTGTTATATCTTGTAAATATTAGAGATTTTGTAATTATATCATATATTACTTACCCATTTTGTTTGGTCTGGATCCCGTTCCCAATTTTTCACAAGATTTTACTATTTTTTAATATTACAGCTTTAATTTAAAACACTCAATGACCCTGTTCTATTCAATCATCAGCACAATGTAAGTCATTTTCCAGCAATAATTTTTGCGTAGAGTTACTTAATTGGATCTAGATAATGCTTGGCTTCGCGAAGGGTAAGTTTACACCTTGTATCTATTTTTTTTACTTGACCTTTGAACAGACATAGAACAAAAACATCTGTTTTTGTTCTATGCAACATCAGCCAATGGAGCCTATTACTTGCTGATTTAATAGAATGTTTCATTTACTTTACCATAGGGTAAAGTTCATAAAGGAACTAATAAATTGATAAAACAATATTGTACCAAACCTCTCCAACTAATCCACTTTGCAGTACGAAATACAAAAACAGTTTTGACCCAAAAACGTCGCACAAAATTGTAAAATTACTACCCGTTACAGAATCCGAAGTGGCCGTAACCTTCCTGAGACCTGATAATATGATATTAGGGTTCATTCACAGTGGGTCGCGACGAAATTGTGTTCACAATTTAACAGGTTAACTGGGACTACATGGATGGCGCCGTCAATAAATTGTCAAGCAATCGTCGTGTACTTGATTACAGGAAAGTCAGGTTGTTGCTGTGAAGGGCGAACGTTTTGAAGAACTATGAAGTGTAATTTATGACGTTCAAAAAGTGCTGATACCAGCCTAATTTGAGTACCTCAATAACTTTTGATTTTACTGTACTAGCAACGAACAGTTGACCGACAAGCTAGCAACAATTAAACTATAGAACTTATTTTCTAAACCAAAACGTACATATTTCAGTAATAACACGAAAGTGAACTGAAAGATCATATTAAAGTATACGCCGCAAAATGCCTCCTTGGGAGCTTAGCTTCTGGGTTTGATTCCAGGTCGGAAAAAGAATTGTTGAATTGTTCCATAAGTAGCAGCCTGGATTTTGAAATTGTGCCCAACAATTTCCCGCTCGCTCCTTATGACATGGGAGTTCAATATAACTGGTGAATTTTAGGTGTACTAAGTGTAGGTTCACCACTAACAAACCATTTGGTGTAAAATAGGTGTAAAGATAAGTATGTTTTCTATAAACAACAATTCTATATGCCGCGTTAGGCCGCAGCAAGCTTCTTCTTTTACGCATCGCGTCTGTGGACTGAACCTAATATGAGAAAAATATGTAAGAGGGTCCTAGGAGCCGCTTATCGGGCCCTGACGAAATTGTTTGCCGTCAACAAAGTATTTCCTCGAGGTCAGGTTTTTGATAGCAAAATGAAAAATTATCACCTTAGGACGGTTATTCCATTATGTTATACCTACTTGAGTTTTTGGGATGAATTATGTTGTTATGATGTTAGTATTGGGTGAAGGGGTTCGAAGTTTATGATTTTTTGTAGATTTTGTAATATTGATGTCTACTACAAGTAGAAACAAACATCAATATAAAAATTGCTGTTTTAAAAAAATACAATCGAATGGACACTCTCTGTAGCTCGTTTGTAGTACTCTGCAACGGGGATGCTGGCACACTGAAAACATTTTTGTTTAATTAAAAAAAAATAATCAAAATAAAGAATCAAATAAATTTGTGAGTAGCAAGCCGACTGTCAAGGTTTGCATCTTAACAGGAGTGCAGCGCGTTTAGTAGGAGGATCAACTGGATCAACTTTGCCTTTGACTGTCCATGCTTATAGGAAATTACCACCTGTTTGTTATGAGGCAACAATGGCGAGGGATCGAATTTTTATTCATAGATGAAATACCTATGGCCTTAAACAATTAAAAATTAGCGATCAAATAAGCGGTGGAATAAACGTCTGCGTCTTTGAGGACTTATTGCAATTGCCACCCGTACGTGGGAATTGCAATAAGTCCAATTCATTCATGAGTCAGATGTGTGTTCAGGGTTTAACAGAATTGACTGAGAATATGCGCCGGAAACTCAGAATTTATATACGTTTTAAATGCACTGAGAATTGGTGAGTTTATCTGTGCACTTTTCATCACTTATGCGAAAATTAAAATCAGATTTTACCAGTGATTTGGTTTTTTCAAGTCTCTTGAAAGCCATTGTAGAAATACGCAACACTTTGAAAATGTGTAACTACTTCTGTAAGCCCCATAGCTGCTTTTTCAAAGGTACAAAACCAACAATCTATTAAAACCAGTATTTAAAACCCTCTTTATTGGCAACTTTATCAAAAGAATCTCATTACCCCAAATTACCTATTTCTTATGTTGACGTCAATAAAATAAGGGCCCATCTATCTGGATGCGATTTATAGCAATTTGCATAAATTTGTGAAATAAATAGCCTATTTATTGCCTCCTGAGTACGATCAGGAAAAAAGGGACTTACGCTTTTATGATAATGACAGGAACTAGAGTAAGGAAGCAGTTGTTTATTTTCCGCAGCTCGTAAAATGGGGTCCTCAGGGAATGATCAATCGACCATAAAAGAGTGCACATATTTACGGGAAAAGATGCTTGATAAGCCAAAAAATTTGCCTGCTTCCTTGTCAATGTTTTCCTACATTAAGCAAAGTGTTTTCCAGGTGTTCGAAACCAGTCGGTTTATACTCGGCCCTCACCGCTGGGCCACCACTGTTCATTATAAACATTACAAACCATAAAACTTGACAAATTAATAATGAATTAATGATCCTTCAAATGCTACAAAAGCTAACTGACTAAAATCATATCAACTTAAATATATAACTAACATAAATGTTGCGTGAACATTGTTCTTCATGTCGCTTTAATAAAATCCACATAACAACTCTAAAATGCTTGCAGCAACGTACTAAAACTATTTCAACTTAAATTCCTATTTTGTTTTCAAATAAATTCCATGCATTTTGGTCTCTACTTTACTTTTATGTACACGCTAAAACAGCCTCTGTTGTACCCGAAAACCAAAAAGGTTTTCAACAAAAAAGCATTTTATTACTCCCAGAGGACCTTGCAAAATTGCTGTTTTAAAACTAAAGCTTGAGGTTACCATAAAATGCTTTAGTGTGGTATGTATTTAAAATATGTTTTATGTATCCGAATTCCATGGAAATAACCCATGGCTACTATGCTGAATTTTTGATGGATTTTTGTGGAGTGAAATCCCAAAAATTTGCTTAAAATTCCGGCAAAAATTATCAGTGAGAACTAAAAACGATTTGTTTTTATCCTGTTCTAAGCGATACCATTTTAAACTGAACAGAAATGTTAGATTAGTCAGATTTTTTTCAGGCAGGATCGCTGAACTACATTTTTTAACAATGAGAATTCTGTTAAAATACCAGGAATTTAAGCAAATCGATAAGATAATGGGTTCACTATACCTACTTTTTGCATTAATTTTGCCTTTTTTTAAGGCATGGCCTACACAAGGCATAGAATAACAATGACGTCCGAAGTTGGTACTAAACAACATTATGCAGCAAGATACGGTAAAGTGATATTTATTACACACTGCTCAGTTTATAAAGTTCTAGTCTAGTGGAAACTCTTCAGAAACTACTAACTGTTTATATATTATATTGCTTTTCAGGTGTGTTGTTTGAAAGAGACGTTGTGTTCAACGAAAATGAAAAACGATTTCAAAGCGCCCAGACATTGTGTGTTTTGTTTTATTTCCGTAAACCTTAATGTTTTCAAATATCATCATCATTCTCTTGCCCCTATAGGTATTTATTTGGGGTCGGCGCAGCATGTGTTCTTCTTCCATACTTCTTCAATTACTCGTCATGTCAGCGGTCACCTCCTTTCCAGCCATATCATCCTTCACACGGCCCATCCATCGTTTCTTTGGTTTTCCTTCTTCGTTTCTTCTTAATGTTTTTAACTATACCAGGGCTTATTGAAATGAAAATTGTACTAGTATAATTTACAATTTTTTCCTACTCCAAATGAACAGTAAGGATACAAAAATAAAAATTCAGCCTCAATTTGATCCAAAAACTGAAGAACATATTTTCACACAGAAATCGAAACAACACAGTTTTGTACAACAAGAGATCGAGATATCATCGCAAAACAACCTTCTAGTCCTGAAGTTGGAACAGAAGCATAGATTTAAATCGTTAGGTTCTCTCATCACCGCGTCAAACAATTTGACATACAATGACAAAAATGAACGCAATTTTTATTTGAAACCAGATTAAAATGGCACGATAAACGTATTTACACATGGCAAGTCACACTTTTAAGCGGGATGCGTTGTGGTGGGCCTTGAAAGAGAAAGGTATACCAGGGAAGTATGTAGAGTTAATTCGTGCTATGTACAGTCAATCTTGTACCTACGTCCGGTCAGCTGCTGGCAACACCGATGAGTTCAATGTGGCTGTAGGCTTGCACCAAGGGTCGGCTTTAAGTCCTTACCTCTTCCTGTTGATTATGGACGCTTTGACGTCGGACATACAGGAAGAGGCACCCTGGTGCATGCTGTTTGCTGATGACATTGTTCTTGTCGGTGAAGATGGATCTGAGATCCAGAGCAGATTGGAGAAATGGCAACAGAAGCTGGAGAATGTTGGCTTGAAAATCAGCAGAACTAAAACGGAATACATGTTCTGCGATTTCGGCGGTCTCTCCAGTTCTGGAGCCATAGCGCTAAATGGCGCGTTTCTTCCTGTCTGCTCCGACTTTCGGTATCTCGGTTCACTCGTGCAAAGCGATGGCGAAATAGATCGTAGTGTAAAGCACAGAATTAACACGGGATGGATGAAATGGCGGCAGGTCACGGGAACAATCTGCGACTCCCGCATTCCCCTTAAACTTAAGGGGAAGATTTATAAAACAATGGTTAGACCTGCTGTCTTGTATGGATCAGAATGTTGGGCCACAAAAGGGATGAATGAAAGGCATTTGCATGTGGCGGAGATGAGAATGCTAAGGGGGATGTGTGGTGTTACGCGAATGGATAAAATAAGAAATGAGTATATAAGAGGAAGTTTGAAAGTGGCGCCGGTGACTGAAAAGTTGTGTGGTAATCGGTTGTCGTGGTATAGGCATGTGATGCGGAGGAATGAGGAAAATGTTGTGAGGAAAGTTTTGAGTATGAATGTGGATGGGTATATGAGTAGAGGAAGACCAAAGAAACGATGGATGGACTGTGTAAAAAATGATATGGCAAGAAAGGAGGTGTCTGGCGAGATGACGAGTAATAGAGAAGTATGGAAGAAGAAGACATGCTGCGCCGACCCCAAATGAATTGGGATAAGGGCAAGAGAATGATGAAGTCACACTTTTAAGAAAGTTAGTGTATGTAGTTATACCTTACCAAAACTAATGAAGTTTCTCTGTCGCATCTCTTACATTACCTTTTTTCTATGAGCGAATGATTCGGTATAATAATGCTCATATTTACCATACAAGAAATCTAAGAATTTAAATCTTTGTATAGTTTTTGTATTGAGAGGGCATTTCTCGGTCACCGCTCTTTGATACCCGTAGGGGTTGAGTTCTATAGCGAGTTTTTGTTTTAGAAACATATTCTATACAAGAGGTCTCTGCTAAGGGTTTAAACTTGTTGATCTAAAGAATCATGTGTGTTTATACTATCAAAAGTATCCCTTATCAATCGGTCTACTGCTCGCAAGTCCGATTTACTGCTGAACGCGAAATCCTATATTCGATCTCCGGGTCCGGCAAAGGAGGATAATTTTTTTTAATCTAGATTTGAAAACTTTCAACGGGGCAGTAAGGGGAACTATCTTAACCGTTGCAGCTACACGAATATGGTTTTAGAAAGCTATCCATAATTTTTCGTGAAATTTTGATCCCCATTCACAGATTAAAAAAAAAAATATAGTAAGCAGGAAAATGGCCATTTTACACAAAACATTTTTTGATACCAATCGATCCTGTTTCTAATACTGATCTAAAACTTCTATGGGACCAACCCAAGTTGGAGTACTAAAAAAGACAGAAATTGCAAAAATCTTTTCCCATTTTGTTTGAAAATTTTAACCAAAATTTTTGTTTGATGTTATTCGATCCTGTTTCTGAATAAAAACTCACTTTAAATCATTACAGGTCCTAAGAAAAAATAAATAAAAGACATAATAATCATGAAGATGGTATGTAACTTTTCGTTTATTGCGATTTCTGACTCCAACGATGGTTGATCCAATAAAAGTTTTTGTTCAGTATTATAATCAGGATCGATTAAAATAAAAAATAAAAATTGTTAAAATAGCCATTTTCTTGCTAATAAAATAAAATATGTTTTTTTTTTTAAATCTGTGAATGGGGATCAAAATTTCACAGTTTAATATTATACCCACAGTATTTATGATGTGCGCAAGTCTTTACAAACTGAACAGTTACATACAAAATAATATGGAACAGACGCATAACATTGTATAGACGATGGTTGTCGATTTCAATTACGTACAGTTCGCTTTCCTGGCAAAATAAAATCGAATAAATGTAAGTGACGGCAACAAGGAAACAAGGGTTGGATCTCGATCATTGCTATCAAGATTATGGTAGTTTTAGAAAGTTTAAACAGATACATTAGTTTCCTCTAAAGTTTTTTATGATTTAGTTTCTTTATGATTATAAAGCTAAAATAAACTTCTAAAATAATCTAGATCTAGAATCTTAAAATCTCTTGAAACAAAAAAAACTAAAATCTTAGAAAGATTCAAGAGATTATGAACAAAACATTTTTAACTACGACGTAGTAATTGCTACGGGCTACGAAGCATAGACCTACGGCTACGTTTGCTACGCCGTAGCGAGGACAAAATAATTGGTCTCAAAATTGTCATGTCGTTCGAAATTCCACCTTTACAACGGGTGCCTTGCCGCAGGCACTGCAATTACCGGTAATATACATAATTTAATAAATCATTGTTTATTGCAACAATATCAACCGTGACGGTAAATAGTATGGCCGTTTGTTTTTTGTTTCTTTTTACCTTTTTGTTGATATCAGTATACAAATAAAAAGTCGGACAAAAAGATAGGGTCACGTAATAAACTATAGTTAGGGGTGTCACGTTAAGAAATGAGGAAGACTGTAGATTATTATAGTGGACTACGTTCTACCGAATAGGTTTCCAGGTCAGGCAGTTGCAACTTGATGCAGGTTGATTTGGACTCTTGTAGCCTTTGTGGTGTGTAGAGGCAAATTGTATAGGTAAATTTGCATGGAAAAGATAGGAATATAACTGTTTTAAATTACAAATTGATCAAAATGATAGACACGGCAGTTACAGTAACTAGGTCCTGTAGGTGAGGTAGGCCGTCGCCCCATGTAAAATATACTAGTATTCAACCGCACCCGGTTAGACTGCAAGCCATTCCTAACATTTTTGAAAAAATGATTACATTATGAAATTATAATATCCCATAGATCAATTCTAATTAACTAAACAAAATTAAGTTTAATCGGCTGACCTTGAAAATCTGTAAGCCTGACAGCCCTACCTACTAAAACTAAGTCATAAACAAAGTATTTTGTCATAAACCGCCGCACAAAAACTAGGCTCGGAAATAACTGTCCTATACCAACAACAGACATACGGACCACGGTATTTTGTTTATTAAATAACACTGGGGAGATATGTTTTCCTGGTAAGTTTTATGTTTTTGCTTGGGTCCCATTTATTTTTAGGTATGTTTGAGGAAGTTACTCGTGTTGAAATAAATGAGGGGATCTATAAAAAATATCCTCAACGAAGCCGAAAGAAAACCACTTGTTTCTTGTCCTTGCGATATTTGTTTTTGTTCTGGACCATACCCAAGTATTCAATATATCCGTTCGGAGAGTTCCTGGTTGACGGCTTCGTGAAGGATCCGTTTACATGCTGTATGCATACTATAAATTAATTAGACGCTTTTCGTTTCTGTCTGTGGCTGTATTTTTTTTTTTAAACCCCGCTAAATGTTTGATGCGGTTTGTAGTATATTTTAGAACCTCTTGCAATCTATAAAAACTGGTAAACTGGTGGTTAAATACTGGTATTCAGTTGCATCCGGTTAGACTGGAAGCCGACCCCAACATAGTTGGGAAAAGGCTAGGCAGATGATGATGTGCAATCTATAAAACGTAGATATAAGAAAGAAGATATAAAACATACATTTATTTTTTATTTCTTAATGTTACACCTAGCGATATTATGTTGTAGACATGTTTTTTTTTAACTTTTACCACCTTTTGTTGGTACCTAAAGACACCTAAATGTTTTATTTTTCTATGTGAAGAACCGTGTGAAGCAGAGGCGTATCGCTAGTATACTAATACTTTGATCTTATAATTGAGATAAGGAATCGAAATTGTTTGATCCAAATGGAATCAAAGTAATAGGAAATGACCCAGATTCCCGAAACTGACAGGTCAATCAGTCAGTTCAGAGGAAAATTTCCGGTTATTACAAGTACGGGAATAAAGATAATTGGTCGCTACTATTACACCTCTCCTTAAACTTTCATGGATTACGGGCGTGATATTAGTTTTACTAGCTAATCTGGAATCCACTTATTAATAATTCGATCAATTGTTTCGAACGTTAATGGATGACTTTATGTCTTTCCTGGTTTAGGTAGGTAAATTTAGAAACTAAAACATTTATATTTAATTTGCAAATAAATCTTCTGTTATCTTCTACTATCCTAAAAAACCGTACGACCTATGATAAAATTCAGCCTAAATCCAGCAGTATTATAGTTTACGCTATAGAGAAATAATTAATTTATATAATGTTTGTACCGGCAATCTCAGCGACATAATATCTCTAACACCACCTTGCCGCTATTACGCTAGTGCATTGACGCCGTTTTACGTCGATGTCTGTTGTGAAGACGTAATTGTATGATGTCAAGACGTCGACGCGACGTCATGACCTATCAGGGACTGTTTGTTACGCCACATAGTGAGTAAACATAGAGAAAACGAAATAAATGTAAATATTAGAGGTAACATCAAAATTTAGAATTCTCCATATGTGCGTAATATACTCCGAAGGGAAAATCAAAGTTATACTAGTAAACAGTACTTTCACCTTCTTCTTCTGAACTTATCGTGTCTTTATTTGAGGTCGGCTCTCCTAATTATTCTTCTCCAAAGAAGACTTATCTGGGCCGTCATTGGGTCAACAATACTTTCACCTGTATCACGAAAAATATGTTCAAGTATAAAGTATCTTGACCGTTCTTCTGTCCATGCCAATCTCAGCGACTACTAGCTATCGATGCGGAACATGCTATAGTGCCAACTTTCCAATTTGCGGCTGCTACCCAGGAATTCGTGACGGAATAATCCTCTAACAATTTGGATGACCTTGCAACCGAACTCTTGAGAATACAGACGGCCGCGTTTGAGCTAAATGGATTGACAAGGCAGATCTAGCAGGCACCAGCCGATATCGGTACCACTGCTGCGTCACAGGCCTTCTTTCTATAAGGGGTAGGTTGAGGAAACTCCCCCAATGTTCCCGTATTAAGGCGATAATTTTGATCCCCGAAATTGATAATACCGTTTTATGGCGTGAAAGGGACCAGTAAAACTGATGAATGTAACAGACGTGTTGACTTCATTGATATCTTTAACGCAGTAAATTATGGTCTTAGTTATTTTTGGTAATGTACCTGTTAGCACGTAGTTGAAGAATCTTTTTTTACAATTTTGCTATCTAAGTATTTACTATTATTAAGAGCTTCGGTAGACATAACGTCAAGGGTGTTTACAAAGTATACTGACCAAGCTTATGATTTTTCCACTGCTGGGCTAGAGGTCTTCTTCCTTCACCACGCGGACCCACCGTGTATTGGCTGACGACAGATGGCTTTGAATTTTTGAGAACAGAAACATACAGTATGTCGACCGAAACTTGGTCGACTTACTGTATGTTTTTGTTAACTTAGATGCTCGTTATAGTTATGACCCATATACATAACTTTCGAAATACTATACGGTACTACATTGTACACTAAATTTATCTGCGATCTTTTTTACAAACACGCCTCAATATCAATATTTGATAGATGTAAACCAATTTGAAACTGATTTCAGATTTCTTCTGACTACTGCGAAAGGACAAAGTTTACAGACACAATTCATCTTGCTTCAAAATTCATGACCTGACTTCTAGGAAGTCCGAAGTCGAATAAAATATCGAAGAACTTTCGATCCCGATTCGGAAACAAGAAAACCTTATTCATTCAAATAATATCATTTTCACTAACTTTATTTGTAACATCAATACAGTTTATATCAGCAAGGTTTGGTCATATTTAATGGTGTGGTACAGACCATAAAATGAACCACTTTCTCCATGGGACCAACTTCGTTATCGTGAAAAAATAATAAGCTGTGCCATAATTTGGGTCGAGTAGGTCTCGAATTTTTTTATGACCACATCTTTCTGATACACGCTGTAAAACATGTTACATGAAAACATAAACTCACGTCTTTTTCCAATAAGGGTAGGCAGACACTACCGAACTCTAAATGCTACGATCCTTACATACTCCTTTTTCTTCGTCCACCTACAGACCTGGTCATACAGGCACACTGGTTACAACTGTTACAAGCACTACGCATCTGACCTTCCTGAAGTTCGTCAATCATCACCAATAAATCAAATCAAATCGTTTATCGTTGTTGCTGTTGCTCGCGACTTCGTTCGTGTGGAAATTTTGGTGTGTATCTGTGAGACCGCCTCGTTTTTCGAGTGGTCGCAGGCGCGACTACTAAGCATGGGGTCCTGGGTTCGATAGCGGGGTCGGGCAAAGTGTTAAAAAAATATGTGTATTTCAATTACATAAAAGTTATCACACACATGATTTGCAGATCACCTTTTAAGCAAGGAGATGCTTGTGTTAGGGGGCGTCCGATATTACGTGATGCAATTGAAAAAATACTATAAATAATAGTGTTAGTGGGTTATTCCTTTAGGAATTTCTCAGTAGCAGCCGAGGCATCTGGATTTGTGCCCAGTTCATGGTAATAGGCTCACCCCCTATTACATGGGGCTTCAACATAACTTGCGAAATGTGTGTACGATGAAGTACACGTCTGCCCAATCCTTCGGGGATTAAAGGCGTCATGTTATGTTATGTGTGAGAACTGAATGTCAGATCAAAATGTGATCTTGCACTGATGACTACAAAAGGCGTCCTTTTGGGTGCTGTAATTCTGGGCGGCAGAGGTCCGAAACAAAATTAAATGGCGTTGAGGCGACGATATGGCTTTAAAAACCGGTTTATATTGGCGCTATACAACTTTTTTTTCAAAGTGAACCTTGTTGGGCGCTTTTTATTCTAATGCCGTTTTCTATACAACATTAAATGACTTTTTGCGAGAGCTCTTAGACCTCCTTAATCCGGCCCTGTCGCAAAATTCATTCTTAGCGAACGTATACTAACTATTAACTACCACCATGCTAAATTTCAAGTTTGTAGCACAAAAAATGAAGGACTTTCATACATACTTCCAAGAATCCATGGACTTCCTTAATCCGGCCCTATCGCAACATCCGTACTTAGCGGACGTCTACTAACTATAAACTACCTCTCTGTAAAATTTTAAGTTTGTAGGACAAAAAATGAAGGACTTTCATACAAACTTGCGAGAGCCCTTAGACCTCCTTAATCCGGCCCTGTCGTATAATCCGTTCTTAGAGGACGTCTATTAACTATGAACTATATCCCGGCCAAATTTCAAGTTTGTAGCACAAAAAATGAAGGACTTTCATACAAACTTGCGCGACCCCTTAGACCCCCTTAATCCGGCCCTGTCGCAAAATCCGTTAGTAGCAAACGTCTATTAACTATTAACTATCTCCCTGCCACTTATCAAGTTTGTAGCACAATAAATGAGGGAGTTTCCTAGAAACTTGCGAGACCCCTTAGACCCCCTTAATCAGGCCCTGTCGCAAAATCCGTTCTTAGCGGACGTTTACTAACTATAAACTACCTCCCTGCCAGATTTAATTTTTATACGTCAAGCGGTTTTCGATATTTTGTGATTATACGTGAGTGAGTGACCTATCGCTTTTATATATTTAGATGTACACTTACAGGTGGTTAATAAAAATATAGAAACAATTATAGATCCTCTCGGGCACAGCATTTTTTTTTAAATAAGTAGAGGGAGGAAGAGCGCTTTATTGCTTTTCCTTGTTCAATCAATCAATCATGTATGACCCCCGGTGTAGGGCGTCCCCTCAGAGCGTTTCTACTCACATCTGCCTACTAAATCTATTAAAAATAAATTGACTCTGAAAAGGTATTAATTTAGCAAACAATCACCACCCGTCCTTCATATCAGAGAATTCTAATTAAAATAGTTCCGATCATCTATCACGACCTCACTTTTATTGAACAGTAACGAACCCGGAAGGTAAACAGGAGATTAATAATAAACTAATCCATTAAAGTTCCAATGCCGAGCCGAAGCTACATAGGGTCCCGTGGGGTAGGGGAAGCGTTGTGATTTCATATGGATAGGTAAAGCTACATACTCGAATCGTGGATTTTTTTAAGGGATAAGCTTGGTAAAGCTTCGCGACCTTAATAACGAACGTCACGCAACAATGCACGAAACTACAATTAGTATTATTGAATCAAAATCGCTTAGCTGAACTTATGGAAAATAAATAACGGGAGTCCCGTTAAAGTTTGTACTTTCAAAGTCGTGTAAGATTGTGTCTAGTTTATCCAAGTACCTGTTTCAGATTGGTAGTCTAGCTATCTAGACTTAGATCTACCGGTTGATGCGTTACGTAGTTACTGCTCTGCTCTCAAGGAGTGTTTTACTATTTTCGACTGAAGTATTTCGTAAGATATGATCAGCTTTCTACATTATGTAAAAATCAAAATGTGGCTGCTAAGAGTGAGCCAGAAGAGAGAGAGAGAGATTGTATATGTGTGTGTGTGTTTACATTGCTGTCAAATCAACGAGAAAATAAAATAAGTACCTAATCCAATTTGAACCCAAAATTCCGAAAAGTCCTTCTAATATAAGCAACAATTTTATGAAAAAGAAACACGTCTTATATTTTGTTTCGAAATAAAACTTCTATCCAGCTTCATACTTCATTGGAAGCACGTTTTCATCCTGCGACAGAAAACACGTTTTTTTTTTACATAAGAACGCCTTTTCTATGTATTTTCTAGGCAAATGTTTATTAGGTTTCGTAATCATATTTATGTATTGAATAAAATATTCGCAGAATGGACCTATGAAAATATTGGATCTAGATGTTCTGATGAATAAATAAATCAAATTATCTGGGTCTGCGATAGAAATATTTATATTTTTTAAATCAGTCGGTGAATTTAATATTGAACTATTAAGTAGATATGGAAGTGAATTAAGTAGTGAATCGTGTTACCCTGTAACTGAGTGGTGGAGGTCGGCAGATAGGCGGTTGCTACATGTAAAATACTGTTTCCCAGCGTTTAGACTAAAAGCCGACCCCAAAAGGCTGTGTAGATAATGAAGTAGTGGAAGTTGGCTGAATAAGACAAGTACCTATCTACTTCTAAAACAAAATGATTATGTCCGAACTTTAGATATGAAATCTGGACATCTCGTTTGGATACAACAATGTACTGCCTAATAATAAGTATGACGGCACGGTTGGCGCAGTGGCTGAGCGATTAACTGCTGCGCAGCGTCTCGCGGGTTCGATTCCCGCACGGCACAAATATTTGTATGGCCTACAGGTAGTTGTTCCGGGTCTGGGTGTTTGTGTATGTGACTTTAAATGTTTTTAAACGCACCCACGATACAGGAGAAATTCCTAGTGTGGGGCAATGTTTTTTAAAAATAAATAATGGAAAAGATAATGGCCAAGAAAACCATTTATTTTGTAAAAATTAAACATCTTTTATTTTTTGAACAAGGTAGAGATCACAAAAACGAAGCAACAAATTTTATATGAACTTACTATCGGAACTACTCAAATAAAATACGTACAGTAGGCTGCAAAACAGTAGTAACAAAACTAAATTCTGTTCTACGCTAGGCCTGCTCAGGGTGAAAGTGATAGCAGTGGCGGTGTGGTCGACTGTACTAAATTGAAAGCGAATATTTCATAAATCTGAGGATAGCATAATCTTAATAATATGCCTTGCTATAACTTTTATCAAAATGTATATTTTTAACATAAATCTCAGTATTCTTTCCATGAGAAAATTTATATTTTGAGTGGATTATATGGATTATTGTATTTTATCTTTATTGGTACTTTATTATGAATTATTGTTTATTGCAGAGGCACCACGCAGGTTGAATTTAAATAAGTCTGACATGAGAGGTGACCTTTGCTCCTAGTAGACTGAACTTATGTCCATACACATTTATCCTATAATTTATACGTATCCTTTTTATCACATGCTCAATTTAGTGATCACTCTTTTGTATAAAATAAATATCTAAATACTGATTATTGTTCCAGAAGAAATTGAACAATAAACATTTTTACTACAACTATACAAAAAGCTCGTACAATGCTCTGCGAGTCCAATACAATAACGCCTTCAGAGTTATGTTGAGGCTGCCGCGCTTTTGCAGTGCATCGAAGATGTTCGCGGAGAATGGCGTGCCAGATTTTTACGCACTGATGCCGACACGGATAGCATCCTTGATGCGGCGAGTGCGCGACAGCTCCAACAGCTTGATGGCTATAGTAGCCGACAGGATGGATAGTCCAATGATGTGGCAATGGATGACCAGTCATCGTGCGTCATTCCAATATTTAAAATAAGTTGTTTAGTGTATTTTTTGTGTAGAATGTGTTTTCATGTATATGTATGTTGTATGTATAAAATTGTAATGTGTGTTTGTTTATGGACTTATGGTCTGAAATAAATTTTATTATTATTTCCTTTATTTATTTTTATACATATTAAATACATTTTTAAATATTCTAATATAAAACAATATAAAAAAAACATTTAAAAATATAAAATATAGTGGTCCGCCGGTATCGGGAGCAGGGTCCAACCTACCGGTGGTTAGGGCTCCAGAGACAGGAACCTCCTCACAATGCGAGCCGTATTAGGTTTTCGTCATGCGGAATGGTAACATCGACTATCATTACACGGCGCGCTAATCGGTCTATCATTACTATGTCAGGTTTATTGGCGACAATAGTCCTGTCAGTAATGATAGACCGATCCCAGTACAACGTGACATGGTCTTTCTCGAGAACTGGGTCGGGCACATACTTGTAGTACGGTACCTCAGATTCCACAAGTTTATATTTCAAGGCAAGTTGCTGGTGAATAATCCCGGCTACTTGGTTGTGAATGTGCAAGTACTCGCCGTTAGCCAGACGAGAACAACCAGAAATAATATGTCTGATGGACTCACCCGGACGGTGAGATGCCCGACACACGTCAACCGTCCCGTCCTTCATAATATATTTCCGGTAGTTGTTCGTCAACATAACTTCGTTCATAATCGCACAGACAAAACCTTCAGTTTCCCCAAAGAGGTCACCGAAACGTAACCAGGACACGGACGCTAGAAAATCTACATCGGGCCCATGAAGAGCCCGGTAGAAGCGTCCATGAAGCTCCTTGCCTTGCCATACTTCCTTGCGGTCATCGGTACTAAGTACTACAGGTTTGCGCCAGTTCTCTGTAGCCATGGACAGCGGGGTGAGTCCCTTGTTCACTGCGACCACATCTCGGTGCATACCCACCTCGGCTTTTAAAAAATATTCTCTGAGACTGCATATCTCGCGGTTGTGAAGGGTCTTCGCGTTAAAAAAACCTCGACCCCCGCACTTCCGCGGGATGTACAGCCTCATTACCGATGATCGTGGGTGATGCATCCGGTTTGCGGTTAACAGAGTACAAACTCTCCTACCCAGGGCATCGAGTTCGGTCTGAGTCCATTTGAGTACGCCGAAAGAGTACATTAAAACCGGCATGACCCAACCGTTGAAGCCGCGCACCTTGTTCCCACCTGAAAGAAGGCTTACCTTGTTCAGGCGTCCAAAGAAGCGCTCCCTCAACGATTGCTTCATGTCAGTTACGTTAATGACTAACGATTCCGACATACCCAAATACTTTTAGCTTTCGGATGAGGAGAGGAATCTCAGGTGTATGGAATTCGAGATCGGATTCCATAATTTCGCCTCGCTTTACATACATGACTGCACATTTGTCCACACCAAATTCCATCCTAATGGCGTTACTGAAAGTTTCAGTTACTCAGTTCAGTAGCTCCATCAGTCGCAATTTGTTGGGGGCAAAGAGTTTCAGATCATCCATGTAAAGAAGGTGAGATATGACCTGACCACCTCTCCTCAACCGGTAGCCTAGACCTGAATCCTCCAGCAATGTGCTCAGAGGATTCAGGGCTAGACAGAACCAAAGTGGGCTCAGACTGTCGCCCTGGAATATTCCCCGTTTAATCCATACAGGCTCATCATTCCCCTTGATTTGTTGACATCCTGGATATCGCAGGACCGTCCTCCATTGCCCCATACACGACTCAAGGAAGGCACGTAGAGTTGCATCTATCTTGTACAACTCCAGTACCCTCATGAGCCATGTATGTGGCACCGAGTCGTAGGCCTTCTTATAATCTATCCAACATGTCGACAGATCCTTGCGGGATCGACGAACCTGTTGGCTAATGGCCATGTCGATGAGGAGTAGCTCCTTCGTACCGCGGGACCTATTCCTACATTCATTTTGAGAGGCAGACATAATGAAGTTTTTGTCAATGTGTGTATTAATTTTCACTCTCAAAATGGATGTAAGAAGTTTATAGACCTTCGACAAACACGTGATCGGTCTATAATTTTTGGGTTCCGCGGGACTACCTGACTTATGGAGCAGGTGGGTAACGCCTGTTGTTAAAAACTGCGGTAGGGACCCAGACTCTAAGGATGACTGGAATTGGGATGCCAGGCAAGTGTGTGAACTACTAAGCCATTTGAGCCAGAAGTTGTGCAGTCCGTCCGGTCCCGGGGATTTCCGGTAACGGACGAACTGCTCTGGCTATATCTATAGGTGTTATTAAAATTGGCCCCATTTCTGGGATAGGTTCACACGCTCGCTCGATATCACGCATCCAGTCAGCCTCAGTATGACAGACCGGCACCGACCAGATGCTGCGCCAGAAAGAACTCGTGGCAGCATCATCCGGGCGGCACACGTCTGTCATATTTTGCTCGGGTCGCTCCCAAGCTCTGTATACCCACCTCTCATCGCTCTGGAATATGCGATTCTGTGAGTAACGATCAACCCGCCGCTTATACCGCCGAATACGGTTCGCCCATGCATAAACTTTCTGCTTCAGGAAGTCGATGCGCTCTGTGACACGGGACATGTATTTTTGAGGACTGATTCCAGTCCCCGAGAATGCCCGCCTCACAAAGCGCATCACACGTGGTCGTGTATTGCCTTCCCTGAAGCAGTGTAGTTTGCCGATGACTACCCTGGCCTCGTCGATGCGGCACTCGATCCTGCACTGCCAGGTTGGTACGGCTGGTTTTGGTCGAATAGCTACGTCATAATTTGGGAATTTGACATTAGCTAAACGACATGCCGCAACAGCCCTACAGTACAGGATCGAGTGTGTATCAACGAGGTTCTCGCTACTCTCGAATATATTCTTGAGTTGCGAGTCCAAGGCACACACCAGCGCCCTATTTTTTATTATGCATGGGTAACCGTGGTAATCGGGGTCTAAGTTTGGTAGGAGTGGATCGACATACGCGAAGCGCATCTTCCAGAGCGCTCCTCAATCGGTCGTTGCACTGGCTACTTACCATGGCAACCCATCTTCCTCTACAACAGCTGGGTTGGACCGCGGCGGGGATGAGTCAATAGCTGACGCTTGCACCGCGGTTTGTGCTGGAGTTAAGACGATACGGTTGCTCAGTACCTCTGAGCGCAGCCTATCAAGTGCGGCATCGTCCAACATGTGATTGCGTTGGATGACCCACACCTGATCCGTCGTTGGGCCGAGACGTTGACGATTGGTTCAAGTACCTGGAATAGAGACATCATCCTAACACGGTACGCAGTGAGGTTAGTTCCCCCCTCTGTAGACCCGTAGTATGCGCGCATGACGTTCTCGTTTATTGTTTGAGTCCATCTCATGCGCTGCACACAACCGGATGGCCGGATGGCTCCTAAGTCCCAAGCTCTTCGATGGCCGGCCTCTCCCCTGCAAGTCCTGGCGACGTCGGCGGAGAGAAATATTCGTCGCTCGAGCTCGACGCAACTGCCGCTGCAGGTGAAACAGGGGATCCAGGGTCCGGCGGTGGCAAGGCGGAGCTGAGCGACGAGTCCGGGGTCACGGGTTATCACATCATGCTTTCTTCTCTGTTTTTTGTATTTTTCGTTTTCTATTGACGTTGACATAATGTCATTGTAGTCGAACGGTTTTTAAAAATTTTCTCTTTCTGGTTTTATTGTATTTTTCCAATGTTCTAATATTTACTTTGTTAAAAAGGTATGTATTAACTGTTTTTAGGTAACTATTGTAAAGACCTTTGTATTCCAACCAAAATTAATATTAAAATAAGAGATTACGACGACTTAACTGATGTTTGATATACGGGGTTGCCATTTATTATTATTTTTATATATCAATAATTTTAATGTTATTCTACTATGTAATACCGAACATGATTTAAAAGAGTTTCCATAGAGTTTCACGCCCGTTCTATTCATAGAACACTACGTTTTCGAAAAGGCAATTAGCTTCAACTTTCTGACTAACTGACCGATTTTTGACTATTCAAAAATAGCTGTAACTTCTCTGTCTTGTCTGTCTTCAACATAACACACCATAAGATCACGTTTGTAGTCCAAGAAGAGTGAGGCAGAGGTGTACCTAATACTAAGATCGACCCTTTACTATTAACAGCCCACAAATCCAGACTCCGTGGCGGAAAATTTTCTTGTGGAATAACCCAATAACAATTTCCCCCCAACCCAAGATCTTATCCTCAGCAGACGCGCTTGCAACCACTAAACTAACGAATCAGTCTATCCTATCTACAATTTTTACAAATTAAATATTTCATTTACCTTGCCAAATTGATCATGAATAATTCACATGAGATTTCGTAATAGTCAGGGTTCAAGCGTAAGTGTGCTAATTGCTAAGCGACGTGATTTCATTAGCACGTAGGAAGGTACTGTTTCTCATATTGACGATATTAATGCTTTTTGTAAGCCACCCACGAATATAGGGGCCATTTAAATTTAAACTGAGCTAAAATTGGCGTAATATTCCGTCTCAATTGCTATATGTAGATTTGATTAATTATTTTTATTGTTAGCTATTGGGGGTTTACGTGTCGAGTTCGTGGGTATCCAGGTAGGCATTTTACTTTGTGTTACTTATTACTGCTCTCAAAACGGTGAAAGAAACATAGAAATCGAAGATCCAACGACGTGTACTGGGTGCGCGTGGTAGATTGTATCACTCACTGTAACAGAGAGGCCAGTGTCCTAGCAGTGTTCTGTTCATACCTATGAAAAGTTAATGCCACGATATCTCTATAGATAGATAATAACCAATTCGAACCGTGAACCTGTCCTCTGACGTTTCATAAGCGCTCATGTATCATCATCGTCATCTTGAGCCTGAATTCTGCAGTAACAACTGCATGTGCCTCTCTTTTTCACTATCCTCCACGTTCCCATAGTCACCACGGTCGGGATTAGTTAGAATATTTTGTTTTACATAAACAGTATTTATTGTTATCCCGACCGTATACACAGAAGCTTCATCACTTCCCTGTCACTTGTGATAAGAGAAATGGCGTCTATTATAGAGGAAACATTAGGTACGACGACGTCGGTCTTGGCAACTGCCCAAGTTTTCTACTTAGAAGATTGTTATCATCAAACCAAACGTTATATAATTATGATGGTATTATCTATTATTACTTTTTACCTTATTAATTATTTAGAGTAGTTATCCTCCGATATTCATAAGTACATGCTGTCGAATTACCGTATTTCTAGAATTATTTTCTAGTACTAAGTACCTACACTGAACACTGATTGACCTACATTTCTACCGTTCCTCTAAACAAACATGCCAGTAGCTTGCAAGTTACTTAATTTACAAAACAAGTAAAGTGACGTGACATGACTTGGATCAGATCACAATCCCGGAGTCCAATCCGGTCACCTTCAGAAGTGGTATAGTGTTGGAATTGCCACCTTGGCATTCAATCTTCTAGCATAATTTTGCGTAACTTTAAAGAAGTTTTATGATTTTCCCGTAAACTTAATATTTGACGGTTGTCAATACGTTCATCAAAGCTTTCGGCAATTCAGGTTTTAATTGATGTTTAATTAGTAGATGTAGGTCTGAGTGAAACCTATGTTTAATCAGAGAAATTAAATGTGTATTTGTTAATATTTGTAACATTAAATTAATAAATCATGCTATTTTTACTATAATTTTAATTATGACTATATGCAGAGATATTTAGAACACCCCAATCAGTCAGAAAAGCTGTAAGTTAGTTCCATGTTATAGATAGCGAGACAAATGAACCCTGACTCCTATTGAAAAACCTGATATCAAAAGAAAGACCCCAGACGGTCAGCATAGATACTAAACACACAATTAGAAAATGTATACCTATGTTAAAAACTCGACCCTTCGTCGAATTGAGTTTTAATTTTATACGAGTGAGTGTGTGTGTGTGAGTGTCGGTGTGTAAAAAAGAGTTTAACAAAAAAAAAAGCATTTAAACAACGCAGTGAGAAAATCCACAAGGAAAATCTAGTAACATACAAACGATAAAAGTAAATACAAAGCCACATCAGCTTCCCTGAGTTAACGTGAAATAAGGTTTTTGTGATAAAGCACATGAGAGGTAAATGACGGCAATTTACTTTATACATACGTAAACGTAATTACATACATGAAAAGAAGTGGTTATAATTTAGTAGGTACTTAAAAGGTGGCCAAAACGAAATATATAACACACCTTCTTGTAATGCTGGGAATAAAAACGAAACTTACTTTAATTTTTTCTCTGAGTCTAATGGGGAATTGCAGAGTATTGTGGCACAAGGGTGGAAAAAATCATAATGTCAGATCATATTCAGCGCATAATAATTTCCACCCCCCTTTAGCGTTTTAAAATAAATCAATTAACTCTAGCCTATCGCAATCGCACTGCGATAGGACTGGTAGCGGTCCTCCGCCTTCTACACCGATATTGGGTTGACGGTCTATTTAACTGTGCGATGTCCCATACCACACTTTTTTGCTTTTTAGTAATACCTAACTGTCTTGATATCAGAGCTAGCTATCACAACCGCCCGGCGGCGTCGTAAACAAACTTACGTTGTTGCCAACTCGCAAGAAAACCTTCACAAAATAACAGAGATAACTCCTAAGTAAAGGAAGTATCGTGATTCTACTACACACGCTACTATGGTACAATGTAACTATAAAACGTAGACACTTCTGCCCTCAAGCATTACAGCGAAACGTTTCCGCACTACACTACCCACTACTTCCACCTACTTCAACACTACCCTCACTATCAAATGGTCAAATTTCGTGCAATTAAAGATTCGAAGTTCAAAGACACACGACAGCCTAAACTGAGCCACTGCATAAAATAAGGTTGTAAAAGTTTCAATGGGCTAGGGCGCTAGGGGTAGTCTCCTACGCCAGTAGCTACCCGACCGCCGAACGGGACGAATCTCCTACCAAAGCCGCCCGAACGCTCGCGAACTACACAATCCATATTTGAAACTTTTCCGAGTAGTATCGGATTCGTGTTTTGTTTTTTGAATTTTCGGTTTATCGAGTGCCAGTGGGGTTTGTTTTTGAATGTGTTTTGTTTTTTGTCTGTTGCTTTCTGATAGTTGATACTTCTGATGCTGAACATTATTTAAAAAGGTATGTGACTTGTCTTTGATTTGTTATTAGCAATAAGTAACTTGTATTTATTATAACATTTTACATTGAAAAATTTATTTTGAACAAAAAAAATGTTGAATTTAATATTTATTTACTTTAATGGCTTTAAAAACTTCCTAAGAAGCATTATTATCGTCGTAAGATTACTTTCGGCAGATAGCGAACGAAATACCACTTACTACTCCTTATCAACACCGTTAACAATAATTAACTAGTAGTTAAAATATTTCTGTTATCACTGTAAGGTAGGTACTGAATATTTAAATATTAGAAATCTTCTTTAAGATTGTCAAGCGTACCACATTAGGGATATTTAATAACGGACTGTTAGTAGTCGCTAAGGGTCAATAAATTGTTGGGTGGTTATCACACTGGTCAAGCATATTTGTGATTTAAGTTTACGGGTATTATTCGCAGACTCAGTGTCGACCGTCTTGGCGTTATATCTGAAGGCGCGGTTTACAGCATCCATTGGTGGCGCAGGGCAGCTTGTATTCACTAGTTACGCTTGCTTGGTTAAGATTAATTAGATACAATTTTGTTGGACACTAACTCCTTTTAATTACATTATGAAATAGTTTGTCACTCTGTAAAATAAAAAAAAATCGCCCGAATAAAGCCGAGAGTGGAAAATCCAGCAGCACGATGATATTCATTTATAAGATTTTATAAAACGGGCATTACTCAGGTTTAAAATATGTAAGGAGGTTGTGAACGGCACAAAAGGGCGATGGTACAAAATCAACAATGTCATTCAATCATAGAAGATAATAATGATGATGGTAAGTCGGCCAAATTGTCTCTAGAATAGTGCAATTAGAATGTACCACAAACAGGTCAAGCGTGGTTCGACAGATTGATCAATTAACTACCCTCATAAATATCTACATTATTCCAAGAGATATTATTATGTTATGTATAATATTAAGTATTTATATACAAAATACAAGGATACACGTTACTATTTATAAAATTATAAGCTTTTACACGCGTCGGCGACACCCACGCCGGAGCCGAAATTTATTTAATTGAATAGCCTTATCGAGAGCCTGTGGCTAAATAATAACAGCTGCTCGGATCGATCTTCAGGTAAAGCTGCGCTTGTCTGGGTTGGACCGTAGATGGGACCACCCATTGCATACCGAGTTTCTTCTGTGCCTCGGAAAGCATGTTAATCCGTTGATCCAGAAACAGATAGTTGTGGCCCGAAAGCCTGACAAACAGTCTTACCAAGAGGTATCGTATTACCTAGTACTAACTATGTTGTGGTATTCAACTGCATCCTGTTAGACTGAAGGTGACCCCAACGTAGTTGGGAAAAGGATAGGCAGATAATGAGGCTCACTGGGATAAGAAGCAAGTCATGTCCATTTTTGCGCCAAATCGTAAAAATTAATTCAGTCGATAACTTCTGAGAAGCCGTCGTTTGTCGTTTCAGCTAATGGATTAATCGCGAAGAGCCTCGGCCAGGGAGAGCTTTCGTTAGGTGATTAAACACAACGCCTTTTTTTTTTTTAAGTTGACGCATGATGCATTTTAATACGCACGGAAGCGGCAAATCGCGTTCGGATACATTATTATGAAGAGAAATTGATTTTGATTTTTTGTTATTATCAGATAATATTATCCAGGTGTAATTATCAAGATAATTATCCCTTTGAACCCATTTTTATAACATTAGTAGGATTTAGCCATTTGTGACCCATTACAGGGCTAAAGTCATTCCTCTACATCTGTCAATTTGTTATTCTCTTAAAAACAGTTTAACATTTAACAAATTTACAACCAAATTAATTAACTGAATACATGTTTGAAAATAAGATACTGTCTTGTCTTGTCTAGATCTTACATGAAAGGGTAATGTTAGTCTTTTATACATACCATCGTTTAGAAATAAATGAATATAAACTTTATTCTAGATTCTCTAACCAAAATATTTGGCTAGATAGAATTTAAAATGAACTAGTGCAAACAAAACTTAATCAAGTTGTTTGAGACAATAGATACATTATGTTTCGTTAAGAAAATACTAGATTTTGCATAATTTATTCGTTTAAGTGATTTACATTCTAAAATGTTATTTCAGAATAAATTCTAGTGAAATATGAAGTAAGGTCTTCGGACTTAGGCAAGCTGTTATTTTGTATAACTATCACCACTCAGTATATGCCCTCAAAACGGTAAAGAAAAACACTAAATCAACCAAGAATATGAAGATAATTTTTAATATTTTTATACGCAAACCCTGCTTAGGGAACTACAGCTGTTTTGAGATGGAATGAAAAATTTCGAGAGCTGTGAGCAGGGTGCGATGGTCTAATTGGTTAAGACGTCCGGTGTACTGAATCGTAAGGTCGCAGGTTCAAACCCTGCTCGCACTAGAATTTTTCTTTCCATGTCAAAACAGCAATATGAAGATAGGTGATATTAATAAACCCTCACTGAGTCCGCATGGTGGAATAAGTACCACTATCTCTCCCAGAGAACTACTAAAATATAACAAAGAAATATGTGACAGCACGGTTAGCGCACTGCCTGATCAATTGGCTGCTGTGATGCGTGTTGCGGGTTCTAGTCCCGCATGGACCAAATACATATTTGTATGACCACAGGTAGTTGTTGCGGGTCTGTTTATGAGAGTTTAAATGTTTGTAAACGCACCCACGATACAGGAGAAATTCCTAGAAAAGGTCAACTTTTTCAAAAAAAGAGGTAATAGGCCAACCAATGGGAACGTTAAAAACAGATTTTGCTAAGGTAACTCAACAAGTTTAAGTTACTTGTTGTTCGGTTCCAGGAGCTTCTTGTCAAAAACACATTTGCCGTCTGCAATTTATTTTTAAGTTTTGAAGAAATCTTTGACTTTATTCTCTTGACATAATCCTGTAACCCATTCTTGCCACAGGCTAGGCTGTGTTTAAGTCACCGTAAAACTAAATCTCAACAAAAAAATAGAAAGGGTCTATTCTATTCAACACCCACGTCACTACGACTAAAGCTTAGTATTCTAGATCTAGCTCAGTCTTGAACCTAGAATTTAAAGTGACATTTGTGAGGCCTAGGTAGGTTAACATAAATGTAGTCTTCAATCTAGATTCATTTGATAGGACTAAAGCTAGCATCTTTGCGAAATACAAGACGCGATACTTGTAGAGATGACTTTTTTGAGACATTAATATTTTATGATTATTGATCGAAGAATACACAATGCAAACTAACTGGAAAACGATACTTACAAGAAACTAAACCGAATCTAAAATATAGATGAATATTTATAACAGGCAGGCTCTCTCTTCCAATTATTTCGAAATGTTACAATCTAAAATACCTACTCGTACCTGAGTATTATCATATATAGATATACCGCTTTAATGAGTCCTCGCGAAGGTATCAATTTAAATGGAATATTCTGAAGGTTGATCACGTATTGGTTCAATTAGTATCGTAATACCTACGCGGATTATGGTTATTTTAAAGCAAATAACCTGTGGGATATTGTTAGTACTTTATGGACGCTTAATGTGCCTATGATGGGGCGGAGGACTCATTAAAGCGGTCGGTCTATAATTACAATGAAAGCCACTATCTCTCAACGTGGTGGAAATAATATTTACTATGAAGTCTTAATTGATATTGAAACCTGTCGTTTCATAATTAATAGTAGATTAGAGTGGCTGAAATACCCGTTCACCTGCATCCTTGACGATCTGAACAACATCTATGGCTCCGCAATAAACTTGGCCTCATTAAACCATTCATTCACTCTCTGTAGTATGAGTTTCTTATATATAGGTACCGTAGGCGAGTATCACGGAAGGATTTATGAAAATTCAGCAATGAGACACGCCGCACACGGCCAGTCTTTAATAATATTAGTCTAAAGTATTCATTTGATTGAGTAGTTGCACTGGACAAAAGACATTGTAAAACTGTTAAAATATGGAAGCCATTATAACTCAAGTATGACATTATCTCAACATCTAACTCATCAGTCAAATAACAAACACAGTACAGTTTACCCATAAGACTTCAACTGAAACGAATAAATTAACAGTCGTTTAATGAGCGTATAGCCACCAGGACTGAAAAACTAGCAGGACTACCAGTATAGCTTCTAAAGGGATCCCAAGTTTATTGTCACACATCCATGTCAATAACCGAAATCGATCAGCTAAAGAAACCACGTAGCCACCTCACTTCACCCGTTCAACACTCACATTCACTTCAATTTCCATAACCCATCTCTCTCACAAGCTGTACGGAAAATATTACATTATACACCAAGCTCATATACGAGCAGTATATCGCACATATAATGTTATTAGAACACAGGTGTAGGTGCCAATTTTACAGAAATAATAACTTACGCGCAGCTGGCTTTTGTAAGGTGAAAACGTACGCTGGGTTATGGCGTTTTTAATACAAATTTAGTTTTCATAGTAATATTATTATGTGTCAATAAGGAATGGTATGTGCATGGAGGTATATTGTCAAGTACGGTGCAGTGACCTTAAGTTTCGTTGTAGGGCGTGGCTAAGGAAAGAATACTTGAATTTATTTAATTTCGTGTTTAAAACTAATGTAAATACGATATGACTCTCTGCCGTCTTCTAAACAAAATATTACTTGGTAAATATTTAGCATTTGGTATGATACATTAAAAATTCCTTTGACTTGTTATTTTATTTTATTTTTTATTTTATTTATTCGGAAGAACCAACATTTTTTTTTTTTTTTTTTTTAAACTTTGCCCCACACTAGGAATTTCTCCTGTATTGTGGGTGCGTTTACAAACATTTAAGCTCACATACACAAACAGCCAGACCCGGAACAACTACCTGTAGGCCATACAAATATTTGTTCCGTGCGGGAATCGAACCCGCGACACGAAGCGCAGCAGTCAATCGCTCAGCCACTGCGCCAACCGTGCCGACAAACACAATTACACATTATATATTCCAAAAAAATAGAATATAAGGAGTTATACAAATGTGCAACCAACAACGTTCTCCACAGATACACAAAAGACAAAGACAATGTTGATGAAGTAAAAGTCGGACAGAATAGACAATTGCATGAGATAGAATACATAAAGGCATAAAAATACATAAAAGTTACAGCCACCAAGGAACACTAAAGACACATACTATTCAATTAGATTCTGGATTGTGTCCAGTAATATTTTTCTAAAAGATCCAACAGACAGAGCAAATATATCTAAGTTAGAGAAGAAGTTATTGAAATTGCCCGTGAGACGACGTAGAGGTGCCCGCAAGCCTGCATTCGTACGACTAGGAGTGACGGCGAAAACAGGTCGGGCGCGCACCCCACGTCCCTGAATCGTTCTAGGGACAACATAGCACAACTTGTTACAGATGTCCATACAGTCATATGAGTTGTTACACAGATCGTATAGAAACATGGTATCTAGGAAAGTACGTCTAGACTTCAAAGAGATCATGTTATATTTTTTCAGTAAGCTATAAGGGTGATAAATACGAATTCTAGTACAACGGTAATGCATCCTTTTCAGGAACTTTGTACACGCTCAATACAGTCATTATATTTATTATAATAGGGACTCCACACCGGCACAGCATATTCTAGTTGAGACCGGACTAATGACCGATACAAATGTAAATATGTGCTCGGTAAGATGAATTCCGTTGCTGATCTCATCACAAATCTATATATCCGATAAGCCTGACTTATGATTTTATCAATATGTGCGTCCAGGTGCAGTTTATTATCAAGCAGTATTCCCAGATCACGAATTGTGTTGACTCTGTCTAGGATTTTACATTGTAGAGCATAGGGGTGTTTAATTTGGTTTTTATTTTTAGTAAAGCTGATACAGCAATATTTAGGAATACTGAGTAGGAGTTTGTTTTTAATACAGTACTCTGCTAAGCGATTAAGATCTTGCTGGAGTAAGTGACAGTCTAGTATGGATCTAACGGGTCTAAAAATTTTTAGATCGTCCGCGTAAAGTAGGAACTTAGAGTTATGGAAACACGTATCGATATCATTAATAAAAATTATAAATAAAAGAGGTCCGAGAATTGAGCCCTGAGGCACCCCTGACGTTGCGGTTATGGCGGTGGAATGGAACCCATTGATCACTACTTTTTGTGTTCTATTTGACACATAGGAAACAAACCAACGTAAGAGATCCCCGCGGATTCCATTGAATGCTAGTTTCTTCAAAAGCAATTCATGATCAACCCTGTCAAAGGCTTTTCTAAAGTCAGTGTATACAGCGTCCACTTGCACACGAGAGTCCATATTATTAAATAAATAGTCAGTGAAAGATATCATATTAGTTGTTGTAGACCTTCTTTTTACGAACCCGTGCTGTTGTTGTAGTATTTTGTCATTGACAATCGGATACAACTGATTGTGAACTAGCCTTTCGAATAGGTAAGACCGACAGTATAGAAATGGGCCGATAATTTTCAACGTCCTGTTTTGAACCGCTTTTATGAACGGGAGTAATATTTGCTCGCTTCCAGATTTCCAGAAATAATACATAATGGTGCACACAACGCCTGAGCTGCCCTATTAAAGAAAATTGGTGGAATACCGTCTGGTCCTGGTCCTTTAGTAGAATCTAACCATTTAAGGGCACAGGGCACTGAGTACTTGGTCAGTACTAACCTCAAGAGTACTAACAAGAGAACAATTCTCAGCATATTCATTGTCTTGGGTTTGAATATTTGAGAGAGTCGAGGGTTCGTACACGAAATGGAAGAAGTTTGCAAAGTAATTACAAATCTCCTCAGGATCGGTTGATGATAGGTGTTTATAGTGCAAGGTTGAAGGGATTGTAGCTTTAGATTGCCGATTAGACACATAAGTCCAGAAATATTTGGTATTCACTTTTATACTATCTTCTACTGATTTCATGTACAAACTGTAACAGTTCTTGCAGTCAGCTTGGAAATTGGACCTATAAAGAGAAAACTGTTCATAGTCAGATATGTCTTGATAGGTCTTCCATTTACACCATGCTTTCAATTTATTTTTAAATATGTGTATTAAAGATGGGGAAAACCACAAAGGAAATTTGGTAGACCTAATTGTCTTTAGAGGAACATGGGCTTTAATAATTTTCTTCATAGAACGCATTCAGTGCGTCTTCTGCAGACTGATCAGGAAGTTCATCATCCCAGTTAATTTTGATCAGATCGCGATTAATGAGTTCATAATTCGCCTTAGAATAATTATGCTTTTGAGCCGCCTTACGCGTCATTGCACTTCTGTGCAATTTACAGGACACTAAAATATACAACGGTGGGTGATAGAGATCTAGTTTTAACAGTAAGTCAGTTGGTGTAAAAACAGAACAGGTGTTGTTACTTATCACCAAATCTAAAATCTTCCCGCTCGAGTTCTTAATATTATTGTACTGGTAGCTATTGAGCCGTCCTCCAACAAGGTTTGCAGGGACTGTAAGTAGGCAATATAAGTACATTCGGGTGTTTTGGGTGGGATATAGCATTATAGTAATCTGGCGGACCAGAACAGCAGCATTAGGGTTATAATCATAAAACATGATGTGATAGTTGAAATTGTTCTCCTTGAAATCAGACCATCCCAATGAAGTCAAAAATACAAGAATTAATAAGATATTAACACCGTTAGAGTACAGTATCAACAGGTACAACAAAAACAAAAAGTACACACAACCTCCAGAAAGCACACATTTGTAGTAAAATATACAATCTCCAGGCAAAACAATTACATGCATACATCGATCGCACCGCTGAACTAAAGTCCCAGTGGTTAAAATCAACACAACAAGAAGACCAGCTGAATAATACGACCAGGGCACATATACATACACTAAATAAAGAAAATAATATAATGAGCAAGAACAAACACATATTAAACATAATACCGATGAGGCCGCTAGTCATCCATCGCGGCGGCAGCAGCGGGTTTGATTTTACCAATTTACCAACTTTGATTTATCTTGGTGTATGGCAAACGATTTGCATTGTTGTTTTTCTCGAACGAAAATAGTGCCATGTTTAACCCACACAAATTTATAATTATTCCTTTGGGCTGCTTCCTTGCAGTCACGAAACAATAGTTTTCTCTTTAATGTGAGATGTTCATGCATGTATATACGCGATGGTGTACCAGAAATGCTCAGTTGGTCGGAGGTCAGCCCTTTGGCCAGTCGAAAGGCGCTGAGTACATTGTCGCGAAGTATACGTGAAGCCACGACAATGTACGAATGTACAATGTACAATGTTTTTTGGTTTGTTGTTCTGTTGGTGTGCAGGAGGAACACGGTGTATTGCGACAACATCCCTAGTACTTATAGAGTAATTTATTTTTGAACCCATGTTTTCCATGACCGACATCAGGTTCTCATTACGCTTTTCAGGTACATTACATAGCTCCAGGTTGCATTGTCGGGCATTTTGGTCTAAATAGTCAATTTTCGAAATGATATCGTTAATTGACTTCTTCGTATCCATCTCCTGCATCTTGAATCGATTATTCAGATCAATCTGTTCAGCGGACACGTATTCAACCGAGTTTTGTACGGCAATTAGGTCAATTGCTAATTGATCGTACTTTTTATCCAGTTCGGACAGGCGTGTGGTTGCTTGAGATTGCTCAGAACGAATAGTTGCAATATCTCTCTTTATTTCGGCTGTATCCTGGGCAAAGGCAGCTATTTCGCCTCTGATATTGGAAACGTTATCAGAAATGGTAGTGATGCGGGTATCAAGTTCCTTGCGCCAGTCGTTAAGAGTATTTTTAAAGTCTAATGATTAAGCATTAAGCACCTGAGTGAATTCGCATTCTGGTTGTTTGCGTTTACGCACATCGCCTTTAGAATCAGGCGTCTTACATAGGTCACTGTCGGACTGCGACAAGTGAGACATATTCATTCCGCTGTCGATGTCGGTTGAGTACAGGTTCGAAAGTTATTACGCTTTTAACTGTACTCAATCAGTCGGACACAAAGAACTTCTAAAAAATGGTTTTTATATTGAGTGGGGTTTGAACACGAAACCAGTAGTGTCCGCCGCAGTGTAAAAAGCTGCACGAGTCGAGCCAAACGCTATATTAAATACAGTAGCGAGATTGGTTATCTCTAGGTGCGTTAGAGCGCTGCGCAGGCGATGATGTGGACAGAGGCGGTATGCGCGGGGGTTATCGAGCGGGTTGTGGTAGGTCAGGTACCGAGTTCTTTCGAGAAATTTTAACACAGTTTTATCAACTTATCTCAATATACCGCTCACGTAGCACCATCAAACTTTCACAAATTGACGATCACTTCACTGGCTTTAGATTAGTTATAACTTTATATGAAAAAATCCACTTCTGCCGACTTAGATGATTAAAAACAGTGGAGCAAAAATATCAACGTGCTGTCTTGATTTCTGGCACCGAGGGTGGTGTTATTTGTAACTTGAATCAAATCAATCTCGGTTTTCAAAAACGTGAACCCAATTCGGTTTCTATAATTTAATATTCGGTCGAGTATAAAGATACAGGTTCTCAGAACCCATTTAATGGGTTTATGTGGATTGATAAAAATATCGTTTTTTATTTTTATAATGAAAATGATGATTTTGCCTACCATTTATTTGAAGAGCTCTCTATTTTTAGAGAACTCTTTATGTTGCTCGAATATTTTAAATCTAAAACAACCCGTATGTATAAATACTAAATATTTAAAAATAATTTTGAGCAAGCTTGCTAAGTAAAATAATTAAGATTTTAATTTAATAATCGTTGCCACAATTACAAGAAGAACTGCAATTTCAAGATTATTAAAACACGAATATTAATTTGAACAGATTACTTTTTATTTCATTTATATCGTAATTTTGAAGGCTGATTTGGTTTTGAAAACATTTTGTTAGAATAAAATCACATTTCACTTTGGTTGACAAACAATTAGACAGTCAAAATAATCCTTAACTTATGTCTCTGATCATCAGTTCATCGACCAAACATTGTGATTCCGTTAAGACTTAAGTTCTCCCTTAACTATTAACTATGAAGTGAGAGGGTTCCAGCGGTAATAATCCAGATTTATTTGAGAACCAAAAATTCGAGGACATGTGACGTCCACCACCGCGCTGGGCTGTGTGTATCTTACGGGATAATCCCTCTGCTAAAGCCTTATATTATGCTTTGGTTTATGATTATCTACACTACACATCAAGACACTTAAGATTTTGAGAATTGAATCCATTTTCAACCTAGAGATAGACAAACCATTATCAACGCCCGGTGAAAAAACATTAGACTTCCAACGCTTCAACTCATTATAATCTCGGTTACAAGATAATATCATCCTATTAACTCTGCTTGGCAATGAAAAAGTTCATTAACCCCAAACGACAGCCCAAATCGTCCCTTAGCACAATCAGCTGTTAAACTCAATATCATCAACTGTTATCAGTAACCTTTCTGATACTTAAACAACAGCACGCCATTCTCTTGAAGATAATGAGAAGAGGATAACCCACGGCTAAGATGCTAAATATTAATGATAATGAAGGATGTATAGATTGTATTTTGATAAGCAGGACGCGAACGTTACGTCAGCGAGAGCCAAGAAATATCTAAATATTTAAAGAAAAAAGACAGTTTATTAATTCTGGCTGAGTTCTGGTTTATTCCTTTTTAAGTCGTTTTTTTATTAGTTTTGTGAAGTAACGTGCAAGTGTCGGAACTAAAAAATTGGAGGCTGTAACATCCCCTAATGTTGCATTGGGTCATGGTGGCCATCCACCACGCGGTGTAGTGGATTCCGACACATTTCCCCCCACTGAGAGATAGTGTAGGTAGTGTCCTAGCAGTCGGAACGTCTAGGGCTGATTATGATAAATGTTTTCACACAATATTTCTAAAAAGATTTTGGTTTTACAACTAGAAAATTGTGTTTCACAAATGAAAATATGTACAATATACCAGGATGGTAACTTTGGGAATTAAATTGCACTGCTGCTAGATGCAACAACTTTAATAGTACTCTGTAACCGAAACAGTTTTTAAATAAAAAATCTCTTAGTTAGAAAAAAATCTAGTTGGAATCTAAAATTCATGTCCCAGCAAAAAATATTTTTACATAAAACACGTGGTAATTACTAAATCACTCAGCAGTGGAGCTGACCTATTTACAGCAAAAAGTCCACATGAAGACTTCTTAATAGCTAAAAAAAGTATAAACACATTAAACATACATACCTATCGGCACACATTAGGTCACTAAGAGCAAATTCCACAAATAAAACTGATTAAGTTCATCTAGTCGGTGCTCTAAAGCTATCAGTGTATAGTCGTCAATAATCATGGCTCCAGAATTTGATGATCCAATTAGTATTCTGATTAAGCAAATATTAGCTTGCAGGTTTAATGAAAATGGTTTAAATGAGCGAGCAAGTCGCGCACGCAGACGTTGTTAAACTGTTTAGAAAATGATCATGTTACAACGTTGGGTTAGCACACTCATGACCGTTTTCACTAGAGTCAAGGACAGGAACATCTTATCTGTGGTTTCGTTCGAAGTTCGGTGTCTGTCACTATTGTTAGAATTCCGTGGGTGACGTTACGAGTAAGACTTGTTCAAGCATTCCGCAAAACGGTGTCGTAACTTTAGTCATAGCTCTGCGATTGGGGGAAAGGATTTTTTGAGGTAAATAATTGCTTAGCTTTTGGACATTACATTTAGATGTAATTAAGAGTTAGTGAAACCGTTCATAACTAACACAGCTATGATCGTTGTTTTTCTATGCAGTTCCCAACAAGACCATAACGGCAATACATAGTTGATTCGAGCTGTGAAATGATCAATTATGTACGAAATAATCCTGGTCTATGGCGGCCATTATCCATGCAATACGCTGTACACAGTTACAAGCAGTTGCTTAGTGTGCGACGGAACTTATCTAACCTGTTCAGAAATTGGTGGTCGCAAAAAAGTAGGCGCCCGAGGGAAAACAACTTTTGTTACAGATGTACCACACTTTATTCATATTACGCATTTACGATATATTCATGTAGGTAGGCGTGTAATGTATCTCGCACCTAACTTTATATGTATGGCGTAAGTAGGAAATAAGACTTGGGACCTCGGAGTTTTAGGAATCTTGTAATAAATTGTATGTGTACTAAGTTAGAGGGATTCGTGGCTAAATAATAGCAGTCATACTGGTCGATTTTGCAGTTTAAGCCACACATGGCCAGGTCATTCAGTGAATGCGTTACCCCTAACATACCGAGACCCCCCAGTGCCTCGGAAAGCTCCATGAAGTCCTGGCTGCAAGTTTTGTGGATCTTTGACAGTTACGGTATTCAAAATCTGAGTCTGGGAACCACTATTTTCAAGGAAAGTCAGATAGGCAACCGCCCCATGTAAGATGCTGTAATTCAGCTTCATCCGGTTAAATGTGTAGTTGAGAAAAAGCTAGAAGGAGGTAACCAATTTATAAGACGCCATCGCCAATGTCTTTATGGCCTCGGACGCTGGAAGCCGTTTTAAAAATGCTTCGAAAGCGATTGTCTATATTCTAGATCCTAAGGTCAATTTGCGAGTCGAAATCTGTTAAAAGTGAATCGCGATTTTATTCATGTTTTAGTTTTTTATGAAGACTAAAGCCTGATAACCAATTACAACATTGAAATCCCCTAGTAATTGAATTTCAAAAGTCAAAAGGCAGTGACCCAATGCACAGCCTATCCCAAACCATCCAAATTAAACAAAAGCCTTTTATAATGAAGGGCCTGTAAAAAATAAAATAAAATATAATCTAAAGAGCGCAGTAAAAGGCAGACACTCATTTATTTAGCTTGTGCTTATCTCTTGGCACACTTATCTTCAACGTAAGAGGATCGTAAGAAATAAAACAGGTATAGTCTGCATCAAAATAAAGTGGGGGGTTTTTAAAATTATGTAGGTCATAATACAAAAACAAAAGTGGTTTAGTATGAAAAACTGTGGTTTCTTGATTTGTAAGAATGCTGCATAGTTATGTAAGAGATTACTGGGTTAAAACTCTGGTCGGTACAACTTATTTTGACGTCAAATCTCATGTTAGCATAAGGTGCAGTTTCGAAAGGAAACACAACCACAGAGGCAAAATCGCTATGAATGACCGAAGCGACGCATCTGGTTTCAGGAAGTCAGATAGCTAGTATACCTACGTACCGAGCGCTAGTTTTACCAATTATAATATTAATCAGCTTTTCAGAAAACGAGTGTGAGACAGCGTCACATTCACCACAGAATAGATAATATTAATAAACCCCTAACTGATATAGGAAAAAACGTGAGTGTTTTTCCGAATGAAGGGACGCCTTTTTCTGCTATAGAACAATAGAAAATACACACCGATATTATGTTGCTGACTGTGACCGAGACCGAGACTTTAATTATCCGGGCCCATACAATCATCTTTGATCACAAACAAAATAATCTAAAGCTGTAATTTTAGAGAATGTATTTTCTCTTATTTTCTTTTAAGAAAATGTTTAAAGGTAAAAGATAAAAGGTATTGTGTAAGCCTTCTTAAATACGTCTCAGAGTATCTCAGAAAGTAAGTAGTAAAGTATTACTACATTTATGCTTAGGATAATTACAATTTGATCAAAGAGCCATTTTAAAAAGTACAGTAACGCAATCAAGAGTAATCTTTGGTATTGAACATTCTCTTTCTTCTGATCTTGAGAAGCACCTAGTGCCTCGGAAAGCACGTTAAGCTGTTGGTCCCGGCTTTTTTAGAATTTGTACATCTTTCATTTGACAGTCATTACATGTAGTCAGTGGCCCGAATGTCTGACAAACAGTCTAACTAAGGGGTTACCCAATACTAATTGGGTTGTGGAGGTCAGATACGGTTATAAAAATTATTTGTGAAAAAATCTCAATAAAGTATAAAAATTGACATATCTCCTAAACTATAAAACTTTAGGGAAAGTGAGGTCTAACAATTAGCAAATGACCTCCTATATGCGAATTTGCTATGGCGGGTCCAGATCCAGTTACCCTGTATATTGGCTTAACGAAAGAAAAATACGAAAATAGAAAAATACTATCTCTCCTAGCCAGTTGTCAATTTAATAAAACTCTCAGTACCTAAGTAATTAAATTCACTCGTTGATTTAAATATTATACTCATTTTTTTAAAAAGTTGAATATAAGCCTCAATACGTTTAAAAGCTTGTGGTATGAAATAACGAAGTAAAAAGGTGTTGTGGCTTCAGGGGCAAAAGTCATTTACCTCAGTACTGTTAACAATTTATTCTATTATGTCTGTTGTATGAAATATCTTAAAATAATTCGTACCACAAAAACTATAATAATCAAATCAAAATCATCACGTAGAATCGGTGAGATGTAGACAATAAGTATGTAATAATAATACAAGTGTCATTGTGCCGATACTCGTGTCGCCTAATGGCTTAATAGCCAATAGCCTCGACCAACATCTGAGGAGGATCTCGTTTGTTAACTAGATCAAGGCCTTGATTCAGAAAGCAGTAAATCTGGACACGGCGCTTATTGTTAGGAGGTTCCTCTCTCAAGAGCTCTGATCCTGTTCGGAATGCTGGTGGGCAACTATTTTTTTAAATATTATTTTATTTAGGAATATTAAAAATGTAAAAGATATGTGTCTAAATGATAAAGGAAATAATACAAGAACATGTCATGTTGTTGGTAAGAGACCATGAACGTAAGGACGCCCTCGGGCTAGGTGAAGCGGAGTGGAATTGGACCAAGATGCATATTATATATCATAGATGGTGGCTGGTGTTTATAGTTTCTGCCAACCCCCATTTAATTTTTTGTGTCTTTTTCCTTCTCTTCACAAAGACTAGCCCCTATTCTTTATAGTTAAGTTATTCAAAGTTTCATTCCCACGAAATTACCTTTCATCCAAAATACCTTCAATAAACATTATCTACGCAAACAGTATCGCTACCTTTGGGTTTTGATACTAAAGGGAAAAAGGTCTGACCGATTGTCGAGCTATTTAAATTTTTCATGAGCCTCGATTTAGCCCGTGGTCGCTGGTACCTGGTATGTGGTCAAAGTGGGTGTTTATTTGTAAAGAGAGGCCTACGTGGAACGACAGGGTAATTATAAAAGTTTGTTCAGGGTTTTGAGTAAATAAAAAAACATGTTCACGTTTAATTTCCTGTTGAACTTGAAGGATTAATTTGTTTTGTTTTAACTTTATTTATCAGGCTTGTTTTTGTCGAGGGAGTAGGCAGAGGGGAGCATCCACATTATATGTACAATTTATGGAAGTTTTCATAGAGGTACATAGAAACGAGTTGTGTTACTGCGGTCTTTCATTATATTTTTTTTTCAGCGGGCAGCAATTAACTACTAGAAGTCTTTTGTCGGTTTGCGGTTTCAGATTTATCTTTAAACAGTCGTTAGTCCCAAGTCACCTACAGGCATAGCAACCGTTACAAGTTACGTCCCCAATCTCATATTTTATACGGCATACGGCACCTCGTTTTGTTAGGGATTAGTACCGAAAAACGGCGACACAATTGCGATACATTTGTGCCCCGGCGGAAACGATGTACCTGTACTAGTGATTTGTGTAATGGTCTCCCGGATTGAGAAGGAAAAACCTTGCTATGAATGTAAAGTGCTTATTTGAAGCAGGAATTTGGCTGTTGTCAAATTAAAGATTCTATCAGCCAGACTGAAATGCGCTAAAAAGGGTAAACCCCTTTTTAGCGCATTTCAGTCTGAGTGGTTCAAAGTGGTTTGATTAAGTTCAAAATTCTTTGTAAAATAACTAGCCTATTTCTTTCAAGGACACATGCCTCCTCTGCGAGAGGGAGTCAGTCATAAACCTTTAAGACCAATTTGAAATATTGTCAAAACAACTAGCAGCAGATAAAAATGGATATTTTAGCTAAACATCACACTAAAAAGAAATTTGAATCATTTTGGAAATCAACAAATAGTTTGAATCCGAAGTTGAGTACCCCTGTGAGCGTGGCGGGCATACACGAGCCCACGCATATAGCCAATGCATTTCGGCGTCATTTTTAGATTGAGTCATCTCTTACTAGACCGTGCAGGTGTTTGATGCTGTAGCCAACTCTGGGGACATTTCTATTGTTTTTACGGCACAAGAAATATCAGCCATCATAAAGAAAATGGAGAGGGGTAAATCCCCGGGTCATGATGGCCTTAGTATCGAGCACCTGAAGCATGCGGGGGGACACTTGCCGCGTGTGCTGGCTTTATTTTTCAACCTGTGCGTTAGTCACGGTTACCTACCGGATGACGTAATGTATACAATGGTAGTGCCTATTCTGAAAAATAAAACAAGAGATGTCTTGGACATTTCCAATTACGGGCCCATTTCAATGGCCACTGTCATAGCAAAAGTGTTGGACCGTCTGCTCGATAAGCAATTGGCTAAACACCTCGAACTACATGACGCCCAGTTCGGTTTTAAGCCTGGGTTGTCAACCGAGAGTGCAATCTTGTGCCTCAAGCAGACTGTCCAATACTACACAGACAGGAATACTCCTATTTTTGCTTGTTTTCTGGATCTGTCAAGGGTATTTGATGTTGTATGTTACGATGTTTTGTGGCGTAAACTAGAATGTGAAACTACGTTACCATCTGAACTAGTGTCAATATTTAAGTACTGGTACAGTAGTCAAAGCATTAGCGTGAAGTGGAATGGTTCGCACTCGGACGTGTATCGGTTGGAATGCGGGGTGTGGCAGGGGGGGCTCAGCTCTCCGCGGCTCTTCAACCTATACATGAACCAGCTGATCCTTGAGCTCAGCAGCACCAATTTCGGATGTCATATTGGATCCGCTGGATGACAGGGTGTGCATTAACAATATTAGTTATGCTGACGATATAGTGTTGCTGAACCCATCGGTCGGTGCTCTGAGGAGACTGATCGCTATACGAGTATGCGATAACTATGCGGTGAATCATGGGCTCAGATATAATGTCACAAAGAGCGAACTAATGGTTTTTAAAGCAGGCAGTTTGACATATTCGTCTATTCCAACCGTCGCACTTTGTGGAGAACCACTGCCAAGGGTGGAAAAGTTTAAATATCTGAGCCACTGGGTCACTGAAGATCTTAAGGATAATTGTGACATTGAAAGGGAACGTAGGTCGCTGACTGTCTTCTACACGTGCAGCCTGTGGGTCAACTTCACTCAGCGGACATTTAGCGGCCTACGCGTTCAATATAATAATGCACTGAGAGTACTGCTACGGCTGCCGTGGCGTTGTAGTGCGTCGGAGATGTTTGCAAATAATAATATTGATGGTTTTGGGGCCATAATTAGAAATAGATGTGCATCCCTGATGACTCGTATTTGCGGCAGCATCAACAGTATTCTCAGTGTATTTGCAGGTCGATGGGATTCCCCGATGCTGCGGAGCAGGATGCGGCTCCACGCTGAATTTTAATTGTATGTGTACAGGCTAGGCCTACTAACACTAGAAGTTAAGTAAAATTATTACAAACCCTATGGACTCCGGTCTGAAATAAAAAAAATCTATTCTATTCTATTACCCCAGTACCAGGACTAGCCAGTACTACAGTTGGCGTCTGCGAAATGTATTCGATTTTTGATTCCTTAGCATGTCGGTTTCAGCGGACAGACCTCCGGCGTGATATCATGGCTACATGGAGAGAGCGACTGTTGCAACCCCGTGCAGGGTACGCTACCATAGTGGCGATAAGTCCCCTCTTTGAGGAGTGGCTAGAGAGGCGCCACGGCGCCCTCACCTACCGCCTGACGCAGATCCTCACCGGACACGGTTGTTTCGGGAGGTTCTTGCACCGAATCGGGCGGGAGGAAACGCCCGGGTGTTTCCACTGCGAGGATCGTCCAGAGGACACGGTGGAGCACACCGTAGAGGTCTGCCCCGCTTGGGCGGAGCACCGCCGTGTCCTTGTAGCGGCGATTGGCGGCGGCGATCTCTCGCGTCCGGCCCTGGTTCAAGCCATGGTCCGGAGCGAGAGGGAATGGGAAGCCGTCACCACCTTCTGTGAAGCAGTCATGCTAGTGAAGGAGGTGGCGGGACGTGAGAGGGAAAGAACCTCACGTCCCAGCCGCCGCGGGAGACGCCCTGGGCGTCGGGGGTCACGTGGTGGCTCCCGGCCACCGTAGGCGCGGGCCTGTGGACGGCGAGTTATGGGCTAGCTCGCCGTCCGGCCATCTTATGACGACAGGCCGTGTCGACGGCGCGTTCGTGTTCCACGCGCGCCTCAAAGAGATGTCAGCAACCGAGTAGGGGTCCGCATGGGCCGATGCCTGCCAGAGCTGCGGGACTGTTCGAAAGAGACACCGTGGCCCTGGAACACAAAGGGCAAAGAAGGAACATGGATGGGTTTTAGTCAGTACAAGTCTGACACTCCCTTCCGCTCCGCCCAGAGTGGGGGGGGGTCATTTGATGATTTCCCATCCAAAAAAAAAAGCAGCATGTCGGTTTCCTCACAATGTTTTTACCGTTTTTAGAACAGTAACATAAAATCAAGCGTGTAATCCGCGAAGGGTTAGTCAGAGGTGTACCCATTAGTACACTCATCTGCCCAATGACACATTGAGAAACCCGATAACACGCTCAGCAGTCGCGTTTTAAAGCTACTGCTCTGATGCAATCCTCATGTGATGGAATAAATAACACAAAGTGAAGTACTTGTGTCGAGGTCATAACCACTTGGTAAAAAATGTTTTGAAAGAAAAAAAACTTTTGAAAGCACAATTTCATACCATGTAAATACTCTATTTTTTTACTGAATTCGTATTGGATTCCATTTAATTCAGTTTACATTCAATGGTTGTGGGACTTCTGAAACTCGCTGAAATAATAGAATATCCGAGTAGCATTGAGTTCAATGTAGAACAAGTGCTTTTTATTTCATATTCCGCTAGAGTGCTCTTACCCTTATTGGATTCGTTTCGCAGTAAAACTACAGAAATTTTAGAAGTAGCTAGGGCTACTGTGCATGCCAAACTGCGTGTAGTTTACTGAATTTAGAGTAGGATATAATAGAAACAAACTTTGTTCTACACCTTGTTCTTAGATAATATTGAAAGTTTGTTTACAGTTTGTGTTCATAAAATTTAATGTACATAAGTTAATTGGTTTAGATTCACGGGTGAATTTAGATTATTAATAAATCACGTAAAACTTGCAAGAATTTCAGTTGAACTTCATAAATTTTTAAGATACCATTATAAAGTCTTCCATTAATAGATAAACATTTTCCACTCCCAAAACACACGCTTACATAAAGCCGCTTGTTCACAGCAGCCCACAAATAAGTTACGCACGTGTACTTAGCTTATCTTTGTATGACAATGCTGGAGAGGTCGTGCAATGTGACACATTGCCTCACACGGATGCGTGGCTGACAAGCAAATGAACCGCGCAGCAAACATGACAAACCTCTTCATGCACGTCTTACTTAGCAGTGAGTGATTTAACAGCCCCGTCGGCCTCGTATTTGCAAGCATGACTAATGAGCAAATTGTTATTGAATTTATCTATTAAGAATTTCTCACTAGCAGCCCGAAGTTCAGCAGTAAGTGGTGTGAAAACCTCGTCCCATCGGAATATAGCACAATAACAGAGAGCACTCCTATGTTTGCGCACACACTTGTGGACCGTAATATCTTCAAAGTCAAAGACTCAGAAAATATTTAAAAAAAAGTCCACCGTTATGACCGAAATCTGGATTTTGAACATACCAGTCGACGGTCGATTTAAAATAGTTTTCAACTCAAAAACTTAAGACCATCTTACACAGTCTTGCTTAATGCTCCTTCCTCAGCCATTTTCCGACACCTCACTCTCGAATATTTGACAACTCATCACAATCCACATTGAGTACGCCATCTTCGCCGAAACTTGTTTAACTTATTTGTCTGCTCACCCACAGAATAGCAATGCGGTACACTGAGGGTTGCCGCGGTTGCGAAGTGTTGCGTTGAATAGTAATGAGCGAATACCGGTCAAGTGTGACCTGAGGCCTATAAAGGTATATTGGACTCGTGTGATGTATTTTTTGGGGATTGGCAGAACCTGGTATAATATGTTAGGTCTTTTCGCTTTAGACGATTTTATAATATGAAACACAATTTCTAACTTATTCACAATTATTCAAATAAAATAGGTCTCTCAGAATCATCATCTTACCCTTGTTCTACTTTACTCGGGATACACAACACGTTTTTTCTTACTAAATCATAGTTTTGCCTTGCTTCATTAGTTTACTTCGTTCTTTCATCTTTTCGTATTCTTAGATCTTCCAAATCGATGATAAGACTCCGGCCGTATTAAAATTCTTGGCATGAAATACGCACATTCTTTAAGCACCTTTCTGAGAAAAGACTAACATTTTAATTCCTTACATCGAAACCTTACAATGAGATGAAAATTCAAAATATTCCGTTTATTCTTAATTAAACTTTTTTTTAAATATTTTCTGAATATTTCGCTTCTAACTTAGGGTCCTGGAATCGATACCAAGAACTTCTCAGTGACAGTGTGAAGGATTGCCCCCTATTACATGGGACATAATTACTGACGAAATTCTTCTTCGTAAAACCTTCGGGGATTAGAGACGTGATGTTTATGTTATAGTGGTTGTACCCTTAAGACATAAGGTTAAAAATAGATTTAAAAACCACATCCAATAATATCCAATCCAAATAATATGGCATGGAGAACAGAATGTAAATGACCAATAACTAAGGTATCCATATAGAATTTACATCAACTTACAATACGTACCGTTTATAAAAATACCGTTTTCTGCATCCAACCCTCGACTCAGCCGTCTAAAAAGATCCTTTTGTATTTTTAAACGTTTATGCCCTCTTATATTGGTCGTAACAACTTCCGATATAGAACAGCTGCTGCAGTAGCTCTATAATACCTATAATGGAATTGGCACGGGACGATATCCGAGGTTAACCAACACTTGCCAAGATCAGCTCGTGAATCTGACTGACTATCCATTACATCATATCGATATGCATGAAGGGATCTTGGTCCTGGCGGTTATTCGTAGGTCTTTGACAGATGTTATACATAATGAGAAACCTGAAAGTCTGGCTGTACACACGGCGGCACATGAAGCTGTACATTTCCAGTATAACTTGGCCTCGCTTTGTATAGATTTCCTATACAATCAGAGATCCGCATAAACTGGTTTTGTATGCCTTGATTGGCCATCGTGCGTACACGAGACTCCTTGGTAAGACTAGTTGTCAGACTTTAGAAGTAACTGGGTTATGGAGGTAAGACAGGCAGTCAGTTTATGTAAAAAAATTATATTACCCCAAAGTAATATTATTATGCTCATTTAATATTATATTTATTCCATTATGTTTAAGTCCATGATGTTTTTTTTACGTGGGTGTAATATTTGGATATTTTTTCAGGATTGGCCTCATTTGTATTCTCGGAAGCTCTACTGCGTAATTCTTTTCGTATATATCTTTATTAGTATCATTTTAATAGGGTAAACTAATATTACGTACTAGCTGCCTGTGACGTCGCCCACGTGACCGTGTATTAATTTGGCATTATTAGGAAACATTACATGGGAACGTAAAGTCGTAGTACATTCCTAGCATTTTCTACAACATAATAAACTGATTAACTGTGGATTTAAACTTAAACTTGTTAGGTCATCTTTGGTTTAAATATTAAATGAACACGTATACGTATACACGTCAACAGTTCTGAACGTAAAATTTATTCTAATTGATTTATTTGGTGGAGCTGTTGCTATGGGTACTAAGGCCACTAAAATGGAGATGAGTGTAGTGTAGAGGAGATTTGCGGGAATCGAACAATCGCAATCAATGTCGCATGTTTCGTCTCTCCTGTAATTGGTCGAGTCTTGCACGTGTTGGTGGAGTTTTGGCCTAAAAGTAGCATTTAAGAACGTTCAGGGCCAATATTCCATAGCAAAATGATGTCTTGATTGTGTTCAGTTTTATTGGTAAAATTCGCTCTAAACCTATTAAATAAATACCTCATCATTTATGGCAACCCTACAAGAAGAGTAGGGAAAACAATGTTCTTTGTTCTTCTGATATTAATCCCTGTTATATTATTCTTGTTTAATAATAAACCAACTTTGGAAAACACGACCCAATTCTAAAAGCTCCTTTTAAACAATAAAATATTCCCTCTAAAGCCTCCACATTAACTCTTGATCCAGTCATCCCGATACCAACCTACCAACCAACTGTGTAGGGTTGGTCTCAAGCGACATGCGTATTGCGACAGCAAGACAAAAAACAAATGATTGTAATTGCTCAGAGCAAGCCACGAGCCACCGCACCGCGACCCGCAGAGTGACGGTAGATACTCACGCGACGGAAACAAAGGAAGTCCGTGTTAGAAGCAAGCCGTGTTGCAAGTCGTGTCGTAAATCGCATCATATGAGGTCGTGAACGGGGCGTTAAACAGTAAAATACTCCCTCCAATTTTTTTCACATTTACTCTTGACAGCGATATTAAACAGACTGCAATATTAGCGTGAGTCCGCGTCACTGGTAGGATTACGACGAAAGCTCTGACGTCTCATTTGTCAAGAATTTCTTTAAATTGTTATGCCCCAATTTTTGCTTTTCTTCAACCGAAATGAACTTCTTACAATTTGTTTTTTTGGACTATTACGAGTAAGATCAGTGTTTTTTGATAATACTGTTTTGACTGTTTTACTGAAGGAGCTCGTAGCTAAACAATATCAGCCGCTTGGTGCGATCTCTAGGTGAAGCCGCGATTGCCTAGGTTGGTCCGTGAATGGGTGACCCATTACATACCGTGTTTCCTCCATGCCTCGGAAAGTACGTTAAGCCTTTGGTCCCGGCTGTCATTTGTAGATCTTTAACATACAGACAGAAGATACGACAGATCAAGGGGTATCGTATTAATTAATCAGTAGGTACTAACTGGGTTGTGGAGGTCAGATCGGCAGTAGCTTCGTGTAAAATACTGGTATTCAGCTGCATCCGGTTAGACTGGTAGCCGACCCCAACATAGGCAGGCAGGCAGAAAATGATGGTTTGGCGTAAGACTGCACACTTTAATGCCTTATCTTATTTATTTATTTAACATACGAACTTCATCGCAATTACAATGTTATTGTGTTTCTGGTGATCAAATATTGTTATCTTTTTTTCACTTGTAAGCTTTAGTTTTCTTTTCAATACATTTATCATTGTTTTAAGTCGTGAATACTACAGTATTTAACTAAGTACTTCTAGACTACATTATTATCTCCTATACTATCCCGAGTTCTGATAGTAACACTGTCGAAAGTAGAAAAAACTTTCATGTGCGCACATTCTTTCCCAGTCACCGTAAAATAAATAACCAAGACAACAGCTGCCAACAGAATAATATTATAGTAGCCAATTCATCCATAGTTATTCCGAATGTGTTCAACGTTATTCTTTCGTATTGTTTAGCTAAATATAATAAGATATGTATTCAGCAACAGGGATATAATGTCGCATGATGTTTTGGCAATAATAACAATAGTCTACGTATTAAAGTTTTCATCCGTAAATAAAATCGTTTATGTTACCACCCTGTTGCTAGTGTTTGTCTGAATTTCTTTTGAATTAATACATTATCAAAAATTTATGCCTTCACAAGATCAGAGGCTAGTAATCTGTTAAAAGCGGCGCTTGGTTCTGTAGTTTTACCGTGAAACGGCATACAGATAGACAGATATACCGGGAGACAGCGTTACTTTTGCGTCTATCATATAAGTATGAATTATTATCAAAAACATAACTTTCCTTGAACAGTCATATTCCAATATCTTTAAATGATGTTTTGAAAACGTGGTTGCCATCAAAACATTTCAATAACACAAAACTTATTATAGAAATTAAAGTGCAAACCACTAGCAAAACCCCTTAAAAAGCTTCCCACACAAATAAAGTAAGAAGCGTTTAGACAAGTTCCAAGTCTATTCACGTTGCCGTCGCGCGGCGGTACTCCCCCCGTCTGAACGAAACCTATTATTGGGCTCGCTGTATTCAGAGTCATTTGCATGAACGCTGCAATTTCTGAACATTTACTTCTACGTGAGCATTTGTACGAGAGTTCGATTTAAAACGAGTAGTCTGTGTTTGTTTACACGGGAGAAAACTATTTTATTGAGTAGTTTGATGAAGTGTAAAACTGCTTTGATGTGCAGATGAATATTGATGAAACAGTAAATGTTTTAAAACAGTTTTTAATGTAAACACAACTTTGGGGCTTTAGTAAAAGTGATGGTTTGCAACGTAAACAAACTGAACATACAAACAAAAAGTCAGAGGCAGAAATTACAGAGCGCTACTTCCTATGATCTAGATAGATACTCCTTTTCCTTCGTCCACGTTCATACATTATTAATATCACATATTTTATTGAAAGAACCCTACTTATCTACAAATTATACCTACAAACTAAGATGTCAGATACCAAATAAATTGTAGTTTCGCTCAGGAAAGTTTTAGGGTAAAGTTTTTCTCAGTTATTAGAGAAAACTCATGTTTCCGTTAATGGGTTACCTTCTAAACTCCATTATTTATAGCTAAAGATAAATAATGTTCCTAATATTAATAGTATGAGGAACTAAACTGCGAAGGCTGTTTAGGGACAGGCTAAATTAAAATTAATGCGTTGCGTAGAAATAGTTTTACTTTGTCATTAATTATTATGACCAAGTTAAAGAATGGGAGTAATTGGTGGTGAAACAAACTAGTAGCAATAAACAAACTAGTAGCAATAATCCAATACGTAAGTGTTGCTTTTATTAGGATTAAATTAGTATAAAAGAAACCTAGATAGGTAGAGAGAGAGAACAAACTAAAGTAATACATACATCAGCTATATAGCTTCGTTTATCACCCTTATGGCAGCAAATTGAACCACTAAATATAGACCGGATAAAGAACATGTTACACTGCCCCTGTTTGTGATGTTCTTCAGGAAGATTAGTTGCTTTGTTAGAAAGGTCAGTATTAAGTTGGACAAAGCAAAAGGATCGTAGCTCTGCAGGCGGGTACAAACCATGAGTTAATGTCAGTATGTAAGATCTAGACAGGCCAAAATATTCAAATACACAGACTGCAATCATCTCACTAAACAGAATAATGATGTCACTCATGAAGAAAGACAAAGCTGAACACGACACAATAGCTTAAACAGTTACGGTTTTTGACATGCATTTAGCCAATGTTGGGCGAGATGTGAAATATGTTGAATGTAATGGTCTGTGCGAGTGTGCGAGATTAGCGAAAATGCCGTCGTAAATATGACGCGATCTGTCGAGTACCAGATAAGTGACAGTAACGGCTGGAAACATACGGGCTCATAATATAATGTGACTTTTATATGAATGTTCTTTCCTGTTTTGTCTTGGGTAGTTGCCAATTTTGGCTGCTGTTACGGATGTGGTTGCATTTCTATTCGAGCCCGCGTAAGATCGGTTTGTTCATCTTTGATATTGTGCTTTTCAACTTTTGTTTGACGTGATTGCTGCATTATTCTAGTTTATAAGATAACAAGAAATCATACGCCACTTGAAATTAAATCTGTCACAACAGTTCATTCTAGACATGTAAAATAATCATTGAAAATCACCACCACTCTGTAAACGATGAAGACTTTCAGCATTATTGAAATTTATTTCTGCTACATTAAATTGCATCGGCAAAATGAGTTCGTAACAACTGGTGCCTCCTGATAAAAACTTTGGAACATTCATTTCGGAAATGCAGAATTTAATGTGAAATGTTGATTTCATTGTCGACGTCGAGTAGCGAATCAAATATTACAGTAGGGACGTTTAAGCGATGGAATGGTGTTGACAGGTCATTCGATTTACACTCCATTCCTGATTATGGATTCAATATTAATTGATTGTCAATTCGTAGTCATCGGAAAAGTTGTTTACTTGTGGATTGGCTGCCGCCAGTATTTTCTTTATTTTATGTTTTGGAAAAATTAGGAATAACTTCAATTGTGATGCCTGTCACTTATTGATGAATTCATCTATTGGCAAATGACAAAACACAGGCCTAAATTATTTAATAAGCTAAGACCACAATTCGTTTATAGCTAATATCGAGCAGTTGATTAATTCAAAACTGACAAAATTCTAGTAAAATAGAAGAAATAATCAAAATAAAAGTTATACTTTTAATAAACTACGATTTATCGCTTTATACTTACATCAGCAAATTGATTGCAAGAATTTAATCCCGATAAGTTGAGAGACTTTCTATCAGACGCTTCTATATCAAGTGCTTAATTGTTTATTGATCTAACTTCGGGATTCCACCAGTTTCTAATGTTACTAAAAGCTATTTATAACTTGGTCAGAATCTTATGTCATAATTCAAAATGTATGGGTAATCAATGAAATCGAAAGATAGAATAACTTTCTGTTTATCTTAAAAAATCCAGATAAATAAAATATTGAAACCTGTATACCTGGATAATAATTATAACGGTAGTTACGGTATATTAGCCTGTAATGGCAGAGTACATAACAGAGTTTGAATGTAAATTATATTTAGTAATTATTTAACAATGGGACCCTTATCACATAAGTCTTACAAAGTAACTGTCGAAACAAGGCTATCTTTGATCACCCTTTATGACTGTAGAATTCACACATCAATCCACATAGTTTATTAACCAACATTTAATTAAGATTCGTCATTTAATTTGCAATTCCATTTAAACAAATATCAATACCTTTCACTCCAATAGCTTGCATATTCCTTACAAGTTGCATAATAGATCAGACTTGCCAAGGAAAACTGACCTCTATTCATGTCCATCTGACCTGAATTTCGGTCATCTTCAAGTAAACATTTGCCGAGCATAATATAAGGCTGGCTCAGCGCCGAGCTAGGTGATGTCGCATGCATGCATGGCCTAGAAAGCGGAGGCGGGACGTTCATGAATGGGTTGTGTTGTAGGGAGACACTGCGAATCGAACAATAGATTCTGTAATTTATTACAGCCGTATCTTTAGTAAGAGGAGCGAGGACGTGATTGTGTATAATGTAGTGTTTAATGTGGTTCTTATCGGATATAGATACCGTGATTGGTTTACGATTGAATGCTATTCTACTCCGTAGGTACTTGTGATCATATCAAGATTTTTAATTACTAGTTCCTTTCACTAGCAAATAAAAAGCTTTTTTTTTATAAATGTGCAATATTAGGTCTATTTTAATTATCTGTAGTTTCTGGTAATTGCTTTTCTATGGTTTAAGTTGGTCTGTAGTAGTTATACTCCGCGGTGTTACAAACAATTATGTGCTTACCTAAGTTTCTTTTTTTGTTGTAAAATAAAGTAGCTTGTCTTGTAAATCTTTTTCGCATTTTCAAGGAACTTCACAAAATGACAAGAAAAATATCGTCTTCCAAATGCCAGGTTAACGACCTAGTAGTATAACATTTAGGTACTAATGAACACTCACTGTATCATTAAGAAATCCGATACTGAACGATAATGAAGCCGGAGGATCTAAGATAAATTAACAAACAGAGATGTATGTTGTTATGTAAGTATAGGAAACACAATTGTCCTCAGTTCTGGATTTTATGGGACCAAGTTTCACTAAAGACACACATACATAATGTGTCAAAGCAAAGTAGGTTGCAGAATATGGTCATATTTAAATAATTATGGCAATATTAAGAGCAGTCTGTGTATAAAGTGTTGAGAAACTAGTAGGTAAAATAGAGATAAATATTGAGATTAAAGCAATAACATCTTCGATCACGGGAAGTACTTCGTAAAGTGGGGATGCTGCTTCGATGGAACGGCAGCTGGGTGTGGATGTAGAACTGCATCGCAATTTATTACTAATCCACTTTCTATTCTGTCAGCAAGAGCCAGTGTCTCTTCATGTCATCGACGACGCCGTCGAAGTGGCAAGTTTTTAACCGATTAACTTTAAAATACCATCGTGCCAGCGACACGAAGAAAAAATGCAAGCTCACGATTATGGAGCAGAGGACTATGACAAGCAACATCATTATTAGATACTTTTACTTCTGAACCACACACCTTAGCACAACAACCTTCGATTCCATTCTCCATGAGTTATGCCGCCTCACTAAATAACCCGCGGGGACAAGTTCCTAATACAGCCTCGTATATTCCTCCATTGACTGGTGATTAACGAGCCCCATTCATAATTCGTCGAGGCAACGCGCTTGACGCCATCGCTGCGTTAATTACTTTACTTAATGTTCACATTTCCTTGATGTTGTGTGTTGGTATCTCTTTCAGAATGCTGTTTATGTTCAATCTTTGTCACTCGTGCAGTCACGGGTTTTGTACTGGAATGTACATTGGATATCCAATATATTCGCATCTTCTGCATGTGCATATATTTGCGGGAGGGAAAAGCGAAGCTGTATGGTTGCCTGGTTTCAATATAACATGAATTCCCTGTTCTTAAGAGATAATAATATTAATAACAGATCGACAAATTCGAAAATGTATTCCAGTGGATGAAAAAATAATAAGAGAACTGTAATAAATCCCTGCACTGATTTTCTCGACATAGCAACGATAAAAACCAACAATCTGTTTCCTTTTTACAAGATCTGATGCAAAATAAATTGAAAATCCATACAGTACAAATTTTTGAAGCGTTAATGATTTCACAACTGCATACTTTTACTATGAAACAGTGTTGATTTTTATGTCCAGGATAAAGCCAATTTTGCAATCAGCAAAAACCAAAATGTAGTGTAGAATACAAATTGAAAAACTTGTGTACAAATAAAACTTGGCGTCAAAAAATACTGTTGGGAATTATGAATGAAACCTTCCACAATCATATAATATAACATCACGCCTGTAATCCCCAAAGGATACGGCAGAGGTGTACCTAGAATACACCCACGTTTCCCGATTATGGTAAAGTTTCTATTACAGGGTGAGCCTATTGCCATCAACCAGGCACAAATCTAGACTTCGTGCTGCTACTGACAAATTCCTGAAGGACAAAAAATCTCTCTGCACACCCACCAATTTTATCAAAATTTTACTAGCATTCATATTTTAGGGTAGTAAACTTACTATTCTTAATGGGCAGGTAGCGTTCGTATATCCGTACTCTACAGATTTTTAACGGCTTTTTTACGTTTCTGCGTCAACATATTTCCACGTCGACGTGTGACGTGAGTGTTTCGCAGTCACCTTTGTCGTTGTGACATGGTTTAGCGGCCATGCTCTGCAATTAGTTGCGGTTTCTGATGTCAGTGTATTTGAGCACATACGCCTACAGTACGTGACTATTAGCGACGGAACCAAAGACTAACAGATTTGAGAGTTGTTCATTTGTTTGCTGGTAAAGCCAATATAACAGATGGATGCCTATAATCGAATATTAATCTAATAAGGAACCAGTACTGCTGAGTATGAGGCCGAGTTCGATTTCCAGGTCGAGCAAAATGTTATTGGGTTTTTCCATTAGGAATTTCTCAGGCAGCCTCGGAATTAGGATTTGTGTCCGGCTGATGGCAATAGGCTCGCCCCTTATTGCATGGGATTTAAACATAACTTTTACTTACTTTTCTTCGCGGATTACCGGTGAGATTTTATGTATGTCTTTCTAAGATAACTGGCCAGAATAGGTGGCAAGCCGAAATTTACAAAAAAATATAATTAACGAATTTTTTGACGCCCTGTAACCCTTTTCATACGTGTACATATTTTTATTACTATTATAGATTTATAGTTTGTAAACAATCTATACAAATATATAATAAAAGGTATTTAATGTAATAGTCTAATGTTAGCCTCTCTCGTTAATCAGAAATTCAGCATTATCTAATGCTGAAAACAAAGTGTTAATTATGTGGTATTGTTTACCTTTATACCTATCTGTTAATCGAATTAATAATAGGTATTATATCTAGTACCTAATTCGTGAAAATTATATTACTTCAAAAAATCTCTTTTACCTATCCACTACAACATTAAAATTTTATTCGTTATTTCTGCAGCGTTTAGTAGCAACTCCATTGAGATTACATTTATTAACTTTTTAATAAAACAAAGCGAGCCTTTTGTGAAACGTTTCTTTCAAGTTATACTGTACACTCTTTTTTATATATATATTTGAGCGCCCTCTTATTGTTTACACCGTGTTAAGACAGCCGTATTGGATAACATACAATTTATTATTTATAAGTGCTTTTAGAGTTAGCACGTAGTAAAGTAATTGTGTAAACAGACATTATTAATTCAGTATTTGTTAAATTATTTAAGAATTTTACGGAATAAGTTGTCGAAGGATTCGAAATGTTATAAACAGTTATCTGTAACTTATAATGTTGAAGTTCCTGTCTGGAATAAAATAGATTTTACGAAACATGTTTTTGTAAGTTTTTTGTAAATAAATAATCTTATTGATCAACCTTCGTGAGAAAAAAGCAGCTAGTGTGCATGTCATGTTAAAAAAAATATTCTGGTAGGATATTATTGGGAATACTGCCCTATCCAAGGCAAGTTGCTCTTGCCTAGGTTGGTTAGTGGATGGGTTACTACCCATTAAATACTAAGTTTCTTCCGTGCCTCGGAAAACACGTAAAGCCGTTGGGCCCGGCTATCATTTGTAGATCTATAACATGCGTTACAGGTAGTCAGTAGCCTGAAATTATGACAACTAATCTTACCAAGAGGTATCGTATTATCCAGGACTCACTGGGTTGTGGAGGTCAGATAGGTAGTCGCTCCATGTAAAATACTGGTATTCTGCTACTGCTAGTTTGGAAGCCGACACCAACATAATTGGGCAAAGGCTAGGCAGATGATGATGACTGCCCTCCAAGCTCCAAGACGGTGCTATGAGGCTATTTATTTATTTTTTATTAAAAAAAAAACATTTTTCATAACTCTGTTCTCATTCCTACCCAAGCGTCACATGTTACGACCCGTTTACAATCGACAACACAAAATCTTAGAATTTATTGATACTGAACAAATTCTTTCAGATGTAGATTTCAATGCATGCTGAGAGAACACTAAAACATGGAACGTGAACAAAGGGAATCGGGGATAGTGAAATGAAACTATTTGCTGTTTTTTTTTTGTTCTCTTTAACTGCGATTTAGGAGAAATAGTTCTACTTCTATTTGGTGCACATTCTTTGAATACGAACATAAGTGTAGACTGTACTCGTATTCGTTTGAGGAAAGTTTTAAATTGGTATTTGATTTTCTTTTGAGTTAATATGAAGCTCAAATTAAAATGTTAGGAAATGGATGGATGTTGGATGGGTGGTGCGGGAATGTTCGGAGTCCATTTAGAATTTCTTTCTTTTTGACGATTCCGTCAACCTTACCTATTGCAGTTCGCTGCTGGACATAGGCCTCTCAAAAGCTGCGTCACAACATTTTGATTTCCACCTACAGCATCCAATCGGTCCTAGCCCCCCTTTTAAAGGTCATCGATCCATATAGCTGGTAAGCGTCTCATACTACGCCAGAAAACCCTTAACAAGGTTTTATTTTATCGGCGATAACAATGGTCAAGTCAAAAATGTACTGGATTGACACGAGAGACAGAAAAGCTACTAGCAATTCTGCTGAAAGTCATTTCTAGAAATACTAAGTGCTTGGAACGCGATTTTCACTTGGTAAGACTCGCAGGACTCATTGCTCAAACTCGAAGCATTTATTTCAATAAGACCATTACAGGCAATTTTGCATGTCAAAAAAACAAGAAGATGAAACTACAGTCCCAGTCACAAGGCATAATAAGCAGTTGCCCATTCCAAAGCGTAGATATCTATGGAGAAGAATGCTCCATCACCCATGAGTTCTAAGACAAATGTTGCCACTTCAGCTTGCTTAGGTACTACAAATTAATATTCCAACATCAAAGCCCGTCGGCCTTTTCTTATTCAATGCAATTAAAACATTCCACGAAATGAGGAAACATTCTTCGTGAGTTCGGCTTTATAAGTTCTTCATTATAATAAATTCCAAATATTTCAGAATATCATGTCAATATTGGAATAAAAATCGTTTTATATTCTAAATGAAAAATATTCATATACTAGCACAACATAAAATGTATTATTATAAATTGTTTGTCGAGAGTAATGTTGTTATATACGTTGTTATTGTTACTTTAGATATTAGAGTTAAAAATGACACAAAAAACATACCTGACAGGTTTCACAGACTCAAAAAAAGGTACTTACTTACTACATAATAATTATTACTAAAATCAGGGCTACGGCGTATTTCATACTGTGCTACGGCGTAGCTCACCCGATGCTACGACGTAGCTCACTCGATCCTACGACTTAGCTTCAAATTGTGTCTCGAAAGCTTGCTTCTCATGACTTTGGAACCTATTAGGTAAAGTTATCGGATTTGTAAATCCAGGTCTAACAATTTTTTAGTAGTGGAATTATTGTATGAGACAAATATTCTCCAATCTTTTACGATATTTCATGCCCAAAAATACTTTCTGAATATTCTCAACACGTCATTATTCAAAATAGGGCGCAAAAAGAAATATTATGTACAACTTTTATGTCACGGTAACACTATAAAACTTACATTACGTAACAAAAATATTTGTCAAACATCTTGAACGAAACAATAATGGCACAGTAAATATACATACAGAAATACCGTTTCAAATAAGCGAAATAGCTCATCTAGAGAAAAGGTAACCTATCTTTGCCGTAACCCCGAACCCGTTTAAAATAAGTTCATTCGCTTATATGAAATTTCCAGCTACCTACTTAAAGTAATCTTAATAATATGCCTATTAAAAAAAGTCACACAACAGAAAACAAGTTGTTTAAAGACCCATTACAAGCATTCATAAATTATAAACCCTGCAACCAATATTATTTACGAAATTACAAATTAACTTTCATCCCCTATTTAACACCGTCAGCGGTGAATTTCCAAAAATTCTTTCGTAGTACTCACTTGTGTTACAAATAATCTTGTTCAAAAAGAAATCACTCTTATACTCGTTGACATATTATAATATAGTGGCTTGGATAGTGTGTTGCCTCAGTTATCTGACAGTAAGATTTTAATTAAGTGAATGGTTCATTTTTTACAATCATAATTCCAGAATCTTCCATTCAATATAAGTCATAATCATTCTCCTGGCCTAGTCCCAATTTATTTGAAGTCGGCGCAGCATGTCTTCTTCCATACTTCTCTTTTACTCGTTATCTCATCAGACACCTCCTTTCTTGCATTATCATCATTCACACAGTCCATCCATCAGTTTTTGGTCTTCTTCTTGTCTTATACCCATCCATTAAACATAAGTACTTTTATAAAAATAATTTCTTATCTTTCAATGAGACAATAAATTTTCTAAAAGGGCCTTCTGCGTTAACTTTATGATGGCAAGATCAAGAGCCAAACGATTCTGTCGAGGGCCACTAAACCGGCGCTAAAGGTATTTATTGTGTTAAACTTGATTTATCACCCTTATTTTATGGTGCTTTTATATAGGAAGCCATGGCTAAGCGATGGGTTAGTATAGGGAGAAGGGGGGTGTTGTTTATAGGAAAATATTATCGGAAATAGATTAAATAATACAAAGCATTGAAAATTCTGTTTGGCTTTAAGATTATATTGAAAGGAAACTAAAATTAGGTACAAGAAAGTAGTACAACAAATAAAACGACAACATTAATGCATGCAGTGAGGTTATTAAATAATTAAAAACAATTAAACAATTAATTTTTAGATGGAAAAAAAACACAAAGGAGTGTCTAGAAAACATTTTCATTAATAAAACAAAAACAAGCTGTTTATTAACGAATTAATTAATCATAGTCACACTGGTGTGGCAATTTGGTGTGACTATGGATCGGTTGGGGTATTTTAGACAACTTTAGCAGGAGGCTTACCACGACCCACCACGTCAGTAAAGTAATTAAATCAAACCTACACACTCTAATCAGGTCAAAATAGATTGAATCCTAATTACGCTTTCAGAACATTGTACATTTAAAATTGCCGATCAAAGCAAGTCTCATTTGGCCATACTGTGAGGGTTACATACTAAAGGTATAGCTGGTGAATATAAAAACCTTATAGCCTTAATATTTTTCGCTTTTTTTCACCTTATAAGATATATTTTGTATTTATGTGACTTGTATGGTACGTTTTGTGTGTAAATAGGATCAATTTTTCAAGTACCGTAGCTTTTGTGGGACTTTAGTTCGCATTCAATATTAACTGGAGGTGTTTCTGAATGGTTTACTAGTTAATGTATTCGATTGTGAAAAATATGAGTTTAGCAAAAGATAAATATAAAATGAATAGTAAGTTAAAAAACGTTTTGATGAGTAAGGCTGCTTTCACATTAAGGCGTTAGCAGCGCGACAGTAGCGCGACAGAAGCACAGTCGAAGACAAAAACTAAAAAAAAAAAAGATTTTTACCGTCTGGACGATAGACGCGCGACTGTCGCGCTGCTAAAGTCGCCTAAATGTGAAAGCGGTCTAAAGTGAAATAATTATTATAACTAGAAGACGGGATATTTACCATGTTAAATATCCCGTCTTCTAGTTATAATAATTTTAGTGACCATGAAAGTTTAAAATCTTATAAAGTGAAATAAATAAGGAAAGCGTAATTTCTGTTGACATTTCAGTTCTCAGAAAATGTGTATTTTTATCCTTAAATATTTTATTAGTGATCAAATCTTATGAGCTGCGGTATTAGCAACATAAACCCATGAAAGCCCGCTCAGATTGGTAAAGTTTAGTGATAATTTGAAGTTATCTTTAGTTACCTGATAATAATATTATCATGTTTATCCGATTAAGTAAAGATCAACCAAACAAAACTAAACTTGTGCTATAAAAACATTTAATACGCCTTCACAATATTACGCCAAAATTAAAGCAAACACTACTGAAGACGGTTTCGTTCATTAACTACATAATCATTATTCTAAGAAAATAGGTACAGAAGTTTCACTCCATCTTATATTAAAGGAGGCGAACCAAAACCAACTTCAATATTCTACTACTATGTAACTGGTTGATAATTATGATCATTGATCAGTGGAGTATTTTGCCTTTCATTCGACCATTACCACACCAGCACCTACTATCCATTACAGGACAATCAGCGAACAGTCATGGATTTCGATATTTTAGTCGAGACACGCGTTTCTTCCATTTCATGTACCATCTAAGTTAAACTTCTGGAACCTCATCTGCATGTTGTCGATGAAAGGGTGAGCGATAAATATTTACAAGGGAGTAAGCACACAGCAATGGGAACTTTCCCATTAATATGTATGGAACATGGCAACTGTATCGACGCTATAATGGAAGGTGCCGAGAGCAAGGAAATATGCTAAACATTCATGCTTAGGCCGCTTTTGTTCAACGCTTTAACGTTTGCCCACGAACTGCATGCTCAAGCGATTGAGTGAAGAAAACACAAATTAAAGAAGTACCTAATAAAGACACCTGTCTCATTTCACACTCAGTTGATCATTGACTTTACCCACCGAGAACTCAGTCAAACAAACAACTCGGTTTTAGTTGCTAGCTCTACTGGCTTCCTGCTAATTGCCTCATTCAAGGCCGTGGACGATGCGATTGCGATTTGCGACGTGTGTCACTTGACACAAACCACGACGAACGTTTTGTCTCCACCTGAGTACCGTTACTCCACAAGTAGCGAGAGGTGTCGCATGTACTTAGTGACTTCTTTCAATTGTTTTCTTGCCGCAAGTTAAGTGTCGCATTAGCTAGTACGTGTGGCCAAGTGATGTGTGAGAAACGCAATAGGACGTTTGAATAACATTTGTAAACCATGGATTTTGTGTACATTTTCATAATTAATGTGCCATTCACAAAATCCTGTTCCTTCTATGGGGTTGTTCCTGAATAAGCGGTTGTAAAGGATGGATTAATAGGGGTATTTACCTGTAAATCGATTACCCCATTCAAGCCTGAGGGCGCCCTGGGGTGCGTGAAACTTGTCGAAGCGGGTAAAACGATAATTTACTTAGCGACTAGCTGGAGGCGTCGTCCACGTGTTAAGTACTGGTTAACTTTTTTATGTTTTTTCTTCTCCAATAAGGTAATGTTGTTAAGGATAATCTTAAAAAGTAACTGAAGCGTATTTTTTACGCTTAAATAAATATGGGGTGATTCAAGATAATTTATTTTTCTTTTGCAATCCATATTTAATCATCATTAATATTATATGTACTATTCTACCAGATCTTTTTGAGCACAATGTTGTGTTTGTAGTGGATTTGTAGTCAATATGAGTCCGAAATAACCGAGCAAGTGACGATTGATTCACATCGCACAAAAAGGCGTGAGTGATTTTATGTGTTTCAAACAATTTTGTATTTAAGCCACAAAACACTCAGGTACTTTATCTTGATTCACATAGAGCATGCAATTCTAAACCTAATTCTGATTCACAGCGAGTTTTCTTTTTCCTCCTTAATTCCAAATTCAGGTTAATTAACTACATTCATTCTTGCTCCAATAACTGCACACTGTACCTTAATTCCTTTTTCTACCCTCTAAAAGTTTAAGGGCCAATTTAGAAATAAGTTTCGCACATTTGTGTTCCCTATTCTCATATTCGGGAAAATCCGAAGATGGACGAAATTGGCCGACTTTTAGCGAGTTCTCCATTTAGTTATAAATTAGGTGGAAGTGAAAAAGATTGGAAAATGATGTTATGCTATCTAGGACACGAACCCGAAGTAACTTTTGGCGAACATAGATGAATGTTTATTACTTTTTTTGCGTGTAGAAATCCTCATGAATCGGTTTGTCAGGCGCCAACTGTCTAAAACCACACGGTGTTCTTTGACTACCTTTGGCCGGGGTGCTGGAGTAGTTGCGCAGTTCGTCACGCTCCCCCGGCCATGGAGGTTCTACCCTGTTGTCGAATAAAGAACATTGGGTTGTTTTAAACTATCACAGTCGACCTTTATTCTGTCTTCTCCCACCTACTCATAATGAATTCGACTCGCGTTACCTAGGAAAAAAAAAGCTACTGCGTAAGCTTATCCCTTTTCAAAACTCTTTACCTTTTTGAGGTTAGAATGATAAAAGATAGTGAATAAATGTGGCAAGTCAGCAAGGATGATAGCCGACCTAAATGCCTAGGCTTCTTCACGCAACTACTGAAGTTTCTCTACAAAATATATACTTCTTCTCATTATTATTCTACACGGTCTTCAACCCACACGTGCCTTAAATCTCGAAGCTTCAGACTGTTCTCTGTTTACGTAAAGTTAAAATAAACAGATCTTATATTAAAACAAACGAGAGTTCCTTTCTGATTTATACAGTTTCAACAAACGCTGGAAGAATCAATGGAACGTTTTCTTTAGAGCTTTTTAATAATAATTGTTGTTAGCTTTACACATGTAGTTCAAGTAACTTTTTGTTGGAACGCGAAATGTGCGCTTGCATTTGACAGCAGCCCGATGTACAACAAAATATACGTCTTTTGGTCTTGAAGTCGTAAGCGCCACTGCAAGAAGATTGGGTTCAATTCCCAGTTCGGGCAAAGTGTTATTGGGATTTTGCGGCAATCAGGAATGGCTCCAGTACAAAGGACTAAAACTGCCAAACCCTTCGGGGCGTGAAGGAGTGATGTTATATAAAGCAAGAGCTCTTCTTTAAAATCTTTAGTTTAGAAATAGTACAGATAAAACAATTATTTTTCACTTAAAGTAAAAGCTCTAAATTCTTATCACCAACTGTAACTCGAACTATCCATCTTTTGAAAACTCGCACTAAAGGAAAGATTTAGCTCGATAAAAACCAATCTACGCGACATATGTGCACAGTATTGCAATGTAACTGTTATTGGAGCTAACGGTAATTGCAGCAAGACTCTCGATGTAATGCGCTCTTAAATTTCCGCTAATGTTGCGCACCTGGCCGTTTGAGTGCGATACGGGCGAAGTTCGAAGAGCGTGCTAAGTACCTACAGCCTTCTCTTTTGGGATAGGAGGAAGAGGTACAACTTCCTCGTTGATTTTGTGATGACAAGTGCTACTACTATACTGGTCCTGGATTCGATTTCTAAGTCCGGCGCAGTTTTATTGGGTTTTACATTTTTTTTTTGTAGCCCCGGGGAGTTTGGATCCTGTTTCCGATTTGTGGCAATAGACTCGACGTTTATAACAAGAGTCTTAAATATGACTATTATAGTATACTATTCTGTCTAACCTGTCGGGGAAACAGGGGTGATGTTATTTGTAGAATGCAGGAAGGTTAAAATTATATTTTTTACAAAATTGCAACCAATTTCTAAAAAAAAGTAAAACAGTTTTAGAGATTTTGTCGAGATTTAAAATCTCGACAAACTTCGCTCCAATTATTGCAATACATAAAAGTGTAAGCTTATACTTATGGCATTTACGAGCCAGTAACTTATTGATGTACAAGTTGTGTCCCCACCTTGTTATGAACTCGTTGTAACTTCTACATAGTTTGTGACAAAGTAAAAGTAATGGCGTCGCGTAGAAGTTTAATCGGAGTATATTTACTCACAACGTGTGTATCACTACTAACACACAAAGTCGTCTCAACTGAACATTGACTTGGCAGGTACATTACATGGTGTTTGATCTTTTAATCCCTAGATTTGTAAGTTAACGAAACATAATATCTGTGTTCATTTAATGTTTAAATAATGCAATTAAAAAAGAGTTTTTATATGAACAGGACGTTGTTGTCTTTTCGGTAGCCCGCCTTATGAAACTGTTGCTTTTAGAAATCAAGAAAGTTCAAGTGTTTCAAAAAGGCTCATCATGACCATCAACATCATCTTCCAATGCTTAGGTCCCCCTTTTCACCGGTTTTGTACATCTACATTCAGAGACGGCATTAGCAGGCCATCTAAAAGCTCGTTGAGTTGACAACGTTATCTATTTAATGCCATTGTTTCTTTAGCCTAACCTTGGCCACCTGTTCAAAGATCACCTACTCCATCGGCCATGAAACGCTTACAAGAATAAAAAAGGAAACAATTTCTGGCCAATCTTAGCTCATCAAACACTCGGGATGATAATCAAGAGTGTAATTAGAGTTCCGTACCCAAAGGGTAACCAACAAGACTCTATTACTAAGCCGCCGCTGTCCGACCGTCCGTCTATTCGTCTGTCTGTCAGCGGGCTGTATCTCATGATCCGTAATAGGTAGACAGTTGAAATTTTCACAAAATGTGTATTTCTGTTGCCGCTAAAACAACAAATAATAAAAATGAAAAGAAAATTAAAGGAGGCTCCCGTACTACGATGGTACGGAACCCTTCATGCGCGATTCAGACTCGCACTTGGCTTGTTTTATTTTTTTGTAACAGTATGTCATACTCATAAGATAGGAACCCGACCCTTCTTTTCCAAGAAAGTGATGGTACTACCTCCTTATATTAAAAAAAAAAAAAACATAATATATTTATTTATTTATTTATTTATTTATTATTCCTTAACACATACATTTGTTTTAACAGGTAAGACCCAAGCTAACAAATTTGTCATAAATTGCAAAAATCCAGTCCTAAGTAATGGGACTGGGTAGAGGCACAAGTTAAACAGCAGACAACATACCAAGTGCCACCCTCTGGAATTCCGCCAAAGAGCAAGAAAATATGTCCAATCGCCGAGAGACACTATTAAGCATTCTTAATGCACACAATACAGGCGCAAACTTTAATAAGTTTGTACGGGTTGCCGGAACCTTAAAAGGCCCCTCCCTCGGTCCTAACCGTAGCGTCCTGCTTGGAACAAGCAATCCCAACGATTCCAGTATTTGTGGATTATTTAGCATACCACGAAAAACCATAAAAACATATTTTACGAGAGCGAGGTTGCGCCTTACTTCCAACTTATAGTACCCAACCATCCCAATAACAAAGAGAGTTGGATACATAAGTGGGTAAAAAGGGTAGACACCAAACTGCTTCCAGTAGAGGTATCGGGTAAATTTGTTCTGCATCTTTTCCAGCATCTGGGAATACTTCACTGCATAAGGATTCCAGATAATAGCACTAGTTTCCAAGTTGCTTCGCACCAACGCATTATAAAGTGTTTTCACTGCTGCCATATTAGTGAAGTCACGAGTTTCACGCATGACAAAACCAAGATTTTTAAACGCTTTTTTGCATACCTGCACTACATGCGCACGAAACGAAAGATCCCCAGCGAAAGTAACCCCGAGATCTCGGACTGACCCCACCCGCGGTATGACGTGACCGCCCATGCAATAATCATGGCGTCGGGGTACCACAGCCCGCGTGATTGACATTACGCTGCACTTCGTCACATTGAAGAGTAGTTTATTCTCTACACTCCACGCTACTACCCGATCGATGTCACGCTGGAGCATTCCGCAGTGTGACTCCTCTGTAATCTGCAAGAATAGCTTGAGATCGTCAGCAAATAACAAACAGCTGGCGTCTTTAATGACTTCAGGAAGATCATTAATCATAATTATAAATTCTAAAGGTCCTAAATTTGTCCCCTGACTTACCCCCGTAAGAGTAAAATACGAGTCAGAGGTGTAACCAGCATATTCTACCATCTGTTTGCGGTTGCCCAAGTAGCTAGCAAAGAACTCTAGGAGGGCTGGGGTAAAACCGACCCTCGCAAATTTATTTAAAAGTATGTCATTATCCACACTATCAAATGCCTTCCTGAAGTCGAAGTAAGCGACGTCCAGTTGGGCACCAGTCTCCGAGTCCAGCACTGTGGTGGCCTGATTTAAAAAACACATTAAATTTGAATTTGTGCCACGGCCCACACGGAACCCATGCTGCGCGTCGGTAAGCTGTGAGGCTACTTGCGAGTGGATAGTTGAACACAACGCGGACTCGAAGACTTTAGCAAAAGCTGACAATACTGCAACTGGTCTATATCCACTAACATCCGAGCTTGGAGTCCCCTTCGGTACCGGAGTAACCCTAGTCAATTTCCAGCCGTCCGGATACGAGCATTCCCGTAAAAAGCTATTAAATAAATGCATGAGCGGCCGGGCCAGTACTGTCCTACAATCCCTAACGACGAAGGGTGGCACCCCGTCTGGCCCAACCGAACGCTTGGGCTTGAGGCGCGCGAGCGCGGCACTCACCTCGCCGACAGATAGCTGACCCACGTGAACGCGTGTGCCGCGCTCGGGCGCCGTCTGCCCAGCAGCAGCTGCATCCAACCGCGGTGCCACCGCCCCATAAACCGAATGAAAGTAGTCAGCGAACGCCTGAGCACACTCATGCTCTGGCAACGGCACATCATTCCTAGTTATCTTTGGTCTACTACGTTTCGAGCGCTTGCCTCCAATAAAACCCCAAAAGGAACTCGGTTCCTTCACAAATTGTTGCTCCGTACGCCTCTGATAATCGCGGTATGCGGTACTGATTTTGTCTTTGACAAGAGAACGGCAGTGAGAAAATTTAACATAGTCGCTGACGGAACCAGTCTTCTTAAAAGATTTGTGCCACAAAGCCTTCTTCTTAATATGACCTATTATGTCAGCAGTGAACCATTCAGGGTAGTTATAACGAAAGCAATCACCCTTGGAGCTCTTTCTTGGAGTGCTATCATCCAAAATCCTATAAAATATATCATAAAATATTCTATATGCTTCGTCGGCATTGCTCGTTTCATACAGGGCGCTCCAGTCTACCCCTGCAAGTCCCAAGTACAAAGAATGGAAGTCCGCCTTCCTATAATTCCATCGTGGTAGGGAGGTAGAAGCCTGCGGAACAGGGTAACCAGGGCTAGAAGTCGCCCGTACCCGACTTATACTCACTCGTAGCGGCGGATGCTGTGGGTCTATGCATGACAAACACTCTCCACATTCCTCATTTACTACAATATCACCTACAGGCAAAGTAGTTAGGACTACATCGAGCGTGCGATTGTTGCAATTAAGAATATTGTTACTTTGGCGAAACCCACAGAAGGTGACAAAGTATTCATAATAACATTGTACCTCTTGGCTTGCTGAATACATATTTAAATCAGCCACTAAAACAACTTTATCATAGCTAACACATAACTGCTCTAGTAAATGGAACATAAACATATATTCCCTTTCAATAGCCTTAGGTGGAATATACGCAACACAACACAAAAACAAAAAAGTATTTTGACGGTATACCGTCGCACATACGATTTCGAACGGGTGGTGGTTCAAGCTAGCGTTATCGGGTAACGGTACTCTGCGTAAGTCGAAAGCGCCGCGCGGTGTGGCGATTAACATGACCCCTCCGTGTTTGCGGCCATCCGTGCGGTCACATCTAATTATCGTGTATCCGCTTGGAGCCAGTTCACCATCATGTATCGAGTCATTAATTCCTGTCTCGGTTATGGCTACCAAATCAACCATAGACCCAAGGATATTATTATGAAATGATTTCAACTTCGTGCGTAAGCCTCTAACGTTCTGGTAGAAAAGATCTAACGAGCACTTGGGTTTCTTGCCACTAGCTTGTACCACATTCACACCATTCGAGCACACCAATCCCAACGGTTGCGAGTGGGAACTATTTATAACACTAGTATTAGCATACCGACACTGTAAATCATTCCTATTTCGTCGTTCAGTACGCTGTTCACTGAGAACATCCATCGACTGCGCGTGCACTGTCGCCGGTGTGAATCTCGGAGCTTGTATCCCCCCGCTGTCCGCGGGGACGCCTCGGAAACCAGTCAGACAACTTCACTCCTGCGGGCCACGCCGCTGGCGTGTTTATGCTCTCACTTAAGCTCTCAGGAAAAGCAATTACGAAGGCAGCGTGTCTAGTAGTCTTAATTACGCGTTTCTGCACAATATATTGGTCACAATGTTGAAGCTTGTTCAAATAGGTGAGCACGTTTTGCTCCGTCGTCTCCGGCTTGAAAGACCAAGCCTGCAAATATTTAAGCTTTTCTACCGTTTTAAGCTCGTCATCCTCTTGTCCGCTGCCAGTGACCACTCGCCGTTTTGAATAACGAGTCTTACGCGCCGGTTGCCACCCTTCATCGGAGGTAATGTTTTCGTGGCGATTATCTCTATTGTCAACCTTGTGCGTTTCCGCTGAATTCGCGGCTCGACATTCTAATGATGATAAAGTTGCTATTGTGGGTAGATTGGGATTTACACTCGCAGCAGTCACCGTAGATGTCTTCAACAAATTATTTGTGTCACCTACGTCACCATCGGTCCTTGGTTTTGCAGCAGATGACTTTTTTGCAGCGGCTGCGTATCCAGTTTTGGCTTTAGCGCTAGAAATAAGTCGCGCTTGGCGCATAGGACGCTGCGAAGTCGCTGGAATCGCTGGCTTCTCTTGACCGCCGTCGGCATCCAATTGCTTCGGAGGGATAGATTTCGGTGTACCCTCAATAGATAACGTTAAGAATTTCAATGATTCCTCTTGCTTAAGTATAATTATGGTTTGCTCATCAATTTTGCACTCGAGAGCACTGATTTTTGTCGCGAGTTCACTAACTACTTTATGTAGCTCACGCACTACACCTTCAAGGGCCTTCTGGGCCATTATTATATTTTAAAATACGTAAAATACTGGGAGCTGTACTACAGTGCGCGGAGTACCCACGAATATATGTCCCACACGTCCCATTCGCGGCGTGAAAGGAAAGAAATCTCATGTCCTCAAGGCGCGAGTTACACAAAAGGAATGTCATGCGTTGACGTGGTAAGAACGTGATGCGGGCACAGCGTACGTTCTCCTCATTTTAAAACGTGGTGATTATATTGTGGTAACCGTATATTTACTTCAGTTCTTATTCATTTTTGCCTTTCACTCAAAGCTAAACGTCTGAACATAAAATGAGTTACTAGTGAAAAATTAATTCGAACAAACAATGTTGGATTTTGACACTCGGCATCGTGAAATATGAAATGAGAGGAGCAGATCAACATTAACTCCTCTGGTATTTTTTCGGTGACACGAGAAACTGAAAAAAAAATGTCTCAGTAGTGAACCGTTCACTTGTTCAAATCTTCTTATATCGGCTTTATCCTCTGAAAGGTCGTAAGAAACATTTATTATATTTCTTACACTATGGAATCGTCAGGTTCGCAGATGCAAGTTATGTGGATTTACAATGCATGCATGAATTATCTTAGAGCATGCATCTTATGTCCTTTATCACTAACTTGACAAAAATTTGTACTGCGTTCATGTTAAACGGTTACTTAGCGCAAACAAACAATTCAAACAAACGATTTCTAACCGTGTTACCAAAATTTCTTCAAACAAGTACCAAAAAGATTTCGAAGCTTACGAGTTGCTTACTAAGAATCGAATTGGAAATAGATTTACGATCTTTTATCTTCAGTTGGTTCGTCTACGGTTGGTAGACAGGTACAAACCTGACCTTTCAAAAATATACTTCTAACAAGATCTATTCCGAAGTATTTGCTAGCGGTCTAGACTTGGTCGGTAATCACTCAGTACTCCCTCTATGGTTAGATATTGATATAATTGGATCGGTTGTCAAACTAACGTTGTCAAATGTTGATTGATGTCAGAGCCAACACAGCATAACGTGTTGTTTGAACTGTGAATTGATTTAGATTTGGCAACATTATACATTGACCTAATAATAGTCGTTAAATAAATGTTTCGTCGGTAACAGTAAGTAACACGTAAATATTAAAGCGTGTTGTTGGAATTTAAACTCACAACTGAGCCGTCTGTTGAAAATCCAACCGTAAGTTTCTGATATTAAGGTGTTGTCTTGTGTTAGTAGAACTGAACGTAACACTGGCTTCGGTAATATTTATGAAAGAACTGTTTTTTAGATAATACTAAAATTATAAATAGGTAAACAACACCCTATTTCAAGTAGCACTAATTAGGTATCTAATGGGTATTTCTTCATTACCATGTACATTATTTACAAAGTACAAAATATATACACCGTGTCCCGGACGATATACATAAACTTCGACCAGAAGTTTAGACCACGGAAATAAAAATTTTTCATCATGTACACATTAATTAATTCTTTTTTTTTTTGCCCCGGTTTCCTCTCGTACGTGCAATTAATAAAATATAATATATTCAATGACAGTCAGAATGGTTTTCGCAAAAACCGATCTACCGTTTTGGCTGTTTATAAATATGTACAAGAAGCACTCAATATAATTAATAATAAAAAAATATGCTGTAGGATTGTTATTAGACATGACAAAAGCTTATGATAAGGAACAATTTGATATATTATTAAATAAACTATATAACATCGGCATCCGCGGAAAAAGCTACGAATGGTTTACATCATATTTAAAAAACAGAGAACAAGTTGTAGAAGTAGAACATTACAATCATAAATCAAAAGAAATAGAATTAATAAGATCACAAAACACACCCATAAATAAATAAAAAAAATAAAAATAAAAAAAATGCTAAAAAAATGCTAAATGCTTCTTCTATACCACAAGGAAGCGTAATAGGGTGCCTACTATTTCTCGTTTACATAAACGACGTTCCCAACCACATTAATGAGTCATGCGTATTATTCGCCGATGACATCTCTATCTTAACATCTTGTGATAATAATATAAATTTAAACCAAAAACTTACTTCTATACTTGACACTACAACACAATGGATGAACGAACACAACCTTGAAATTAACTTTAATAAGACAAAAATAATAACTTTCTACCCACGACAAAAAGTCCCTTTAACGATAAGTTTCAAATACAACGGATTAAAATTAGAAACAGTAAATAAATTCACACTTTTAGGCCTCGATATAGATTCACACACAGATTGGAAATCACATATTCAAAAAGTTAAAACGAAATTATCTAAATTCTCATACGCACTCCGAGAAATAAAGAAGACAACAGACCTTAAAACAGCAATGGTAACATATTACGCATACGCATTCGCATGGCTCAAGTTTGGAGTTATATTATGGGGAAATAGTAAAGACGCGCCAACTTTATTAACTCTGCAGAAAAAAATGGTTAGAATATTAACAAATATCAAAGAAACAGACTCCTGTAAGCCCCACTTTAAAGAACTTCAAATATTAACACTGCCTTGCCTATACATACTTGAAATTTGTAAATTTGTACGAAAATATCCCCAGTTCTATACCAAAAGAGGAGACATCCAAAATAAAATTTTACTCAGACATGAAAATAGACTTAACATACCCACTTCAAGATTAAAAATGAACTCTTCTAGTTCATTTGTTATGTCTATAAAAATAGACAACAAACTACCGGAAGACATTAAAAATATTAATAACCACCTTACCACCTTTTTATTTATACCTTATTTTTGTACCCTATCACAATGTTTTCTTATTTAACCCAAAGGTTGACTGGTAGAGAATGCCTTGTGGCATTAAGTCCGCCTATGTATCACTATTGTACATGAAGTTTAAATAAATAATAATTTATTCACCAATAAACTTAAATAATTACTAATCAATAAAAGCTACTACACCATTAACGAATACTTTGACGATAAATTTAAACAATAATAAAAACCATTGTGACATTTTTCTTATATAATACCGACATTTCAATTTAAATTTGACTTTGAATTAATTAATTAATTTATTTTAAAACGCGAAAATACTGTTCATTTAAAATAACTATACTGAATAGCGCACCTTTCAATCCAATTATCCAATTTATTTAAAAAATACTGTAAAAAAGTTAACTTTAGATTATTATTGTAACTTATAATTTTAGTATATAATGGTGTCGTCTGTAATAAAATAAACTAAAACCAAATATTACATTTAAGACTTACAAATTTATTAGTACTCAATTAAATACAATTATGATCTATAATGTAAATACCACAAAAGCCATTTTACTATATTAATTTAATATTTCTTAACTTTTTAAAAAGCGCCTTCATCCTCTCTCCTATTACCAATTAATTTAACTTTGCTGTGCCCGACAGGGTCCATAATTGATTCAATGTTTTAACATACCAACTGTTTTATTTAACATTATGGAATGCAATAAAATATTGAGTATTGAGTAATGAAATGCAAATAGCATTTGATAATTTAATTGCACTAAGCGGCAACATCGGCCAAATTTAGACCCTTTCGTACTTAATTAAATTTCATTAAATGATATTACAAATATCTTTGTAACGAAGCCTTTTTAACCTTCCTTTGTAAGATTTGATTTGTAAAAGCAATCGAAGCGTTTGCTAAAGGTTATGGATAACGTAAAGAACACGGTTTATTTAACAATTTTACGATGCCGACGACGAGTGTCAAAATCCATCATCGTTGGTTCGATTCACTAATGAATTCTACCTAATTGAATGCTTTCAATAAATTACTGCCCTATCCGAATTTGAACTCGACGGTAGAAAATCCAACAGTACGCTTTATTTAGACAATCATTTAGCGTGAACTACAGACATATTAAAACAATAACATAATACGTTGTACTGCTTGTAAATACAAGGTGTGTGGTCTCCAACTCCTGCGATAGTTAAAACTGTGTTGCGGGAGCCAGTGTCCTCCCCTAATAAAATGACACATTTGTTTTGTGACAAAAAAAAAAGCACACAAACAAAAACTTATACTTTAAATAAAAAAGAGTTAATCAGGCTGCGGTGAAATCTACCTCTGATTTACTCAGAGTAACCAGTGCTTATTGTTACTAAAAATAATCACAAGAAAGTGAGGCTCTCTGTCAAGATTTATATCTTGCGGAAAAAATACAAAGTATCCCATAAATATATCTACGAGATCTAACGTCAATTAATCTTAACAGAAATATCTCATAGATACTGATATAACGAATAAGAGGCATGAGATAGGTACATTGATTGAGTATTAAATAATTGCTTCTGTATTAATGTAATTTCAGCAAATTAAATGGAATGAGTTTTGTTCTAATTACTACAGTATTAAGCAAAAAGTGTACGTAACAATATTGGATTTCACAAACACATTCACACGTCAAAATATTTTTGCATAATATATTATTAAGTAAATTTTCGAATTAAAATTGTTAGTATTAATGTATTATTAAACCTAGATGAAGTCGAAGTTTCCTATCTAACTACTCTGAGAGGAAACAGCGAAACGAACTGAGAGGAGCGAAATTTTAAAGTACGCACATAATCGTGGTCAGGAAATTTGAAGACCACGCAGATTATTGTCAGTAATGGTCTTTAAGGGTAAAAACCACACAGATTTAAGTGAACCTGCCTCGTCATCAGTGGAATCAGGAAAGAGGGATTAGTTTATGTACCTATAAAACGTATGTACTACAGTATTTTTATCGTCACATTTTAAATATTTTCCACTGAGAAAGAGTTTAGAAAATAAGGTGGGAAATTAAGTAATTTTCACTCGGGAAAATGTAAAAACCACAACTCTTTGAGTAACTACCGGCTGTACAGCTTAAACGTTACATATTTCTGCCCAAAATTTGTAACAAAAGGTACTAGAGTCAAACCGCTATTAAGCCGACCTGCTTTATCAAAATTCTCTTTATAGTCTGAAGTTGATACCTAGATACAGGTAACTCATACGTACATTACGGGTAAGGTTTATACCTCTCCGCTTTGAAATATGAACATTATAAATACAGGTGCGCTGATGCATTGCAGGGATTCAACGGCTTAAGTTATAGACGAAACGTGATGGGGGTTTGGAAATTTTGGAGTCACGCCCAGATTTTTTACTATGGTTGTGTAAAAGATTATGATAAGGGAGAAAGAATATAATGGCAGATAGATTAATGAAAGATGTAGGCAGGGTCGGCCCCAAACATTCATTACCCACCTATAGTGAAAATAAATGACACCTACATTAGCATCTGCACAGCCTGTTACGAACATTATTTGAGTGCAATTGTGTGTGCACAGTGCCTAGCGCGGTTGCGACGACGGAAGGGCACCTAGTGCGACAGGCATGAGCGAGATAGTGCACTTAGTTTTCAAACGTTCCTATCCGCGCGTTATGGCCACACTACGGGCTAGTCAGCAAACGACCCAATCCGCGGGTGGCGGGAGTACCAAGCCATTTCAGTCTTGTCGCTCGGCATAAGCGCGTCCTCATTTTTTTTTTGTTATAATGGCGATAAAACAGAGAAAAAACACTTCATGTTTTTCTCTGTTTTTTTTTATTTCTCCATTCTCCAATTTTCTGGGGTACAATCTCAATTCTTCATACAAAGTAAAAAAACACCATTCACACCCTCGCTCATTTTCAATATCTTAGAATCGTTTATAGTTTGTAACACCTGAAATACGTCTAAGCACTACAACAGCTCGCTCGTCACTGTGGCCACCGCACGCGCCCTTCGTCGCGCCCGCAACAGGTCCTAGTCGCTGCGCATTCATTGTGAACGCAGACTAATACCCGTAATTTAAAAAGAGGGTCTGCCTACATAACCTGAAACACGATAGCTACCCCTCGGTAAGACTGGTTGACAGACTATCCGAATTCTGACCACTCATAACGACTGTCTAAGATCTACGAATAGTAACCTACCCCAAGTTCTTAAGGGGCTTGTCGAGGTACGAGGGAATTTTGGTGTGTTATCGATGGCCACCCATCAACGTCACACTTACATAGTTACATACACATAGTTTATTTTTTTTATCTATGTGCCTTCCTCAATTATATCACAACGCCACAATGAATTTGAATGGTAAAACCCATTAAAGTAAATTAATGCTGTCCCGGAAAACTACGACATTTCTCGGGAGCGGAACGGAACAGATCATTAATCATTTTATTCCATTTATATTAGTTATAACATTCGTGTTAAATGATAATTATTACTTCGTTATAGCTTATTTCATATATTCACAAAACCATTATGACTAACATAACATCGCGCCTATATACCCCGAATTGATAAGCAGACGTGTACCTGATTGTACAGCTACATGTAACCAGTTGTGTTTAAGTCCTATGTTATTGGGGACGAGCCTATTACCATCAACCAGGCACAAATACGTACATACTCCGTGGCTGCTACTAATAAATTCCTGATAGCTAAACTCAGTCAGACTTTGCTCAGCTTGGGCTCAACCAGGACCTCCTGCTTAGCAATCGGGCTTGCTCCTAATATACCAGCGAGGCAGTCAAATGAGTTAAGGTACATCGTAATAAGCATAGCGATGATCGTTCACACAAAACGTTATTAACGCGTTCAAGGTTTAATAAAAGGAGCCTTTATGTACATGAAGTACGTAGGCATACAATCCCTACATAGTATGTACCTACATAAGTAGGTAGTAGGTATATAAGCCCTTCGCTTACGAAAATATGAAAAAGCGTAACGTGGGTTTAATTTCCGTACTAGTGACGAAATTACTTAGAAGAGAAAATCCAACGGTAATAAATGTTATTTTTATTACTACTTGCGACATTTGTCTTCGGTTTCTTAGGTGAGCTGTTAATAGAAATATGTTGCTAGGCAACCACCATAGGTGTAGTAACTTTTTTCTCCCCCAGTGGTTGCTGGAATATGCTTGTTTTTACAAGCTTTTACTTAACATGCAATGTTTGTATGTATGTTTATGTGTAGGTTAAATCTTGCAACTGAATTTTAAAACAGTTATATCCAATCAATCGAGCTGGAATTTTGCATACTTATACGTTTAGTTTAGGTAGTAGGATGACTGCCAGGGCTGCGGGACTGTTCGAAAGAGATACCGTGGCCCTGGAACACAAAAGGCAAAGAAGGAACATGGATGGGTTTTAGTCAGTACAAGTCTGACACTCCCTTCCGCTCCGCCCAGAGTGGGGGGGGGGGGTCATTTGATGATTTCCCATCCGAAAAAAAAAAAAAAAAAAATTTAGTAGGATGACAATGCTTGAAGTGATGTAATTTTAAATCCAATATATCGGACTCCCAAAGATGGCGGACTAGTTATTTTATGCATCCCCATGATATAGGTATTAACATAAGAATACGAAAAATAAATTACGTCACGGCTCTATTATTTAAAAGTTTGTTTTTAAAAATGTTTTTTTTTTGTATCTACTTAATTATTACAGGCATGAGTCGCATTTTTCTAATAAAATAAAAACGAAACTGGCTGTTGTTATTAGGAAGCACGTGACTAGTAGGTAAAGTATAAAGATGGGCTTTGGAATCAAAGCGATTTTCTTTCATACCCGTTCCTTTTGTTATTTTACTTATATTCAGCTTACTCATTATGCTTGGCCGACCTACATAATTACTCCACAATTTCAATTTACGTTATTTGAAAGAAAAACACAATTCCTTTTCAATATCGAAACGCTTCAGTAAGTCCACAAGAAGTTATTAATGTAGGAAATATGAAAGTTAATTAACTCGCGGTAATTAATTTTCTGAATTAATTTCTACCGATGGCGGTATAAATCTTTCTGCGGTTGAAGAGTCGATACTGGCGGGGAACATGGGGTTCGACAGTGCTTTTGACTATAGTGTAGTCAGAAGATCGATTGTGTATGGGGCTGGTATGCAGGGTTCAAACAGACCTTTCACGAAGCCGTCATCCAAGCATTCTGTACATCAAACTAAGTAACTCTATGCAAAAATTATTGCTAGTTAAGGACTTTTTTTTTAGGATGAAAAATAACGTTTTACCGTAGGACTCGATGGAACGCACACAAAGCATTATGCTGATACGGATGGATTGAATAGTACGGGGGTCATGGAGGTGTTTAAAGTAAAAATCTTACATTAAAAACAAGTATTTAAAAAAAAAACTTGTGAAAAAGTTGGAACTTTGACCCCCAAATATCTCCGTAACTAGAAGGTTCCCAGGTATGGTCTAGAACAAAAAAAATATCTCGAGGACGGTGAGAACAAGTGGCTTTCGACTTCGTTAAGGGTCTATTTACACCCTTTATACAATGTGTGGACGTTTTTTTTTTAAATATAATTTGATCATTCAGCATACCATAGAATCCGTTAGATTATAATTTTAAGTCCTGGTAATAAGAAACTGCTGATTCTCGAGGAAGGGGACATTGTGGTATGTAGAATGTATTCTTATTCTTTATTGCACACAAAAATAAGAGAAATACATAATTACAACATATAGCTTAAGTACAAACTAAGGCGAGCTTAACCCGGAATTGGGTTTTCTTACAGCACATCTTACTTGAATTGCGAGATTTTACAGAGGAGGATATACCTATGTGCATAAACAGTCGATTTTACAAAAACTAATACATACCATAAAATATAAGTAATGCATACAATATATATAGATAAACATACATATAAAATACTGATTAAAAAAAAAAGTAAAATAATAAATTAATAAGTAATAGTAGTTGTTATGTTAATAAAATACTACAAAAAAATTTCAACTCTCCATACATATGTCCGAAAGCTGATCGAGTTTTGTATGAAAAGTCGTTTTTTTTTTGTCTGTTTTCGGAAAAGCCGTAGAACAAATGTTGTTGTTTATGATGTTAGTAATCTCCTGCGAGGTTGTTTGTGTTTTACAAATAAGCCTGTATACATACTATTATCACGTTGACAGGAAATGTTCACTTATTCCTTTCTTGAACACATCTAACGAAGGGCTATCCCGCAAGGCAAATGTAATGATCAGACCTTAGAATAAAAGGGAAATAAATCGGTGGTGGATGATAAATACGCATTTTATTTTTGTAGGTACTGAGGTAGTGAGATCTTTTGTCTAATTAAAACTGAATTTCACTAATGTTTTCATTACAGAAAGTGCAGTTTAGCACTTTCTATTATGTATTATATGACATCATAGTCTTTGTTATTCCATATTAACTACCGACTTTTGCAACTATGTTGTATGTGGGGTTGGCTTCCAGTCTAACTGGGTGATCTCCACAGCCCAGATACAATACCCCTTTGGTGAAGCTGGTGGTCAGAGTTTCGGGCCACTGGACTACCTGTAACGATTGTTACAAATTAAAAATGACAGCTGGGATCAACGGTTTAACGTGCTTTCCGAGGCACGGAGGAAACTCGGTATGTAATGTAGAATCACCAATCTATGGACCGACCTTTTACTAGCGCTGCTTAACCTTGAAGATCCTCGCATACGGCTGATATTTAGCCAAAAGACACTTCTAACACACTATTCTATAATAGCTATCAAAGTGATGTAATTTTCCCCGCTCATCCATTCCACTACTATAGTAACACATGAGGCCGGAAACTACGCCATGATTGATGGCCCAATGATGACGTCACCGTTATGACGTTACATCAGCAGCCATGTAAGTGGATATTACGGCAGACATCAATTTGACGCGATAAGGTTTACGTTTTCTTGCGAGAATCGTAAGTTATTTATCGCGAACAGTTTTTTTTGGAACTACGTTTTGAGGAAGTATTGATAGGTGACTGGAATTTTTGCTCTCTTTAGAATTTATTCATTTTATCTTTTTGGGGGTTAAATTTATCTATTAGATACTAGAGCGTTTATATAAGCGATCGTCGGGGACACTATTTTTTTCACTTATATTTTCCATCTGTCTCTGATCTTCCAAATTCATACTTACTTAAAACCTTCCTCACGACGTTTCGCTCGTTCTTCCACATCAGTTTTCGATGCATTTACATGGCTAAATAAATTCAACAGTATAACTACAACGGAATCCTCTCTTTTCCTCTTTTTTGTCTATTCTCTTTTTACTTCTTAAGTATCTAATTCATAAACTTCCGTCAATCTCTTTGATCATATAAAATAAGTTTTCGTCCCAACATAAAGCTCCTCTAAACCGTGCCTATAATTACTATTTGATAAGGTTGATTGAACAAACAAACGCTGCAACATGTGACCCAAATAAAACAATTACGGTGGTTTCAAAATTCATTAAATTCAACGTAGTTACATAATATCATTTTAATCTTGCCAATGACAACACCATCGTCATCTGCCTAGCCTATCTGACCGCTACAATTCAATTACTGGATAATACGACACCTCTTTGTAAGACTAGTTGTCAGACTATCGGGCCACAGACCGTTACGACTTTAAAAGATCTATTACTGATGTCGAAGACCAACAGATTAACGTGGAGTCACGGAACAGGTGGAACAGATTAACGTCTGCAAGACACGGAGGAATCTTGTTATGTGCTGAACTGTCACCCATTCACTGACTGACCTAGGAAAGCGTTGCTCCACTTGGAAGATCGACCCGTGCGGCTACTGCTGCTTAGCCTCTAGTTACAATACCAACAAAATGTACAAAATAAAACTACAGAACCAATACCCAGTATTCCCCCCAAGATCCTCAATAAGCACCCAACAAAAATTGATTGCCACAATTTTCTCAAGGCTCAAAATATTTGTCACAAAGAAGCGCTGGCTCCGAGTGAATTTTTTCCAATATATTCCTTTGCTATGATTGCTCGCAATGTGGATGTAGCAAATTGGAACAAAAGAGTACTTGTGACACCTGGTGCGCTGAATATTGGCGCTCCTTAACACCTGGTTTACGATCCCAGGAGATGCGACATTCGCCAAGCGACACGCGCATGTCATTTGTTTCCTTCACGTGAGTAACTATAGTCGTATTATCAAAAATCACATGCTCTAAAATCATTTCTTTATTATTTTCTTTGTCCGTAGTGTCTGTGGCAACATGCGTCATGCTGGAATGTGTAGTTCGTGGCCAGGCGCTAGATATTGCAGACAGAAAAATATAACGTTTATTTTTAGGAGTGTTGATGAAATAGCTTGATATTTTTTCGTGAATATTTTAAGAAGGCGAAAATTTTGTATGTTTGGTTTTGTTTCGCATCTTAGGAGCCCAAGTGAAATAAAATACTTTTTATGCGTGTGTCGAGTTTATACGTGTAGTAAAAGAATTTGTGGGCCACGCGTTATACAGAGTCGTACAGATCAAAGGTTGTAAGTGGATCGAATATTACAATAATAACAAAACATCGATGACGTAATACGTGGGCCGTGGGGCATCACGTTGTAAAGTAAATACAAATTTACGTTACCCACGGTTTTGAAATCGAAAATATTTACTTATTCCTACTTATTGTGGTTCTCGCAAAATTACCAATTAGATAGTTGTGTGACTGTTCGTAAATTACCCTAGGCTGATAAAATTTTCGTTTTTCCTAAATCATGCACATATTAGTATTAATGTCGGCTCCCCCCGAAGGAGGAGAGGCCGCGCCCCTCCGTCCGCACGGCCTTGTAAGACTCGACACCAAACTGGTCATCTTTCCACCGACTACTAAATTGGACTCCAGCCCTGTCCCGACTTTAGAAGCTAAGGGACAGGGAGGGGTACAAGGTGTAGTTTAATATTGGGAGGTCACAGTTAAGACATATACATGAATAATATCAAATCCTATAAAACTAAATCAGTAATAAAGTATGAAGCTAATAAGGCAAGAGGGCGCAAAGATATATATATATGATGAAAGGTTGGTGAAAGGAAACGTTACGCTTGCGCTTAAGAGATTCACTATTTACAGTTACGTTAATTTAGTGGTTCAAACGTATTACGAACCCAACTCTATGGCATGTAACCGGTTACAATAACTGCCTCAGTACGTGACGGTTAGACCTAAGCGCATAGGCCCACTAAGGATCCTGCTACGAATTCTAACCGAACACGTTTCCTAAGCATCATTCACTTGTCTTTTTCAATCCTAAGACAGAGTACTGAGAAGTCCTACTGCCATTGAAGAAGACACGTTTTAGTAGTTCTCCCTACACGCGTATTCATGTTAGTAACACCCTTTACGACAATCTACCCCTTGTCTAAGATAACACACAACTTGCGCAAGCGCACCGTAGATTCAGTCTGTAGCAGAACATATTGCGTTTGTTATTGGTGGACGCCGAAGTGGTGATATATCGTCACTTCACATTTCTTTACTCTTCCCCATGTCGTGGTTGCGTATCTCGTTAGTAATGTCGATTCAGTAATTTGCCAACCAGTGGCCGGGTTTGGGTTTAACGAGATAAACAGCCGGGGTTTGACTTTCTGTCCCTAGCGGTCCTTAGAACGGAGTTATCGATGTAGTTTGAGATATTTCGTGATGCCTACCCCCGCTCACTGAAATGTGCGCCAACAATCCCCACGCAATGTTTCTGAGCTAGACCTTTACAGGAAGCAGTATTCATCAGCAACGTTTGGTTGATTTGTACCACAAGTATAAGTCGGCATCATATCACTGAGCAATATAATTTGTCTTAATCAACCCGTGAATATTACGGTGTTGAACAATATATTTTGTCCGAATGCGAATATTACGGTTCTGCCTTTCATTTTGTGTTTAGTCAGATAAAAGTCAACATTCGTCAATAGTCGGGTGTGTTGGTGTATAGTGTGCATGTCGTTTGTATGAAATGTGTGTATAGTGTTGCGAAAGGCGGTCTCCGTCCCTATAACCAAACGCAGATGACGAGTATGTGCCAAGGTTCGGAGTTATTAGGACAAAGAACACATGAGATAATAATATACATTGTGGTGATGAAGCGGCCCTGCCGTCATGCTGAAATAAATGATTATTAACATCGCTGCGTTTCCGCCAAACTGCTACTTAAGCTAGGAGTTAATTATAGTTAACACTTACCACGTGTTCATTGTTCATTGAAGAGGATTAATCCCCGACTAACTTACAGAGTACTGCACACATTACCAGTTTCGCCTCTGCCACAGCTTGTCTTCTCCCGCGTCTCGACACTCACTTCAACTAGACTTATTACTACTACTTATATTTAACTTATTAAATCCTAATCGCTCTGTTACGACAGTCCACTGGGACATGTCCATCTTGGTACCAAGATTACGCTAACTACATGAACCTAACCTAGAACGTCCTAGCATATTAACCGTTTTAGGCCGACCACCTGACTTAGCTCGACTAGCCTCCACGTGTGGACCCTTCCGCGATTTTAAACCAACTGCCTCGAATCCACCCAGCTTTCTCCGGCCCAGCCTCCAAAAGCCCACCACGCTTGGGTCGCCTTTTCAGAATCCGTTTCTTTTTGTTCAACCGTCTCAATTGTTTTAAAGGGTCCCGGGCCGTGCGATCCCCAAACATGTTCAGCAGATGTGGCGTTAGTATCCTTTAGAAATCAGTAATTTTTTATCTCTTCTTAAGATTTCTCTAGTCCCTTTCCCATTAAATAAAGAATTTATGCGTTTCTAAGTGATGCAATATTTTTTACAATTCAAGGAAGAAAGCTCACTAAATCTTTATTAATTACGGTCACTTGCCAGCCTGTCAAGCCATAAATAGAAGTTTAATGTGTTTGTAAGTGGCCCATACCATGTGATGATTTTAAATAAAAATCAATACTAAAATATCTACTTAATAATTAGGAGTACGTGACAGACAGTCACAGTTGCAATATCGATTCAAACATCATTTGTATTTATGTCACACCGTTGAGCCAGGGCCTTTGAAAGGTACTTTGATCGCATAGAAAAATTTGGCAAACTGTGAACTTTGTACTCGGATCAAATTACAAAAAATAACAAAAAAAAACAGCTGAATAAAAACACCAAAAAGCAACCTCAAAACTCCCAATAATACCACTGAATGACACTGAAAAATTTCCTGCGATAATAAAATTTGGTGGAATGTCGTGATTTAACTTTATCCATGGATTCAGTACTTGATTCTGGAACGATGAAATTTAACTTCGGTTATTAGAATAAACAGTTCTTCCATAAAAAAGTGTAATACATGGTCAAAATGTAGGACACTACTTTTATCAATGTGGTCTAGGAAAATTTTGTGTGAATTAAAAATAACTACCTAAGTAGATCTCTTATATAATATTATATCCACAAAGTTTATGTGGGACATGTCAAAAATAGCTGATAATATTTTTCAAGATTTCTCAGAAACTTTCGTTATAAATTAAATTTAAATAATACATTTTCAGTAATATATAAAAGAACACACAATGCCCGCAGGTCAAACATACTCCATATCCAATTTCTTCTCAAAATAAACAATGCCTTAAACATTATTTATGAAGTAAAAGAGCTTAAAGGGGGAATAAAAGCAAATCCCTGCAGTCCTCATTCTGAAAGTCATCCAGAGAGAGGCCATAACATTTTTATGGATATGCGAGCACTTATGAAGCAGGCAGCCATAAAGATGGGCATCGGGCTAATAGGCTAACTGGCTTAGAGCCAGTTTCGACCTCAACAATTAAATTGAAATGAGGATATGGTACTTAAATAAAATTTTGTAGATTCAATAGGTACCAATTTCCACAAATGGAGTACGATTTTAATTTTGAATAAATTGTAGATTGGATTTGAAAATGTGAGGATGAATCAAATCAAACCTAGCTAATGACCGGAATAAAATCACCAATAACTATGTAGGTTAAAAAGTATAATTTAAATGCTCCAATCATATATGATTCTGCTCGATATTATAAAAAAATATGAGCTATTTAAACATAAAAACTTCCCTTTATTAAGCCACCTGATTTTTCTATATTTTCGAAGATCCCTGCAACAGCTTCACTTGACTCTAATCTTTATTGATACTTAAAGTTAAGTAGTACTTTCCTTGAAAACCTTCATAAGGGGAAAAGGGCCATATATTACAGCCCACGTACACAATATATTGGAGGAAGAGGAATTTGAAAAATTCTTTTAGCGTTTCGACGAAACATCGTCAGCTGCAGCCTTTATTTTTCCTTTAACAAACTGATCCGCACGAAAACTTCTGAAATCACATCGGAAGTAATTTTGCGATAGCTCCCTTTGTACTACAGCGTTGCTTTTTATAGAAAATTAAACAAAAATAACGCAGCTACCAGCTTCGCAAAATCGTTTTGCAACTTTTGTATTTCGCGCCTAAAATTCACGGGATTTTGATTGACTTTAACTTTTAATCCCTTGTTAGGTTTTGGTCGAACATTTGGCTCGTGTTGGTCGCGTACAGAAAGTCTATAATCCTGTGCACAATCCCTTCACACTCCCTATTCGTGGAGGATCCAAGTTGGGAATCCCAGGTGAGTTTGGCCAGCGTTTGTTTTTGTGCAAAAATAAAATGTTTCTGTGTTTTCGATTGGTATTGGATAACTTTGATGCGCTTCCGAAGTAGTCGGAGATTGAATTTTCTTGAACGGTCAACGTAGAGGGGGGAAAATATAAACCTTGGATTATGTAAAAATATTTGGCGTATCTCCGCTCGTAGCAGCCGTTGGTAAAACCTTGCATTCTCAGATGATTAAATTTCAGTCCTCTCAGGTTAATATAAACCTGCAATTCGAATAAAATTTGAACTCGAAAATGATTGTTTACAAGATAGCCAAAAAACGTTTTGGCTCACTTTGAGCCACGATATAAGGGGTATCTGTCAGACTATCAAGTTAAAAAAATATATATTCATTTTTCATTCCTCATCCATCGGTATAATCCTTTTTTCGGTAATTATTTATCCTAATAAAGATTTTTTCGAGAGTTACAATAGCAAAAAGTACAAAATGTCTGTAAAAGAACGCACTGATTACTACGGCACTGATATGACCGGACAGTAATATAGTACCATATTCAGAATTTTGGATTAGTTTGACGTATATAACTGAATTAACATTACAATAAAGAGGGTTGAGTCATTTTGACGGAACTAAGGTTTTACTTTAATGAAAAAATAAACATAAATTAACCTAATTACAAATTTTAAGTTCCTACAAAATAAAAGATCAGTACGTAACACAGAACGCGAGATAAACACAATTCCTGCTCACTCAACGGACGAATGAATACATTAATCACGGCGTCATGTGCGAATGAATGATTGAACGACGCCAATTGATTCATGAGTGTGTATATAGCGTTTCCCCTTTGAGTAGGCAAAACCTAAGCCTCGTTGATGTGACCAAACAGACTTTATAGATGGATTTGGAGGACTAGGATTTTTGATTAAATTCGAGTTAATTAGGTTGTTAGCTGGCGATGTTGTAACTAATATAAACCTTTTCAAAATTCATTAGGAAACCGACATGTCCTAGAACAACGAAGACGTGTTACATCCACCGACCCACACTGGGCCTGGTGGTGGATAATGGCCTACTCCTCTCATAAAACGGAGGTCTTTGTCTCAGCAGAGGCTAATAATGCAATATAGTTGTGCTATTTTTAATTCATGGAAAAAATGTACTCATCATCATCTACCCAGCCTTTCCCCAACTGTGTTGGGGTCGGCTTCTAGTTACCGGATGCAGCTGAATACCAGTATTTTACATCGACTGTCTATCTGATCTCGACAACCCAGTTAGTACTGGGTAATACGATACCCCTTGGTAAGACTGGTTGTCATACTTTTGGGTCACTGACTACCTGTAAAGACTGTGAAAGATCAACAACTGACAGCCGGGACCAACGGCTTAACGTGCTTTCCGAGGCACGGAGGAAACTCGGTATGTAATGGGTGGACACCAATCTACGGACCAACTCAGGCAAGCGCCTGGAAAAAATGTACTGCCAAATATAATTTTGAAGATAATTGGTAACTATTCTGTTATAAAAGAAGGAACAAGGCTCAGAAACCGTAACTAAAATTACTTAAACGTTTTCTTTTTCCTGATGAAGTATAATCTGAAAACAGCCAGAGATACCTTCAAATGTTGATCCATCATTTCAGTCACAAAATACTATTTCATTAATGATTAATTTCAACTTAAGCAGCTCCAAATAATTGCGCGTTTCTTTCATAAGCTCATGATAAACGGTCTCCAATGATTTAGGGATTAAAATCGGTGTTGCCTGGAAATTAATTAACCTCGGTTTGTGTGCGAGGAAGACTGTCACAGGTTTCTTGAGTTAGGTTAGATTTATTTAAGCATTTTGTGTCTCTGGGAGCTTAAATACCTACTTATTAGTGGTTAGGTACTTTGTATTATTTTGTTTGTTTCATAACGTGTGTTTTATTATAGAAGAATAAACAGGTTTTCATCCTTCTTATAATGCTTTCTACCCAAGATCATACTGGCATACCTTTAATTATACACTAGCGTTACCGTGATGTATTGTATGTGCTAATTGATATGGTTTACACAGTAAAGACTTTTCTATTCTGTTCTTGTGTAGTACTATATTATTATTTTTTGTTAAACTATTTTTTTCATTGTTTCAGGTCAACTAAAACTTTCATTTGCTGACACATAAAATCTAGTGTTACTAGCTGGACGCAGTATTGTGAAAAGTAGCCTTCAAACGGCTAACACTTCTAATGTCCCCGATACGACAACCAGGTAATATTATAGAGCCTAACATAAAATCGTCTTAAAATATAGTATAGCCTGTATTATAATTAAAGTTTAAAATTACAATAAATGTGATATTCATGTTTAAAACGGGCACACTACATAAATACGAAAAACTTTATTCCGAAAGTCACAAATCCGAATTTTAAAATACCGATTTTCATAATTCCGAATGGTTTAAAATTCCGAATATAACACGGTAAAATAAATTTCGTGATTAATAATAAACATTATAATTCTTAGGTATTATGAAATTCGGACTTTTGAAAATCGGAACATCGAAATTCGGAATATTTAGGATTATTTGGGTGTTCCCGTTTAAAACATCGTTACAAATAAATATCTCATCTAATTCCCGTTTATACTAACATTAGCTGACATTTAAATTGATACTCAAATAAAAGCGCTCTGTTCGCGTGTAGCCTGTCATCTAGTGTAATCAGTAATAATAATCTAAACTGTTATTTCTTGGAAATATAGAATAAATTGTATTAATCCTACCGACACTATCGAGCTTCTCAATAACTGATACTAAAATCTAGTTTTCCTTGTATAATACTCTATCAATACACTAACGAGAACCTCATCTATATCTATGTGCCTCTCACTAAAGCCAAACCGGAGTATTAATTAATTTTCCAAATCGGCAGATGTGCCAATTCAATACTAATTTAATTTTCATTTCGGTAAATACTTCGGTACTCAAACCTGTCTCCAGTTCCGACACAGTTATTTTACCCGCCCTTGTATCCCTGTCAAATTCATAGTAAACCTTATGCTGATAGCATTAAGATTGTGGTTAGTTTGCTATCAATGACACGCAAGCCAAGCCTGTCAAACTTATAGTGAGCTTTATTTTCATGACTTTAAGGTTGCTATTGAACTGTAAAATGACTGTGATAGTACTCTACACACACATTTCCATTCAAATATAGATGAAATACCCTCCAAAAGGCGTTTACTTTATAAATAAGCTTGGCCGCGATCCTTCGAGATATTCCACTTAAAGTCTTCAGGTTATCTCTGAATATGTGACCGTGGAATACCTTCAGACGCGACGGAAATGGTTTTAAGATTCTGGATTGATAGTGAATTAAAATAAGTTGTAGCGGGGCTTTAAATAAATGTGGGACTTATTTATTTTATTGTACAGGTTTAACTGTACATTTTGAGTGTATTTTGTTTGTGTACATTTTTAAGCATATTGTTGGTACTGAATGAACAAACAGGGTTTTTCAAGGTCTAAGTAGCCTCAGGAGAGGCCTGCGACCAGCAGTGAAACAAATATTCTCTGTCTTTACGTACGGAATTTGAGACAAACATAATTTATTTATTTATAAATTTAACGCTTCAAGCACAAAAGTACAGAGGCGGACTTAATGCCATATACATTTTCTACCAGTCAACCTTTGGATGATGCAGAGACAAGCAGTGGTAGGTGTATATCTGTATCATGTATGAAAATAATTTTAAATAATACTAAGATTAACTACAAGGATATATAAAATACTATAAATATAATAAATATATATAATTATGGTATGCGAAAGTCATTATCTCTTTGAAAACATTTGGATAAAGTCCAGCACAGGAAAATGATATCGCATGGTTAATACAAAACGATTGTCAGTCAAAGAAAACACAATTTTACCCTTTCAACAAAATGACGCTCTCAAAAAAATAAACATACAAGGTAACCTGCAAAATAAGAAAATTTGAATGCAAACAAGATTCTCAAGAGCACCTTAAATATTCATGTACTTATATATGCATATAGACATCTACTCAGATTCCCTTCAGGAACTTGCATCTGCATACGAATTTTGTTTGAGAGACCTTAAGGAGCTCTAGAGCAGATGGCACGGCCGTTTGACACTGAGTGTATGGAGAACCCTCTTCTCTACGAGGAGATAAAATCCTCCCACATTTTGGTCTGCCAAGAAAGTTTGTCAGTAAAATGTAGAATTAAATTATGCATATACGTTTGCGATTTCGTTTCTAAACTAGTAAAAATATATTACTACATTTTTAAACAGCTTTAAAACCATCTTATATTTGTGCTACTATTTACGAATTCATTGCATTGTAAAATCAATTTAAAAATAAATTTAATCGACCTTACCTATCGTAAAAAGCGATTTGATAGTCATTTCTTAAATGGTTCAAGAATCACTGGAAGTGGTATGAATTAATGACAATGTTCAATGTTCCGGTAACCTACTCAAGAGTTAACGAGTATAGTCTGATAAATAATTGACATTTCAATCTAATCAAAATACAATTTAACCTTTGATGGAACTTAATGAATATCTCTGCCAAGTTTTCAAGTACATTAATTTCATATTAATATCCACCTACACAGCCTATTAGCTGCGCCCACGCTAAGGAATCTTGAGTTCCCGAAGATGTTTCAAGTAATCAAATTTTCAGTCCATGATGTGGTCTTGAATTGACTGCTTCAGATAGTCTAGAATTTAATAAAACAGTATCTCTCAAATCCTGAAAATAATTGTTAATTTATAACTCTTCGGTGGCTTTTCTCTGCGAGTGGATAAAGATGTTATTGCATCTATTGTATTGATGTAAACAGAAAGTCCTTTGTTGTGTCCTTCTACCAACTTTTAAAAACACATTAAAAGACCACGTAAAAATAAAATACACCCACTTAAAACCATTTCAATCACAATAAAAACATTTCACAATCATTAGAAACATTGAGAAAAAAATAGCAAAGTGGCTGAAAGGAAATAAAACTGTTTAACTGACAAAACATGTTTTTTCTTCATAAGTTTAATCTTAAATAGTCTTCAACATACATTTTCAATAACATTTTTTTTTTCATCGCAACAGTGGGTATAATTTTCGTTATGTAACGAAAGGAGTACAATAATAACATAACTGGTGAAGTGTGGGTGTACTACTAGGTACTCCTCTGCTTAACCCTTCGGGGATTACAGGCGTGATGTTACTTATGTATAAGTACAACAATTGAACAAGAAAGAAATTGATGTTGCTTCAATTTAAGCGAAAATATAATTTTATTTGTAGACCCCTTTTTTTTCCGGATCGGAAATCATCAAATGACCCCCCCCCCCCACTCTGGGCGGAGCGAAAGGGAGTGTCAGACTTGTACTGACTAAAACCTATCCATGTTCCTTCTTTGCCCTTTGTGTTCCAGGGCCACGGTATCTCTTTCGAACAGTCCCGGAACCCTGGCAGGCATCGGCCCTTGCGGACCCCTACTTATTTGCTGACATCTCTTTGAGGCGCACGTGGAACACGAACGCATCGTCGACATGGCCTGTCGTCATAAGACGGCCGGACGGCGAGCTGGCCCATAACTCGCCGTCCACAGGCCCGCGCCTACGGTGGCCGGGAGCCACCACGTGACCCCAAACGCCCAGGGCGTCCCCCGCGGCGACTGAGACGTGAGGCTTTCCCTCTTACGTCCCGCCACCTCCTTCACTAGCATGACTGCTTCGCTGAAGGAGATGACGGCTTCCCATTGCCTCTCGCTCCGGACCATGGCTTGAACCAAGGCCGGACGCGAGGATCGCCGCCGCCAATCGCCACTACGAGGACACGGCGGTGCTCCGCCCAAGCGGGGCAGACCTCCACGGTGTGCTCCACCGTGTCCTCCGGACGATCCTCGCAGTGGAAACACCCGGGCGTTTCCTCCCGCCCGATTCGGTGCAGGAATCTCCAGAAACAACCGTGTCCGGTGAGTACCTGCGTCAGGCGGTAGGTGAGGGCGCCGTGGCGCCTCTCTAGCCACTCCTCAAAGAGGGGACTTATTGCCACTATGGTGGCGTGCCCTGCACGGGGTTGCGACAGTCGCTCTCTCCATGTCGCCATGAGATCACGCCGGAGGTCTGTCCGCTGAGCGGCAATTTGTCGCGGCAGCGGAGTTTCCACCCGACGTAGTGCCTCCGCGCGCCATTCCTCCAGGCGTGTGAGGACTATCGCCTCCAAATCGCATGGCGGCAATCCGGCAAGGAGGCTAGCCGCTTCGTCGGAGATCGTGCGGTACCCCCGGATTACCCTTATGGCTATTACCTTTTGGGGCGCCACACCGGGGCCCCGTAAAGGGCCATGGACCGCACGAGATTTGTAGACCCCTTAAAGATCCGGTTTCATAAAAATATTTTTTTTATTAGGATCTTCTAAAACATTTTTCAGTCTTCTAGACGACCCAAAAGAATTCTAAAAGTTTTCTTTATAAGATTTCTTAGTACTTATCGTTTTCTAACTTTTGGTTAACTTTCTTTTATTTGAACATTATTATTATCAAGTGAACGGTTACGGGTTTGAATAATTTTGGAATAACTTCAGGGTTGTAAGGATTCCGTACCCGGAGGGTAACTAACCGGACCCTATTACTAAGCCTCTGTTGTCTGTCCGTCCGTATGTCTGTCAGTGGGCTGTATCTCGTGATCCGTAATAGGAAGCAGTTGTTTTCACATAATGTGTATTTCTGTTGCCGCTATAACAACAAATAATAAAAATAAATTAAAAATTAAAGGGGGTCCCCTACTACGATGGAACGGAACCCTTCATGTGCGAGTCTGAAAAGTGATACTCTGAGACAAAGTGAGCTCGCATATCCCGCATGGAACGAAAAATACGATTATCGATGGGTGAATCTATCTTGCCCGACAACGTCAAAAAATATCACGTCTCCTTTTCGTTGACTGTGATACTAGAAAAGTATCGTCTCGAGTGATTTGAATCTTTGGAAAAATCTATTGTAAAAATTGTTAATATTAGTACAAGAAAACTATTATTGAAAAAAAATGTAGATCACCTTAGATATCTTCAATGAAACTGCAAGTGGCATCCTCGTTCACGGCAGTTTCATTACGGTCTCTTGAACTTGGATGGGTTAACTTAAATGACCCGATTAGCTAAGTTTAGCCTTCGAACTTCGAGTTTTCAGGTTCAACACTAAAGTGTAGTATTGAAAGTTACACAACTTTGTTTCAGCAACATGTGTCACGTGTGGCAACAAACTAATGTTTCGTATTCATAGAAAACAAAAGAAAATCTCACAATATCAGAAGTGGCGCGATTGTTTCTGCAGCTTGTTAATGTGCTGCGGGAATTTCCTGGCCACATGGATGGTTGCAGTATTGCTGCCAACATGCTAATATTTCGTATTCAACTATTCATCATAAACAAAATCCATCTTGCAACATTAAATGCTAGCAATGTTGCGCTATTGTAGTTGTTTCTGATGTCAGTACTAAGATAATTCAAGAGAGAAGTTGATAGATTGTGTGGCAAAAGTTTGAATTTGTGTGATTATAGTTAGGAGTACCATGTATTTGTTACTCGTGGTAGCAATGTTAATGTTTGTTCAGTGTGTTGAATTTCTGGTAAACACAGCTTTGAGAGGATTACATCCAAACACTGTTAATAACCAAACTAACATTGAGAGGTGCTTGGAAACATCTGGAATTAGAGACATTATTTCAACAAAAAATCGTAGGTTCCTTTGTCGACTGTAAATTATAACGTACTAGCTTTTACCCGCGGATTCGCTCGCGTTAATTTTGAATTTGACAATCAATTCGGGTTGTACTCTGCTTGTAATAATATAATTCAATCATGATTCGAAAGACACGGGACGCCATTTATTATTTTAAGAACGTTAATGTTGTTTTCTTTGGGAACAGTACTTTTTTTCGGGATGAAAGGTACCCTATGTCCGTTTTTGTACACCTGATAACGTATTTCAGTATGATCGGTCCAGTGGTTTAGGCGTGAAAAGGTAACAAACGAACAAAATTACTTTCGCTTTTATAATGTTACGAAGATTTTTTTTTTTCTAATTTATCAGCTAGAAGTGATCAAACGCTTTGTCTTTTACAGGGACAAAAAAGATTTACGCCCTTCGTGTTGGTAATTTCATTTCCACTGGCAAAGCACTAAACCTAAACTTAATGGTCGGAACTGTCAAGTGCAGACTTTTTAAGAAAAAATCTTATTCCATAATTTTGTGGAGTCAAAGATAAACTTAAAAGGCGTGTCGTTAAAAGCCTCCAGCAGATTTTTTGTCTTGTTAAATTAAGCTCCTAAAACTTATTTAATTTGCTGAGACACACAGGTATTTAAAACAACCATAGCAAAAGCATAATCAGGTTTTATCGTTTCCAGTGCATAGACACACAGGCACTCTCTTATAGGAAAGAGTCTGTGTCAAAGAGACTGGGCTCTGTTTGTATTACAGGGTCCCAGCACAGCCTGGTAGATGTCTCATATCTTCAAATTTTGCTTCCAGCTCCAAGCCACCACTTAAGTGCGAGTAATAAGGTCGTAGGATCGACGCCAGGCAGACTTTTTCCTTAATGTAAATTGTTGAATCAACACTGCTCTCAAAACCGAGGAAATCGGCTTGATATAAAACAAACAACCAACAACAAAATATTTTATTAATGAGAGGACTGACAGCGCGCATCATTTATGTATCATCACGGCTGAAAAAGGGTCAGTTGTCCTGTAATAGAGCCTTTACATGAAAGAGTAAGTAAGGGTAGGGATACCGTTGTAGAATGAAGGCTTTATGAAAGTGTTTGTCCAGGAAAGGACCACTGGTCCTATTGTTGTGGTTAGGGCCTAAGTAAGTGTTGCCCTTTGCTGGCTCAAAGGAATGGCAGATATGTTACATGAGACTTACCCACAAGGAGGTAAGGGCCATCTGAATGTGGTTACTAAACTACATCTATAAGTTGGAAGTAGGGAGTCTACTTCGGATATACTCAGATTCCGAAAATCCTTTCACTAATAAGAAGCTACATTTTCCAGAGTGTCATAGACTAGCTGGAGTTACATAAAAGATGAGTATCTGTCTATACAACGGTGTAATCTCCATCACATTCACCATCATTTTGAGAACTTAGTTCGTGAAGTTCATGTATCTGACACCATATTAATAATAGGGAAACTTTCATGTTTCGTCAAGTCATAAAAACCGTGCGAAGCTGAAGCGGGTCGCTATTTAATATTAAACAAAAGAAAATTGCTAATATTAAGCAACAACGTCGTTAATGGAACGCCTCACAACCAACCTGTTTCGTCTTTGAAAAATACGGTACCCAATTATACGGGTATTACTCCCCTATACATCATCTTAAGTTCATATTGGGTACAGTCACCAATATATACAAATTGGTGACTGTACCCAATATATACTTGGCAAATTTTAAAAGAGTTTTTATTGCGCTTTTAGTACCCACATATTTAAAAATCATGGGTTATTAAATAGGTCTTAGCACTAATAGTTAAAACGATTGTTTTTCCACAAGAAAATTGCCTTTCAATTAAGGCAAGCGTTAACGTATCGCTGCTCCTGACCGTACTTCCTGGAAATGATTCCCCTTTGACTCCGGAGTCGATTGAAACCGTAATTGCTATTACGCCGTATAATCTACCGATTGTTTTGTAATTATACCGTGAACTTTACCGTAGTGTTTACGTAGTTGTTACGTAAACAGCGTAAAAGCCACGCGCACCGCGCGTAATAACCAATGTGACCGACAAAGGAAACAGACCTTTGTACTTAAAATAAAAGTTAATGAACTGTTACAGGAATAGTTATTATTTATGTTATTAAACTTCTGCAGAAATATAGTGATAATAACGGTTTATTATTAAGTTGCCATAGTGTGAAAATATATGCCAACTTATTGCAATTTTCTGCAGTCGTTGTCGTAACACCCGTGCCGGTTGGGCTAAGCGGATAATAATATGTTGTTATCAAACGCCTTACTTGAGTGAGTGTTTAGTTTTTATTAATGCCACGATCACAAGAATTCGACATCAGTCGCTCCATGTAAAATACTGGTATTCAGCTACATCCGGTTAGACTGGAAGCCGACCCCAACATAGTTGGCAAAAGGTTCTACAGATGACTTCGACCTAAAAGAAATGTTTATCTTATTTCTTCGATTATTCGGTAGACGAGTGAAATATGATCAATAAGTCGGCCGAAATTCAATTTCGAACTGGTTTTTGAACTGGTTTGCTAATCAATACATTTTTCACTTTCATTCTTTTGTATTTAGACGTTACACTTCGAGTATAACATACCAAACGTGCAGCATGACATAACTAGGTATAGCTTAAGATAAAGCCTGAAAACCTATCTAATTTACCAGATGAAAATGTCCCCAAAAACTGTTTTAGGCACATTGAGGGTTCCAATCTACCTTTTTCACCTAACGTCCATCTATTTACGTTTTCAATTACCTCCTATATCCTGGGCACTCATGTCTGCTCTATGTAGGTTCCTCGAAGTAATAAATAGGGTCAAACTAATCAGAAACTCGGCAAATTAATTTGTGCTTCACAAGTTCCTAAGTATATAAGTAGTCCTTAGTAATCCGAGCGTGTCATGTGATTAACTGCCTGGAGTTATTGAAAATAATAATGAATATAATGAGGCTCTCGTTAGGCAGCTGGATTGATTCAGAAAGCGGTACTCCTGGACACGGCTCGTATTGTTAGGAGGTTCCTCTCTCTGGAGCCCTAACCCCCGTAGCTTGGACCCTGTACCCGACAAGGGTGGGTTGGTATTTTTTTGTATGAATGTCTGGATTTGTGCCCGGTTGATGGCAACAGGCTCGCCCCCTATTACATGGGACTTAAAAACATAATTGTCGAAATGTGGAAGTACTATAAGGTACACCTCTACCTAACCATTCTAGGATTACAGGCGTGATGATGATGGTAAAAATGTAATTAATTTGTGCAGAAATAAAAATACATCTTATGTTGGACTACGAAAGTTCACGAACTCCCGAAGGTTTTTGTTAGATCTTTTTTTTTCTGAGATCGAACCATTTATAAGTACGAGTATTAATAATGCCTCGTTGATCTAGTGACTGTGAAATGTCTGATTTTTGGTTCGATAATGCTCAATCCACCCGAGACCCTGGGCAAACTCACACTATCAGTGATAACCAATATGGATAAATAAAAATACCATAACTGTTAAAGTGCCCCTCACATTTTATCCACGCCCTTAGGTGTATCAAACACGATTCAGTCTTGAAATTAGCTGCCGAAAAGGATTTGTCAGTCCCGTTGAAAGCCGTTGTAGAAACACGAATTGCTTTGTTAGCGATTGTTACATTGGCAAGGCCCTCTAGATTTGTGCCCGATTGAAGGCAATTGGCTCGCCCCATGGGACTCATAAATGCGCATAAGGAGAAGTACACCTCCTTTGGAGAATACTAACGTAAACATCTGCTATCAACGATCAGCTAGGTTATCTTTAGGTTAAGCCGTGCTTGCCTAGGTTGGTCTGTGGATGGCCCATTACATACCGAGTTTCCTCCGTGCCTCGGAAAACACGTTAAGCCGTTGGTCCCGGCTGTCATCTGTAGATCTTTGACAGTCGTTACAAGTAGTCAGTGGCATAAAAAGTCTGACAACCAAGGGGTATCGTATTACCCAGTACTGGGTTGTGGAGGTCAGATAGGCAATAATAACGGCCGCTCGGGTTGATCTTCAGATTAAGCCGCGCTTGCCTAGGTTGCTCCGTTGATGGGTGACCGCCCATTACACATCGAGTTTCCTCCGTGCCTCGGAAAGCACGTTTAGCCGTTGGTCCCGGCTGTCATTTGTTGACAGTCGTTTCAGTGGCCCGAAAGTCTGACAACCAGTTTTACCAAAGGTTACCGTATTATCCAGTACTAACTGGGTTGCGGAGGTTAGATAGGCAGTCTCTACATGTAAAATACTGGTATTCAGCTACATCTGGTTAGAATGTAAGCCTAGGCAGAAAAGGCTAGGCAGATGATCAACGACCAGCTAGGGAGTAATGGTGGCCCAGTAGTAACAGCCCTAACTATTGTGTCGTAAGTTGTGGTGTGCATCACTATTGCTCCCAAAACAGTGGAGACTTTCAAATTTGAAAACATGTGACCACCACCAAACTGCATTAGGCTCGCGAATGGATTCCAGCCCACGCCCTCACATATAGAAGAAGCATGTGTGCCAACGTTATAGACTGCTACCCAGCTATGCCTCACAGTAAGTTGTGGCCTAGAACTGTGTAGTGACGATGCCCGGCGTCTTGGCAGACCGCGAACACGATAGCGAAGCAAACTGGACATTTGTAATTACAGATTGTCCAACCCTTAAGATTTCGAAATCAGAACTAGCAGTCAGGCGATAATAATTGGAGCGAATGTGGAACGTGGTTTGTAGTCGCGATTGCCTTCAAATTGTACCAGTGCAGTTTATATATTTCTAACGTCTATCTCACAGCAGTTGATTCTGTTAACTTAATAATTTAAGGTTTCAATAACAATAAAATTAAGACCTAATCTTCAAATAAACCGGTGAAAAAACTTACCAAACCCACTTTAAACTCCATTCATGTATCGAATTGACAGTACAACATTTTTCACATTCCAATGTAACGGACATTGGAATGTGAAAAATGTTGTACTGTCTATCAAATATTTATTGAAAATATTCGCTTACCGTCGGTATTGTACAGACTGACAGATAAAAATGACCCTCGATACTTTATTGTGCTTAATATATCGCTATTGAAGGCTATTTCTTTAACTATAAACGATTTTGAGCTTTATTCATTTTTCATCCAGATTTGATTCTTTTGTTGTATGTATTTGTACGAGAGTTGAAAGTGTTTATTCATTTGATTAAATTATGTGTATCTGCCTAGTTCGTGGTTACTCTGGTAGTTTTTTTCGTTTGGTCCTCCTTTATGTGTATTTTATGAGGAAACCAAAACCAATAGGTATACCCAGGATTATCGAAAATCATTCATTTGCACTATCAAAGACAGCACAGAAAACTCTTACATACTACTACGGTAAGTAAAGCTTTTCAGATAAGTGACAAATCACTTTTTTCAATCGGTTAGTCTTTGAATACAGACACAAGAAACGTTCCCACATCACCTCGAATAACATTATCAAGTTCGATATGTTCCCTCTACGTTTTGCGGTAAAACTTACGACTTTAAAAAGGCAACAGATATTCGTGTATTCCCTAGTAGCCAGTACATGTTCATGTTATTGAAAACTCCTCAAGTTCTTTCATAAAATCCTCAAAAACTTTACCTCCCGTAACGGTGAAGTTATTCCAAGTTATTCGAAGTGTATAACCGGCAAAACGATTGGAGTAGAATTTATGCGAGCAATAAAAGTATTCAAATCGAACGTGAATGTTGCAGAAGTTATTGGTGGCAAAATGAGGCTTTAAGTCTTCTTTGAAGGATGTTATTAACTCTTTGATTTTGAGGAGAGTATATTTGGAACTTTATAATCCATACTAATATTGTAAATTCGGCCTTGTGGTCTATGTTACCTTTTTACGCCTTCACGCCCGAACGATATTCAATTCAAGTTAGACGACTTGTGTAAGGACATAATTATATATTTAACGGAGATTTGTTATCAGTGGGTCATGACATCGGAAATAACACTTACAAAACCTTCGTTAACACTTTTGATTACTTGCTAACACACACTGAATACAAAATAATCAAGGATGCCTGAGATATGGCTTTTTTTTTTTTTTGGATGGGAAATCATCAAATGACCCCCCCCACTCTGGGCGGAGCGGAAGGGAGTGTCAGACTTGTACTGACTAAAACCCATCCATGTTCCTTCTTTGCCCTTTGTGTTCCAGGGCCACGGTGTCTCTTTCGAACAGTCCCGCAGCTTTGGCAGGCATCGGCCCATGCGGACCCCTACTCGGTTGCTGACATCTCTTTGAGGCGCGCGTGGAACACAAACGCGCCGTCGACACGGCCTGTCGTCATAAGACGGCCGGACGGCGAGCTAGCCCATAACTCGCCGTCCACAGGCCCGCGCCTACGGTGGCCGGGAGCCACCACGTGACCCCCGACGCCCAGGGCGTCTCCCGCGGCGGCTGGGACGTGAGGTTCTTTCCCTCTCACGTCCTGCCACCTCCTTCACTAGCATGACTGCTTCACAGAAGGTGGTGACGGCTTCCCATTCCCTCTCGCTCCGGACCATGGCTTGAACCAGGGCCGGACGCGAGAGATCGCCGCCGCCAATCGCCGCTACAAGGACACGGCGGTGCTCCGCCCAAGCGGGGCAGACCTCTACGGTGTGCTCCACCGTGTCCTCCGGACGATCCTCGCAGTGGAAACACCCGGGCGTTTCCTCCCGCCCGATTCGGTGCAAGAACCTCCCGAAACAACCGTGTCCGGTGAGGATCTGCGTCAGGCGATAGGTGAGGGCGCCGTGGCGCCTCTCTAGCCACTCCTCAAAGAGGGGACTTATCGCCACTATGGTAGCGTGCCCTGCACGGGGTTGCAACAGTCGCTCTCTCCATGTCGCCATGATATCACGCCGGAGGTCTCTCCGCTGAGCGGCAATTTGCCGCGGCAGCGGAGTTTCCCCCCGACGTAGTGCCTCCGCGCGCCATTCATGCAGGCGCGCGAGGACTATCGCTTCCAGATCCCATGGCGGCAATCCGGCAAGGAGGCTAGCCGCCTCGCCGGAGATCGTGCGGTACCCCCGGATCAGCCTTATGGCTATCACCTTTTGGGGCGTGTTCAGGTAGTGGGCGGCTTGCCGCCTTAAAGAACGCGCCCACACCGGGGCCCCGTAAAGGGCCATGGACCGCACGACCCCCGCGTATAGCCTCCGGCAGGAGGCGTTTGGACCCCTCAGGTTGGGCAAGAGCCGCTTGAAGGCAGCCCCTGTCCGTTCCAGTTTGGGAGCCAAACGTCGGAAGTGCTCCACGAAGTTCCACCGGCTGTCGAGGACGAGTCCTAGGTGCTTCAACGTCGACCCGACGCCGATGGAAACCCCTCCTGCCGTCAGTAGGGATCCCGACGGTGGCGCATTCCGAGGCCCATGAAAACACATGGCCTCGGACTTGTGCAATGCCACCTCGAGACCCAATTGCCGGATCCTATCCCCTGAGATATGGCTCAATTAAGAACTTAGGAACGCGGTAAGTTTAGCGCGGAGTAACGAATGTCTACCCAGACTGCCGGACCGATTCAAAGTGGCCTCACTCAACTGTCCCCGCACACGTGGCAGGTTAGCTAACCTACCTGTCAACGTCAGTACCTGTCAATGCCAAATAGCTGATAATTCTTCCGGATCGACATTTGACTCGATTTTTCGCTCGGTGTCGCCATTACTCCACGCTAACCATCCCCAAGTTATTACTTTACGTTCCCAAACGTTTGTTGTCAAATCTAACTACATAGTTCCTCCAGTGAGAGATAGATGGCGCTGATCCAGACCGACTGATATGCGTCGACGCTTCGACATATTTTATCCGCCGTAGTAAGTTCCCCTATTTGAGGGCAAGACCACATGCAAAAAGTAGGTACTAAGTATTATACGCAAAGACCCAAAGAAATTCGGGTTTTCGTTGCCCTTGCCTTGATTATATATAATCTTTTTTTATTTTTACCGTCGAAATTACCAATTAGGTGAAGTAAGCTATAGATTGACATAAAAGAGGGTCCATGGGGCACCCGTTTGATTTTTCCATTTATAAAATGCGTCTTTCCAATCAGGATGCGTGCCCACAAAATTGCTTGCCACCGTAGTCAACCGCTGTCCTTTGCTTGTGTCAGGGGGTTCTACTAAAAATGACAAACGACCGGGACCCGATCGGGCACGGCTATTAGGCGTGTACTAATGTAACCGCTTGGCCACGAACTACGCTCAAGCGACTTGCTTGTTGTGATAGTGACTGCGAAGAAAACAAAAGAAAGAAGACAAGTCTACGCGCCGCGTCTATCACGCGAACTGTGCACGCGAAGAAAACAAAAGTCAACGTGGCGCCTGTTGCTTGATGCAAGTCTCGTCGCAAATCGCATCGCTCGCGACCCGGAACCGGTAGTCATGTCCTATGTAATGGCACGTGCCAAACCGGACGCTCGTCCGTTCACTTGACAGTTTTGAGCATCCTGGGTAGATATTTACAGAACTTTATTGAGATCACGAAGCCGGAACCACTTTGAAACTCTTTGAGAGCAAAGTCTTTGAGCTCAGACAGTTATAAATTGGTTCAGACTGTGCTTGAGATAGGGGAAAATCGGAAGCAATCAACGTACGCGTGTAATATTATAGTACATGACATTTATTCATCTGTATTTTGATCTCATAATTTAACTACTGGCTTTTTTTGTCAGTAGTTATTTCGTCTTCTTAGCGTATCGATGTCATAAGGTTCAAATTTGTTTGCCCCAAAATTCAGCTGCTAATGTTATTCAGCAGTTAAATATTAGAGATAAATAAAAATTGTGTGGACTTTGTAGCGGGCGGGGAAGATGAAACTTTCTATATTTTATCTGGCCACTAGTCGTTTTCATAAACTCGTTGGCAAACATAAGTGACCTTTCCATAGTTTTGGAGACAGCCGACGGACGACTAACATAATTTATATCGAAGATTTAAAACATAAGATGTGCGGTGTGGCCTTACTTTACTTATGGTCGCGTAAAAGTAGCGTTCCATGCGGGATGTGCGAGCTCATTTAATTTTGTCTTATACTGACAAAATTAAATGATCTCGCACATCCCGCATGGAACGCTAGAAGTGAATGACAGTATGAGTGAGCGAGACAGTACTTTTTCTTCTCCTTCACGTGACAATTACTCTCAAAATTTGTCAGACCAACGTAATGCATCATGCACAGCTCTGACATCGGCTTCGTTTAAATCCTGGAAGGTGCAAGTGGTTGTGCAGGATGGGCAAGAGGAGATGAATCATTCGTATCGCATGTCACACAAAATCTAGCCAACGGAACAGAAACGTGATCATATTTTGACGCGTTAAGCCGAATCTAACGATTCAAATCTTTGATTCATACCAAGAAAGCAAATTACGACAGCGTCACATCAGAACCAAGTTATATTTCTAAAATCCTCCTGTGACAGTCTTTTCATAAATTTTTACTTAGATTGCCGTCTCACGTAGACTTTTGTCTTATAAAATGTTCTCACGAAGAGACAGGTCTCACGAGGTTTCTTAATAATGAACGAGATGTGAAATCAGTGTGTTTGGAATTCATGTCTGTTTGTCTGGAAAAATGTGATACGCAAGGGAGACATGTATGGGACTTGTATTTATGAGTTTCCATTCCAGGATTTTTATATTCGTTTGACCTTTGGGATTGGGAAAGCGACGTAGCGATATAGCCCTCGGCATGGTTTATAACTTTGTCTTTTTAGTATTTGAAATCAGTTTCTCCGCCTTTCCATTTTGTGGATTGTTACCAAAGTCATTAGCATTGGTGATTCTATGATTCTAGGGACCGACTAAATAAATGAAAGCTATCATTTCACTTCGACATAATAATTTGAAAGTTCAACAAATACCAATTTTATATACGTACATACGACTGGTTTCTATGAAACTCCATGAGCACGTTTCTGAACTGTCATAACGATTAAGCGGTTTTGCTACTGCTGTGTGCGGTTGTGGATACCATCGGAACTGGACCCTAATTCTTTGATAGCTAAATCAAGTTCCGCATCATAAATTTCCAAAGTGTCAGTGTAATGTGGACCAAATAAAATAATCCAATATTCTTTCTCGTAACAAATAGGTTTTCTCGTAAAAACTTTACAACACCGGAAAATAACAAAGCGCACCCCAAAAGTTAACCTCATTCCGAAACTCTTAACTGTTTCAAAGAAAAAGTGATTTCTCATATTTTCTTTATCATGAAAAATTACAGCAAACGTTTATTTTCTTCAATAATTTATTATGGTACGTATTTCATGTCGAAAGAATTTTTCTATTATGGTGGGGAGCTTGGGCAATTTGTTCGAGACGATTTTGGCCCTTTTAGGGTCGCCCACTCAATTATAAGGGATTACTTGACGAAAACTTAGTTTTTGTTGGGCTGCCGGTGACTTGTCTATGGCTGGTAGTTCCAGGTTTATTCAGTGGATTAATTAAAAGTTGGTAACTTAGAAGCTGTTGTAGTGTATAATGGTTTTTAGATTTGGTTGCGACTATTTTAATTGCTTCAGGTCACTTTATAGGTGATCCCTTTTCAGATAAGTTTACCTACTAATATTTTTTTTTAGTCCACAATTTCAGTAGACTAATGTGGTGGTGGTGTTAAGTCTAAGGATTAGCTGTATTGAATTCAGCCACGTATCAAATAATGTTAAGTAAATAATATAAATTTTATATTATTTTGATACATTTTATTTCATCGTTAATTAAGAGTTAATATTCTTTTAATTTTACACCTGTACCGATTTAAATTAAAATAAAAGACCCATGGTTCCTTGAATTTTAGAGTAGAAAGACATTTTATTCCTGTTTCCATATTTGCGATAAGTATGTACTTAAATCTACACTCAACTTTCCACAAAATACACTAAAAATGTCAGTCTCCACACAAAAGGTCAGTCCATAAACCTAGTTCTAGCCCAGTACTCTACGCACACTTCACGACTTCAAAGTCACACTTCATTCAGTAGTTTCAAGGTCGCATGCTAAACGTGCCCCTTGACCGTGACCTTGAACTCTAGTGGGTTATATAGCTGTGTTTAGTAGTGAGTGATTCTTATGATGCTTTTGTGGTCAACAGATGTCTTTGAGGTTAATTTTGTTGAGTTAAGTGGAAACATGTTAGGGATTGTGTTTGTATTTTGAAGAATTTTTTCCAATGTTTTATGGTTATTCTGGATCATTTTGGACAGTGCCATTTAAACTATTCGATCGAGTGCAAGAAAACCAAAACTACATATTATTTAGGAAAATCATTTTTTTTAAATCGAACAGTAAAACTATACAAATTTAAAAAACCGGAAAAGTGCGAGTCGGACTAGCGCTCGAAGGGTTCTGGGACAACGTAGTAAAATGTAGTCTAGTCCCTTGTATTTTTATTATTTGTTGTTATAGCGGCCACAGAAATACAAATTCTGTGAAAATGTCAACTGTCTACCTGTTACGGATCATGAGACTGTCACTTACGGAATATCTTCCGTGATTGTTCATTACGAACGAAACACGGAAGATATCCCGGAAGTGACAGTATAAATTTAGACACGCGGACGGCTGGCCGGACGGACCGACAGACAGCGGAGGCTTAGTAATAACGTCCAGTTCCCCTTCGGGTACGGAACCCGACGATAAAGAAAAAAATAGAATTTATAAACTCTAATTTAACTTTCCCCCTGCCTTTCTCCTATGAAACACACACATTAAAAACCACAAAAAAAAACCATAGCCATAACAGGACATCGTCTAGACATCACAGAATACGACAAATCCCTTTACTCACAAATAAAAAAACAATTTTCAGCCTTCCTCAAAGGTAGAGATAATATGCTAATGCGACATAAAACCCTTTCGCAAAGGTTTAGTGCCCAAGGAAGAATGTGACTGGAGGACGAGATATGCTGCGAATCCTGGATCGTTTTCTGTTTGTTTATAGTCGAGGATATAGGACTGTGGAGGTCGTTAAACTGATAGTTTGTCGTGATTGTAATGTAAGTTAGAATTTAGATCCTTTAACAAAATTTGGGATCTAAGGCTGACTAAACGCCACAAAGGACTCTTTGCCAATCAGCATTCGAGTGCAATTAGGTCTTCTTCTTAAGTTCAGTGACCCACTAGTTTACAGTGTGCGTTGCGCATATTTTGCTCAAGGGTTCCGTGATCACTAAGGAAGGATTTCTGCAAATAACCCCGAAAGGGATTAAACAGGAGTAGAAACTTTGTATGAACGTTCTTTAGTTTTGCCTGTAGAAAGCCGGGCACGTTGCTGGTTAGGAATAAAATGTCTGGTTGTCGTCATCTTCCTTGCCGTTTTGTAACTGGTTTATAAAATAAAACGAATTTAAAGTCGCGACTTCGACCGCAATAATTGTGATCGAAGCTCGGCTAATATGCATGATATAAGTCATTGATAGCCCACGAATATCTTTCTATCAGTGATTTTTTGTTTAGAATTGGATCCTTAGTTCCGGAGATTACCCCTTACATAAAAACTTACAAACAAATTCCTCTTTATAATAATAATATAGTTGTAATTTGAGCGTTAGTTGCGAAACTGAATTTAAAATTTTAAAAGTTTTATTTAACACTGTTATTAGCTCTCTAAACGGTATAGTTTCGTAAACATTAACTCAGTAACTTACGAACATAAACACAACAAACAAAACTAAATTTTGTTTGTTAATGAGTAGTGGTTAGTGGTCGTGGTATGTATTGCTTGTTATTACTATGAATATAGACAAACAGATTGATAGAATATGCTTTATAATAAAGCCAACATTTCAACAAAGCTCATTTACAAAACCATAATACTCAGGATACTGCCGTGGTTGTGATGATGTAGGTAGATAATGGATTTATATTCGCACAGCCAGATAAATGCAAACGTAAAGCAGAATTGATTTCTCGTTTCAAAGCTATTCCGGTGTTGGAAATCCAATTTGGAGTTAATTACTTAAACTGTTCGATTGGAGCAGTCAGTGAAAAGGTCATCGAAGGTCAATCCTTTTCTCATGTTTTAAACTCACAATATTGGGTTTGAGTTTTCACATTTTAGACCTCAGTTTTTATGTTTCTATTGACAAAATATCAAACTGGATAAATTATGCTACTACTAATCCCGGTTTATTAACTAGGATCGAGTAATGTGGGTACAAATAATAAGCTATCGGTTGGAGCAAAACTCTCGGAAAGTAAATCTTCCGTTTGTAAATAGATGAAAATAAAAGGGATTAGTACTTCTTACTGAGGATCAATCACACCACTCACGAATAAGGCATCATACTGAAGTTACGCAATCACACATCACGCGAGCAGAGGAGCCATTCATCAACCTGACAACAACCTTTAGGCAGTAGCCTAGCCCACCAAGCACCCGTCTAGTAGGAGGATCCTCCCTTTTCCATGAAGGTTACGGAATTCCACCCCGTTCCTCATACCTTTAGTCTCCAAAGTTTAGAATCGTCCCCATAAAGAAGAACATCCTCTAAAAAAACACAATAATTGAATTACGAAGTAAATCTTTAGGACACATCTACCAAACGTATTACAAGACCTAAGACATTTCCTTTCCATTACTACACCGTTCGCAGGATCCCTACATAAATCGTTCCTCTCATTTGGCAAGATATATTCTTCTACGCCATCGGTTTAGGGTCAGTTCCTGAGTTAATGGCCCTCATTTATACTACCGGGTTCATTTAGCCATCATTACGGGATCCTTGCTGATCTTGCGATGGGAGATAAGAGCTCATTATAGGTAATTACAGGTAACTGTGGTGTCATTATTATCAAGGGGGCAGGACAATGACTTAATAGGTATATTTTTAAATAAATGTCTTTGTAATTTAGGTTGGTATATCTCTGCCAACCCCTTCGGGGATTAAAAGCTTGATATTTTCTTCAATTAAATAACTAGTATTGTAGATTGATCATCTCACTTCTTACTTAATATTATAAATGCGAAAGTTTGTGAGAATGGATGGATAGATGTTTGCTACTCTTACACGCGAAAACTACTTAAAGGATTTCGATGAAATTTGGCACATAGTTTATAACCTGGATTAACATATAGGATACTTTTTATCCCGGTAGTCCCGGTAGTATGATCTCATGGGACAGTTACCGAACTTCACGTGGGCGAAGCCACGTGCAACTACTAATCTCGTAGTTTTATAAACGTCAGATTTGTACCTATCTTTAAAAAAAGTCTACTCAACTGGCTTCATAAATCGGTCAAAAGAATGTTGTGTTGGGAAGATTCCTGGTTAATATTAGCTGTTAAAGACCTAGCGTTTAATTGAGGCGCTGCCTGAGGAAGATCCGCGGTGCGGTTCTGGTGAAGTGTCACTCGGACATTCGGCCGCTGATAGACGTCGGCACCCCTCCTGTAACGCGCAACTATCCCAGGCACCGTCTCAGTTAAACGGTAGGCCTGCAGTAGTTGACGGAAGAATGGTTCTAATATTCTTTAGATCATCATCATCATCTTCTTGCCCTTATCCCATTCTACTTAGGGTCGGCGCAACACTTTTTCTTCAGCTATTCTCCCCTGTCGTTACGGCATCATTTACTCTTTTCTCTTTCGTAGACCTCACACAGTCTTTCCATCTTTTTTACTATTCCTCAGATCATTCACCCCAAAAAAACCTTAAAGTCTACCTTTGATAATCGTAAAAATACACTTTTATATCTATCTTTAGAATCAGACATTTTTTTAGCTTGATTGGCACTGACACTTCCCAGAATAACACGATAAAAAGCGGCAAAGCGCTAAAAACTTTTTAGGATAGATTAGAAAATGTTGAACTCGAACCTTAAGCTTTGCTGGGCTAAAAATAGATCCTTAGGCTTTAATTCTAGGGTTCATTCTTTAGCTACCCACAAAAAGGAGTCTTAAATATTTGCATTAACCAAGTTTTAGTAATGAAAAAGCAGCGGGGTGTGATTGTTGAGCTGTCACAAACCCTCTGTTCCCCAATACATTCAGCCACACTTATCTGTGCGCTGGTACTAACGACGCCGTGGTAGTGGTGAAGTTTTGGTCTAGGAAAATATAAAATTCTGCCGTGCCATCGACAAGAAGAAGAAGTAGCGAGGGTTGACGCGATTAGTTAAGATTTATGAACTGACAGTGGTGACCATAGCTTTATTTCATCATTTTATGAAAATAAATTGACATGTGATAATCACTTTGCCATTAAACTACACCCTAGAGATGTCAGTCGCCATATCGGTCTTTCAAATTGAAACATTAATTTAATATACTTTACAATGACATGCAACATATTGGTGTCTGCAACTCACGTGGATATCCTTAGAGACTTACAAGCTTTCATATAGATTTGAAGCGCATCGTAGCGTAGCTTCGATAATATTGAAGATGAAAACATTGATAATTTTAACGTGGGCAAGCTTTCAATGATATTAGTGTAGAGACTCTTCATATGTGGAGTTTTTAATCAAGTTGAAGATGACCTAAATTTTTAGTTTGTCCGTCCGTCTATTCAAAATTCAAAACACCATTTTGCTGTAAGATGTGCATTATGTTCCCGCTGCTGGGGCACAGGCCTCTTCTGTGGACTGGGAGGAAATGGGCTTTAAACCACCACAACGGGCCACACAGTGTGGGGTGATGGATGTCGCATGTTATCAGTCTATTTGTTTAGGATATTTTAGTTTTATTTTCCTTATAATGATTTTTATTAGGATAGCTTCTGCTTAACCGGACAACTATAGAACGACTTAGAAACCTTAGGCCTCGCTCACTTTCACACATCTGGTCTTAAACGTACGCCGGTTGCGAGTACTATGCACCTGAATTTTCTGAAGAACCTCATCAAAGAGGTCAGCGTATGTCCTTCTAGGGCGTCCTCTCCTGACGTTACCGATCACATCTGCGTTTTAAATACCTAGTGATAAAACAAATTAGTTAAAGTCAAGTAAGTTCAAAGCCTGCAACACGTAAGCCGGGCCATTACCACTGTCCACTTTTGATCTCCGTCTTTGTCACGACAAATACCTTTAAATAGATAGGAAGGTTGACAAAACCCTTGGAAAATCTCCTTCGGAGTGTTTCATTGTGATTCGCCGATTTTCGCGATATTTCATATTTCATTGTTGTCTTTGTTTCGACAATTCAAAAATGCCTGTAACTGGCCTACTAGTAATAAATGCTTTGATTTTGATTTTTTGCCCGAGGGTATTTTTTACCCCTGCATCTTCACGCCGTCTCACCAGGGGTCGTCCAAAGAGCCTACATTCATGAATGAGATTACTGTTCAGGTTGGTTCATAAGAGCATCAGTTTACGTAAGCCAGGCTTCAGTATTAGTGTTTTGTCTCTGGTCTCTGTTGGTTGCTGTGTTTTTGGGGGGCACTAAAGTAAGTAAGTAAGAATTAAACACCACTGTAATAGTAGATTACGCCACTTGAACAGATTTTCTATTGAAACTGCTGTTTGAAGCCGTGAGCTGATATTTCCAAAAAAAATACTGGTTTTTATCTCAAATAGTGAAGGAAATAATTTTAGAACCAAACATTAGAAGACTGGGTTATTACCTACGTGATCTCATTCGGCGAAAGCCTGTGTCCCAGCAGTGGGAACTACATAAACTAATTATGCTTTTCTTTCATCTTAAACTTTTTACATGTACAGGTTGAGTTACTATATAATACCCAAAGATTTCATTAGTAACTCAACCTGTACATACAGGTTGAGTTACTAATGAAATCTTTGGGTATTCTCACAATTTTATTTTCTTTTTCTATTCAGCAGAACTTTTTCCTGAGATTAATAAACCCCAATTAAGCAAGACTAACTTCAAACAGCTACTTTTTGTCACAGACTAACATTTCCGCCACACAAATATCTACCTTATCACTTGGTACTTACGGCCAAATTCTAAATGTATCAAAATAAACACAAAAAGAAGAAATAATTATTATTTCAGGAAAGTATTTGGCCCAAAATGTCCCTAGGGATTGCAATAAAATGGACTGATTAATAAACTTTTTCTCTCTGACACTCGATAAGAACCAAACGGGGACTCCGTTCTGTTCATGTTTTTTTATTAAATTAAAAGGAAGAAAAGATTGTCTTATCTAAATTCGGATAAATCTATCTTTGCACCGTATTCCCCAACTTATTTCCTGCGAATAAGGTTGGTTATTTCGTGACGTGTTTGGAAATTCGTGTATATTTTCAGCAAAGTAAGTGTTTAGAGCTGTTGTTATAAGGAATGACATTTTGGTTATTTATTTAGGCTGGATATCCTTTCATTGGAGTGTTAGCTATAAAATATTGCGTAGGAATAATTTGCTCTCAGTTTACCTGGAGACTACTAATCTACTATATCTGTTTAAATATGAATTACTGAACAAATCGTTAAGAGTTCTTTATGATTTCTGAAAATTCATCCCGTTTTTGAGGGGTATTTTGTGTATGGCTAATTTGTAGTTCCAAAACGTAGCACGTTATATTCTCAACTATTATTATACCGAACTTTAAGTTCCTTTTGAAATGGATACAATAGAATTTCAACCTGTTCCAAATCTGGCACTAATTCTAAATAGTTTTAGACACTACGAAACAGTCACAACGTATAACTTATAATGTAATTGTTTCATCAACAAAAGATGTTCCTTGAACTTTACCTACACAAACAAAGTACTGTCTAGAATATCTACCTAACGACTAGAAACACTGAAATTAACTTAAAAGGCTTATTTTACAATGTTTGTATAAGTTTCATCTCGAGGCTAAATAATAACAGCCGCTCGGGTCGATCTTTAGGTTAAGCCGTGCTTCCTAGGTTGATCTGTGGATGAGTGACCGCCCATTACATACCGAGTTTCCTCCGTGCCTCGGAAAGCACGTTAAGCCGTTGGTCCCGGCTGTCATTTGTAGATCTTTGACAGTCGTTAGGCAGTCAGTGGCCCAACAAACCTGACAAGCAGTCTTACCAAGGGGTATCGTTCTACCCAGTACTAACTGGGTTATGGAGGTCAGATAGGCAGTCGGTCCATGTAAAATACTGGTATTTAGCTGCATCCGGTTAGACTGGAAGCCGACCCCAATAAAGTTGGGAAAAGGCTAGGCAGATGATGATGTATAAGTTTTATCTCAGAAATCTAAATGTTTGCTTAACAAGTTTTAAGGAAAAAATATATCAAACAAAGATAACAAATCCAACATGAAACATAATATTAGGTATATTTTGCTTATACAACATTAGTTTTAGTATACGCGAAACCTGAAACACGTGTCTAGTATTTTTATGTTTTTTTGTTTATATTTTCGTGTTTATTTATAAAATATGTATGATAGTCTATAAGGTATATATGTTATGGGTCTTTTTTAACTGAATTAAATGATATATTAATATTATTTTATTTTGATTTTATCTCCTTTATTTATTTTTATACAAATCTTCTACATTTTTTAATATTTCTTAAGCTAAAAACAATATAAAAAACATTTAAAAATATAAAAAATTGTAGCCCACCGGTATCGGGAACAGGGTCCAAGCTACCAGCGGTCGATACGAGCCGTGTCCAGGAGTACCGCTTTCTGAATCAAACCCTTGATCCAGTTGCCTAACGAGAGCCTCCTCAGGTTTTGGTCGAGGGTCTTGGCAATTAAGCCATGGGCTGATACAACTATCGGCACAATGATCGCTGAGTCCACATCCCACATGTCGACAACCTCGTGAGCCAAGTCATACTTGATTTACTTGTCTCTCTCGGCTTTCACGAGGTTCTCATCATGCGGGACCGTTATGTCTACAATCATTGCGCGCCGCAATCAGGCTTATTGGCTACAATAGTTCTGTCAGTGATGATGGATCGATCCCAGTACAATGTGATACTGCCATTTTTTATTTTTTATTATTAAAGAATGTATGTACAAAATTTCAAAACTGTATTATGAAAAATCACAAAGTTATAAGCTTGTTATGTTACCCGGTTGTCCGCACAAAAACGTGGTCACCACCCGGCGCCGCCGCGCGCGCGCGTCCAGCGTTGTCTTGAGCTCATTGACAATAATAATAATCTGGCAATAGGTACCTAAATGATTGTGATAGGTACTAGAGTCGCTCGGTGTCCAACTGTAACCTTTTTTTAAATATTTTTTGACAACATATAACATGGTTTAAAAATTATTGGAATCGATTCAGTTACAATTAGTAACTGAATCGATTCCAATAAAACAAACTATATTCAGGTTTCGCATATACTAAAAATAATGTTGTATTTGACACTTTTATGGGTCAAAACAAAAATATACACAAAGTCAAGCCAAGGCAAGTAACATAAAATACGACCTCCTAACAACACCAAAGCGGATCCGAATTGCTGATCAAACACAGCCAACCCGCCCTTGACTGACACCGCGGCTAAACACCGCCACACCCTATCCGCCCTAAATTACCCCTCGTTACCCTCCGATGCGAAGAAGTTACACCTCTTGGAATAGGAGTTATGAAGACAAACAATGTCTCAATTTACTCAAACTCCTTCGATATCACAGTGGCTCCACCAGTCTCGCTTTACGTGAAACGACAAAGACTTATGTTTTTGTTTCCGCATAGAATGCATAATATTTCGGGTAATATAAAAATTTGAAAAGGGGTAATAAGGTCGTGGTGGTAAGATAAGCAGGCGCACCATGTTAAAATACTGGTATTCATGCTTCCAGTCGAGACTGCCTATCTAACCTCCGCAACCCAGTTAGTACTGGGTAATACGGTAAACTTTGGTAAAACTGGTTGTCATACTTTCGGGCCACTGAAACGACTGTCAACGATCTACAAATGACAGCCGGGACCAACGGCTTAACGTGCTTGCCGAGGCACGGAGGAAACTCGAAGTGTAATGGTCGGTCACCCATCTACAGAGCAACCTAGGCAAGCGCGGCTTAATCTGAAGATCAACCCGAGCAGCTGTTATTATTTAGTCACGAGCTCCTTCTGCAAGCTGACACTAACACAGTAGAGAAAAGGTTAAGCAGATGATGAAGTATGGCCAATTTCTAAAATCTGACCCAGATTACATCACTAACTTTACTTGCTAGTTAGCTTCGTAAATTCTGTATCAATTTTATCTGTGGAAACAATCGCCGATAGTTTCTAAGTTTGGGAGAATTCCCGATGTATTTTGAAACTATGGACCTGTATTAGTATAAAATTGACCACTAACTAGTTACAGAGCAATTTCAACTGAACTACAAACATCTACTAGTGTCTTTTGAAAATTATAAATGCAACTCTGTGCTTCTTATATCTTTTCACACTTTGTATGAACAGCTGAATGGATTTTGATGAAATTGACCATAAAGTAGACTTTGAACTGGATTAAAGTTTAACCCCGATAATACTTACAGTTTCAAACTCAAGAGCTGTTACGAAAAAAATATGCCCTAATTAAGAGAATGTCTTGTACAATCATGTAGGTACATACGTAGTTACACTTCAACCAATTTATCTGTGCAGATGGGAAAATACAGAACTAAAATTAAATACCAATGTTGTCATATCGATGCAATTTTTTTTTGACAAGCGTCTTGAACTGCAAGCTTAAACTGGCAATCCATTCATCTTGTGTATTATTATTTCATTCATCGCTCTGTTTCGTTCGTCACCATGGTTCCATTCGGTCGCACTGATTTGTTACCTCATGTTTTACATAGACTGGCAATATGAGCTATTAACGCCGAGATTTATGACTTCTGTTACAAGAAATACGGAAATGAGGGGTAAGTTAGAAAATTAATATTTATTTACTTTCCTCGTTCAAGTAATTAATAAGTCATTTGCTGATCGTTAGGTAAAATATTTTGATTAGCTGTTTGATAATGATACGGGAAATTGCTTTTTGTACGTTGGACGCAAGAGTCATTGCGACTGTTGTAAAAAAAGGCTAAAATAAAAATGTGCTTTTGGATTTTCAGCACTTTGCACTACTCCAAAAGTTTAAATTACAACAGTACGCTTTTATTTAGACATAAAATAAATTTAATTTAATAACTTATATTTAATTTTAATTTCTTAGTGTTCTTGAAAACGGACTTACGTCCAAAACCAAGCATTCACGTTCTTGCGATTCATTTAGATCATTCGTAACGAACGCCTGTCCCAGCACGTCATCCGAACATATTTCTTCCTTTATCAATCACAAGAGTCGCTTGAAACAATAAAGCGTCCTCTGACAGAGGGCAGGGAGGGACTCATGTCAGAGTTTATTGTTAGTTTGTGCGACAATCAACTCCCCAGACAATAGTGCCACGAGGCTCACATGAACGATGAAATATCGAAAGCTGTTTTATTGAGAACAGTCTCACTGTACGGTACCTATTGTGTTTGGGTAGAGAACTTTTGGCATTTGACCCTTTAGAATTTGGAATTTGACTGACTACTTCGTTATGAAGTTTTGAAGAATTTGCATTGCAAATTTTTATTCCGGATGTTAACAGAATTGATGGAAACTGAGCTGGTTGCTTGCTTTTATTACTTTCTAGGATTTTATATCAGTTAATCAGACTTGGTCATCCGGCAACGAGATCGGCGATTGACATTGTCACTACCACGGGTAAATCCTGGATTCATCTTCATCGTATCGCTGGCACGACATTATATGCTATTGATCTTATAGGCTTTACAATTTGGCAGAAGTAACATTTTTTGTAATGTTTATAGATGCACGAATAAACGCTTTTTCATTTATTTTTCATATTTATTTGGTTTAAAATCTAGCTATTTACTACATGCCTGTGTGACTGTTCGTAAATTACCCTAGGCTGATAAAATTTTCGTTTTTCCTAAATCATGTAAATATTAGTATTAATGTCGGTTTCCCCCTAAGGGAAAAAGGCCGCGCCCCGCCGTCCGCACGGCCCTGTAAGACTCGCCCGAGACTGGTCATCTTTCCACCGACTAAGAGAACTGAATTCCTTAACATGAAGAAGTCCAATGCCTCGTATCATTATTAGAACAAGGAAAGGATTGAAAGATATAGTAAATCAGATTAGGGAATTCACAGTTGATGAAATATATTGAAAGTGGTTTCAAAAGGGTAAAACATAACTGGGAGATACTAAGTATATTTGTGTCGCAACCAATAGTTCTTGTAAATAACCGTTACGCTAGCGTAATTGGTAATTGGTCAGTCGTGACTCCCACGATACTTCACATCTGCACCTGGAGCACCCAGAGCAACACTTCCATAAGTGACGTAGGCGGCTTTTCAGCGGCAAAGCGTCGACATCATGCTCCTAGTGAGCATTGTCCCTAGCAGTTCTTTCGAACTGGTGAACGTGACAAAGGCGGCTTTTCAGCGGCAGAACGTCGATCATCATGCTAACTGGTAGACATGGTCCCTAACAGTCCTTAGACTGGTTATATAATAGTTGTGGTATCAAACCATTCCAATCCCACCCCATGGATCATGTGCTCTATTCGTACAACGTGTTCGTGTCAGCCTGACCGAATCATTTGTCGGAGATAAGAACATATTATTCTAGAATCACTATATGGTTGGTCATAATAGGATTGAGAATCAAAACTCAAACGGCAAATTGGCTGAACTGATGGTTAGAGCTAATGAATACATAATTCAACAATTACCAGATAGCAGAGTTAATAATTAAAACTCAAGAACCATTTTGCAATAGAGTTGGAGATCAACTCTATTGAAACCCTAAAGACAGCCCCAAAAGCGCCCACCCTTTACCACTTCCTAGTGTTGGAGCTGAGGAGAAGAAGTGGCACAACAAACTCCCCAGCAACACGTTTCTGTCTGTGTAGTTTTAAGAACTTTAATTACAACATCAGCCTAGGATAATTATTGTAATAAAGGACTCACCCAGTCGCTCACCAACAAACACACACACACACTAGATTGATTTAGGGCTGTTAACCCAACTATATTTAACTTATTGCATAATTATTGCACTCTTGCGACAACCCGCTTGGACATAGACTCTCGGTATTCACAACGTCTTCTAACTTAACTGAAATAGCTTCTCTCGCCCTAACCCTATCGCGGTCTAAGCCCCTATAACCAAACGCAGATGAAGAATATGTGCCAAGGTTAGGAGTTACTAGGGCACGTAACACATGACATAATAATATACATTGTGATGATAAAGCGGCTCTGCCGTCTTACTGAAATAAGTGATCATTAATATTGCTGCGTTTCCGCCAAACTGCTACTTAAGCTAGGAGATAATTATAGTTAACACTTACCACGTGTTCATTGAGGAGGATTAGTTACCAGCTACTTACAGAGTACTGCACACATTACCAGTCTCGCCTCCGCTACAGCGTCTACTTCCGGATCTCGTCACTCACTTTAACTAGGCATATTGCTACTACTTATATTTAACTTATAAAATACTAATCGCTCTCTTAGGACAGTCCTCTGGGACATGTCCTTCTTGGTACCAAGATTACGCTAGCTTTACGGACCTAACCTAGGACGGTCTTGCTCTCTAACCGTTTTCAGACCGACTCCCTGACTTAGCTCGACTAACCTCCACGTGTGTACTCTTCCGAGATTTCAAATCAACTGCCACGAATCCACACCGCTTTCTCCGGCCCAGCCTCCAAAAAAGCCACGCTTGGCATGTTCCCATACTTTTTAAATCGCCTCTTTTTTTTGTGCAACCGTCTCAATTGTTTTAAAGGGTCCCGGGCCGTGCGATACCCAATAACATGTTCAGCAGATGTGGCGTTAGTATCCTTTAGAAATCCGTAATTTTTTTATCTCTTCTTAAGATTTCTCAAGTCCCTTTCCCATTAAATAAGGAATTTATGCGTTTCTAAGTGATGCAATATTTTTTACAATTCAAGGAAGAAAGCTCACTAAATCTTTATTAATTACGGTCACTTGCCAGCCTGTCAAGCCATAAAATAGAAGTTTAATGTGTTTGTAAGTGGCCCATACCGTGTGATGATTTTAAATAAAAATCAATACTAAAATATCTACTTAATAATTAGGAGTACGTGACAGATAGTCACACCTGGATGATATTGGTAGAGGAACGTGGAGATTGCCACAAGCAATGGAGCAGTGCTTAAAGGTGGGCTGAGGCTAATAATGCTAATGACGAATTAAAATTAAGACCGGAACTTATTTGGCATAATATTTCATAGAAACTCTGTTCTATTTGCCCGACTGCAACGAAAGGGTTATTTAATTGTGCGAAATAAATCATGTTTAGGTGACAGAAACCTCGAAACAATCTCGTTTTTGACTCTAGCACAGACAAACCAAAGCCACTTAGAATGAAGGCATGTTGAAAATAACTGTTCCTTAAGAAAATACCTACTTTAACAAAACTCCTTTCCCTTTCAATGCCATCGTAAGGAAAAAGCGTGAATCCCTTTAATACCCATTGCTTCAATTCGGCCATATTGTGCTGTAATGCTCAACGCAATTTCAATACGTCAGGCGGAATCGAACGCATTTATATTCCTTATCAGATAGCCTCGTAAACCCTCGAAAAGGAATAACTTTTAAGGGTAATTTTATAGTAGGTATAAGGGAAGATGTAAATATAAGGTCAAGGGAAAAACTCATGGATTTAGTTGAAATATGTGTTCGTATGAAAGTATTACCGGGCTTAAGGTCTAGTTGTAGTTTGATACCTGACACAGATGGTCCTTAACTGCCCTGTTCTTTTAACAGTCAGCTTTACTACCTTCAGGATCATCACCTGCCTAGCCTTTTTTCCAACTAGGTTGGAGTCGGCTTCCTGTCTAACCGGATGCCGCTGAAAACCAGCATTTTACATGGAGCGACTGCCTATCTGGTCTCCACAACCCAGTTAGAACTGGGTATTGGATAATACGGTAGCCCCTGATAAGACTGGTTTTCAGACTGAGCAGAACAGAGCCACTGACTACTTTTAACGACTGTCAAAGATCTAAAAATCACAGCCGGCACCAACGGCTTAAAGTGCTTTCCAAGACACGGAAGAAACTCGGTATGTTATAATGGTCACCCATCCACGGACCACGCCTTTTAAATTAATTTTGGCAATTTAAAAACATTCGTGATCTATGTACTCGGACCGACAAATGAGGCTATGGATAATGAATTTCCTTCAAAATGTTTCGGATTGAGATTGAAAGTACGTTACTTAGTTGAGGTGCCGGATATAATGAGCCCAGACGTGTCAACAAAGAGTTAGGAAACATTAGGTATTCCTCACAATGTTTTGTAACGCCAAGTTTGTGAACGCATGAATGTCCCTCGCCACTAACATTGATAGCATTTTTGACAAACTTTAGATGTTGAAAACTTATGATCACAGATATAGAAATGGCTACTGTCGCAGCAAGCTAATTTGTTTAAAACAACAACATTACAACTCAAGAACTTAATTCTAGACATTTAAAGAGAGAAAACGTAGTCTATTTTGTATGGTAACTTGTTTGTACAGTAAGTAAATAGTGCTTATGACGTCATAGTAAGTCAAAAATATCACGCTTGGTTTGGTATATTTATACCTGTGCTTATGACCTTAATACTTTGATACTTTTAACGGAAGTTGAACGAACGTACTTATATTTAAAACTGGTATCTCTTGCTTCGGAAACAGGTTCATAAACCACTAGGCACCATATCCCCCTGACGTTGTTTATCATTGCCCATAAAACCTCCAGGTGTCAATGTACACAATGTGTACATGTACATACATTCGATATAATATATCTTTTAGTACACCATCGTAAAACACGCTACAGCACGTATAAATATCAGTTGTCTCACTTTATCCAATAAACATTTATTGCTCCGATTTTATATTGTGTTATCTTCATGCTTTGTTGGATTTATGGGGTTACCAGACGTGTTAGTAGCAGTTAATTTGTTGGTAAAGAGTGTTGTTGAAAACTGAAAGATAGATGTTTCATAAAAATGTCACATTCTGTATACCACATTTGAAATGAGAAAAAAAGAAACAGTACAAGTTTAAAATATTTCCTGCTTTTGACAAAAATACATCATGACTTCATTCCATGCATAAAATAAAAATACATTTTTGTCAATTTCATCGTCACATCAAAACTGATTTATCCAATCACTTTACTGATCCGTTTTACATAAAAATGCTTAGTTGTGCGATCAAATAAAAATTCAAATATGTTGCTTACAATAATATTTGATGTTTTTCCTAGGACTACTTTCATATTTTTCCTATGAGTCGAGTGATATTAATCTTTTTCAATTTCTCCGTAAACTAGCCTCGGGCTGATAGATGAGCTCTCCCTAGGTAACCATAATGCGATTTTTTTGTTACCACATTATTGTCAGAAGAAGGTTTTCATGTTACGTAAGAGATTGGCAGCCATTTCATCTTATGAGTGGTACTAAACGGTTACAATCTAGGTTCGCTGAATAGTGTTACGTAAAAATAGAGATTTTACAAAAAAGCAGGCTTATTTTTGTGAAAATATCGAATACATATCTGTAGAAATAGGCATTCGGGTATCACCTATGTAGGTGATATGATTGGATTTTCTGTTTGAGTGGTATTTATTTGAGTGTTAGCAGAGATATAAGTAATAAGTTCAACTTTACATTGTCTATATAGAACGAAAAAAGAAAGAACATTCGATTTTCACGAAAGATCAACAAATTGGTATTTCTATGGCGGTTATGAACAGTCCTGTGATAGCAAATAGTGTTTTGTATTGGCTAGAGTAGTCGCTGGTGCGAACGCTTAGCATGGGGCCTGTCTTTGGTTCCCGAGGTGAGGTAAAATGTAATCGGGTGTTTCTCTTAGCAGTTTCTCGGTAGCAGTACTGATTCTGCATTTGTGCCTTGTTGCTGACTTGCCCCAATTACCCTAACTAAGGGGCTACTAAACGCTTCTGGTATGTCTTGGTGCCGCGAAGTCTCTGAATTATCTGTAAACACAACACTAACCATTCAATCGCTAGAGCCGTGGTGCGGCGGTCTAGTGGTAACGATCTGACTTATGAGTAGTTCATGGTTTCAAATGTGGTTTGAGGAGCTCAATAAGGAGGTCAATTTTACCAAGGGATATCGTATTACCCAGTACTAACTGGGTTGTGGAGGTCAGATAGGCAGTCACTCCATGTTTAAAATACTCGTATGCGGCTGCATCCGATTAGACTAGAAGCTTACCCCATATAATTGGGAAAAGGCTATAAAGATGATGAGGTCGTGTTTTCAAACCCGGTGCTTTACTTTTAGTAATTAATAATATTACCACTGCTCTCAAAACCGTAAAGGAAAACATAGTGCCGGCCAACCCACCTTGGCTGAATGGTGAATTATAGGTCACTTCCTCTCATAGAGAGAAGTCTACGTTCCAACAGTGGGACCATTATAAGCTGGTTACACTATACTACTCCTATACCTACAAAACTGCCTCAAGTCTTACCGTATCACGTGCCGAGTTCCTGTTAATATCATTACATACCTCTTACCGCAGCGACCAAAACCACACACAATCGCTTTAGCTCAAGTAAATTGGCGTGTAACCTCATTAGCAGCGGCCTGTGATGTGACGTAGTAGTTACAGGAAGCAATAGGCGTATTAGTGTGAGGGACGATCAGGATAGAGTGGTGTGAAGTTATAGGTAGGCACAGAACTACATACGAGTATATACAACATGTAACATAATTAACGCACATCCTGAAATTAGTTTGTTCAGAATCGTTTACTGAATCGATTTCTATAATTTTTATTATAGGTATTTTTTTTTCCCAAAAATAATTAAAACTACGTAAATTACAGTAAAAACTCGTTAACTCGTTTCGTACGCGAGCGAATACCTACTAGGCTAACAAGACCCTCATACCTACGTGTGCGACTGTCTGCGTTCGTGGATTTGTACTGTGACCACAACATTCTTCCGGAATTGTATAACTAAATCAATCAATAATCAATGCTCATATATGTTTAACTAAAAATTCAGTGTATGTATTATGATTATAACATAATATACTAATTGGGGTATCTGAGGGTGTGCGTTAATTACGTTACATGTTGTATATGTATACTTTTGGCTATAATATTATTATAGTTAACAAAAACTAAAAAACACGCTGCAAACCCTTTCATTTGAAATCTACATCCTGGGAATGCATAAAAAATAACTAGTCCGCCATCTTTGGGAATTCATAATGTTGGATTTAGCATGACGTCACTTAGCTAACCATGGATTGTCAAACTAAAAAAATAAACATGTTTGCAAAATTTCAGGTCAATCGGAAACTAAGTAGTGGATCAAATTTAACTTGAAAGATTCTTTTACATAGTTAGTTACAGGTACTAATAAAAGTGTGATAAAAACGAGGTATCGGTGAGAGAGGGAGAAGTCAAAAGATTGTGTTAATTCTGTTGAATGCCCTCAGACGTTGTAAGAGGACGAGCAGCAGTCACCTGTCTGCTTGTGTGGAGATTTAGCAACTTACTCTTTGGTAGCAAAAAAAATAAGATGTAGATGTTTTTTAAGAATGTAAGAAAGCAGCTAAAATATTCATTAATAAGTTTACCGGAGTATGAAGTGTTTAGGGGTAACTCGCCGGAGGGTGTGGAAAAACGCATGCTATTTCGCAAAGCGAAATGAAAATTACGCATTAATAAATTAATGCATAAAGTTGTGCAAAAATTAGTGTTGAATTATGAAATGTAAGTTTCAAACCAATATTTTTTTTTGTTCTGATTAGCGATATTTGAAAACTTAACAATAATTATGAGACAAATTGTTTTCATGCTTCTTGTTTAAATAGTTTGTATGGAAGAATAATCGAATTGCGCCGCCTCAAGGCCAGTTTAGCAGTCAAGTATAATATCAACTCAACTCCATTCAGTGACTGGGGAAGGCGATCACAACATAGTTCTGACAGGCTAGGCGATGAGGTGCAAGAGTTTATCTAGACATCGTGAAGTAGACCTTCTGTAACAACTTTGTAATATTTGTGCCGTCAAAGAGACATTTGTTAATTAATTTATTAAGATAAATATCAAGTAATTATGTCTGTGCCATGTTGTTTTGGGCGTCTTACGAACGTTAGCATTTATTGGAACTTGTGTCAGAGCTGACACGCTTATTAAGAAAATTAGTTTGTCTTTGTTCAGTACGTTTTCGCGGTTGAAATACTGAAGTAATTTTGATGAAAATGACCAACAATTAGCTCCTTGTGTCCGCAGAAATGGAAATTTTCAGTTCGCAAAGCAAAGTCACATACAATAGTCCATTAAATTAAATTGCAATACAAATTGTGTATTTGCGGCTCGTAGTTCTCTTGTATTTACAATGCTTATATTTCCAGTCCGTATGCGTCATAATTTGACTCCTGTTACGTTGTCGAGTCCAACAGTTTCAACGTTGTAACAATTTGATTTCGACGACTGAAATTCAGAGATTGAACAGACATTTTCATTACGGCCATGCACTGTAACTGTTAGACAGAATGTATACTGTATATGAGTGTATGTGGGAGGGTTTCATTTGTATGTATATTATTTGTATTATTATGTATATTGCCTTATTCAAGAGTGACCTAATGTTGTGTGACAAATAGGTATTTGGCTCTCACAACCAATCTTTTGAGAACAGCATATTTTTATTTTAACCTGTTTTTTTGAAGCAGTACTTAATCTGTGGTCTCTTGGTTACAGGTAAGCCTCTCTGTGATGCCAACCATCTGCCTACCTACAGTTCTACGGTAGCCTCTCAAGTTTCCGAAGTACTATACTTGGGTAAGATCCTTGTGGTAGAAATATAACTAATTCGTGAAATTAATAAGTTACCCCTTAATTATTTACAACATTTCAGTACAAAAGTTTTAAAAGGAATTTCGGAGTCTAGACATAGGTTTAGATATACGTTTTAGTTAATTAACCTTCAATATGTTTCAGTGAAAAAATTAAATTTGAAAATATTTGGACCTTTCTCTCAATAACAACCCTTTTTATTTTCATAATTTATCAAAAATGACTCAATTGAATATCAAGTTGCTTTATAAAATAAATATTTAGGCTGTAAAATATTCAAATAATATGGGTTATAAACCCAATATAAACCTTTACAAGTAATAAAAAGCCTAGTGTTAATACCATCTTATTTTTAAGTTCTTTCATAAAAATAAAATTGTTACGTCTTGTTTATGACCTAGATTAAATTCAAGGGTTCTGAATAAAAGTCTGGATTTTAAATAAGAATACTAACTTTTTGTTATCGTTACATTTTTAATTAAGTAGTACAATAAACTCTTGATTTCCAGATTACATTTTAAAAGCCACTTCAATAAACCGTAATAAAAAAGGGCAGTAATTTTTTAACAATTACGTATCCTTATTATTTTGATTAATGTGTAAGAGTGTGAACAGATAATCTGCTTTATCAATATAAACTATCTACACTGAGTTTCAATAATCACAGTGTCGATAGTTGAAAACCCAATCGTGCATTAGGCATTCATTTAGAGTGTAACTCACTAACCTAATCTTTGCAAAAGCCAAATGTACTAAAAGCCCTTAAGTTTTGCAATAAAACGTAATCCGTTCGACTCTACTTAGTTTTTTTCTTCGTTTCGAAACACTGAAACAGACTCCGAGGTCAGAGTCTCTTTTTAAGACAGGCATAATCTTGATCAATTCATTATGAAGACTATGCAATTACGCACAATATGCATGTTGAAGACATCAAAACATACCCCATGCGTCTGACGAACTAGTCATCGCAATTGCTGACCGTAAACTTTCTGAGGCAAAAGGTTCCATTCCCAGCAACGAACCTTGGCACAGGTGAAATCTTTTTCTACAACAGTCCTTTTTTTCTGCTGACCCTTGTCTAACAAAAAAAAAAGCTTCAACAACGATTCCTTTTAATTCAGATTCAACATTTTAAGTTTGCAGTGTCATCGTTAACTAAAAAATCAGAGTAAGACTTAAAGTAGGTCCCTGGGCGAGCATCCAAGAAGTGGGGTAGCTAAAACTAAGCCAGACCTAAATATTAGGTACTTCACCGTTGGAGTTTGAACTCTCAATGCTGAGACGAGCTTCGAAAATCCAACAGACTGCTTTTTATTTATGCATCCATTTTAGTAACGTCTGGCGTTAGTGAAAACGAACATAAAGGAGTTACGAAATCCTTTCAATAGCTACTGAACGATCGCTGGATCTTAAGGAAAGTTAAATTGTCATCGTTGAAGTAACTGGGGAGCTTATGCGAAGAGGAATCTTTTCGAATTGAGAGGCTGTGTCGAATAAGTTGTATTATTGGTAGCTAAGGAAATTATGGGGACAGCGATTGGCAAAACTTGACTAAAAATGCTTTTACTAATGATTGAAGAGAATAAAATTATTATTTTCAGTTTCATTGGAAACATTTGTAATTCTAGACTGAGAACATTTTAATGAGTTACTTATAAATATTCAACGAATTATATAATACTCGCTTATAAAAGAACCTAGGTTACATAATTATCTTCAAAACCGTATTTTCATTTATAATTATGTTATTCTCTTTTGTTCCTGACTTCGGTCAAAATCAGCCTTAGGAAACGTACTATAACTCGACTGTTCCGTTGGTCTCGTGATCGGAAACGCGACTGAGCGTGGAGTCCTGGGTTTGATTCCCGGGTCGGTCAAAAACTGTTATTGGTCCATTAGGAATTTCTCAGTAGTAGCCCGGAGTTTGGAAGTTGGCGTTATGATACCCCCGTGCCAGGAAAGAACGTTAAGCCGTTGGTCTTGCACCTGATCTCTCTCCGGCCTTGTCGGATTACCGTCTCATCGGACTATGAGGGTGAGGGAAGAGAGAAAAAATACTAAAAAAATACTGATCACACTCACACTCACACTCTGATACTGATACTGATCTGTACTGATCTGATTGAGAAAATACTGTACACTTAGTTCGCAATAAAGAATTTGAATTTGAATTTTGAGAATGAACCTGCGCACACACTCTTGCACTATAATATCTCCCGCGCCGATTACTAATCTTCACTAAGATTGGCCGCCGTGACCGAAAACGGTCAGGAGGACTATGATATTATTATTTTCACTCGAGATTAAAAGTATTCTATTTCCTTACTCAGGTCCACCTGTGTGCCGAGTTTCATTGAAGCCCGTTCACCCGTTGAAGCGGTATCAATTAATTGATCTTCAAAGCTTAGTTACTAATTAAGTTGTATTTTCAAACATACTCGTACTTATTTCATAGAAAATAAACAGACCAACTTAAATAACTGAACCAAAGTAAGCCACTAAGCCTTAATTACGGCATGTCATTCAAAAACCCCACGTATGTCCTACTCGATTCAGTCTATTTTCCAAAGAAGGTTTAGTAAATAAACCTAGTTTTGCTGTCTAGAGGGTCCTTAGGGGAAATCCAACCAACTAAGTTTATGATTTTGTTTTTATGCCAGTAACGAACTGTGTGAGTAGGACTATGTTTATGACGGGTGATAACTTTAAAATTAATCCATACAGCTCGTGGCTACATAATAACAGCCGCTCGGGTCGATCTTTTGGTTAAGCGGTTCTTGCCTAGGTTGGCCTGTAGATAGGTGACGTGACCACCCATTACATACCGAGTTTCCTCCGTGCCTCGGAAAGCACGTTAAGCCGTTGGTCCCGGGTGTCATTTGTAGATCTTTGACAGTCGTTAGGAAGTTACAAAAAGTCTGACAACCAGTCTTACCAAGAGGTATCGTATTACCCAGTACTAACTGGGTTGTGGAGGTCAGATAGGCAGTCTCTCCATGTAAAATACTGGTATTCAGCTGCATCCGGTTAGACTGGAAGCTGACCCCAACATAGTTAGGAAAAGGCTAGGCAGATGATAACATACATACACAAAGCCACAATTTATACGCATGGGGATAGGCAGTCATTACAGAACGCTTCGTGCTGTCAACTAACCGACTAGCGTGGTATTTTGACCGAAAGGGGGAGGTTATGTACTCGGCGCCTATCTTGTGTGTAATACTATAACTAAAACGCTAAATTAATACAATTTCTTGCAAAAAAAAAACAATTGACTTCTAAAATAAACACAAATAGTGAAAAATTTACTTTAGACGTCAGTGGTAACCATATTTCACAGTTTTATTATTCTGTAAAAAGTTTTTTTCACATAGGTTGTAGTTCACTGAGAAGTTCCTGAAGAAACCCCTTAGTTCAGAAAAACATTTTTCTAGAAACACGAAATAACATTTTTCTTTGACAAGCAGACGGCTTAGTAACGTAAAACGTCCAAAAAAGGCTATTGATAACACTTAAAGTTGAGTACCATTTCCGAACATAATATTGCTTTGCGTGACTCGCATACAATATTCAGGATTATATCCAAAAAAGAACCTTATAAACACAAACAAGATACTTACAATTCTACATATTATTGAGTAACCATTTACAGTAAGCCAAGAAGATCCAATTTACAAGGAACGAGCTTGTTTTAAATATTTTTCGTCGGACGTTTACTAATCCTTTCGTTTAAAGCGATCCGTTTCGATGAGAGTGGGAATCGAAGGTTTGTGGTTGTGGGCTTGGACATAGGCGGTAGCGGGGCGTTGTAGTAAGTTGCTATCTCGAGCGGTTGGCGAGCGATATATGAGATGATGGTGGGGGTATTAAGACAACAGTAAAATTAAAATGATGTTTTCTGATCTCGTAACGTTAGGAACGTTTAAACTATTCAAAATGCTGTTAATAAAATATTTATCTAGCGTCCAACTTCAAATTTCTGACCAACTGACAAACTCCTTACAATTCAAAAGTGATTGACATAAAGTAATTGAAATAAAAAAAAATATTTTCGAGTTGTACTCCAGCTGCCACTATTGGGGGGTATTATTGACATTGAATGTTATTTTATTGACATAACATAACGCCTGGAACACCCGAAGACTTAGACAGAGGTGAGCTAATAATACCCCCACATTTCGCCGATTTCGTAAAGTCCCACTCCAGGCTACTACGAAGGGGGTGCGTTGTCAGAATTCCTCCTCGTGTGCCTGATGGCTGCCGGTCCCTCTCGATACGTCTGGAGGGAATAGCAGCTGCTGGGCCGGTGCACCCTGGGCGTGGCCAGTATCCTTCCCCGAGGAATGGGAAGAGATTCTTATTCCTCGGGGAATGTTACTGTCCATGGCTAATATTCTGACATGGGCGGGTCCCTCATGGACCAAGGGGGCGTTGCTCCGCGTGACCCTCTGAAAAGCAGAGGGCACAGCGGAGGAGCAAGGGCGGGCTAGGTGTGCACTTACCCTGCCTCCGAGCAGACAGTGAAGGACGTGCGTTCCTCACTGTCTCCGTCGATATCGTAATCCCACCGTCGAAGTGTCGTGGAACACGTCTCGCGGCTTCGATTGGGACCGAGGGTCTTGGCTTAACCGCCCGGACCACGAGGTAGAAAACCTCTATAAAAAGTTACCCCGAATCTCAAGCGGCGGCGCACCGCGAGGAGATGTATGGCTGACGGGTTCCTTTGCAAAATCAGTCTCTAGTGCGAACCACTGCCGGGCCTGGCTATGGCTTATCTGGGTACAGGGGGCACTGCCCAGATGGACTTTTTATTTCCCCCATACTCGTGGGAACAGTATGGAAACAAATACAACCCAAAACACGGCCGATATCGGCGAAGGAAGGGAGGAGAGGGATGCGGTGTCGGAGTCCGGCGCCGCATCCAGCGAGGTGAGCGCGGGAGGCTCAGTGTGCTCCCAGCGCGGGAGGCCCGGGGCTGCTGCGGGGAACAGGGAGTTCCTACGCAAGCGGTCCAGGCCGGTAGGCGACCGAGAGTCGTCGTCAGATGGGGAGCTGGCTTCGGCTCGTAAGATCCCCACCAGCAAGCGCGGCGGGATCCGTGGCAAGGGGAGAGGCCTCTCTGCCACCGAGAGGTCGGCGCGGCTTGCCGAGGAGGGGCGCCATCCGGGGGTGGCCACCGGTCACGGGGTGGCCCGTTCGGGCTCCTCTGGCGACGAAGCGGGTGCAGATGGCGGCTCCGATGCGGAGCGTAAGGCCGGACTCGCGAAGGAGGTGGAGGCGGCGCTGAGAGCTGTCTCTTTGAAACAAAAGCCCTCTACCAGGCAAAGGGCTATACCTGCAGCGGTCGCCTCCATTATAGCGGCAGCGGAGGCCAGATTTGTTGGGCCCCCGCCAGACGGCGTGGCCAAGCTGAGGGCGGAGGTCGCTCGACTGACGGCCGCCACGGAGCTTCTCAAAGAGGAGAATATGAAGCTCCGAGCAGACCTGGCCAGTCTGCGCGAGTCCGGCTCTCGCGAGGCGCCCCAAAATGGGGGCCAGAAGCATCAAAGCCAGTTCGTGCCGGTGGAGAACCAGGTTCTGAATCTGGTTCGGCAGGAGCTGGCTGCATTCCAGGCGCGGTTCTCCGTCCTGGAGGGCATTGTCCTGCGCCCCCCCCTAGCGGCAAACAAGGCGCCCCCGGGCCCGACGGCGGCCTCATATGCGTCTGCTGCGGCCTCCGCACCGGGGCCGTCCAGCCAGCCCCCCGGCAGGGTTATGTCGGCCCCGACGAAACCGGCTCCGGTTAGGAAGGCGGCGGCTCTGAAACAGGGCAAGGCGGCGGCCCAAAAGAAGGGCAAGGCGGCGAATATGCCAGCGCCAGCCGCGAGACAGCCGCTATCGCCGCCCCCCTCGCCCCCTAAGCCTTCCGCGGCCGAGACCGGGTGGCAGGTGGCCGGAGAAAAAGCGAGGGAGCGATCGGCGGCCAAAAAGGCCAGGAGGCAGGAGTAGAAACGCCGGCAAAAGGGGCGGGGCGTCGCGGTTAGGCTCAGTACCCCAAAGACCGCAGCTGTAGTGATTACACTACAGCCGGACGCGGAAAAGAGGGGCGTGACCTACCGCGACGTGCTCGCTAAGGCGAAAGCGACGGTGGATCTCGGAGAGCTCGGGATCGCCGGGGGCCTCCGGCTTAGAGTCACCGCAACAGGGGCTCGAGTGCTGGAGATCCCTGGCGAAACCCGTGGCTCGTCCGCTGACGCTCTGGCTGAAAAGCTTAGAGCGTCCCTAAATGCGGACGAGGCCCGAGTGTCCAGGCCCGTCAAATGCGCAGACCTGCGCATACTGGGTCTGGACGACTCGGTGACCGAGAAGGAGGTGGTGGCCGCCGTCACCAGGACCGGTGGGTGCCCTGCCGAGCAAGTCAAGGCAGGCACCTTACGTCCGGACCTGTCGGGCATGCGAACATAACGGTAAGCTGCCCTGTGACAGCGGCGAAAGTCATTGTGGAGGGCCGAAGGCTCTTGGTGGGCTGGGTTTCGGCGCAGGTGAAGCTGCTGGAACCCAGACCTCTGAGGTGCTTCCGCTGCCATGTGGGGCACCACGTGTCGGTCCGGTGCACCTCGGAGGTGGACCGCAGTGGCCTGTGCTTCCGCTGCGGCCAGCCTGGTCACATGGCCGCGGCTTGCTCCGCCGCGCCGCGCTGCGCCGCATGTGCGGCAGCTGGCAAGCCGGCCGATCACCGGGCAGGGAGCAAGTCCTGCGGTACTCCCGCCAAGGCCAAGGGCAAGGGAAGGCCCTCCGCCACCACCGCCAAAACCCCCACCGTCGCCACCACCGCAGCCGCCGCCACTGTCGCCGCCGCTGCCGCTACTGCTGCAACTTCCGCAGCGGGGCCCTCGCAGGGGGCCCGGGAGGGGGCTGAAATGGAGTGCCAGTAACGGCCCCATTACGTCTTCTCCAGGCGAACATCAACCACTGCGCCTGCGCTCAGGATCTGTTGCTCCAGAGCATGGCGCAGTGGTCGATTAACATCGCCGTGGTCGCTGAGCCGTACTTTGTCCCGCCCAGGGATGACTGGGTTGAAGACCTTAGCTGCTCAGTGACCATAATTACGTCGGTCGCCGCCGGTACCCCGACCCTTGAGAGTGTCAGGAAGGGCCAGGGGTGCGTAGCAGCACGGTTCGGGGAGATCGTTGTAGTGGGAGTCTACTTCTCCCCGAGCCGAACTCTCGCCGAGTTCCACAACTCCCTCACGGAGTTGAGTGTCGTCATCGGAAGCCATTCCCTCCCCGTGCTTGTGCTCGGGGACTTCAATGCAAAGAACTTGGCTTGGGGTTCTCGTTACACGGACGTGCGGGGTAGAATGGTGGAGGACTGGGCTCTGGAGACAGGCCTGGTCGTCCTAAACCGGGGTTCTGTCCCCACGTGCGTGCGGATGCAGGGCGAGTCGGTGGTGGACATCTCGTTCGCCAGCCCCGCTCTGTCGCCGCGTGTCGTTGACTGGCGCGTCATGGAGGGGATGGAGACCTATTCCGACCACCGGTACATCCGGTTCGACGTCTCCACCCAGTCCTCAAGCGTGCCGGTCCTACAGGCCCCGAGTGGTCCGCGATGGGCGCTGAAGCAGCTGGACCGGGAGCTCCTCCTGGAAGCCTCGATCGTGCAGGCCTGGGTGTCATCACCAGTCAGGCCTGCCGACATCAACAACGAGGCGGGTTGGTTCCAGGAGGCCATGTCCGAGATTTGCGACGTGGCATTGCCCCGAGTTCAGCCAGGAAGCGCCCAGCGTCAGGTGTACTGGTGGTCGCGAGAGCTGATGTCTCTGCGCAAGGCGTGCGTTGCCGCGCGGCGCCTGTACGCCAGGCATCGCAGGCTCCGCATCCGCCCTCCGGATGCGGCAGCCATTGAGGCGGAGCTGTACGAGGGGTACAGAGCGGCGAAGACCGCCCTCCAAGAGGCTGTCCGGCGGGCCAAGAATTTGGCCCGCGAGGAGATGCTGGAGTCTCTGAACGGAGATCCGTGGGGGCGCCCTTACAAGATGGTGCGGGACAAACTCCGCACCCGGGCCCCCCCGCTAACGCAGAGTCTCCGGCCTGAGCTCGTGGAGGACGTGGTGAGCGCTCTGTTCCCTTCGCGAGGGGAGCATCCTCCCCCGCCTATGCTCCGCCGCCGCGTGCGGTGCCGGAAGCGGACCACACCGATGACGATGACGACGTTCCGGAGGTGACTGGGGTAGACCTGAGAGTGGCGGTACGCAGGCTGAAAGCCAGAAACACCGCCCCGGGACCCGATGGCTTGCCTGGCAAAGCCTGGGTCCTGGCCTCTGAGGCTCTCGGGCCCCGACTGGAAGGGCTCCTAAGCGCATGCTTGGAGAGAGGCCAGTTTCCGCTTCGTTGGAAGACGGGGAAGCTGGTCCTCATCCGGAAACCAGGGCGCCCTGCGGACTCTCCGTCCGCATACCGGCCCATCGTGTTGCTCGACGAGGTGGGCAAGCTCTTCGAAAGAGTGATTGCCAACCGCCTTGCCGGGCACCTTGCGGGGATGGGGCCGGATCTTGCGGAACACCAGTTTGGTTTCCGCAAGGGGCGCTCCACGGTGGACGCCATCATGCGCGTGAGAGCCCTCACGACGGGGGACGCGGTGTCCCGGGGCGGGGTCGTCTTGGCGGTGTCTCTTGACATCGCCAACGCCTTCAACTCCATGCCCTGGAGCCGCATTAGGGAGGCACTCCGGTATCACCGGGTGCCAACCTACCTTCGTCGTGTGGTCGGGGACTACTTGACGGATAGAGCCGTCATCTACCCCGGTCAAAGCGGAGAATGGAACCGGCGAGAGATGTCGTGCGGTGTTCCACAGGGATCGGTTCTAGGACCGGCCCTGTGAACATCGGTTACGACTGGGTGCTGCGCGCCGACCTCCCTACCGGCGTCAGCGTAGTTTGCTACGCTGACGACACGCTGGTACTGGCACAAGGGAGGTCGCACGAGGCGGCGGCCGAAAACATGACACGCGGGGTTGCGATAGTCGTGGATAGGATCCGGCAATTGGGTCTCGAGGTGGCATTGCACAAGTCCGAGGCCATGTGTTTTCAAGGGCCTCGGAATGCGCCACCGTCGGGATCCCTACTGACGGCAGGAGGGGTTTCCATCGGTGTCGGGTCGACGTTGAAGTACCTAGGACTCGTCCTCGACAGCCGGTGGAACTTCGTGGAGCACTTCCGACGTTTGGCTCCCAAACTGGAACGGACAGGGGCTGCCTTCAAGCGGCTCTTGCCCAACCTGAGGGGTGCAAACGCCTCCTGCCGGAGGCTATTCGCGGGGGTCGTGCGGTCCATGGCCCTTTACGGGGCCCCGGTATGGGCGCGTTCTTTAAGGCGGCAAGCCGCCCACTACCTGAACGCGCCCCAAAAGGTGATAGCCATAAGGCTAATCCGGGGGTACCGCACGATCTCCGGCGAGGCGGCTAGCCTCCTTGCCGGATTTCCGCCATGGGATCTGGAGGCGATAGTCCTCGCGCGCCTGCATGAATGGCGCACGGAGGCACTACGTCGGGGGGAAACTCCGCTGCCGCGGCAAATTGCCGCTCAGCGGACAGACCTCCGGCATGTTATCATGGCGACATGGAGAGAGCGACTGTTGCAACCCCGTGCAGGGCACGCTACCATAGTGGCCATAAGTCCCCTCTTTGAGGAGTGGCTAGGGAGGCGCCACGGCGCCCTCACCTACCGCCTGACGCAGATCCTCACCGGACACGGTTGTTTCGGGAGGTTCTTGCACCGAATCGGGCGGGAGGAAACGCCCGGGTGTTTCCACTGCGAGGATCGTCCGGAGGACACGGTGGAGCACACCGTAGAGGTCTGCCCCGCTTGGGCGGAGCACCGCCGTGTCCTTGTAGCGGCGATTGGCGGCGGCGATCTCTCGCGTCCGGCCCTGGTTCAAGCCATGGTCCGGAGCGAGAGGGAATGGGAAGCCGTCACCACCTTCTGTGAAGCAGTCATGCTAGTGAAGGAGGTGGCGGGACGTGAGAAGGAAAGAACCTCACGTCCCAGCCCCCGCGGGAGACGCCCTGGGCGTCGGGGGTCACGTGGTGGCTCCCGGCCACCGTAGGCGCGGGCCTGTGGACGGCGAGTTATGGGCTAGCTCGCCGTCCGGCCGTCTTATGACGACAGGCCGTGTCGACGGCGCGTTCGTGTTCCACGCGCGCCTCAAATAGATGTCAGCAACCGAGTAGGGGTCCGCATGGGCCGATGCCTGCCAGAGCTGCGGGACTGTTCGAAAGAGACACCGTGGCCCTGGAACACAAAGGGCAAAGAAGGAACATGGATGGGTTTTAGTCAGTACAAGTCTGACACTCCCTTCCGCTCCGCCCAGAGTGGGGGGGGTCATTTGATGATGTCCCATCCAAAAAAAAAAAAAAGGCTACTACGAAGAAACTGATGGTAAAATCCAGTAATACTTTGAGGGACCTGGGAATGACCTCAGCGAAATTAAGTAGAAGTATTATTGATAGATTAGTCATTGCAGACTGCCTCGTCGGTCAAGTGGGTGCAAGCGCGAATGTTGAGCATGTGGTCCTGGGTTCGATTACCGGGTCGGGCAAATTGTTATTGAGTTTTTCAGTCAGGATTTTTTTTCAGTTGCAGCCACGGAGTCTGGATTATGCCCGGTTGATGACTATAGGGTAGCCCCCTATAAAATGGGACTTAAACATAACTGGCGAAATATGGGTGTATTATTAGGTACACCTATGCCCAACCCTTCGGGGATTGCAGGCGTGATGTTATGCTATATTGTCATCGAAATAGTCGCAATATTGCACCTGGCCAAGGTTCTTTGCCCGCCTTGCCCGCCACAGTTACTTCGCCCCGCTTCCACGTGGTCATAGACCGCAGCCTAAAGGATTCGAAAGGATTCGCGCAGTTTGAAAGGGATCTAAAGTACTGGGAAGCAATTACTCAGCGCCGTCTCGGTATAATAATGTCTATTAACTATGGTTCGAGAACCAGTTAGGCAGAGCTGATCGTGAGTTCATTTTGATAATGCAAGTTATAGAAGAAGAATGCTGAAAATTATTTATAGTAGCGCCAGTTGGAACGTAAGCATTAGTTCAGTTAGCAAATCGATACAAGGATCTATTGGCACATGGCCCAATTCGGAACTAACGCCAGCAGCTCATTTGTTTGAGCATGAGGTTCTGTGTTCGATTTTCGGATCGGGAAAAGTGTTATTGGAATTTTCCATTATTCCAAGGAATTTCTCAGTAGCAGTCACGGATTCTGGATTTGTGTCTGGTTGATGGCAATAGGCTCGCCCCCTGTAACATGGGACTTAAACATAACTGGCGAAATGAGGGTGTACTATTAGGTTCACCTCTGTCTAAGCCTTCGGGGATTTCAGGCATGATGTTAAAACAGTTACACAAGGTTTACCAACAGCGCCCCCTGTTAATGTTATTCCATCGCCAAAAGTTCCCTAAGGTACGAATTTTCTACCTCTACTAAATAAGTATATCTCTCTACAAACTGTACTCTAACCTGTTAGCAACACTGGGTTGTTTCTTAACTTGTGCTTTTTGAGTTCAGATTTTCACGAATCATTTTCCATTTTCCCAACTTTTGAATTCTGATTTTAATTTATTTCCTTTTGTCACGGTTCATTGTTCCTTCAACAAGACATCGCTACGCTTACAATACTTCTTCACGGCATCCTTTCCATTTCCTTCCTCCATTCTGCATTATCTTGCCCGTCCTTTACAAAGGCTATCAGCATACTCCAGCCTACTGGAAAACACGTGAGATAAGGAAAGATTATTATATTTTCTACCGTAGCAACCGCTTCAATGGTCGTGGGGGACTTTTCTTGAATTTGGGCAAAAGCCTTATAAATGGCTACTTGGATTTTTTCTAGCGAGAAAATTCGGTTTTTCTCGAGTAAGCTTCCTGGGTTGCTCGATAAAAGGGATGGTTTTACCGTATCGCAAGGGGTCTGTTATTTGTGTTTACTTTTTAGGGTTTCTCAAAAAGGCTTAAGAAGATAAATAAATGATATTGCACTTCTATTTGGGTGTGTAAGTAATTATTACTTACTAGCTTTTGCCAGTGGTCATAAATTACCCCACGGGAAAGTACCACCGGGATAAAAAGTATCCCATATATACTATATAGTATCCATGTATACCTAGGGCATGGCCTACCTGTGCGTCAATTTAATCTAAATCGTCAAAAAAGTAACACACAGGTAGAGTAACTTTCGAAGAAATGATAACTTTGAGATTTTGAATTCAAAAGAATCTTTAAATAAATGGATTTAAAGATTATTTCATTCGAAAGAGAAGCTGTCCAAAACATCTTCAATTCAATCGAAGTCGTTGTTAAAGAGTCTTTTATAACCCTTGTTATATAAATTAAAAAAAAAAGACAAAAAATAACTCGAGAGAGGTTTTAAACTCTATTTACCTACTCCATGACGTAAACAGCCACCTCTACTCGCCCAGCTTTGCTTGTGCTGCAAATGGTTTCCGAATCAAATCGTCTGAGCTCTGGCTTGTGCGCTTTCGATCTATTAATACTGTCGACGCTTTGAAACTTCCATCAGCTGCAAATGTTGAGTAACTATTAGCGCTTTTCTTAGAGAGCATATTTCTGTAGGTATGTTCTTACTAGGTACTAATCAAATAAATTTGGAAGAGAACCGCACTAAAATGTGCATGCATGCAACATGCAAATTTACCTACACTCAACACGTGTTTCGGCCTGTGTAGGTTTGGATTTCATATTGCATGCATGCATATTTTGGCGGTTAAGTGGAATAATAGTACGATCTAATATTCTAGCTAACATCAACCGAGTTACGGCCAAGTGCAAGTATAAAAAAGCTAGGTACAAGAAAAAATGTTTTACCACAAACTTAAACATAACCACTTTATAATCTACCTTATTCACCAGCTTTTAAATACCTGTTAACGTAAAAGCCGCTATTAGGTTAGTATGGAATCCACAAACAATAATCCTATTACACTTTTGAATTTCTTTATTCAACTTGAAATTGCGAACTAAGCACCTAATTTCCGAAGTTAAAAACATACGTAACTCAATAAAGGCCCCTATTTCTGAACATTTAGGGGTCAAATTATTTTCTCTTGGGTCTAACCAAAGGGCGATTCTATTAGGTACCTGAGTAGGGCCGAAAACTTTGGAAGCAGACGTATTTTAGTACAAATTGGATATTTTTTTTAGTAGGATGGCAGTAAAGATTGGCTCAAACTGGGTCGAGTGGAGAAAATGTGTCCATGTGTCGATATAAGTACCTGCTGGCCTCTAGCTATATAAGTGCTGAGCGTGTAATGTGCGTTGGTGTCTATTTTAAAGGAAAGTATGGCATTGCTCTTATAAGTGATGCTCTTCACAACCAAAGATGACAGAAGGGACAATGAGCAAATTCGTGTTGGTGTACCAAATAGCTCCCTACATAGTGCTGAGCATCGAAGCCATATCGGTTCTTATTTGTCTAACATTCTTAGGACGGTCAAGTGCATAATACTCGCAACTTTTGGGATCGCTGTAGAAATCTGTAAGAATTCCGTTTTTGGCATTTGGCAACGGAACCCTAAAAGAGTATTTGTATTCGATAAACCAATTCTTGAGGAAGGTTATAAGCTTATCATCACGCTACGAATCTTAGGAGGTGAGCAGCGGGTGAAACCGTGGGACATAGCATAAGTTATAAAGTAAACAAAGCAATAAAAGGAGGGGTTAATGTTTAAATTAAAGATAATAATATGTGGGCTGGTAAGTAAATGTGTAAGGATTTCGGAAACACGTAGGAATGTAATTTCACATTCATGAGTACCTACTTAACGTTTACTCGATGTTATCTTTAAACTTAATACATACAGAACATTTAAATGCTCAACTAAACTTGGAATATATATAACTGTATATCCATTAACGTATACATTGCGTACATACAGTTTATGTTATTATTTATTTCCCAAAAGGGTGACCTTCATAACGTTCAATTCGTCGTTCGTTTCGCGTAGTTAAATGGCAATATTATCATCTGCATGGAAATAAAGTACACGTTGGCTAAAATCTATAAAAACTAATAACCAGTTTTACCAATGGGTATCATTTTACCCCGTAAATGTGTAGATGTCAGATCTGGGAAGACAACTAACTAGGTGGACAAACTATCCATTAAAGTGACCGGAAGAAACTGGATAGGCATGACACAAAACTGCCAAAAGTGGACAGATTTGGAAGAGACCTACAGTCAGCATTGGGTGGCCAAAGGTTGAAGAAGAAGAAGAGGTCAGATAGACTGTTGCTCCATGTAAAATTAATGTATTCAGCTGCATCGTGTTACACTTGAAGCCGACCTCAACATAGTTAATGGTGGACGTTGTGTTGAACGAACATGATGAGCTTGCATTGCTCCAAGTCCATTATCATTTGCCCAGCCTTTTCCCAACTATTTTGGGGTTGACTTCCAGTCTTACCGGCTACAGCTCCACAACCCAGTTAGTACTGGGTATTACGATACCCCTTGGTAAGACTGGTGGTCTAACTTACAGCCAACTGACTAGCTGTAACCACTTTAACGTGCTTTCCGAGGCACGGAGGAAACTCAGCATGTAGTAGGTGGTCACCCATCCACGGAACAACCCAGGCAAGCGTGGCTTACCCTGAAGATTGACCCCGAGCGGCTGTTATTATTTAATCACGAGCTCCTCTCAATGCAAGCAATGTCAGCCCCACAAAGCGGCTATATAGCTAAAAAAGTCAGCCATAAAATACTTCCTGCTTACCTCAAAAAAAGAATACAAATAGGTAAGTAAGTAGCTGCACACAGAAGTAACAAATCGGTTTACGACTTAAACCGAGAAAAAAGATTAAAGAACGTATTCTGGGACCATCAGTCGGAACTCGTAACAGTGGTCTGTAATGGAAAATTGATCGAAATGCATATTTAGAACCTTTGATGACAATCAATGTTCTTTGTCAGGACTTTAAAAGGTAAAGTGTGTTGTTAGAGTGAACAATAGTTTGGTAATCGATTATTATAACAAAGCAGGAAAAGGTTAACCCACTAAGTTTATATTCTGCAGCTAATGATCCACGATAAAGGAACACATTATTAATCGTCTGTCAACTATGTTGTTGTCGACTCCAAGTCTAAACGGGCGCAGCTGAATACCAATATTTTACATGAAATTAAACTGTAAACGCAAACATATTGGCTCTTGGCCAAACAATAAAAACAATGTGGACCTATTTAACCCAATGGTTCACTGGTAGAGAATGCCTTGTGGCAGTAAGTCCGCCTATGTACCACTATTGTACATGAAGTTTAAAAGAATAAATAAACAATAGCTGCACGGGTCGATTTAAGATTAAGCCGCGCTTACCAAGGTGGGTCAATAATGGGTGACCATCTATTACATATCGAGTTTCCTCCTGGCTTCGGAAAACACGTAAAACCGTTGATCCCAGCTGTCATTTGTAGATCTTAGACAGTCGTCACAGGTAGTCAGTGACCCGAAAGTCTAACAACCAGTCTTACCAAGGGATATCGCATTGCCCAGAACGGGTTGTGGAGGCCAGACAGGCATTCGCTCTTTGTATAATACTGGAATTCAGCTGCATCCAGTTAGACTGGAAGCCGAGCCCAACATAGTTGGGAAAAGGCTAGGCAGATGATGAAACTACAAACGCAATGAGCTTCATGATGAAAGCCCAATTATTCATGGAGACATTTGCTCAACGGTGCTATAATTTGTTACGGGCCAATTAATTTCATAACAAGCTATAGTCTGAGACAGGCGATTGTGGCTGAACTATTTATACTTGAATGTACAAAAGACATTGGCCAGCCGCAGTACATTGAATTAGCTGAACTCAAAATGTCACGACCTTAACGAGAGATTTGAGAAATTTACTTTTACCTTCATACTACTTGCGAAAAGACAGAAATTTCCTTTCCTGAATATTAACGAACTCAAAGCATCCGCTTATAAAGCCAAAAAGACAGTCCAATTTAAAATGAATACACACTTAATTTGTAAATTCAGCAAATTTTTCCTCAATGGGGCGACGAACCATTTCACAGAAACGATTTTTTTAGAGTTAAGAATACGATTTTTATCGTAAATGATTCCACTGAAGGAATGGTAGGGATACCATCAAAGATTCCACCTATATTCTGTTCAATTTCTTTTATTTTAAGAGATCTTTGCCCTTTGTGTTCCAGGGCCGCGGGTATCTGGGATTTCAAGCCTGATGTCATGATATTGAAAAGGTTTTCAGGTTGTCAAATATTTGCCATTTCCAATTTCATGTTTTTAACATGGTTGCTATCTGCTGAATAATTAACACACCTTCCCCTAGGTGTAAAATATATCTCATATCGATGGCCCCTTTGGCAGACGGTAAATGAACATTCGTCATGCTCGTAAAAAGTTATTGGTTTCGTATGGAAGCGATACATTTATGACTTGCCGTTGAAGTATGTACCTTCACACCTACACTTAGCGCACAGTTCATTTTGTAACATCTGGAAAGTGATCATGAACTTAAGTTTACATAATTTTTCAAAAGTTTTTATATTGGCTAAGTTTTATTCGGTTTTTGAGACACACAAGGTACAAAAAAAATATATAAAAAATAACTAAGTACTTGTTTTCGAAAATGAATGTACTTATATAGACACTACTACACAATTACACATAAATGAATGAAATAAACTAATAAATATTTTAACAAATAGGTACCAAATTAAACACGAGAAAACTAATTGAGACTAGACTTCTAATTGAGAGCTATTTAGTCTGACTCAAATAGTGGTTACGAACTTTTCTTTTAAAGTGAATTTGCTTTCAGCTTTTTTAATGCCAAAAGAAAAGAAAACTTTATCTTTCTGCATTTTTAAAATGTCGTATAAGGTCTCCAATTAATGATTTATTGTTATACAGCTTTAAAAACCTAGCTTTAACTTTTGTATGGACCTCGCTCAACCGTTTTACAAATCAAAGACGAACCCTTTGGGAATCAGATTGCCAGAATCGGATCAATCGAATAAACTTTTTCATATCAAACCGAACTTTGAACAAACAAACTCAATTTTCCCATAATACTATGACAACACAGTGTGTACCAGAAATGCGTGCTTTGTTTTTTTTTTTTTTTTTCCGGATGGGAAATCATCAAATGACCCCCCCCCACTCTGGGCGGAGCGGAAGGGAGTGTCAGACTTGTACTGACTAAAACCCATCCATGTTCCTTCTTTGCCCTTTGTGTTCCAGGGCCACGGTATCTCTTTCGAACAGTCCCGCAGCCCTGGCAGGCATCGGCCCTTGCGGACCCCTACTTATTTGCTGACATCTCTTTGAGGCGCACGTGGAACACGAACGCGCCGTCGACACGGCCGGTCGTCATAAGACGGCCGGACGGCGAGCTGGCCCATAACTCGCCGTCCACAGGCCCGCGCCTACGGTGGCCGGGAGCCACCACGTGACCCCCAACGCCCAGGGCGTCTCCCGCGGCGACTGGGACGTGAGGTTCTTTCCCTCTCACGTCCCGCCACCTCCTTCACTAGCATGACTGCTTCGCAGAAGGAGGTGACGGCTTCCCATTCCCTCTCGCTCCGGACCATGGCTTGAACCAAGGCCGGACGCGAGAGATCGCCGCCGCCAATCGCCGCTACGAGGACACGGCGGTGCTCCGCCCAAGCGGGGCAGACCTCCACGGTGTGCTCCACCGTGTCCTCCGGACGATCCTCGCAGTGGAAACACCCGGGCGTTTCCTCCCGCCCGATTCGGTGCAGGAACCTCCCGAAACAACCGTATCCGGTGAGGACCTGCGTCAGGCGGTAGGTGAGGGCGCCGTGGCGCCTCTCTAGCCACTCCTCAAAGAGGGGACTTATCGCCACTATGGTGGCGTGCCCTGCACGGGGTTGCGACAGTCGCTCTCTCCATGTCGCCATGAGATCACGCCGGAGGTCTGTCCGCTGAGCAGCAATTTGCCGCGGCAGCGGAGTTTCCTCCCGACGTAGTGCCTTTGCGCGCCATTCGTGCAGGCGTGCGAGGACTATCGCCTCCAGATCCCATGGCGGCAATCCGGCAAGGAGGCTAGCCGCTTCGCCGGAGATCGTGCGGTACCCCCGGATTAGCCTTATGGCTATTACTTTTTGGGGCGCGTTCAGGTAGTGGGCGGCTTGCCGCCTCAAAGAACGCGCCCACACCGGGGCCCCGTAAAGGGCCATGGACCGCACGACCCCCGCGTATAGCGTCCGGCAGGAGGCGTTTGGACCCCTCAGGTTGGGCAACAGCCGCTTGAAGGCAGCCCCTGTCCGTTCCAGTTTGGGAGCCAAACGTCGGAGGTGCTCCACGAAGTTCCACCGGCTGTCGAGGACGAGTCCTAGGTACTTCAACGTCGACCCGACGCCGATGGAAACCCCTCCTGCCGTCAGTAGGGATCCCGACGGTGGCGCATTCCGAGGCCCATGAAAACACATGGCCTCGGACTTGTGCAGTGCCACCTCGAGACCCAATTGGAAAATCCTCTCCACGACTATTGCAATCCCGCGTGTCATGTTTTCGGCCGCCGCCTCGTGCGACCTCCCTTGTGCCAGTACCAGCGTGTCGTCAGCGTAGCAAACTACGCTGACGCCGGTAGGGAGGTCGGCGCGCAGCACCCAGTCGTAACCGATGTTCCACAAGGCCGGCCCCAGAACCGATCCCTGTGGAACACCGCACGACATCTCTCGCCGGTTCCATTTTCCGCTTCGACCAGGGTAGATGACGGCTCTATCCGTCAGGTAGTCCCCGACCACACGACGAAGGTAGGTCGGCACCCGGTGATACCGGAGTGCCTCCCTAATGCAGCTCCAGGGCATGGAGTTGAAGGCGTTGGCGATGTCAAGAGACACCGCCAAGACGACCCCGCCCCGGGACACCGTGTCCCCCGTCGTGAGGGCTCTCACGCGCATGATGGCGTCCACCGTCAAGCGCCCCTTGTGGAAACCAAACTGGTGTTCCGCAAGATCCGGTCCCATCCCCGCAAGGTGCCCGGCGAGGCGGTTGGCAATGACTCTTTCAAAGAGCTTGTCCACCTCGTCGAGCAGCACGATGGGCCGGTATGCGGACGGAGAGTCCGCAGGGCGCCCTTGTTTCCGGATGAGGACCAGTTTCCCCGTCTTCCAACGAAGCGGAAACTGGACTCTCTCCAAGCATGCGCTTAGGAGCCCTTCCAGTCGGGGCCCGAGAGCCTCAGAGGCCAGGACCCAGGCTTTGCCAGGCAAGCCATCGGGTCCCGGGGCGGTGTTTCTGGTTTTCAGCCTGCGTACCGCCACTCTCAGGTCTACCCCAGTCACCTCCGGAACGTCGTCATCGTCATCGGTGTGGTCCGCTTCCGGCACCGCACGCGGCGGCGGAGCCATAGGCGGGGGAGGATGCTCCCCTCGCGAAGGGAACAGAGCGCTCACCACGTCCTCCATGAGCTCAGGCCGGAGACTCTGCGTCAACGGGGGGGCCCGGGTGCGGAGTTTGTCCCGCACCATCTTGTAAGGGCGCCCCCACGGATCTCCGTTCAGAGACTCCAGCATCTCCTCGGGGGGCAAGTTCTTGGCCCGCCGGACAGCCTCTTGGAGGGCGGTCTTCGCCGCTCTGTACCCCTCGTACAGCTCCGCCTCAATGGCTGCCGCATCCGGAGGGCGGATGCGGAGCCTGCGATGCCTGGCGTACAGGCGCCGCGTGGCAACGCACGCCTTGCGCAGAGACGTCAGCTCTCGCGACCACCAGTACACCTGACGCCGGGCGCTTCCAGGCCGAACTCGGGGCATTGCCACGTCGCAAATCTCGGACATGGCCTCCTGGAACCAACCCGCCTCGTTGTTGATGTCGGCAGGCCTGACTGGTGATGACACCCAGGCCTGCACGATTGAGGCTTCCAGGAGGAGCTCCCAGTCCAGCTGCTTCAGCGCCCATCGCGGACCACTCGGGGCCTGTAGGACCGGCACGCTTGAGGACTGGGTGGAGACGTCGAACCGGATGTACCGGTGGTCGGAATAGGTCTCCACCCCCTCCATGACGCGCCAGTCAACGACACGCGGCGACAGAGCGGGGCTGGCGAACGAGATGTCCACCACCGACTCGCCCCGCATCCGCACGCACGTGGGGACAGAACCCCGATTTAGGACGACCAGGCCTGTCTCCAGAGCCCAGTCCGCCACCATCCTACCCCGCACGTCCGTGTAACGAGAACCCCAAGCCAAGTTCTTGGCATTAAAGTCCCCGAGCACAAGAACGGGGAGGGAATGGCTTCCGATGACGACACTCAACTCCGTGAGGGAGTTGTGGAACTCGGCGAGAGTTCGGCTCGGGGAGAAGTAGACTCCCACTACAACGATCTCCCCGAACCGTGCTGCTACGCACCCCTGACCCTTCCTGACACTCTCAAAGGTCGGGGTACCGGCGGCGGCCGACGCAATTATGGTCACTGAGCCGCTAAGGTCCTCCACCCAGTCATCCCTGGGCGGGACAAAGTACGGTTCAGCGACCACGGCGATGTTAATCGACCATTGCGCCATGCTCTGGAGCAACAGATCCTGAGCGCAGGCGCAGTGGTTGATGGAGAAGGCGTAATGGGGCCGTTACTGGCACTCCATTTCAGCCCCCTCCCGGGCCCCCTGCGAGGGCCCCGCTGCGGAAGTTGCAGCAGTAGCGGCAGCTGCGGTGGTGGCGACGGTGGGGGTTTTGGCGGTTTTGGCGGAGGGCCTTCCCTTGCCCCTGGCCTTGGCGGGAGTACCGCAGGATTTGCTCCCTGCCCGGTGATCGGCCGGCTTGCCAGCTGCCGCACATGCGGCGCAGCGCGGCGCGGCGGAGCAAGCCGCGGCCATGCGACCAGGCTGGCCGCAGCGGAAACACAGGCCGCTGCGGTCCACCTCCGAAGTGCACCGGACCGACACATGGTGCCCCACATGGCAGCGGAAGCACCTCAGAGGTCTGGGTTCCAGCAGCTTCACCTGCGCCGAAACCCAGCCCACCAAGAGCCTTCGGCCCTCCACAATGACTTTCGCCGCCGTCACAGCGCAGCTTACCGTTATGGTTCGCATGCCCGACAGGTCCGGACGTAAGGTGCCTGCCTTGATTTGCTCGGCAGGGCACCCACCGGTCCTGGTGACGGCGGCCACCACCTCCTTCTCGGTCACCGAGTCGTCCAGACCCAGTGTGCGCAGGTCTGCGCATTTGACGGGCCTGGACACTCGGGCCTCGTCCGCATTTAGGGACGCTCTAAGCTTTTCAGCCAGAGCGTCAGCGGACGAGCCACGGGTTTCGCCAGGGATCTCCAGCACTCGAGCCCCTGTTGCGGTGACTCTAAGCCGGAGGCCCCCGGTGATCCCGAGCTCTCCGAGATCCACCGTCGCTTTCGCCTTAGCGAGCACGTCGCGGTAGGTCACGCCCCTCTTTTCCGCGTCTTTTTGGCCGCCCTTCGCTCCCTCGCGTTTTCTCCAGCCACCTGCCACCCGGTCTCGGCCGAAGGCTTAGGGGGCGGGGGGGGCGACGATGGCTTAGGGGGCGGGGGGGGGCGGCGATAGCGGCTGTCTCGTGGCTGGCGCTGGCATATTCGCCACCTTGCCCTTCTTTTGGGCCGCCGCCTTGCCCTGTTTCAGGGCCGCCGCCTTCTTAACCGGAGCCGGTTTCGTCGGGGCCGACATAACTCTGCCGGGGGGCTGGCTGGACGGCCCCGGTGCGGAGGCCGCAGCAGACGCATTTGAGGCCGCCCTCGGGCCCGGGGGCGCCTTGTTTGCCGCCAGGGGGGGGCGTAAGACAATGCCCTCCAGGACGGAGAACCGTGCCTGGAAGACAGCCAGCTCCTGCCGAACCAGATTCAGGACCTGGTTCTCCACCGGCACGTGCTGGCTTGGACGCTTCTGGCCCCCATTTTGGGGCGCCTCGCGAGAGCCGGACTCGCGCAGACTGACCAGGTCTGCTCGGAGCTTCCTATTCCCCTCTTTGAGAAGCTCCGTGGCGGCTGTCAGTCGAGCGACCTCCGCCCTCAGTTTGGCCACGCCGTCTGGCGGCGGCCCCGCAAATCTAGCCTCCGCTGCCGCCATAATGGAGGCGACCGCAGCAGGTATAGCCCTTTGCCTGGTGGAGGGCTTTTGTTTGAAGGAGACAGCCCTCAGCGCTGCCTCCACCTCCTTCGCGAGCCCGGCCTTACGCTCCGCATCAGAGCCGCCATCTGCGCCCGCCTCGTCGCCAGAATAGCCCGAACGGGCCACGTCGTGACCGGCGGCCACCCCCGGGTGGCGCCCCTCCTCGGCAAGCCGCGCCGACCTCTCGGTGGCAGAGAGGCCTCTCCCCTTGCCGCGGATCCCGCCGCGCCTGCTGGTGGGGATCTTGCGAGCCGAAGCCAGCTCCCCATCTGACGACGACTCTCGGTCGCCTACCGGCCTGGACCGCTTGCGTAGGAACTCCCTGTTCCCCGCAGCAGCCCCGGGCCTCCCGCGCTGGGAGCACACTGAGCCAGCGCTCACCTCGCTGGATGCGGCGCCGGACTCCGACCCCGCATCCTTCTCCTCCCTTCCTTCGCCGTTATCGGCCGTTTTTTGGGTTTTGTAATCTTTTTCCATACTGTTCCCACGAGTATGGGGGAAATAAATAGTCCATCTGGGCAGTGCCCCCTGTACCCAGATAAGCCATAGCCTGGCCCGGCAGTGGTTCGCACTAGAGACTGATTTTCCAAAGGAACCCGTCAGCCATACATCTCCTCGCGGTGCGCCGCCGCTTGAGATTCGGGGTAACTTTTTATAGAGGTTTTCTACCTCGTGGTCCGGGCGCCCTTGCTCCTCCGCTGTGCCACGGTTAAGGAAAAGGGATTCGAACATTCTTTGTGTTGATCGCAGTAAAACAGCCCTCCTACGTAAAAGTATTTATCGAATGGCTCCAGTTATTTTTAATAAAATTCCACGACGGATAAAAGATCTTGACAATAATATGTTTAAAAAGAAATTGAAACAATTTTTAATTCAAAAATGTTATTATTCCACAGCTGAGTTTATGGAGGACACTACTGACATTTAGATTATTGAAATATTTATTTTTTTATTATTATTATGTTGACATTGAAAATTGTGTGTTAGTACGTAAGGAATTGTGTGTTATTATGTAAGTAATTGAGTTATTTTATTTTAAATGTGTGTCAGTGGTTTCGACACTACACAAATAACTTCAATATTATTATTTGTATGCTCTCGAGTAAAATGTAGCGAACTGACCATTTTGTTATAACATCCTATTGTAATGAAACCTACATTTACAAATAAATTTGATTTGATTTTGATTTGATTTTGATTTTGCCCTCTGCTTTTCAGAGGGTCACGCGGAGCAACGCCCCCTTGGTCCATGAGGGACCCCCCCATGTCAGAATATTAGCCATGGGCAGTAACATTTCCCGAGGAATAAGAATCTCTTCCCATTCCTCGGGGAAGGATACTGCCCACGCCCAGGGTGCACCGGCCCAGCAGCTGCTATTCCCTCCAGACGTATCGAGAGGGACCGGCAGCCATCAGGCACACGAGGAGGAATTCTGACAACGCACCCCAGAAATGCGTGGTCATTTATAAAGGGTTGGCATAGTCCATAATCGGTAAAAACTTCAGTACCTCATCATCATCTACCTTGCCTTTTCCCAACTATGTTGAGGTCGGCTTCCAGTCTACCCGGAAGTTGAATACCAGTAGTTTACATGAAGCGACATATCTGACCGCCACAACCTAATTACTGGGTAACGCTATACCTCTTGGTAAGACTGAATTATCAGACTTTCGGGTTTTAGATTACCTGTAACGACTACTGTAAGATTTAGAAATAAAACACACGGAAACACGGGCTTTTTCAAGCACGATACTCGTCTCATGGATAAAGACAAATTATATTAAGTTTTCGATGCACAAGCATACATCGAATGTCCCTTCAGCGTTGCGTGCTCATTGTTGTCCAATTCCTGCAGATAGCCAGTGTAAGTGTCCCAATATTAAGAAGACTGATAAAATAAAATACCTGGGTATTATAATAGATGAAATCCTTTCCTTCAAACAACATATGGAAGCTCTAAATAGTAGAATTCGTAAGCTGATATTCGTATTCAAAAAGCTACGATTTATTACAGATCCAAAAGTTCTTAGACAAGTATATTTTGCTCTTTGTCAGTCAATTCTGACCTACTGTATTTCTTCATGGGGTGGCACGAGTAAAACTCTGTTATTGCCCATTGAAAGAGCTCAAAGAGCTATCCTCAAGGTGGCTACTTGCCGCCCTTTCCTTTTCTCTACCAACCTCCTGTATAAATCTTGTGAAGTACTAACAGTTCGACAGTTATTTATTATGAGCACTGTACTTAAACAACACGCAGCACTTCCATACAGCACTGAATTTACTAAAAAAAGACGGAAAGATATAGTTTGCCCTCAAAAAAGTACAAAACATGCTTTCACAGCGAAGTTTCATATGTACCTCGGACCGCTGCTATATAACAGGCTAAATGAAAAAATAAACATCTACTCTTTAAATATCAGTAACTGCAAGAAAACCCTCAAGGAGGCTCTTCAAACTATGTCCTATGAAGATACAGAGAAGTTATTACTAGTGCTTAAGTAAATATTGTTCGAATTATTGTTATTTTTTAATTAGTTATCTAAGTTAAGATAATATATTTTATATGCCTTTTTTACATAGGTATAATACATACTACATAGTTACCAATAAGATTAATAAGAAAATGTGATTATTTTATCAATTAATGTTACCTCCAATCGCCTGAAACACAGGATTACCTAGTTCAGGCACAAATCATGGGTGAACTAGACATAGATTTAAGAAAAACTGTAAAAGTTGTACTTTATATTTTTGAATAAATTTATTTATTTATTTTTATTTATTTAAAGAAATTCAGTTTGATACTTAGAACCGTGCATTTAAACATGACTACACATTTCTCTGACACGCTGAATATTTCTGGCCGCCAGTGTATTTTGCGCCTCCAATCGCGACCCATTTCTATGGTAATTTGGATTTTCTTCCAACGCCTCTCGATATCGTTATTTCCATATAATAGTGATGTTACACTCCTTTTTCGGATATTTTTTGGTTATGGATGGTTATTTATCGTAGCCTAAGTTTTCAAGCAAATCCCTTGATTATATAACTAAGCTTATATTAATATAAATTTAGTTATATAATCAAAATATTATTAGAATAAATCTTATGTAGAAAGATTGTACAGAATAATCAGCTTATAATTTTCCCACTGCTGGGACACACGGCCTTCTCTCTAAGAGAGGGAATAGGCTATAATCAACCACGCGAGTGCGGGGTGGTAGATGTCACATGTCTTCGAATTTTTGGTTCTTGGACATACCGGTTTCCTCACGATGTTTTCCTTCACCGTTTATGAGGGGAGTGGTGATGAAATAAATTACACAAAATAATGCGCCTGCCTGGGTTCGAACCCACGACTTACTGTTTGTAAGTCAGGGCTACCACCACAGGGCCACAGCTGCTCTAAAAAGAAACATTTTAAATACAACATTATTTTTCTATTTCTCTCCAGTGTGAGACATAAATATCCAGAAACATTTAATCCCAAGCGGAATAGTGTCTTCTACCGATTTCATGACGACCGATTTCCATGTAGTTTTCAAAGTACACTCACATTCCGATTAAATACGTTTACGATGAAGAATAAAGTTTTCCATTTCAACCAAGCTTTTTCAAAATACGAATGACAGAAGGTGAAAAGCACAAAAGAAAACCATAGTTCTTGCGACGAGCGGAACATGCCTTTTAATTATACTATAATTTGTTCGTAAAATACTATAATTACTATGATCGTAAGTCTCAAGGAACAAAAGAAAAGTGCGTAATGCATATTTTATTATAGTCCTCCTTACCGATTTCGGTAACGGCGACCCTTTAATGCTACTTCCTTGCGTGTGCCCTAACATGGCTGGCCAGACCGAATTTGCTTTTAAATACCCGGTCGCAACTAAAGCAGTAGAGTTGACCGGTGGAGTTACAGGTGTAGGTGTAGGAGGGCTTAGGTCTCTCTTTACTTACTTGGCGCTTTTCGTTCAATGTATCAGTTACTACCCAACATAAAAGGAAAAATAAATATTTATTTACACAATATACAATATTTTAATGTGTGCAAATATGTAATTAACCTTTTAAAACTTCGCTTTCACACGCCGGATCCTACGAAATGTTAACTGAATAAACTGAAAACATAACCGAACACTACAAAATGAGATTATAATTATTTTAACCTTAATGATCGTGTCCATAATAAATGTTGAAACACTGTTAAATAACGCATTATTATTTTCCAGTGAGTATATGAACTATTGGGTTTAAGTGTCGTTGGTCTCACGTATTAAATTTATTAAATCCTTTAATTATGTTAAACAGTTACATTTTTTGGAACTATTTGTAAACATAATATGAAGAAAGTTGACCGTCACTTAGATTGCAAATACCTAGTTAGGCTAATAATCAGCATTATGCAAGTAATTTTGGAGTGTATGGAGCAACATACTTACCCTACCATGACGTGATAACTATTCGTTCTCAGAATAAATTTTTATTTGCCATTCATATTTCCATAAAAGTAGTTGAGACCTTTACCGACACAAATACAGGGTAAAGGCATACGAACAAGGAAAAATAAAAACAAGATTATACAGTAAACCTCTCACAGAAAATCGGATATCAAATACCAATTTTGTTACAAAAATGTCAACTTTACTCCACATTGGAACACGATAGAATATTACTTCCTTTGAAGACATCAATAGTAAATATCCTTCTATTCGCAAATTATGATTATAGATACGGTTACAAAGGTTTCGGATATATTCGAAATAATGTCGATTCGGATAAAGTTTGATACGGCTTTCCATCCCTACGTATTATATTATTTTGGATTAGCATTTGATTATGGTAATCGTTTGCGAACATGTATGTCAGTGTATGAGCATTATAATGATATTAGTGATTTTCTTTCGTTTTTTTCTAGGCTTTGTATTCAGATACCGATTGGAAATGAAGAATACGTTATGTAGGTAATTTTCTCAGTGAATAAAAATGCGTAGGCGTTGGTATTTTATGATATGATAAGTAGAATTTAAGAGATATTTTTTCTTTCCTTAAAAAAACAATATGAAGACAGAAGAAATATGAGTGGCTGGTTTATGGTGTAGGTACAACGTCTAGAGAGCTGATTTGTTATATTTCAAGAGATGACCACTTTGATCAGCTACGTTTTTGTGAAAGACGCGTTTTGTTTCGAACTATTTAAAATTGTATTCTGAGACGTGCACTGTTGCCAAGTAAATTAGTCTGGAAACAAAATATTCCAAAAATACCAATAGTTCAGGTACTATAGACGGCACTTTTCCTAGAAAATCCTTCTAAAATCTAGTTAGTTTAACGTTCAAGTAATAACCTAACTGTTATGTATCCTCTCCTACCTAACCGCAGTCCGAGCACAAACTAAGTTATTCACTAACAGGACATAACTGATATCATTAACCGCTATACCGTAAGTGATCAGTGCCTTGTTTATGTTACGATGTTATATACAGAATGGTGACCACTTAATTCTTGCCGAGCGTGTTTGACTTTGAAATGAAGAGAGCCAACGACTGTTTAGAATTTTGGGAGACTATTGTATTTATTTAGGGATTAAAAACTTTAGTTTTGTATCACTAAATTTATTATGTGGTCTTCTAAAATAAAAGACAGATGTGTTGCTGGGACGATCGTTCTTAACTTTTTCTCCCTATTTAAAATACTGGCTAATGATGAAGAGCAGCCGATTATGGGGACGGTTTATGTCAGTAATGTTGATGTTTAAAGTGTGCTGTTTTGTTTTGGGACAGGCCTTTTTCTGGAACAGCCCTCTTTTCCTAAATCACTGCAACTGAAAGCCAGAATCAACAGTGGTGATCACCAGAAAAACGCCGAGGCAATGAAGGTCAACGACGTCCCAGAGAAATAATTTAACTGTATTGGATCTATGGAAAGAATAGCATTTCCACTTCCTTCATATCAGCAGGAGACAGAACAAAACAAGGCTAATATGCAGAAGCGGACGTTTACAACTGACAGACGTCCTGACTCTCTGCCTTAGTTGATTTTATTGAAACATAAACTTTTTAACGAATGCAATGGTACAAAGGCATTAATAACCAAAGATTTATTGTCAAAGATCTACAAACACAGCCGGGACAAAAGGCTGGCTTTCCGAAGCACAGAGTGAACTTGATGTTGTAGTGGACGGAGCCCCCAAAATATCATCATCATTTCAGCCGAAAGACTTCCACTGCTGGACATAGGCCTCCCCCAAGTGTCGCCACGTTGACCGGTCCCGTGTGTCTCGCATCCAGCGGATCCCTGCAACCTTCACCAGGTCATCGGTCTACCTAGTGGGAGGCCTTCCAACGCAACGTCTTCCAGTTCGCGGTCGCCACTCCAGAACTTTCCGGCCCCATCGGCCATCCGTTTTGCAAGCAATGTTCCCTGCCCACTGCCACTTAAGTTTGGCTTTTCTTCGGGCTACGTCGGTAACCTTGGTTCTCTTGCGGATTTCCTCATTTCTGATTTGATCACGCAAGGAAACTCCGAGCATAGCCCTCTCCATTGCCCTTTGGGTGACTTTAAGCCTTCTGATGAGGCCCATTGTGAGCGACCACGTTTCGGTCCCGTATGTAATCACTGGCAACTCACACCAAAATATCGAACCCAAAATATTGAGTGTTGTTATTCCTAAAAGTTAGTGTCTAAAACATAAACACAGACCCTAATGATTTGCGACCAGCCTAATTCCAGAACGTTGATCTCTTTCTGGGCAAATTGGTAATTACCAAAATTTACAACTAACTGGATACTGTTTGTGTTCAATCATTTTGAGAGGCATCTATGTTTTTTTAGGCTGTCTGTGAAGTTTTCAAATCTATTATTTTGTTAGAAGCGTTTTTTCTTAATGAATGTTTTTGACCCAGTTCTTGGTTTCTGGGAAAAATACGCATCGTTGGCGTTAACTGTAATTTATATTTTTACTCATTTATATTGACTTCGTTTGAATAACTAGTTCAGAAACTTGGAAACTTCTAGACTTCGGTCTAACATTTTCATAAATCAAAATGAGTTCTCAAGCAGTTATTGTTCTAGTTTAAAACTGAACTAACTGTAAAGGTTTTTAAACAGGTAGGTTACTGACTGGAACATAAAGGTGTACGATATACACCTCTGCCTTACCCTTCAAAGATTACAGGGGTTGGTCTTATGTAGGTTTTGGGAAAGGACTTTTCAGAATAAAAATCGTCTTAAAGGCGAATCTGTATAAGATATCCAGAGGATTTACGCAAAAGCTATATATCTATGAAATCTTTCGGTAACTTATGTCTCTAAAATACATTTTGACTTTACCATCATTGATAAAATGACACCTCGGCTCTCAGGTTAGTGTCCTATCAAAATCACAGAAGCTTAAAATCATTGAATTGGCAAAAATGTTTAATCTTATGATATCAAACAATAGTTAATTATTTTAGAACACGAGTCAAACACTTTACCAGGTTTTATTATCAGTCATTAAACTTCAACATCTTAATCATGCACAGCAGGTAATCAAATTCATCTTCAGCTAAATTCCAAAACCTCATTGAAATTAAGGCGCATAGTTTCACGTCATATACGTGAGAAAATTAATAATCCTAAACCCAAGCCTTACGTCTACAGCAGGTTATAAATGTAGTCCTTCGTAATGAATCCGTGGGTACACGACATCTTGTCGCAGAATGACGAATTTCCGACGAAATGTCACTTTTATGTCACTCACGTCTTACCCTCTGTGGCTTAGTTGTGGGTGATTAGTGCGAACCGTAGGAGATGGAGCTAGGACGGTTATTTAATTTAATTCATTTGCATGTTAAACAGCTTGTCTTTAAACCTAAAATTTGGTGAAATTTAACACTATATATTGTTCTCCCGAACGAGCACTAGGCTGGCGTGGTATATAGCCTGCATACTTTGACACATGTTTTTGAACCAATAACTCAAAAACATGTGACAAAGAATGTGATTATTTCTATATTTTTGTATACGGCGATCAGGCCCCTGTCTTATCAATAGAATGATCCTGAAAACAAGTCTCCAGACCACATCAACACCTATTTCTAACAACTTTATAGTAATGTAAAGCTAACTCTGAATGTGGCAGTTGCGCGACTATCGCCATTCTCAAAGCAATAAACACGTTCGATTTTATTGCCCCCGTCTCCGTACTGCCACTTTAAATGGCATTATATGGCTCGCATCAAACTGGATTCTTCCAATGCCAAACGTTCGCGGAAGTAATAAATAGAGGATACAGAATATCAAGCTAGACATTGTACTGTGTACCTATCTATTGGGATTTGTGCTGCGCTGGTAGGGTCTTTTGAGAAATCCAATCTGCGAAGCGTTAGTACTTTTGCAATATCTGCTTTGGTTTATGGTAGCCAATGTTTAACCTAACACCATCTAAAATAACACTACCATTAAAGGATCTGGAACAGCTCTATGTAGATACTGAAAACTCCTGTTATTTATCAGCTGCAAGTAGGTACTACGTAATAACTCTAGTTAATACAACTGTCAACACGATTCTCGCAATTAATAATGAAAACGCCATTAACAGGTAGTAGCGGTTTTCCAGCTATCGATACATGAGTGTATAATTGCTCCATCAGCTTAATAATGGTGTTGATTTTACCACTACGTTGTCAACATTTTATTTGATATGCGAAAACTGACAGGTGGAAATAGCGCACCTGTAACATTAAAATAAATATAATTTTCCATGCACAAGCAAATCCATTAATTTGTGAAACTAACAGGAATATAACTGGTATCCCACACAAATTGTTAGTAGCAATATTCAACAGTGCAACTCTGTATTCGGTTTTTCCACCTAACAAGTAGACTGCAAATAAGGTAAAATAAAAGTGAAGCGGATTGCAAGCTGACTCATTCTGAACCCCGTACGATTTTGTTAAGGGTTCCGTAGATAAAAACGCTTATATTTTCTTCATGTCCATTCCCGCATGTAATAAGAATTAAAAAAATTGCCGATGAATGATGATGAGTAATGGTTTTCCGTAACAAAATCAGAAACACCTTCCTTTTGAATAACTTTTTCGAGATATATTCCAAAAAGAAACCATTTTTGAGGCCGATTAAATCAAAATTCATAAATATTCATCCCGATTAAGGAACCATTCACCGTGGCCGACATCTGACTGGTTTTATTTGTTTGTCAATAGGAATGGGGCGAGAGGAAGGTAAATCAGTGGATCTGGGACTGGCAGCTCATTCATTTTTCAATTTCCACCAGTATGTGGTCTGATCTCCATGATAGGGGTTCTTGTTGGAGGAGCGCTCGTGATTGCATTTTTGGAGCGGTTTTGCATATTGATTTTCGGTATTGGTGGATTGCAAAACATGTTTGGTTTATGTGCTTTGTTTTAGAATACGGAATTGAAACTGCACCCTAATGACGCAATTCACTTTCAATCGCAATACGAAGGATTTTGAAGGAAACTTCATGGGTTGGGAAAATTCGTCTGCTCAACAACTACTATTGCATCCTGTAAAAATGAAGACGTATATTTTGCAAACATTATTTAAAATAGTTATATTTAATGGCACGTGTATTTATTCAAATTCTAATTCTTTACTGACATAATAGGTTACAGAAACTTGTTTGAAGCCTCTGACTGCTGAACTAGGCGTACCTGTATGCCAGGCTTAGATACTTAGACTATTAGAACAGTAAAAGGTTATTAGTCTGGTTTGTCTTAGTATCTATACTATTCTAGAACGTACGCTTTGTTCCAATTTCTTGCTTAATCCTTCAACATATCAAAGTAATCCTTTCGTTATTTGCGCTTAAACTTGATAGACGTCTATATGCTTTTGACTGAGTAGGTACTCAATCAACTAAGACGTAACTGATATAATTACTTCTAGATCCTAGCTAAACAGCTTTGCCCAACTAACGAATTGATATGCTATATTTTTGTTTATTTTCAGGCAACTTTGACCTTACAGACGAACATACATACGATGCCACAAGCATAATAATTATCATTACACTGGTTTTTCCGGGTTACGCAGAAATTTAGTAGTATGCCCATATTTGGAGAGGATGAGCCTATCGCCATAAACTGGGCACTAATACAGAGTCCCGATTTGTACTAAGAAGTTCCAGTTGAATAACCACAATCACTTTGCACGGCCTTGGAAATAAATAGGGTTGCACACTGGAGCGGAGCGGAGATTTTATGCAATCCTGTTGGTTAATATTTCTCCGTTTCTCCGCTCCTCAGCCTGGCTCCGCTACAATGGACATGCAGCCTTAATCCAAGATTAGGACTAAACGGGTGAAAAATGAACCCGACATAAAAAAAATTAATAAGAAAAAATAAAAGCCCATTTTGTTTTAAAAGCATTTTCCTCCGAAAACAATCTTTTTCCTGCTCGAAAAATATGAGAACCCCCTAAATCTTCTCAGTTGTCCACAAATGAGAACAGTCAGGGTGACGTGGGAACCTAATTAAATCAGTTGAGTGCGAGACGTCCCCGGACTGTGGGCCTGTTTGGGGTACCTACTTTATCCTGCTCGCTTGATTAAATCCCCATTATTTTATGTTGATGTTGTGCCACATTAAATAATTGCTGTTTTTGTATTGGGTTTTTGTAAATGTAATGGATTGTAATTTCGGATGTAATTTTATTAGTTTTTTTTTATATGTAAAAGAAGTCCATATGAAGATTAAATTGGCCTACTCTTGACCTCAATCTTCTCGTGAGGACAGAGATGAGGTCGACGATGGAACGAGCTATCCTAATGAACATCTAAGTTAACAATTCATTACATAGATACACACACAGTGTTCAGTCATTGCTTTGCAATATATTAGTGTTGAGGCAATGATAATGTAAAATACTATGTTGTCCTAGGTGTTGAAGATGCCATTATAAGATGAACCATCACAAACATGAACACATGAACCATGACATGTGTAGATATGGATGTGAGACCCAGCATATGCTTCTACATTTCCGCACACTGACACAATCTGATTGAATAGTGGACCATCATATTATAATATATTTAATGTTAACTCGCCTTGTGTAAGGGCCCCAAAACATCTAGTTGTATCTGTGAAAAATAAGACGAATGACTTTTAATATAAAAAACTGAATTGCTTACTTCAAGATCTCTAAGGAAATATATATGAGCAGTAAAAGGAAACAAAAATTCATAAAGTGTGAGACAATGTAAGGTAAAATGCACTTTGCAAAATTAAATGCAACCTTTTCAGAGACACTAAGAAAATGCAAAACTTTAATAACGTTCAAGTGCACATAAAAAGAACCAGCTATATTAATATAGCTTCTTTGAAACAAGCATTGTATGTAAAACAGTCTGTGTCAAAGAAACACAAAATTTCTTTCTAGGAATTGTTGGAATTTAGGAATGTATCAGACATTTTCTATATTCTTCAGCTGCAATGCTACGAACACACGTAAATTGCACACTCGTGCAAAAAACCCATACAAAACCACAAAGCTCACACAATCAGAAAGAAACAAAATCACACTTGTGTGAATTTGTCCTTTTCCAACCTAAAACAAAAATAAGACTGTTTTTTACCATAATGATAACAGTTAAGTTATTTTTAATTACTAACTTGTGGGAACATGTCATGACAACACAAATGTGTTGTCTTATAGTTGAAAAGGAGGTAAATTAAAAAGAGTAATGGTCACCGACACACAGAGCTGCGAAATTGTGTCATATTATTTGACAGAAGGACAACCTTAAGAGCATTTAGAGCTGCTAACGCTACAAATGAAAATCTGTTTTGAGAATGTTGATAAGACGATACGCACTAACGGGATTTTAAAAATCCTATGTCTTAACTGGTCATAATTTAGCAGTGCGCCTTTCAACGTACCTAATCTTTTCATCCGAATTTAACAAACAGGCATACAGGATTGAATTGGTATTTAAAATATTCGTGAGCAAGTATAAATATATTTCGTGGCATCGAATTTTAAAAGGAACGAAACATAAATAAATAATTATACATTTACAATGACAAGCTATTTTTCCATAGCATAGTGTGGAAAATCCTAAACAAATAGCAGTAGATTTATTGGGTACTCTAAAACAGTTAACAACCATTATTGCTTATATTATTATCGACAGCACAGCGATTGTGACCCCTATGAATCTTTATTAGTATCAAAAGCAGCTTAAAACCTAGCTTTGTACTAAGTATTGTGCTACAATAGGTAGGTATTTACCCACAAAAAGGCACTTATCAAAAAGAGCGCTTGAAAGACAAAAACCCCAAAATAACTCTTATTAAAAGGAAAATGAAACAAAAGATACAACCCCAAAAATCAGTGCACCTCGACTGGCTTTTATTCAACCTCATCAAAATCTTGAAAAGCCTCGCTCATTAAAATCTGAGCCCACCTTTAAACTTTACGTCAAAATTCAATTATAATACGCAGGTGTAAACTTGACGTTATTACTTGATACTTGTTGAAGTGAACACGTCAATACTGCCTGTCAAGTTAAACTGACGTTATAGATAAGCTAATAAGGCACGTCTGAAAATATTAAATGTATCTACGGCTTTTTAAAAACTTGTCTTGTGAGTATAAAAAAGGTTTTTTGATAAAATGATTATGAAAATCTATTGACACTTTTAAGGTTATTTTATTAGTAAAGTTTTTCTCAAACTAATGAAGTTTCATCTTAAAATATAATACGTAACTCAAGACATGATCGCAATATGCAGCAACGTTCAATACATTACACACATAAACGTCTCTTTCTAGCATCCATTGGCACTTATGTTTGCCTGGTACCTATATTAAAATAACTTGGCACCATTCCCATTCGTGAAAAATAAAATGAAACGTGTTCAAAGTTACTCTGTGTAAAAATGCAGAGCAGCTGTCCTAAGCGAGTGTTTGCGTCCATTAAATCGCGTGTTGCGCACAGTCTCCACGATTATATTAACTCAGGTTCTGATTTCGTCACTGGCCTTAATTAATTTTTATAATTGACCCATATTTTCTCGCGAATTGGCGAGAAGAAGCACACCATCGTGAGAAGTGAAACGCGCGCAATGCCCTTGGCAATTTATTTACACATTTTTTCGTTGATTTTAGTTCCAGAAACTGGTCGTTACTGCTTTATTTTAGTTAAAAGTTACATAAATTACTTTTGTGTGACAAAATTAAAAGGATAATTAAATCGAAAAAAACTGAAGATTCTGATTTAAAGGTCTACTTTCGATTAACGTTTGATAAGTACCTACGGCTTGCTTTAAAAAAGTCGAAATTACAAATAATAGACTGCCTCCTAAAAGTTCGCCCTTCGAGGCTTTCTATTGTTAAAGTTGCTGTTATGTTCTTACAAGAAACGCCGAAACAAGCTTATCGGCTCGGTTAGTAACAGCGGCATAGAGAATCGATTGGCTTCCGCGCTGTTCGCGAATTAAAAGCCTTGGCTTAACCAAAATCAACAACATGGTATATTTGGCACCTATTTATCCTAGGCCGCGATCTGCAAAAGTTACTTGGGACACACCCTGATTACGTGCTGCTTTTGCCACTGCCGCATCACTGTTAAACAAAAGACATGCTCTTTCAATACGCCCCGGTCTAAGCTATTAATCTGCATATCAGTTAAGTGCCAATGAACGTGCCTACAGTACTGAATAAACTAGTTTTTTTTTCACAAATAAGGCTAAAATATTTTGAAATAAGTACTTTGAAATCTTGTTCGAAATAGTTTTGAGATCTCTTAGTGAGAATAGTGAGGCAGACTTGGACTGCTGAAAGCTAAAGATCTGTAGTTAGATCTCATTACATCTGACATTAGTACATCTAATAAAATTACGATTGACAAAGTAACAAAGTTATTAGTAGTAGTTGATTAACAAAGTATAAAATGAAATAACTATGCCCGTTCTACGTTCAATGAAGCTGCTTATTATAAAGCAATAAGTATTTACCCAAGAATATAAAAAAAAATGTTATTAACGATTTTTCATGTTATAACAAACCCTCAAAGACTGAAATTACATTGCCCGAGAGGCTAAATAAATAAAATAACTTATACCAAAACGGTACTTTTACTTCGTGATTATTATATTTGAAGCCATTATTATTATTTCTAAACCATCAAAAATGTTTAAAGATCTTATTGTATATTAAAGATGACTGAGATGATGTTGCTGGGGAGATTTTCCACCAGTTCTGGGAAGCGGTGAGGGGCGGGCGTTTGGGGGATGCCTCTCAGCTTTATTTAAATAAATTGCTTAATTTTGATTTAGACTAAGCCAGTATTGGCATAATGTAATGGTTCGGGACTGTGATTTACGTATGATTGACAGGACTCCATTCCAACTGATCATTCCAAATGACCGTTTTATGACTAGTACTACTATACTATTATGCCTGCATCGTTGGTGTAGTTGGTTGCAAGCGCGACTGCTGACCATGACATTCTGGGAACAATTCCCGAGTCGGACAAAGTGTTATTGGATTTTTCCATCCAGATTTTTATTGTTAAGTAACAGCCACGGAGCTATATTTGTACCCGGTTGATGGCAATAGGCTCACCCCTTGTTACATGGGACTTAAACATAACTAGCGATATGTGGGAGTATTTGCTTAGTACTCCTCTGCCTAATCTTTCGGGAATTACAAGGCGTGATGTTATTACGTAATCTTTATGACCGAAATCCCACTAACCAAATAAAAAAGATTATTCATTTAGATTTATAGCCCACAGTGTTGGTAAGTCCGAGATAACCTAAATGATGGTCCCAGGCTATGTCAGGACACAGTTAAGTAGACTCATTAGCTAAAAGGATTAGTATTTCCCTTCAAATTATTCACCACGTTTTTTGCAGAAGAAAAATGAAATATTGGGCGATTCTGTTCACGGCTGCCGAAATATAAATAAAGTGTGCCAGAGATTATATCGCACAAATTGCGGTAAATAAATCAGTTATACTTTTTGGAAGTTTTGGTGCAAAACTATAAATCTTTTGGTTTTAGAAAAGTTAAGTCACTAAATTTTTGCGATGTCGACAGAAAATGCATATAATGCGTTCCCAATTTAGTTGTAAACATAATTATGAACAAGTATAAGAATAACTTTAATACCCACACATAAAGTTCAGTTTGCACTACTACTTTTAACACATTTTCTAATGTAATAGTCATTCTGAAATCGACGTATTTTAACTGAATACTTAGCCTGGTTTATACCGAAATTAAATTAAATGTCGAAATAAATCTAGAAAAGGTTTTTAGTGTTTATCTTTAGAGACAACTCGTTTCACGACAAAGCACCCAGAAAAACAATTACAGGCGCTTTCTAAACAGTAAAATCTTAATTAGGACTCAAACCTTTGGTTTCGGAATCTGTAACAAAACTAGGAACTCAAATAAGTACCCAATTAGTTCAGTAGCCTTTGGAATATAAATACCAAGTGAACTAAAATAGGTCCAAAGTGTCCAGAACTTAATTAGGTTTCAGGTAATTAGTTAATTCAGAAGTTGCTTTAGCTCTTGTTTTACATACGGTTTAAACGCCCTAACACGAACGCGCGACGTAACCGCAACGTAAAAGGTGCTCTTACGGAGACGTCTGCAACCCAAGCGCAATGACTTACCTGTTATTTTGCGCCTCTGTGAAAACAGTGATAGGTGGCATGTCACCACCACGGAATGAGACAGAGATTATATACATAGAATTCAGTAAAATTTTGATTAGAAAATACATACTTATTTTTTTTTTCCGACAAGCAAAATAAATATCAACCACAGATAAGAATAAAGTCTAAAGTAAATATTATGTACGAGACGAATATTTTCTAATTTAAAATCGTTCGAATTTACGTTACGCTTATTCAGTGTTAGCCCCACAGTTAAAACAGTTCCAAGGAATACAGTGTATTTAGGACCAAAAGCGTTAGAAAAACATGTCTTGTACATCTACGGTTTATATTCAACAGTACAAGGTTCCAATTTGGGTCATGTTTTATTTCTATGTTACAATTTTTAGAGGAAAATTCGGCAATGTTTTCACACCCTCTACTTCAAAGCCAACGAAATTCGTGCGAATTTTTTTTTGTCTAAAATTGAGACTATGTTCAAAGCGTGAAGGCAAAACGTTGAATAGTGGGTTGTTTGGAAAGTTGTCTAGTTCATTAGTGCCTGTTTTTCAAAACTTCATGGTGACTGCATTTTAATCAAAAGCTAACTTTACTTCAAGGATTACTGAAATGAAGATGAATTTTGTTTAAAATTTATAGAAATACTAATTACCTGAGTAATTTTATAATGTGCTGACATGAACTATTAACAAAGCTTTATTCTTAGTAATTTATATGAAATCTTTCAAATTGAGATAAACATAACATTACACCTGCCCCCGTAGCATGACCACCGTAGACAAGGACCGACACAATGACAGATTTCTTTCCACTATCTGTCATTTTATCGATTCTTCCGTCAAAGAAATCCTTGTCTACGGTGGTCATGCTACGGGGGCTGTAATCTCTAAAGGATTAGGCAGAGGTGTACCAAGCCTAGGCTCAGCCTTTCTAACAAGAATAAAGGCTGAGCCCTTAATCATCAAATGGGCACAATTGCAGACTCTGGGTTAACAAAAATTCCTGATGGCAATAAAATCGAACCCAAGATCTACTGCTCAGCTTATGGCTTGAGACAACAAGACCAGTCTATTAAATTGGGATTGCCGTAGATTGCTTAATGTCGGAGTCTACGCACATACATTTCAAAAAGTAACCTTTGCGCTTCTTTTTTTTTTCTTTTGGCTACGACTATCTTGTTCCTAAAGGTAAACCTTGTTGCTCATCATTATCTCTTCTTCTTCGTTTCCCTCCCCACTCCTCAACTCGATATGATGAATCATTCACTGTTCGTGCTGTGCGCCTTTGGAATTCACTTCCACACTCCTTGCGGGACAGCCCTTCGTTAGAAGTGTTCAAGAAAGGAATAAAGGAACATTTTCTGTCAACATGATCATTATGTATGTTTGTATGTATATTTATAGGATATTATAGGTATGTATACTTATTAAACACTTCAAGCACAAAAGTACAGAGGCGGACTTAATGTCATAGGCATGTACTGTATATATTTTGTATGTATGTAGTTTTGTTTAACAAATCCATTAATTTAAGTAATATAATGTAATGTTAATGCACATAAGTATATCCTCTTAAGCAAATCTTGCAGTCAAAATTAGGTTTGCTGTAAGAAAATCCAATTTTGGGTTAAGCTCGCCATTGTACAAAAGCTACATTATTGCAATTAGTATGTATTTGTTATTTTGTGTGCAATAAAGAATAATAATAACGTTTTTAGATAAGAGTGTAGGCTTTATAGCTCGAGAGGTAAATCCAGGACAATTAAGTGAGTCGTTTAATCAAAGCAGACAATAGGCTAGACTAACAAACAGCTTCTCTACCTATTAACAGACGCGATCTCTGCTGCCTTACACAATTGTGTATTATTACAAACGTGATACTAATGTACTGGGATTTTATCCTGATAAATGGTCATATTTGACAAGCTTGCTTTTCATCGCTTTGCTGGAAAAACGAACAACTGTGTGCCAACAAATTTTGGGGAATGGAAACAAAAAGGTAATTTTTGTACTCCAATGTGATCGTCTATGTCAAGGCCAATGAAGTTTTATAGAGAGGGAATAGGGTGTGAAGTTCCTCTTTCTTCATAAAAAGAGATCCCCCGACCAGATGGGTGTTGTCAAGATTCATCTAGCGGGTAAAGCGTTTGGCGATGTAGGATTTGCATGACATCTGGGATGATGCGAAGTTCGAAGTATAATAATCATCAAAGTTCTAGAAGGAACTCGGAACGATTGAATCTTTCTAACTAAGAACCCAATCACAATAATTTCTATCGACATTCACACGTCGATTTCACAGTATTAAAAACTGCTCATGTCTGACAATCTTCAAGGTCACAGACATCGTATGACGATCACCTTTACCTCTGATGTCTATGACGGTCGTTGTCGTAATTGCGTAGTTTTTCAGTACTCGCATTAATAACAGATGTCGCAGAATGGAACAGAAGGTAGTCTCCATACAACGAGTAAATACAGTAGCATACACATAAATAGACGCGTACATAAGGCGAAATAAACAAAGGAAAATTTTAATTGATCCTCTAAAAGCTTATTGGTATTTTAATGATGATTCGTTTTTTTACAAACATGACTCTCCTTATGTTTCTGGCCTTTACTCAAAGTTGTTGGCCTATTCTCAAAGTTGGATTGCTAAGGGCACGCCGACCAAATAGGTTATATAAAGGTTTAGGTAGGTTTGAACTGTGTCTAGATAGCCGAGCGACCAGTACCGCAGCAGCGACCGGCAACCGTTACATCCAATTTATTCGGTGGTTACTTGGCTATTTTACCATTTTAGGACACCGAAATGGAAAATATTTGACGATATCACTCGTTTATTGCCCAAGAGTGTCTAGGAAATTAAAATAGGAAATAATTGAGGTTCAATAAAAACATGCCACACAACAGAATCACTCGCCGAACGTGAGGTGTATCTATGTGTCGCTCGTTAAATGTAACTGTACAGCTATAACGTTCGTCATCGTACTAGCAAAGTATTTCAGCTCTTGTAATACTACCAGATGTTACCTTTTGATCTGAGACTGTATTATTATCCCCAGCATCTTCTCCTCAAGAGTTTTCTATCTTATTACGGTACTTAATTCGGGAGCAATCTGTTTCGTCCTTTATTGTATATTTGCTTATTACATTTAAACGCCCAATGATTTAATTAAAACTTCAGGTTTTAATTAAATCTTATGATATGGTCTGTAAAGAACTTAAGGGCAATAACCTCTTCTTATTCAGAGTTGAAATAAGCATTGAGTGCTTGCTTACTGTATGTTAGCAATTAGGGCTCATACAATTTAGGTTTCTACAGGTGCCTACAATAATTATTCTGTCAGCCAGCCTACCCTGTTAAAATTCACAGGTACGATGTCATTTTATTAATCTAAGTTTTCTTTACTAAAGTCTAGACAAGTCGTACTCCCACGCACACAGGGGTTCTGTAGCCCCAAACAACATAATACAAATATTTTGGAGGCTCGTTCATATGTTGTATTGCATTACATTCAACAGCAAAACTAAATTTGTTTTCCATAGTATGTTAACTTGCGAAGTATGAAAAACAAAGTTACTGCTGCAGTTTGATGAAAAAGACCCATATCTCAAAAACTAAAAAACATCAAATCTTATTCAAACCAATTTTCGTTGAAAGCTTTTTTTATGTTCTATAATCCTACATTTTTTCAGAATTTTCCTCCTCTTACTTTAGAAATTAGAGAGGGGGCGGGGGTGGAAATAAAATCACTTTGGAACTGTACTGGATCTTACAAAAGTTTGACTTTGAGAAAAAATGGTTTCAGAAACCTCAATGTTATTTTTAAAGACCTATCTATAGACACCTCGGAAAATGAAAAACAAAGAATGAATGATGGTTGGATGAAAATTTTCAGTACCATGCATGGGGAGGAGCCCCCCTTAACCTCTTTTTTTATATCATAATCGTAAAGTGGTTCACTGAATAAATCTACCCCTTTTTTTTTTTTTTTTTTCCGGATGGGAAATCATCAAATGACCCCCCCCACTCTGGGCGGAGCGGAGGGGAGTGTCAGACTTGTACTGACTAAAACCCATCCATGTTCCTTCTTTGCCCGTTATGTTCCAGGGCCACGGTATCTCTTTCGAACAGTCCCGCAGCCCCGGCAGGCGTTGGCCCATGCGGACCCCTGCTTGATTGCTGACATCTCTTTGAGGCGCGCGTGGAACACGAACGCGCCGTCGACACGGCCCGTCGTCATAAAACGGCCGGACGGCGAGCTAGCCCATAACTCGCCGTCCACAGGCCAGCGCCTACGGTGGTCGGAAGCCACCACGTGACCCCCGACGCCCAGAGCGTCTCCCGCGGCGGCTGGGACGTGAGGTTCTTTCCCTCTCACGTCCTGCCACCTCCTTCACTAGCATGACTGCTTCGCAGAAGGAGGTGACGGCTTCCCATTCCCTCTCGCTCCGGACCATGGCTTGAACCAAGGCCGGACGCGAGAGATCGCCGCCGCCAATCGCCGCTGTGAGGACACGGCGGTGCTCCGCCCAAGTGGGGCAGACCTCCACGGTGTGTTCCACCGTGTCCTCCGGACGATCCTCGCAGTGGAAACACCCGGGCGTTTCCTCCCGCCCGATTCGATGCAGGAACCTCCCGAAACAACCGTGTCCGGTGAGGACCTGCGTCAGGCGGTAGGTGAGGGCGCCGTGGCGCCTCTCTAGCCACTCCTCAAAGAGGGGACTTATCGCCACTATGGTGGCGTGCCCTGCACGGGGTTGCGACAGTCGCTCTCTCCATGTCGCCATGAGATCACGCCGGAGGTCTGTCCGCTGAGCGGCAATTTGTCGCGGCAGCGGAGTTTCTCCCCGACATAGTGCTTCCGCGCGCCATTCATGCAGGCGCGCGAGGACTATCGCCTCCAGATCCCATGGCGGCAATCCGGCAAGGAGGCTAGCCGCCTCGCCGGAGATCGTGCGGTACCCCCGGATTAGCCTTATGGCTATCACCTTTTGGGGCGCGTTCAGGTAGTGGGCGGCTTGCCGCCTCAAAGAACGCGCCCACACCGGGGCCCCGTAAAGAGCCATGGACCGCACGACCCCCGCGTAAAGCTTCCGGCAGGAGGCGTTTGGACCCCTCAGGTTGGGCAAGAGCCGCTTGAAGGCAGCCCCTGTCCGTTCCAGTTTGGGAGCCAAACGTCGGAAGTGCTCCACGAAGTTCCACCGGCTGTCGAGGACGAGTCCTAGGTACTTCAACGTCGACCCGACGCCGATGGAAACCCCTCCTGATAAATCTACCCCTTGGAGTTTCAACTCTGTAATCCTAATGGTTTCGGAATAAAGTAGGTGTGACATACAGACGGACAGACAGACACATTTGACGAATCTATAAGAATTCCGTTTTTTTTTCATTCGGCTACGGAACCCAAAAAAAACGTGATAATTATAACTAACTCATTTCTTTTAAAACCGGCCCGACTTGTCATCTTTAGCCAACAAAACGCGTGAGCAATAAGTGAAAACACAATGAACAAAGGACCTCATTTTAATAGCAACTCATAAAGTATAAATTACTGCCATAAAGGAAATTGTTGAAAGCGTTCCTTCGCACGGACGGACAGAGATAACTTTTTAAAATGAACCTTAAAGGCACCTCTGGGAAATCTCATTGCTATGAATTAAGGTGAATACAACTTAGCTCGATTGTTGTGGTGTTTGCGCATTATATGATCTGTTGGCTTCTTACAGATTTGCTCGGTTTTACCGATCGCCACTCTCGCCTGTTAACGAATTATAAAAACCAAGGTTAAATTCGATATTAAGAGCTATTACTCTTAATTTTACGGTCGACGACTAAAATACCTTATCAATCTTCTGCAGTTGCTCATACATTACTCGATTCTGCTTCATCACATTTGTATCGATCGAAACTTACCGGTTGGATTGCAGAGTTCGTGTTGTGTTAAAATTTGACATAACTTTACAGGGGCGAGACAATGTCTACGTATAAAGTTACAAATGTCACAAGTAGCAAACTGTCAAAGTTTTCTTGATAATAATTTTGTGTTTTTAATAACTGATACAGGTCAGGTCGTACAGATGTATCTATTTATGAACTTTAAATGATTAAAAATAGTTTTTGAATATATTTCAATTCACTATAGAAAAGTACAGTTACCATATTTTGTTAACGATGTTATTCAACGGGTCCATTTTTCGTACCTAGTTTTCTCTGGAACCCTCTTCTCGACCGTCATAAGCGATCTATCACAGCCCTCTATTTTCCTCGCAACATAAAAGCTAGATAACTACCAATTTGTTGTAAACCGTCTCATTATTTTTACAAAAAAAAAGATACATTCTATCAATATCCTCTACGCTGCTATCTTTTCAAGGTTATGAGACAATATGCTTCATATATTTTTTGTACAAGGAAAAGATTTTTTGTGAATTTTGTCCACGTACCAGGTTTATAAGAGAGTGTTTTGTTCTGTTTCAGGTAAATTCGATTTTTATCTTCATTTAAACCGACAAAGGACAGGCTGTATCATTTACAAAAAAGGTACTGTTATCTTTAAACGGAAACGTTTTTGTAGATTTTTTATTCATAGGCGCGTCTTTTGTACGAAAATTGTATTTTGTACCGTCAAATGTCTAGCTTATTTCATAAAATAGTATAATAATAAATGGTATGCTAAAAGCCGAGATAGGTAAGCAAATCCAGTATATTGACTTAGCTTGCGAGGTTGTCGATATGTGGGATGTGAACTCAGCCATCATTGTGCCGATAGTTATTTCAGCCACCTGGCTTAATTCAAATTCATTCAAATTCAAATATTTTATTTCAGACTCTCATCCATATATTGTTAGTAGTACAACTTAGCCTAATATTAGTATTACATTAAAATTACCAATAATAAACAACTAGTGACTAGTGTGCCATTTAACTGTTCGTTCAATGGCACACCAGTCTATTTGGATAAGTGTGTCTGCACACTTACCCACCTTCGTAAGAGGGGAGAATCCCACCGGTCTGCAAACACATTCAGGATGCCACAGGAGGAGGAGCGCAAGCGCGCCATCATGGTAGCGCATCGCTTACGTATGATCGCGGCGAACCCGTCGACACACGCATCCGCGAACATCCCTGACGCGCTACATCGCCAGGGCAACCCCAAGAGCACCCTGAATGCGCTATTGTACTGTACGCGCAGGTCGCTGTATGCCCGCTGGGTATACTTGGTCCACAGGCTGCACGTGTAAAACGATTGGCAGAAGGCCTTAAAAAGCGTTATCTTAACCGAATCAGAACAGCGTGCAAACCTGCGGGCCAGCATGTTGCAACGTACAGCCAGCGATCTGCGCTCCCTGTCTATGTCTACATTATCTTTCAAGTCATCAGTGACCCAGTGGCCCAAATACTTAAACTTCGATACCCGACCTAAAGGGGAACCAGAGAGAGAGAGTTCAGGCAGCTGTTCGTAGGTTAAAGTACCCGATTTAAAAACCATCCATTCACTCTTATTGGTATTGTATTTGAGCCCGTGAGCCACCGCATAACTTTCACAAATTTTTAGAAGCCTTCTCATTGCACCGACAGATGGGCTCAGCAGCACCATATCATCAGCGTAGCTGATGTTGTTCACGCAAACACCGTCTACGTGACAACCGATTTTAGTGCTACTGAGCCTACCTATCAGTTTGTTTACGTATAAGTTAAAAAGACGGGGGGAGCTCAACCCCCCCTGCCTCACCCCACACTCCAACCCATACATATCAGAATATGAGCCTACCCACTTAACTATATTCTTTTGACTATTGTACCAATATCTAAACAGTGATATCACATCAGCTGGGACAGTAGTGTCGTGAGTGAGCTTATGCCAGAGCAGGTCATAATTGACCAGGTCGAAAGCCCTCGATAAATCCAGGAAACATGCCATTACAGGAGTCTTTCTGTCTGTATAATATTGGACAGTCTGCTTAAGGCATAAAATTGCACTATCCGTTGACAAGTTTGGTCTAAAACCAAACTGACCATCCTCGAGATCAATATGCTTAGCTAGAATATTATCAAGCAGACTATCCAACACCTTAGCACAGACAGTGGCAAGCGATATAGGCCTATAGTTGGAGATATCGGAGGCGTCACCCGTCTTATTCTTTATAACCGGCACGACGATTGTATTGCTAAGTTCTACAGGTAAGTAACTATGACTCAGACATAAGTTAAAAAACATAGCAAGCACTCGCGGTAAGTGTACCCCAGCGTATTTAAGATGTTCGACGCTGAGGCCATCGTGACCGGGGGACTTTCCCCTCACCATGTTCTGTATACATCTCGCGACTTCTTTAGCGGAGAACCTGACAGGAGGAGCCCCGGCCACGGCCGCCCCCGCGCCGCTATTTGACGGTTCGCTATAGCCACACAACCGCGAGTTTACATTAAAATGTTTTCGAAAAGCATTTGCTATATCTGTGGGGTCGCTCACGCCCGCGACGCTCACCGGTATCCCCGGTCTGTGATTTAATTTATTCGTTAATTTCCAAAACTTATTAAATTGTTTGCTTTCATGACAAGATGCTAACATATCCATTTTTATCTTCTCTTGATTGTTTTGGCAGTATTTCAATTTAGTTTTAAAAAGATTTCGCGATGTACACATATTTTCATAAATAAATCCAGAAGTAGGTTTGTTGTATAACAGCCACATTTGATAACACAGTCGGGCATCACGGTGAGCCCCGCGAACGTGTTTGTTCCACCCTACTACATAGTTTCTTTTATTACGTTTTTTTACAGAACCAGCATGAGTGAGTTCAGCTCCCTTTTTCAAGATACAAATTAATTTATTATACAAACTATCTATCACAACTCGATGCTCACGTTTGTGACACATATTATCAGCACATTTACAAAATTCTGACGGAAAATCTATATGTTTTAAGTTACTATTACAGTAATCAAAATACTCATTTATCTGTTCTGTATCTCTCTCACCCCATACAACCTTGTTACAAGAAATATTGGATCCAATAACTTTAGGTTTAATTAGATTAATGTTACACTCTATTAATAACGGAATATGGTCCGACACGTAAACGCCGTACAAAATAGATGCATTATTCACCAGATGTCTGGCGGCCTCAGTGACAACACAGTGATCTAGCCAGCGGAGGGAACCATTGGCGGAGCTAGTAAAAGTATGCGAGTCTCGTGGTAAAAGTTCTGTATCAATGCAAGACCATGATTGATCAATACACGTTAAAAGTAACTCACGTGAGAATCGTGTCCCAGGGTGCGCGTTAAAGTCTCCCAACACAAAAACCGACTCCACTTCACTGCTCTCAATCACCGAGATAATCTCACTAAGACAACACGTAAAATCAGTACGATTTTCGGCACAGTCAGTGGGCATGTACACACTAAATATTAGCAAAGACCGCTCGCCCTGCGCTATTTTAATACACACGACTCGATCACTAGCACAATTTAAAACCGATACCGACGCAAATAACGACTTCCTCCACAGCAGCGCCACACCACCGTACGGTCTACCAACCAGAACACCGGATGAGATGTCCACGGCTGATTTCCCAGTGTACGCGAAGTCTTCATCAATGGTCGCTAGGAAGGGCACATCGTGGGGCAGCAGCCAGGTCTCCTGTAACGCTATCACGTCGGCTCGTGCACATAGTTGACGAACGCAATCCGCTGATCGAGTTATATTTTTGCAGTTGAATGTGCATAGCTTAACGTTCGACATAAAACCCATTATACGTTTGTTATAATTTCAACACTATGCTGTTTATTTACTTTTGCTGAATTATTCTTAAAGTAAATAAACTGTCTAAACCGTATACCCTCGGGCCATATTTTGTCATCTAAAAATTTATTCAATTTGTATTTTGGGACAAACAATTTAAAGGCATTATACGGTCGTTCAGATTTCATATTGATTTTCTGAAGCTGCACTATTTCTTGCGTTTTATTTTGTATGTAATCACAAATATCTTTTTCAGTGGTCTCTTTGTCAACATTAGTAATAAAGAGCGGAATTTTTGAATCCGCAGCCCTAAATTTAAAGTTCGCATTAGGGCTTGCGGTTCCCGTTTTTCCTTCGAACAGGTTTTTTGACTTTTTATTTTGAACCAGCGTCCAACCATCTTTAGAACGATTTTTGGGCCATTCACCTTGCATTAATACTTCGACCATAGTTTTATTACTCTGCATTGATTGTAGTAGATTTGTATTCGTGTCATCCGTGTTTTCTAAAAATGTCGAGTTTATCGGCGTGGTAGCAGACTCATCGACAGCCGGTAGCACCTGTGCATGAGAGTGAACGAGAGAACGATACTTCAGCCCGTCATCATCACTTGTTAGCTGCGTTAGCGAATGTGAGTCAGAATCAATCAGCTGTGAATGTTGTGAAGGTAGGTGCGGCGACAATCCAAACGGTCCGCTGTTTAAGTTATACCCTCCACCTCTAATTTTATTTACATTAGAGTTAAATATCGGATTTTGCAACTGATAAGCAGATGTTTGTTTGATATTATTCTCTTTCAGGGCCACTTCTAGGTCGTTCTTAGTGACAGAATTATCTTTAATATCATTTAATTCCGCACGCAAAATCAACAAGTCCTTTAGTATTTTCGTGACGTCTACGTGGTCGAAACACACAGGGGGCAGTTTATGTAGCTCGTAGGCGACAAAAACTGGCAATTGATCGGGGTCTATAGTTTTGAAAACCGCTATCATGTCTTCTAAATCCTTTTGTTTCTTGTCTTTTCGCCTCGACTTCAGTCGTTTACCAATCTTAGTCGTGCTGCATAACAATTTCTTTGCCTCGTCGATTTCCTCCTCAGAAAACGCCGACACACATATTCTAATGAGACTTTCGTTGTCCATAACGTCATGCTTATTACGAATAAACGCAAGGACTTCCGAAATCACAACATTACAGTTCGCACACTTAATTGTATCAACGTACATTATCAGGCAATCACAAATCCGCGACCACTCGCACAGGACTCGCGCGCGAGACTGATGCCAAGAAGATGCTAATTGCCAAGAGCCTCGTTGTTTGTGTGTTTTTTATTAATATGTTAATGTAATGTTTTTTTTTTTAATATTATTTACATAGAAATATTTAAAAATGTAATAAATGAGTACAGACATAAATAAAAGAAATAATGATAATTTTTACGTTTTTTTAATTGGTGATGCCTGTTTTCACTAACTTAGTGAATGCCTCAATATTATTCAACTCTCAACGCTAGGCCGAGCATTGAAAATCCAACAATGCACTTATTTATTAAGATGTCTTCTAGTTTTGGAGGAATGATTGTATATTGTAAATCAAATGAGATACCTACCTAGTATTTGAAATTGAATTTCATTTATTTCTTTAAAACCAGTCTCTGCATTTTGGCCCAAATCTTTTGCCAAAAACTTTTTGTACAAGGTCGTTTGCAAAAGTCGAAGCGCTCATCAAAAATTACGATACTGTCAGAAAAGATTAAGATTGACGGATAAAGACCTTCCTTCCTAGCAGTCGATCGATTAAACTCACCAACATTATTATTTTGAAGACGGGCTGAGGTTTACGAAAAACTTAAAAGGAAAAAAATAAAGGCCAAACGAATTCTCTGTATCTTCTATTCACGAATGATTTTGCGAGAGCGCAAAATCGTGATTGATTGAGTTAAAATGAGGTATTGGTGGGTTTTGAAGTCGCATTCTATAATAATAGTAGTGCCAAAGATTTAAATCGTCAGAAGATCGTCACATTTGTGTTTCGTTGACAATGACGTTTGAATGGTTTTGTCTCACTCAATCATGCCAAATAACGTATCTATCGTTCCATTCAGAATGTGTGAATTCTCTCTCACTCGCTCTTTTTCTTTACTTAGTTGAAATCTTTTACATCATATTTTATGTAAATCTTTGTCCATTTTTTCATAGGACTAGAGTACGGTGAACAGCTTATTTAACGATTTTTGAGTTATCTGGTTAGGTTTCTCTTTTAGGGTAGGTAAGTAATTCTCGGAATCAGACCTAAATTAATTGGTTTCTATTGTCCTTCGTGAGGGTTCTACAATGTAAAGCCTACCTTTATTTAATTCTAAAGCAATTGTTATTTTAGAAGTGTTCCGACATTTATTAATTGAGTTTGTAAGTCGTCTAGATTTTTAATGCTGAACAATTTATTTTTTTTAGTCTTGATATTATGGTAGCTAGTTCTTTTACAGTTATTTTGTCTCTGTTTTGGAGTCTCTCTCGAAATTAGACTTTTTGTACTAGTTACAATAAGGTATGTTTGGTTGTTACTTTCTGAGGTAAAACAACTTAACAAGAAAATAGCAACATTTTTGTTATAAGAATTCTTTTTCCTTTTCGAAGGGTTGACCTAACTTATCTTCGTTTAACGGATGTACGGATACAGAAGTTTTTGGAAAGCAAAAGTAAGCAAAACTAAGTCGGTCAACCCTAACACTGTAATGTAGGAGTAACCCATCGCTAAAAATACACACAAGTTTATTCACGAAACCTTACAAAAAGAACATCCTTTCAAATCGCAAAACGTCATAAAAAGTCCTACGGAAATGGGTCATCGTCAAGGTTCAACTCAATCACATGGGGCACTGGGGTCACTCACTCGGGTCACGGATGTGCCCCACAACGGGGCTTTTAGCTTCACATAGCCCGCCATAACTCAGTGGGGGCGAGGTGAACATAACATGTCAAAACATTGCTTTACAACGCTCTCACCTTTTACAAACGTCGGCTTCAGTACCACCGTCAGCGATTAGCGGGAAGCGACCGCTCGCTTCTGCAAGCGACGAGCAGCGAGTGTGTAGTTCTGATAGTTTTGTCAGTTAGGCGTCAGCAAGTGAACGACGATGACGGGTTATTATTATTCACTAGTGTCTGAAAGTAACATGCGAAGTCTCTCTGCACATAGTCTGCCCGCCAAGGTATCGTCGCTGAGCGAGTACTTTCTTTGAATGCTCTTGTCACTGTGACAAACGACAGAACTCACCAGCGGTATGAACAGTCAGCGACCAACGATTTATATATGTTTTACTTACACGGACCTCGAAACTTTTGCACATACGTTTCTTGAACGAGAAAATCGTCGATAGGTTGTCGCTTTTCGTCGACAGTTGGACAGGTACCAGATTAAGCGTTTTGGTCACGTTTATTCCCCATTTTTGTGTTATAATGTTTATGTTGTATTTATGGGACGTGAGTTATAGTAACGGTATCGGATAAAGGTGGTATTATTGAATTGCTACACGAGCTACGATTTCGTAGCTGTCTTAGTAGATTTGCTACGCTTTCGTAGCAGTGCTACGAGTCTAGAAAATATAGTAGGACAGAAAGAAATCTCATTGTTTCATCATTTTTATTTTTAGATAACCCTTGAAAATAGTTTTGTGGTAAAAAAAATGTATAAAAATGATTTATTACAAGATATAATTATATTTAATACATCATCACGTCTCCGCATTTTGGCAAGCTAATTTAATTTAATTAGACCTTGTAAGTGCTGCCAATTTCGTCTCTATAGTTAATACAAGTTAACAAATATAAGAGTTCAAATACAAGTTCAAGAACAAACTAAGTTACGTTAAGTATGTAAATGAGAAAATAATACAACAAACGTAAAACTACCGTACGCTAACAACAAGTAATTTCTTACCAAAGCTAACAAGCCGCCAATAATGGTAACAAAAAACCATACAACATAATATTAAATAATAAAACTACTATTACTAGCTTAATACATTTATTTATGTACATGATTTAACCTTTCCCCAACTAACGGATGCAAGCAGTCGCTTCATATAAAATATGGGTATTCATACCCATATTTTATATGAAGCGACTGCTTATCTAACCTCCACAAACTATTACTGAGTAACACGACACCCCTTGGTAAGAACAGTTGTCAGATTTTCGGACTTCCGATTATTCGTAACGACAGTTGAAGACCTACAAGTGTATTAGAACAGGCGTTTCAAATGAATAAATCAGTATTTCTTGAACACAATGTTTTATTAAACTTGTTTCATAAATAACATAAAGAAAACGAACGACAGGTGTTGTTACCACGCAGTGAAAATTAACCATACCTACAGATTAAAATATAACTGCCAGTTAGCATTTACCGCAGCACTTTTAAACTTACTGTTTCCCTACTAAATGACAGCTGAGAAAAAAGACTTAAGAGTTCTTTTTGAGGCACGCCCGGCTCTCAGTGTTCTGAAAGCAGCAGTATGAAATGGATGACCATCTATCCCTGAACCAACCTATAGCGTTGCTTTACCTTAAAAAATGACACAATTATAAATAGAAATGAAATTCCGAAAGATTTATCATGTAAAAAAAAAATTGTACAACAATATATTATTATACTTTTTAATAATTATCACACACTAACAACATGTAATTACTTACCTCCTGTTCAAAGATAACTACCAACTATCGTAACAAAAAACCACACAAAATAAAAGTACAGCTGAACACATTTACTTATATACATGACAGGTCAATATACAAAAGGCTGATTGTTGTTATATACTGGTCAGTACATTCACATTTGAATAATGGCCCGACGTAGCGGTGGGCTGACCCCCGAACGTTTTGTATCAATGAATGTTGATTGAGATGTATTACCAATTTTTTTATAAACCCGGTTTTTGTGTTGCAAATTGTAGGCTGATTTCGATGAATATGGACAGGATTTTACGTTGTTTGCCAATTAGGTTGTAACGTGAAGTAGCTACCATAAATCCTCATTTATCATTTCCAAAATTATTTAATTAAAGTGTAAAAAACCCTGTTCGGGTTAAATTCTGACGCAATCACTCAGAAAACGGAATTAGTAACATATTCATTTGTATTTAGTTTAGCTTTATGTTGAAAATGAATTCTAATTCAATTCTTAAAGGGTAAAAGGTTCCAACCTAAACGAAAATTAAACAAAACATTAATAAGGCCATACAACACACATTCACGGCAATATCATTAGTATAAAAGCCGCATCCGCTAGTTTCACAACGAGAATTGAATACTAAAGGGTAATTAACCCCAAATTGTAACTTTCCCTCGTAAATAAAGGAAAAATTGGGCGTCCAGCCCCCAAGGTACACTAATGTTTTAATTACTAAATCCTCATTTGTGTGCGAATGAAATTAAATGGCGGTGCTGGGGTTTGAGTACAGTTTTTAAAATAAACACGGAAAAGTTTATTTTGTGTTCTGGGTCGAAAGAAAAATATTGAGTTTCGTTAATATGAAGGATGTAATGTTAGACGCGAACAAACTTGAAGATTGTGTAGTACTCACTTTTACTAATGAACCAACTTTTCTATATGAAAATGTCCCAATTCGCAAAAGAAGAGTCCCTTAGTGGCAGCCCAAAGCCTGAAAACTCAACCTGTTGATGTCAATAGGGTCCCTCCTTTTTACATGGGACTAAAAGGCATCTAAGGGTGTTTAATAAGGCAATATAGGCACAAAAAAAGAGATGCCCATACCCAGGCAGGGGGTGAATGCTGTGGATGATGATGAAGTTATATGTAATGAACAGTGGGAAGGCATAATACACTTCGGCCTTACCCATAGGAGTGTACTAGTAAAGTGTACTAGTACAGGCGTTGTGTTCTTTAATTGCTCAAAATATAGGGAAATGCAGCTGATTTGTGACTCCCTAAAAGGATGTTTCTCGTTAAAGCCAACACCATGTATGATTGTTTATCGTGTATTGTAATTATAATCCTTTTGGTAAATTGAGTATTGGAATAAAGGTCTAATTTCATTTTGATTCCTAAAACCGGTTTTTCACGCACAGCCCGCGGAGTTCTCTTGAATTCTGTCTGAAGTTTTTCTTTTTGATTTCAGTTTATAACAAAATGGTGTATTTAATGAGTCAATCAAAGAATTTTCCAGATTAAATATTCTTACTACCTTTTCTGAAACATTCAGGTACAGCTGTGTAAGATCAGTCTTGATAAAGTAACTTCCACTGTAACACCAGGAGATAAGAGTGTTTTTTTTTTCAGAGATAACGAAGGCACTTTCGTATTTATCGTTACTTTACAACCCCTTCCTTGTACCACTAATTATCTTAATTTCTACCCTTGGGCTATAAAACACTGGGAATGCCACCTACCTTTAAAGGGTTCTTCATAAATGTGTTCTTTAAGGAAGTACTTTTGAAACTGGGTTGTATAGAATTTTAGAGTTGTTGGGTCTCGTAGCAGTCAGGTCAGCTGTGGAGTATGAAGGCTTGGGCTTTAATGTTTCTTTGTCTGAATTGTAGCATCTAAAAATTGCTTAGTGTTAATATAATCAGGCTATAATGTTTCCACTGCTGGTACACAGGCCTCCTCTCGGTGAGAGGGAGTGGGCCACAATCAACCACGTGGGTCTAATGTGGGATGGTGGATGTTACATGTTTTTGAGTTTTCGGTTCTAGGCTCTCAAAACTGTGAAGGAATACTTCATGAGACCACCACAGGACATGTCCAAGAATAGAATTGTGCCCAATAAATAACAGATAACCTTAACATACTTTAGTTACTGATCAAGTTAAGTAAGTTTTTATAACATAATACAAGTTACCTGAATTGCTATAAGAATGGATTAAAGTTTTCAAAAAGTAGTATTAAACTCAATAGCAATTTTTAACAAACCCTGATGAAGAAGTTAACGAAAGGCTACCTAATTTAACTAAAGCCTTTGACAAAAGTAACATAAAACTAATGAAACAGAAGAGCTACGGTTATTAGCAAAACTGACAAAACTTGTAACACTAAGTACCGTCCTTCGAAGCCTTCAGAGTTTTTGCTCGAAAATTAAGTCCTAGGTCAACGAAGTTTTAATGAAAATGGTTTATTAATGGATGTAATCTTGCCTGTTGAGTTTCACGCTGAAAAAGAAGTTGTATCTGGATTGTACCATTGAGGGAAGTAGAAATAAAGTTTGTTTTAATGTAGAAGTGAGATAAGAAGCGTTGATATAGCACGAATCGACATTCGTGTGTCATATTGTTTAAGCCTACTCGCACCTCGAATCACCGTAAAAAACAATTAAAAACATAATTCTGTTTCTATCAAATTAAAAGCTTCGATGCTACGCCGTAGCATCATTGCTACGACGTAGCACATCGACGTAGCACATCGACGTGGTACATCGACATAGCACATCGGTTACGGTAGCTACAAAAACGTAGCTCTTTAAATAACATTATTTTAGTAGAAAGGCGGTCCATCTCCGGAGATTTCACTCGTAAAGCAGCAATTTAAGATTCGGTTTTGAACATTACGTTATAAACTGTTGCTACCGACGAGAGAGTATTCGCCTGTAATGCAGCAATTCAAGATTCGATTTTGTACATTAACAAGTGATGTTAAAAATTATATCATTACAGAATGCATAATATAATGCTATGTTCGCGAATCTGAAATGTTACATTACAGGTTCGCGGTGAAAACACCTTAAAACGTATACTGTACGAATGTTACAAAAAATTTTAATATTTTATACGCAAACCCTGCGTAGGGAACATAGCTGTTTTTGACATGGAAAGAAAAATTCGAGTGCGAGCAGGGTTTGAACCTGCGACCTTCCGATTCAGTACACCGGATGTCTTAACCAACTAGACCATCGCACCCCGCTCACAGATCTCGAAATTTTCGTTCCATTAATAACGTCTTACGGTGACGTTAGCGCCATCTATTTAAGAAAGTATCGAACTAACTTAAACCAACACGTTGACATTGCAGTCAAATCAATGTTGTATAGAAGTCGCCATACCAAACTAATTTTTAATATTTTATACGCAAACCCTGCGTAGGGAACATAGCTGTTTTTGACATGGAAAGAAAAATTCGAGTGCGAGCAGGGTTTGAACCTGCGACCTTCCGATTCAGTACACCGGATGTCTTAACCAACTAGACCATCGCACCCCGCTCACAGATCTCGAAATTTTCTTAAATAGATGGCGCTAACGTCACCGTAAGACGTTATTAATGGAACGAAAATTTCGAGATCTGTGAGCGGGGTGCGATGGTCTAGTTACAAAAATTGCTTAAAAGAAGGCTCTTGATAATCGAAAACATATGATTGTACCTTTGTACTCGAAATAACTGTTTCCATTCGAATGCGTCATTTGTCAAAAGCTTATAAGGTCACGTGGTATCCATGTTGGGACTTCTTACAGGTGAATAAATAATACACTGAAATTAAACTTTCCAAAAATAGACCTCGAACGTTTCTCTTTCTATCTAAGCCTTTGTTACACGTTACGTGTTTGGGTTAGGAACTATAGTAATCGCTCACGAGAGCCCTTTTTGCCAGACTTGTGACCTTCACTGTAACTCTTAGGTCACTAGAATCTTTTAAAAGGTCAGTTAAGTAACTATTTTTGTCAATACAATGCTTGTCATGATATTGTTTCTTTTTTAGACTTTAATATTTGAATTCACCTGCTTTTGGATATCCTGATTTATTTATGTCATCACCTAGCTTGTCTCAGCCCGCGGCTTCGACCGCCTGGAATTCGATAATTGTCCCACAGGATAATACTATAGGTATAAAAGGTATCTTATGTGTTAATCCAGGTTATCTATATGCTAAATTTCATAAAAATCCGTTCAGTAGTTTTTTCGTGAAAGAGTAATAAGCATCCATCCATCCATCCTCACGAACTTTCGCATTTATAATATTAGTAGGATTATTTTGTTATCTTGCCAATAATTTAATTTATTTGGCGTCGGTGCAGCAAGGTTTTGTCACAGCTGAGTCACCATCCACCCTTTCTAGTGATATCTTGATTCACATATTATCATTATGAAATGTTAAAAGAATAGTTTAGGATTGTTAACTTATTGATAGTGGTCGCAAATCGCTACTGCTAACAACGAGGTCCTGGGTTAGATTCCCAGGTCGGGCAAAAGTGTTATATTGGATTTTTACATAGGGTATATCCCAGTAGCCATGAGGGACTCACCTTCTATTTCATGAGACCTAAACATAACAGGCAAAATGTGAGTGTACAATTAAGTTCACCTCTGCCTAACGCTTCGGGGATTATAGGCGTGTTGTTATATTGTGATGTGTTAAAAACGTTACTTGCTGGAAAAAGGCATTTCAAAGTTATATTTATAGCACGTCATAAAATTGGATGTAGTCAATAAATAATCATTTAATACTAACGTCGATCATACATAATCCCGCAAATTGGCAACATTATAATTAGCTGCCAACCTGTCATCCATCACTTAGCGTTATTTTATCCATTATTTAGTACCAAAATAAGCCCAGATTAGTTCTTTCATCGATAATTAGCTCATAGCACACTTACAAGCACTGTATCAGACAAATAAAAACATTTTAGTATTCAAGACGATGGCACAGAGATGTGGAGATTTGCACAAAAGAAGAAAGGCCTAAATACAACATTTAGTGAATTCAGGCTGTGGAAGATGATGATGATGAGGCTATGCTAACACGGGGGCATTGACACATGTCAATCACGGTCAAGGCGTTTCGAATACCTACAGCGGCATTCAGCAGGACACTTCAACCAACTTATCTGTGCAGGCGGAAAAACACAGAACTAAAATAAATGTACCAAATTTGACACATCGTAGCATTGTTGCTTGACAAGCAGCGCCGCGCGCAACTTTGAACTGCACATTTAAAGTGGTCATACTATATAGACATCATTTTCATTAGCATATGTCAGTTTCATGCATTTTTGAGGTTTCTTTTTCATTATAATTATCGCTGATAGAATTTCACTGTGTATGTGCTTACCCCGACGATGCTTATCAGTGTGCGTTGCAACATGGAGTTTCATAGAAACAATCTTGAACTTCTAGAGTTCGGGCGAAGCTGATGCGAGCAGTGCTCGATTTGTTTTTTTTTTATTTTAATTTTAATTCATATCAAAATTTAAATTTAAATCAAAAATAATTTAAAATTAAAACAATATCTTAACATTGGTCAGCAAGTGAACCATGCAGCACTGGTTCACGTACTGACAGTCGAAACGTTCAGCAAAAGCTTTCATGACATGCTTTATAAGTGTTCTGAAACCCTTAACTAGCTTAAAAAAAATAACTAGTTACAAAAATTGTGATAATCTGGATATCAAAGGAATTACTTATTGCCTTTGTAACATTATACTTACGTAAAATAATAATCTGCGTACCCGAGCGAATAAAAAGCTGCTCGGTAAAAGCAAATAACGAATTTCCGGAAAACTGCACTTTTAACAACAGCCTATCGAAAAAACGTCTGATTTAAACCTATTATTTTTGAGGATTAAAGGTGGGATAAATTAAAGTATGAACAGTAACCGCTCCTCAAAGGTTGCTCTATAAAAATCGCCTTTACTGGAACTACAAAAAGGTACTGTCAACGTCAAATTGTTACCACTAATGTACTGTTGACTATACTTTGTCGTTACAAAATGTAACCCAGATTAACAAAAGGAGATTGTTACTCAAATAACGAGTAACTTTACATAGAAACTCGCGGTCCAAAGCCTCGTTTTAGTAAACAAAATTGCCGTTTAAAAGTTTCGTCCGGGGGCCCGGGGCCCAAGACCCTGGGTCGCTGGGCCCTAGGAATCTGTCGAGTCACCCGCATCGGTTTATTGTTGATATTCACGTTTTTCAGAACAATGAGAAGCTTTTAGTAAGCATGAAACAAAATGTTCCCAGTTTTACTGAAAACTGGCGCGAGCACAGGAAACATTGTGTCTTTGTTGGGTTGAGTTGCTATTTTTGAGCTGCTGAAACGTAAGATAACCTTTTTGTTGCAGTTTATATTTATGCTTCATTCGAAACTAAAACTCATGTAGATGGATAAATTAGTCAAGACTTAATTTTTTATCATATAAAAATTTATTGTGTAGGTACGAACTCGGAGACTATAATTATTCTAAGGCATTTCATGAACTCGACTCCATTCGACAGTTAATGGCTTGTTATACGAACGTACTCGACTCTACAATTTTTCTTAATGAAGATGACGAATCATCGGCCAAACTCATGGTACCTCGAAACCGAACACTTGAAGTTCCTTCAAAGGCAGTCTTTTGCTTGATATACTTACTCGAGAGTGTTTGCATTTTAGTTTCTGTAGCCTGTTTTACAACGTTCAGGATACGTAAGTTCGTTTACGGTTACTTAAGTACATTTTGTAAACAATAACTCAACGAAATCTATGATTTATGACTAAATAACTATTATGCTGTAAAATAAAATACTGTTTACGCAAATAGTTGAAAAGTCATAAAATTTAACCCAAAAACTATGTCACAACGAAATAATCCTCCATTTATTTATAATAACATTTTCCTATTTTTAACACCTAAAGCCTCGCATTTTAACCCGCTTTACGCTTTAACACGCTTTCTATCAAATAAACGTTAACGCTACTGAAAAATTGGTTATTTTTCAGAGCTACGGAAAAGCTTTTGGATTAAACTAAAAACTGCGCTGAGCTATAAACGCGTGATTAATTTTTGCAAATTTTAATTTGGAATCTCAAAATTTGTGAGTAAGTATGTGCAACAGGTACAAAGTTTCAAACCATTAAATTGTCAATTTCTGCAAAATGCTTACCTCTTTAGCTGTGCCCGAAATTTCTAATATTTCCGTTACTGTAAAGCTTCCAGGTATGATCATCAATTACTAAGCTTTCTAGCCTCAGTATTTTACATAGACACATACACAGAGCGATTGCCAGTCTGACCATCACGAATCATTCAATGAATAATAGTTACGATAACTCTTAGTAGGACTGATTGTCAGAGTTTGAGGTCACCTGTAGCTCATAGGCCTAGTACAAAAAAAATGGTGACCCTCGGCTTCAGTAAGTATCCTTACACCCGTTATTTACGTGCAAAGCGAAAGGCTTACCCCGATTTTAGGTCTCTTTCGAAAGCCAATGTAATCCTATTTCTTTTGCAAGCAATTTATGGCAATGTACCCTTATACTTTACGCCTGAGGAGCTAGTCACAACTTTTAATCTCTTCAAGTTTCTGGTTCTTCAAGTGTCGAGAAACCGCAATTATTCTTCGAGGCTTACAATATCTTACTCTGCTAAAGTTTGTGGGCCTTAGAAGAGTTCTAATCCAGTTTTTTGTTGTTATTGAAGATGTGACAAGAGTTTAGGATAAAGTTGTCCGTTTCATTTTATTGTAAGAGTATAGTGTAGTTATTGTAGCATTGAAAAAATGGGTTTTTGGGATATTGGGTTTTTCCATCAGGAATTTCTCAGTAGAACTCCTCTACAACTCTTCTCTTCGAGGATTACTGATGTGATGTTATGTTATGTTAAAAATATGGAATCAAAGAACAACTCGAAATAACATAAAAGGCATGAAAGGCCACAAATAGATTTATTTCTGAAAACTTTAATCTGCTATACCAAAAATGTCAAATCTTTATTTTAATGCCGTAAATAAAATTTATCTGAAGACGAAATAATCGCCTCTTAGTAGGCAGGACACGTTAGAAACTTGGATATCAAAACCCAAAAAACCAAAAACTTTGAAAGTAACTGTCTGTATAATCTTCTCAAGAAGCAGAAAAATCGTGAAATGCCACAAACAAGTAAAGTTTAGCACTTGATTAACAACCAGTTACACAACTCGCTGTACTTTCGTAAATTCATTAGAGAATTTTCACACAGATTAAAATACCATTGAAACTTGAATATTACTTAGAAGTTGTTCGAGTTGAGAGATGGACGGGAATTAACTTTGTTATTTAAGTATAGAAAATGTATTTCTGTTTCTTTTCCGTTTCAGTTAACAAATAAAAGTGGAAAATTAGCAACTGAAAAGCAATTTTGTCTATACTAATTTTATTTTAGCAATCGGTAATTGTATCAACCAATCAGAACAGCTAATAAGATTTAACCTGAGAACCTAAAGCCTTATAGTCACCGTCGATCTCTTTCAATGCTTTCCACAACGACGACTTTCAGCTGGATTAACATTAATCTGTAGGAATAGGGTGTAAAGTTCTTCATCCCCCATAGACGGGTGCTAGGTCTGGCGAGTTACTGCCTAACGAGTTTTGTCAGGTTTTTCTCAAAGGTCTTAAGTCGCGGATAACTTTAATAGTGCGATTCAGAATTTTGATATTAGTTCTTCATTTGTATCATAGATGGCGCTTTAATACTTGTTTTACTATGTTGCTGCTGTTGTTTTTATTGTTGCTGTTGCTATAGTACTTTTTGTAATGCCGCTTTAAACCTTTCCGGTAGCTTATGTCACTCCGTCATTAGAATTTTGTCTGTGTCCAAAGTTTAACTGAGTCTTGATTAGACTTTCAAAGTCCAGTTGTAAAATGTATATCCGTCTCTTTTACACTTCTCCCTTTCTCTCTCCCTTTCACGCATAGAGTCAGTAGCAAGCCACATAAACGTAAGTAGTGTAACATTTGCAGTACAGCCAGCCAGTCACCAGATGTGGCTGATGTGGCTATTAATATTCTTGATTGCAAGCACTGGTTCCTTCATAATCTGTGCCAGCAATCTAGTTTCCTCAGTTAAATCCTAAGACGGTTGTCATTTCGTTATTGGTACTTAACATTACGCCCATAATACCCGAAGGGTTACGCAGAGGTGCACCTTTAGTTCAACAACATTTCGCCTTTAGTCTCGCAAGTCCCATGTAATAAGGGGCGAGTCTATGGCCATCAACAGGGCACAAATCCGTGGTAATAAAATGTCGGAAAAATATTATGACAAAACCATTCGTCACCATAAAACCTACATAGTTACGATAGCCTACTGCCCTACTTCATACAAACATGCCTTCCCAAATTATAGCCCCCATACGTCATGGGTACAAAGAACCCATATTAAAATTAACATAACAAAATAATTTCGCTGTCCATAACCCGGTCACCGATACCATCAGTCACAGGCGTCGTTATCGTGTCGGCCACGTCACGCACCCGTCACGCTACCGTCACGCCCCCGCCCCGCTGAACGCGACGGACATGAATTGTGAATTCTGTTAGTGCCATCCGTCATAAATGGAGTGACGTTTTCATTTTGTAAAATAAAATATTTCCGGAACGAGAATGTGGACGATTTGTTGAATTAAATTTTTGAATGGTGTGACACGAATAAAATGAAAACCAAGATATATAGGTGTATGCTTTTGTGACTCTCTCTGGCGCAAAGATTTACCGAGCGACTTTTAAATACAGTTAGCTGGCCTTGTTTTTTATTGATAAATAGTTATTGTTGTGCATTTGTTAAGAAAAAACACGATTTTTTTTCAATAATTATGTGCCATACTTGCCCCAGCTTTGCTCGGTTTATATGACATGAAAGTTTAATTGTATTGTTTTAGTTATAAATATTTATGCGTTAAACGCCTTGGTAAACTTTTGTGGAGTATTTCTCAACACGAATTTACGAACATAAGAAAAGTTTGCGGGTTCGGTGTGACCACATCAAAATCGGTACCATCCATAGTTTAAAAGAAGTTAAGTTTAAAATTACAACGCTGACAGACACACATGAAAAGTGACTTCCATTTATAATGATGTATAGACACAGAAGTGAAACAATATTAACCGTACGTCAGCTACTCTTAACAAATTATTATAGATACTGTAACTATTTTGAGCAGCTTATAAACACCATCTATTATTTCAAACTTTAAATTAAAATTAGACAAGACAGCCTGCTATTATTCAAATTTATCATGTCTTAATCTAGGCTAGACTGAAACCACAAGGAGATCTAGCCTCTGAAAGTTATTCAAGAGGAGGTATTTAGAAAATCTTCAGATTTTCGTTTCCAACTGATTTATGAGATTTAAATGTAGATTTCCTTTGTTCTTTGGCCTTTAGTCTTTAGCTTTAATAGCTGCAAGATGTTTGAGAACCTGGGCCCTATTTAAAAGGAGGTCACATTAAATTTGTTAGCGTGACTCTTACAGACGAGGTACCGGTATCGATATCTGAACACGATGAAATAAAAGAGTTTTTAATTGGTAAGACCGTAGAAAGGTAGTGTACATTTGTAAAAAAATACAAAAGTTTGTTATTGGGGCTGCTTAACAAATCAGTGAAAACTTGTAAAATTATCGGATTTTCACCTGTCACCACTTTTAACATATTCTGTTTTAACTTTTCACGGTTTATAACTAAACTTACATTTCTGCTTCTTCCTTATCGTGTGGTTAGTGGCTGCCCCGATGTCAGGTGTTTTTATGCCGCGCATGATCCTCTGACTTACAGTGCCACTTACGGGATATCTTCCGTGATTTTCAATTATTCCGAGCTCCCGAGTCAATTCTTTGAGTCATCCCGCGATCGTGGCGCTTGCAACAGCGTCGAAATATCGGGAGCTCAGAATAATTGAAAATCACGGAAGATATACCGTAAGTGACAGTGTAAGTTCTAACATACCGACTGAAATATGTATATATCACCATAACTATTGAACCTTATTCAGCAAGAAACGCAAAAAATAGTCCTTAAAATATTATCACCAGCTTTCACACCATTGCCTTTTACAACTTACGCATCTTCACCTGTTCTAACCTTATATAATCCTTTGAGAAAACATCATAAGCATACAAAAATATCCATCTCCTCACAAGCCTTCAATGTCACGTGCTAAGCTAATATGATCCCTAGTTACTTGAAATAAAGAATGTATTATTATGAACATAAAATTTATGACAGGCTGTGTTTTATAGTCCCCATTACTCTTGAAAATTATCACGTCCCGGAAGGACGACCTTTTTGGTTATGACAAGGAATATTGTATGGTAGTTTGTGTTCATCTTGAAGATACATCTGATCTAGAAAGATCGGGTTTTAAATAATCGTATGATTGGATCCTGTAATCAATAACGGTTTACGGGTTTAATAAAATTATCAAATGGCTATAAAATTTATCAGAAGATTTTTAAAAGAGAATATTTAAATCGGGTTTAATACTCTTATTGCTGCCTTAATTTCACATTTAAAGTTAAGAGCAGAAAGCTTGAATATCTGCACAAAGAGTCTCATATAGTTTTCTAATATTCGACTCAATGACCTAAGAAGCTGTCTGCGCTTGATATGATTGCTTTAAACCCTAATCATTCATATTTCATACAATACGAATTAAGTGCCTCCTCATATATTCTTAAGTGCTTTTAAGTCGTCTTATCAGAAAAATCGTCAATCCTAAAGCTAGCACAAATAAATGTTTATCCATTAAGTTTTTTTTTTTCATTTTGTCAAAATCAATCTTAAGTCATCAGTAAATAAACAGCGCGACCTCGATTCTTCAGCTATCTGTTTTTCAAAGAAAAATGAATAGTAATTTTAACTGCAAACAACACTTTTCAACTAAAATAATCTCAACTTACAAAAAAAGCTTTGGTAAGTCATAAACTCCACAAATTCCTTTGTCTTTGTCCAAAGCAAAACATACAAAGAGACTTCAAAAACAACACCCCACTTCTCACGCAAGTCGGTGAAAAACCATTTTGTACGTTCCAAAAAATTTGAATTAAAATATCAGCGAACACTGGGAAAGTGGGTACGTTACAGCGTTTCCCACGCTAAACAACAAAAAAGGGTTGAATTGACTTTGATGAATATGTAATGGCTGGACATTGAAAAGATAAATATTCAGGAGCTGGGGTGCAAACCACGTATACCGAAGGTAGGTAGGTATAACCTAAATTACAAACTCGCTGTAAACATAACTCATATCAACAAGCGACAAACGGGTGAAAAATACGAGGATGTTGAAGTAAACAGGAACGCGGCAATTAAAAACAAGTTGTTAACTGACTGAAACACGGAATTCTGTTGATGAAGTAAGTTTAAAATTAGCTACATAGTGTGATTTCAGATTAGAAGTTGTTGTGGTGAAGTAAGTCTAACAATAATTTTATGTCAAAGGTAAGACTAACGACTCGCCGACTAGTCACCGCGCTGTTTCATATGTTTTCTGTGCAGTCGCGGTTCCAACACGCGTTTTGCTCGTGGCAACGCGAGGCCCGAACTCCACCGCGGAGACGAGACGAGAGGAGAGATGTCTTTGTTGTAAACCACCAACAGAATTTCGTTATTTACACTTCTGTTCTCAGCTCAGCTTTAGTGGAAACAGTTGAGCAGAGAGGATAGGAGATGTCTCATATTTGTTTACGCCAGCCTCCGTACTCGGTAGCAGCACACAGTCGAGGCGAGAACAGACGTGAGCAGCGTGTACAGCGAGAGGTGAACGGTGTTCGGTGAGAGATGTGCGGCGGTCGTTAAATTGGGCGTGGGTAGCCTGCACACACATCTCTACTCTGGTCTAGCCAGTACGCACTTCCGGTCAGCAACGGTGGGAACATCCTAACTCCTAAGCATCTACTCTTCTCTCATTGCATCACACGTCCGGGCCTCAAGGCCGAGATTTCTAATAGTCTCTATCTTGCCGTTGCGAGTGACAGGAGTAATACCAAAATAATGTCAAACTACGTACCAAGTATCGTTAGATCTCAGTCTAAGTCTAAAGCCTTATAATTGGATCAAACGAGGGTAAACTGACTAGTATTTAAACACGACCGGACCGCCTGAAACTAGGCCTCCCGTATATTTTAAGGTCTAAAAAGGGATAACAAAATCCGTTTATTTAAATTCACAATAAAGACTCTTGTTTGTGTTACGAGAGTGCGAAAATTGATATTAACAAACATTTTGCGTAAAATTACAAGATTTAAATAAACATAGGGAAAATATATCTTTACAAGTGTTTTTACCTACATTAGGCTACACCAACAAAGCTATGATATTTAGGCATAAATTACGTTAATTAACATGTTAATTTTAAATAGTAAGCTTTAGTAGATATGAAATTATGCATGTAAGCTTAATACCAGACTCGAAAATTTCCCTTTGATACAAAAATGTTGAGCCTTTAACATGCGGATACAATAAGAATACGTCAGTGCCAGCAATAGACATGATACGTGCGACATTATCAACCTATCATATAGTCTAGTTGCTTCAATACGTAAAAAACCGGTCAAGTGCGAGTCGGACTCGCGCATGAAAGGTTCTGTACCATCGTAGTAGGGGAGCCCCCTTTTAATATTGAATTTATTTTTACTATTTATTGTTATTGACTACAGAAAAAGAAAAAAAAAAAATTTGAAAATTTCAACTGTCTACCTATTACGGATCATGAGATTCAGCCCGATGATAGACAGACAGACGCGGGACGGGCGGACAGCGGAGGCTTAGTATTTTATACAAAAGCTTAGTAGTACATAAATGCAACATTCTAGTTAATAGGGTTCCATACCCGAAATAAAGTAAGAAGAAAGTAGAATTTTGCATCACAAGTCCAAGCGTACCCGAGGGGTTTCCCTTCAGCGAAAATTACGAACTTCCATCTCATAAACTTTTATCCCGTATTTAATCCTTTTAGGATGAATTTTCAAAAATTCTGCGCTGGTGTTCAGTTTCGTTATGAAAGTAACTCTTGTGCAACGGTCTAAGCTGTGCGATATCTGACAGTGAGTGGTATGGCTGAATAAATGAACAACGCTTTTGAAGAACGTTATAACTTTACTTGATAAAAGATTTAACAGAAAACTGTACATAAAATAAAATGATTCTTTCACAAAAATCATAACGTTAAAACTTCATCTTGTTCCTATATTGAACCGCTTAAAATGTTTGAAGATTTTAATATGAAAGCAAACGAGAAATCTGTGAGTTTTGTGGAAACTTTATCAAAGAATTTTGATATTACTTTTGTGTCATAATAAATTATTGGAAGTTTTCAGATCGTAGTGGACAATTAAACTTTTTTTTTCAAAAGCCTTGTATGTCCACTGCTGGGGAAAGGCCTCCCACATATCCTTCCAGGTACTCATCCGAAACTATGACAAACAAAATCTAAGACTCATCAGCCTAGCTCTATTCCAACTAGGTTGGCTTCCAGTCTAACCGGATCCAGCTGAATACTAGTATTGTACATAGTACGACTGCCTGTCTTACCTCCACAACACAGTTTCTCGTATACCCCATGGTAAATCTGGTTGAAACTGTACTTCAATTCCTATACAAAATAAAGGTCAAAATGGTTTGCCATGCTATATCATCGTCATTCCTAGCCACTACATTTATTTTCGCTCCCATTCGCGTGACAACATCATATAAGTCAACATCGACACTATGACAACCAGCCTTCTTATCTTCAGCCCAAACATCACGACACATGCCATTTGTTTTATTGGGCTTGCAGAGACTGAAGCATAAAACTGCTGACTCGGAAACGAACTGATACAAACAAAAAACGAAGGATAACGTTCAAACGGGTTCATTGAAAAGGATTTCGGTTGTTTTATTTACGTTTTGTCCCCTATCGTTAGATAGTTACACATGGAAATGTTTGTGATTTTCGTAGAGATTTAAATCTGTAGATGTGCCCGCATCGTACTAGCGCCCTGTTCATGACCTTAGGTGATGTGTTTTTTTTTTAAACCTTGCCCCGCACTTATAATTTCTCCTGTATCGTGGGTGTGTTTACAAATATTTCAACTCATATACACAAACAGCCAGACCCGGCACAACTACCTGTAGGTAATACAAATATTTATTTGTTGATCCGGGCGGGGATCAAACCCACGAGACGCAGCGCAGCAGCCAATCGCTCATCCACTGCGTCAACCATGCCGTTAGAAGTTGTCTTTGCGTGAGTATTACCTTGTTGCAACTTGTGTCGTATTGACACGTAGCATGTTCAAAGCCCCTTCTTTCATTTGTGTCCTCCACAGTCGCTGTCACTCCACGTGTATTGCTTGGGTGTGCAACTCCTGTCAAACTTATGAATTACATTTTAAAATTTGGCCCCATTAATAGTTAATTTACGATTAGAGGTGTTACTTACCGGGTTTTGATATTTAACTACACATTTGATGCGATTGGGAAAATCTAACGGTTTAAATTTTTTACTCGCGTTCCAACTAGGAGCTCGTGGCTAAATAATAACAGCCGCTCGGGTCGACCTTTACGTTAAGCCGTGCTTGCCTAGGTTGGTCTGTGGATGGGTGACCGCCCATTACATACCGAGTTTCCTCCGTGCCTCGGAAAGCACGTTAAGCCGTTGGTCCCGGCTGTCATTTGTAGATCTTTGACAGTCGTTAGGCAGTCAGTGGCCCTCAAAGTCTGACAACCAGTCTTACCAAGGGGTATCGTATTACCCAGTACTAACTGGGTTGTGGAGGTCAGATAGGCAGTCGCTCCATGTAAAATACTGGTATTCAGCTGCATTCGGTTAGACTGGAAGCTGACCCCAATCTAGTTGGAAAAGGCTAGGCAGATGATGATGACTCTCGTTCCAACTAGAAAAAATATTTATTTCACAACTCACTCACGTTGTATTGTTAGATTTAAAACAATAGAATCTCGTTTGTATTCTTGATCCCTGTAAATTCATTCGTACATACATAAATGTGTTCAATATGTTATGAATAGTTGTATTCAGCATTGAAAACAAGCGGTTAAATAAACACACATTTTCATCAAATAGACAATATTATATAAACTTTATTTCTGTGCTTTTAAAGTATTGGGCAGGGCAGGATTTAATTATATATTTTGAGAGAATTTTATTTTCTTACGATCGCATAGTGCAGTTCAACTTTTAGGTTACTCCTTTTCTTGCAAAGTTCAATAATTTAATTTGAATTTCACAATGGTTTGGCTTCCAAATATTTGATAAAACTTTCTGAGTCGATAAAAGCAAATGTTTATCCCGTTGAACTGATAACAAAGAGGGATAAACAGATGTACTATGTGAAAGCCGCAAACTGAATCAAACAACAAGTTTAATTAGAAGGCTCTACAAAGTTGGTGGAAGAAAATAATTGTTTCTGCAAAGATTTGGCGAAGAGCAAACAATTGATCCTTATTTGTCTGAATGAGGCCGAAAATAAAAAGTAATTTCGGATTAAGTGGAATAACATTTTGATTTGTTTTTTTTTGGGAGAGGTTTAAATGACACGAAAAAGTTTCGTTTTAAATTTTATTACATAGCTGTGTTTTTTGTTTCATTTTTTGTACAAGAAAACCTGCTTTTAGTATTTTATTGCTACATTTTCTTTTACTAGCTCACATTTTTCATGTGATTCTACATACTGATACAGAAGGGGCAAATATAATAATATTTCGTTACAAGCTACCAATATCCTGCGAGCAAAATATGGCAGACAATTTTAGCAAACACTGAAGAATATTGTTGATAGCAAACCATTTAATACAGACTCAGAATAATATAATAGTTACTGATGGGTATAATATTACTGCAAACTATTGGAAAGATAATAATCTGCTGGGAATTCCATGTCGGAATGGATGAACGATGTTTTCTTTTATAAAATAGTGATCTTGCTTTTGTTTTTCTTAAAGAAAATCTAAGACAGCCAAGTTTGTGTGTTATTCCTAATATCAAAATAGTTATTGTTCTTATTATTTTTTTATAATACATCACATGATCAACGTTTTCTATAACTATTCAATGCATTGAAATAAACACTTGCTAACACTGATTCCACCCCCTTAGTTTTTATGATTCATATTTTCGAATGTAGTAATGATTGTACAACAACAACACGACAAGTCATCAACACCGTGAATTAAATATCAATCTTATCATGAAACCCCATTATTTTTATCTCTACATAGACCAAATGGTGGCATGACAACCACACCACAATTCGTTCCGCAGTTTGAATGAACTAACTGGCAAACAGACAACACGAAAATCGATCTTGTTTGAAGCTATTTATAGAAGTCACAATAATTGAATAAAAACAGTTTCACAACTATTTTGTACCTAGTTCTAAAAATATCCCAAACCTCTTTTCGTCTTCGAAACAAACACAGTGTGAGAAAATGTTCGGCGCTGTTTTATTAGGCCACACGCTGTGCCGTGTAAAAATATTCGTGTTTATATTTTCTCGCGAAAAAGCCAACATATTTAGTGTAGTGGCGTGCATGCTTCTTGATACTTTATTAAGGTTTGCTTTTAACTTTGCGGGTTTCTGACTTGATTTCGTTACCCAGATGCTTCGGTTTTGGTTCATACATAATTATTTTTCATTCAACGTTTTTAAAACGTCAAAAATGAAATATTGAGTATTTTGTGTGTTTTTGTCATTCACGTACACTTCGAAAATGAAATGAAACAAACAGATGAACGTTCATATCTATGTAATCTTGTGGTTGTCGTGTGAACATTAATTGATTTAAAAATGAACATTCAGTCGAGTGATTTTTTGTTTCAGAAAACTGTAATTTGCTGTCTATAAAACAATCCGTAATGCCAATAGGCTCATCTTCTATTTTTGGCACTCCGTTTATTTATTATTGGGTAAATATTTATGTATTATCGTTGTGAATTCTGAATCAAGCGACTCGGATTGTAACGGAAACCCAAGCTATATGTACCAATAATTATAACATACTTTACCAAGAGGCTAAACCCATTAACAGAGGGCTCATAATATCAGAAGAATACTATTCCTAACAATTTGCTATCTGCCTAATTTGTTCCATTTCCATATTTATTTGGGTCGACTTCTATTCCTGCCAGATGTGGCTTAATATCAGCACCTATTCCACACACAGGGACTGCCGTTAGAATCCTAATTCACCCAGAACCTAGGCTGTTCCGATAACCGTAAATTGAACCTTTCGTCCGATATTAAGGCTTCCAAATAACCGTAATGACTGTTATAAGTATAGGTATGACAACAGTAAACATTATCCATAGTAATTTGAAAAATACAAAATGAATTCTATATGTCTTTCTGTTTCCTTTTCAGTCTTTAACATCATACAATTAGACCTTGGCGTGGGTAAGGGCATATAAGATGGTTCTTACATCGATAGTACGTTGCCGTGACATATCCGACACACAACCGGGCGAACCCGCGGACTAAAGCCATAATAGGTGGACAATAAAATTTCACGTAATCTCCAAGCCATGGAGGTTTTATTACCCCATTAATGGCCCCTTCTGAATATGGGCTTTCTAAGATCTCTTGTGTTCCGAGAGCCTTTCGCACAAATGGCTCCAGCAAACTCCCAAGTACTGATAAAATCTCTAAGTTGCCGTTAAGGAAATATTAAGGAAGTTCACAATACTTCCCCTGAGTGAATTATCAAATTAGCTTGTAATTGCCCCATGAGCACGCTAAGGATATAAATCGCTTATCTGAGCCATAACTGTACGTCATATCCGTTAGATGTAAACGTTCGTTTAACTGTACTGGTGCCCGATGGAGGTAGGTCAGAAGGTGAAAAGCATTTTTACAAGTTAGCTAATTCATATAAGCTCATCGATGACTCATCGTCCATCCGCGGGCACGCTAATCGCTCCTGTGCGAATACAAAAACAATTTAAAAACATTTTACCCGATAGTAACTCTTTCACAAGATTATCTTAAGGCGTTAAATTCCCATTATTTACCTGATATTTCATCTGCCTAGCCTTTTCCCAACTATGTTGAGGTCGGCTTCCAGTCTAACCGGTTGCAGCTGAATACCAGTATTTTACATGGAGCAACTGCTGTTAGTGCTGGATATTACTCCTTACTTACTCCTTGGTAAGACTGGTTGTCAAATTTTCGGGACACTGACTATTAATTACCTGATATAAACCTCCACATATCATTATTTGAACCTTTACATTTGATTCGGTATAAAAAAATATTGCAGTTGAAATTGAACCACATGAAAAAAAGAGTCGTTTTGTAGTATTGTCATCTTTTTACAATGCAAGGAAATTGGCTCAGTGATCGCGGGATTTTTCTTATGAATTACAAAGACAAGTTTCTCATTTTAACATATAACCTAGAGCCACACACCCACACCCATGCAAGGAACAAGCAATTTCTTATCCCATGACAAACCCAACGTTTATAAGGATCATACCCCCCCACTAAACCAAAACTCGTGCAATGTAAAGACACGTGCAACCTTCTTCAGCTTCGTCCACGTTTGTTGTTCTAATGGTGACTCCTTTAATTTGACCAACCTTTCTTCTATTTTGGTAAAATAAATCTCGTAATAACTTTACCACTTTTGATAACAATTGGTGAAACTGTCAGTCAAATTAGTCTTGAAAGGAGATTTTTTTTGTTTTATGCCCGAAAATGACATTCAACATTACTATGGTAAAAGAAACAACCGACTACACATTGTTCCTTTTTTAAATCATTAAACCTTTTGTTCATTATGTCGGTTTCAGAGTTGTGTTGTGACATATTTAGTCGAACTGCTGTAGAACACGCAAACTTATAGTAATCTAAACAAAGGAATGGTTCGTTTTATAGCGGTAACACCGAATTTAAGGTTATTTTTTGAGTACTTAATGTAATTAGGAAATGTTTTATAATTTATGTCGTTATTCATTAAATTTGTATTTATTCTTAATTAGCGATAAGATCGCTATTATTTTAACACAATTTGCATAATATGTGTGAACTCGCAAACTTTCTCGCTAACGACGCGTTTATGTTTGACAAAATGTAGTAGTAGTAGTTAGTACTGGGTAATACGATACCCCTTGGCCTTGGTAAGACTTGTTATCAGACTTTCATACCACTGACTTACCTGTTACGACTATCAAAGATCTAATTGCCTAGTACCAATTAAAATTAATGAGAACAATGTCATATATATATTTTTTACTTTAAATCAAAGTAAAGTAATTTGTAACAATTAGAGGAGCAGTTGTTGTTCACCTACTTACAATTTAAACAAGAAAGAAAAAGGCGATCCTTGAACAAAATTAAAAGCGAAAATAGTCTCGATGAAATTAATTAGGTCCTTGATTCTTAATTAGAAGAAATCTGTTTGAGATAAAACAATTCGTTAATGTAGGTAGAAAATGAAGGCGGTACAATTACTTACTTTGCTTAAGAACAATAGACATTAAACGACATTAACTGTACTAAAAGTAGAAATTATGTCCTTGAAAACAATAACATTAAATAATAACAACCCTAATTGTTCCGTTCAAGGTCTATTGTTTTCGTGCAAAGACTACAAAGACGTAACTACAGAACTACATTATAAACACCTTTAGTATTGATTAAAGTGACATTATAACATCTTTAGCATTGATTTAAGCAGATTGCAACTGTGGTTTTGATGGGCATGACTTGTGTGGCTTGTGAGGCACCTAATACGCCAGTTATTACCACAGCCAAGAATATGAACCGGTGGGCGTCTTGAATCGTTGTCATGACAACTGAGTCTAGCAGAGCCGAGCAGTTGACTTAAGGCGGGACTTGGAGTATCAGTGAGACAGCACACAGCTTTGCCTAGCCAAACAAGACATTAAGTACTACATTACCTAATCACAGGAACAATAATTTAAGGGTATCATTTAAGCTATCACCAATTTAATTAGTTTTGTGTTTCTTAAATAATAGGGTTTGTCCTCAAAATAGTAGATCTGTCACCAAAATGTAGTCACCAAACAATGCAAAATCAGTTCCACAATAAATCACCTAAAATCCTGAGATATAAGGTCTAGTACCAAATAAACTAACCTAACCTAACCTAACCTGTTTGGTGACTACATTTTGGTGACAGATCTACTATTTTGAGGACAAACCCTATTATTTAAGAAACACAAAACTAATTAAATTTACACATATATTAACATTAATTTGATAATTCATACCTGGGAACAATTTTTGTTTATCTGAGAACGAAAATATTTCGTGGCGATAGATCTATTTATTAGGTGATACAACTTGATGACAAATATAAATTTTGGTGACAGAAAATATAGTTTCCATAATTTAATAACCGAAGCCACTGGTGCTATTGGCAAGCTTCCAAGAGCATTGATCACCGTCTTATGTTCAATAACGAGGTACTAAAACGTCTTAAATTTTGATAAAAAGGACCGAAGAAAGATCAATCTTTTATCAGCACCTAAGTATAAAATTCATCTTCTCTCAGTCATACTTTTTTTTTTTTTTTTTTTTTTTTTTTGGATGGGAAATCATCAAATGACCCCCCCCACTCTGGGCGGAGCGGAAGGGAGTGTCAGACTTGTACTGACTAAAACCCATCCATGTTCCTTCTTTGCCCTTTGTGTTCCAGGGCCACGGTGTCTCTTTCGAACAGTCCCGCAGCTCTGGCAGGCATCGGCCCATGCGGACCCCTACTCGGTTGCTGACATCTCTTTGAGGCGCGCTTGGAACACGAACGCGCCGTCGACACGGCCTGTCGTCATAAGACGGCCGGACGGCGAGCTAGCCCATAACTCGCCGTCCACAGGCCCGCGCCTACGGTGGCCGGGAGCCACCACGTGACCCCCGACGCCCAGGGCGTCTCCCGCGGCGGCTGGGACGTGAGGTTCTTTCCCTCTCACGTCCCGCCACCTCCTTCACTAGCATGACTGCTTCACAGAAGGTGGTGACGGCTTCCCATTCCCTCTCGCTCCGGACCATGGCTTGAACCAGGGTCGGACGCGAGAGATCGCCGCCGCCAATCGCCGCTACAAGGACACGGCGGTGCTCCGCCCAAGCGGGGCAGACCTCTACGGTGTGCTCCACCGTGTCCTCCGGACGATCCTCGCAGTGGAAACACCCGGGCGTTTCCTCCCGCCCGATTCGGTGCAGGAACCTCCCGAAACAACCGTGTCCGGTGAGGATCTGCGTCAGGCGGTAGGTGAGGGCGCCGTGGCGCCTCTCTAACCACTCCTCAAAGAGGGGACTTATCGCCACAATGGTAGCGTGCCCTGCACGGGGTTGCATTAGTCGCTCTCTCCATGTCGCCATGAGATCACGCCGGAGGTCTGTCCGCTGAGCGGCAATTTGCCGCGGCAGCGGAGTCTCCCCCCGACGTAGTGCCTCCGCGCGCCATTCATGCAGGCGCGCGAGGACTATCGCCTCCAGATCCCATGGCGGCAATCCGGCAAGGAGGCTAGCCGCCTCGCCGGAGATCGTGCGGTACCCCCGGATTAGCCTTATGGCTATCACCTTTTGGGGCGCGTTCAGGTAGTGGGCGGCTTGCCGCCTCAAAGAACGCGCCCACACCGGGGCCCCGTAAAGGGCCATGGACCGCACGACCCCCGCGTATAGCCTCCGGCAGGAGGCGTTTGGACCCCTCAGGTTGGGCAAGAGCCGCTTGAAGGCAGCCCCTGTCCGTTCCAGTTTGGGAGCCAAACGTCGGAAGTGCTCCACGAAGTTCCACCGGCTGTCGAGGACGAGTCCTAGGTACTTCAACGTCGACCCGACGCCGATGGAAACCCCTCCTGCCGTCAGTAGGGATCCCGACGGTGGCGCATTCCGAGGCCCATGAAAACACATGGCCTCGGACTTGTGCAATGCCACCTCGAGACCCAATTGCCGGATCCTATCCACGACTATCGCAACCCCGCGTGTCATGTTTTCGGCCGCCGCCTCGTGCGACCTCCCTTGTGCCAGTACCAGCGTGTCGTCAGCGTAGCAAACTACGCTGACGCCGGTAGGGAGGTCGGCGCGCAGCACCCAGTCGTAACCGATGTTCCACAGGGCCGGTCCTAGAACCGATCCCCTCTCAGTCATACTTTCAGTAATTATTATAACTACAAGTCGGGATATTCGGCGTCTTCTAGTTATAATAATTTTAGTGACCATGATAGTTTAAAATCTCATACTTTCAGTGTTCTTCTAAATTTTATTAGTTTTCTTCTAAATCAGCTTTTTGCTGTTTTCGTTCTATTTTAGAACAAAACAACAAAAATCTAAAAAAAAAAAAATCTTCGTTGTGGAGGTCAGATAGGCAGCCGCTCCATAAAATACTAATATTCAGCTGCATTCGGTTAGACTGGAAGCCGACCCCAACATAGTTGGGAAAAGGCAGATGATGATGGTTCTATTTGAGACCAAACACATACATCATACATGTCATAATCTTACACTTTTTTGCCATGCGGGTAGGCAGAGGCACTACGCACCTGCCCTTTCTTTATTTGAAGACCAAGATTTAGTTATTATTCTAAATAAATCACAAATAAATCCTTAAGTGGCGAAAAATCAGTAGCAACTGAACATCTACCTCGGGTCTGTCTGCATTGATATAAGCCTTACCTACACTGGTACGAGGCCATAAACTGAGGACTCTGTGTCACCGGTAGGCAGTCATTACAATTATAATTCGAAATAGTTTACCTTGGAAAGTCCACCCAATAGTTAGTCCCATCCTCATCAATCGATGTAAGTCCCGACCTCACAGACGTCCATTAAGGCTAATGAGTCATTAGCCTACAATCACTTAAGGGGTCTACTTTATCCCTTTGAGTGGGATTAGCTGTCCACCAATGGCAGGCTCGCAATGATTTCCGGGAAGATCTTTTGACCAGTCACGTTTACGTGAAAGTGATTTCGACCTGCTGTTTGATTTTCGAATGAAATACACTTGCCTTTCCGCTCCGTTAAGGGTTTACACCCATTTTATTACTAATTTGTTTACAAAAAAAATATAAAATACATTTTTAGTGTAATCCGTGAGAGAACAGCAGAGATACCGTAACACAATGATGCCATCTAACCGATTTCGGCCACAGCGACTGAATTACATTAATACAGAACTCGGTGGTCAAATTCACTTTTTTCTATGATTGGTCGTAAGCGCAACAAAACACCATTACCACTGTGCCAAAGTTCCTAGTCTCTTGAATTCATAATTTATTGTCGCTTGATATTTTTGTGTTGGAATTGTACATACGATTGAAGCAAATGTATTTATTAAAAGAAATAAATAAATACATTTGAAAAGCGACAGTGTCAGTGGTCAAAATAACAGCAAATTATCGAAAAATCATGCCTACGCATAACTTGCACTGGCCATCGGAAAACCATAAATGATGCCTGTCAATTAGGAGATAACCAAAATTGACAAAATCAACAATTACGGGTGTGATCAGTCATTCTGACAGAATTGGATTACATTAGGCTTGGGTCTCAGTACCTCCTCAGAGTTCACCCAGACCCAGTTGTTGGGTACAGGCCTCTCCTTATGGACACCTACAGTCATCTTAATCCTAGGAATAACACGATTAAAGTCGTTCATAATCCTTGCTTATAATCCCAACATTTATCATTTTTTTATCCTCCTAAAACCTCTGTTTTACGCGATATACGAAAGTCCTTAGAATATTTTTGCTAGTTCAAACCAAAATGTGATCGAAAATTATAAGGGTACAAAGTTTGAACATATCCATAATAGAATTTATTTTATTGGCGTCTGAGCCCTCGCCCTAACTAAAACGATTGGTTACGCGAATATGCGGCTCCTGACATGTTTCTGTCAATTACTTTATTCAGAAAACCAGAACACGCCCCCTGTTGGAGCAGCCATGCATTCTGGTTTGCCGAACAAAATGAACGCGTTACTCTACCGTTTACGCTATAATCGCTTTGGTTAGGACGCGGCCTAAGCTTACTTTCTGAGTTATATTTAATGTGAATATGAAGTAGATAATGTTGGGTTCGTGTACCCAAATAAATAAAGGTTATTTTGTTTTAGATTTGTTGTTTAAAGGTTATGGTGGGCTGTGTGGATTATGAAGGGTTTTTTGAGAGAAAACGTTTCACACATTTGTTTTTTTTTGTTTTGTCTTTAGAAGTGCATTTATAGCGCACATACTCGGGTTAGGGCAGTTTTTAGATATAAATAAGCACAAAATATCACGCCTGTAATTTCCGAAGTTAGGCAGAGGTGTACCTAAGTTCAGGGCACGCCACCATAGTGGCGATAAGTCCCCTCTTTGAGGAGTGGCTAGAGAGACGCCACGGCGCCCTCACCTTCCGCCTGACGCAGGTCCTCACCGGACACGGTTGTTTCGGGAGGTTCCTGCACCGAATCGGGCGGGAGGAAACGCCCGGGTGTTTCCACTGCGAGGATCGTCCGGAGGACACGGTGGAGCACACCGTGGAGGTCTGCCCCGCTTGGGCGGAGCACCGCCGTGTCCTCGTAGCGGCGATTGGCGGCGGCGATCTCTCGCGTCAGGCCTTGGTTCAAGCCATGGTCCGGAGCGAGAGGGAATGGGAAGCCGTCACCTCCTTCTGCGAAGCAGTCATGCTAGTGAAGGAGGTGGCGGGACGTGAGAGAGAAAGAACCTCACGTCCCAGTCGCCGCGGGAGACGCCCTGGGCGTTGGGAGTCACGTGGTGGCTCCCGGCCACCGTAGGCGCGGGCCTGTGGACGGCGAGTTATGGGCCAGCTCGCCGTCCGGCCGTCTTATGACGACAGGCCGTGTCGACGGCGCGTTCGTGTTCCACGCGCGCCTCAAAGAGATGTCAGCAAATAAGTAGGGGCCCTCAAGGGCCGATGCCTGCCAGGGCTGCGGGACTGTTCGAAAGAGATACCGTGGCCCTGGAACACAAAGGGCAAAAAAGGAACATGGATGGGTTTTAGTCAGTACAAGTCTGACACTCCCTTCCGCTCCGCCCAGAGTGGGGGGGGTCATTTGATGATTCCCCATCCGGAAAAAAAAAAAAAAAAAAAAAGGTGTACCTAAGTTCACAAACACTTCGTCAGTTATTTTTAAGCCCCATATAAAGCCGTGTCGACGGCGCGTTCGTGTTCCACGTGCGCCTCAAAACAGATGTCAGCAAATAAGTAGGGGTCCGCAAGGGCCGATGCCTGCCAGGGCTGCGGGACTATTCGAAAGAAATACTGTGGCCCTGGAACACAAAGGTCAAAGAAGGAACATGGATGGGTTTTAGTCAGTACAAGTCTGACACTCACTTCCACTCCGAAAAAAAAAGGTGGCCTATTGCTGTTAATCGGGTACAAATCCAAAATAACTTTGACCCACATGCCACAAAAAAAAAAATTGTTTATTTCAGACTAGGTAATGTCCATATTTTGTTAGTAACAAATTAATTCATTATCTTAAGACTAAGTTAGTAGCAATTATGTAGGTAGTCAGAGAATATGGATTTAAAATTAAAATAACTCAAGAATAAAATAAATCAATCAATCAATAGTCGAGTGGTTTCATCGTCGATTTGGCAATCAATAAGAGCCGAGTCAGTGTGTTGGTCATATTTTTTGGTTTGATCTTGGAGGAGTCTGTCAACTGGTATTTCAAGAAATATTTTATTTCCAAGTCCTACAGACAAACGTAAAAAGTGTAATTTTTTATGCTACGTGTAAATTATAGTATTAAATTCAGTAGCTCCAAAACGTGTGGCGATATTTTTCCTAAGAAACAAACAAGAATTTATTCCCTCTCTATTCATAAGCTTATTTGTCTCAATATTTTTGCGTCAGCTCTTTTATTCTTAGAGCTTATGAACAACATAAGTCGGTATCAATAGGCCTTACAAATAAGCCTCTTAGAACGTAAACATATTGCGAAAAATTAATACACGAACGTTTACTTTTATAGCTTCCTTTATTATTTATTTACTTTGACATGACAAGATTGATTATTTCTATATTCATTTTCACAACATATTTTTTACATTTTTAAATATTAAAAAAAATACGTTTGAGTGGTCCCCCGGTTTCAAGAGCAGTTCAAGCTACCGGCTTCAGAGATAGAAATCTCCTCACAATGCGGGCCTTATCGAGGAGTACTGCCTTCTGAATCAGGCCCTTGATCCATCCTCCATGCACGAGCCTCGAAAAATGTTCGTCAAGGCTTATTATTATCATTAGCTTGATCTTTGTGATTTAATTTTATTTCTAAAAAAGATTTTCTTTTTGATTGATTGGTCGAAAAAAAGTAAGGGGCGATACACACTTGTTCGGGTTAGATGTCTTTCTTGAACAATAAAGCTCGTTCTCGTAGCAATTTTAACACATATTCGGCATTCACTTAGCATTTGCCGATTGGCGGAACCTGTTCAGTTCCTACCATCGCAGGAGTTGTTCGGGTCGGGTCAGATCGAGCTAAATGAATAATTAAATTAAATCTTTATTTACCAGACATAAATCCACATACAGCATTCACAAACAGATACTACCATAAATAAAACATATTGACATTACTCACACACACACACGAGCCCCAAAGCGCTAAGCCAAGGGGCTTTTCCCGAACGTATAAATCTATCATCAATAATTAATCAAATCTATCATAATATTCGATTTGACGCCCGGCTGTACCGAACCGAACATATTGTGTGCAACACCCCTAAGGATCTAGTGGGTGGTAGATCTTTATATCAACACTGCGCGTAGGAAGATAAAATGCTCGGGTATAAAAGCCGTTTATTTTGAATCAACCTTTACGTGGAACTATTGTTGTTTTTGTCCGATTATTTAGCAATTTAATATCTTGACTTTTTCACATCTGCTACGACATGCCTTCTTAAACTGGGAGTCTACATAAAACTACTTACGAATTTAATTTTCAGTTCTACTTTTAAAACTCTATATCAGAATCAGTTAGGTACTTTGAGATATTTCAATAATTATGTTCATCGTAGGAAATATTAATTTTCTTTTATTGGCGACTGGTCCCTCTGCTGGGTAAACCCCTCTCCTTCTTCGAAACCGCTCTATTTTGCGCGATCTCGGCCTATGTTAGCCCCGCAAACAAGATCAAACTGACGACGACGTACTTCCCCAGGAGTCCAGTGAGGACGATCTCCGCCGGGTGCATTCGTGCAACGTGACCTGCCCACTTCCACAAGACCAGCCTGGCTATTTTTTCTGCAACATCCGCGACTTGAATTATCTGTAATAAAATAAATAAAAAAATGCTTTACTATATTTTGTAAAAGCCACTGCATGTAAAACGACCTCCCCAATTAACCAATTTGCATGCATTTATGTCAAAACCAGCAAGCAATTGGCCTCCACTTAACTTCACAGAAGTAGTTTCAAATTACGCAAATACTTAACAGTTATTTTAAAGTCATTTAAAATCGTTTTACTGCATTAATAGCATAACATATTTGCATAAAATTATGCGATGCAGCTATGAAATAGGATATAGCCGTTTCATCCATCTACTAATATTATAAAAGGTTTCGGTCTGTCTATCAGTCTTTTACCGGCTGATCGAATTTCGACGAAATACATAGTGTCCTTTCAATACCATTAGTAGGTTTCCATGATAATCTCCGACCTCCACGCGACTGAAACTGTCATAAATATTTTTATGAATAACTTATTCTGAACGAGCCCTGTGTTTGGGATTTTAAAAGCCACAATGTTATTTATTATTCACCACCTACCTGTGTCAGAGATTCCGGACGATTTTAATTTACTAGAATGAAAAGTAACCTAAAAGCTTGTTAAGCTGGGTAGGTAAGTACTAACTTACCTAAGTATACACACACTAATACGAAAATGTTTCGTTAACACCAACATGCTTACAATTTTTCACATTATTACAGATTTTGCAAAGGTTTTAGCGAGGCCTAAATAACCAAAAATAAAGGGCAAACGAACGGCAATGAAAATATTTGCGAAGCCTACGCATTAAACTGGCTGGAGAATGTGCTGGTTAGATAATTCGAACCTGATTGGGTTGTGATGATGTAGCTTTAGAAGCAGCAGTTGCGCATATAAATTAACTTCTCTCTAATTAAACCTCTCTGTAAATATGTACATAAATGCTAGCATGTCCAAAAACCAAAAAAAAATAGACATGATACATCGACCAACAAGCACTGGGCACGTGGTGGTATTATGGCTTGTGGCCCACTCCCTCTTCTGATCATTCAAAACCATCTGTAGGTACAGAGTTATATTTGATCTTTTGAGACCCTTTAACTCAGTCGACTAGGTGATCTTGAATTCTAAGGCATTAAATATAATCCAAGGTCTACCCAAAATCCACTCCAACAATTAAATGTAAATCACTTTGATTTGAATGTAGCAGCTGAGTTAACATTCTGCAAATGATCAGCCGATAGTTTGCTTAGGTGAGACTTTCTCTTATTGAACGCTAACGTTTCAATTTGCCGCCAATCTGTCGTTTTGCATTCAGAATATTTAATGTTTATGTAAGTGGTGGAATCTTGATAGTTAACAGTAATTGAGATTGTTAAATCCGGGCGCTCGTAGCTTAATAATAACTGCCGCTCGGGTCTCAAAATCAAAATCAAAGCATTTATTTCAAGTAGGCTAGTTACAGGCACTTTTGAATTGTCGAAATAAAGATAACAGTAAAATATAGCTACAGTCCCAGTCATAAGGCACAAAAACTGTGAAAGTACTGTAGTTGCCCATTCCCTAACGTAGATCTCTATGGAGAAGAACGGGCAAGAAACTCCATGGACACTCTTTTAAATCAGAATACTTTAACAAAACTTTGGTTACATCATTCATGTTGAGATGGTACATTATGTGAGAACTATGCAGCAAGATGTGTACGTTAAAAGTGTCCATAGTAAAAACAATTCAAAAATAAAATAATTAATTCAAATAAGCCGTGGCAAATAAGAGATGACCAGTCACAACTGACAGCGCCCGTTCACGAACATGACGCATGTATCAGCACCATTCAAGTCTATCTTCAGCTTAAGCCGCGCTTGCTTAGGTTGGCCTGTGAATGGGTGGTCACCCATTACATACCGAGTTTCCTCCGTGCCTCGGAAAGTACGTTAAACTGTTGGTCCCGGCTGACATTTGTAGATCTTTGATAGCCATTACAGGTGGTCAGTGGCCCGAAAGTCTGACAACTAGTCTTACCAAGGGGTACCGTAATAGCCAGTACTAACTAGGTTGAGGAGGTCACATAAGCAGTCGCTCCATGTAAAATAATGCCATCCAGCCGCATCCGGTTAGACCGGGAACCAACGATGACGGTGATGAATTGGCATTGTTCAATTCATAGGCTTCATTTAGATAGCCATCGAATAGAAATCAAAAGTAACTAGAGTGTGATAAAATAAAATGCAAAACCATAAAGAGGCGTAGTTATGTATAAAGTACGTAACATAACATCACGCTGGTTTATCCAAAGGGTGGTTAGGCAGAGGTGTAGCTGTAGTAAACCCACGTTTCGCCAATTATGTTTTAGTCCCATGTGATAGTGGATGAACCCATTAACATTAACTGGGCTCATATTCAGGCCCCGGCCTGCTACTGAACTTTAATTTAAAACTGTATGCTACTCCACGTATTTATAGCATTTGCATAGATTTTGTGAACAGACGTACAATTTTAACACGAAGAACAGCAGCAGGGTTATTTAACATTTATAGTTATGCAGATTGGTTATATCAAGCTTTACGTTAGATCTCACTATTTTCGTTTATATGGCCCAACTGTTTTACAACTTTAGACTTAGGGTTTTAGAGCTCAATAAATGTGGAGATTGGTAGTATCTCCCGAGAAATAGGTCTCTTATTTCTTTTTATTTGTAATTTCATCCAATCATTGTAACCTTTAGTGACAATAAAACGCAATTACATCACAGCTGATTTCCTCTAATGGATTGGGCAAACGCGTACCTATTATTATGGAACACGTATATTTCGCTAGTAGTTATGTTTAAAGTCCCGTGTAATAAGGGACGAGCCCAATCCACGAAGTGGGGACAAATCCGGGCTGCTACGAAAAAAAAATATAATCCAAAGAATATTTAACCTTACCTGGGAAACAAACGGTCTTGAAGTCCTCTCACTCAGCAGTAACGCGTACGACCATTAGAACAGCAGGCAAGCAATTACTCCTGAAATAATTATATTTTCTGTCAAATTGTTTCAAATCACGTTATTTTTTACTTTTGTCAGAGCTTTCGACATGATTTAGCTACAGAAACTAATTATTTGGCCAAAATTAATCAATTAATCATAACGACCTTTTGAGTTATTGCTAAAATGGTAATTTATTAATTGAATTGTGAATATCTTTTGCTACAATTTTGATGAACGGAAAAACTTTGTTTAATCTAATTTGAATTGAGGAACTTTAATTTAAATATTGTTAAGACTATTAATTTGGTCCCGAACTGATTTGGTTTAGTTTTACTTTTATCTTAAAATAAAACTTAATCTATTAGAAACTTTCGTAATTATATTACAACAACAAATAACATAACTCTTCTGAACTTCTATTAAAATAATTAACCGTAACATACAGCAAAAATAAATCTAATAATTCACAGAAAACAAAACCGTACAGACATTTTTATTATCCCATTAAGTTTTCTAATGTTAAAACATAAAGCAAACGTATACTAATGTACGAAACACAACACTTTGATAAAAGTGGCCATTTACGCAACAATTACGCGCACTAAAGTTGTAGAGAGTGTGGACGCATTTAGCTTAATATTCCATCATTAAAATCATGTTGAAATGAAATTCTAACCATTATGTTTAATTATAATTTTGGAAGCGTCTAGCGGGTTTAGCAGGTTTGGAATAATAGCACTTTAAGATGAACTACCTCTGTGCATAATTGTGATAGATAGAATTATCCGAGTTATTAATTTTGGTAATTGAGGAGATTTAGATTCCATAAAGAGACTGTGAGAGGAAATGTCATAGAATAATTACTGTGAAGTCTCGGTGAGGACATAATAATATCATCTGCCTAGCATTTTTCCCAACTAGGTTGTGGTCGGCTTCCAATCCAACCGGGTGCAGCTGACTACCAGTATTTTACATGAAGCGACTGCCTGTCTAACTTCTACAGCCCGGTTAGTTCTCAGTAATACTGAAATTTCTTATGAAATAAGCAGTATCTTTGTTCTCTTTTTGTGTTAATATAATGTCATAAGTATTTTGTGTGTACATAAATAAATACTTTTTAGTAAGACTGGAATTTCGGGTCACTGACTACCTGTAACGACTGTCAAAGATCTACAAAATATGACAGCAGAGCGCTTTCCGAGGCACGGAGGAAACTCTGTATACAGTAATGGATGGCCAACCATCCTCGGAGCGACTTTGGCAAACGTGGTTTAACTTTGAAGTTCGACCCGTGCGGCTGTTATTAAACGGCAACGAGCTACTCTTTTAAAAAATTATCCTAATTGGATTAAATACGGGATAAAAGTTTATGAGATGGAAGTTCGTAATTTTTGCTGAAAAGAAACCCGTCGGGTACACTTGGGCTGGTGATGCAAAATTCTACTTTTTTTCGTATTTAAGCAACTACACTGTGACAGTGCGACTGTTATTATTTAGCCACGAACTCCTCTCTCAGCGAGGCCATAATTATAGCAAAATGACATAAGTAATTGCTAAGTTTGACACTTAACACTCCTACCTATAATGTTGGTCTCGTCTATGATAAAGATGTATTTAAATATCCTTGGATAGAGGTAATCATTACTTTTTTTGTTTATACTATTCTTCATAGCTCATAGTACTGGAAAAAAGCACCGGCAACATCTTTGGTGCGTGTAATAAATTCACAAGGGAAAAAAAGTGAAGATAGCTTTTAGTTTTTATTTCCACAAAAAGACGAGGAAGGAAAAAAGTACCTTGCTCACTTTCACATTAATAAAAATAATGGGAAATTAAGAATGGTAAATGACAAGGCTGGTAATTAATGCTACGGTCCAGACTCCTTTCCTCCAACTTCCGTTTCCTTCTCAAAAAACCGTCATTCAAAATTAATTTCTATGAAATAAAATGTTAAACATCACTGCAAATTACAGCAAAGACTGGAAGCAAATAATTTTATTCTTAAGCAATCTTAATTTACGTTTCGTTAAGCTTGAAATCTCAGAGATTCACTTGGACAATGAAAGCTTTTTATTTAACTTTAAAATTATAATTAAAATGAGCATGAATTTTACTTTGAATGTTATTCGAAGCTAAAAACTGGGGATAATTTGTGAGATTCTGTGCCGATAGTCAAAGCAAAAGAAGGACAGGGTTGTTTTATTCTGTTTTTAGCTTACGGGCTACTGCTGTTTGAAGATTAAATGCATACGAGAATTCTACGTATTCGTTTTCAAAATATTATTATACATTTTTCTATCCTTTCTGCTAGCATATCCAACTCTTTAACTTGCAACTAGTTACCGGTTAAACGCAACCTGCATCATCTTACTCATCATCTTCATTATTCCCCTGTCCTTATCCCAATTCATTCGGGATAAGGACAGGGCGCAGCATGTCTTCTTCTTCCATACTTATCTATTACTCGTCATCTCACAAGACACCTCCATTGTAGCCAAATCACACAGTCCATCGTTTCGTTGGTCTTCCTCTACCGTTATAGCCATTGTCCTACTATTAGCCAAAATAGCTCCACCTATGGTGATTTTAACAGGTAGGAATTATAAGAAATCCGAACATGTTTCAGCTACGGTAGCATCGTCACATCACGTGTTACACTAAAGATCTCCGAACTATCGTTGAATAGTTATTTGCTTTATGTTTTATGTATTCCATTTTCTCTTCTTCGTTCGTCTCTTTGCTGGTATGCTGGAAGAGATTTCTTCAGAAATAAGCATCACCTTTATACCTGTTTCCGTTCCTTTCATCTTATCTGTATTAAGTGAGTACATAAATTGTTCCATAAATAATGTATAAAGCACCCTGTCGATCAAGTTGACAAGGGACTGAAAAATCTGGGACATGAATGGTCCCTATGAATTTTTTTAAAAATAATTAATGAAAATGACCTATCGCAATAAGAAGTGTCTTCTTTCTCATTTTCAAAAAGCCACGGTCCACACAATATGCCAACCCTCAGCCAACATTATTAGAAACCGGAGGCCGCTAAATTTTCCAGTTAAAAAATACTCTTTTCGCACGACTCTGGGGTGCCTAAAAAGCTGCTCTGATTAATTACTGTGAGCTTCAAAATGAACGGTGAAAATTTCGGGGGAAACTGAAAGTAGAGCATTTGTGGCAGGTTTTCGTAATTAAAAAACAGGATACTAGGTTAGTGGTTAGTGTTTTGTGCGATAAATCGTGGTTTGTAACAATCTTGTGTTTGTTATACAAATTGTTGGATAGTTATCCAGTAATAGGTCCCTTTAAAGTAAAAACGTCGCGTAGTGGCAGTAGCAGAGTGGTTCGGATATTGGACTTTTGATGATTTATTCGAAAGAGGTCGAGGGATTAATAACCAATCTGTATTCACAAGTGTGTAAGTCGATGGAGCCAGAAATCACAATAGCTGGATAGCTTAATATTTACATGAAGGCAATGTCTAAATAAACACTGTACAAGCTATTGGAGAGGCCTATATCAAGCAGCGTACTACTTGCCCGATGATGATACTGATGATGTAGGTGTCTCCAAAAATCAAACCTCGCTTGTACCAGCTGCGTAAATTATCTTAAAATAACCACAACTTTTATAGCAGAATCATGCTGGTGACAGCAGTTTTAAAACACAGAAGGGTGAGTCAATCAATCTCAAACTAGACTTCAATAGCATTCAAAATCAAATAATCATGTAACATTCTGGCGGGTTGCCAGGTTTTTGAGTGACTTACTCTTTGACAATTCGAAAGTGCCTTTAAGGGGTATATTTAAAATTAATGCCTTTGATTTTGGCCTCGGACACATAGCGTACATGTCAGAACAGCATTAACGACATTATAAGTGATAGCTTTAGGTGATCTAGCATCACGTTTTGTATCTAATTGCGATCTCTTTCCTTCTTCAAAGGCGTTGACCATCCACTGCACATGACGTCTCTACTCGGGTCGATTTTGTGCCTGTTTCTCCTATAAAGGGTGTAAAAAGACCCTTAACGAAGCCGAAAGGCACTTATTTTCCCCGTCATTGCGATCATTTTTTTGTCCTGGACCATACCTGGGAACTTTTTAGTTACGGAGATATTGGAGGTCAAAGTTCCGATTTTTTCGTAAGTTTGTTTTTAAATACTACTTTTTAAGGTTTTAACTTTAGTTACCTGCATGACCCGTTTACTATTCATAGCATCCATCAGCACCAAGTTTTGAGTGCGTTACATTGAGTTTTACCGTAAAACGTGATTTTCCCCCCCAAAAAAAATAGTCATTTCCCAGCAATATTTTTTGCGTAGAATTACTTAGTTTGATGTACAGAATGCTTGGTTGACGGCTTCGTGAAGGGTCCGTTTACACCCTCTATGGTCAATGTCACATCTTTTGAAGTGTCTATTCTGAACATTCTTGAACAATACAGTAAAACGAACCACCCAAAATTGAACGCCTATTAAACATGCACGATTAATCTAGTGTTGTCCTTGTCAAGTGTTCGCCAAGTATTTAGTTTCTTGACAGAAAGTACCAGAACTTTCTAAACAGAAATGAAGTTTTTCTAAGAAGCTGTGATTTATGTATTTCTGCTCAAAGTCGATAGTTGGGAAAACTTTGTATCTTCGTGTATTGGCTGAAGTTGTTAATTTACTTTGTAACGTGTTACGTGGGGTCTTGTTTATATTGTACGAAAAGTTGGTGTGGCTGATGTAGTACCTAAGACTTTAATTGGCTGTAAATAAGGCTAAGTTTCGAGTTGTTGTATTATGCTTATAGTAACTTATTGAGACACGGTTGTTGTAGCCTATTCATCTATCTACCTAGCCATTTCCCAACTATGTTGGGGTCGGCTACCAGTCTTAACCGGGTACAGCTGGATACCAGTATTTTACATGGAGTGGCTGCCTATGTCGTAAAAGAGATAATTGGCGAAATACTTGCCTATCAAATACATTTAAAAAAAGGAATCCCGAGAACTGCAACTTAAAACTCAGGGCACACAAAATGTGTACTGCACTAGATCGGCATCACCTCACCTCATGTTTACTAGCGTATCTCGATTCCTCATACGTGAGTGCTGCAGTATAGAGTTTCATAGAAAGAATACCGAACGGCTCGAGTTGACAAGATGCTTAACCCGTGTAGCGGTTAGCATGTGCTAGTAGGACGCAAAAACAGGAACATTTATTTCCCTTTCCATATTCAATTCTAGATCAAACACAAAATTACAACACCAAATAATATATTGCTCTCAAAATGTCTGATCAGCAATTCAGGAATATTGAAGGTCTTTCTATTCTCTCACTCTACAGTTCACTTCGGCATCAATCCTACAAAGTACCATTAAGCCTCTGAATTTATAAACATTGTACCAGAATATTGTACCAATTTCTTGTCCAAAACACTAAGTAAAACAATGCTGTAAGCCAGCGGCGAACAAATAAGTAATTTAAATAAGAGAATCCCTTCCGAGTTGGGCCTAAAATCATTGGCGCGTTATTTGCAAATGAAAATTGGCATTTGTTCCGAGCCCATCAATGAAACCAAAGTGTTAGGTCAAAGAGGAAAAGGGAAATGATGGCGTTTCTAATGAAAAGTTTACAAAAGAAATTCTATTTTTATAATGTAGATAAAACAAGAAAGAGAATACAAAATATTAGATTTGGCTTTGAACTTAAATTGGCAAAGGAGTATAAAATAATACAAGTACACTTCTTCTTTACCCTAAATCTGAAAAGGGGTCATTTTTCTCTATTTTTCTCTCCACTCATTCCATATGAACAACTTAACTTTAAAAAAAAAAGTAAGGTGCTTCATATATTTTGTCGGTCGAATAACCTGAGCAGATTTTCCTTGCTTCAGCTGATCTGGGTGTGCAGACCGCTTAAAGACTTCCTGGCCAGCCAGGATCTCTCATTTCCAAAAGGCTTAGACTAAGACCTAATTCAGACCGAGGCCGGCGCCGGTTGCATGCGCCGGTTGAAAGCGTTCACTGTGCAACGTGCGCCGGTCAACGGTGAACTGTGAATGCTATCATACAAGTCTAAGGGTATGGAAACGCCCAGCGCACACAAGCGCCGCCGGTCTCGCTTTGAAATGGGCCTTTAGTAACATTCTGCCAGCGGTAACAATTATGGAGAAGTCAAAAATGTATTGCTTGCAAACGCTACCGAAAAGCATGTCTTTACTGTTGATATTAATGCTATTGTCAGCTGATGGAGCGAAAGGTTTAGCCAGCTAGCAAGTTAATTCAGTAAGATTAGCACTCTAAGTAGCTGGCCTATTATAATATATAACGTTTTTGTAACATAATAATAACAGCCATCCGTCCATGTTATTTTAAGTTAATAGAGTAGGTATATCTCATGATGGAGTGGACGTACTCAGGTGGATGATGAATGTGTTGCATGCGACCCATGTGTGACCCACATTCATTAAATTGGTCATACAGCCCACGGGTACACGCACGGTGGCTTTTTTACGAGCATACCGAGGACGATTTTGTTAGATGTGATGGTTTTATCAATGATCGCTCGTGTTTTGTTTTTTTTTTTTCATTACAAAGATATTAAAGCCCCTCACGACAGCATTTTTACCTCCATAGACGCCATAAAAGACGACTAATGTGTCATTGGGACAGAAGATCTAATCATGTTCTTCTAACACTAAATCAAGGAAAACTCGCTTACGTCTGTATGTGTGATTTCTTAGTTCCTCTAAACAAAATAATGTATTTATGTTTTTGTGGTTTTCAATATATTATATTTTACACTATCATTAACACTGAAAACGGGATATTTACCATGTTTACTATTTGTTTTGAGTTCCCGATATTTCGACGCTTTTGCAAGCATACATATATTTTCCCGATCACGGATAAACTTAAGTTATACAAACAACGATACGACGATGAAGTTTAAATAATTAGTTGTTGTTACTATTTTACAGTTTAATTTTCCTGAAATAGTAAGAAAATAAATGATAAAAAAATATCTATGTAGGTACAAACATTGCGTTGTGATGTTTCGATAGTCCACACATTCACCCGCGCGCATCAGGGACGGACGTTAAATACAAATAAAAGAAATGATAAAAATACCAGATACAGGAAACACATTCCAGACCCCTACAGCTACCATTAAAGTTAACACATCCAAGACACATTACTTGTACAACTCTCCACATAAAACCATTCCTTCCCATGGACCACAACATGGAGGAAGCACTCAAACAAAGTTACACCGTAACGCACGCTTTTAAGGTAATGTTCTGACTACATGCTTTACTAACGCAATCTTAGAAGACAACTTGGAAACTTTTAAAGAGTGAGTCTGTTTCATGCATTTATTATCATTATATCCAGGAAGAGAGGAGCTCATGGCTAAATAATAACAGCCGCTCGGATCGATCTTTAGGTTAAGCCGTGCTTGCCTAGGTTGGTCTGTGGATGGGTGACCACCCATTACATACCGAGTTTCCTCCGTGCCTCGGAAAGCACGTTAAGCCGTTGGTCCCGGGTGTCATTTGTAGATCTTTGGCAGTCGTTAGGTAGTCAGTGGCCCAAAAAGTCTGACAACCAGTCTTACCAAGGGGTATCGTATAACCCAGTACTAACTGGGTTGTGGAGGTCAGATAGGCAGTCGCTCCATGTAAAATACTGGTATTCAGCTGCATCCGGTTAGACTGGAAGCCGACCCCAATATAGTTGAGAAAAGGCTAGGCAGATGATGATGATGATCCAGGGAGACATTATAGGATGACAGGTCGTGACTCAGGAAAAACACGGTCTAATGGAGACTGCGACACAAACTATTACTCACTCACTTAAGAATTCAAAACATCTAGATCGTGCAGCATTGAAATTTGTTGATGCTTAACTAAAAACAGTCAGCTATTCCGTACATTATGACCATATAGGAATTCCACTTTTGACTGCTAAAAGTTTTCATCGCGTTTATAACCTATGCCTGTTCGTCTTTGTATGTCTTCTGTTTGTCTCTTTGTACCCCAAAGACTCCTAAACTGCTGAACCGATTCTGATAAAAATTTTGGACAGTTGTTTTACGTGTGTGACAAGGGAAAAAAGGCATTGCAACGCATGCCGGGCCCAACTAGACACAAATAAATGAGATGAGCCATCACATTCGTCATACAAATATGAAGTTTCAAAATGAATACTAATAAAGTCATTCCGTAACCTTATCTTGTACTCAATTACTATTTTCTTATAAGTCATCGTCGTAATTTCAGCCAAAAGGTGTTCCATACACAGAAAGAAATGAGAATGCCTGCCTTTGTCGCAGGCGAACACGAAATTCCGAAACCATACCGGTTTGAGAGGTAATTCTAGATACCATGGAGGTTTGGATGCACATAAGATCATTTATATAGACTAGTTCATCTTGTGCCGAGATAAGAGTCAAAGAGACAAACAAAAAACGTTTTATACAGAAAGGAATCCGGATCTTCTAACTTAACAGACATAATGTGTTGCTGGAGAGTTTGAACATGAAATGGAAATGGTATTCACCATTTCAATTTCGCGAGCGGCTTGGGAAACTGTGATTTCCGTAAGTTTTGAAAAACTGGTTCATTTTTCAAAAACTGGTTCTCAGCCTGATTAGAATAGAGAACTTTTGATTTTGATAAGCCACCCATTGCGCGTTACTTATTAATCTCAAATGGAGTTTTCGTAGTAAAACTCGATCAAAATCATCTTAACACAGCTTAAACTTTAATACCGGGAGTGAAGCGTTGCCTACCCATCCCTGAGCAATTCGCCGAGTCTAAAAGGTAAACGTTATTGTTACTAAGCCGCTGAGATTTACGACCAGACACACTCAGACACAGATAATATACCTACGTTGTATACATTGATAATGATAACAGTGAAGCTTAAGTCGCAACCTTTTTGGCATAAATTATGTTACATTGAAGAAGAGAAGTTGAAATTCAGAATAAGATTTTCATTGGCCATCATTTTGATCATCATCATTTGCCTAGAGTTTTCTCAACTCTTCATCTTCTGCCTAATCTTTTCCCAACTCATCATCTTATGCCTAGCCTTTTCCCAACTCATCATCATCCGCCTAGCCTTTTTCCAATTCATCATCATCTGCCTAGCCTTTTCCTTACTCATCATCATCTGCCTAGCCTTTTCCCAACTCATCATCATCTACCTAGCCTTTTCCCGACTAATTTATGATTTAACTCCAGTCTTACCTACTGAATGCAGTTGGAAACCAGTATTTATTCAAACCGTGCACGTTCCGGGATTGCCGAACTGCAACATGTAAAAGTTTAGGAAAGCTATTACAAACAGTTTACATGTTTTCAAACAGAATTTAATTAAGGTTGTTTGTTTTATTTTGCCAAAAACACCAATCACACGAGTGCGATAGCTAGAACACTGAAATTCGAAACTCCGTGTTTTGAAAATCCAGTTATCAATAGGAACAATGGTTTTAATGGAATGCTTCTGTTGGAAGGTTCCAAACAATGGAGCTGTCCAGTCAGCCGTCAATGTTTGTAATGTTTTAGATGATTTTATTATGTTTGTACTACCGGTGTATTACCTAATAATAAACTCACTCGATGATTAATTAATGATAAAACTCGCTCGCTCGAAATCGCGTACATTATTAATCAAAGGGTGTGTGTAACATAATTATTATTATATGGATAAATTAAAGAGGCTCTGCTGCTGTCCATAGATATACAAAACGTGCTCCCGATGGGATTTCTTTCTATCCTTTTAAGGAGTGATTTAAATAACTTAATTCTTTATAAATGATTTATTAAGAAGGTGAGGTCTTAGAAATCATTTTGTGTAAAACGAGTACTGGGTAAAACGAGGATTAACGGGGTGAATCGAGACAAAACTTAGAAAGGCTTTAGGGGACGTTAAATGATTCAACAAGTACTCTATTATATTAATTTATTCATACTTAATTATTTAACTTTTTGTTCATAGATATTTTTGGCGCAATTTATATTTTAGTCCGCTGAAAATAGACTTCCAAATTACTGGTAACTGTCTTGCGGCCCGAATCAGGCATCTGTACCACTTTTCAACTCTGGATGAGTTATTGTTAGTCGAAAATAAATATCTATTTTGACTGGACTATTTTGTAACTCTCCCATACATAAGATGTCAACAAACTGTAAAATAATTGCGGAAATACAAGACACAGAATCAACAAAGATCTTTCCGGAAACATCTTTCAACAGCCGTCGCTCATTGCTAAATTAGTGAGTAATTGGTTACAACGTGAATACAAAATAATTAGACGTCATTATCAAAGGAAATTGTAAACAGATTTGGAACTTCGAAAGGCTTACATTAAATGATTTGTTTACATTTAGCGCTCTTCCTGCGAGAGTCCCTATCAGTTGATTGTAAACTTTTAAAAACCACTGAATATAATACTTTCAACAATTTGGGTATTATTCGGTTTCAAGCAATGGATTTATTTCCTGTTTTTGTTTTGTCTTACTTTAAATGGAGGGATTCGGCGCCGTGACGAGTTTGAATGTTCAAAGATTCGTGTTATTGCACTTTACAATCTAGTTAACTACAAAGCTTTCATGAAAATTTAAAATTTGAGCTTGTAGTACGTACAAGTCCGGGGACATACCACCATACCTATTTTTTTCTGCAAAGTAACGTTGCTCTGTTTCTATTTGAAGGTTGTGAGTGCTGCTGTTATAATGGCACATAAGAAACTTCAGCTCTATCTCTTGGAACGCAACGCACTGTGATTCCTCTAGTGTTGTATATGTCCACAGATGGTAAACACATACCTCAATCAGTTTTTTGCCATCCATTAATCATCATTAAATTTGACTTTTAGTATCTTTCCAGTCTGAATTACAGTATCTTGCATGGAGCGACTGCCTACCTGACCTCTGACCACAACCCAGTTAGTACTGGGTAATACGATACCCCTTGGTAAGACTGATTGTCAAACTTCCCGGTCACTACCTGTAACGACTGTTAAAGATGTACAATCATACATCCATTATCTAATATATAAAATAACCATCCATCATACTACAAACACGTTTCTAAAACCACACAATTTCCTTTCTGACCGAACAGGTCAAACAACAAATAACGCCCCTTTAACCATAACCTTGTATTAAGGTGTCACATTAAATAGATTTGCTTAGCTGACGTGGGTCGGCACAACGCGGGTTTATAATACACCGTCAAACCATATTACTTTATGAAGAGTTGACAAATGGACATACGGGTTATAGTCGCTTGGCTTATTGTGGCAGGGGTTACTGTTGTAACCGTGTCGGGTTAATATATATTAATATTATGGTGACGGATAGTAGCTAAGTTATTTCTAAGCCGATTCTCACACGATACCGCTCGTCCGCGCGGTCGGGCGGTGAAGCAGATCTCACGTCGCATTGGCTTGTATGAAATCCGTTGTTGCCTAGCAAATACACTACCCGACCGCGCGGAGGAGCGGCGCTCACCACCTCTCCGAGAGGCGCACTGCTAATACATTCGCTTGGCCGCCTTCGCCCGACCGCGGGGACAATCGGTGTCGTGAGAGAATTGGCTAACTACCTCTGTAATTTTCAGTTTTCCACATTTTCTTACAAAGGAGCATGTGAGGAGATTTACTTTCACTAACTTACCCGAGTTTAACTTACGTACGTTTCTCTCTAGAAGAATTTTGTGCGTAACACTCTAATGAGGTCTAATAGAAACCTTTTCATTGTTCCAGATTAAAATGAATGCACACCGGTCAAGATGGACCTTAGATTCCGCAACCATGGTATGATACATCCATCTCTAACATGCGTCCCGGTCAGCGGTGGTTGGCGGTCACTCTGCTCATCTCCTCAGTCCACTACACAGAAATGAGACATTCCGTCGACTCCTTGAACATTGAAGACTCAGTCTTCCATAAGAGGAACAGACACCACCACAGGCATAAGCACAAACCTGGTCAAGTGGTATATGACCCTACTTTCTTTGCTGATAGACCTGAGGAGTTGTATCCAATGTTGAATTTGAAAGATGGAATGCATTTAATAGATTATGAGATCGCTCCGAAAAATGACCTAAAGAGTGACTGGGTGAATATGTCTAATGATCAAGTTGGGGAGATGAAGGACAAGAAACATCAGCACTGGCCGATAAAGAGGGAAGCTGTGATTGAAGGAGATTTGGTTATTGGAGGGTTGATGATGGTCCATGAGAGGTCGGAGAATATGACGTGTGGACCGGTCATGCCTCAGGGAGGAGTGCAGGCGCTGGAGACGATGCTGTACACTTTGGATATTATAAATAACGAGTTGAGACTGATACCTGGCGTGACTGTGGGAGCTCATGTCTTAGATGATTGCGATAAGGATACCTATGGCCTTGAGATGGCGGTGGATTTTATAAAAGGTGGGTTTATTTTGCTCTTCGTAATTTTTCACTTGAGTGACATCAAGGTAAAAATATTACTAACAGAATAAGATCGAATTTAATACAACCAGCTTGTAACACTCCCACTTCAGAGCAAACACCTCTTCCAATACAGAGAAAGCAGGAGTATTATAAGGTGATCATACTAATCAACGCTGCGTCTGCTTGAGCTGGTTAGAAAAAGCTTTATTTACATGCAAAAATGACGTCGCTCGTCTAGTTTCAATTCGGATGATGTGGCTCAACACCGGGTCCGACTATTCACTTTTTCTATAAAAATTATCTCAATCAGTATAAGTGTAAAGTATGCCTTTGTTTCACCAGGCTCAATAAGCAACATAGATGATGCGGAGTACGCTTGCAATGCGACAGCAGTCCGGAAGGTGATATCAGGCGTGGTTGGGGCAGCCTCCAGCGTGACTTCAGTGCAGGTCGCCAACCTACTGCGCCTGTTTAAAATACCACAAGTAAGATACTCGTACAGTTTAAAAAAATAACCGAGCCTTGTAAATCTTCTTCTGCAGCATAATCAGACATTAATAATTCCTCCTTTGGGACATACAAGGTAATCTACCGCCGGGCCGAATGCGGGTTGGTGGATGTCACCATGTCTTTTAATCTTCGTTTCTAGGACATGCCGGTTCCTGAAGATGTTTTCCTTGATTGGTTTTGAGAGCAGTACTGTTGAATAAATGTACATTTTCTCCTATAAAATATGATAATTAAAAACGATAGCGTTAGAACGGTCAAGAAAAGCATTGTTAAGATACTAGGATGAAGCAAATGTTGAAAAGGTCATTCACCATGTGTACTAGGTCGGTACGGCCCTCTGTCTCTCACAAACAGAACATCTAAGTACCAGCTACTAGAATTTGCTACAAAGAAACCTTCCTTCTTGCTCCCAGGTGTCATTCTTCTCCACCTCCCCGGAGCTGTCGAACAAGGCCCGCTTCGAGTACTTCACGCGCACCATCCCATCCGACCACCACCAGGTCCGCGCCATGGTGGAGATCGTGAAGAAGCTGGAGTGGAGCTACGTCTCCATCATCTATGAGGAATCCAGCTATGGAATTAAGGTGAGGACCTGTTCACTTTTTCCTCCCTATAGCAATATTTGTGATATCTACTGGTATGGCTCAGCTCGGCAAAGGCCTTTGTCCAGCAGTAGACTGCATAGTTTGAGTTAAATGATTAAAATCTGTTGCAAAAAAAGATCACATGGCTATATCTAAAACCCTAGACACATTGGTCCTTTATTCCACGAGGTCTCCCATTCGCAAGAGCTGTTTTATAAGATCAGTGATCAATTAATAAGTAACCAGTCAGTTTGGCCGAAGAGTTTAAAGATCACAGACTTTTCAAGGTATAATGACCAGCCTATACCAATTTCCATTTGTAGGTAATGCATACGCATCTTTAAAATAAAACAAAAACTTTGTTAAAAGAAACAATTTTTTGGTGCTATAGTAGTTGATGTCATGCCAAAAATCTAACTTTACAACATTAGTTTTAGTATATGCAAAACCTGAAACACGTGTCTAGTATTTTGATGTAAAGATCTATTTACAAAATTTCAAAACTGTATCATGAAAAATCACAAAGTTATAAGCTTGTTCTGTTACCTAGTTGTCCGCACAAAAACGTGGTCACCACGCAGCGCGCGCCTCCAGCGTCGTCTTGAGTTCATAGATAATAATAATTCGGCAGTAAGTGCCTAAATTATTGCGATAGGTACTTAAATTAGCTCGGTGTTCAACTTTCAAAATTCTTAAAATATAACATGGTTTAAAAATTATTGGAATCGATGCAGTTACTTATTCTGAACAAACTATATTCAGGTTTCGCATATAATAAAAATAATGTTGTATAGCACATACCTAATCTCAGTTTAATCAAGCGTTACGTCAAGATAAACTGCACAACACGGTCCAAACCACGCGAGTCATTCTACCACAAGCTGATGTTAGCCGTTTGGTCCAGAATGTCCAGATAAATTCACGTGACGTCATGAATATGAATGCACTCACTCACCGCTCGTCTAATTTGGGGTAATCTGATGGATTAGATGCAAATGACCAGTCATATATTCATGGAAGGCAAACAGGCTGCAAACTAGTTGGATTTGGGCGTTTATAAAAGTTTAAGAACTACACAAGCTGAGCTCTTTACAAGCTCCGACTGCTAAATAAAACCGACTCATAAAATAATCCATTCTTCTTTCTCACACACACTCATTGTGCAAGTAGTAGTGTCCTATTTCAGAGAACACTACGAAATACGTACACATCTGTTACTAATCAGTCGTTTGTTGTAGGCTTTCGAAGAGTTAGAAGCCTTGCTAGCGAAGAGCAACATCTGCATAGCTGTGAAGGAGAAGCTCGTGAAAGACTCAGGAGTGGCACACGAAGGCGCCTATGATGAGATCGTGTCCAAGCTGCTTACGAAGCCTAGAGCTAGAGGTAAGAGAAAAAACAGAAATAATAAAAACGTTTATTTGGCTCAGTAGCGTACGCAAGGATCACATTTAAACAAAATCAAAAGAGGAGGATTAACTTGGTCTAAGCAATTCTCTAGCTATGTCTATGTTAAAAAACCTCTACCTAATCCTTCAGAGTCAACAGGTGTGATATTATGTTATGTCTGTGGTCCCCAATTTCACAATAATTTTAGAGGATGAAGCTTCAAATAGCATAAGATGTGCTACAAATCTGGTTTACATTTTGATCACCAAAGGTTTTACTGAGAAAGACAATTGCCAATTACTTACTGTTCTAACGAACTTACCTAGAAAAAGTCACTTTTTCTTTAAAGGCAGACGGAATGTGGATCGGTTGTCAAACATAATGTAGTTAAAGGGCTTACGACACAATTGTTCTGTTTCTTGCCAAGTTTATTTTGGACGGAATATTACTAACTTCTTCCAAATCAAGGCATATTATGACCATAATATTATTTGTACTTATTACTTACCATCTATCACCAAATAGTGTAGTAGTAACTCTAGCCTTTTCGTCTAACTTTCACGAATAAAACAAAATTGGGCTAAGTATCATCCTAACAACGTAGTCAGTAAAATTGATATTATTTCTGCGTATTCCTTTGGGGTATATAGGGTTTCTAACATGTTCAAAAGATAAAACACGACACGCCAAGCCCGCAATATACGACAAAATGTAATTATCCGTTAACATTAAACCGGTTCAGAAAAATCATAATTATGATTAAATCTGATTTAGTTTCTTGTGTAAGATTAATTATTAAATTTATAATGACACTTGATATTCATATTGTATTTATTTATTTACTAAACCGTAGCAGTGAAAAACATGTAATTGTGTTTTAGGATAAAAATGTGTTGTTCAGTTCAGGCGATAACTACTCAGTCATTTCATGTTGCTTTCAACGTTCTGACCAACCAGCTGCGTTAAAATATATTTGTGTATAACAAACTGTTAATACAACTGACATAGATCAATATTTAAGCCGTCAAATAATCCTGGGCGGGCATATGAGGCTAATATAAATTCTAACGCACCATTTATACGAAGTGTCTCAGCGAAAACTAGTGAAAAGCTTAAGTCAATCTTGAAGGTAATCCTTTTGGAAATACGAAAAGCTCGTAAACTGATTGCCGCTTTTTTAGGCTACTCACTTGCCGAGAGTTTACCAGAGGTTAACTTATCTCATAAAACATGCTAGATAAGAGAGACGACCAAAATAAAAATACCAATGTGATCAAAAACTAGGCTCCAAATCCCTAATTTACATACTAAACTAATTTAGATTAAAAGCAGTGTAACACAAATTCCTAATGACTTAAACTAAAATCGAATCGGATGGAACATATTTCAGAGTAATCTGGGATTGTTATAATATATTCGCGAAACAGTAGTTTATAATTGGGAACAAGAACTTGTACTCCCTAAAGATTTCCCGAATTATTAGCCCGGGTTTACCCACTTTACTCAAAGGAGCATTGCGTAAATAGTTTGATATGTAGGATTGTAGGTTTATCCAAATGCCTCATGCGTGGTATGCAAATAGTTTTTAATCATATGCCTACATCCAGCAGTAGGCGTATCTAGACTTTGTAGTATTTTTATTTGTGCTCTTCATTAACCTTGCCATATTCGGTATGTCATCAGTTCGTATCAGAAGTAGTAGTAAATGTACTGTTTGTAATGTAATTGATAATCAGAAGATATCCCGTAGGTGACAGTATAAGTTTAGGTATATAATCTTTTGCAAATCTTGCAATCGAAATACGGCTTGCTGTAAAAAAACCGAATTCTGGGTTAAGCTCGCAATTGTAAATAAGATATTAATATTATTGCATTTTTTGTGTACATTTTTTAATTTTATGTGCAATAAAGAATAAGTATATCAGTCCTTGACTGATGAAAGAAGAACATAAATAAATAAATAAAATACTACCTGGTGTATATGGCCCATCTGCGTACTTTTTTATATTTCTGAGAGGCTCTCGTTTGACGACATCATCTGGTAAGCGAAAATTTGGTTAATTTCATGGTCGTTTCAGTTTTTTCCGTCAACAGTCAATTGTTATAAAAGCCAAACAAAGTCTCATTCTGGCAGATCCAGGTTCAAGGCATCTTCCTCCACGTGTATCTTCCCAAAATCTAACCAAACCATCCCGAAAATCGAATCCACCGACAAACAAGGGGTTATAAACTGTAATTTTATCTAGCTCCACCATATTGTGGAGAAGTTCGTGATAAATTGTGGCCGTGTGCCACACAGATACGCAGCTGCGACGAGTAAAACAATTTTTCGCTAAAGCGGTTACTGAAATTGAATCTATTGGTGGAGGCGATAAGAGATGATTACCATTAACTACGCCACTTTGCGTCCTCGTGGATGGGCGGCCATTGCGTTGGGACAGATTGTGCGGGATTAAAACAGGTGCCGTTTGAATGATCATCGGAGGATTATGGTAAATAGAGTGCTGGAAGATTTTGGGACTTGAATTTGGATACAGTTTCTTTTTGTATTCTTTATCTTTTTGCCTTAGAAGCGGATTAGTGCACAATGTTTGTTGGTTCAACTTTGCCTTTTACATCAGAATCTTTGAAGCTGTATTAGCTGGCTTCCAGAATGGACCAGAAGTTTTCTGGTTCACTAATCTTGAAACAATTTGGGATGCCTGAAAAGACTGTTAACACCAACAGTTTCTTGATGATCATGATTCTGTTCTCGTATCGGCCAAACTATAATAATGGTAACAGCTCTTGCACAGGTAAATATTTACTCCACCAAAAAGGTTAAAGCTCAGTTGACTGCTGAACCGATTCCAAGCAGACTAATTTGATGCACCCTTAAAAGCTATTTTAAAGTAGACATTACTGCAAGTTACACAAACACAACAAAAAACACCGCTTTCAGTATTCGCATATTGATTGCAATAAAGTCACTAAATGCAGTGAACCTTCGCACATAAATCAGGGGTCGAACGGGCATCGCGCCAGAGATCGCCTGCTGCTGATAGATTTTATTTATTAGACTTATATTAATTTGTTACATATTTTATACTGGTGTGGTCGTTTTTATACCCACCATATTATTAGATATTCCCAATGCTGGGACAAGGGCTTCCTTAAATTCAATAGTATTTTGAATTCTCAAAAAGATAGCTGTCGTGTCCGAAAATGTAGAAAAGAGTGGGCAAGGCCCACCAAAATTACTCTAAATAAATAATAATAAAATTGTTGTTAAGATTAATCAATAACTAGTTTTATTATTCATATATTTAAGGCGATAAATGCTAACCCAAAAAGTTAACAAAACTTTTAAAGCTTAGTTCCAGCATTTACTAAGATTAACCTGTTCCCTCGTGACATAAAGACACTCTTCTATTTATTCCATTTTCTAGACCTCCTTAACATTTCCCAGTTAAATTCGGTAGCTTAGCGTTATAAATGGCGCCACCTGTCGCCTGCTCACAACACTACATCACACACAAGATTTATTATTTACCACTGAGTTTTCTTGAGCTGTCTTACTTTTTTTTTCGTTGCAAAGGAAATTAAGGTGATGATACGTCTTCTTTTATTTAACAATGCGAAAAGAGGACTTCTTTTTTTTTTGTTGAAATGTTAATAAGAAGGCATAATTTGATACGTAACATTGTTATTACACGAGTGCCTTTCTTTCTGCGACGATTCTTTTAAAAATCTTACCTTTGTTTAAATTAAGTTCATAAAATTGTACTGTATATGTAATACTGTGAAACCAAACATCATCATAGACATCATGTACAGTCTTTTTACACTTACTGCAGACTTCAAGCTTCCTCAGTTTAGTGCCATGCTTCCCTGGTCTGAGCGAACATGAAATCCATAACTTAAAACGACGTTTAGTTCTAAAATAGTTCCACTTTATAACGCCTAGCTACTCATGTTATTCTGATAACACCATAAAACCCACAACTCGTAGCACAGAACTGCTCAAATATCAACAAAATCAAAGCGTTACGTGGTAGCAATAAAAACATACCAGAGTGTCCCAAGTAATAAAAGTTCACATCCCTCACGTTCGAGCACTTGATGGCTACTGTATATAATCGAGAAGAGGGGTCTCTTCTGGCTCGAGCCGTGTTGATATTAGTTCGAATCTGCTCGAGCGGCTCGAGATTGTCAGCTGATGTAGACGAGATAAAGCCTTTGAAGGTTGCGCTTTTAGGTTACTGTAATGCACTCTAAAGATCTATAGTTGTTGCATTTTAGCGTGGCAATCGCGGTCATTGACCCACCTACATTTACTGACATTCTGAATTGCAATCATGGAAATAAAGACTTTTATCGCCCTGAATTACCATCTATCATAATCCTCAACATTTTTCACCAATGAAAAACTAATTATTTTTTTTATTGTTTTGGTTCGTGCAAAGAGTTATTATAGAGGGCAGCAACCGCTATTGGCATGATAAACCACAACATCTAAACTGCCTTTTAATAGTGGATTGGTTTTTGTGACGACCCCTTAATACAATAAAAGATGACATTGGCTAAACTTTCACTTCAAATCGAGTATAGCTTCTAGGCACGTCTAACAAAAGAAAAATTTAACCTAGTAAAAAAAAACTTTACTTTCTTCTAAACTCTGCCGTACCTAAACATTGGAACCCAATCGGTCCCCACAGTTACAAGATACATTGACAGGTATTTTTTTTCCCATAAAAAACAAACAAATGAAACACTAAAACCGGAATAAAGGAAAATAATGAACAGAAAATATAGCGTCCGCCATATTGAATTTCCTTTGACGTTATATGACACCTCATTTGTTGATATCAGTTCTGTAGTTTATACGGCAGGTAAGTGTCCCGGAAATATAGCTTTACCGTAATAGGATAGTAACAATAAACAGGAACACAGATCATTAACCGTTTGCCCACGAGCTACACGTTCAAACGACTACTGAGAAATACATTAAAGAAATTGAGTAAAACATGCCACGAGTTACCGCGAGGAGAGGAACTCGTGACCAAATAATAACAACCGCTCGGGTTGATCATTAGGTTAAGTCGCGCTTGCCTAGGTTGTTTCGTGGATGGGTGACCACCACTTACATACTGAGTTTCCTCCGTGCCTCGGAAAGCACATTAAGCTGTTGGTCCTGGCGGTCATTTGTAGTTCCTTGACAGTCGTTACAGGTAGGCAGTGGCCCGAACGTCTGACAAACAGTTTTACCAAGAGGCATCGTATTACCCAGGATTAACTGTATTGTGGAGGTAATATAGGGAGTCTCTCCATGTAAAATACTGGTATTCAGCTGCATTCGGTTAGACTGGAAGAAGATGATGATGCCACGAGTTACCAGACGACAACAGAATTCAGACAGAAGGAAACAAGGGACACACGCGCGTGTCGCCAAACACAAGCTACGTCGCAACTAGCATCGCCTGAGGTAGTGCACAGCACGTTGAAAAATCATAAACCCAAGTTTTCATGCTGCGGGACTGTTTGAAAGAGATACCGCGGCCCTGGAAACAAAGGGCAAAGAAGGAACATGGTTGGGTTTTAGTCAGAAGAAGTGTGACACTCTGATGATCACACTTTGATTTCCAAACCTGAAAAAGAAATGTTTTGTTACCAAATACGGGGTATAAAAGGACTCTTCACAAAGCCGTCAACCAAGCATTCTGTACATCAAATATATGACACTGCGCAAAAACTTTTTGGTGTGAAAAATCACGGTTTACGGTAGCGTTTAATACATTGTGCTGATGTATTTAATAGTACAGGGGTCATGGGGCTTTTGAAAGTCTTTTCTTTAGTAACATTTAGAACCTGAATTTTAAAAAAAGTGTGAAAATGTTTGAACTTTGACCTTCAATATTTTCGAATCCCGAAGGTATGATCCGAAACAAAAAAATAATGACGGGACGAACAAGTGTTTGTCAGCTTCGTTAAGGGTATTTTTACTCCTGTTATACACCGAACTTAAATTCACAACAACAAAACCATTATAATTCTCTTAATTCGGATATCAGATGGATTACCTACTCGTACAGTCCTAGTATACTTAATATCTTACATAAGCGTTAAGAGGCTTTACCTGCTACTGTTAAATAAAACGCCGCATCCCCTCGGATTTCCGGCCTCTTAAAGCTGGCTTTCCACTTAAGCTGAGCGCGAAAGTGGATCGGTAAGAGATAAAATTCTTCGATCTAGTTGCTACATTTTTCTGTCCTTACTCTGGATTGTGGTGATTGTCTTGTATGGATCAGAATGTTGGGCCACAAAAGGGATGAATGAAAGGCATTTGCATGTGGCGGAGACGCTAATGCTAAGGGGGATGTGTGGTGTTACGCGAATGGATAAAATAAGAAATGAGTATATAAGAGGAAATTTAAAAGTGGCGCCGGTGACTGAAAAGTTGTGTGGTAATCGGTTGTCGTGGTATGGCCATGTGATGCGGAGGAATGAGGGAAATGTTGTGAGGAAAGTTTTGAGTATGAATGTGGATGGGTATATGAGTAGAGGAAGACCAAAGAAAAGATGGATGGACTGTGTAAAGAATCATATGGCAAGAAAGGAGGTGTCTGGCGAGATGACGAGTAATAGAGAAGAATATAGTATGGAAGAAGAAGACATGCTGCGCCGACCCCAAATGAATTGGGATAAGGGCAAGAGAATGATGATGATGACTCTGGATTGTGGTGATGATGGTGGATTGTGGTAGTTGTATGAGCGCGAGAAAGAGGCTAGACGAGCGCTCCAATATACACTCTTGCACTCGCCCTGCCCCGGAGTATCTCGGGAACAAGATCATCCTCGCAAGATAGACCAATGTCCAGGTGAAGGTCGCGGGAATCCGCTTGACCCGAGAAGCACAGGATCAGTTGATTTGGCATTTTTTTGGTGAGGTCATTCGACTGAGAATGAATACGCGAGCCGTACCACATTTCTTACCTGCGAAAGAGTTTAAATCAATCAATCAATCAATCAATCAACTTTATTTTTCTCACCACAATATACACAAATTATTTTACATCGGTCAGATTCGACAATGATACACAATTCAGGTAAGTATATATTGTGGGAGACTGGTGCCTAAGCTAGGCTCGTGGCCTGTGTTTCAGGACACCAGGATCCCACCCCTTTACTTTTTCATTTTTTAAAAATTATGTACTAGGCCCGCTGACAGATTGTAATTAGGAATCAGACATTTTATAGTTTTATTTACTATGATTAAAATCTAGGTTAAGTATGCGAGACGAATGTTAGTAGATGTGTAGTATGGGTGATTGTGTGTGTGACTGTGTGGGTGTGTGACTGTGTGTGTGTGTGCGTGGGTGTGTGACAGTACGTGATATTGTGTTTAGGTCAAATATATGAAGAACACGGCGGGAAGTTCCACATCCTCTACAGAAAAGACAGGATTCTCGGATTGGGTGTTGTGTCTGGTGGGCCCTGCGGATGTCGAGTTTTTGTATATAATTATGTTAATCGCGCGGATAACTCTGATGTAAAATAATGTACCTAAGGTCCGTCAATGTTGTTCTTCTGTGGCTGTGTAGATGTCGCCACAGTAACATTGCTCTATACCTCCGCTAACTCGCGCAGTAATGGTGGAAAGCCAGCCTAAGACTCATAAATTAGTTTCGTGTACGCGTTTATGTTTGTTCACGATAGGCCTCGGTTCCTGGGTTTTACTTCAATATAGAACTTAGCTTTGATACTGAGCCAGTGAACAGTTGTTTGACATTGTTTTCTTTTCATTTTTTTGGTTGTTGCTTAGCGGTTTTTTGGACCTTAAAAGATGTTTCGATAATTTCGTGTTCGAGATCAGCATAATAGGTACCACAGTAGATTTTTACGCAGCTTTTATTTGTCTTCATAAAAGAAAGTATTATTAAAGAAAACTTATGAATATTAGTAAATAAGTTAAACTTGTTAATTTGTTAATCTTTAAGTAAACAAGATTAACAAGTTTTCAAAGTGTACGATAACTTGTTGAAGAAACAATATTCTCCTGACCGATTTTCGGACATGGCCTTCAATTTCTACAGAGACGAACCAAATACTCAGTATTTATGAACACGAGTACCTAGGTGTTAGTTTTAATATCCCTTTCCTTTTCATCCCCAGGTGCCATAATCTTCGGCTCAGACCAAGAAGTAGCCGGCGTCATGAGAGCTGTCCAACGTGCCAACGCCACCCACTCCTTCAGTTGGATCGGTTCCGATGGCTGGAGTGCCAGGTCCCTGGTCTCCGATGGCAATGAGCGGGCGGTCGAAGGCACCATCAGTGTACAGCCACAGGCGAATGATGTCAGCGGGTTCAAGGAGTACTTCTTGGGGTTGAATGTGAAGAATAATAAGAGGAATCCTTGGTTTGTTGGTAAGTGAAAATGTTTTAATATTTTGTCATTTTTAGCACGTCCATTGTCAAGCCAAAATGCTCAACTTTAGCTAAGTTCCGACGGCCGAAATAAAATTTCGAAGTTGAAAAAGGATCTGAACAAAATATTTGTTTCCCATCCCATCCTAATCCAACCCAGATAATAATACATTCTCAAATTCCCAAAACTTATCGGATAAGGAAGAGAGTGAAGTTTACAGCAAACTTCTTCAGATCTCAAGATTTTCTCTTTTATCTCGCTTATAACGTTGCAAATAGTTGAAAACAATCCAAAACTTTGTTTGGGCGCAATGAAGCGTTCCTTAGGCTCGGTCCTAACTAAGGCGGAGACGAGTGGAGCGGTGCGCAGACGGTCATTCGACCAATCACGGGAAAGACCAGAGATGCGATGTGGACTTCAGCCAATGTGATCGGTCGATTCCTGCAGGTCTTCTGTCCACCCAGCTCGTCTCCGCTTTTAAGAAAACCAGGACTTATAAAAGTGGATCTAAGAAATCAGTGATGTAATTTCCCTCAAAATAAACTTTGTTGCGCCCCTTTCAAGCACAAGAAACTTTGATTTTGTTATAATTGGTGTGAATTTATCAAATCATTTCCATTAGGTAATTAGAAGTTGTTTTGGAATAGTCGCGAATTGGCAAGAACCTACTGAAATTGAGTTTGATGTAGATAAAGTAATTTGCGTTCAATTATGTTTAGGCCTCAGAAAATGTATTTTGTGGTAAATCAAATGCAAAGTGATGAGACCCAAATTAGTAATTTGTTAGCTCAAGGCCAGCTAACAAGTCTTGCCCGAAGCATATTTTTGCAATTTTCTTATAGAGCTCAGTCATGAGGATCAGTTAATAGTTCCTCTTCTTCCATTGCAAAGGGAGAATCCTTGACCAGACGGGTGTTGTGTCTGTTGGGTTACTGCCCAACCACTTTTCAACTCTGCAAGTGCGATGCATTCGCCTACGCTTTTTTGTGTCAGATAGGATGCTTAGTTCCCGCTATCCTGAAATGCAGAAAATCTCTTCGTGATATCGAAATTTTACTGCCAATGATGACCTGTTTATGCTAGTGACAGACGTTTTATGCTTTCTTTGCATTTTCAAGCTACTCGGATCTGGAATACTCTACCAGCTTAAACATGTCTTGCTCGAATGGATATGTGTGGAACCGTAAAATCGGGTTTAAGTCTATAACTTATACTTAAGTGCCTTCGTGCCAGTTTTACTTAAACACAGTGTCTGCTTTGCTCAGCCATAAATCTAGACAATGCAAATAGATTTAGTACATTCAATAAAAGAACTTGGTACCTACTGGCTACTCAGCTGTACTAGTTCACGTAGGTATTGTATACCTTTTTTTTTTTTTTTTTTTTTTTGTTTTCGGGGGGAAACCTTCAAAAGGCGACCGGTCTTTGGGGATAAGACCGGGGAGTGTGGGATTTTTACCGCACTAAAACCACCCCGGTGGTCACCATCCACACATGAGAGGAGGCACCGTTTCCTCTTAAAAGACCTGTCCAGAGCCCCCTCTGTGCAACGCCTCTTAAGGCACATCCCTGGGGCGACTATGCAGAGATCTCCCCTGAGCCTCGCTGTGCAAGTGTGCACGGCAGCACGTGACCACTGTGCTGCCGGTCATATCCAAGGTCACTTGGTAAGCGCACAGAGTCCCCACTCTGGACGCCCGTGACCCAGTGTCCCACCTGCTTTAGTTAATGCAGGCGGGGTTTCGGCGTGTTAAGCGGCGAGGCGGTTGCCTCCCCGACGACTTCTTCTCCTATTGGGATCGGCTCTCTCACGATCCCGCTCGGCAGCCTCCTTTTGAACCATCACGGTCTCGCAGAACGAGGTCACCTCCCTCCAGTTGTCAGACTCCGCCAGCATAGCCCCAACTATGGCTGGCAGAGACAGGTCTTGCCCGATCTTGGCTACCAAGACCCGTCGTTCAGAGTCCCATGCAGGGCACTCCTCGAGCGTGTGCTGTGCTGAGTCCAGGTTGCCTCCACAATGATGGCAATTTGTTGTGGCCTCTCGCCCAATTTTATTCAGGTACTCACCGAAGCAACCGTGCCCGGTAAGTACCTGAGTAAGTCTATAGGAGATACGCTCCTCTCTTTTCAGCCAGGCTTCGAAGTGCGGCAGGACGGCTTCGACAACGCGCTTACGCGAATATTGCGGCTGTTGCAGCCGCTCACGCCACTGCTCGAGCGCGTGTCGCCGTTCCTGCCGCCTCAGCCTTGCAACAGCGATTCCTGGTACACTATTACCACTTTGGCGGATATCGCGGATTCGGCTATAAACCCTCGTGTCCATATCTGCCAGGATATCCAGCGGTGGAAAACGAGCCAGGAGAGTTGCCGCCTCAAAGGACACAGTACGGTATCCTCGTGCAATACGAATAGCCATTTTTCGCTGCAGGCTGTTGATTTTAGTCCTGCAGCGCCGGACGCCCGACAACCTATTTGACCAAACAGGCGCCCCATAGAGGACCATCGATCGCACGACCCCCGCGTAGAGGCGGCGAACTTCTTCTCGAGGCCCTCCGAGATTGGGTAACAGTCTGTGCAACGCACCCACTGCCTTCCCGACTCGGGGAACCAGGCGCTCAAAGTGCTCTTCGAAGCCCCACCGACCATCCAAGGTTAGGCCGAGATACTTAATGTATCGTCCCACCTGGACTTGCGCATCTCCCACTCTGACTAAAGAGCTGGGCGGCTCTCTACTCCTCGGCAGCTTGTGGAACCATAGTGCTTCAGTTTTATGAGGCGCTATCTCTAAACCCAGCTCGCGGATCGATGCCACGACTTTTTCCAATCCGAGTTCTGCAAGTTGAGTGGTTTCTTCGGTGGTGTCCCCGCCGGCTAACACTAGAGTGTCGTCTGCATAGCAAACGACATTAACGCCAACGGGGAGATCAATACGCAGGACAACATCGTAAGCGAGGTTCCATAAGAGAGGCCCTAAGACAGATCCCTGCGGAACCCCACACGTAATCTCCCTGCGATTAACACTACCGTCCCGACCCACATAACAAATGTGTCGGTCGCGAAGATAAGCCCCGATGATGCACTGCAGGTAAGGTGGCACTCTGTGATGTACTAGTGCCGCTCTGATCGCATGCCAGGGCAGAGAATTAAAGGCGTTGACGATATCCAAACTTACTGCCAACGCCACCCCACCCCGGGATACTACCTGTTCCGACAGCGATCGGACACGTTGGATCGCATCCACTGTAGAACGCTTCTGTCGGAAGCCATACTGGCAATCGGCGAGGTCTGGACCAACACGTGATAGATGCTCAACGAGTCTTTCGGCAATTATTCTTTCGAATAGTTTGGAGACGTCGTCAAGCAGGCAAATTGGTCGGTATGCAGAGGGACACTCTAGGTCCCTGCCTTCTTTCCTCAACAAAACCAATCTAGCCTCCTTCCAGCTGGAGGGGAACACGCCCGCACGGAGGCAGCTGTTGAACAATCGTCTTAGGCGGTCCCCCAGAGCAGCCGAAGCTAGAACCCAAGCCCGGCCAGGGATACCATCCGGGCCTGGTGCGGTGTTACGAGCCCCCAAACGTCTAACGGCTCTGTCCAGCTCGCTTTCTGTTACCCCTAACTCGTCAAACCAGTCTGCCGATGACAGTAGTGGCGAGGGTCTGTCTCTAACTACTGGAAAGAGCGTGTTAACGACTCTCTCCAGCAGATTTGGATCCATGGTTTCTGTGATTGGGGGTACCCATGGACGTAATTTAGCCATGACCAACCTATATGGCCTTCCCCATGGATCCCTGTCCAACCCATCAATAAGTTCCCGCCACGATCTTGACCTAGCATCAGCGATGGCGCGTTGGAGCTCCATTGTCGCCTCTCGATATGCTCTATAAACTCTGGCAATTTCTTCCTCCGTGGCACTTGGCTGTCGTCTGCGTCGAGTGCGCTGATACTGGCATCGGGACCTTAGGCAGGACACGCGTAATAGCGCAATATCTTCCGACCACCAGTAAACTGCACCAAAACGCTGGCCGCTCCTGACCCGGGGCATGGAAGCGTCACAAATGGATGCCATCTTTTCCCGAAACCAGGCCGCCTCTTCCTCTGGATCGGACGCAGCTCCCTCGGAGGGAGTATCTTCCGGCCAAGCTGTTATATTTGCAGCTGCGACGAGCATGTCTCGATTGAGCTGCTTCAGGGCCCATCGTCGCGCCGGTGGGTTTGAATTTGACCGGGTGGGGCCGCCAGAAGGCCGGAGTGTCACCTTGAAGACAATGTGGCGATGGTCAGAGAGTGTGACCATTTCCTCCGCTACTCTCCATTCCGACACCATGCGAGTAACAGAAGGAGTTGCCCATGAGAGATCCACAATCGACTCCCCCTGCCAACGAACGCATGTGGCAACAGACCCCTGATTTAGAAGTCGGAGGTCAAGTGACGCCGCCCAGTCTTGTACAGCTTGTCCTCTGGGCCTGTCCCGGGAGTTGCCCCAAACTCTGGAGTGAGCATTGAAGTCACCCATGACGAGTACCTGCCGGGGTGCACATTTACACCGGATGCAGTTCGCAACCCCATCTAGATATGCTTCGAATTCGGTGAGAGAAATGTTTGGAGACACGTAGCAGCCCACTACTGCCAAAGGTCCCCATTCCACAGCAACAAATCCTTGCCCTCTATCTAGAATAGAGCAGTGAGGCCCACCGCTCCCGGAAGCCCAATAAATTGCGACAGAGTTCGCGGTGTCCCGGAACCAGCGAGGGTGATCCTGAAGACCATAGGGCTCAGCTACCACCGCCAAGGCAACCGACCACTCCGCAATAGTTTGCATAAAAAGATTTTGCGCGTTGCGGCAGTGGTTCAGGTTGCATTGGAGAACATTTAAGGCTGAGAATGTGAAGCGTCCATTTCCTCCTCAGGGCCTGCACCCATTGGTACCTGTACCGATCTTTGCAATGAAATGGGGACAAGCGCAGCTAGATTTTTACGCGGAGCGCATTTTTTTCCGCCCAGTCGGTGATCCGCTGGAAGACCGTGATCTGCGCACAACGGACACCGCATGGTCAGTGACGTGCATTCTCTCGCTTTGTGAGCTCCCCCGCAAGCATAGCATTGGGTGCTGCGGTCAACCGCACTTGTGCACCGACGGCGGACGTGCCCGGGCTCGAGGCAACGGAAGCACATCATACGACGCGCCGCTAAAATCTGAACACGAACAATCGTCCATCCTAAGCGCAAGCGCTTATCGGATGCCAGCTTCCTTATTGCTGCCAAGGGGCCACGGACCCAGACGTGTCCTAGAGAAGCAGGTGGACGACGGATTTCACCCACCTTTACGTCTTCGGGGGAACAGTCGCCCACTTCAGCAATAGCAGCTGCCACTTCCTCAGGCGTCACAGCGTCATCGAGATCCATTATTCTCGCCTCAGCTCTTTTTGTTGGACGTGAAATTTTAACATCAAACTCAGTGAGGACCTCGCGCATACGGCTGGCGAGATTGTCTGCCTTGGCGGAAGAATCGGCGCCAGGAACGGTAATGACCATACCGCCATCAGCTGCCCTTTTCTGACCAACGGTGTCAATGCCAACATCAGCTAAGCGAATTCGCTGCCTCACCGCGGACATGACCTCCCCGAGGGTGGCAGTTGATCCATCCCTTAATGAGACTGTTATAGCCGCCGTGGCGGGAACCCTAGGCAGTTTCACTGATTGATTTTTCCCCTTTGCAGGAGTAGACAACGCTAAAGCGGCAGCCTGTACTTTCTTTGCCTTTCTCCCCACTACAGTAGACCAAGCCTCCGTTGCATCCGGCAGAGCCTGTGAAGCCTGGGTGGACGCCGTAGGCACAGCGGGCAACTCCACTACTTGAGCTACCGCCTTGCTTTTACCTTTGCCTTTTCCTTTACCCCTGCCGTTTTTCTTTACGGAATTAGGAACCAGATACGGGTCGGCAGTGACAGCCGTTGGCAAAACCCTCCTCGTATCAGCGGCAAGTGGCGGACGCAAAGGCTTCTCTGGAGGCAACCTCTTCTCTATAGCGGCCAGTTTAGCGTCAACCATGCTCCCAATTTCTAAGGCTATAGAACGCCGAAGCTGTGCCTCTGACTCGTTACATTCAGAAGGTACGGTGGCAACAGCCTGCCTAAGTCTCATTGAAGGAGTGGCCACTGCAGGGCTCGTCGTTCTTTCACTATGGCAACTAAGGAGGGTCACCTGCGCTGTCAACTTCTCGACCTGCGCTGAAAGACTGGTAAGCCGAGCCTTTAACTCAGCGTTTTCTGTCTCCAACCTCTCAACGTTGACCTCAACGGCTGATCGCTTGGCCAACTCATCCACTGCGGCTTGCACTGTCACGACCGCCAACTTGAGACTGTTGACAAAACTCCCTTTGAGGTTGCGCGATTCGTTTGCAACTTCCTCAATTTTTCTAAGATTGTCTTTGATGCATGAGTTAAGTTCCGTCGTTTGTTGTGCCTGCATTGTTTTGGCCAACATTTCTGGTTTTGGCATATTTTGCTTTGCCGTTGCCCGAGTTTTGGCCTGCTTAGCTGGTGGACTCGCAAGGTCGGTGTTTTCACCATCCTGTCCGCTGTTGGTCGGTGACTTGCTAAGGCTCAGCGGCGTAACAGGTTTCTTCTTGGTCCCAGACATCTGCGTTCGCTTGCGCATGCGGTACCGAGACGATCTCGTCGACGTTTCAGAGGCGTATGACATTTGCGAGCAAGAAGACTCGCAGGTGTCACTTACCATCTCTTTGGCAATTGGGGTAGGTGGGCGTACGAATTGTGTACGCGTTGATACCCCCTTTGGCACTTTCTGTGCCTTCTTTGACAACCCTATGCTGGCTAAATCCTGTGAGCTATAATCTCTCCAATTGTCAGAAAGCAGGCTTGCGGTAGTCTGCTCTTGGTCCGGTGTCACGGATGTATTAGGAATAGAACCCAGAACACCCTGGCTCAATGCGCCCTTAAAGGACGGATAAAAATGCGATTGGGGTTTAAAGCGATCATTGTCCCCCCCAGAATACGTGGGACTGACCGAGCTCTGCTCGATGAGGGATTCTCCTGCTGCGGAGCAACAGGTACCCTCCTGGGGTAGTTCTTTTGATTGATTCGCTTCCATTATTATTGCTGAACTCAGCTTTGCCTTTTTTATGGGGTGGGGTCCCCAGGTAAAAGATTTTTAAAAGGGTTTTCTCCCTAAAGTTTGCAGCAGCGACTGGCTAGCAAACTCTTTTCTTCACTGTCATTTCGGGCGACAACTCGACATCCAAGGACTCCTATATTGTCCGCGAAGCTACTGATTCACCTGACAGTAACGTCTGATGAGCAGACGTTTACTGAAAATGAATCTCCCCTTCTCGCGCGATTGTTTAGGTTATGACATGCAACTAGCACCTTCAATAAATTCTGGGTACAGTGAACCAAACACCGTTATTTGAGACGATGCGCGGCCGATGCTGTTTCCAGAACTCCAATCTCACCACGTACTGCCCAACGACCCGCTCCGTGAGTCATTGTTCGGTACTTGGCGAAAAACCCCAACCCAGATTCGCTCCTCAAAACTTTGAGAACCGAATCACAAATCAAGTGTCGTCCGATAACTCCGCTCAGTGAGCCACCGCACGACACCCGAAGAAAACACCCTATTCACTCTCCAAAAGTTCGGATAGTGAATCGCGCACAATTCAAGTCAACAGACGGTGCGCCCTCCGCAGAAGTCCGATGTAAAGGACTCTGCCAGGTGTCCCGCTTAGTCTGGTCTCTCACTTGGACCTTTCCGGCATGAGTAACTCTACCGGCAGAGCCCCAAGGTCATTGAGACACGCAAGCCCCACCACGACAACAACGTGGAGACACCCTCGGTGGGGAGGTATTGTATACCTAGGGCCAAGTAACGGTATAGTATATTTTATAGTCTATTATAAGTTAATACGAAAGGTACCAACAAGCTTCGTTCTCAGCTAAATGTTTGCTCTTCTGAATTTATCGTAATTTACATTTGCCGGCCTCGTTGGTCCTGTGGCCGCAACCGCTGCTGTTGAGCCCAAGACCTCATGTTTGGGTTCAATTCCCAGATCGAGCAAAGTAATATTGGAGGTTTATCCATCAGCAATTTTTAATCAGCAGCTTGGAGTCTAGATTTGGTACTTAAACATAGCTGGCAAAATGTGGGTGTACTACAGGTACACTTCTGCCTCATCATTCGAGGATTACAGGCGTGATGTCATGTTATCCAAATAAAATAAATATTATGTTTAGCTTATTATAAAAGTATCTTGTACAATGTATATTTTTTTAAAGGGTAAGGGTAGGTAATAATGAGACTTTTTCACTGAGTTAAGTATTATAAAGTACTTAACAGTGAAAAAGTCTCATTATTACCTACACAATTTTGGAACCGCAATTCTTGCTTAAAACCGAGTCCCTAAATCCCTATGATGAAATTTAAATCCCTCTTCTTCAAACAGACCTTGTGTAAATATCAGAAAATATAATAAAGTGTGGTGTCACTCCCAATCCTCGGTCTAATTAACATAGTATGAACCCAATGCCTTACCACCTGGCCACGAAATACACGCACAAGTGATACGCGTCATGCGTAAAGCAAAGTTGCTTAGCGCATGCTAAGAGTCAACGCGATGCGTCGGACGCGGACGAATGAAGACACGCGTGTGTCATTTGACATTTGACAAGTCGCGTCGCAAGTCGGATCGCCATAGCCCGTGACCGGGGCGTTAGTTTGTCTAACAGCCCCCTCATTTACATACTTGCCGTAATCTGCTTGGCCAGAGACTTCGGTACCTGCTTTGCTAATTTAATATTTTAAAATTAAGCTTGCTTTATTCTCTTCTCTTTTTAGCAGGCAAAAGATTTTCTTGCATATTTGTTTGGTAACTGATCTGATCTCTTTTCAATAAAATAACGTTGCCTTTTTGTAAAAGTCGAATTTTTAGCTAATTACAGTTTACGGGGGATTCTGCCGCCAAATAAAAGCACCGATGACCTATTTTTAATAACATAAACATCGAAATGTGCATTGCCGAGTTGAGCTGGTCGAACGTAAGATTTTGTTGTTCCTGGAAACTTTCATAACATGAACATCGAAAATATCATATTAAATTTCTTCTGAGAAATAGCCCAAAGGACCAAATTAACTGAAGTAAATTTCCACGAATTTCACCCAAATAACATAAGCCTTTGCTGTAGCAACGAGATCTCCATCTAGACATCCCTTTTCACGAGAGTTACCAAGACGAATGACGTCCCACAATTCAGATTTTCATCAATAGAAACGATTTCCATACACACAAAGCAGGCTTCCAATTCTTTTGAAGACGGAAACCTCGCAGAACAGTTGAATACCAAAGTCTTTGAATGTGACTTTGTTTTAAAAAGTTTTCTGTCTCCAATGTGAACTGTGCGGTGCATCTGAACAATTTATTCTTGTTTACTAAGGGAAAGATTTCCAGTTGTTTATTTATTTAGCTTAGTGGCTTTGGAGTTGGAAAATGGGATAGAGTTTCCGTCACTTCTGTTTTAGAATTTGTCAACATAATAACCGTCTTTTCAAAATAGCAGCAAGTGCTTTGTTGTTGTCATTTAGATTAGAACAACTACTTTTGAAGATGCCAAAGATAAGAGTCGCTTAACAAAATCATTTACCTCAAGAAGCAATATAAGGTACTTCGACTTAACAACCCTTAATTGTAATAGAAGACAAATTAGATTAAATGGAACTAACTTGGAAAAGTCATCATCATCAGCCTAAAGCAGTCCAATATTGACTATAAGCACCTAAAATATCGCCATACAACTCGATAGTCGGCAATTCTCATCAAGGTGATACTAACCATCCTGCTCATATCATGGTTCCACCTGCCTGAGGACGTCCTACCTTCATTTGTTCAAGACCTCCATTCAAGAACATGTCTACCCCAATGATCACCGGTGCTACGGAAAATATGGCCGGCCTATTGCCAGTTTGCTCAGTTCGCTGGATTAAATATTAACCCCTAAAAATTTCTTCTTTTGTCCACAGAGTTCTGGGAGGATCACTTCCAGTGCCGCTACCCAGGGAGCCCTCGCACGCCGTATAACGGCCAATACTCCAGGGCCTGCTCCGGCCAGGAGCGGCTCTCCATAAACAACACGGAGTTTGAGAGGCAGCTGCAGTTCGTGTCTGATGCTGTCTTGGCCTTCGCTTATTCTATACGGTGAGTTTCTCTTTAGCTACTATTTTAAAAAGCACCAAGACCCATCTTCAGTCAATTACTCAGCTCAGTTAAACTCAGTCGTCATGATAACGGGTCAAAAGCTTACCAAATCGTATTCTTAGCCGCAAATGGCGGAACCATAAATTTGAGAGATGTTTCCTTATGAAAACTTTCCAATCTTGGGCCATATTTCAATTTATAAACCAACTATAGTCAATCTAACGGGGCGGACTTAAGGCGTATCGCGCTTGACTTGAGGTGAGTCAGTGATTAAGTATATCAGTAATTGGCCAAGATTATGTTTGTGACTTTCGAGTTTGTGTCAGTGTCAGTCATAGCATAGGTAACAGCGACTTCATCAAGTTTCATTTTTTTTTTGACGTTTCCCATACACAAGTTTCGCACCAAACTACACTGCGCAGTCTGTGAAACGGTCGCTAGCCTGCCATAATTACTGTATTGCGAGTAAAACCTCCGCGACAGGTGGGGAAAGTGATTGATAATGTTCCAATTTTAGGTTTGAACCTTAAAAATGGAACATACCTTTTAGATTACGTGATCTAGTATGATAAATAGGTTCCTGTTCGCGAGAATGTGCGTGGCTTTCAAAAAGTAGAATTTTGTGTGATTTACAATTTTACATGAGCGATCTACTGTCCAATTGACGCGAAACGGCGAGTAAATAAAAAAAAAACACTCACCGATTCTGATAACCAACAGCGTCTCACTCTCAATGATATTCAAGCACAAAAAGGTCCTTAAAGCACTCAATACATGCTCATGCATCAGCTACTTGTCATATCAGTCAAGCATATTTTCGAACATAAAACCAAAACATGAATTCGGTTTTAGCAACTGAATACATCACAGGTTCTGAACATTGTTCTTGCATTATTACCTATTATATTTCTGAAGATGTAGAATTTTATAGAGCTCTTTATACTACATAAAACTAGGTTACTGCCTTTTTACGAGTTATTTTGAATCAAGAGAGTGGAATTGCATATGATATAAAACTTACAAAGGTACCCAACTACCCAATGTGTATGCTTTACTTGATGCATAGTAATTTTATGTTATCTTTATATTTTTATGAAGTTTGTTGTGTATATTCTGTTGTTTCTCCAATCTTGTTTCCATACACATTAGTAGCCCACGGCTAAGCTACGTATTTGTATTTTGCTTCGCTTTGTAAGACACCTACGCACGTTTAGCTACTGCAATCCACGGCCACGCTACTTACAAATGCATGGTTGACAAACAAGTAAATGGCGCAGCTATCGTGGCAAACCTCTCCATGCACATCCTATGCGCGTCGACGTTATCCTTGGGTGCAATGCAATATTGCAAAAAAAAGGTCAATATCGAATGTAATACGACAGCTAACTTTCAATATTTGCAAAGCGCGGTATTTTTCAATTTCAGAGAAACGGGATATTGGAAAAGTTGATGGTAAAAACTAAAACGAGCAAAAATAGTTGACTGATAAAATTGTTTGATTAAAAACATCGCCCGCGTCATGTAATCGCTGTTATAGATCCAATAAAGCGGTTAATGCTACAGTGTGCGCAATACTGACTAAAATAAAAAGGAACAGCCACACTTTAGTTAAATAGTTAGTGTGATTTTGGAGCATCGGGTCACCCTTTAGTAATAAACGTCCTTTATTATAGTAGTGTTTGTTAATTAGGTAATTCTAATCAGTTAATTCTAAATATTATGTTAGCAAATATTGTACAGTTCATCTCGAAGCACAAGAACATAAAATATGGACTCAATTCAAATTGCTGGGGTGCTAACAAACACTAAATACAGAATACTCAACCATTTATTGCATTCCACAATATATACTATTGATGGTAACCTAAATAAAGTTGTCCGACCTAAAATAACAAAACTAAAATCACCTCAAATCCTTTCGTAAACACAATTACAAACTACAGCTACAAATTAGACAGTCTATTAAGTTGTAAGCCAAAAATACATAATTCATGCAGTGGGTTCACTCTCGTAAACCGAATTCGTCGACGGTATAAAGTAACCTCTCCATAGCAGCTCACGGCTAAGCTACGCATGAGTGTGCATATTCTCTTTGTAAACAACACCACGACCACGATGCGCTGGCAAATAAATAAACCCCGAAGCTAACGTGGCAAATCTCTCTGTACACTCACTGCCCCGTTGGTCCCAGTCCTCCTCACGTTATCAATCCGGCAGAACATCTTTCGCCCTGACGCAAACTGCAGTGGCCAATTTGGTAATCTCCTAATCCTCCGATTGTGGGTCCAGTTTGGAAACTTGGCTGTAGAAATAATCTGGCCAAATGGGGTATCCTCGACCCATCCCAAACACAATGTCAGTGTGAAGCTCTTTTGCAGGATATGCCTCACTATCTGTCTTCCCCATCCTGCACATTCACAATCATTTGACGGCACGGTTGGCCCAATGGCTGAGCGATTGGCTGCTGCGCTGCGTGTCGGGGGTGGATCCCCGCACGGAACAAATATTATTTTGTATGATCTACAGGTGGTTGTTCCGGGTCTGGCTGTTTGTGTATGTGAGTTTAAATGTTTTTAAACGCACCCACGAGCAGAGGTGGCCCAGTGGTGGAGACCCCGACTTACGAGCAGTAAGTCGTGGGTTCGAACCTAGTAGAACTATTTCATCACCACTGATCTCAAAACGGTGAAGGAAAACATCGTGAGGAAACCGGCATGTCCTAGAACCAAAAATTCGAGGACATGTGACACCTACCAACACGCACTGGGCCCGCGTGGTGGATTATAGCCCATTCCCTCTCATAGAGAGGAGGACGCAGCCCAGCAGTGGGTACATTAATAGGCTGATTATGACAATGACAATGACAATGAAACGCACCCACGATACAGGAGAAATTCCTAGTGTGGGGCAAAGTTTTCAAAAAAAAAAAATCACCAGCACCTTCAAGGATTTAAACGCAGACCACGATAGAGTTGCACAGGTCGGGTACATACTGCTCAGATTTTTGAGTTCAACGGACACGCAAAGAAGAAGTGCGACTCCATGCCATTGTCGCCATGGACAAAATTCGGTCTGGAGGTCTATTACATATCAGTGGATGTAGCAGCAGTGGACGGTCAGCTTTACTTTAATGGTCCTTAATCAAATTTTCTGAGGTCATGTAAATGAAGTAACTGGCCCATATCAATTAGGGGACCCAAAGGGTCTTAGGATCCCATGGAATTAATTTGATGCGATCCTAGTAACATTGATCCAAATGTAATCCCCAGGGAAGTCTTCCTAATTTGTTCTCTTAGCGGCCAGGTTCTGTTAATTATTTTGAGCAGCTTACGTAACGATAACGCTGATAATTTTAATCAGCTTAAGAAGATTTTAATTAAGAAGACATTCGTCTTAAAGTTGTAGTTGAAGTTGAACAAAATCAAAATTAGTTTTTAGGTTGAAAAATATTATTTTCTAAATTCAAGACTAAAACTAACTTATAAACTTAAAAGAAACTTAAAATTTCTATCTCATCACTATTTAGGCTGGTTCTCCAACTATTTTAATCAAAAACATTTTTCGTTAAAGTAAGTATCTAAGTCTAAGACATGATTTGGCCGTTCTCGGTGAACGAACAAACTTAAATCCTTTTTTATTTCTTTCTTAATAGCTTCGCCATTTTCTGGGCAAAGTGGAAAGAATTTTCGAGCGCTACAATTAACTGTCTCGCTAAGAGTTAATTAAGAAGACGACTGAGAATGCAGTTTTCTTAGGCTACTTTTTAACTGAGCTAAAGTTTAAGGTGCTAACTGTGTTTAACTCTTTGTCATTTGAAACGTTTTGAGAATTATGACGAAAATGGCTACAGTGTTGCATAGATCCGCGTGACAGCAAACCAACAAACCTAACCATGCAGCACAGTAGTAGCATTCTTGTATTAATTCACCCATTAGTTCTTGTATTAATTCACCCATTAGTTCTTGTATTAATTCACCCATTAGTTCTTGTATTAATTCACCCATTAGTTAGAATAGAATCAACCATTCTTCTCTCAGCTGTGGTAATCGTATCAATATTAAGGGCAAATTTTATAGTAATCAGACAGGCAACCAGGTGAATATTTAATAAACGTTGATGGATGAAGAGGGAGAGGGAGCCCAAGGAAACGATGGATGGATTTTGTGAGGATTGATATATAAGAAAAAGGAGTAAATGATAGCGTGACGGTTGACAGAAGAGAATGGAAGAAAAAAACTTATCATCGACCCCAAGTAATATGGGACAAGGGCTGGATGATAATGAGATAGGCAACCAGATTAATCTAAATTGTAACAGAATTTGTTTGAATTATAGGTACTAATTATCAGCCAGGTATAGTGCCTTAATCAAACGAAACTTTTTCGGAGCTAAAAAATAAAGTTGATCGGCCATAAAAGTTTAATAACAATAAATATGACAATCCCTAAAACTAATCCCATATTAAAGGAAGCCCATTATTTACTGATCCCTATAAAATAAACCTTGGATGTCTTTTCAAGTTGCTAAGATCAGGCAAGCTATCCAATTTTACGGCGTGCAATAAACCGATAAGTGTCTTTGAGACCACAATGATCCCTCAAGTAGCTGTGAGAGTCTTTGAAAGGCGCCATTTTGAGCTGATGAGTGACTGAATGGGTAGGCCGTGGTTTATGGTGGGTGGTCATAAAATCTTAGAGCCAGATAATGGCTTATACAGGCGTCTTTGAATTCAAAAGTTTTCTTTCGAGAGCTGCCATCTTATTATTTTTAATAATAAAAAACTTAGCTCAAATGCTTACTAACAGGACCCCACTGCTAAGCCTGTAATAAGAACATTTGATACTAACGAAAATATCAAATGCTTCTTCTTTGTATTTTTGTTTCGACAAGAACTGACCCACATAGGCCATGGTTTGGGATGAGACTCTAAATACTGAAAAAAGAAAAATACCTACCCGACGTACATTATTAAAATGTAAGTATTGAATCAGATGCAGGTAGTAATGGTTTCTATATTTATAGTATGTTTACGACAGTGTTGTAAAAAGTTTTAAATTAAAAACCAATAACAAAAATTGCGCCATTAAGATATCTTTGATAGTTTTACTCTTAACTGTCAATTCCAACCGGTCTGATTAATCAACTTACAATAAGGTTTAGTTCATCATTAATTTATTAACTTCAATCCATCTAAAAAATCTAAATTCAGCATTAATTCAAGATAAATGATCCCTCATCCGTTAACGCACCCACCGTAACAACGGTCACCTAATTTTCATATTAGTAACGCTACAGCTACTGATCCGGCTTTTACCCGAGCCCTCGAAGGGTACGGCTTGACAAGAAAAGGGACGTTTCTGATAAAAAAGGGACTATTCCAGAACAAAACATGCACTCACGTTTGATCCGGAGGGGGTGAAAGGGAAGGTTTGAGGGCTCTGGCACTCCTTGGTCACAGTATCAATATAACCAGTAAATCAACTAGGTCTTTTGATGTGCAGGTATGGGTGAAAAGCTAGCTTTAGAAGAAAGCTAAAGGGTACCAGTTACTTTATTTTGTTTTAATTGGAGACTACATCAAATCCTGATGGTAGACTTCGAAGTAAGGTAGCTGCTATAGACCGTCAATTAACGCTCGTGTTAGACTTGCCGACAAAACTTTTTGTTATGTAGCACCACACACGTAAAACACACGACTGACCCACCTTCACACTGAACATTCACACCAGTGTTAACGTGGAGAAATTTCTTTCCCAGCCTTCACACTGTCACACTTTCAAAGTTCAGTGTGAAGGTGGGTCAGACGGGACTTTTTTTTTCCACACCAGTGTTAACGTTGGGAATGTATGAATGATAACAAAAAAAAGGAAATAAAAAAAAAACACGAAAATTATTAACTACTTGTAATAAAAATTAAAATCACTTACGTCGAAAGGATACTTATTCAATTTTACTTTTGATGTAAAATAGAATAGAATAGAATAATTTTATTTGTATAAAAACATGGTACATTAAGGTCTTATCAATAGAACAAATATTAGAACATCGTAAAATATTAATACAACATCAATTAGTGTAAATTAATATTATAATATGTCTAGGTAATAAGAATAACATTTACAATTCAGGTTTCGTATCTATTCTAAATTTTAATTAAAATAGACTTGTAATTAAAGAAAACTTTAAAAAACATATCAACTTAAAATACTTTGTAGAACTCGGTAGCTATATCTATCGGTTTCTTTTTTTTAAGAAATTTTTTTGCACTATAAAAACAATTGTCAATAAGCCATTTATGTAATTATGTAATTTAAAATATTGTATGTAGTGAAATTAATAAAAATCAACCTCTTTAAACAAGTTCAAATCTTGATGTAGGGGACCTTCTTTCAACTGATTCCAGCACTTTTGTGTCAAATGGTCATGGCACAGACGGCTGCTGAGAGGTGTATACAAGTTCTTGCTGAGTAATTTCAATAACATTCGCTCTTTGTAAATTTAATAGCTGAGAGAGCGGTTCAAAAATGCACCCGCTTTCATTATCAGACACCCGTGCAAGCTGATACGGTTCAGGATTTTCGGCTTTTACAAAGCTGCCAAAATTATTCATTCTTCAATAATTATGTATATTTTTTAATTCGAAATGGCATCTCGCAGTTCAACCTCGGAGGTTGTGGTCTGCTCAACCGGATTACCCTGTGGGTGCCTTGAGTGTAAGGCCCCCAACCAGAGCAAAAAAAAAAATTACAAACTAAGCGACTACACGCTAAGGGCACCTCCTGTGGGGTACGAGCCTCAGCTTAGGGCGTCGCTGGGGGAGGACAGCAAAGGGACAGGCTGGATCTGAGTGGTGTCATTATTTAGGGACTTGTTTTGAACTACAAGCTCAGCCACGCGGGCTGGCTCGAGCAAGGATCGGGGAGGGCATGGGACGGGGTGGTGTACGTTATCCTAGCGGAAAAGTGGCTCCTAGAGTGATATGCGTACAATTCGTATATAGTCTGCTGTGAATGTGAACCACATAAAAAATTGGTGCGACAAAGCGACAAAGTGCACCATGGTTCACATTCATATCAGATTATACACAAATTTTACGTTCCACTCATATCACTCTAGGAGCCACTTCCCGCTAGGGTTACGTACACGACGGGGTTTCGCGACGGGAAAAGTGAAAAAGAGGAGAAGAGAAAAAGCAAAAGAGCAAAAGGCTAACGATGAATTTCTAAAAAATGCCCAATCTCAATATCTCCCCGTACCAACTGCAGTTGCGTGCTAATAATTAAATGGTCCTTTTCTATATCAATTTGTTTCCTTTTATTTGGTTCTAATTGTAATTTTATTTTGTTAATTGTTGTATCTTCTTGTAAAGCCGAGAGTAATTTTGGGAGAGTAACATAATTTTTGTTAATTTGGGAATTCCAATTCGAACAAAAGTACTATTCCCCCATTTCTCTCAATAAAATTCATTGTAATTTAAGGATTATTTTTATCCCCTTACCACGGGCACAAGATGGTTGTATCAGAAAGACAGGCATTAAAGACGTCGCCTGCTGACATGAAACTTCATCTTACCGATAATAAATACTTCAAGTGGCCAGTGATTCTTTCCAAACCCCCAGTATCTCAATTTCCCGACCTTCACATTGATGTGACAGGGTTCCCATCCGTAACACTAGTGTTATACTATATAAATACTAGTGTGAAGGTCGAGAAAGTGATTTCCGTTCCATAACACTGGTGTGAAGGTAGGGAACGTAATGTTCCCAGCCTTCACACTGGTGTGAAAGCTGGGAAAGAAATTTCTCCACGTTAACACTGGTGTGAATGTTCAGTGTGAAGGTGGGTCGGTCGTGGTAAAACATGACGAATATTCTCAACGTGACAGTGCCGACCTACTCACGAGTAACTTGGTGCCAGAAGCACACTTACAATACGAGTAAATGCTCTGCTTGTGTCAGCTGAAGTTGACCGTTTGTGCCTAGTTAGACTGCCTCGATGGTCAAGTGGAGTGCAAGCGCTGCTGCTGAGCATCCTAGGTTCAACTCCCAGGTTGGCGAAGTACTTTTGGATTTTGCCGTAAGAAATTTCTCAGTGTCAGCTACGTAGTCTGTGCCGGTTGATTGCAATAGGATCGCCCTCCATTACATGAGAATTTAATATAACTCACGAAATGTTGGTAGACTATGCGGCGTGATGTTATGTTATTTTGATCATAGTTGAAATACTGTATGTTGATGACATATAATTATATGCTGCCTTGCTGGAAGGCACCATTGTTCGAGTCGTGATGTATGGGGAACCGTGTAGGGAGCCGTCGATATATTTTCATGATTAATTAACTTTTCGTTGTGGTACACATGTAACCCAAAACTTTATTTTTTGTGTTCGTTATGTTTGGATTGATTTTGTTTGTATGCAGTGTAGTCGGTACTTATGCCGTTAGTTCGATTCCCAGATCGAGGAATATGGTATTGTGTTTTTCAATCAGGTATTTGTCAGTAGCATTCCGGAATCAGGCTTTATGCCTGGTTGTTGGCAATAAGCTTGATTTAAATAACAAACATGGTAAGGTGTCCGCTTGGGTTTGAATCTACGACCTTACAGCCGGGTAAGTCGGTGCCGACTAGGCTACCACTGCACTACTTGGAACTAGCTAACTAGATGATATGATAGTATTTAGTAATTGACTATCGTTAACTGTATTCCGATACGTTTCCTCATTACAACCGGATCGAGTGGGCATTGAATCGGATCCGGGTGCGATTGCCAATTAAGTGAGATTCAGCGGCTAATTGAAAACAAACTGAACAGGATACAAATAGAATTGATTACTATTTTTTGTTGTTGAAATTAATTTGGGAAATGACAACCGTTGGTTTAGAGTGACTTCTTGTTCTTGTTTTCTTGGGTTCGAGTCCAGGAAAGCTTCTCTCTGTTTTCCTTTACCGTTTTGTTGATCAATATGTTAGTTACTGATCGATACCTCTGGGCCACCACAGCTCTTTGTTGGAGTTCAGAGGTATTATTTATTTATTTGCATCAGACACAACGATCCATAATTTAGTTAGTAAGTACACTTAAAAATAATGTTAGTTTTAGATCAAATAATCAAAAACAAATACACACCACACAATAATATTATAACTAAGTAGTACACAAAATAAAATTATAATCATTTTTCGTCAATTAAAAATATACGATGTAAAAAGTCTGTAATCAAATTTAAAAATAAAATAAGTTCAATGTCAATACCCAATCAAACCATTATTATAAAATAAAAATACATTAAAATTGAATACACAATTGAATAAAATTAAGATAAATAAATGGAATTGAATTGAATAGAATAATCAATATTAAAAAAATAATTAATCAACATAAAATTATAAACTATTTTAAATTATGTGGTGTTTTACATTTTTTACCTGCCCCAGGTCCGATATACGGGTGTATGTAAAGCCTGCCAGTGCCTCATGAAAGGTACGTCCAACCTGTTGCAACAACAACAACAACAGTCAATGCGGGCGCTTGGGAACATTCCCGATGCGCTGCAGAAGCGAGGCAGCCACAGCAGCGCCCTCAGCGCGTTATTGTATTGATCGCGGAGAGCGCTGTAGGATTTCTGCAAATATGACACCCACAGACTACTCGTATAAAAAGATGTGCAATAGGCTCGAAACAAGATGATCTTCACATCCTTGGAGCTACGAGCAAACCTGCGGGCAATCATATTCGCCCTCACGGACAACGCCCTTCTTTCTCGCTCAATATCAGCGTCGTCCTTCAGGTCGAACATCACAATATGGCCCAGATACTTAAAAGTATGTACCCGCTCCAAGGGCACCCCACATAGCCTTACTGGTGGAACCTCCGCCGGTCACTTAGAACCTACATTGAAAACTATAAGCTCGCTCTTTTTGATGTTATATTTTAAGCCATGTGTATGAGCGTATGTTTCGCAAATGCTTATTAGCTCTCTGAGTCCCCCTATTGACGCGCTCAGCAGCACTATATCGCACACATCATCAACATGGCATCCAACATGGCGGCTGCTGAGCTCGGCAACAAGTCCATCAATATACAGATTGAAGAGCGTTGGTGAGCTCAATCCTCCCTGCCTCACCCCGCACTCCAACCTGTACGAGTCCGACAGAGCTCCCCACCACTTAACATTATTGACCTGGTTTCCGTACCAGTGCTGGAAGATTTTAACTTCTTCAGGCGCAACTTGCCTATCGAGCAACTTCCTCCACAGCACCTTGTACGAAACCAGGTCAAATGCCCTAGACAGATCGAGGAAGCAGGCGTAAACAGGCGTGCTCCGATCCGTATAATATCTGACAGTATGTTTTAAACTCAATATAGCACTATCTGTGGACAGTTTGGGCCTGAACCCAAACTGGTTATCGTGTAAAGTTATTGTATTGTTTAACTGAGCATTAAGCATGCTGTCAAATACCTTCGCAATGACTGTCGCTAATGAGATCGGTCTGTAATTGTTTTTATCTGCAACATCACCCATTTTATTTTTAACAACTGGTACTACGACCGTCCTCATCAGCTCGTCCGGCAAGTATGAATGGCGAAGGGAGAACGTGAACAGCATGGCCAAAACACAAGGCAAGTGGGGACCTGCATGCTGTAGGTGCTCGATGCCGAGTCTGTCATGTCCTGGAGACTTACCCCTGGTTCTACTAGGTTCTACTTCGAGATGGAAAAATTAAAAAAAAAAACTGATTTTGGTAAAATATGTTTTTTGTATGCTCTGTTATCATTTTTGGTTAAATGAAACCGAACAAAATATGCACATACACATATACAGTTTTTATTTTAACGAATTATTTTCAGTATTTTCACCGTGAAGGTCACAAGAACTTTAAGATTTAAAAAAAAATAAAGTATTCAAATTTGGCACATGGGAGTTCTTTTCGTAATGAACTATTGAGTTAAAATATTCAATAAAAAGCTGATGTCACTTTTTTGAGTCTCTAAAAACACTGTGCAGTGGGAACATAATATGGTCAGTAATCCTAATCACACTAATATTATAAAGGCGAAAGTTTGTATGTGTGTATGTTTGCTACTCTTTCACACTAAAACTACTGACCGGATTTGGATGAAATTTGGCACACGTTTATAACCTGGATAACAAATAGAATACTTTTTATCCCGGAAGTACGATCCCGTGGGACAGTTACCGAACTCCACGCGGCAAAGCCGCGGCAAAGTTTTTGATATTTAAAAGGATGTAGGTTCGTTCTAGATATTACCTTGTTTTGTGAAATGCATACCTATGTATCTACTACGCGGCAGGCGATATAACCACAGGATCCCTGTGGTTATATCGCCATATCAGATATGTCGTACACTGTTGATAGGAACCGCAAAACCATTTTAACTCAATCAAAGCAACGCGGTAACGTAAATGTACCGTTTGACGAAACGAGTCGGACAAAATCCGTCGTGTTTTTACCCGACTGCGGCGAAGCCCAAAAGGAGGGTTATTAACAGGTATGATTAATAAATCATTTTTCCACGCACATTGACGTCAAATTAATAAATCATTTACTTACCATTACACACCTATGATCCATTATTCGCTGGTTCATATCCGGCTCGAAGGACCATGTTTGAAATTAGTATTCAATAAAACTTCTGTAACATCTTTAGAACTAGAACTACTAACATAATGCCATTCGGCGAGAATTATAACTAAAAGAACATAATATATATGTATACATGTCAGACCTTCCCAAAAACATACATAAAAGCAAACAGACTTCATTACATCCCCGAACCCACAAAAAACTTATAATCAACAGACAGAAACAATACTTACACACCCAACAATGTTAGCCCCGAGATATTTTGTCACAGCGCATTACAGCAATGTGAGAGAAAGTTATGTCGTCGCGACAAAACAAAAGCTCTTAGTGAGTATGTGGTGGCACATTACTGCTGATTCAGTTATAGTGAGATGGACAAGTTTGAAGGCAGAGTCTTTTTAAGGTCGTGTTTGAAAAAAAGACCGTAATGGTCTTGCTCTTTATTGCGATTTTTGCCAACGAATGAACGCGACCAGCATATCTAAACTACGTTCAAGAGCTGTCAGTGTCATCATTGTTTTCTCTTCACTCTGGACGCTTTTAACGTGAACGTATTTCTACATCGTCCTCACATATTTATTTAATCTCAACATGAGTGATGTAACCAAGTTTTGCATTTCGTGTCACGTTTTAAATTAATTAATCTACCTACATACAATAACTTTTTATGAGAGTAACTGGTCAAGAAATATCAATTTTAGAGATGGTTTTAAAAGACACTTTTTATAAAGTAAGCAATTTTGGTGTTTGTGTTTTTTTGTTAATTTATTTAAACTACCTACGTGCACAGTAGTGGCACATAATGCCACAAGACATTTTCTATCATCATTTATTTCTTTATCAAATAACACCAGTAGATATATCTCAAAAAGTCCAGTAACAAGCTTTAATTAACATAAAGGACGTTTTTACGCACGGTAATAAAACTTCACTTTATAACTAAGCAATTCCACGAATAAACCTTTCATGACTACTAAACGACCCAACCAATCTTCTAAAACCATACAAAACAGACCACTGTCAAAATACCTTCACAATTTAACCACTTCAATCAAAAATCCATCTCTTTAAAACTACGTAAACAACCAACCACAGTCAACAAGCCAGAGGTGGCTGAAAAGGCCAGACGACAAAACAAGGATAAATACCTCTATTTACAGGTATGTAGAGGTATACCTCAATACCTGTAGGGATGAAAGGACTGCGAACTGAAACGCGCGCGTCAATAGAAACCGTTATGGGTTTGAGTTGAATGGGAAGGCAACAGAAAGCTTGTCTGTTGTGGTCTTTAAAATAGGACCGTCTCAGACAGGATTGCTTGAATGTAAGATTTAGCAATGGTGGTAAAGTTTGGTGGTGCGAATGTGCCTATTGAATGGTGTTTCGGTATGCCTAATATTAGGGTATGGTCACTACCATGACTAATATTATTGTGACGGAACGTTGTCATAGTTACTAATGAAACTTTCTACAAATAGTCTCAGGAAATTAAGAAAAGTTTAAAGAACTAGTGTCGTTTAACCATATTTAGTAACGCAAGAATAGGAATCCTTGCTATCTCTACAACTGGCCTTGTCATCTAACTCCTAATTTAGAAATAGTGTGAGAAGTCGTAGGTACATCCATATTATATTATTTAATAAGTTTTAGTAATCTATCTCCATGACTAAACTATTACTGATGTTATAAGTCGCTGACTAAGTTCAAGTCTGGCTCGATACGTTTCAATCCACCCCATTAGTCAGATTGACAGCTGTAGTTTATTTATAAATTGACATAAACGCCCACGATTGGAGATTTTCTTATGAAATCCTCATATTTGAGGATCCGCCAATTGCGGCTCAGAATACAATATGGCGGGTGTCTTTAACTGTTGTCATGACGGCGGAGTCTTACTGAGCTGAGCTCAGCTCCTAATTCAAAAACAAATTAAATAACTAAAACTTTCTCAAAATAACCTTTTAAGAACTTCATACAATGAATTGAGATAATCGTTTCAATTACACACACGGTCAGGATAAGCCGGGCTATGCTATCCGGAGCCAATAATCACCATTACTCGAAAAGGCCTTCCACTGAGAAGCGAAACACACTGGCAATTGATCGGAATCGAATTTACTTATTATGGAAATTATGTTGTATTTGTAATGGAATTTATAAATCGTTACTGCTGTGCTGTTTGCACTAGATGTAAAGTTATACTTTGACTCGGATGACGAGATGATGGCAATGAGACTGATTGCCCATCGAGTGTCAGAGGTACAAACGCATTGTCGGTGCATGCTGTTTCGGCGCTAACCCAAACTAATGATGAAAGAAATTTGCTTGCACCGATTACATCAGCTCATTAACACGGTTGAGCCGTACTAACTGACACGAAGTCATAATAAAGTTTTCTTAAAATTTATATAAATAATCGACGTGTATATGTAGTTACGTCCCGAGTCTTGCTCAGTCTTGCCCGAGCTTTATTCAGGTTTCTAAATAATCTACTAGCGGTTAACGTGCTTTCTGTTTTCCGTTGAAAATTCGAACAGAATCTTGCAACATCAACTCTGTAAAGATACGGATCGCTCGGTTTTTTTCTCTGAGCAAGGATCCTGGTACCAAATAAGACAGATTCCTAGGTTGCAAAAGAAAAGTCGACAGCATGTAATCTAACATTTTGTAGATACCCACTAGAACAAAACTAGTCGAAACATCTTCTCATTTTGTTTTCAATTGGAGGGTAGGTCGTATTTTATTGAAGAAAATGTTTAGCTATTTCAATTTATAGCTACGGACGTTTTTACTTAGTAAACTAAAGTTGTATAATTATCATAGAAAACTTAAATATAACAGACGAAATGAGGATGTACTAAAGGTACACTTCTGCTTATATCTTTGGGGAACAAAAAAGGTTCAATTATAAAATTATTTATGAATTTTCAAGCACATTTTAAATACATTTATCAAGTTTTTCTTAGATACAAAGTAGCTACGCGATAAAAATTATTACCTTCCCTGTAAGACCCTGAAAAAGTTCAAATAGCAAGAAATTAAAAAAAGGCTCTTTGATTTAACAAAACAAATATATTTTGGTGTAATAATAGACCCTTAATTACTGTAACACTTAATAAAATAGAACCTTTTAGTTAAAGAAAAAGACACGATCAAAGGAAAGAGATTTTAATTTAGATTACAAAGAAATCTTGAATTATGTAGACAAAGCAATGATGAATAATGTTGAATTCGAAAAATATTCTAATTTATTGCGTAAAGTTGTGTAAAAGGTTGTGTTACTATCAATCGTTTCCGTAATCAAACTTTTTACAGATTTTGAAGGATTTTTAAGTATATTCATACTAAATCATAAATGCGATAGTAACTCTTCCTATCTGTTACCTTTTCGTGTCTTAACAACTGAACGGAGTATAATGGAATTTGGAACATAAAAACCATGACTCAGATAATTGTTATCACCGGTAGCAAGTTCCCGATCTCCGCGCGCTATTGGTAATTTTATAAAAAACAAAAAGGTCCTCTTCTGCCGAAGAAAAACAATTCTAAGAATTTTAATTACTGACACCTACTTTTAACCGGTATAGTATTTTTATCTTCTAACCCACATGAAACTTTAATTAGGAACCATTTAAAAGCAAAAAAAAATTGTCTTCCTACCCTCATTCACTGCGAACTTAAAAATGAGTCATCTTAACAAAACTGCACCCATTTCTCAAGCCTTAAATGCAGTTTTTAAAGAGTGCATTATGCGTCCGACCTCGATGTATTCAGCCCACACAAAGCGCTCTCATTTCGTCGTACAGAAACTTTGAAGCGCTGGAAATTCTAGATTGTCAGTAGAAAATAATAGATGTGGATATTCAATTGAAAAATATAAGTGGTATAATATGGTGGTCGTTTTAGAAGGATGCTGAATTGAATAGTTCTGGGTGTATGTAAAAATATTGTTGCAAATAATAATGTTAGGTTTTTAGATAGAAGATAAGAATAGTTTTTGAAAGGAAAAGTAACATCACAAGAGGCATTCATAAATGTTGGCAACGCAGTTAGAATATTTCGCAGTTTTGCTGTCAATATTACTAATTCTAATAATGAAATTTCGCCATAAAAATCATTTATTGAAAAACTTGTTCACACACAACTAAATATTCAGTGCTACGATATGAATTCTTGCAATATTATTATATTGCAAGGTTGTAATTCAACACAGCGATATCACATTACCGTGGCGATATTTTATAATTTTAATAGGTACTGAACAATTAATCCAATATTTGACAGCAATTGACGACGTTGCCAACTTTCACATTTTTCTATTCCAAAAAATAAAAAGTATTATGCCCCGTACCTACTCAGTTCAAGTAGAAATTTACAGTAGGATAAATAGGCTTCTAATATACTGTTTTGGTTGTACGGTTTTCGCTTGTCAAACAAAACTACGAATACATGTTAAACTCGAGCGTGTTTATTGATGCTATTTAAACTTGGATCTCAGTTTAGTTCAATTCAACCTAATTTATCTCAGTTGGTACAAGTTACAAATAGCTTCCGCTGAGTTTAGTGGGTATAAAACAAGATCGTGGGGATGGAATGAGAAACTTCTAAGAAGTTTAACGATATCTCTACTTCTCAATGGGTCTTTAAAATTACATAAATACAACTGATAATCCTGAAAGCTACGGTATTTTCGATTCCACAACAGTCAAATGACTTAGGACTTAAAAAAAGCTTGAAAAAGATCATGTCGTGCGTTCGTATTTCCGATTGTAGACGATGATTACCGAAGCACATACTTTTTTTGGTTTACCTATACAGGTACTTTGTCATTGTCAAGGAATCGGAGACGTCACAATTCCTCATATGGTCAGTTAAAGATGTTCCTGTTCCAAATATTTAAATGAGCACACACAGGTTTTTTTTGTCTTTATTTTCATGTTTTCTTTGTCACCAGTGACATGCACGCAGCTGTCTGCGGGGGGCGGGCAGGACTGTGTGACGCCATGCGGCCTGCCAGCGGAGCTGACCTGCTGCGGTACCTGAGGAAGGTTAATTTTGTTGGTAAGTTCTTCAAAATATTTTATCTTTATTGAGTAAACTATTAGATGAGGGCGTAAGATAAGTTTTTGACTCCACTACTACCCTGTATACTAAAGAGGAGTGTTACTATGCTCCTTCAAAAAGAACCCGTGCGCATGATGGTTAATCGCATCAACAAATTACAACCTTCCATACAAACTTGCGCAAATGCGGAATTTATTTTTGGAGGAATACTCAAAAATCCCTGTTCATGTTTGTTTGTACTAATGGAACCCTTGCAAAATTCCATTCATCTCGAGACTTACTCTGTAAATGAATTTTAATTGTTTTTTTTTATTAATTAAGTAGGAGATATATGTGCAAAATTATTTCTAGCTGACAAGTAATCTTATCCAAATATTACTTTATATAAAGTTAGGTAAAGCATGCCGCTAATAATTTAGTTACTGAAAATTAATTTCTTAACTATTCTGTGAGCTAACATTTTCTCAAACCTCTATTTAAAGGTGTCTAAAGACAGACTTCATTTAGGTACGTCTAGTTCTTCTCCAAGCATGAAGTATCAGATTACTTAATTAAATTTTCATCTGAAGGGGTTCATAATTATTATTTTGTTAGTAAGAGCTACCAAACTAAAGATATTCTTACTTTAGCCGCTCAAGAGCCCCTGGGAACATAATAATCCGTCCGTGAACATGTAGGTAGACAACTAATTGACTAAATCAATGCCTGCTTGCCTCGTTTAACTAGTTGTCGCAAGCGTGAGAGCTGAGATTGAGGTTCTTGATTCGATCGTCAGGTCAGGCAAAGCTTTATCGGGTTTTTCCATCAGGAATTTATCAATAACTTTTAAAAATGTAAAGATTTTTTCAGTTTGTGTCAAAAGATTCCCCCTTTGGTATGTTAGGTAAGTGTCTTTGCAAATATGCAAAACAAACACATACAATTTTTTTCGTAAAGCTGCTTCAATTAGTTTGTGTGGCTTACAGCTTTCACGAAAATTTCTTTACAAGAAATCCTTTCAGTTTTCTCTCCCTGAGCTACTCGAATAGCTACATGTTCTATTCAATGTTTCTCTTCCAAAGACGCGTTGGTTTTCAAATAAATGAAAAAGGTTTAAAATTCTGAAAGTAGAAGACATCTTTAAAATTTGTTTCCCTGTAATGGAATTGGATACGATTGGTTTCTATTCACATTTCATTTTAACAGATTCGATTGGAAAACCCTATATTATTACTAAATTTCTATGTCATTTACGCTATTTTTTTTCTTTGTTTTATTCTTTCTTTTCTTTTTGCTTTTCTTTTTTTTTAAACCGTTCTTATATATCTACCAACTGGGTTTTGGAGATCAGAGAGGCAGTCGCTCCGTGTATAACACTGGTATTCAGCTGCATCCAGTTAGACTGGAAACTGAACCCAACACAGCAGAGAAAAGGCTCGGCAGATGTGGAGAGACTAATTCAGTAACACATAATTTGACAGTGTATCCTTTCTAGAAAGTTATGGTACTAACTCTACTTGAAACCAGAATAATTTAGGCAATTGCATCGTCAACCGTCAAAAATGTCGTGGGTTGCAAAGATATTACGTCTGATTGTCACCAATACCATATAATTATTTGCTGGTAGAAAGATACTGCTTTATACCTAGTGATGATGAACGTCTTTCCCAAGGTCTGAGCGGAGACGAGTTCCACTTCGACAGCAATGGCGATGGTCCTGCAAGGTATAACATCTTGCACTTCAAGCAGACCAAGCAAGGAGTCTACCGGTGGGTGAACGTAGGGCAGTATCTGGACGGAGAACTGCAGTTGGAGGTTGATGGTAAGTGTACTTAAACTGATGATAACCCTTCTTGGGACATGTTCTGTTAAATTATCAGACGGATGTGTTGCTGGGAATGTTGTTGCAGTGGTGAAGGGGAACCTTATGTCCTTTTGACATTTAATAAGTGCTGATTCTCAGCCAAATAATAAAAAAAATAACTTGATTTTGATATCTGCAGCCGACTAGACTTTCCGCCGAAAAGAGACTGTATGAATGAATTTAGAAATAGAAATTGTTTTCAGTCAAAAATGAAGTTTTTGCCACTCTAAAAGTTTAGATACTACAGGTGAAAAATTGCCGGTAAAGATCATTGAGCATAGTCCGCGTGCTTGCTCGTAGGTCTATTAGCCTCTTAAAAGAGTTTTAATACTTGTCTTTTTCTAACAGGCATCCAATTCAAATGGGGCGAGCGCCACCCGCCGGAGTCTGTGTGCAGCGCGGAGTGCGAGCTGGGGCAAGCCAAGCAGTACGTAGAGGGGGAGTCCTGCTGCTGGCACTGCTTCAACTGCACGCAGTACGAGGTACTATCCTTCACACATGACACAGGGCGAGCGTCACCCGACGGAATAAGGGTGTAAGACAATAGAGTACACGCTGGAGTCTAATAAGCATGGCAGGTCAAGGCTACACTTTAAAGTGGCACCGCAAATGATACAAATATTGCTTGTCACTTTGCCTGACACTTTTTGATCTTATCATACCCAAAAGTAACTCAGGATGCATGGTGCTCAGGCTAACAATTATTTTATACACCTTTTGATTTCTGTAACGGTTTACTAATTTTAAGCTGCTGTAACTCACTTATACTCATTTTAAACTTCACCTGTACAATCGCAGATAAGGTCCATCGAAGAGACCCAGTGTACGGTCTGCCCTCGGGGCACACTGCCCAACCCTACGAAGACTGAATGCCGTCACATCCCCGAGGCCTACCTGAGGCCTGACTCCGCCTGGGCGATCGGTGCTATGTCCTTCTCGTCGGTCGGAATCCTGTTGACAGCGTGAGTAGACTTTATAACAGAATTAGAAATCTTGAAATAATAAGTGCGTTTATGAAATCACTCTCTACGTCAAAGAGGATCTCTGTGTTCTTGCAGTGAGTACATTTTAGGCCGATTATAGCATTTTTATGTCTTACTGTAGCAGTTTTTGCTAAGGCTGGTTTAATTATTCAATACTCATAACGTGCGGTTTAAATTACACATTTTTTATAAAATTTTATAATTATAATTATACTTTTTCTGTCAAAAAGAAATCTCGTAGCTTTAATTCTAGCTTGAAACTAGTTAAGTTTAAACAGCAGAGCTTGTCTAGAACTGTGTTATAACATCCTCCATTTGCGCTAGTCAGCTGTACCATTTGTCACGGAGTTTCAGCTCAAGACAAAGTTCGGTTGGCAGGCCACAGCCGCATGTTTGAAATTCAGATAAACTTCGTCATACTTACCATGAGAATGTATTAATAAGTTATTGAATTTGACATGAACCGAAGTAAGAGACGAAGCTGAAGGTATACGTGATTGAAATACTTTTTTAAAGATCATTTGGCACATGGATAAAAATATGGCAACTAACGCTGGTATAGTTTTTCAACACAATTCCGTAAATGTATGACTACAACGCCACCCTGTAATTCTAGTGACAAAATAATATTCTTGTGTAACGGTACTTAGATTTTGCTCTGACAAAAAAAAAGCACATTTAATTTACAAGGGAACCAGATAAAACCGAACTCATCAGACATAATTTAATAAGAACAGTAGTTAATTGCAATTAAGAATCTCAAATCTGAATAATTGGAAAAACCGATTGGAATTCCGAAGCCTCACCAGGAATGAATATAGTACTTAGAGATACGGAAGATGAAATTGGAAAACAAATTATTCTTTAGAATCCAAGCCAGTTAGTATTCATGATTGACAAAAGCAATCGAGAAGAATAATCCAATATTGATCCATACAATCTGAAACTCGACGTGATTAGAATTAAAATTGTGTTGTTAAATGAAGAATTTGGTGTTTTATTATTGATGGAATTCATTTTCCTGGATTAGTGTCAATTCTCTGTTTCCGATGTGATATCCTGTTACATTTCAGTCGGATTTGTTTGGGGCTTTTAATTGATGTTTTGTGTTTACCTACCTTTCAGAAATCCCTATCACTGTGCGTTCAAACTGGTGACACTGGTGAAATATTGACAAATACATGTTGACATTTCTATTTGTCTCCCTCTCTCTTTTCTCTTCTCTTAATTTAAATCTTTATCTCTGTCAGACAATATGTTTTTATGTGAATGACTCCCCAGTGCGAACGCACAATTAGAAACAATGTTAAGCTACAGCAATGTGCAACTTTATTTTTAATCATTTTTTTTATTGTTTTCCAAAATCCTTTCTTATCGGATACCTAAGTCATCATAGCTATGTTTGACAATATTAGCCCGATCCGTTTGGGCTGTGCGTTGATAGTTACGATAGTGATTTTACAAATATACAATTCTTTATCTTTAACAGTTTCGTATGTGGAGTCTGGATGCGCCACAGTTCCACCCCAGTGGTCCGCGCCAGCGGCAGAGAGCTGTCTTACGTCCTGCTCGCTGGGATCCTCATGTGTTACCTCGTCACATTCGCATTGGTCTTCAGACCGACTGATATCCTCTGCTCTATACAAAGGTAAGTCTAAAATTTGTTAGTGTGTATTATATCCAGAATAAAACCGTAGACTGGTTTATTATGGTTTATACAGATAAAATGTGTAAAATTTGTGTAGTGATGACACTGACATTCCACTACATAAATAGTTCATAGAAAATACTAAAATGTATTGAATTGACATAGGCTTCCGAAAAACTTGTATTAAACCTGATTGCCACCTTGTTCTGACCTGAGGGCCTACCTAAGTTCTAGATTATATTTTTCCGAAAAGTAAACGATATGTACGTCCTAACTCCGTTTCGCGGCCAAATTAAACCTGCCAACAAAATACGAAGAACCTTTGTAATGCAAAATAAACATAAAAACCCAAAAATAATTAGCAAAAAAAAAATAGACCAACATTCATTCTGAAAGGCCTGAATTCTGCAATTTTAGTAATTGTAAACTTGTATCCTAATTCCTGGAATTTAAGAACTAATTATAAATGGTAACAAGCTGCTCCAGGCTGCTGCTGTAGGTGCTTCGCGAACGGCGTCGCAATATAAAGTAAATAAGGTTAGGTATTAAGGTTTTCGTGTGAGCTGTCACTGTAGATGTTTTGGCGTTAGAAACAGAGGATACCGTGCAGGCGAAATATCCCAGAAAAAATATTGTAATTTTATAAGACATCGACACATAACAGTGAAAAAAGTAAAAAAAGCATAAGTACAAAAAAAATGTTGGTTGTTATTCTTTTAGAGTTCTGTAAAGACTGTTTATAGATGGTTTCTAAAAGTAATCACTAACTGTGGCAGTTACTTAATTCTGCTTGATCATACATGCATTATTATAATACAATAAAAATTACACAATAAATTCTATAAAATCAATTTGAAAATGGTCCTTCGAGTTGGATTATTGGTTAATACATATTTCGGATTCGCTTTTCAATGAGTTTCGTCTTCGTACTATATTACCATCCTAATTTCTAGCACTAATATAGCATCACACCATAACCCTTTCTCATTACACTACATCACACTCAACCCTCATTAACATCCTTTATCGCATAAATGACAAATCACTTCATTTATCAACATTGTATAACATTTACATGTCAAAAGCACAATACTATCGGTATTAATGACAAAATAACAGAAACCATTAATCATCAAAATTGCTATTATAACCTCTGTGACGTTATATTAAGTGTGAGTAATGAAATGTACCTAGCAAGTACCAATATACCGCTGGTCTCGTGGCCAAACCGTTGAGCGCGGTAGTAATAAACTGAATAATAATATGAATGACTTTATGATTCGAGTTGGTAATAAGTTATTTGACAGTCAGTGTGCTGGTACAAAGAGAATCCGTAATAGTGTTCCACTTTCATTAGCAGGTGATATTTTATTGGTATTTTTTTGATTATTTACTGGTGAACTATATGTGGCTACTTACGTAATTTTAGTTTTGATATTTAAAAAGAAAACCGAATTACAGACTGGTTGAGGCAAGTATAGTCCCGCTATCTTGTCAAAAATAACAAATTTGGTCAACGTGAAAAGTTTTATGAAACATCTAACTTAACCAAAAACCAGAGACAATCCAAAAATTCTAGTATCTGCAATATGTATGAAGTGTAAATTCGGTGTGAATTCCTCGCAGTTTGGATAGTTGGAATTGTTTTCGGTTTTCAATTCCAACTCTCTGCAATTTAGATATAGTTAGACAGTGTTTTTTGATTAGTGCTAACGCCAGAGCATTGTTAACATTTTTCGCTGTAAAAAAGTTTCAGGCTTGCTGTAGGTATTATTGTTAAAGAATTTGTGGGACCACTTTACTTTATACTATTCCATTGTCATTCACATTTAAAAATCCCCATCACATTCACATCTTAAATTCCCACATTCATCAGCGAACTAACCCCAAAAGCTCGCACAAAAGAATATTTCCTCTCATTTTTCTACAACAATATTTTACCATTTACAGTACTTCTACACCACGCTTCCTCCAAGAAAATGCAGTAAATCGCTCAGCCAAACTGAAATCTTACATAATAATAATATTTTACGTGAGGTATGGACTCATACTTGGTCGGGGCTCCAAGTACGTGACGCCGTTCATAACCTCACGCGATGCGACCTGTGCCGTGCGCGGCCGCGTCACGCAAACGCAACCGCCGCGTTCAGTTGGTTCGGCAATCCCGAAGGAATGGTTCTACCGACAGATGTGAGTGACATAACAGCACGAGGTTCGCAAAATCGCGTTCCCATTGCTTAAAGTAGGACGCGACGACTTGCGTCAAGCGCCACGCCGTGAATAACGTAAGGTCATACTTTAAAGGCGTCTGGCGATGGGTTTCCACCACACAAAGTGTCTGCCAGTGGAAGACCGCCGTACTATTATTATCCTTAATGTAAGATAAAATATCAAAAAATCACGCTTTATAGTATGACGTAACATGGCAGCTATTCAGCACACCTTTATTACTATACCTAACAAAGCCACCACGACAAATTTTTCATAATAGACAATAGTCCTTACCAATATAACAGTAAGGTACTTCCACTGAAAAAGTTTCAGCTTTTATAAAATGACTTAGGTTTGGCGGTCACGGGCTCTTGGTTCTGCAATTTCCTTCATTTGTTTTCTCCACAGTCGCTCTCAACACGCATGTCGCTTCGGCATGTAGGTCGTGGCCAAGCAGTTACTCGCAACGAGACCAAGTACCTACAGATACCCTGTCGCTGGCACCCTAACCGTTTACCTAGTGATGGGGGAAATCTAATCATTCGGATGGATTATTATTCGATGTTCGATATCGATTTTGTTGAAGTGGTTTTTGGACTGTTATTTAAATGAAGGTGCCATAGAGGTCTGGAAATGAATTATCGGGGATGGTAGACAGTGCAATTCTGTTACCATAACAAAAACCAAAATTGTATCATTTCGAATGATACAATGTTTGTTTTTATTTCTGCTTTATCTTCTGGATTCAATGACCTCATAATGCTCTTCAATCAAAAACAAAAGTCATCAATTCAAGTCAGGCTAAACAGCAGCTGTTTTGAACACCAAACATTCGACAGTCACTCAAAATTCCAGCCCTTTACCACTTCCTAGTGTTTTAGCTGGAGGCTGAAGATGTCACGCGAAAAACTCCCCAGCATAATATCCTCTGCCCGACCATTGGATGACTATGGGATTGCCTTGCAAATCTCTATAAAGATAAAGAATACTTTGAAACAGTAACAGGAAGAACAAATATGGCGATAAAGGAATCCATTATCAAATTCCATCACTACCAGCGAAATGCAGGTGCCTGTTTACATTTACCATGCTCTCTACACCGAAACTACACTTCTCCACATTATACTACCTCTTATGACAAACACGGTTCAATTTCCACTGGCAAAAGGAAATCGCAGTGCCTCTGAAGAATAAAATGTTACTGCACTTCAGATTTTTGTAATGGATTTGTGAAAACTGTTTCGGACGGAATAAATCAACATTACGGGGCTTTCGTTGTCTGAAAGCTTCAAGTTGTAGCTTTTAGAAGACATTTCAATTTGCAAAAAGAATCTACACGGCATATTCTGTTTGTTTTGAAATATTTAGAAGAAAACACGTCTTCTGCGGATCGGCTTCCAGTCTTACTTACGGGATGCGGCTGAATACCATTATTGGACATGGAGCGACTGCCTATCTGACCTCCAAAACCCAGTAACTTTGTAATACGATACCCATTGGTGAGACTGATTGTCAGACTTGCCAATTTACCGGTTACGACTGTCAAAGATCTACAAATGACAGTTCAACCAACGGCCTTAAGTGTTTTATTTATTAAATTATGGCGAAGAAAGAAAACGATTCACTTTTTAATAGTGCTGCATATACTTCGATAGTGGGATTAATATGCATAATAGCTTCTGCAAAAGATTTATAGCAGATTAAAGAGCTACTTAATGATCTGAACCTAAAATACTATCAGATGAAGTGGCTAGACGTCATAAAACTTTTAATAGTTCTTTGATCTTGTTTTTTTATGCTTTTGAGTTAACAGTGGGTTTAACGCTAAGATTTATAAAATGTTATGTTCACACTGACCTTATTGGTGAGGTTTTTCAGAAAGGCCGTAGACGTATGTGTATGACCTGATGTATGAACGTGGACGAGGCAAAAGGAGTATACGGATCGTAGCAGTGGCGTTCTGTAGTTTCTACTTATCCCCATGAGAACAAGGCGTGACTTTGTGTATGGAGCCTCTTTTTGTCAGGTTGATCCCATCATCATTTTCAATTACATCTAAATTATAGCTTTTAAGTCTGTCAAATGAAAAAGTAATTTCATTAATTACAAATTAATGAAAGAGTTAAAATCGACTTTAATTTTATAAACGAATTTATAATTACTTTATAATGTAATTTAGTAACTGTTTCACGACAGTCTATTGCAAACCCTTTTGTAACTTCAATTGATTTGTTTTCAACGAATTTTGATTGTAAACTTTGCTCAACTTGTGTAGTGATTGTGCGCAATATAATCAAACAAACATGTTTACTTTACTTAAGAAACATTAAACTTAAATGAAACTTTAGAACTTTGTTAAAATGATCTAGGAATCTTGAGTGTGATTGTTGTTGTAGATATAAAAATACTTACGACTCGTCCAATGTACCCGAAGAGATTCCAATAATACCTGAGGTAACAAAAAAAGTAATTCATCAAAAGTCTACATCGACACTAAAAGTCACCTCACATAATCCTACTACACAACACTAACGAGGTCAATTCCTAAACCTGCAAAGCATTGCAAAATGACAGTCAACATGGCGACAATCGGAAAGCTAACATTGGACGTCATGACACGGACGTCGTAATTTCGGAAAAGGAAGGATGACCTCATACGATAACAAGCTCAAATATCAAACGGCAGCACGTTTAAATTGCATAGACGATCGAGCAGACTAGCACATCATACGTGACATATCTAGACATTTCTCCGGACGTAGCGCCCTGGTCGGACGTCCGAAGATAGCCGATGTTTTCCGATTCACCCCGAGGCCAAACTAGTGTTAGATTCGCAAAGGCTGCAGCTTTCGGAGTTTTGTTCAAGTTATACATTGTTAGGGGTGGACTAAATGCACAAATAGGATGATTGGGACCTCGTGTTTTTCGTAACTTAGTAGAACTTAATATGTCCAGTATTGGTGGACTTTGATGACACAATGTGGGATAGAAAGCTAATAGAATCAGTTTGGGCCAAACTAGAGAAATCGAATGTTTAAGATACCTTGGAAAACAAACAATGTTGGCTGCATGATCCACAACTAAAGATTTTGGATCTTTATGAAATCAAATAGGTATTGAAGCTATTGAAAAATTTCACGTTTAGGTTAGGTATTCTCAGGAGTGCTGCACACTTGTATGTGTCACCACAGTCGTTTCAGCTGAATTACGCAGTCATATGGCTTTCATTTAGCTCGTACCGATCGGCAAACTTCTAAACCGACTGATGTTTTCTTTCCGGTTCTCATTCGATTTTGCTGCGCAGTTACGATACGATACACCTACGAACTTTAAACAAGTAGAAATAATACTTTAGACCTCGCACAGGCGTCAAGTGGGTATTATGTCTCCAAAACCAAAGGAAAGCGAAAAAATTACTTGAACCTTTGCCCCACAGGTTTGGCACGGGTTTCTGTTTCACGGTTGTGTACGCCGCACTGCTGACGAAGACCAACAGGATCTCGCGGATCTTCAACGCGAGCAAACACTCCGCCAAGAGACCTATCCTTATCTCCCCGAGCTCGCAGCTGGCAATATGTGCCGCTCTTATATCTATACAGGTAGGTATCTAATTTCAATACACATTATCATGCAAGGAACTAAAACGATCCTTAGGATTAAAAAGGTGTGCTTCCGTATTGATTCTATATTCATCTTTCCACAACGTACGATCATTTCTTATTTCTCTTATTAAAACGAGACAAAATGTCTCTCTGTTTAACTGTCTTATTATCAAACATCGGTCCCATAAAATGTCAACCACTATCAGTTTCAGCCATGACATCGATAAAACTGCATTTTACAAAATAATTGGACGGCTTTGAGAAACAATTAATCAAGTGCCGAAACGTAAAAATTGAGTTTTGAATGCTAGTTTTGTTACTTTAAAGCTCATTTTCCATTTTCACATCATACAATATGTTTTTAGCAACTCAACCTCACTATCCCTTCCAGGTGCTGATAGTAGTAGTATGGATGATAGTGGCGCCAGCGAAGGCGATGTTCCACTACCCGACGCGGGAGGACAACATGCTGGTGTGCGACTCCTACGTGGACGCCTCGTACATGATCGCGTTCTTCTACCCGATCGTGCTGATCCTGGTGTGCACAGTCTACGCCGTGCTGACCAGGAAGATACCTGAGGCTTTTAATGAGAGCAAGCATATAGGTAAGCGCAACTTTGGACGGCCCCTAGCTAGAGAGCTGCATGCTGGGTCAAACTGCATACAGAAGGCGAGTGTTGTGGTGCAGTTCAAGTGAGGTCTATGTCCACCAGTGTTCAGTGAAGCTTATAAGTAAGTGCATGTTTATATGTCAGGTTTCTCGTTCAGCTGAGAATCTGTCTCATTGATTCCTGAGTATTAACCAATCCTAACTATCGTATACAGGGTTTTTTTTTTGCAAGGAAACTGTTCCACGAATCTACATTTTCACAATTTTATTCTCTAAGCAATCCAAAATATTAACCCATTAATTCCCACTTTATTTACAAACACTTTGTACTCCACTTTGTCTAAATTAATTTGGACATCCAAATTACGAAATTAATTTCTGTGTCCAACTTTTGTTTCACAAATCATTATCAAGTTTGCTCAAAAGTTGTTCCATAAGCCCTAAAGGTCAAGACCATAAATTGGGCTTATTTAATTTTTATTAGGTTAGCGTAGGTTCTCTTGAACGACGTAGTTCAAGAAGAATCGAGATATCGTAAAGAATCGTACGGATGGTCTCATTTTCCAGACAATTGGGTACAAAACAAGACATTTTATTTTAATTATTCAAAAGCAACGCTTTTAGTCATATTTTTATGTTAGCTATGTTTATGCGCTGATAGAGTATTCGATGTAAACTTTTTTCTTTTATTTGACAAAAGCGTCTCCGAAGTGAGTTGTTGGTTAAGAAAGTTTTTCTTTTCTATTAGTTGTATTTTTCCAAAATGTTGATCCCATTAGACGACTTGGACAAGAGCTCTTGGAAAGACTTTGGGATGACCTTTGCCCAACAGTTGATCTGTTTGTCACTCAAGTTCAAACACTTGTTCACGTAACTCTCTCTATTCGAAACCATCCTACATCTGTCAATCAAATTATCGAACTTAAACAAACATGATTGATAGATGTGGAACCAACCAGACCAACCAGAGTGAGTTGAAGGAAAGTTGGTATTACAAAAACAAAGAATTACAAACTAAAACCTTCATTATAGATCTCTTGTCGTACCTCTATGTGCACACAGTGAGGTACCTACGAGAGCTTACCCACGTACGAATCGCACTTCAATACCGGGACTCAATCTACTGAGGTCACCTGGAACGGTAATTATATTGAATGCAGATCAATTGCTTACGGCTTTGTGTGTGTGATTGTAATCATTGTGCACAACTCAATAGTTTATCCACACATGTGTGAGTGCGGGTTAGGGTCATTGTTTGTGCGTTAGCGGAAGCTGGTAATTGATAATTAGATATTCAACAATTGAAATTAGATCTGCAACAGAGCTTGCTCTAAAGTGGTAGGTAGTATGTAATTTTAGACGAGAAAGTTTAGGTTGTATAACCATGGAACTAACATAATTATTATAATCGAATCCTATTTAATTGAAGTTTACGTCATTTAATTAACTATATTTATATTATGTACATTATATACAAACTACAAATAGAACTAAAGTAATGATAAAAATAAGACTAAAAGTAAGAAAATATAAACATCTAAACAACGACGACAATATTAGGCGTCAAAGTACTCCTCCGCATCGCTGTCATCTGGAAACGTGCCCAGAAGACTGACTAATGATGATGATGATTTAATTGATAATATTTATAACTGATTGATTGGCACCGGTGACTGAAAAGGACGTGATGTGGAGGAATGAGGAAAGTCTTTCTTTCTTTTTCTTTTTTAAATGTCGCAAAGTTTTGAGTATGAGTGTGGATAACTATTAGGAGTAGAGGAAGACGAAAGAAGCGATGAATGGACTGTGTGGAGGATAATATGGCAAGAAAGAAGGTGTCTAATGAGATGATGAGTAATAGAGTAGTATGGAAGAAGAAGACATGCTGCGCCGACCCCAAATGAATTGAGTTAAGGGCAGGAGAATGATGAAGATGATTTAATTGATAAGTATGCACCAGTTTTTAGTTCATTATAATTTGATGTACTGATTTAAAGAGAGAATTAAAAAAAAACTTACAAACTCAAATAAAATAATGTCGTAATCACAAGCTTTTTCTAACCTAAGCGGTCAATGTCAATCAATGTCCATCTGTCTGTCACAGGACTCTATATCAGCAAACGTGAAGGTTACAAATTTACTAGGCCATAAATCTTCCTAAAGATTTTTTTTCTGAAGGAGGCGTTCGATAGACTATTCGACATCATAGCATTTTTCTGTCGCAGGATGTAACATTTAATACTGAAGTTCCAATATTTATTTCTCGGATTGTCAGGATTTATCCTGTTAGGCTTGTACATCATGCGGGCAGAAGATGGGTTTCGTGCAATGAAAACCACACTGGCTGCGATATACTTTTTCTATTATATTAAACTAACAAATTACTTGAAATTACAATGTATCACAATAACACGGGGCACAATGAATCGGGTACAGTACCGGGATCAGGTACAGTATCGTCCTCGCCTTGAGCTGTAAATATCACGGATGTGTAGAAGCACGCTGTGGTGTGGGTAGACTTGTAAGTAGGTCGCGTGATGTCACTACTGGCGTTCTGGCGATTCATATTATGTCCGTAGCAATGACCGGATCCGATATATTATTATGGATTATAAGTCGGCATCGACTCTCGAAATCATTTTCATCATCATCGGCACTGCAGCCAAAAGACTTCCACAGCTGAGGAAAGGTCACCAGATTAAGCCAACATGTATTTTTCCTATCTAGCAGGTTAACGTTAATAACTGATTATCAGCAGATTGTATAAATCAGAATGTGTTACTAGGGAGCTTGTTTCACCCCTTAACCCCCAGCTAAAACTAGGAAGTGGCAAAGGTCCGCATTTTGTAGGGCCGTCTTATGTAACTTTGATGTTCAAAAAATGCTGATTCCTAATTTGATTCTAATGACTATGATTGATTTTGCTGCACAATCTGTTCGAACTAGTTCACACTCAGCTTAAATCACCCGAAATTGTTTTTTCCGCAGGTTTCACGATGTACACGACGTGCGTGATCTGGCTTGCGTTCGTGCCGCTGTACTTCGGCACGGCGAGCCACGTGCCACTGCGCGTCACCAGCATGGCCGTCACCATCTCACTCAGCGCCAGCGTCACGCTCGTCTGCCTCTTCTCTCCTAAGGTAAATATATTCTCCCTAGTGTCAACATGACAACAGACGAAGGCTTTCGTAACGAAAGTGTTGGGCTCGATAATGGAAGAGTTAAGTTTCAAATTATAAAACGGCAAGGGTCGTATGACTAAGTTTTATTTGTCAAGAAAGACACGGAACACAAGGCGACCAACAATTAATTGAATACAATATGCTCGGGCGTAGTATTAGGAGTTCTGGCTACGTATTAGCAGCAGAGTGTTGCACGAAAGTGCTTTGCTTGTTACATTGAAGTACGTCGGTACTTCAGTGTATGACAATCTATATCGAGACCGTTCGTTTGGCTCGGTAAGTACGTTATGCTTCATCCCGGCTTTCATTCAAAGATCAGTCGTTAGGTGTACTCCTAAGCCCAAAACCCCAATTTTGGGGAAGCCAGAAGAATTTTGGGCCTCTAGTTTAGCCTCTAGACCTTGAGCTGCTAAGTTTACAAATTACTAAAAACTCCCATACAATGCAGTGCAATTAAAATATTATCACACAACACAAAATAAAAACCAGCCAAGTGCGAGTCGTACTCACACGCACACAGGGTAGCACTAAACAATATATATAACACTCATTCATATATTGTATTGTATTACATTCAACAGCAAAGCTAAATTTTTAGCTTAATTTTTTCATAGTATGTTAATGAAAAACAAAGTTACTGCTGCAGTTTGATGAAAAAGTCCCATATCTCAAAAACTAAACATCAAACCTTATCCAAACCAATTTTCTTTGAAAGTTTTTTTTACGTTCTATAATCCTACATTTTTTCAGAATTTTCCTCCTCTTACTTTAGAAATAAGAGGACACACATTTTACCACTTTGGAAGTGTCTATCTTTCAAACGATTGACTTTGAGAAAAAATGGTTTGAGGAACCTCCATGTCATTTTTAAAGGTTTGAGGAACCTCCATGTCATTTTTAAAGACCTATGGACATCCCGCACGCATAGATGTGATGCAAAAAAAAATAGTTTCAGTTCCATGTATGGGGAGCCCTTAATCTTTATTTTTGCATAATAATCCTAAAGCTGTTCACAGAATACATCTACCTACCAAGTTTCAATTGAGTAGTCCTAATAGTTTCGGAATAAAGTGGCTTTGACATACAGACAGACATGACGAATCTATAAGGGTTCCGTTTTTTGCCATTCGGATTCGGGCCTCACAAACAAACAATAGCGCAAAATTTATTTGTAAAACAAAGCAAAAAATGGACAGCTAAGTGAATATGTTAGCAACCTCTCCACGGATCATTGAACAGAGATCAGCATCGGGCCACTTGCCACGAGATATGTTAAGGGTCGGCGCTGAAATACGGACACAAACGCAATTTATTCCCTCAATAAAAACAAAATGGCGGCTGTTTTAATTCAGCCGATCATTAAAACGTGAAACATCCCTTTTATACAGCCCCACTTGATTGCTTCAGGCTATTTTGTTTTATACTTTGGAGATCCAGGTAAAAAGTATACTACCTGTCTCCGTTCAGGCGTCTTGAAGAGGAGGTTGTCGATGACGAGCGGAAGTGAAAGTCCAACTTGCAATAGAACGAATATATTAAACAAACACAGTTATGGATCGGGTGATTAACACATGTCACTAATTTAAAACTAAATATTTGAAATAATGACAAACAGATGCGTGTCTTGTATGTCGACAAGTGAGAGAGGGTCGCTATGGGAAACACCCAGGACCGAAGCTTGACGTTGCCACTAAATAAAAATAAATAGCGGATGGCTTACAAAAAATATACATACGACGTCACTTTTTTTTGTGGAAGTTCGAAATTATTGTGTTGCTGAAAATGTGGTGCAGCTGTAAAAGTTGCATTTTAACTAAAAAATAATGTAAATACTTACATAGCTATAAATTAATTCTGGTTATGAAACGGGTACTGCAGGATTGCTTTTCATATGTTCTGGGAAACCATAATGATTTAATGACGACAACAAGCTAACTTTCGTTTCGGATGACCTTGCTCTATTCTGCTTGATAATGGAGGGAAGTGGAAATCATGTTTTTCCTACTCCTCAACTATTCTGTTCTAATTAATTTCGTTGCGGCATCCAAGACAGTTAAATTGTTTCTTTGGGACTTCGTCGAGCTTCATTGCGTCGACGTTTTTTGGTGGTCGCCATTGTTGATTCTGGCTGTCAGGAGTTACAGTGGTTTGGTAATAGTGTGGCGGGCTTTTCCTTTTTTAAAAATACTTTTTATTCTCTAGAATGACAATTACGGATATTCGTAAGAAATCCTTACTATTAGTCATTCATAGAGTTATTAGAATATACGATAGAGCCCGTCTGGGTGCGTTCAGAAACATTTAACTCATATACACAAACAGCCAGACCCGGAACAATTAATTACTTGTAGGCCATACAAATATTTGTTTCGTGCGGGAATCGAACCCATATGGCCATATGTCCTCAGTGAGACATAGAACCACAGTTTTTGTATGACACTTCTTCTTTTATCATCGCATGTGACTAAAAGAGTGAAGAATATACATGTTGACGGATGGAAAAGAAAAGGAATACCAAAGAAACCATGGATGATGGTTCTGTGAGGAATGATATGAAAAAAAGAATAAATGATAGCGTGACGATTGACAGGTGAGAATGGAAGAATAAAATGTGTTGCGCCGACACCAAGTAATATGAGACAAGGGCAGGAAGATGTAGATTTCTTCTGAAGCCTCTCTACGGTATTCAACAATGTAATTCGTTAAGATAACTAGCTATATAAACTTCAAATACTGTTACTTTTACTATAAATACTTCTTGTATTGTTTCCAGCTGTACATAATCCTCGTTCGGCCGGAGCGGAACGTCCGGCAGAGCATCATGCCGGTGCGGTACAGCCGCAAGCCGCCGCCGGCGCCGCTGCTGCCGCATCCGCCGATCAAAAGTAAATTCTTCTTTGCATTAACATAACATAACATAACGCCTGTAATCCATGAAGAGTTAGGCAGAGGCGTACGTAATAATACACGTTTCGCCAGTTATGTTTAAGCCCCTTGTAATAGGGGCGAACCTATTGCCATCAACCTGGCACAAATTCAAACTCCGTGGCTGCTACTAAGAAATTCCTTATGGATTTATCGGATCCAATAACAATTTGCCCGAGCTTGGAATCGAACCCAGGACCTCACGGTCAGTAGTCGCGCTTGCCACCACACGTTCAACGAGGCAGTCTTCAGTGAAATCTGTTCTTTACTTTGGATTTACTTTTTGTCAATACCAGAAAAATAAATAGAAGTGGAATACAGAGATCACAAGACAACCATAGAACTATAACAAGAAAACTTGTGATACCTAGCAAAAAGGCTACAAGCCGGACTGTAGACAGCTACAGATTGACTGCAAACTAACTACAAAGTGATCCTAGGCTGACTGCAAACTGGCGATAGGCTGTCTGTGAACTGACTAAAGGCTGACTGCAGACTGACCACAGGCTGATCTCAGACTGACCACAGGCTAACTGACCACAGTTTAACTCTATACTGACTACAGTTTATCTCTAGGACTGACTATGGGCTCGGAAAAAACAACATCTATACTAAAACATTTTTTGTTTAATTCACAGAAGCACCAACCGCCAACAAGGAGACCCAGACCGACCCAGCCGACTTCAAACACCTCAACGGCCAAACGATCCAACCAAAGGGCGACGGAGACAAGAAACATGACGACCAATCGAAAGAAGGCGTTAAAACGCAATGCAACAACGTCCAGCCAATCAACACTCAAGAAAAATCTATCAGCACGTCTGTAACTAATGATAAAGCAGATACCTTATAGCAAAGACAATCCTCCCGGTCACTCCTTGATTACTCACACAAAAATAACAATGTTAGTTTTAAAAAGAAAAGTTGCTCATGCAAATATAAGGAACGAAAACCTGTTGTAGTTTAATCAATTTGTATAATGTAGAAGCTTTTTTGTAAATAAAATGATACGCGCAATCATATTGGGTATGTAAATAAACTGTTGAATATCTTTCTTAATAAAATCTTGTAAATAATGAATGTAAATATAAAGGAAAAGACGAATAGTGATGTTTACTGTATATACTCGTAAATGTATTTAAAGTTAAGCTTATCGTTTTATATATTAAATATTTAATGTTAAGTTATGAATTATAAGTATTATAAAATTATGATATGTGCAGAGTAGAGCTTTGAGCCAGGACAGTAGAGACAAAAATATTTAGTGTTAATATTTTTAAATATTCTAATTATTGTCAACTGAATTTAATCTCTGCAAGAAACTCTGCATTTCTATTTATTTACGTGTTATTTACAAGCAATTGATCAAGTTACGTTTGTTGTTAAATTCTATTTAGTTACCTGTGTCCTTTGTTAAATGAAGTGGAACTGCAGAGTTCTTGTATCTCTGCAATATGACTAATAAAATACATATCATACATTTTCAATACTACAATATAGGTAGTTTGACAAATCAGCTTAAAAGTGTTTTTAAATCCAATGTATTAATTATAATATTGTCGCTACTGTCTTGCTCTTCCTGTGCATATTATGTACGGTTATAATTATAAGTGAAATAAAATCGTAAGTATTAAGAGCGTATTTGCGCGAATAAACAGTTTGATGTTAATAGATTGGTTTCATTATGTCCTCCCTAATAAAACGGCTTGATCAAAGCTTTTCATATTTGCCTCATTTTGTACTCTAAACGTTCGACAAACCAGTACGTACTACCGATTGCGAACACGGCTCCGGACATCGAAATTTTACTAATAATGTACTGAAAAACCTGTCAATGCACAGTGGCTGGTATCTGCAGCCGGGCCGCAGTCTGCCCGGACCCGTTCAACCGAACTTTATAAAAGGCTAACATGTTTCATTCGCTCGATTGTAATAATGAGCCTCCACGAACCACGACGATTTATACTCAAAGTTACAAACTCAGGTCACCAATGAATACCTAGCTATAAGACTAGTGGTTCAATGGCAGTCCGTACACGACCCAAATTACTAGCGCTTTATTAACTAAGTAGTTTGAGACTATCTGTGTATTTCTTGAACGCAAATACTTATAAAGATAAGTGTTCAATACCTACAATAGTCACTACACCCACCTAAAACATTGTCCTAGCAACGTTTATTTTAGGTAAGTAGTCTGAAAAAGAAAAGTCTGGGTGCGTTTTCTACAAGAAAACCTGACAACCTATTAGGAATATTAACACAATACCTAGGTACTTAATTTTTAAATTGTATCAACTGCTTTTATTGTGACCTGAATACTCAACAAATTGAACATTCACAGCGACATACGGATTAATAAGTCTGTGATTGGTGACGCACAAACTTTAAATAGATTATTTATTTATTTATTTATTAAAACTTTATGCACAAGTAAAAAAACTGTACAAAGGCGGACTTAATGCCATAGGCATTTTCTACCAGTCTACCTTAGGGTGATGCAGAGACAATATACAGTAGGTGCAATAACAGAAAAAAAAGACTAGAAAATATTTATAACTAAAATATATAACAATAAATACTTATATACATACATATATTAAACTTTATAAAGTTAAGAGAGATAAACAAGAAAAACTATAACAACTTAGTTCAGAGACGAATCTGCTAACTTCTTGTGTATATATTCCCGAGCTTTCACTTTGAAAGTGAACTGACTGGTCACCGTCCTGATACTCTGAGGGAGCGCATTCCAGAGGAAAACCGCCTGGACAAAGAAAGAAGATTTTATAAAACCAGAGCGGTGAGAAGGACATCGTAAAAGACAATTATTAGCAGAACGAAGATTCTTGCTGTGCGCAGAGCATAAATATTGACAATTAGACGTCAGATAAGAGGGAGAAGTGGGTTTGTGAAGAAGAGAAAACAGGGTTGTCAAAGCCCTCAATTCTCTGCGCTGCCGGATGGGCAGCCATCTTAAAAGCGATCTATGCGTAGATACATGATCATACTTGCGGAGATTGAAGACGAATCGAATGCAGTTATTAAGAAGTCGGTCAAGTTTGTTGAGCAGATCTGCATTCAGGTCGTAGTAGCACACATCACCATAGTCAATTATGGGAAAGATTAGGGACTGTACAAGCATTGCCTTAACGTGTGATGACATTTTTCAACCGATAAAGCGACCGCAACGTTCCGGTGACTTTCTTGCTCACAATCGCGACCTGCTTACGCCAGTCAAGGCAAGTGTCAACATGCAAACCCAGATCCTTGACGTCAGAGATAAACGGAATCACTGTGCCGTCAAAGGTCACCGCTGGCACCGCTAACCCATTCAGCCTTCTCAAGCTATGGGGGCTCCCTACAATAATAGCCTGGCACTTGGTTAGGTTAACAGCCACACCGAAACGATCAGACCAGCTTTTGACTACACGTAAATCCTGGTTTAGGTCCTCGATCGCACCGGATAAGCTGTCAACATCTGCCTGACAGTAGATCTGTAAGTCATCAGCGTAAAGATGATACGCACACTGAAGTTCGGTAGTTATGAGATCAATAAAAATTGAGATTATATTCTAACACCATTATTTTCCTTGTGTCAGTTAGTACAACTGTGTCAACCTGGACGCTGTTGTTCCATATAATAAGGCAAATTATCAAAAAGAAGAGGAAGCGGATAATTTTGACAATTATGAGAGAAGTGCTGTGCCGACGACTAGTGACGGTTCAGAGGAGGGGCAGTATCCGTTTAGAGTGACCACTAGAGCAAGATTTCCTTAGCACATGTGGGTAACAACATAATATTGTAACTACTTAATCTATAAATAATACTAATAACTAGTATGTACAGTAGAGACCATAAGTGCAGTAGCAGTTTCACAAAACGATCGCATCAAAACAAGTCGCACTTACGACCTTTTTCCATAACAAACATTTTGCACACATACACGATCTCGTATATCGCTCTCTTTCATAATTATCTAGTCAGAAAGAGTGCGATATAATGATCATTTGCCTTAGTGACAAGCCTGTCATGTCGCGACGGAGTATTAAGTTAGTGATATTTAATTTCAAACAAACAATTATGTGTCTATCTGGCTTAGCGGTTAACGCTATAGATAAAATGTCACGCACAGTATAGTCTGCGTTCGAACCCAAGTGACGTTACACTTTTTGTGTTTTAATTATAAATGATACGTTAGACCCGATGAGATATGTTTTTCTAAATATTAGTTGGAACTTATTATTAACAAAAAAAATGAGGGTGAATGTGAAACAAAATAAACTTCTGGATTGAACAAAGTAGTTAGTTATGACGTTGTTAGTTGGTGAACTTTGTTACGAGCGTTTGTGTTATTATTACGATTAGCGTATTGTTTGATTGTCTTTATTCAAGATGCAAGCTAATATTAGTATTGATGACAGGGCAAATATTGTCACTGCGTAAAAATGGGCTTAATATTTCTCAAATTTCAACTGAAACTGGCTTAAAATGTGTAAGTTATTTTTAAAAATTATAATTATTATGATGATAGTTGTGGAGTGTGATTTTCTTATTATTAAATAAATTGCTAGTTGCAAGTGTGTAATCATATTTTGTTTTTTTTTAGAAATTCTGTTAGCCGTTGGGTAAAGAGGTTTGAGGAAGAAGGTAGTCTGAAGAGTCGTCTAAGAAGTGAAAGCCGCTTATTAACCCGACTCAGCGACGTTTTATGGTGGAAGAATATGAAACAAATGGTTTCATTCCAACTATAATGTTTGCAGAGCAATTGGATACTACATTACAGACTGTTCGCCATGCAGTCCATACTGAAGGTTTACATCATCGGAAGCCAGCTAAAAACCATTTTTGACACAAAAACACGGGGAGGAAAGACTACGTTTTGCTCGAGATTATTTAGATTTTAACTTGGAGGTGACTGTATTTTCTGACGAAAAGACTTTCAAGTCTTGCCAAAAGGAAGACTTAATTTATGGCGAAAAAATAATAATACTTAATTTAATAAGTAGACCGGGTAACTAAATATTTAGTAATATTAACATAACCGTAAATAAAAATAAAAAAAAATAAGAAATAAATTTTAAATTTAATGATCTTAAATTGGGGTTTAGTTTCAATATTCTTTCGTCAAGAAAATGAACACTAAAGCTATAACCTCAATACATTCAATGTGACGTTACATTAAAAAAACACGTTCATAAAGTCTAACTCATATATTAGTATTCAATTAACTCTGCTGAATACTCATACCTATAATAAGCGGGTATCAACAATTATATTTGTGTTATGAGAATATCCTTTCCGTGTTATGTTATTCTTATTATGAATTGACTAAGTGGGTATACAACAAAAAATCTTATGAACGGTGATAAGAGAACTTTTTTTTTTGCCTAGATAGGAATGTGACGTCACATTCTCATAAAAGTTTGTTAATTTTATAAATAAATAAAACGAATAAACATTTTTGTAATCATTCAGCATGATTTTTTTATTTTTAAAATAAAAATCAATTAATGAGGTTAAATAATAATACAATAACTATCTAATAATAAGCATGACTATATTATAAATAAACATAAATACCTAACGACTTTCTGCTTAAAATACAAATATAATTAAGGTTTCAAAGAAACAAAAAACAGCCACACATTGTATTAACATGGATTTGAACTTGGACTTCATTGATCGTGAACCCATGCTCAGCCCAAACAGCTACCAACCCATGTTAATACTACGCGAATTTTAACAATGCAATGGTAAGAACAGGTCATCACTACGATGTGTATTCTAAATGCAACAGAAATATAATGCTATTTCGCATAGTGTGACGACCGTTCATTAGTGTGTGTTATGTGTAGAATGTTGAGACATCACTCATACACGCACACGCACACACACTGCTGTATCGCGCTCGCACAGTTCATAGCAATGTAATCTTTAGCATGGTACTGCACTTTTGAGGTCTACTGTACGTTGGTGTAAATGTTCTGAAAATTAAACAGTTCAATATTGTTGCCAGCGATCAGCGCGGCGCGAACGTGAGACTGATTCGGACGATATTGATTGAGAAACAATAGGTACCTACTTGGTACATCACGAGGCACTATAAACTAATTTATTCTTCATAATCATCATGATTCTAACGAAAAGACGTCCTCTCCTGGACAAATGCCTCTTTCAGGCGTCATCGCATCGACCGGTCCTGTGCTGGTCAAATAAAGTGGACACCCGCGATCTCCACAATGTCATCGGGTCACGTTGGCAAGCCTACGTGGTCGCCACTCCAGAACCTTTTGGTCTCATCGGCCATGCGTACAGCGAGCAATGCGTAATAATTTTGAATTTTTTATTGGTGTAGTAGGTATACCTAGTTCTATTCTGTCAATAACTTTCGTTGTATTAAGTAGAAATTTACTGTATTTTGTAATTCGATAGCAATTTTATGTTATGCAATATGGGTTGTTTCATTTAAAAATGTCTATCATTTTCAGTTTTAATATATTTTTACGGATATAAACAGTTTGATATTGCTAAAAAATATGTGCTTTTAATTTAGTCCTTCAGTACCTTGTCTTCTCCAGCATTTAGAAGAGCCACGCCCAAATAATTATTCAGAAAGGTGATCATAATAAGCTGAAGAAAAAAATATTTAGTTTGCCTCAACAATACAACCTATTTTTGTAAAACAATGATGTAAATTGTCATATTATCGAACAGACAAAGTAATGTTGCGTTTTTTTGCGGGCACAACTAGATTAGAATAAAATTAATACTTGCCTAATCCGTTATCGATGTTGTTAATTAATATAATATTAACATGAAACTCGTTATTTATGTCCACTACACGACCTGAAAATCTAATCAAAACCATATATGCACAGCGATTGGCGTTAATTCTGTAATCTTATGACGCACGAGCATCGATAAGTTACGATAAGATAATTTCATTCTAATATTCTGTTAGTCAGTCTAAATTGTACCGGCAACCACCATGGTGCCCAATCCCAAAATGCAAGAAATCGAAATCAAATATACTATTGAGGACAGTGTAGTAGTGTGTGCTCTGCCGTATAATAAAGCTGATTATCAGAAGGCTGAAGAGAAGCCGATAGAGCCAGACAGTTCTGAAGATGGTTATGTTAGAACTCTGCCAGGGACTAGTGAGGAGTCTCTGGAGGTGGATCCGTTGAGGGTGTCTACGCGAGCTCGGTTCTCCTATGAGTTGGACAGGTTGGTAATAGTAGAAGTAATGTTATACTAAAGATAAGTCTGGTTGTGTTTGATATTGTCAATAACATTATACCTACGAATGTAGAACAGTTTGCAAATTTCGTCATCTTCGAACGCTTTTTCTACGTGCAAATAATTACTATACCTAATAGTGATCTAGTGACAGTAATGGTGATGATGATAAGTTATTCAATCGACTTGTTTGAAAATAGCATTGAGAACAAGTTAAAGGCGAGCTCTTTAAGAAAATAAGGTTACCAAAAAGAATTGCTAATATCGGTATCTCCTCAAAAAGAGACTACAGCTATTTATTTCCGACTATGGCAAAGGAGAGTTAGGTTTAGGGTAGATTATTTTATAGATTAAGGTATTCTAAGCTGGACATAATAATATTACAGATACAGCAAGAACGCTATGTTAATCTTTGAGGGCAATGCATCAGATGTTGCCTTCGAATACAGCGAGGAAGATACTAAGCCACAAAATGATGACATGAGCATGAAATTCAAACGCACCTTTGCGAAATTTTCCTTCGAAGTTAATGTTTATAGGGATTTGACTGATGAAGAAATTGCTAGCACTTGTGAGAGATGTAAGTATTTGGACACACGGCGACACATCAAGCTAGTCAATTTTAGTATAACTTGGCCTCGCTTTGAATAAATTTCCAATACAATGAGAGATCCGCATAAACTGGTTTAGTATAGCTTGATCGGTCGCCGTGCGTACCTACTCCGCACTTTCATTAGCTTAAATCATCATCAAAATGCATTCGAATATGGACTTCCTACATAATAAATTAACTCTGTAATATTGGTCGGATATTGCCATAGGTAGAACATAAAGACAATAGCACGTCGCTCACCAACTTGTTAATTACAAAAATGATTTTTAATCTATTTTGTAAAAGAAAATATCCTAATACAGTCCTGGCCTAGTGCCACAGGAACACATTTCTCTTATTACACACCACTTCTTGTTGTTGCTGTACACCACTTCTGCAGCCTTATTTTGCCGTTATTCTTATTATTTATCCGTCAGCGCACCATGTTATCTTCTCCTTCCGTCCTTCTTTATCAATTATCATCTGAGTAGTCTTCTATTTGACCAGGACACCTTTCATCTTGCACCGCATGACCTGTCATCTGCGCACTTGATGACCTTTTGACTGCATCAGTGAGTGGAGTTCAAGTAGCTAAATGGGTGAAACATATTTGAACCTTTTGCCGCTACGCTAAGAATAAGAGAAGTCTATCTATCCATAGGTAGACCCTACCCTACCCATAGTCTGCCTCTACCCTACCCCCTGTACACTAGTACTACAGAGTAAATTACCTGAACACATAAAAAACACAGAAATAAACAATATATTTATAAATAAACTAAAACGATTTCTCTTAGATAAAACCTACTACACAATTGACGAATACTTCAAAGATAAATTCCTCCTAGAGAAACGAAGATAATTAGAATAACCAAGTAGTACCTAATACATCTATTTACCTTATCTACCGTGCAATATCTTTAATTACTTACTATTTAGTTAATAATAAATTACAGCTAATATATAAATAAATATATAAAATAATTACCTAATTTATAATTAGAAAATATCTATTAATAATAAATAAATAAATATATAAATAAATAAATATAGAAATATTAATAATAAACAAAATTAATATAAATCTACTCATAAATAATATCTACTTAAAAATCTAAATATAAGATTTACTCCTTAATTTCAATATTATTATGTTTTTAAACAAAAAGCGCTTCATCCTCTCCTCTAAACACTAACTTGCTGTGCCCGACAGGGTCCATAATTGTTTCTCTATAATTTACCTACCAGCCTTGTATACATTATGGAATGCAATAAAGTATTGAGTATTGAGTATTGAGTATTGAGAGTTTTCTCGATTTTCTAGTCTTCCAGAGTGACTTCACCGACTACGGTTGCGTGGCAGTTATGATGCTAGCGAAGACGAGGGATGGGATCGTGCAGTCGAGTCACACTCCTAACAGTGAACACGGAGTGATGCGCTACCTGTCTGATCTGGCGCCTCCTTCCTTGCAGGACAAGCCAAAAATCTTTATTGTGCAGGTAAACATAATCGATTCTGGCAGATTTGTTGCTGGGGAGTTCGTTCAGTCATTTCTTCTACCAGATGTTTTGGAGGCTTGTCTTTATGCAGGCCTTTTTTAAAGACTTTTGAAGAAATGACTTTTGGTTTTGATTTTAACACTGATAAAAGAAAAACCCCTGTTTTACATAAATCTAATTGCTACCGCTAAAATTACGGAATTACTTAAAGATGGCGGCATTGTTCCTTTGGTTCCCGGAACTATCTACATTATGACTAATTGTTAAGTACCTACTAACAACACTACTTAATTATTGATACTGATTTATCAAGATAAAGTCGAAGGGTAGTCGTTGTAGGTACAAACATTGGCCTACTGCAAAAAATATGATTCATGAGTAGGTATGTAGATAATACTTTTGAATACAAGGAAAATCACATTCCATTTTACGAAATTGACAATAATATTTATATTTTTCAGACTGAAGGTCACTACGTGATTCCTCGAGCTCGAGTTTGGTCGCAATTTCCTCAAGACAACCTCGAGTTCCGGCTAGCGGTCCCCATCGTCTCCTCTCCTGATACGCGAGGCAGACGGTCCAAGTATGTAACGCAAACTTCTTTACGTAGTTTTGTGTGTTCTGAAATAAAATTACACTAATTGAATTTGTCTTATTCAGCCTCATAAAATATAAATAATGAACCAATTACGATGACGATGTTAATTGAACATTTATCTAAGCACTTAACAAACAGCTTGAAATTTAATTAAGCAACACTCTTTGCTTCCTCGGCGTAAGCCACGGTTTTGCGCAACCTTCGTCAGGTTGCCGCGCTTCGTTTGGACGGCCACACTCCGACCATACCTATTGGCTGTCCGACGTGCCCTCTCCAAGTTGTACCAAAATTCCGGTTCTTTTCTTTGCAATACAATAAGTAATAACTGATCGATAAATCCTTCTTACAGAGTCTACTGCCTTCTAGAGCGTATCTACGAGAAGATCAACAGCCTTGGAGACCAGACTGACCTGCAGACTATCCTCACCGATGCTCGGACTGAATATGTCAGGACAAATACCGAGTTTTGCTTGGTTCCTGGATGCTATTCCACTTTAACTAAAGAACTACGATTGGTTCGGACGCCGGAACCGTGATATTTGTGGATCTTCTGATATAATGAATTTAAAAGTGAGTCTCGATCTATTTGTAAAGTCATTTCGACTTAACTTTACACTAGATTTTGATTAAATCCAACGGAAGGGAGAAGTATACCTACCATAACACTTTGAAAGAAACCCTTAGTATCTTAACTTTATTGTTGAATGTTGAAGTTGAAGTTGCCGGGAACAGCATGAAAAAAATTTTGAATTTAAAAATTATTAATTTAAAAATTTTGAATTTAAAAATTGAATACCGTCCAGTGCTATCCATTTTAGGAGAAATCGGTATACTGCCTACGTCATACCTACTCAAGTGCAACTGCACCTAATTCTGTAAATATTGTGACGTAAATATAAATAATTTTAGCAATAGCTTTGTTTTATTCACCTTTTACAAGCAATCAAAATCAAAATAATTTATTTCACATGAGCTCATATAAAACGTCGAGAAAAGGTACACAGTTTTGGTTGGTCGTTTCCTATGGAGAAGAACGGGCAAGAAACTCCATGGTTACTCTTTTATAATGTCTTCTCGAGTTTGCATACGACTCTGGGGGAATACGAAAAACCGCCCTGAATCATAATGCAAAGAGAGGCATAACATTGAGTAAACCTGCAAGAATGACCATGGACAAATTAGTTACTCCTAGCACAATCAGTGATCAGTGAACCTCAATCAAGCTTCCTACTTGACAGCTTTAGCCGGCATTATTTCCAGAGGTAGATACTGCGTAACAAATATCAGCAGTCGAGAAATAAATAAGGATCTATTCTATTAACATAAGTAGGTGCTTGTAATTGATAGCATAACGTACCAAAATAAACCCCAATCGGAGGTTTATTACAATGATGATTACCCACGATTAAGCGAATTTCCCCACTATATTGATTAATGGCAAGTGAAAAGCCCTATTCCTCGGTAATACGACCACACTAGGTAGAGCTCTTCACACCTTGAATTGGGGGATTGTAAGGGCTCAACATAAGTGGATGCGGTCAGGCTCAGCGCCAAATCTCGTGTAATTCATCAATCCGTGTGATTAGTCGACGATATTGATGATTCGAATCTAATCTCTGGAGATCTACGAGTTTGTTATTGAGATTATCCGGATTTTTTTGCAGGTACATTCTCGAGGGATTTACAAGGTCCGTATTTTTGTGCAATTATAAATTAACTTGCTTTATTTTTTATCACGTTTTTATTTAAACTTAGGTAAGTAACTTGATCTTATTTTTTACAACAACATAACATCACGCCTGTAATCTACGAAGGGTTAAGCAGAGGTGTATCCTGATAGTACACCCACATTTCTCCAGTTATGTTTAAGTCCCATGTAATAGGGATTGAGCCTATTGCCATCAACTGGGCACAAATCCAGACTCCGTGGCTGCTACTGAAAAATATATGAAGGAAAACCCATTAACACTTTGTTTGACCTGGGAATCTAACCCAAGACCTTGTTCTCAGCAGTCGCGGTTCGTCGGTTTTGTAAAGTAAGTAAAGTAGAATAATTGTGTAACTAAATGTACCTATAATAATTTAGACAAAGGTATTTAGAAAATCCCCGTACTTTGATCCAGACATCTCATTACCTACAATAGTTAAAAACGATTACATAAACTAAAATAACTAAACTATAAAAGGGCACCAAAAAAGTACTCCTCAACGCTGTCAGCTGGTAATGTGCCCAAGAGACAGGTGGCGTTGCCACGTTGTATGGCAATGACTGTGCCTAAATTACCCTAGGGTGATAAAATTTTAGTTTTTTCCTAAATCATGTAAATATTAGTATTAAGGTCGGTTTCCCCCGAGATCAATTAAATTATTTGTGTGACGCGCCGCAGCGTGATTGCAAATTTTGCAATTTTTTTATTAAATAACAATTTAATAAAAAAATTACAAAATTGTTTGCATACACTATAGTGCCGTAGGTACAATAAACTACTACTACTACTGATGAAACTGCCAACTCAAGGTACTGTAGGCGTAGTGCTTTGAACATGTTTTCAGAAGCGAGGGTTTCTCGTTTTTACGCCATTAAGAGGTCTAGGCTCACGTCCTTTGAGATGGTCCAGCAATCAAGGGCTTGATTGAAGAAAGCGGTACTCCTGCCCCCGTAGCATGGCGTTTATCTATCTCTATTCTTCCAGAATCGACAAAGCTCTTTCTATACAACTCGACATGTCTTCTGCCCGAGCATGCGGCGAGCCGTAGACTCGAGTTTTCACGAAGACAAAGACATAGGAATTCTTTCCTTAGCAACGGATAATAAATATATTTATAATAAGATGGACCTGAGATCCAGAGCAGATTGCAAAAATGGCAACAGAAGCTGGAGAATGTTGGCTTGAAAATCAGCAGAACTAAAACTTAATACATGTTCTGCGATTTAAGTGGTTTCTCCAGTTCTGGAGCCATAGCGCTAGATGACGTGTTTCTGCCTGTCTGCTCCGAGTTTCGGTATCTCGGTTCACTCGTGCAAAGCAATGGCGAAATAGATCGTAGTGTAAAGCACAGAATTAACACGGGATGGATGAAATGGTGGCAGGTCACGGGCACAATTTGCGACTTCCGCATTCCCCTTAAAATTAAGGGGAAGGTTTATAAAACAGTGGTTAGACCTGCTGTCTTCTATGGATCAGAATGTTGGCCGACAAAAGGGATGAATGAAAGGCATTTGCATGTGGCGGAGATGAGAATGCTAAGGGGGATGTGTGGTGTTACGCGAATGGATAAAATAAGAAATGAGTATATAAGAGGAAGTCTGAAAGTGGCCCCGGTGACTGAAAAGTTGTGTGGTAATCGGTTGTCGTGGTATAGGCATGTGATGCGGAGGAATGAGGAAAGTGTCGTTTGTGTATGAATGTGGATGAGTATATGAGTAGAGGAAGACCAAAGAAAAGATGGATGGACTGTCGAAAGAATGATATGGCAAGAAAAGGAGGTGTCTGATGAGATGACGAGTAATAGAGAAGTATGGAAAAAGAAGACATGCTGCACTGACCCCAAATCAATCGGGATAAGGGCAAGAGAATGATAATGTTTAATCCACTAATAAGGTTGCCTATTATTTTTACAAGGTAGTTGGAAGGCGTACCTAACCTGAATTGAACTTACTTTAACGAGAACAGGCAGACCCTGTGATGTGCTAGGAGACAGATCCTGGCTCAGCTCCCTACACAAATATTGTACCATCTCTTTACTTATCTTATAATTTTCGAGGAACTCATTTTCAGGGAGATCAAAAGCCCCGGTTAAAGCTCGTACAGCGTTCCTTTTGGTCTTTCTTTCTTTCTTCTCGGCATAAAAACTGAGAAGATGGCGACGGTAGGACCCCGACATGTTTTTAAAACCAAAGTGGCTCACAAACACAAATAAGAGTTATAACAATAATCTTTTCTAGGTCCGATGTGATGTGGACTATTTGACATTGGTTGAGAAGAAACGTTTCTACACCCAAGTGCCAAAAGTAGAGAAAAAATTGTCGCCATGCTCGCCGTTGTCAACTTTTGTTGATAGAAGAATAGAAACTTTTCTTTTCCACATGTCTAACATCGCCATGCTTAGGACGATAGAAATCTTTCTACAATCTGTAATTTTGTCGATTCTTCCGCCGTCAAAACCCGTTTCCACGTTGCTCATGCTACGTGGGCTGGACACGGCTCGTATTGAGGAGGTCCCTCTCTCTGCCCTGACCGCCGGTAGTTTGGACCCTGTTCCCGATACCAGTAGTAAGTAGCACCTATTTTTTTATATTTTTTATGTTTATTTTCCTGTTTTGAAAATGTAAATTATTTGTAAGAAAAGTAAATAAAGGAACATATATTATTGTATTAATCTATGTTCCTTTGTGGTGGAAGGGACACTAACGCTAAAACGGTTACCACGTATTCAGTACATCATTCTGAACCCGCCTTCATACTCAACGTCGGTGTCCCTTGTAATTTTTTTTTTATTTACTGGCATCACATGTTACTAAAAAGCCCAGGCTTCAGAGATAATTTTCTTTTACATAATTTGGATTATCTGTGGCTGGCAGTGGACTGGCTGTCAGTGTCAGCTTAACTATTGTTGTTCTAATGCCGCTAATATTTCAAGGAAAGGATTTTCTCTGTTTATCGCTAAAGTAATTCTTCTTAAACAATGGAGGAAGAACCAATAGAAACAATAAGAGAGACCAGCCGTAATCTTTTAGTGCTGAACAGACGCAAGCATCGCGATGAAGTGGCCGATGTTCGGCGGTCAATGATTGGTTTGCGGTAAGAACAATTTAAAACTTTATTATTACTTAGTTTAATCCACTTTTATTAAATTTAAGGTACCTATGTTCTCTGTTTGCTGCACTGCAAAAGCCTCTTTGACTGACTTCTTGTAAAATCGATATTGACGCTTAGAGAGCCTACGCGATTGACTATAAGTAGGTACCTACCCTAAATCGTGCACATTTTATGCAGTTATTGATCTATGAGCCCCGCTACTTTTTACTACGTGTTACAGGTTTTTAACAACGCAATATGCGGCTGTCGTGTTAGAGCAGTAGAATGAGCACGAAATGTGAGGAAGTTTTGAGTTTGGATGTGGGTGGCTAATGTTGGTTGAAGAAATTTATTTCTCAATAAGAAATTACAAGGATTTCACTTACTTGAAAACATTTTGGGACTTAAATGTAGTATTGCATGATCTTTGACATACAAACTAAGTATGTGAAATTTTTCTTTAAAACAATTCACTAATCTATTAAATTAAATAAAGTTTTGTACGCAAATAACTTTTACAAAATACAACGCTTACAATTTTTTCCATCCACCCACTTAAGAAATAATTACTGTGGTTGAACTAATCATAACTATTAGAGTATGGTAAGATCATAAAAACAATGGATGGACGGTGCAAAAGATGATAATGGGGTTGAATACTGAGCCCCTAACCTCATACTTATACAAAAATGGGTTTATTCTTTTGTTTATGTTAGCCGGTTCTGTCCCACTGATGTGCAAAGCCCCCCAGATACGTTACCAATCTTCCTCATGTTCTGCATTTCTTGATAAAAATAAATTTAATTTTCAGCACAAATTCAGACACAGTAACACTAATAGCAAGGAAACTGAAATCAAAGGCTCAAATAACGGCACCTGAGCTACATACCTTGAAGAATGCATTGATAGATGACGCAGTGAACATAGATGTGACACTGTATACTCATGGGGCGCTGAGGGGGTTGGTGCGGGAAATGACAGGTAAAGTATAATTTATTTAAATTTTATTGTTGCCTTGAGCTTTTTATGTACTTGTATCATCAATTAAAGACATTACAATCATCATCTTAAATCTGAAACTATGGGTAACAGAGCAAAGTGGTTCAAGTGAACCTCAGCTAGGAATTGAGCCTTGCTGAGTCTTGTCTCTCTTTTCTTTTTTAGTGAACAGTGTTGTGAATAAGACAACTTAATATATTATACAGGGTGTAAGGGACAGCCCTCCTTAAACTGATGGGGTGAATTCAATATATCATATTAAGATCAGCTGTTTTGACATGGAAAGAAAAATTCTAGTGCGAGCAGGGTTTGAACTTGCGACCTTCCGATTCAGTACACCGGACGTCTTAACCAATAAGACCATCGCACCCTGCTCCAGCTCTCGAAGCTGAACAGCTTTGGTTCCCTATGCAGGGTTTGCGTATAAAAATATTAAAAATCATAATAAGATGATTGGTACAAGAAATTATTTCAGAAACATTTTGGGAATCCAATAAATTTGATTTGTTTAATTTCCTCATACACAATGTATCGGAACGGTAAGCGCGACGACGAGTTCGATGAAGTCTGTAGCTAGGCAGGAAGTGAAAAGCTGATTTTTTGTTACAGTATTTCAACATCTATTGTTGCATTTTTGATTTTAGCCGTATTATTTGCATAAATGGAGTGCTGCGTACGAGGAATGTAAATTTACATTGAAATAGAGGAATAGTAAATGAAAAAAGTATTTAAAAAAATCTGGAGAAAAATTCTGGTGGAATATGATTCAAAATAAGTATGAATGCACCCTTTCAGTTTGTTGAGGGCTATCCCTTACACCCTGTGTATTATACTTAATATCTTTCATTCTATTTTATTTAGTTGTAAGACTTTCAAATCCCTAAAACAATCAAAAGTGATAAGACCTGAATTCTTCATAAATAAAATATCAAAATGTAGACCACCTACCATGCCACTGTGTTTTCCACTTTTCCAGGTCATGAAGTGAACAAACAGTGTGCTGCCGTAGGATGCCTCTGTAACCTGGCTCTGGGTGATGTCAAAGCTTGTGTTCTCTTGTCTAAAGCAGTAGGATCATACGTTATCCCTGCTCTTGATAATCTCAGTGCTGAGTTGGCCGTGAGTATGTTTAGGGTAAGAATGTAGTAACATTAACACTACTGATGAAAAGACTCGAGGCTTTTAAACCTTTATACTGAAGACTAGACTTCAAAAACACGACGTGAGGCTTGTTTCTAATGTGAAAGAGCTCAAGTCATTAGAAAAGACTTGAATCAATAAAACGACTTGAGTTCTTTACTTAAAAGTTCAAGGCTTAGTCGCGAGTCTAAGTAAAGAAGTCTAGTAGTTGTAGCGAGTTGTTTAATATGCGACCATAATAAGGTAAACTTTAGTGTGTGTGTGTGCATTTTTATTACAGATCAGATGGTACTTAATAATAATAGTAAACTTTTAATGGTACACACGGCCACTCAAGTGTAACAGTTGCACTACGCGCACGAAATGAGTTGTTTTCAACACGATTCGAACCTTTTTGTTGCGCTATAGTCGTTAAAAAAAGGAGTACTTTTAAAACGACAGTCTTAAGATTAAACCTCGAGTCGTGATCACTCTTAAAAAGATTAGGGTTCAGGGTTTAAGGACTCAATTGAGTTGCAAACCGTCATAACCGAGTCGAGTTTTTTTTAAAGCCTCGAGTCCTTTCATCGCTATCTAATACCCTCCAACCTGCATAAAGCCCGTGTGATGAATTACCCCATTCCCTCACCCAGAGAAAAAAGACCTCACCCAGAGAGGAGGCTGGTGGCCTAGCAGTGGGAATAAAGACTGATTAACCAAGCAGGTAGCTGCTATTGTAGCATAGGTCTCGAACTCCAACGTTGATCAGTAATGCATGCACGTATTTAAGCTGACTGTTGGGCTAAAAGTTTTTCAAATAAATGAAAACAACTCAACTCGCACTCATTGCATTACTAATACCTACTAACCCTACCTACTATTGCCTACTTTACTGTTTTTATTTTATCTCAATTTATTATTTTTGTTGTATATATATATAGGTATTTTTTCTGAATTAAAAACAATTTTTGTTTTTTATTATGTATGGCACTTACCCTTTCACAGAGAGGAAGCTCTTGTCCTAGCAGTGGGAAAGTTACAGGCTGTTTATACTTTTTGCTGGACATTCCAAAAGAATCCTAAAAATAAGAAAACTCAAGAAACTCCCAACAACCGTTCCCGTTCCAGGTAACCAGTGCGTGGACTCTCGGCAACCTAGCGGGCTCTGGACCGAAGGCCTGTGAGCTACTCGTGGCCCAGGGTGCCATATCCAAGCTCATATATCAGCTGGGTAGCAACAATGAAGAGACCAGGGATTCTGTGATGTATGCCCTCGTACACTTTGCTTATCACATGCGAGATGAGTTTAAGTAAGTGATGCTTTTTTTACATAATTATTATTTGTCTGTTGAAACACTTTATTAACTCTGATATTTTTGACTGGCTAGGTTTTTGTATAATAAGTAAGCTAAGAGGAGAAAGTCAAGTAAAGAAGAAAAAAATAGAAGAGACACACCTGTGGGGTAAGAGAAAATTAGGCTGTTACCCAGTGACAGACTAATAAATAATGTAAATTCATGGTAATATTAATTTATAGAATTATCATTTAACAAGTTTACATTGTCATTTTACAATTTTACTGAGAATTTTAATGAACTTTAAGCCACTCAGCAATTACTCATTTATACCCAAAACCTCATTATAATATGTGATTATATTGTCCGTTGCAGACAGGAGCACCTTCACAAACTCCTCAGCATTCTCCCATCTCTAAGGATTGCAGCATCAGCAGAACTGTTCTTCATACTCTCTTGTCACAATAATTTCACAAACCAATTCACAGAAGTATTTATTCAAAAAGCTTTACGGTATCTCTCTGTAAGTATTGAAAAACCTATTGAAGACCCTAACATTGTATACTTGTTAAGGTTCTTGGCAAATATAAATTCAGAAGAGGTTTTTAGAATATTTTTAAATTACTTTGCGTCTAAGAATAAGGTAAATGGGTTAAAGAAATTGTTGGTGAATAAAAATGCAAGCGATACTGTGTGGTGGTTCTTAGGAAATGCTTACAAGTGTTGTAGAAATCATGAATTGTTTGGAATACTAAGATAAGATGATTAGAATTTTACCTTTTTGTTACTGTGTTGTGGCTTATGAGTATTGTGACTGGTAGTGGATAGTGAATACTTTGTGAAAGGCTGTAAAATGCTTTTAATTTAGTGATTAAGTACAATTTTAAGCGTAGATGTGTAAACTCAATAAAAACACGTACCATTTGCAATAAATATATTATCATATCAATAATTATAATATTCAAATATAATAATATTAATAGTATTATTTTAATAAATTAGATTAATATGGATAAGGCTACAAATATAGCATTTAGTAGGTCTACTTCACTCTCACAAATGTAGCTCGTGGGCTGTCCACACTTACACGGCAATCGGGCGGACAACTGCGTTACTATACAAAAAAACGTTGTTTATCTAAACTTTAAACATGATTAAAATCGCAGATCATTTTAACTATATTTAATAATAACTCTAAATTCAGCTAAAAATATGTTTAGTCTTTATAATTTAGTACATACCGTTATGCCGTACGTATTCCATGTGTGAGGGAAATAAATGCTAATGGCAGTATTAAGGGATATCTCACTGAATTTACAAATGGCAAAAATATTGTACATTATATTTATCTAATATAAAGAAAAACTTCTACCTACTCGCCAATGTTTGTCTTGCGTCCTTTTTATTCGTATAATAAAAGAAAGAGACGAAACACTAAGCAACTATTACGTAGCATTATTGCTCATAAGTACTAAGTTTTTCTAAAGTTACTATTATATGCATGTACAAAATTGCACTTTAAATCACAAAATGAGCAAAATCTAAGGGCGCTGCCACATTGTTGCACGATACAATTATCGCAGTTCATATAAACTTTTAATTTTCTGACGTCACGATTTAATAGTAATTGACAATGACATGCTTATCGTAGACGGAAAATCAAAAGCCCATATAAATGTTGTGTTCTAGGCAAGAAATCCGGTCTAGATGTTAGCTCCACTGAAGCGCAAATGACTTCTCTTACTGAGAAGAATGAGGTTCCTAATGTAGGTTTTAGAAGTTGGGACCATCGTGATTCAAACATCTGCAGTGTATTAAATCATAACTTAATTGTGGTGTGCCAAATGGCTATATTTAAGGCCCGTTTGCATCACAAATCACTAAATTCGTGTAAACACGTAGATTTAAACGATTCTTCGAACGATTGACAGAGACGGAGCCCGTAAAACCACCTCTTATAGCAGTATTACTTTAATGTGACTTCAGAGTAGGAAAGAGCTGGTGCTATACAAGTCGTCTGGTTCCATCTCTTTCCCACATTAAAGTAAGACAAACAATGCAGCTATATACCTAAAAGATGTTTTAAATACGTTTCACAATTAACGCATTTAGGTTGAAATTCATCAATGAATCTAAACACGATCAGCAAAAGTAAATCGCGTTCAAAGCCAGTGTCAATATTCCATAGCATTATGGCACTGACAGCTTTTGGAGACTGAACTAATGTGCTAATCGCGATCAGTTTGAAATTCGTTTTTAGTGATTTTTGACGTAAGCAGGCCTAAGTATCGTATCGTACAACATTACGCCAGCACGCTAATTTCAACACGGTCGTTTCAGGCTATACGATAACTACAAGTTAGTATTATATTACCGTTACAGAAGGCGATTACGATTATATCATAATAATTGAATCCTTCGACTTAATGCAGTCCAACCGTCGATATTTAGATATATTGGTTTAAAAATATCACTATTCTAAATGTTATTTAATGACAGAGCTCGTATTTTGGAGCCATCATTGTACAGTTGCGAAAAAGAGATGACGCTATTCGTCTTGTAAAGCGCCATCTCTCTCTTTTCCACTGGAATAATGATAAGTTTATGATACAATCCCCGTTTTAACCTTAAGAGCCATATCCACGATACACCTAGGGAACTTGAAAGATAAATCTAGAAAAGTTTCTATGAATGGTGCATTAAAACTAGTTAAAGTCGCATAATAACTAGTGTCGTGGATGAGGCTCTTTATGATTATTTTATTTTTTGATCCTGAATATATAATTGACTTTTCAAAACTTGGTTAGGAAAAGTTATGTTAGTTTCTATCAAAACATTTGAAAAATCTTATTGTTTCGCTCGCAAAAAATGATGCTAGATGACGTTATTTGCACTAGCGTTAAATGACGATAGTAATTTGAAATGCGGTAAGGGACGTTGAGATAAAGTAGGATTTTCAATGTTCGTCTCATTGCCGACAGTTATAAATTCAACAGCATTGCAATGTCACTTACGGTATTTCAAGTTCCACCGTCGATTTCTTGCGCACAGCACATTATTTTTATGCACTAGGTCGTAGTAACGTTGACCTGAGCTGCGGAAGACACCGATCAAATGATGCCTAGAATTCTATGACTGTTGTGCTCTATCTATGAAGCTTTACATTGTAAATCGACAAGCTAAGCTAACATACGCATCGTGACCAAATTCTAGTCGCCACTATCACACACCAAAGCGAGACATGATCTTGTGTAGACATTCTCGTGTCTCGTATCATCGCGGAATAAAGCGATGAGGAAATTTTATCGCGTTGTTTATTAGTCTATTGAAACCTACACATCGACGGTCAGACTGATCAGTCGTTACATATCCGCTGGGCAGCAGCTATATTTGTGAGAGGCGTGTGGTGGCCGAATACAGTACTCGACCGTAAACAAGCCACATTTTTGTAGAGCGTTGTCTCTTTCCCTCATACGCGTGTTGTCTTTGTCTAACACTCGACGTATGACGGTTTGTAGATTGAGTTTTTTGTCACTCATGCTAGTGTCCATTTCTAACGCTCGACCTATATTGGATGCTAGAGCATCGTCCTTGTCATTCTTATGTATGTTTTTGTCTGACGCTTGATCCATGATAGTTTGTTTAGCATTGTCTCCGTCACTCGTACGTGTGTTGTCTCTGTCTTGCCCTCGACAGGTTTGTAGCGCACTCATGCGCGTGTTGTCTCTTTCGGTCGGTAGACCTGTGGTGGTTTGTAAAGAGTCGTTTTTGGCCAACGCTCGAGCTATGATAGTTTGTATAGCGTCGTCCCTGTCAGTCAGCGCGTTGTCTCTGTGTGTTGCTGGGAGTATGTGTACGGTCGGGGGAGGGAGCGGCGCCAGTTATGTGTGCGGGTCGGGCGCGGGCTTGCGGGCGCGGCGGGGGCGCGCGCGGGGGGCGTCGGCGCCGCTCACTGCAACCGGAAGCATCTCATCATTACACCTTACATAAATATCCTGCTCTCTGAGAGCTTGTAGGTCCAATCTGACGTCGATTGCCAACGAACAGTTCGGCTACCCCGTTGCGTAACACAATTTCGATCACAATACGAAAGACTTTCGATATATCGCTTCAAATGTTTGCGAACAATCGTCTGTTTCAACAATGTAAATAATGCAATTAATGTTGTTAAATTGTCAAAATGAGTGTGATTGCTATTGAAAGTGTATTATGCAATTACCGCAATTTCGAGAAGAAATGAATACGCCACTTTGTTATTTCTACTACCAACATTTTTCTTTTAAAACAATAACTAAACACGCTGCTGTGGCGTGATGCTGTCATCACGCCTGTAATGCCCCTGCCCTCCAAGGGTTAGGCAGAGGTGTACCTAAAAGTACAGACACATTTCGTATTTGATAATGGGGCGCGCCTATTGCTATCAACTGGGCACAAATCCAGACTCCGTGGCTGCTCCTGAGAAATTCCTGACGGAAAAACCCGATAACACTTTTGCTCGACCTAAGAATCGAACCCAGGTCCTCGCGCTCAGCAGTCTCGCTTGCAGCCAGTAGACCAACGAGGCAGTAAAAAATAAAATAAGACTAAATACAATACTAAGTATATCTAAATTAGTAGTACCCATGCACAACAAGCCGGTTAGTAATTGTTAGTTAGAACTCCTGTACACGATAAACGGTTATTTTTAAATCTAACAGAACAAATGCAACGCTTAAGTTACAATTCCAGGCGATTGCAGACCGCAGACCTCAGCGGAAAAGCTAACAACTGGTTTGTTTTTCTGTGTATCTCGAAGAAAACGCTTCCATAGATTGCGTCTGGACGCGCCATTAACCTTGTTAGATTAAAAGACAAACATATCATAATAAACCATTTAGTAAAGGAGCCAAAATCAAATAAAAAAAACGTGCTTTTTCCTCACCCTGACTGTGCGATAACAATTTTGTGACAACCATTTTCAACTCTGGGTACATGGCATTAGAGCTCACGTTACTAATGTCGGGTTTCGCTAAATCGCTCGCGTACATTGATCTAATTCGGCTTTCTGGAATATCAAAATAAATGCAAAATAAAAACTTAGTAACTAACTTGCCGTGCATGGTTTTGAAAAGAACTAGAACAAAAAATGCACCTCTTTTTCCCAAATTGATGAAACTATTTATCACGAATATAAGATACGATATGAGATACCATTCAATAAGAAAGCAAAATATATGAATGTATTTGTTAACTTGACTTGAGCGAGTGTGACGATCAATGCTTACGAGTTCTTCACATGCGAAGAGGGCTTAGCTCTAGTGAGACAATAATAGGCTGGAAATACTTTTGGCAGCTCTTGAAGTCAGAAAACTACCTCCAAATCAAATAACTAATTAAAACTTGGGGGGAATCAGCAATTATAAACGTCGAAGTCACAGGACAGTCCTCCAGAAGGGGAGAAGTGGTGAACTATATTCCGAATCATCCATTTGTCTTCAAGACTTCCTTTGCCTTTTCCTTTGTTAAATTGAATACAAATTGACATCGGACAGTTCATTTCATCGTTGCGTATAGACCAAAGTTTGAGAGATGGTAGGTACCTGCGGGTTCTTCTGGAGTCTTAGGTGTGGTGGTACTCGCTGCCTCTCCGTTCGCCGCCTGCGGCTTTTTATTCTTGTCATATCCATTGGCTCTGGGCCGTGTATGATCTGAAATTGACCAAACTAAAAAAGTACGTTTTCTCATCAACCAATTCCTTATGTTAAACTAATGTTTGGAGTGATCTGTGATGACTTAATTAGGGCATCGAAAGATATAGATTCAGATAAAGATTATCTTTTTTCATCTTCTTCCTGTCACAAACACAAACATGGCGTTGTCGGTGGCAGCCTGCGCAGAGGTCACTGGCTACGGACACACGGAAGATGGTAGGGTAGGAGTAGTTTGTGCCACATGCCTTATCCTACTGTCGTCAGTCGTAACCGTAACCCCTCTTTACAAGGTTGTAGTTAGATCTTCCTTCATATTCTTTAATGAGCTGCGGTCATATTTTGACATCTGGACGTCAAGTTTTGCTGTTGTGGTGCACTTGCGTAAAGAGACCATTACAAAAAACTATTGATCAGAAAATCTACCTTTTTAACTGTATTATGTAACTGTTTCTTTATGTACAAGTGCGTGCAGATCGGTCCGGATCCGTTCCGACTTGTCAATTCATCAACCCAGTAATAGGTACTTACTATTAGCATAGACGGTAGAGCGGTGCATCTGTTGTCCAGACAGCTCGGGCAGCGTGAGAGGCCGCCGGGTGCTTCGCCCTCGGGAACCCACCATGTTAAAGTCCCTGCAATTTTAGATTACCATGTCACTTTTAAACGAAACACATTCTTCCACCATCCTTGATTAATTTGCCTTTAAATAAGTAAGTTCTTTAGTGTTTAAATGACTCCTTATCCTGCCTGCTTAATCGTGCAAAAATTGTGCCAAACACCCATGATAAGATTAAGTATTCTGCGAATCGGTCTCACGGCAAGAATTTTCTCTGCACTGCTTGGTGCATTATGACCTCTTCCACGGAGAAAAGAGTGATTTTGGGGATAAGCATCAAGCAATACCAAGCCCCTTTGCGAGATAGTAGTAGTGTTCGAAAATTGCCCGCACCTCTGTGCACCGTCTAACCTGTTGTCAAGCGATGGTGCGGTCGACGATGATGCACGCTTGCCTAGGAGTAACGTATTCGCTCGTGACTTGAAGACTCCCAGGTTAACCAGGTTATAGCTATCGGAAAACACAGACTGGTCCCCAATTACGAAAAACAGACATGAACACTTCCCTAGGGAGTCCAGTATCATCTGCCTACCCTTTTCCAAACTAAGTTCAGGTTGGCTTCTAGTCTCACTAAATGCAGCTGAATACTGCCTACCTGGCCTCCGAACTCAGTTACTGGGTAACACGATACTCCTTGACAAGACTAGACCGGACTTGTCTTCCCTAGTCCAGCCTGAACCGGATATATGACCCCTGAACAAGGGTGAAGAAGAAGCTTGTACAGCAGTCTTCATACGCTTGCCCCAATTTATTTGAGATTAACGCAGCTTCTGCCATACATCTCTATTAGTCTTCATTTCAGTAGTCACCCCCTATCTAGCCATCATATCACGTGTCACACAATAAGCCAGTACAGAAGGCTCAAATAAGATAAAGTCTACTTACTCTCTAAGAGGTTCTCGCCAGAAGTCAGGAGTGTGGACTGGTGGAAAGTGGTAGTTGTTCTGATAGCCGAATGGGTCCAGCCCGCTGGCTCGCAGACTCGCGTGCAGAGAATTCTTCATACAGTGTAACTGTTAATGTGAAAAAGTTAAGTAACTGCTCTGTGAACAGTTTTGAAGCTACTGGCCCTTCTTAAAATGAATAGAGTTGTAGGCAGGTACCGCTTTTTGCATCCTGCCGTTAATTATTGAGATTTTTTAATTGGGCAATGTGCTCCCTTAGAATAAATTGCCAGTTGTGTAGATTCACTCTTGGAACTGTTCGTTGCTGTCAGTATCGTTGTTTTGTGTAGGGTTCGACTTCTTGCAGAAGTTAGCTTCTCTTGCCTTTCGGAAAAATTGTCGCTCTTTTGGAATCTACGTCTTTCAAAAAGGTGCTTACTAATCCACCAAAAATGTGCATGTAAATCAATCACTCAAAATAGTGCAGTTTTTGTATTTCAAACCACCCAAATATTGTGCTTCAACAATTAAACAGTATTGTTACTCTATTTAAGGATCATACACTTGATTTTAGTTAGGTAAGAAAAGTTTAACTCTACAAATTAACTTTACGGTTTGCGAAAATTCTGTTAGCTTAAACCATGTCTACCAAAGATCAATAACGACTTGTAGATAGTCAAAAGGAGAAACTTTCGCTAAACATGAGCAATCTAGTGTGTCACACATTAGTGGTTATAGTTTCCTAAAGCGGGTTACTAACTATCCAAGAGTTTGCTTTTTAAATTCCAAACCGTTAAAGTTTGTTGGAAAGACTTCTAGTAAATTTCTTTCATCTATTGACTCACGGGATCTCCAGAAATTTCTGCTTGCAACTCTTGGTGAATTGGCAACCCAAAAAGTGTCACAAAGGGTGCTGCTCCTATAATTTTGTTCATAATTTCGAGCAGCAACCTCTTTCCACATCTACTTAACTCAAATTATAACTAAAACTGTTAGTAAGCGCATACGAGGACGGGACAAAACAAATGCTAACACATGCGGGCTTAGTAGAAAACTAAAACATCACTCTCGCGAAATTTAACTGTGCATAAAACTAGTAAAAGATTATTTTAACTCCTTGTGTGATACCGTAGCTGGAGAGTACCAGGGCGCTTTCTATTTTACCTTTATGAAAATACGGCTTAAAACGGAGCACAGGACAGCCAAATGCACTTTTTGGATGTAAACGTAATTCATTTTAGGGAGTAACTCTATAATTTTCAGAGTCTAAACTGAAAAAGAAATTCATTGGGTTGTCTGTGAGCTTCGACGTGAGAGAGCGCTTAGTTACTGGTTCAAGTCATCTTGAATGTAAAGCGGTCAATCGGCGATAAGACAAAATACTTACCGCCATCTACGCGGAACTAATTTGTCAATTTAATTCCCGATGGTATAGGTGTTTGCTCAATTACAGTTGTCCTGTCCTGTCCGTGTTCCTTTTTTTATGCTTTGAAATTTCTTGGAAGGTTTTATATGGTCATATTGCCCTGGTATTCTCCCGGCTACGGTATGTGTATGCGTGACGCGTTCCCGTCCACGTCGGCGCGCCTTTCGGCTGCTACGCCGAGCTTCAACGACGCCACCATATTGTATACCCCATGTCAAATCGTCTAACTTAAGGATTAAGGATTGGGTGGGTGAATTAAATGGTGTCCCAAAAAGGGTTCTGATGTTTGATACTCAAAGGTAGTTGGGCGGTTTTTAAAGTAGAATCCCTTTTATCTTTAAATTGTCATTGGCATCGTGCCTCTTAAAAGAGTAGTTGGATTGTTTTGTGATATTTGCCCAAAATTGCTGCCAATGCGCAAATAACGAACTTCATCACTAACCTATCAAACCTTGACAAATGAGAAATAATTAATTATCAATTCTTGCACGATTTCCAAAAGTCCAAGGAGCTACAGTCGGATGGCTCGGATTTTTTCCTCCTACCTCCTCCAATACATGATAATTATATTGACTCAACACGTAGCAATAAGTTAAGAAGGTTCGTTTTATCAAGCTTCGAAGCTGCGGGGTATACAAAGACAGGTCGTATCAGCGTAGTGGCGGGGCTACACGTACGTGGGCGTGCCGCGCGGCCGCGCCGTCAAACAAGAGGTTAGTGACGGCGCCCCCCGCGCGCGGCGCGAGTACCTCTCTGCGCTGGCGCTCCGCGTCCGCGCGCAGGCGCCGCACCAGGCGCTCCGCCTCGCACAGGCGCGCGCGCAGCTCCGCGCGGGACTCCGCCGGGCAGCTGTCGCCGCAGCACGACGCGCACGTCGCCGACGTTACCTCCAGCGAGCGGAGCTTTCTGTTTATGCGTGTTAGTATTAAACAATATTGGTGTTTGAACTCGAGTTTATCGACGGTTTTTAGGATTATGAAAAGGTTGATTCGTAAGCTTATCCACTTCACACTAAGGCCCGATTTCCATAGATGCGGAATCGATCGGAACGGAGGGGAGACGTGTGGAAATTGACCAATCCCATTGCTTGAACACCAAACTTGCACGTCTCTTTGTTGAAAACCGGGGTCTTAATGTCAAGCGGATTTGGCTAAGCCAAAGAGCGCGGAGTTTGCCCACATGCGTGCCAGCCAACTGCAATGCACCTTTTCATAAACCCGCATGTCACTAAAAATCCGAGTCTAGTAAACGAAGCCTGACAATATAATAACAAAATCATGTCGGATAACCCGTAAATAAATCATTTGTAATTTTCTGAAAAAGAAAATCTAATATGATCAAAACATGAGGTGGTCAATTCATTAATGCTTTAGTCAAGGTCTAGGTCAGTGTAACCACTCTCCTTGACCCTCGTTCAGTAATCTAAGCTCATAAATCTTAATGACGCGTCCACTTCATGATGTGTTTACGTCACAGCATAGCGCTAACAAAGTTAAGCCTCAGACCAAACACGCAATAAATAACGAACATTGTTATGAAATTATTTCCACCGAAGCGAAGAGGGGAGGGGATGTCCAAAGACGAGAGTAGTAGGGTGTTTCCACTGCGAATAACGTGTAGCGGAGATATGAGCTGGCTAGAGCAGAGCAGTGATTTTCTCCGAGAAAGGAAGTGTTTTTACCTTTTGACCACCAGAGCATAAACGCACGCGCGTGCCCTCCACGCCAAGTTACAATTTCACCTACCTGTCACATATTTGTGTCGGTTGGCGTACAAAGCACTCGTTTGTTTTTTTTTACATATGTGACTATGGCGGTCAAAAGGTTAAAGCAGTCGCAGGCGAGTCGCTCAGCGCCGCTACGCTGCACATGCGCTTAGCAAAATAAGACATGTTCCCTCCTCCCCGCTTGAATTGTATCCACCACAGCTAAGGAGAGAGAAGTTGCAGATATAACGTTAGTTGGTTATTTGCAAAACATCTTTCGAAGATTCGATGGAAACCGGGTCTACGCCACGTACTCAGTCTGTGCGTCTACAAGAATCTGCAGTTGAACCGCGCGAGCTTCGGCGGCCTTCGTTTCACTTCGGGCGGTGGATGCTTCTTGCTCCAGTCGGGTAACTTCGCGCTTCAGCTTCACCTGGAAAATAACAGAAGGGGTCATAGTCTAAAGTATGCATATTAGTTAAGGTAAGTACAAAACATTGCCCTACAGGGTGAGCCCAGTACCTATCTATGCGGGTATTGCCGTTCACTAACAAGATGGCAGTACAAGTGTTGCGCCAAATTCAAGTGCGCGTTTTGGTGACGCAATCAAAATGGCGACTTAAATATAATTACTTGAATATTCATAACCCAACGAATTATGTAATTACTTTTATTATTGCTAGGTAGGTTCATCATCCGGCAGTTATTTCTTCTTCGTTGCAAAACTGTTGTAACTTTTTCCAGTTTACATAAGTAAGACTAATTGGCTTTTATTTAGAAACATCAATTTCCTGTGTGAGCAGCAGAGTATGAAGAAAAAATATTATTCATTAATGTTTGTTCGTTTGGTTACCTCATTGTTTTCGGTATTTTCTTCAGCTGGAGGCAAACTGATTTTCGGAGACGATTCCTTATTGAATATCAGTTGGAACTGCAAATCTGTAATAATAAAATGTTTACATATAATATCCCAACAGTTCTCAAAAGTCTGAACAAAGAAAAAACAGCGTTGAAAATCTGCTGAAATGTTCGCCAATTCCGCCATTTTATGTATTTTCTTAATGAGGCATTTTATGGTCGGGTAGAGCTATGTATACTCAAGGGCCACCTTAAGTTAATTAAATATCATTGACTTAAAAATTCGACTAGAACCACTTTCCAAGTGTACCTATGTTCGCATTATAGAGTTAGCAAGCGCTACTTCGGGTAAGAGTTTGATTCCCAGGTCGGGCAAAGTGTGTGTTTCCATCAGAACTTTGCAGATAGGAGACTGGATCTGTGCCCGATTAATGGCAATAAGCTCGCCCACTATTACCTACATCGGACTAAAATATAACTGGCGGAATGTAGGTGTATCTACTACGGGTATTCCTCTGCCTAACTCTTCGAGGATTACAGGCGTGATGTTATGATAATTATCATCCTATATTCATTTCCTAGTGGGCTAGTGGCAACTGGTTCCACAAACATGTTGTACCTACCCACATAGGTATTACATCGATAGTTGCAGGAATTGCATCCAATGAACCAGTACAGGCCATTGTTTAGTTTAGATCTCCCGACTAAGTGCACAACGTATGACTCACAGACTCACGGTATAAACAACTTGGTTACGAGGTAAAAATAAAACGAGAATTAATATTATAACCTTCGTTAAACGTCGATTGCATGTCGAATCCACACTTCCAGGCTCATGAATGCGAGAGTTTACGTACCTATCTGTCTGTTTAATTCGTTTACGCGGCAAAAAAATTTAAAAAAAAACCGCTAAACCGATTTTGATGAAAGACCTAATTAAATGTTGAAGTAGGTAAGTGTTGGCAAAATCCGGAATCATAGCTGATCAAAGAGGAACTCGTCGACAAAACGCAAGCTAGGTTTTATAAGTACCTAAAACTTGAAAGTCAGCTCAATCTTGCCATGTAGGGAGGTACCTATACGTATAAAGGTGAGTGCATAATAAAATGCTCGGCATTACCCACACGTGATTCTCCTGGTTGTCATAATCTTGGCTCGCCAGATGTTTCATTGGTCATCGTAATTATTAGCAGGTTACTGAATGAGTATAATTTTGTTGAAAAGCTGCGCAAATTCCGAAGTTTTTCATGGTATAGGGGCCCCTATTCATTTTCATTCTTCTACTTTCTGATGCAATTCATCATTGCTGCTTCGATCATTAATCTTGTCTACTAGTTCTACTACAGTTAGTAGGTAATTATTTTTGGTCTCTTAAGTGAAGACTTTGTATCCATCTACAACCCTTTGTAGCCAGTCATAGACACATAGCATAATCAGCCTCAGAAGAATAGGCTGTAATCCACGCGGGATCAATGCGGTTGTTGGATAAATTTTATCTTTATTTGTGCCCGGTTGATGGTAATATGCTCGCCCTTACATGGAACTGAAACATAACTGACGAAATGTGGGTGAACTGCTAAACCCGTCGGGGATGTTAAGTTTACTAAAATATTAACGTACCTCGGTTCCTCTCCCTCAAAGCTTCAATCTCAGCATGTAGACCGCTCAGCATCTGCCGGTGCTGCTCTTGCAAGAACCGGACGCTATGCTCCAGGTGCGCTACCCTGGCCAGAGGGTCCCCGCCGATGATGAAGCCGCCGCCCGTTGGCTCCGGGGGAGATTTTTTCTTCACCTGAAGATTGAAAAGAAGTTGTTACTTAAAGCATTTAGGTACTTCAAGTAAATTAGTTAGAAACAGTTTTGATTAGTCCAGGCATCGTTTAGCGGAAACTAAAATGATGAAGCCGTAGTTAGAAACATTTTAATTTGTCCAGGCATCGTTTAGTCGAAAATAAAATGATGAAGCCGTAGTTAGAAACAGTTTTGATTTGTCCAGGCATCGTTCAGTCGTAAATAAAATGATGAAGCCGTAGTTAGAAACAGTTTTGATTTGTCCAGACATTGTTCAGTCGAAAATAAAATGATGAAGCCGGAGTAGGGTCACAGTTACTTCACCTGAACAGGAACCTGATTGAAATGAAAGTGAAGATCTCCGCGATAGCCCATTCCAAAGCGAAGATTTCTATGGAGAATAAAGGGCTAAAAACTCCAAAATGTTGCTACAAAAGATGTTACTTTTATAAGTGTCATGTTTATTTAGGGATTTGATCGACATAATCGTCGATTGATGTAAATTCGTTCAGGACCAGATATAATGAGATGTCGATTTTGAGATAATTAGTAGCAATTAGCAAAGTAATAATACTAACTATTGGAGTTCGTTTTGGGTAATTTGCTGAAAATTTAGACTATCACCACCGCAAATGACGCATAAAAATCTCATTTTGTTGAAATTATGATAAGTACGTCCTGGTATAGTGCAATGCACTAATATCATTTACTTAGGAAAATAGAACAAATAAGAACTTTTAATAAAACAAACGCGGCATCCCTTTGTTCAGATAAATAAATAATTACCTCAGAACAATGTAGGTACGGAACTGTAGCTATGTACGGTAATTGCTATTAAATTACCCCCATCAGTAACGATTTCCCATAGCCAGGCGATGGGAAAAGCCCATCTGATATACATAATGACTTTTCCTATAATGTCAATGACCGGAAGGTAGCTCTTTGTGCTCCGTGACTTGGCAATTTCATTATTTATATTGGACACTCACGTATAAACATAGCAAACGTTACACTGCCACTAAGTGAAGACGACTGAAAACAGATGGGAATCTGGCAGGATATCTATTTCCGACGCACAACTGGAACTGGTGACATGAGAAGGGAAATTAAACACAAAATAATTGATACACTTACTTGTAGCTTCGTGAACGGAGCAGCTGGCACCAGAACTTTAGATGCCATTGCTGCAGACCAGATTATTTACATCCACGAACCAAAGAGAAGTCAGGGAGAAGCGATCAGCGCAACCTCCTTTGTTGTGAACCGCCGCGGAGCTCGCGCGTGTTTCCAATGATAAAGATTCAACATTTGTGCACAGCAGAACGCACCACGACCTTGCCCACTACACGTAATAATTAAAAATAAAATTTCACAGATCAACACAAATAATAAACAGCAGCGTATTCTGCTAATACTTTATGAGGTAGACGTTTCTCCTAAACTTACGGGGTCGTCGACCGTCGCGACCTTGAACCACTGAACTGGTTATAATAGTGAAATTGACTTGATGGAAAGCACTGTTTTTTGGTGTTTCTGTTGGTTTTTGAAGTATTTTTCGCGTGTTTTTGTCGTTGTCGGACGGCGGGCTGGCGAGGGGCTCTGCCGGCAGGTGCAGGCGGTGCGGGGTGCGGGTGGGCGCGGGGCGGGGGTGCAGTGTCTATCGATCGCGCCGCCGCACAGGTTCCGTGTGCCGCTGACTCACGGGCTTCGTTTCTGTCACTGTTCAGCGTGGCGCGCTGCCAACTCTTCTGATGGTTTTATGGCGTGTCACACAAGTCTCAGCTAATAGCTTAATTCACCATACGGATTTGGTAATATGTAACGCGCTTTAAGGCGACCTTAACCGCATAAGTTTGTCGGAAGTCTGACAAAATCCGGTGTTAGTTACGCAATTTGGGCGGCTCTGTTATTAGCTAAGCTACATAATACGCTGATAGGAGCTCATAAATGAAATTAACTTGTTTTTTCTCTGTTTATTAGAACTTTGCACGCCACGAACTGACCCTACCTACCTCAACAAAATTAACCCTTTCTATTTTACTCGATCTCTGTTGTTCCAAACTAAGTATTTGTTTTAACTACCTACCTACCTGTTAAAACTTAAACATTTGCTTACTAATAAATAACTTGATCTAGAACAAAATACCCACATAGATACACTAAACTAACAGTTTTTAAACAATAAATATATTAACGAGCGGAGAAAGTGGAAACTTTCGGAAGCGTATGGAACATTAAACAGTTGGCACAATGATAATGTCATAATCACTGTTTAATACTTATGAAAGATAGCGACGGGGCAAATATTTTGTAGACGAGGGTCTAAGATTTCTTATCCGAAAATTCGATAAATCCGAATATTCAATAATTTCATTCAAATTTTTTGTCTTCAACTTAGCAGCCCAATGTTTCAGCTCTTCTCTATAGCATTCTCTGTCCTTATCTATTCTTAAATCTAATATTCTTGTATAATATAGAACGTAAACATAACATACAACTGTATAAGTAAAGCCATAACTATCTCATTGTTTTATCACTTGGACGTGAACCTACTTTACATAGTAGCAAGATGTCGGCTCTTCATACGCAGGAGCGAGCAGATATGCTGAAGAAGATCTCAAGCGCATCACTCTACGCGCTGATCTCGTTCATGATCACTGTAGTGAACAAGACTGTGTTGACGACGTACGCCTTCCCGTCGTACCAAGTACTCGGTTTGGGACAGATGCTAGCCATCATCACAGTGCTGTGGGTTGGCCGCTTCTTCAGACTTGTGCAGTTCCCGCCACTATCAACAGACGTCTTGAAACGCATCTGGCCGCTTCCAGTCATCTATCTAGGAAACATGGCAACTGGGCTCGGTGGAACCAAAGAGCTTAGTCTCCCGATGTTCACAGCTCTACGCCGCTTCAGCATTCTCATGACGATGTTGAGCGAGAGGTTCGTGCTGGGAGTAAAACCCACCTGCGCAGTCCAAACCAGTGTCTACGCCATGGTTGGCGGTGCTGTCATTGCTGCAGCTGACGACGCCACATTTTCATGGTCCGGGTACACCTTAATACTGCTTAATGATGCTTTCACTGCTACCAATGGAGTGTACATAAAGAAGAAGTTGGAATCGAAAGATCTTGGTAAACATGGCCTAATGTACTACAATGCTTTGTTGATGATCATCCCTGCCACAGTAATTGCGAGGAGCACTGGTGATTTACAAAGTGCTGCTGAGTATGAGAACTGGGATGATTCATTTTTCCTTGTACAGTTCTTAATGTCGTGTGTGATGGCATTTGTTCTGTCCTACAGTGTGATGCTTTGTACGCAATACAACAGTGCCCTGACTACCACCATCATTGGGTGCCTGAAGAATATCGTAGTTACGTATTTGGGAATGGTGGTTGGTGGTGACTATGTGTTCTCTTTGCTCAACTTTGTGGGCCTCAACATCAGTGTGGTAGCCAGCCTGATGTACACTTATGTGACTTTTAAGCGGAAGCCTTCTTCTTCTTACACCGTGGTTGAGGAACTTAAAGTGAACACTGTCTAGCAGTATTGGAAGAGTAGATCGACTCAGTGCTCGACATATTATTATGGTGTACAGACAGTGACAGTGGTGCCATAGATGACTGCACTGTAACAACGAGTAGATCTGATAGTGAATGATGTATAAGCTCGAAAACAGAAGACAAGTTACTGGTGAATTTTGCCTTTGTATTTTCATAACATGCTTAGGATATTTTTGTGAGCCAGCAAATGTTTTTAGTTTTAAGAATGTGGTTCATTTTAGAGGGCATTAATTGTTATGTTTTTTTGTACAATTTTTAAATGTTGTGTATTAAAATAATTATTGTATATTAATGTTTAGGTTGTATTGACCATACATTTGTGGTTGAAATCATGTGATCTTTAATATGGGTATCGTTTTATAACGTTAATATGTAGGTATGTTTAATAAGAAGGAAATAAGATTAAATAGAAATGTAAGTACTTAGGTTTGAATTAAAAATGTCTAATTAAAAAAACGTCGTTTTATCTTTCACTTACTCAAACATAACGACTGGAAGGAAAATCGTTTTATCATACGTGTACACCCACTCAAATTAACATTCGCCTAACGTAAGCACTCCAAGCCCAAAGCAACAAAATTAAGTTAAGTCCACTACTATCGGAAGACTGGAATGTTTTCGAGAACACTCTCTAATAATGTGTTTTCCATTAAAACTTCTGTTTCAGTTGTATGTAACTTGTTACTGATGATGTTCACACACATATTTGTCTAGGTTTTCGTCCTTCCTTGTTTCGTTCTCCAGTCTCTTTGAGGAAATCCTTGTAAATAATACTATTCTTTGTCTTTAAGGAAAAGGCTTTGACCATGGTCTCTGCACTTGCCTACATTACTATGGTGTTCAGGTCCAGTTTTTAAATAACCTTTATCTCCAATGTTATTCGTCTATACAAACACGTTGAGTTATACTCGTGTTATGGCTTTTATTTTAAGACTACTGTTTTCTTCATTGAACTTTTTTGATCTTGCTTTAAACAAAGCGAGCACCAGCAGTCAAATCAGGAAAGAACATCATCAGCATTTCAGATGAAGGACACCCACTACGGTCTATTCAATTAACGAAGGTCTTCGCCAAGAGCCGCCACGCCTACCGAGGGGGGATTCGACTATCTGAAGTACTAGGTAACTTAGACGTCAAAAAAATGCTTATTCTCAGCCTAATTTAAATCAGGAATTTGTCATGTTGATATAACATAACATTACGCCTGTAATTCCCGAAGGGTTTGGCAGAGGTGCACCTAATAGTAGGTACACCCACATTTCACCAATTATATTTAAGTCCTATGTAAAAGGGGGAGCGCCGATTACCATCAATAGGGCACAAATCCAGACTCCGCGGTTGCTACCGAGAAATTCCCGATGGAAAAACCCAATAACAATTTGCCTGACCCGGGAATCGAATGTTGATGTAGTCCGAATTAAATCCAAAGGTAAAGTAAGACAGGTTTTACCGATGTCTTATTTTATTTTATAATAATTACAAACTTTTTTCCAGCTTTCAGTGGCAGTGCAGCAAAACTTTTAATACCTACCTATATAATTTAATCAGTATCAGGTCAGTCCATCACGTTAAACTCCGGTGTTTCAAAACAACTATATTAGGTAGATCGCGAGGTTCATGTTATTAAGTTAATGGACCTGCAATATGACAGACATGCAACCGTTTCTATGAATTTTAAATTTTATGAGGTACGGGCTGTCCGTTGCTGCATTTTATTCAATTATTCATGTTGCCTTAGTGTTTAAGTTGAATTCAAGTTATCTTCCGAATTTAATAAAGCTGAAAGTGATTTTGGGGCGTCTCCATCGCAAAACGCATCTGAACATTTTCTGCCATTAATAGGGCCAAGGCTTCTTGCATAGAATATGAATATACTTTCCGATATCACCCTTTCGTTATCCCTCTCAGGAGGCCCACATCATTTGCAGTTCATAGTAACGAGTTGAGGCTCGAGTCAAACAAGCGGCTGTAACATTTCTGGAACCTTTCTTTTTTCGGTTTACCTTCTCAGTTATTTAATAGACTTTTTTTCTCGGCGATAAAATCTAAATTATTCGTTTCAAACATAAGTAGCAGGTAACCGTGACGACGTAACATTATATAACATCTCACTTGATTCCTAAAGGGTAAGGCAAAGGTGTACCGTGTCATGATAAATCTACAATTTGCTGGTTATGTTCAAGACTCATTCAATAGGGCCCCTATAGTAATAGGGCCGAACCTATTGCCATCGCCGGGCACAAATCCAAACTCTAGGCTGCTACTGAGAAGTTCCTGATGAAAAAAGCCAATGATGGTTGAGCATGGAAAAATGCGATTCGATGATAGATCGGACCCAGAACATCGTCGAGTAGTAGCGTTTTATGTAGATGGGAATTCCTACATTTAATTACATAGTCCGGCTTTCAGCCTATACTGGGCATCCACAGGTTAGCTCAGTGAGTTGTAAGTAATTGCGCATTTGAGCGACCTTTAAACCCCATCGGTAGGGTACTGCTATTCGTGGATGTAAGATCAAAGCTCTGTTTAAACGAGCGTTTTACTGAATTTTCAAAATAAATATCTAGCTTAGTTACTGCGTAGATGTTGACAATAGCCTGACACCTGGAGTGAAGTTTAGATTAGTACCTATGCTAAGCGAAGATGACTTGTAGGTAGCAAGAGATGCAACCTTACGGGTAGGTACATGAAATATCTTAAAACAATAACCGTTCCCTTGCAGTCGGGCAAAAACTCCGGATGCAACCTACTTAAGTATGAAGAGGGTGGTCTTATTTTACCTAAGTAAGATTAGATAGACCTATGCACTGCAGTGAGAATGCCTAGAACCTACCTACTACGATGATGACATCAACGAAGGAACAAAGCCGCACCGATTCTCTACTAACCAAGTAGTGACATACGATTCCTTGTTTGTAACTAATATGATGGTGCAAAATGTGAGATAAGTCCTCGTACCTACTTCTCTTTCACTAAGCATTCTTGTTATCCTTTGCCTGTTTGAATCCACTGCATCCACGTCTAAGGCAACGCCCTAACGTCAAACCTCTTTAAATAGAGACGGCCACAGCACAAATTACCCTCCAACAGCTATTCGTAGGAAATAGCTAGGTCAAATATTCAAAAAAACTTTTTGAAACCAACCTCATTATAAAAACCATCAACATCTTCGGCCCCCACGCCAGTCAAAGTTAGAATAGCAGTTCTGCTCCATTGTGGAAAGTGCCGCAACTCCGGCTTCGGTACCGGCAGCGGCGGCGCCCCCATGTCTGACGGCGGACGAGCGCTTAATAACATAGCGGACACCACCAGCCACCAGACAGTCCTCACTACCCACGCACGAAACTAATTTCAAAGTTCACTCTAAAGCTTGCACCTGCCAGTCAACAGCGCATAGCCTTTGATAACAATCAAAATCTCTGTTAGAAATCACACGACTGGTCAGTTCCATTCAAAGTCAAAAAATGTACCTACCTACTTTTTATTACCCCAATAATAAAACAATTCTTAAAAATATATTGCATTCATTTTAACATAACAACAATATGGGTACTAAATTAAAATTATCGATCTGTGGACATTCATTCTAGAATTACTTTTTTTGTTGACGACAAACAAACAAAGCGTTGCTTAGCAACGGACGTTTGACACCATGGCGCGTAAAGTATTCACGCAACGAAATAACTTTTCGAAATTGGTTCTAATTAGTTAGTTAATAATTAACATTCCTGTCACCTAACTTATTGGAATACTTTAGTTTGTACCAAATTATACAAGAAACGTTTCATTTATAAAAAGACGGTTGACGAAAGTTTCAAAATAATCATTTAATTTGACCTAGAAGGTGACGCACTGACCTCAACTGACATTAAACCACTTCCTCCGATCAATTTGATTTGTCAAATTCAAATGTTTACACGACTATTCGTAATGGCGAATAGTGTATAAGATATTTAGGATTTTTCGGCAACTATATCGTATTTTTGTGCTTATATTCTTGTTTAGAGTGAATTTTATAAAAGTGAACTGATAATGGATACTTGTGTAAGAGGATTTTCTTTTATGGTTGAAAACAAATCTGACTTGCAGGTATGTACAAATTTTTATTTTCTATTTTCTGTAGATAGTAGATAGGTAATCTGTGTTTTTTACATAACTTTTGCAACCTCATACGTCGCTGTAACATTATCATCTTGCCTCAACTTGAATATTCTCAGGTTTTGCAACTGTGAACGAAAACAGAACCCGTTTCCCAAAGATATTTAGATAATTTCATCAGAGATTTTAGTAGGTTAGACTTTTGCGCCATCTGCGCTGGAAATTATGAACTAATATGATAGGTACCGAATGTCATAATGCTACACAAACCTACATCAATTACTTCTTGAATATGGTTAATTGTGGGCCTTAATTGTCTTCTTGCGTGTAAAACTAATAACTTAACCATTTTCATGCTAAAATTGAGACTTACTGAAAATTTAGTATAACGCCATCTATTGCGTAATGCACGTACTTCCAGTACATAAAGGACGGTGAACTAGATAGGACTTGGCGAACTGCGCGGAGGGAGCGATTGAAAAAACGGGAACAAAGTATATGGGACAATTTCGTGAAGGAACAGGACGCCGTCAAGACCGTTTGTAGTGGTATGAACTCTTATCTATTCACGATACAAACACAGAAACTTACGTAAACTTTACCCACGAGGGTAGGCAGGAACACCTTGCTGGACGTACGATTTACCTACAGATTAAAAAAAAAACAAGTTTCTTTGCCAGATGACCCGTACCAGTTCTTGGAACCATTGCCAGAATCTTGTATGCATGAAATAATGGCAGACGAACAGCCACAATTGAGTCGAGAAATAGCTGAAGAGGAAGCTAGAGCGAAGGTACGTGGTAGATAGTGCCACTTGTGTCATAGTTTCTAAATCGGAACTGTAGTTGGCGCTGCAGCATAACATGCAAAATCAGCCTTTGATGATCCCACTACTGGGACACAGGCCTCCGCTCTATGAGAGAGAGTGGGCTGTAATACACCACGCGGGCCCAGAGCGGTTTGATAAACGTCACATGCCTCCGATTTTTTTTGTCACACTATGATGTGTTCCTCCAACGTTTGGAGAGCAGTGGTGAGAAATGAATCACACAGTAACGAACTGGGTTCGAACCTAAGACTTACAACTTGTAAGGGGGGCGTTACCGATGGGCTACCACTGCTAATGCAGTTGCTTATAGTGTTTCGCATATTAGGGGAAGTTGGGCATAACGGAGACGCTTAGGAAATCTATCAATAGAACTATGTTTAATTTAGTTATCATATTTGAATAATTGTTTCACTATTTATTCTTCTACAATGTTTTCTAAAATAGTTACCTACTCAGTTAGTAGTGGCGGCCAGACCAGTTGTGAGTCGTGGGTTCAAACACAAGCAGGCAAATTACTTTGTGTATTATTACATCACCATTGCTCTCAAAATACTCCCTCTCAGAGAGGAGGTCTGAATCCTAGAAGTTCATCATTTTAGCCGAAAGACGTCCACTGCTAGACATATGCCATAATAGCTTTCTTAAAAAATGTAAATTTAATAGAGAGAACATCAAAAGGAGCAAGCTCAACACAACACTGGTATCAATACTCCCGAAGAGGATGGACAGCATACGTGTGTAGTTACCTTCGCAGATGATATGGACAAGGATGAATGCGATATGTTCCACATCTTTGATGATGACCAGTCAGGTAAGTGCCGTCGACAGTTCATCGTTCTCTTGCCCTTATCCCAATTCATTTGGGGTCGGCGCAGCATGTTTTCTTCTTCCATACTTCTCTATTACTCGTCATCTCACCAGACACCTCGTTTCTTGCCATATCATCCTTTATACATTCCATCGATCGTTTCTTTGGTCTTCCTCTATTCTTATACCCATCCACATTCATACTCATGGATTTCAGTTCCGATCCATGTAATTCCTGAATCGAAATCAAAACTTCTAGAGGTAAAGTTTGTCTGTGTGAGTAAATGCTTGTCGGATTTAAATAAATCTTTCTCTGAGTGAAAGCTAATGAACTGTGAGAAGGTATAGGGATAGGATAAAGATGTAGGGGAGGCCTTTGCCGAGCAGTGCAAGTTCGAAGCGGTTACAAAAAAATAAATGGCACTAAGTCGTTGATTTCCATTTGGATGAAGTCATAGCTAGCCTGGAAATGCAATTTTCCTAACTGTTGGTTTTATTTTCTAGTATGCATGATTGAGAAAGTATGTCTCATAAAAATGTGTTTGACAAACTTAATTCTAATTATTTTCGAGAAAATACATATAAAACGTTCGTTATGTTTACTCACATTAAGTTGAGTTTCTTTTTTTGAAGACGAGCCGCTGAATGAGAGCAATGACCCAGATACAGTCCGTGAGATGCCGCCGGAATCGGCCTCAGACTCAGCAGCTGACCAAGAAAGACACATAGAACTTCAAAAATCATCAAGTAAGTTATTTCTGATTAACTAATAACCATGCCCGTTTCTGCTGATACGACAGCGACACCTGAATTTCCAGTAAACTTGACGCAATTTTGTGCTCAATTGCATGTCGACAGACTTTGAGTTTAGTTCATGCTAATAGTTGTATATTAAAGTTACAGAAAGAAAAAGAATGTACTCGGGTTAAAGAAACAAACCTCTTATATAATTAATATTTAGCGGGGGGTTGCCTTAATAACAATCGACCTGACTGAAGATCCCTTATTGAAACAGAGTTATACAGTTAGCAATAATAAAATAAAAAAATATGCAAAACTGAATAGAATAATTAAAAAATATTATCAATTTAGGAAACAACACAAACACTTTTCTAAATATATTCCACTGAGGAAAGAGCGTATTTATTTAGTCAATAAATTAAATAATTACCAAATAAAATTAGAAGACAGTACAAAAATTTATGAAATTGATACTCAGCATTTGCAGTCTGAAATCCAGGTACTTCAGGACTCACTTAGTTCCTTTTCTAGTAGGTATGTTAGTTCTCAGAACCAAATTAGAGAACATATTCTTGCGACAAATGAGTTGGTAATGTGTCAGTGTAGTTGTCAGACTGTTACCAAAGATGATACTGTCCATGTCCAGCCTGAGATAATGGTGGGCCCATCCCAGGCTGAGAATCTGTCTCAGCACTGTATACTCAACCAAGAAACAAGTAATATTACACAAGATTATTTACATGAGGTACAGCCTGAGATATATGATAGTCTTGACTGTTCTTACTCAATAATGTTCTCAGATAGGATAGGAAGAGTTTTTCTAACCAAAATCATTGTATGCCAGGGTCAACTTACAAACAGATAATGGCATCAGTAACTAGAAATGTCTATAATGTTAATACTGATATAACAATAGTTCAAACATTAATAAACAAGACATAACAGACAGTGTAACAGGGTTGTTAAAGTTGAATTGTCGCAAAATAATATTGTATGCTTTCCTATATTTTGAAAAATTGTCAACCAGAACAAACAATTATATTCACATCTTAAATAAACGTGTACATTTTTTAGTAGCTCACTATAGTGACAAACTTATATATCTTGATATCAACACTTGTTGATAAACTTCAGTCCACTTGGGGTAAAGTGTATCTACCTATTAGATGACACAAAATAGCTCGGCTATTAGCTTTTAATATTCACTCAGACATAAGTAGTATGTCGAAGTTTAGTTATATTATTAACACTGCGATTATTAGTAATATTACTAATGAACAGGTGGTGATTTTAAATAAATATAGCATTAGTGCTATAATGTTTACAAAAATTGTACTGAGGAAGATCTATGTGTCACCATGGAAAATTCTCAATTAGGGTATATTAGTAATTGGATCTTATTGTCTGGTGATGGCACGGGAGTCTCGGGGCTCACTCCAGATACGAGGGCGGGTCAATAAGTCCGTGACTTTTTGAATTTCTGACCTCTTTACTGAAACAGCAACACTGCTCCTGTCAACAGGCATCTGTCAGTTGACTCCTGTCAAAATTTAAACTTGCTGCGTCAGTTAGTTTGTGTTTGACAGCTATTTTTATCAGACTACCCACTAATTTGAGGAGAAAATGGAAAAAAGTGAATTTCGTGTGCTTATTAAGCATTATTTCTTGCGAAAAAAAACCATTACCGAGACCAAGGCTAAGCTTGATAAATACTATGGGGACTCTGCACCATCGATTTCAATGGTAAAAAAGTGGTTTATTGAATTTCGTTGTGGCCGTACAAGCACTGAAGATGCCGAACGTCCTGGACGCCCAGTTGAGGTCTCTACACCCGAAACAATCGAAAAAATTCACGATATGGTGTTGACCGACCGAAGATTGAAAGTGCGAGAGATTGTGGAAGCCGTAGGGATCTCGCATGGCTCAGTGGTTTCAATTTTGAATGATCACTTGGGCATGAGAAAGCTTTCCGCAAGATGGGTGCCGCGTTTGCTCACAGTCGACCACAAACGCAATCGTGTAACAACTTCACAGGAAGCTTTGGCGTTGTTTAATCGCAATATGGAGGAGTTTTTGCGCCGTTTTGTAACCGTGGACGAAACATGGATCCATCACAACACACCAGAAACCAAACAACAGTCAAAACAGTGGGTTTCTAAGGGTGAATCGGCGCCAAAGAAGGCCAAGGTGGGTTTGTCAGCCAATAAAGTTATGGCGACTGTTTTTTGGGATGCACGCGGGATAATCCACATTGACTACCTTCAAAAGGGAAGAACAATCAATGGGGAATATTATGCCAACTTATTGGACCGATTCAATGACGATTTGAAAAAAAACCGACCTCATTTGGCCAAGAAAAAAGTTCTTTTCCACCAAGACAATGCAAGGGTGCACACATGTGCAGTTGCCATGGCAAAAATCCATGAATTGGGCTATGAATTGCTCCCTCATCCGCCCTATTCTCCAGATTTGGCTCCGAGCGACTACTTCTTGTTCCCAAACCTGAAGAAATGGCTTGGTGGAAAAAGATTTGACTCCAATGATGAAGTCATCTCGCAAACAAAGGCCTATTTTGAGGACCTCGACAAATCATTTTTTTTGGAAGGGATAAAAAAATTGGAGAAGCGTTGGACAAAGTGTATAGAGCTCAAGGGAGACTACGTTGAAAAATAAAATTATTTTTTTATCAAAAAATCTGTGTTTTATTCCAAAAGTCACGGACTTATTGACCCGCCCTCGTATTAATATTAATTTAAACTAGGAAGTGAGACCATTAACAATATTGTTAAACCTACCAACATCAAGGTACCTTCTGGCACTCATTTAGTTAGTAAAAAAGGGCCTAAGCAGAATACAGAATACCTTAAAATTATTCCACAAAAATATCCAGGGCATTTCTTCCAAATTATTAGAAATTGAATTGTTTTTGGAAAAAAGTATGTTTGACATTATTTGTTTTACTGAACTAGCCAATGCTAGAAGATTACCAAATGCTTAATAATTATGAAAACTATACGGTGGTTAGCTGCTTTAACCGTAAATCTATGCTGGGTGGAGGTTCCCTATTATTATTGAAAAATTGTATTAAATATAAGCAACGTAATGACATGGTAGGTCTCTCGGCTGAACATTGCGTCGAACTGTCCTGTGTTGAGCTAGATAAGCATGTAATTGTGTGCGTGTACAGACCCCCAAACTATCAAAACTTTTCCTTATTTGAATCAATAATGGAAGATGTCCTGGCAAAACTTGCAGCCAGTAATACATTTATAATTATTTGTGGGGATTTCAATATAAATATTTTAGAAGGAAATTCTAATGGCAGTCGGTTAATAAATCTTTTTAAGTCATTTGACTTGACCAACATTTTTATAGAACCTACGAGAGTCACTCCATTTTCTGCTACCTGTATAGATAATGTTTTCTGCAATTGTGATTACTTAGATAAAGCCATAGTAAATTGTCTGCCGTCTGACCATAGCGGACAAACTGTAACTTTTAGGTGTAACATACCATAGCTAAAAGTTCAGATTCAATTTAGACCTTTAACTACTAATAAATTAAATAGGTATAATATTTCCCTACAGAACAAGTTAACTGTTATAAGCCATCATATGGACGATATTAATATAAATCAATTGTATGATAATTTCTTTTCAATAGTTCACACTGACTTTAACAAAACTTTTGAAAAGAACACAAAATGTATTTTCCCTTAAATTATATTTAGTGATTGGGCAACTAGAGGTATCAGAAAAAGTAGGGAAAGACTATTTGAGCTTTATGGCCTTAAAACTGAAACTTTTAACAAGTATTACTGAAACTTTTAACAAGTATTAAGAAAAAGGCTGGCAACATTCGAACTGTTTACATCTCTGCGTTATTATAATTTATAAATAATACATTCTAAAACTTAAATTAAATAAAAAGTGGTGCAAAGTAGTGTAATAAGTATTTTGATGCAGTGATATTGTTTGTGACAATTTAGACCCAGTGAAATAACAATTATGACAATAGTATTATATAGGAACTATAATCAGTGATAAACAACGAATTGGTCTTTCATCTTTCCAAAAATCACAATAGACCTTATTTATTCACAATAAATAAATGCGTTGAGTGTCACTTTTATTAACGCCAGTGAATAAAATAAAAAAACTTAATCACCGTTACGAAAAATATTTTTAAAACTGAACTTTGACCCCATGTTCAATGTATGACAACTAGCGCCAAGGCAGCCACAAGCGGCGAATAGGCAAACTAAAAAGTACCACCACTCGCCACCAGAGGGCGATTAATGATACCACAGTAAAAAATATTTCGTTTTTGGTGGAAAAGTTACAAGTATGGCGGACGAAAATATTACACTTAGAAAAATACCCGTCCTGTCTACGTCGTTCTCAGAGACGTCATTATTCAATGCTACAGTAATGAGTATGCCTGATACTTCACTGCAGGACAATGAATCCATTACTAAACTAAAGGAAGAAGTCAATGGGTTACGAGTTGAGTTACAAAGCGCGCATCAAGAAATTGACAATTTGCTTAGCGAAAATGAAAAATTAAAGTCAGATCTAGAGAAATCTAATCGCGTTATAGAGTTATACAAGAAAGTTGGTACAGGAGAGGCCAAGTGCTCCACGCCATGTTCAAAACGAAAGGTCTCAAATACAAAACCTCAAGTGCGAAGACTAACATCGACTCCAATAAAAAATAACCTGGTAGATAAATCTAGCCAAACAGTAACTCCAACAAAGTCACAAAAGAAGACAATGAAATCACAACTGTATTCGAAAAAACAAGGAATAATTAATACTTCAATGGAAGACCTAAATAATGCAACAACACAGAAGGAAGAAAGTGACCCCCACCCATCTATTCCCATAAAAAGAAAACTGTGCTTAGTAAGTGCAAATAAAAACAATCAAGTTTTGTCCACAGCTCAAGAGGTATTTAAAAACTTTCAAGTATGTCATTACCTCGCGCCCAATTGTGGTTTACTTCAACTTATTAAAGACTTGCACAAAAAAGTTACTGACTATTCTATGGAAGACTATTGTGTTGTTTTAATTGGGGAAGAAGACTTTTTGCATACTGAAAATTATGTTAATATCATTATACAACTAAGGGAAACATTGATGACAGTACAGAATACAAATATTATCTTATGTGTTCCTACTTTCAAATTAAGTAATTACTCATTAATGTTTAATTGGCGTATAGAGACGTTTAATAATTTGTTGCATCTAGACCTACAAACATATGCCTACGCAACTGCATTTGATTCAAATTTAAATCTTTTTTATGACTTCACTATGTTCTCTAAATTCAATAAAAAAATTAATGACTGACGTAAAATTTTTCAAAATTTATTGTTAACCTTAACAGAGATATCATCAACCCAATGTGAATCTTCTGCAGATGAAAGAAATTATGATTATGAAAACTTTTTTCGTGTATAAAAATGTTAATATTCTACATCAAAATATTAATGGTCTTCTAAACAAATCTCATATATTTACTGTCGCACTTAGTGAATTACTCAATACAGGAAAAATAATCGATGTAATATGTTTTTCGGAGCATAATATGATTTTATCTGATGTTGAATTGTTACATATTCCTAATTTTACACTTGCTGCGCATTACACTCGGAAATCCATACACGGTGGCACATGTATAATGATACGAAACGGAATTAAGTATAGACCATTGGAGTCCGTGGAAAGGTACTGTGTTTCTAATATAATTGAATGTTGTGCAGTAGAACTCACTGACCACAACGTCACTGTGATGTGTGTCTATCGGAGCCCACATAGCAGGGACGTAAATAGTAAACTTGAGGTATTTTTCAATAACCTTAGTATTCTTTTGAATTCTTTTTCATTACACACAAACAAAAAACTTATTCTGTGTGGTGATTTCAACATTGATCTTTTAAAAAAGACTACATATTCAGATCAATTCAAGTATCTTCTGGCGGGTTACAATCTCAAATTAGAAATAAAAGTTCCAACCAGACTAGGCAGTGGGACTTGCATAGATAACATTATTCACAATGTACGAGGATCAAATGGAGAAGTCTTAGAGCTAGCAGTATCCGATCATACGGCACAACTTTTACGATGTCCAGTTAGACGGACATGCATATTAAATTACTGGTTCTCAACTAAACGAGATTACTCGAAAGAAAATGTTCAAAAATTCATAGACAACATCAAAGCTATCACTTTTTCTGACGTATACGAGGAAACGGATCCCGCTAAGGCATTCAAATTATTTTATGATCTGTTTAAGTTGCTCTATGATTTATGCTTTCCAAATATAAAAATACGGATATCGACTAAAGAAAGAGCAAAATGGATTAGTCGTGGCATTAGGATTTGCAGTAAGAGAAAAAGAGAATTGCTGTGGAAATACCGGTCTTTACCAAATAAGCAAAATAAAATAAACTTTAAAAATCTTTCCAATCGACTGAAAAAAGTTATAAATCTCACACAGAGAGCCCATAACAATCGTCTAATACAATCAGCTCAAAATCTATGTAAAGCAACATGGAGAGTAATAAATAAAAACAAGAATAAACATAATTTACCAGACGAAACCATCAAAAAAATTAAATCAAACGACAAAATCTTAAGTAATCCTGTTGAAATAGCACAAGCTTTTAATAATTATTTTGTGGATCAAGTGAAACCAGTTACTAATTCAGACATTCATAAAAATAAACATAAAATTAACAATAGAATTAGTTCTATATTTATGTCACCTACGATACCGCTAGAAATTCACAAAATTATTATGTCGCTAAAAAATACATCTAGCACTGGGTACGATGATATAAGTACAAGCATTATTAAACAGGTATCCACAATAATTGCTCCTGTGTTGAGTCATCTTATCAATATGTGCATATGTCATGGTCACTTTCCAGAAGAGTTAAAAATAACAATTATAAAACCACTCTTCAAGAAAGACAACAAAGAAGATATGTCCTGCTACAGACCCATTGCGTTAGTACCGATTTTCTCAAAAATATTTGAGAAAGCAATATATTTTCAACTCACCTCATACTTTGAGAAAAACTCCCTTTTTGTTGATAACCAGAAAGGTTTTAGGAAAAATAGATCTATTGACATGGCCATCTACGATTTCTTACATATGGTTACCGGCAGAGTGGATAAGAGACTACCAACTCTGGCGCTTTATATGGACATGTCAAAAGCTTTTGATCGCGTAGACCATAAAACACTAATAAGTAAACTTAATGCGTATGGCATAAGGGGAAATATATCAAACTTAATAGAATCTTATCTCTGTAATAGACAGCAAATAACGACAATCAGTAGAATTTCTAAAAAAACCGTAGTAACATACAAATCTAACCTGAGAACGGTAAATTATGGAGTACCACAAGGTAGTGTACTGGGACCACCCCTATTTATTGTTTATATTAACGACTTTCCGACAGCATCATCATATCCCATGACAATGTTTGCAGATGACAGCACTTTACTTTTCAATTGTGACGACGTGAGTAAAATAGAGCCTGAGATTAATTCTACACTACTATCTGTTGTGAATTGGCTACAAAATAATAATTTGGTTATAAATCTTGACAAAACAGTATTAATGAAGTTTCAACAAAGAGTAAATTACAATCTAGACTTAAATATTAAATACAAGGACAAAATTATTAATGAAACAAATGTGACTAAATTTCTTGGACTAAACATAGAAAACACTTTAAAATGGAATTCACATATTGACAAAGTATGCAGTAAGCTAAACCAACATTCCTATGCTTTGCATATGTTAAGTAAAACGGCCAATCGAGCAACAGTTTTAACGGCTTATCATGGTTTAGTAGCCTCAACATTGAGATACGGAATTATATTTTGGGGGAATGCCACGGGTAAAGAAATGGTATTTAAGTGCCAAAAGAGGTGCATTAGAGCTATTTACAATTTAAAGACAACAGATAGCTGCAAGCCGTTTTTTAAAAATACTAAAATATTAACGATGCCCTCGCTGTACATTTATGAAACGTCTATGTTCGTCAAAAATAATTTACGTAAATTTGTTCGAGTAACTAGTCAGCGCCGTTGTGATCGGTTACAAACAGTTGGGTCTAGAACTGCGCTATATGGAAATAGTATCTTTGTAATGGCACCAAGGGTCTATAATAAATTACCAAAATGTATAAGGAGTGAAGATAATGTCCGCAAATTCAAAAGTAAATTGTATTTATTTTTATTAGATAAGACGTACTACTCCATAGAAGAATTTTTAAATGATAAAATATGACATTACTAACCTTTTTAATACAATTTACCTATGACATGCATGTAACAATAAATTATAATTGATTAATTGCCTAATAACAGTATTATTAATTGACATTATTTATTCGAACTTGACTTTTTATTATATAAATTCAGACTTATTCCTAAAAAAATTAATAGATTTGTACACCAATTTCATTGGTAGGACATAGAGCTCGACTAAATTGTATACCTAAGACCTTTATTGTAATACCTATGTTCACAAATAAAGTTTGATTGATTGATTGATTGATTGATTGATTGATTGTATTTTGGAAAGATTAGCAACAAGATCAAAACAGCAGAAAACAAAATTAAGACAGTTTGGAAAGTCATAACTAACGAGACTAACAGGAAGTATAATAACACAATACGTAACACTAGCTACACATTAGATACAGCATGTGGTCCTAAAAGCTCTAATCAGGAAGTAACTCATGAATTTGTAAATTTCTTTACCAATATACCGTTAAAAACTACGGAGGCTCTAAATTCCTCTCCTGAAGTCTCAATTGGTTTATTAAAGGCGAATGTGTCTGGGTGCCCGGCTGAATTTAAATTTAAACACATAAACCCTATGATAGTTATTAAAGCTTTCCGGCACATAAAAGTCAAACTGACCGAAGATATTTGGGGAATGTCTATCAGAGTTTGTACATCTATTGTTGAGACTATAGCACCATACTTAGCTTTAATTTTTAATTTGTGTGTAGACCAATTAGTTTTCCCTGATTTAATTTAATACTCTCACAATTTCATACTCTGTTCAAATCCAGAGATAGTAAAGATACAAATAATTATAGACCTGTATCCGTGTTACCAGTTTCTAGCAAGGTGTTTGAAAAGGTAATGCTGAATCAAATGCTCAATCATTTTAACACCAACAGAATGTTACACGATCAACAGTATGGTTTCACCAAGGGACGTTGTACAACTGACGCCGGTGTAACCTTATTAAAGCACATTTTTCTTATTTGAGTGATAGACAACAACAAGTTTAAATAAATGGTGTTAATTCACAGGGTTTAAAAATAAAAATGTGGGTTCAGCAAGGCTTAATATTGGGTCCTTTCCTCTTTTTAGTATATATAAATGATCTACCCTATTTATTGAAAAACCAACATCAAAATATGGTGTTATTCGCTGATGACACTTCCCTAATTTTTAAGATAAATAGACGGGCCCAAAATCTAGATGACGTGAATAATGCCCTACTTCAGGTCCATAACTGGTTCACAGCAAACAATTTAGGATTAAATGAAAAAAACACGAAATGCATAAGATTTGCTTTACCGAATGTTAAAAGTAGCGATTGTGTGTTGTGTGTTGTTGTAGTATTGAATAAAGAGAAGCTTGAATTTGTAGATAAAACAGTTTTCCTGGGGATTACGCTTGATTCAAGGCTATGATGGGGTTCTCATTTAACATCTCTAGCGAGGCGGCTCTAACAGCAGCATATGCTATTAGAAAAATCCGTCAATATACTGATGTAGATACCGCTAGACTGGTCTATTTTACGGCATTTCGTTATGGCGACGTGCTGCACGTTGAGTATATATTTATTTTGCAAAAAAGAGACATCAGAGCCATATACTCGTATAATCTTCGTAACATAATGTACGTAAGAAAAAATCTACATCTTTTTAATAAAATAGGTGACAAACACAATTACGGTACTAGAAATAGAGACCAATTAGTTCAGCCAGGCTTCAGACTCGCTAAAGTAGACTGATCTTTCATGGGGTACTGTTTGAGTTGCTATAATAAAATTCCACAAAGTATTCTTGAACTGAATGAAACAAAATTTAAAACATGCATTAAACGTACACTATGTAAGTAAGCATATTACAAGTTGGACGATTATATCGCTGATAAAAATGCTTGGCTCAATGCCGGTCCTAATCCACAAGGACAGGGGCGCATAAATGGATAGCATTAAATAGTATGTTGGAGCTGCTGAAAATTGTACAACTATCTTTACATTGTATAAATTCAATCTCTTTAGTATTATATAACCGCATAGCCCATATTGTGTGAGTACTATGTACTAGAAAGCTGTCATTCGCCTGGAAACCTACGTCTTTTCTTGACTTGAATGTGCCCTGGCGGTTAAGAGTATGTCATGCTCACTCAAATGTCTCGCTGATGGTGGCGCGTGTGTCGGATCATTTAGTTCCCTTCAAAATGGTTGAGTTGAATGGTGCTGATACATCGTTCTCACATAATGTACCATCTCAACATGAATGATGTAACCAAGGTTTTGTAAAAGTATTCTGATTTAAAAGAGTGTCCATGGAGTTTCTTGCCCGTTCTTTTTCATAGAGATCTACGTTAGGGAATGGGCAACAGTACTTTCACAGTTATCATGCCTTGTGACTGGGACTGTAGCTACTTTTCACGTTGTCTTTGTTTAGACAATTCAAAAGTGCTTGTAACTGGCCTACTTAAAATAAATGATTTGATTGATTGATTGTTCACATTTCAGGTAAATCATCTGAGAATGTCGCGAGTGTGATTGAGAGCAGCATCTACTGTGCCAGGGTGAAGGAACTAAGGACGAAGATCAATGAAGAGCTTTTGGATTTGATGTGAGTGCTTTACTTAGGTATTCAGTTTCAGTATTCTATTTTCTATTTTCAACAAACGGAATTCGATGGTCACTTTCAATCTTCAGTTTTGGTCTATAGAATCCGTGGAAGAGTTTTGACACTACCTTAAATCAATAGAAATTAAAACTAGACTGTTCTCAATCAGTTATTTAAATAGAACCTATTCATTATCTCTTTTTCACGTCGTTTCTATTGAAATGTTTATGCGCTCGAAATCGTCCTATTGAAGTGACTGATTCGTCTCGAAAAGGCCCAGATCATTATCTTCCTGTCTTAGTGCCATGTAATTTGGGGTCGGTTGGCACGACAAATAATCCACATAAATTCTACTTCCGTTCTCCCTAGTCAACTTTTCGCTCTTATAACCCCACTTCATTTTCGTCTTTCACACAATTCATCCATCTATTGTAGTAAAGTATGATGACATATTAATCTTTATAATGTAACAGGACGACTCTAGACCGTCGCGAAATACTACTGACCACTGAGCCAGAAGACATCGCGCGCATGGTCAAAAGGTCAGCAGAGTTCTGCAACAGGTTTAACAGGATTTACATGTACCAGCTACAGAGACAGGTAAGGATATTGAAATATTATGTTAGTAATTCGCGCGATTTTAATCCTAAGATGCTGACAATGATGTTACATTACCTATCAAGTCAAGTTCTCTTTACAGGACTACTGCATAAGCTACTTTGAATGAAACCTGTGAAGGTTTGTTTTGGACAAAACTAATAAACATTTAAAGCTCATACTTTACTGATTCTTCTTCTTCTTCAAGCCGCACATTAAAACAACTTGTATCCACAACATAATTATTTATACATATACCTTTCTTTTAAATTACTTTCTTATTTACCGGCTATCCGAGAAACCTACTGATTTTAATGTAAAACTTCCAAGAGTTGGCACTTATTAATAGGTCCCGTGAAAGTCTTATTGACTTACTTATCTTCTCTTCGAACGAAGACTAAAGATTCTATCATCACCATGACGTTGCTAGATTCACGACATAAAGCGCAACAAAAGCCAGACCCTGCCGTTCGCCAAGCACACGCAGTTCCAGTCACAGATTGGGAGGATCGTGACGCTGCATCAGAACCTCTTGCAGTCTTTTACGGTTTGTCAGCTTTTTGCCATTTTTAAAGGTTCGGTTACATTCTTACGGACAGATTGACGCTTCATACTTCGGATAAAGCACTGAAACCTTTGCCAGAGTCTGAAGTATACAAACTGTCCACAATCTATAACCGTAGAGGTTTGACCAACGTTAAGCAAGGAAGCGAGCGTGTCCTTATCCACCCAAATTAGGCCGAAGAGAAGGAATTGCTAACTTGCACAGATTCATTGTCAACTCAGCAGTTTTGCCTATATAAAGCCCCGTCAAGCAATTGATAGTTGATTGACAGCTACATAACCGACTTGCAATAATATTGCACTACTAAGACTTATGCACTGAGCAAGTACGAGAAAATGAATCGTACTTATTAATAGGATGTAGGCGAAAATACTACCAGGCTCGATTGGTCTCTAGGTAAGATTTTCCTCGATTCAAGTGCTGAAGATAAAATACGTTATCGAAACTGGCCCAGAAATAGGTGATGCGACGACTACGACGCGACCCATAACTTTGGGTCAAATCGGTGCGGGATAAGAGTACCTGGGCTTGGATATTTAAAGGCTTGAAAATAAAATTCGTGCGGTGGTGGTAAAACATGAGTCTGTGCAGGTGTTCCACAAGTCGTTCTCCCAAACGTGTTGCGTGCGCGAGAGTGCGGGCGCGCTGGGCTCGCTGCTGGCCGCCGTGCGCGACTCCACGCACATGTGCCTCGGTGTGCCGCCGCCGAAGGACTTCAAAAACGCATATCTCGACGTCTATAAGGACGTGAGTATCTTTCTTTATAGATCATCATAATCATCAGCTGCTTGAATTCACCTGAACCACCGCCGCCTTGAGACACAGGCCTCGTTTTGCTTGTGACAATCTCCATGCACAAGTGCCTTGGTGTGCCGCCGCCGAAGGACTTCACTCACTTTCTTTATACTTGTACTATGTTCCCGCTATTGAGCCACTGACTCCCGTCAGTGAGGAATCGGGACCCACCTCCAGAGCGGGTTGGTTTTGGTGTGTCTTCATATTTTGGTTTTAGCATTCACTATGGTTTCCTTCAGCGTTTTGCGAGCAGTAGTGATGAAATAAAACGAAGCAATGCCTTGCGACTCATGAGCCATGGCCACCACTGCTTACAAGTTTTTTATCGCATTTTCATTAATTGCCTAGTTTTCTTTTTCAACTATTTTAGCGTCCGTTTCCACTATAACCTGCTTTTCTTTTATCAGGACTTGTTATCGACGTGCGACAAAGTAGACGAATTTGTGAGCGAATACGCTATAAGATGCGAAGAGTTTTTGAACAGATTCGAAACTGAAGTAAGTGTTACGTCATCACATTAAAAATTCACACATAGGCTCCGACCACAAATACTATACTAATGCTACTATCTATTACTATGTATTGTAATGTAATTCTGATATTTAGGTTTTAGCTATAATTTATGTGTTTGTATTTGTATTTTCATCTATTTTTGTTTTTATATGGGTCTCGGACCTGAAATAAGTGGAATTAATTTTTACTTTTTTTTATACGTTACTAGGCATGTGTGATCGTAACAGTAGTTCCGATCACACATTGTTTTCTACTGAAAACAATTGCTTTGCAAGGAAACTTCACATTGTCATCACCACCATTCCATCCTTGTCCTTACCCATTTTTTTTAGAATAACGGCACTTTCATACAGTCCATCCATCGCTGCATCGGTGCTTTGGTTTTTCTCTACTCTTATAGTCATCCATCTACATTCCTACTTAAAACTTTCCTCGCTGTAGGTACTTTTTTTGTTTCTCGCAGACCAACGTAAGTTCAAAGAAATCAAAGAAAGAGACTAAACCGAAGAAGAGAACTTGTAATAATAGAAATGCTATTAAAACTGGTAAGTGACACGTGTTAATACGTAATATTTTTTACAATGCTGTGGCGACATCTATACCGCCCCATAATAACTACGCGTGACATGTGACGTCACACAAATATTGTTGTGTAAAATCACTTTATCATCAAGCCAAGTCAGAGGCCCTTGGGTGGCATAAAAACTCTGACACCAAGTTAGGCACTAACCACACGATAAAGAATGAACTGTTCTATACAGTGATGCACGGTGGGCTGTGCTGGGGCGGCTGTTACTGGTACTGAAAACCTCAAATGGCGCATATACAATAACCTCATTGGTAGTTATGTGTTTGAGCCGTTCCAAGTGCCCGTCTAGTCGCCAAGCGGTATGTCGACTCTTCCCGCGACCAGAGGGCTGGCCTATTTTTTGATCAAAGAATCAGCATATCCATCCAACGTGGCAATGTTGTTAATCTTCTGGGAGTGCCCAGTAGACAGAACATTTTTCTCCTTTTCTGTATTATATGTACATATTTTTATTCTTATTTATATTCTATCTTTTAAGTTCGATTATTATGTATACAGGGTGTAAGGGGCAGCCCTCCACAAACTGACTGGGTACATTCAGCTCCTTATTTTGAATCAAATTCCATCGGAATTTTTTCGGATTTTTTTTTCAGTTGCTATTCATTTATTTCAATGTAAAATTACATTCCCTGTACGCAGCACTCCATTTATGTAAATAATACGGCTAAAATCAAAAAGCCTATCTATCTAATCTACAGATTTCATGGAACTCATCGTCAACGATACATTGCGTATGAAGAAATAAAAAAAAACAAATTTATTGGTTTCCCATAACTTTCCTGAAATAATTTCTTGTACCGGTCATCTTATTATGATATACTGAATTCACCCCCATCTGTTTGTGGAGGGCTGTCCCTTACACAGTGATTCATAAGAATACGTTAAAAAGAAAGAACCTGTGTATTTCAGCCAACTTGTCCCAGCTGTCTATGTATTCCATGGACGCTGTGCACTTGAACAATGCGAAGTCTAGCAGTAGCTACAAAGTCAGCCAATCAGGGTACGTCTAGCATACATTTCTGCACTTCAGAGAACTTAAAAAACATCACTGATGCCGATCGTGTGACCACCTTTTCAAACTTGGGCCCTGTACCCAAGTTTAATAAGATATACCATTTTTATGACAGAAGAAGAAAGGCACAATTTCCTACATCGACACCATTCGACGGGATTGTTGTTACGTTAGGTATCATTTTTACCCAACTGGCCCAAAAGGAGGCCATAAATTAAACTGCAAATTTATTTGATTGTTCAACAATTTATTGAAAATACGTATGCAGAAAATTGAGGGAGGAAGACAAAAAACTTAAGTTCATTCATTAATTGGCATATTTTGCACAACAGTTATTTTTATAAAATCAATCTTAAAAAGGGTTCAATAGAGCATTTTGCACGATACGGATAATCGTCATTTTTGGCCTATGGGGGAGATATTGGAAGCCGCTGTGCTGAAAATTGTCTTTTAATTTTACAATCAATAAAAACCTTTTCAAATTGCTACGAATTCCTAAGAATGATCATTAAATCACTTCTCTCTATGCAGAACTTCATCAAAGAATCGCCTCGGCGCTGCTACCAGTACTACCACTAACATCTACCGGAAGAAAGAGCCAGCTGACAAGAAAGCTGAGTCTACCAAGACCCCGAGCCGGTCAGTCTTAGTTTTATTGCCTACTTTAGGGAACTCGCACACGAGGTGGCCAGGACCACGACTTCTGGCCACAGAATCTTCGACCAGCCCTCGTAGCATGACCACCGTAGACAAGGATTTCTTTGACAAAATGACAGATAGTGCAAAGAAATCTGTCATCTGTCATTTTGTCGATTCTTCCGTCAAAGAAATCCTTGTCTACGGTGGTCATGCTACGGGGGCAAGAAGAAAATTTAGTCGCACGAGCAGTCCGACCAGTTTTGTTCAAGATAGCGGCCGGTCAATAATGTTGGCGGACTTGTATCAATTTGTCCGACCGCGTTTAGCTTCTTTGACACGACATAAACATTCTCCCTCAATAACTTAGAGATTCCTGTGTCCCAGCAGTGTGAACGTTACAGGCTGATCATGATGGTATACGCAGTATACATGTTCACCAAGCTCCCAAACGTTAGAGTTCAATGCGAGCATGAAGTTAACAGTGTGGTTCCATCAGGTATCGTCGTCCACTGATGCGGGACCCGCATGCGGGACGGCCCCGTGCGCCCAAGCGTACACGCGAGAATGATATACACACTATGGTAGAAGCTGTGGAAACGGTAAATAAGAAAATTGATTTTTATTTTTCTTTTGAAAAGTAATTTGTACTTTGCCCAGCAATGGGACAGTATAGGCTAAACAAAAAAAAATGAGAATGGTGATGATGAATGATGATGATGCAGTAGGTGCTTTGTGAATCTTTCTGGTATCACGTGGTGGCAAGCGCGACTGTTGAGCATGAGGTCCTGGGTTTGATTCCAAGATTAATTTTATTGGTTTTTTCAATGAGGAATATCGGTAGCAGCCACGGAGTCTGGATTTGTGCCCGGTTGAGGGCAATAGGCTCGCCCCCTTTTACATACGACATGGATCTTAAACGTAACCGGTGAAATGTGGGTGTGCTCAGGTACATCTCTGCCTAATTCTTCGAGTTACATCGATCTACAATCTAATCTAAATATATAAAAGCGGAAGGTCACTCACTCACTTATAATCACGAAATATCGAAAACCGCTTGACATATAAAGATGAAATTTGGCAGGTAGGTAGTGTATAGTTAGTAGACGTCCGCTAAGAACGGATTTTGCAACAGGGCCGGATTAAGGAGGATTAAGCGCTTTCGCAAGTTTGTATGAAACTCCTTCAGTTTTTGTGCTACTAACTTGATATTTGGCAGGGAGGTAGTTTATAGTTAGTAGACGTTCGTTAAAAACGGATTTTGCAACAGGGCCTGATTAAGGAGGTCTAAGGGCTCTAGCAACAAGTCGTTTAATGTTGTATACAGAACGGTATTAGAATAAAAAGCGCCCAACAAGGTTCACTTTGAAAAAAAAGTTGTAGAGCGCCAAAATAAACCGGTTTTTAAAGCCATATCGTCGCCTCAACGCCTTTTAATTTTGTTTCGGATCTCTGCCGCCCAGAATTACAGCACCCAAAAGAACGCCTTTTGTTGTCATCAGTACATTGTCGCATTTTGATCAGGCAATCAGTTCTCACAAATAACATAACATAACATCACGCCTTTAATCCCCGAAGGGTTGGCCAGAGGTGTACCTAATCGTACACACACATTTCCCCAGTTATGTTGAAGTCCCATGTAAAAGGGGGTGAGCCTATTGACACCAACCGGGCACAAATTCAGATTCCAAACACTATTATTTATAGAAGTTTTCAATTGCATATACATTGTTTAATATTAAATGGAAGAGCGGAGTCACCTCACCGCGTCGAGCCGAATCTCACCCAATCTTACGAGGGAAAGAAGGAAGGCGGGTTCGGCAAATATCACGTAATTTTATTCCCCGCAAGAAACTGTAAAATTGCGAGAAAACTGGGTTTAATTAAGTAAACATGTTTTTTTCTCTACATTTTTTTTTTTTTTAATTCAACGCAATCAAGCACAGATTTCCATATTTATACTAAACTACGCAATTTTGATAAATCTCACATGAGATTAGGAGAGGGTCAAGGCAAATCTCACGACCACCAAGGGGTCGAAAAATCACCAAAATTGCCTCACTTAATTAATGAACGCCTCATAACACAAGTATCTCCTTGCTTAAAAGGTAATCTCCATATCAAGTGTGTGATAACTTTAGGTATGTAATTGAAATAACATTTTTTTTTATCATAGGCTTTGTAGTCGCGCTTGCAACCACTCCACCAACGAGGCGGTCTCACACGTACACACCAAAATTTCCACGCGAACTAAATCGCGGGCAACAGCTACCTAGTTTAATATAATATGTATAGCTTATACTGACTCGTGACCTATGTGCATCTATCGTACGTTTCTTGAGCGACAAAACAGTTTATGGCTTGTCGGGTCATCGTAGTCGGGGACATTCTATGCTACCTAGCTACACTCAGACGATCTGCCAGTACATAGTCTAGCAATCTAGTCGATAGGTGAACATGAATGTTATTCACGTGCAGTGCACCTCGAGCCACATGATCTGTGAGGAGGAGCCGCCCACGGCGCGCGCCAGCAAGCGCTCCACGCCGCGGGCCGCTGCCCCTCCCCCTCCCCCGCCGCCCCCGCCGCCCCCGCCGCCCCCGCCGCCCCCGCCCCGGGCGGCGCGCGCGGCCCGCAGCGCGGCGCCGGCGCACCTGGCGCTGCGGCTCAACACGCACGAGTCCGCACAAATGTAAGTGAACATCCTTATGTCAACATTAGACAGGTCTCGATGATCCAAGGTGTTTCAACTTTCTCCAAAATTCAGCGCACTATGAAACTGGCATTTATATGTAGAAGACTCAAGACACTCAACAAACAAAGAAAAAATGTCCTGAGATATAGTTGCCTAGTAATATGGCGACAAAGATCGTTATGTCAATTTAAAGTCTGGTCACTCTGCGAAGGTTGTCGCTCCACTTAGGCTCTAAACTAACGACAATCAATAAATAAAAAACTTCATTCCCTTTTAGAAAGAGCCATCATACACCGAGGCGCGAACCTCCCGCGATATCTCGCTCGACTTCTTCTTCTCCTACGAACCCAAGACGTCAAGCCCCGACTCTGAAGTCAACGGCGACCTTGACAGAGTCCCCGAACAGCATTGGGCAAGAGCAGGAGACTGAAGAGCAGGTGATGTCATGTTCATATGTTTAGTTAAAAAACCTATCATTGAATTATTGTCAAGTAAACAAAACACACCGCGGCGAAGGTGATGTGACGATCTGATCTTGTGAACATGACCAGATACCGCACAGCATAGAGAGGTACAAGGTAAAAAAGGGGAGGCATTCGTCCGGCAGTTGCACTTGATAGGCTAACAAAAAAAAAACAACAGAGAGAGCAGCGGTGGCCCAGTAGTAACGGCCCCCCTACTTGCGAGTCGTAGCTCGTTCGAATCCAGGCAGTCGCGTAATTTTATGTATTTAATCTCGTCATCGCTGCTTTTAAAACGGTGAAGGAAACCGCCATGTCCTGGAACCAAAAATTACCTCCATGCATAAAGAGGAGGATTGTGTCCCAGCAGTGGGAACATCAAAGGCTGACTATGCAAGACAAAGCTTTGGTGATGGCTAACGTAAACCACGAGCCACCAACGACAGCAGCCGTTTAATCTGTCAAATGTGACAACTGTCATGCCATACCTACAGGACCTGGTCCCAGTGCTCACGGTCAAGTGTGCCATGAAGCAAGAGCTGAAGGAGGAAGAGGTCAAGCAGGAGTCTAGCAGAAGGGAGAGGAAACCCTGTGGGCTAGATAGCCCCAATAAAAAGAAAAAGGTGAGATTTGTTTGCACTTTCTTTTTTTTCGAATTCCTGACTGCCTCATTTTGATCTGCATTTTTTTTTTTTTTTTATGAATGGGCTTACTCTTGACCTCAATCTTGTCCAGAGGACAGAGATGAGGTCGACGATGGAACGAGCTAACCCAAAAGAAGCCTATTAACTCGCGACTTAAATAGATTGGGGTCATATGAACTTGGGAACACCGACGCAGGCCGGGAATTCCACTCCTTGGCTGTGCGCATAAAAAATGATGCAGCAAAGCGCTTCGTGCAAATATGTATGTGCATGAGGCCTATGTATAACAGAACCACATAAAAAACTCTTTTTTAGGAGATAAATCATTTTTTACGCTAGAACCCAAAGTAACGCACTCAAAACATTGAATAGTTGGGGGGTCAAGGAGGTATTTAAAGTAAAGTTATAACATTAAAAACTTGTATTAAACAAAAATCTAGTGAAAAAGTTGGAACTTTGACCCCCAATAATAATAATATCTCCGTAACTAGAAGAAAAAATTTTCATCGGACATTAAAAAAAAAGCACCTAAAAATAAATTGCTGTCTTTAGGGTTCCGTAGCCGAATGGCAAAAAACGGAACCGTCAACGGATTCGTCATGTTTGTCTGTCTGTCCGTCCGTATGTCACAGCCACTTTATTTCGAAACTATTAGTACTACACAGTTGAAACTTGGGAGGTAAATATATTCTGTGAACCGCTTTACGATTTTTATACAAAAATAAAAAATTAACGGGGGGCAAACATGGAACAGAAACTAAAAAAAAAAAACTCTGTACGTGCGGGAAACATACTTAAAACCTATAAATAAAGTTCGACTTATTTGCATTCGTCCTACAGTCAACTTAATTTCAACTAGCATAATGTGGTCCATATTTGTTTAAGAGGCAATTGCATAAATTGGAAACAAGACTTTGATTTGCAAAAAAATTATATTGCAGATCAATACAAAATTGTCAAGCTAAAAAGATACCTTATTTAAAACATTTTGTTTCACATAAGGTGTTTTTCACGGTTCAGGGAAACCAGGACATAAATAAAATACCAATATCGTCAAAAACAAAATATAATAATTTATTGGAAAAAATAACCATATCGGAAAAGCGTATAAAATAATAATCTAGGTCATTTTAACATTTTCTTTTATTATTTAAATATGTAATTGAATAAATACAATCGAAAGCCAAAAAGCATCACAGCGACTTTTTAAAATTTAATTAAAATTATTTACAACAATTTTCAAAGTTTAAATTAAAGTTTAAAACTTAAATTAAAGTAGCTTAGTTTGTGCAAACTTATTTTGTGCAGTAAAAATGTCTCATTCAGTCATTAGATGGGTAGGTACATGAATAATATTTCAAGATGCTTTAGGCACTTAATTCTCTTTAAAACCTTTTTAAGCACTACAATAATGAACCTTCGTGGAATGGTAATCAATAGCGAAAATATAACTTCAGGAAAAAACTAAAAATTTTGAGTACCCCATCTCGCCAATAGATGGCGTTGCTTGTCACAAAATGGCCGAACGAACATAAAAAACACCATATTTTATTTGAAAATGCTACAACAACATTTAACTTCGTAAAAGTTGTTCAGCATAAATACATGACTTTAAACATACCTACATTCCTTAATAAAATACTTTATTCTTTATGAACAAAATGTATTATTTCCTTAAAAATACTGTCATATAACTGCTGTATCCTTTTGTAATCTTTGTAACAACGTAAAAACTAAGTAATTTATTATTTATTTATTATTATATTTTAGCATAATGTTTGCATTCTCAAAGATCGTAAGTTTGTTGATGGATTTATCGTACATTAAATATTTTATGTTCTTAGCATCATGCCAAGACAATATATTTAATAAACATGAATGTTAATGTGGAAAGCATAAACAACCCATATTTTATGAAAGAGTTAAAAATGTTCTTAATTTCATGAATACTTCTTATAAGAAAAAGGAAATTTTAGCTGTCTACGCTTAAACAAATATACTTGACAAGTGTAAAGCACCCGCGGCTTTAAAGTCTCAAATGATGGTAAAGAAAACTTAAATGGTAAATTTCCCTTCGATCTTTGAGAAGCAGCTCTCTTGCTAAGCTATGGTACCGTAATCCTGGCTACTCGATGGGTGTATAAATAATTATGTTTGTGTGTAATAATGTCATTGTGTTTAGGCGCATTTGCCGCAAAGAGGTTTGTTGTCCATCACGGAGAAAGTAGCATCTGTCACTGGGTTTCTGCATTTCTGGAATAGAAGGAATTAGATTCTTAGCGTCTTGGTCCTTCAAAAAATTATTATAAATCGTTGACTTTGTCAGCTGAATTTCATCACCAGCAATGATTAAAATGTATTAAAAGTTATAAAAGGTATCGGCGTATCTAACATTGTTGGGATTGCACCTCCCAATTTATCCATTAGTTAGAAAATTTACTTAAAACAGCAAGAATAGAGCTAATTATTTTAACAGCTAGTTGTGTTACTTATCCAATTATAGTTAAGTTTACAATACGTTGCGAATACGTCTTAAAAAAATACTGCATTAGTATCACGTTACCACTACTGGGGCACAGTCCTGTTCATGGGGCAAGAGTAGGCTGTAATCCACACGGGACGAGTGCGACTTGGTAGACGTCACGTCTTGGATTTTTTTGTTATAGGACATGTCCGTTTCGATATTTTTTTTAACTGTTTTGCCGACAATTTAGTAATTATATTTACCATGCAAGTGAAGCAATCACGGTGCCACTTGGCGTCAAGCGCGATGATGGCTTTGTCAGTGATGGCCCTGCCGCAGCCATTGCAGCGGGCGGCGAACTTGTCAGCGTAGCATCCCGAGCAGTAGGGTCTGCCAGCCTGAAAGTAGAGGAAAACACGTTATTTTTTCAGTTAATTGCCATCATCTCAATTTCTTTGGGGGTTAGTGCAGAATGCATTCTTACATACGTCCCTACCGTGTCTATCGCGAACGTCATGTAACGCAGTGATCGGGGCTCCTCCAAGAAAAAGGTGAGAAGTTGGCAAAGACGGTGGATTTTTTTGTGGGTGCGAGCCCCACATTACCACACCGCCTCCCGGACGGTGTGGTATGCGGTAGACATTTTCTTAGCCGGGAAAAAAAGAAACGTGTAGATTGACACAAGAAAAGTCAGGCCTATGCCCAGCAATGGGTGAATTTACTGTAGATGATGATAACAATGGTAATGCTCAACTTGGCAAATGATACCCAGGTTTCCTATTTGCAAAATACCTTGTCTTTCCAAAATTAACTATTTTATGTTTCCATTCTAATATTCACCTGTTCCATAAATCCGCCTCCTCCAAGCTCCTTTTTACATCCGCCGCAGACAAAGTGGTTAGCATGCCAGGACACGCCCAGGGCTTGTATCACGCGCTGAAACAGAAAAATACCACTTTAGTATCGTTGCAAACTTGACTGATATTGGTTTCAAGTTATTAGGGAGCTTCTTTGCTGGTCAAACACTGTTGCCTTGCACATCCTCTGGCTGAATAAGTTTTCCACCAGTTCTTTCTAGTCACCACTCATGGTTTGATAGACGAAATATTAACTAAATCAGTAGGCATCAAGACAAATCTAATCTCGCACGATCACTAACTGTGAGTAGTTAACACCGTAATGTGTCACACCAAAACAAATAAAAATAATTTTAATTGCTCCAACTGAGATAAAAAACTAAACCGATTAAAAGACAATGCAGACGTATCATGGCGTGTTGCTTCCCGTGATGATGTCACCGGCCCATGGCGGCCATTAAGGTGGTTTCACACAGGCGAGGCGAGCAGTGGATGGGATGGACGAGCAAAGCAGCGTTAAAGTTTTCTTGGCATAAGTACAAGATTATTTCACTTTTCAATGTTTTTATACCATTCTAATGTCTTCCATTAACATATAATACAATCGCTGATCGCACTATACGCACAGAATTTCACTGGTTGTATTTCTACAAAAAGTGACAGACGCACGAGACAGCGCTGAGGGGCGTCAGACAGGTTGGGGTGCCGCGAGACAATGCGAGACGGCGCGGTAAAGCGCAAGATCACGATGTACATCTTTCGGTTTGTGTCAGCGAGATTTCAATTCTAGCCCATCCACTCGTATGGTCGATGCACTTCTCGTCTCACCAGTGTGAAACCACCATTAGGCCATTACACGATGGGCCATTGTTTTGTGGCCCATGGCTTGCTGCCTGGCCGACCGGTTTGAGTTGAAGGCGGAGGTTTTACACGATTTAGATGTCTAGATTACTGACAGGTCATTACGACCTGTTTCAGAGCGCTCGGATTTTCTGTTTTTTATCTATCAGATGATTGTTAGTCTAGATTGCATCTCGAATGTTTTGCTTCTTTAGTTAAACTAACTGGTTTTCTTACGTAGATAATTATATTGTTGTTAATATTAATGTACCTATTTAATAACATTACGACTAACGAACTTATTATAAATATTCATTCGAATATTGCTTAGAATTCTGTTCAAGTTTGATTGTATGAAGATAAACTTAAAATGACTAATTCCAAATTAAACAAGCTGACTAAATTATTGACGCATCACGATAATTAGTGTACGACCAGTCATTTCCGCAGGACACTGTGCTTCGTAATTGTCTCAATAAAAAATACTGATTGCTTTTGTAAAACGTATGTCAATGTTATCTGAACTTACAATGCAGAACACTTGAAATGTTTATTGTGTTTTGCACTGCATTTGTAACATTGTTAGTGGAAAACTCAATATTATTGCATAATTATACATAATATAACATCACGCCTGTAATCCCCTAAAGGTTAGGCAGAGTGCTATAGGGAGGGAGCCTGTGACCGTCAACCGAGCCCAAATCCTGACTCCGGGATTGGCAGCATAAATATAATATTAGATTAGATTGAATCATTAATGGCCATATGGCCTATGCTTGTAATACTTCCCAGCATCATACCATCGTGGGTGGTGGACGATGACAAATATTACTTTCGCTACTTTGAGCCTCTTGCCATGTAGGGTTCGCGGAAGACCCTGACCGGTGTGATTCACCTGGCCTTTATCACAACGCGTCACACTATAACATACTCCATGTGTATTTATGTATGGTGGTTTTAATGAGAATTACGTGTTGATCATAATTTTTGAACCTTAACCTCGGTTTGTGGTTGCGGCTCATGTCAACTTGTGTGCTTAATCAATCATACTAAGCTCATTTGACAGCAGGGTGATTCAGATCAGATACTTGAACTGCTTCACTATGAGTTTTAGGAACACGTAGCTGGGGAATTCTTAGGTGGACACGTGTTTGAAAATGTGGGTATAAAGAAACTTCCAAAAAGATTTGTCTATTCGCATTCTATGTTTATAATTATATCGTCGTTAAACCCTTCCAACAGAACAGCATCACATGGCATAATTATATACTACGCTCCCAGAACACCTCTTTCACAAAGAGCTCCATCACTAAGGGTATGCACCGAATTTAAACAACTAAAGTCCTTCTGAAAGGTCACATACTTTGGCAATCTGCCACAGGCAAACCAACCTAGACATACACCACCCATTTTAGTGCCATCCTTCTTAAAGGTCATAGTCACAATCGGTCACGGGGTTAGAATCGCCACTCTATAATGGTTTGCACTGCCTTTATAGGTGAGATCCTTCGTAAAGGTCAGGGTATGTGGTATTTGTAACCACGCCGTTTTAAGTATGTAAATGAAGTGTGGATTGTAACACGTGATTCAGTTTTAGTTAGTGATGTCACCAAAAAATTAATAGGTATAGGTACCTACGAATTTTCGGTTAAAACCAGATGAGTTCCTAATAAACGTGATTTTGTGCAATAAGGAGGTAAAAGCCAAGCTCCCAAGTACGTTAATAAGAAAAGCAGATTTTTAGTCAGGGTGATATGATGATCTTGTGATCATTGACCTGCTATTAGATTGTAATATTTTGCGACTCAAGATCACTTAAAAGATTACTTTCAGGGCTTTCTTCAAAAATTAAATAGCCCGATAGGATTTCTCATCCTAAATTTTGCTTGTGTTGTCTGCATCAAACTTTCTTAACCTATTTAATTTCAGAGTGTAATGTCATTGTTTAAGGAACTCTTTTGCCGAATGAGCTGCTTCCAGATCCACCGGGGTGCATTGTATGGCAGTAAATTTTAGAACTTTGTTAAGTAGATGAACGCTCAGTCTTCAAATGATGACATCACATTTACCAGTCTTATAACTAGGCTATCTAATGGACTATTAACTTGGACTATTGTACCACTTACAATACAATTATCATATTATGATTCATTCTCATCAAATTCCTTATAGAAGCTTCACAAATCAAACATAACTTGCAAGTGTGCAATGATGCTTGTTGATGTGGAGGCATGGACGTCGAAAGTAATAATTTATGTGAGTCGATTACGTCACTTTCTGCTCGGTTGAACGATAGCACTCAATGTGGCTCAATTATCTCATTGGCAAAGTGTGCTAGGAGTACCACAGCTTTGTAATTAAATTCCGTTATTTGTGGTGGAAATATGTTGATTTTGATAAACATTCTAGGTAATCCCAGGTTCTGCTCGCATAGATTAATACAACTAAAACGTCAGAAGATAATAAAAGAAATAAGAAAATTAATAGGAATAAGTACAAGAGACCTTTTTTTTTTTTTTTTTTTCGGATGGGAAATCATCAAATGACCCCCCCCCCCACTCTGGGCGGAGCGGAGGGGAGTGTCAGACTTGTACTGACTAAAACCCATCCATGTTCCTTCTTTGCCCTTTATGTTCCAGGGCCACGGTATCTCTTTCGAACAGTCCCGCAGCCCTGGCAGGCATCGGTCCATGCGGACCCCTACTTGATTGCTGACATCTCTTTGAGGCGCGCGTGGAACACGAACGCGCCGTCGACACGGCCTGTAGTCATAAGACGGCCGGACGGCGAGCTAGCCCATAACTCGCCGTCCACAGGCCAGCGCCTACGGTGGTCGGAAGCCACCACGTGACCCCCGACGCCCAGGGCGTCTCCCGCGGCGGCTGGGACGTGAGGTTTTTTTTCCTCTCACGTCCTGCCACCTCCTTCACTAGCATGACTGCTTCGCAGAAGGAGGTGACGGCTTCCCATTCCCTCTCGCTCCGGACCATGGCTTGAACCAAGGCCGGACGCGAGAGATCGTCGCCGCAAATCGCCGCTATGAGGACACGGCGGTGCTCCGCCCAAGCGGAGCAGACCTCCACGGTGTGTTCCACCGTGTCCTCCGGACGATCCTCGCAGTGGAAACACCCGGGCGTTTCCTCCCGCCCGATTCGGTGCAGGAACCTCCCGAAACAACCGTGTCCGGTGAGGACCTGCGTCAGGCGGTAGGTGAGGGCGCCGTGGCGCCTCTCTAGCCACTCCTCAAAGAGGGGACTTATCGCCACTATGGTGGTGTGCCCTGCACGGGGTTGCGACAGTCGCTCTCTCCATGTCGCCATGAGATCACGCCGGAGGTCTGTCCGCTGAGCGGCAATTTGTCGCGGCAGCGGTGTTTCCCCCCGACATAGTGCTTCCGCGCGCCATTCATGCAGGCGCGCGAGGACTATCGCCTCCAGATCCCATGGCGGCAATCCGGCAAGGAGGCTAGCCGCCTCGCCGGAGATCGTGCGGTACCCACGGATTAGCCTTATGGCTATCACCTTTTGGGGCGCGTTCAGGTAGTGGGCGGCTTGCCGCCTCAAAGAACGCGCCCACACCGGGGCCCCGTAAAGGGCCATGGACCGCACGACCCCCGCGTAAAGCTTCCGGCAGGAGGCGTTTGGACCCCTCAGGTTGGGCAAGAGCCGCTTGAAGGCAGCCCCTGTCCGTTCCAGTTTGGGAGCCAAACGTCGGAAGTGCTCCACGAAGTTCCACCGGCTGTCGAGGACGAGTCCTAGGTACTTCAACGTCGACCCGACGCCGATGGAAACCCCTCCTGCCATCAGTAGGGATCCCGACGGTGGCGCATTCCGAGGCCCATGAAAACACATGGCCTCGGACTTGTGCAATGCCACCTCGAGACCCAATTGCCGGATCCTCTCCACAACTATCGCAACCCCGCGTGTCATGTTTTCGGCCGCCGCCTCGTGCGACCTCCCTTGTGCCAGTACCAGCGTGTCGTCAGCGTAGCAAACTACACTGACGCCGGTAGGCAGGTCGGCAGTACAAGAGACCTTCATTTTGTATCTAGACAAAAGTTATTTATCCAAAATAGGCTGAGGCTTTTTGAACGACAAACATTGCAATAGGGAGTCCCCCAAACCGCTCGCCCTTCACTACATACAAACACAGTATTTTTACTGGCGAGAAGAAAAATGGCGGAGCAACAACACATCTGGCTTGATTGAGTTAGAAGAACTAGAACTTAACTGGTTAACCGGCATAATGCTACTATAATAACACGTGTCGTGTCCAATGTGTGGACGTGACCTACGATGTGTAGTACTTAATATCCTATGTTGTTTTCTTTTAACCATACCAACACGTGTCGTGTCCAATGTGTGGACGTGACCTACGATGTGTAGTACCTAATATCCTATGTTGTTTTCTTTTAACCATACCGTGGCCCTGGAACACAAAGGGCAAAGAAGGAACATTGATGGGTTTTAGTCAGTACAAGTCTGACACTAAAATAATAAAATCTTGACCACTATTCATAGAAATCTCAACAATAAATATTGAACTGAATAATTTATGTTTAAATTGAAGAGTAGTATCGGTGACAATTGCCACTTAGAGTAAGTCAACTTCCCGATTGATTCAGTATGAGGTTTCACAAATATAAACTTACTTGTAGTTGTAAGTATGAATAATCATAGGTTGAATTATAGGGTGGACCTTTGACAGCAGATCATTTATTTTTTTGAAAATATTGTAATACCAAATGATTTGAAAAGAGTAACCATGGAGTTTCTTGCCGGTTCTTCTCCATAGGAAACGACCAACCCGAACCGTGCACCTTTTTGTCGACGTTTTATAAGTGCCCAACTAGGCCCATGTGTACTTAAAATAGTTTGATTTGATTGATCACGATCATAATACTTGCTAACATAAAAAGATAGTAAAACAAACAAGAGAAGCATTAATGATTTTAATTATTGGACACTTCAGTTGTCTTCAGCGTAAAAGTTTCAGGTTTTGTCAAATTGTTCTATAGCTCCTATTTTCTCTCATCGCTGTTCTACTTATTTGCAAGTATATCCAAGAATTTGTATAGTTTATTTAGGTCTACAGCTTTTTTAACGATGGAATATTTTCTAGGAAGCAACATGTGAGAGATAATAAATATTCCCATGATATATATTGTAATCTAAAGCAAATGCTTTAGTCGCAAAGTCGAAGTTAATCATTTTTCCTCCAACTACTATGTAGGTTCACATTAAATTGAATCCGTCAAGCAAAAAATAACGCTAACAAGCTATTAAAAATCAATTAGATCTTGCGCAACGAAGATAATCGTAGTTGTAAACAATAAGGTGACTCATTGACTCCGATCGACCATAAAATAGACTAAGCCGTGGCCTTGGAGTGTGAACTTATTTACATATTGATAACCGATGGGAAAAAAATAAAAATTAATAGTTGTTTTTGCTATATTAACGTTCTAGACGTTCTGTAAACACGATAATGTTTACCAAAACGAGACAATCAGACAATACCTAACAGCTAATAACGCATCTTCATATTATTCGAAAGAATGACTATTATTACTGCCAAGCTTATCACCAACCATGGTTATTTATTAAAACTTAATACTTGAAGGGTTAGACAGAGGTGAGTACCTAGAAGACACTCACATTTCGACTCAAAAAGCTAATATTTCCATAAATATATGAAAATACTATGTATGTTCATGACAAACCAGCAATCGTTTATGGAACCATTTGATGAATAGTGTTAAAGAGCCATGTTCCATGAGAGATCATATCGCCGCTTGACTGCACACCCAATAAGGCAAAACGATCAAACATGAGTAATTCACACCGAAAAAATTTTCTATCAGCCAGCATAAATGTGTTGCTGTGAATCACTTAACATCTTTATGACTAGAGCCGTACCAAATCAAACCATTTCAGTGTCTCTTACATGAGGAGAGTTTCTCGACACGAATAAATAAATGATAATCGACACAAAAAATCGAGACAAAAAATCTTTTAAAAAACACAAGAGCAAGCTTATCCCGAAACAAAATTAATTTAATATTTTTTCGAGTCTTAAATTTGCTTACCAGGTAATTATCTTTTTCTTTATTATTTTTATTTTTTATTTATAGCTGAGTGTAAACACATGAGTGAGAATAGTGGCCACTCTTCTACGTGTTTTGATTTGACGTTTTCGCTTCTTGGCGATAGAGTATTTCTTCTCGTGTAAACGAGGCTTTATTCAGTCATTAGCGTCACTTCACATTTTTACGGCTTCAAACTCAATTACTTCATCTATGTCTATATCAGTGGTTCGTAGGCCCGTGGGCGAGCCTTCTGACTTACTAACAGATCAAATATGGCCGCAGTTACGTCACAACCGCCAGTCATCACCCACTGGCGATTCAGGTCTTCACTTATTTTATACGGTCGTTGGCTTTTAGATAAAGCTGTTAGTTTTAGTGCTGTATTTGGAGTAATTGATTGGTCAGAGGTATGTAAGGCTATGATGTAACGATGTCTAGATCGTTTCAATGGTTTAAGGCTGCGGAATTTGTTGCCAGGCAAGTATCAAGATGGACCGTGGTGATATGAGCTTTTCTAGCTTTTCTACTATATTCCGAAAAAGGGTTTCAATGAGGCTGTTTTCGAACGCAAAGCAACAGGGTTTCCCATCAATTAAATACATTAGGATCATTTCTTGCTTCAATGTAAGAATATTAGATGTAAACCTGCCTTCCAGATATCCGATGAAGGCATGTCTCTCTCTCACGACCTTGTGTTACATTATGCATCCGTCAATCAAATATACTAACCCGCAAAGGAAATGAATATTTGGCTTATCATGTGTTTTTGTATTAACATTGCATGGTTTATCTCGACTGAATGTTATTGTGAACTTGTGGGATGGCGTAGTGATGTCATTGAAATGATTTTATTCTGTTACTATGTTCATGAAATCTGGGACCCTGTCCATTGAAATGATTTGGAAGCACAGTGATGTTCTGTCTGGATACTACTGCTTAGCATGTCAATGACAATCCAAATTGTCATTGACATTAGCTTATAGCCATAAATGGTTTACAATTTTTGCATTGTTAGCAGCGTCGATAAGCCCTTCAACGTGAAATAATTAGGGCTCACAGGAATTTATTTTTAGGGTTTCATCGTTATCGAGATCACATCACATTTACAGTGCATTTTAGAATCATCTCCCACCTGCCAGGTTTTCTTTGCTACGGCTACTTGGATCTGGATTCCTGAGGATTAGTCGGGGGTACCTATATGTAGTATCCCTACATTTCGTCAGTAATGTTCAAATCAGGTTGATGGGTGATGGGTGTACATATTGCCATCAACCTAGCACGAATCCTGACTCCCCGGAGTAATACTGAGAAATTTCAAATGGAAAACTTCAATAATACTTGCCCTCAGTCTCAGTTATAGCTCTCCAACAAAACACTTCTAAATAACAGCTAATAAAACTTACATCAGTAATAGGCTCCCCGCATCCATGGCACCTGGGACTGTGGTGGGCAGCGAAGCAGGGCACGCAGTGGACGCCTCCGTCGTGCTGGTGGAACTTGGCGCCATCTATCGGCTTACGGCATGTGTTGCATGTGAAGTGCTCCGGGTGCCACTTCTTGTTGAGGGCTGTAACTATCTGTGGAAGATGAAACAGCGAAAGGAGATTAGAGGGAGATCATATAGCAGATAGATGAATTGTGTGAAAGATAATGTGGCTAGAAATGACGTGAATATTAAAATAATGATATATACAGATGAAGAAGAATTCTGTTCTTCAAAAACGAATGTACTCTACATTATTTTTGGAAGTATTGATAAGCATTCGTCGATGAGATCTTTCAGACATCCAAATAAATTCATTACATGGCCCCGAGGAACGATCTTGTCGAAAGCTAGTAGTTCGAAAGTTTACATCGTCTCAATGTCTCTCGTTGTAATATTTCGCGAGTCTTAAAAATCTACGATCTATATTTTTAATGTTGTGGTCTCATGATATAAGTTTCCAGGGTTAACCGCAACTTCCTTATTGCACACTCGTTTCCAAGATTCCCATAAAACTGGTTTTTATTGCTCGCTCCATTAGGTTCCTACCTCCACATTTTAAAGTACTAAAAGATGTGGTTTTCATTTGAAACCTAATTTCCATAACATTATTTTATTTGAGCTTTCAACGCTTCCGATCATGTTTATTACATCTACCACTTTACCTCTAATAGTCGGATCCAACCATTAAAAACCAACTAAAAATAACACCTACTAACCCATTGACTAAATAATCTATTGAAAATTTTATCTTCTACGGAAATAAGAAAACACATGCTTTCCTCGTCTAATTCTAAATCTTTGCAAGTACAACGCGTTTTGTTTACCTTTGTTACGTAACATATCTATTTTGACGCTCGCGCTTGACCACGTGGTTTGTGTATTTTTATCGATGTCCATATACCGTGAACTCCGCGTTTTTTATAGAATTCCTCAACTTTCGCGGGAGGTGAATTAGTTCTCTTCGTCTATCTTTTGCGTCAATAGATTTTATTTATCTTTAAATATTTTATTTCACTCAGGGTCTTATTTTATTATTCTTCTTTCTTTTTTTCAATCTTTGTGGAAAGAAGACTTTTGCTTCAAGATCATTGCGTTGAAATTTTTTCATTATGTTTAACGTTTATTATTTCACCCAATCTTGAAGACACAGTCTATGTTTATAAAATAGTCGTTATGTCGGATCCACTTTCCTTAAATCTCCAGCTTTAAGCCTATTCGTCTTCGGTAATTTATTTTATTTTTAGTCGTGTTGTTTCCAGTGTATTCTCATAAAGAAATCTATCATCGAGTTTTCATAAGTCTTCTGTCTGTTGCCAAGTAATTACCGTGTGGGGAGCATCCTGCCCGCCTTGACCGCGCCGACCACATTGTTTCTACAAGCATGCGGTTGTTAGTGTTGTTACTATCACCGTGTTTGTGTTGTTATAATACTTTGTGATGTTTTTCTAATGTTATATGATTGAGAAATTTTGGTCGTTCATCACTCACCAACAACCTTTGACGACTAATCAAAATGACTTCGCTTATATTGATCACATTACAAAAGCTTACAATTTTGCTTGTGCATGCTTTTTTAAGGTCTTTATACTTCCTATATTTATCCTAATTTTTTTGGCAGTTAGCGCAGCATTTATCAGCTTTTATTAAAGTGTTGACCTGTTATAGTCTTCAGTTACATTAATTAGTTTGATTCATAATAATTATATTTCTGTTTTTGGAAAAGGCGCCTTTTTGCGTGACTCCTTTCCTTACCAACATCAAATCATATTATTTGGTCATCAAAATACACCCCAATATACCCCTTATCATAAAACGACCTACACTCACATAAAAAATTCGAGGTAGGAACACAATAGTCACTGCTATCAATTTCTAATAAACACAATTTGACAATATAGTTCTATGTCACGTAACGCTATCGACTGGTATCAGGGCGTTATCTCTGATACTGCAATCATTATGGGCATCAGCGTCATGTAGGTACGTATCAAGTATTCTGGTGCCGAGTGCACAAATGTAGATGCGCTGTGTACGCGTAGGTAGTTCTTAGTTAGAAAAGGTGCTTATCTTGTATATCGTAGTATTCTTAGGGAATTTCTACTCGCTCTTTGATAGAATGGTGGTCAAATGGAGCTTTTTGTAGATGTTATAGCTGTGAGCAGCTTAAGCTTGCGCTGTTTTGCTTCTGTCACAGGATCTCGTGTCTTAGCCTAAAGGATTATTGCTATAGATTTCATGGAAGAGGGCTATTTGGCTGTCAATTGTCCCAGAATATTCTAGTACCTAAATGATATCAATTATTCGTTGTTAAGAACACTCACCCTTCCATTGATCACTGAATTGCAGCTGTTGCATACAGCTGGGGCTTCTGCTTTGGTCGACTGTAACAAAACAAAACAATATCGTGAATTACAGGTAAAACAAGATCATCATCATTTCAATCTTTCTCTCTGCCCTAGCCTTATCCCACTATTTGGGATCGGCTCTCCCCGCCAGACGCGTTTGGATTTGGACCTTGAGACACCTAAAGCATCATTACAATATATGTTGTACCTTATATACATATGTACTTAGTTCTAGGAATAACCTGTGACGCTAGAATCTTGGAAATGATCCTATCTATGGCCAGTATTGTTGTGACTATAAACCAGGCTAAAGCAGATAATTTTCCGTTAAGGAAAACACTGCAACATTAACAAGACTAATTCCAGTCGTTAATATTCTCATAACTGGAATAGCTTGACCTCTCTTTACCACATTAAAATCTTCCATACATTGCTTTGTTTGTATAGCTTAAAATAATTCAAGATTATGTCATAATGGTTAGGTCGAGTATTGATGATCCAGTCATGTCCCAGAACCACAAAATTCGAAAACGTGTAATCCACCAGTCCACACAATGCTCGCACGGTCCCCACCATGGCCCACCTCATGGAGAGGAGGCCTGAGCCCCAGCCGTAGGAAGGTAGGACAATTATACATGATTGTTATATTATGGTAGAACTTTTAATCTACAGTGCACAATGGCCCGACAAACAACGATGACTAGGATACCGTTTCATTAAATTTAAGCTATGACATCACATAAAATATCTACCCAACAAAAAATAGGCATACGTTCCATTTCGTACTATTCCTATTTGGGCATCGACGACACTTAATACGTCTGTAACATACAAAGCGATCTACATCCGTTGTCATTTTCATATTCTGGTTTATAAATATAGACTCAGATAATAATGCAATTGGCGACAAAAAATATATTCTAAGGAAGACGGAGAAAGAATAACAATGATTTTAAAAATAAGAATAGCTCTTTTATACTGTTGTTTTATAAGAGGTGATGCGCTCAGCTTTATTTTAGTATCGTTGATACAAGAATGCTATTATTTATGTAGTTGTCAAATGAGTTTCTTTTTAATTTTTACGTGACCACGTCGAAGCAAAAAGGAGGGTTATCAGTTTTTAATCTTCTAGATATTAATTGAAATGGTTTTATGAAATTCTTTTCGTTTATTCAGTTTGTGATGTAGTAATTATAAGTCGTGACTGTCTTATCCCTTATCTGTCGTTCTTATGCGATTGGAAAGATGTTAAGTTAATCAACTTATTTATTAGTAATCATTACCACTACATATTACTGGTTATCCGACAGGAAACTGGTGTCAATTTAGCTACATGAAAACCCTTTTTACGCGCCCACCTACGTGTAACGCAAAAAGCCTAACGCTCTTTTCATATGGATATTATAGATTAGCATAAAGTTATAAGAAACAATTGACATTACAGATTTTTCTAATGTCGCTGGAATCCATCAATGGGATGATTCTAAACGTCATAGTAAACAACCCGAGATGATGCATGATGTGCGTATTGTATAATTAACACTTGCTTCGGTGAAGGAAAACATCGCGAGGAAACCAGCATGCCTGAGAGATATTTCTTGACGGCATGTAAAGCCAAGTCAGAGGCCCATGGGCGGCATATAAAGTTTGACACCAGGTTAGGCACAACACAAACCACACGACAAAGAAAAAAAAGTAAACAACTTTCGCTAAAACCATATCCTAATTTCGCGCATTTGTTTACACGTTTTTTTTAATGGTTAAAGTGGGTATCTTATATTGGCATTACTAATGCACACAACAGGAACAAACCGAGCGGACAAGTTACGGCAGTTACGGGAAGAAGTAGGCGGGTCTACTTTGTCAGTTTGTCACGCGTCACATTGTCATTATTAGACAAATTTGTCACACTTAAGAGTTATGTAACAAGCACGGACAATTCCGTGTTTGGAATTCGTAAAGCTCGGAATAATTCATGGTCAGTGTCGTTGTCAATAAAATTGTGGATGAGTCTTTGATAAATGTTTTATTTTAAAGGAGTCTACCCACTACACAGTACCATACCATGACCGAGCTATGAACGTGCCTTTATGTGGCTTCATAATGACTTCTAATGAATGGAATATTATTTGTGTGTAAAGCTTTAAATAGACTTTGTAGACCGTCATGAATATTTTAAGCGTGATAATCTCGCAAGCATTCACTGTCAAAACTTAATGCTATCAATGTTTATCTATTAGTTCAAATGAATTGTAACTTGATAGATATATCAACACCTATAAACTTATTAACAAGCTTACATTTCCAACGATGAAACTAATAGAACACTTAACACATCGCCGAGATCCTTAACAAACAAGCGAATCAAGTTAATTGCCATAATTAACGTATAACACTTATAGAAAAGCTATACCAAACGCATCGGCGCGAGCAAACGTCTGCAGCGACCTTTATCATTATTCATAAGGATTAACGTGATGACTCACAGTGCTTTACTCTCAAAGAGAGTTTCAGTAATACTACTTTTCTCCAGACTTCGCGCAGTCAGCTTAAGTATCTTTAGTCAATCTTAAAGTAATAAATGGAGTTTAAGTAATTACTTATGTAACCATTTTATGCAATAGACAAGAATTTGAACGACACCGTACGACAACGTTTTGATGAGAACCGTCAAAGAAAGCAAAGCTAAAAATTCTAACTTTTGACAGTTCCAACTTCAAGCAATTACTAAACTACAGAATAAAAATCGTATCTTAAGTAATTACTTTTACTCAGGTAATCACTTTGACTTGTTTATAGCTACGGGTGTTAGTATTTACGTCACAGAAAATTCTCAAAATAATTGAAAAGTTCGATAACTCTTAAACATCCCAGTTTGAGCCCTAAATTATCCGGGTCAAGTTTAATATGTTGTCAAATTAGCTTTAATGTTTCCAGGGAATGGTTATCAGTTATACAAACCTACATACCATGTTATAGTGGGCGAGTGTATTCATGTCGTTATCCGCACACCTAACGCTGCGTTTCCACCAGAGATGAGCAAGGATGTGTAGCGAGGGATGTGTGTGGAATTAACCAATCACATAACTAGAATACCTTAAGCTGTGAAAAAGAAGCTATATTATTGGTTAGTTTTACAAACGTCCCTCGCTACCTATCCTCGCTCATCTCTGGTGGAAACGCAGCCAAATTCGTTGCTACTAAGAATTTTCTTTTAGAACTATTAACTATTATTACTTAACTATTCCCTCGTCGTGCTGCAATGAGCCAACCGGGGTTTTCAAAGTCAAAGTTAAAACGTTTATTGCGAACTAAGTGTACAATGTAGTGTTATGTTATATTAGTACTTATGACTTAGCAGCATTTTACAAGCATTGCAATTTATCATTCGCCTGCACTTATCATCCTAAATTAGCATGCATTAAACATTATTATTACTTACAGACTGTGGATCATTCAGACAACAGTAAAAAATGCACCTTTTGTTCATCTTTCTGCTTGATTTAGTCGCAAAGTAATGTGACGGCTTTGTAAATAAACATGCGTATTACGTAAACGTTTTTGCATCTAATTGATCAATTCTCTCTTGTAAACAATGTATTTTTATTCAATGCATAGGCACTTGGTGTATATTTAGAGCTGGTTACGTTTTATGATGTGCGTGAGATCTTCACACGAAATTATCAGAACACAAAAGTGAGCAAGGATAAAAAAATAACAAAACATCGCATCATGTTGTACAGCGATATTTCGTCAGTTAAGTCTCATATCCATCCACCGGTCACAAATCCAAATTCCTAGCTCCTCCTAAGAAATTCCTGATGGAAAACTCCAATAACACTTTGCCCAACCTGGGAATCGAACCCATTACCTCATGATCAGCAGTAGCGGTTAAAAAAATAAACATTATTTTAAAAAAAGCGTGTTCCTAAATTAACATTAGTTGTATTTGAGGCCCCCCACATCTTATTTATAATCCTAAAACATTGTCTTCATCATTTAATCTCAAAATTAGGTCAATCAAACTATCAGCTGTCCTGTCACCCCACGCACCTGAATAACATACAACATTAGGTCTTATTTCTAGAAAACTAGATCACCTATAACTAGCCCGAACAATGCTAGACTGGTATTTAATCACAACAAATAGATGCAAGGCGCATGCCAGGCCGTAAACACTGGTTGGAGCTACAATATCATGAATGCCTGACGACTGTGATGTATTCGGGACGACAATATGCACTTTATTGGTCCGATGTGTAGACTTACAGCGGTTGAACAATGATAGACTAGTCCTTAATCATAACAAATAGATTTTACGCGTATGCCAGGCCTTAAGCATTGGTTGTAGCTACAATGTCATGAATGTGTGACGTGGTCAGGACAACAATACGCACTTTATTACTGCAAGTTGTAGACTGACAGCGGGTGAATAATGTTAGGGTGGTCCCGAATCACAACAAATAGATCTAAGGCATATGTCAGGCCGTAAACACTGGTTGGAGTTACAATGTCACGCAGTGCCGAGTTTGGGACGATAATACACACATTACTGGAAGGAGTTGTAAACAGATAGCGAGCGTGTATAAAGTAATGGTAGAATTATTTTTTTTGGGTTGAAGTAGGGATTGAACCAAAAACATCTACATTACACAAATAATGACGTAAACGCTTAAAAGTACAAATCTGAAAGCGATCGCAACTGCAAACCACAGCGGCAAACAAAACACTGTGACAGAACGTACGCCTCGACTGGTTTCCTGTGTTACTCTGCCTATTGCCATCTTCATAGAGTTACATCTCACCCTGAATGTCTACTCTGTATTTTTTTTTGGTTAGTTCAATAGGTTCTGACAAACACGAGAATAAACAACAATAACTGTATTATGTTTAGTTTCTCTTTTTTCTCTACAGCATTTCAATAACTATCTACACATTTCATATTCATAAAAAAAATATTTTATAACCCGCCACTCTCTCATTCCTCACACCACACATCATTCAAGTTGTGATGTAGGGCGCCCACAAGGTCAAGGCATCATTTGATCGTAGCGTGTTTTTAGGGCGTCTATATACGTCGCACAATTTCTTTTGTTCATCCTTTCCTTGTCTGACGTCTATTTACGTTCGTGAGGGCCCCATTAAAGTGTTAGGACACGTTCGGCTACTGGTTTCGCCGTTTAGGAATGAAAGAATGCCGACAGTCCCAAATAATATTATGTAGGTTTGTGATTTTGGGAGTGCGTGGTACTGAATTAGATATCGACAATGGATTAATTAAAGGCTAGTTGTTGTAATTGATTTGCTTTGAAGTCCGCCGTGTACTTATTGTTTGATTTTTATTTATTTAAACGGCTTTCATTAGGAATTTCACCAATATCGTGGGTGCGTTTGCAAACATTTTAACTCACATACACATACAGCCAAACCCGGAACAACTACCTATTGGCCTTACAAATATTTGTTTCGTGCGGAAATCGAACCCGCGACAAGCAACGCAGCAGCCAAACGCTCAGCCGCTGCGCCAACCGTGTCGTCAAACCAATAAATATGGACACTTCAGGACAATGGCTACTTCTCATACCCAACGTTTTAATAGCGAAAATTATCACTAACGAAAGCTGAACAGAACTATCTGTGCATGGTTGAAGACTGTCTACCCTTAGTCGGTTACAACTTCAGTTAAATGGGCAGTAGACGTTTATGTATGAGGAAAAAACGTCATCTAGACGGCACAGATTATGTATCAACAGGAAATGGATTATTTGTTGTGATTTAGAACTGGATAGCTCTTTATTGAATTTATAAGAGGAAGTGTTTATAGGCTAATATGTTTGTCCTTGAGTGTAAACAAGAACCTAATGTCGGTTTTATTTAACACCAACGCGAAAACGGTTACCACGTATTCAGTACCTCATTTTGAGCCACATAGATATTTTTCATCGGATATTAAAAAATACAGCTGTTTAAAAATTTGTATGTATGGGTTCAGAATGATGTACTGACCGTTTTCCTATCGGTGTCTCTTCCACCCTGTATACTTAGATTAGAATGAATTAATAAACTAGACGATTATTTTATCAACACAAGACAGATCCGTTTAATAATTACTCAACAAAGGGAGTATGAAATTGTGTCATTATTTATAAACAACTCGGGAATTAACACATACATTAAACACTTTAGATAAAATAAATCAGCCACTTTATAAACTATTTGTTTCAGACACTGATAATGTTTGCAATGATTTCAAATGGTATCGTTGTAAATGAAATTGATTACTAGAGGAAAATTTTAAAGGAAAATCGTCACCATACCAATAATAATATTTACATACGACACATAATTATGGCGGTACCTACTTACCATAATATCATCCACCTAGCCTTTTCGCAAATATTTTAGGGTCGGCTTCCAGTCTAACCAGATGCAGCTCAATGCCAGTATTTTATGGAACGACTGCCTATCTGACCCAGTTAGTGCTGGATAATTCGATACCCCTTGGTAAGACTGGTTGTCAGACTTTCGGGCCACTGTCTACCTGTAACGACTATCAAAGATCTACAAATGACAGCCGGGACCAACGGCTTAAAGTGCTTTCCGAGGCACGGGGGAAACTCGGTATGTAATTGGTGGTCACGGGCCAATCTAGGTATTTACCATAATAGAATTATTTTGAAATATAAGTACCTATCTGCGGTGGAGTTTTCTATTACTCTGTAAATGAATGTATAATAGACCGGTTTACCGGGTTTTTTCTGAGCTGTTTGGTGTATTTTATTTATATCCAACTGCGGATCGTTTTTATATTCAATTAAACGTAGTAGTAAGTGTTTCACATACTATAAACAATTTCCCGAAATCAGAAACGCGTGTTTTCGCTGTTTTTACCATACCGTAGGTAGGTTTAAAAAATAACAGTTGGCTATTCTGCCTTACTATTTACGTTACTTGGGGTCGGCACAACACGTTTTGCTCTTCTATTCTCTCCTGACAACTGTCACTCAATCATTTGCACCTTTTTCCTTCATTTCATTCCTCACACAATCCATCCCTCGTTACATTACTACGTCAATAGTCGTATATTAATATACAAAAAAGTTTCCACAAAAGCGTTATTATTAAAAACTAGATAAAGGCTAACTAGCCAACGTTATCATGTTATCGATACTCCATTGATTAACAAGCGTTCTATCATTAGCTTTATTACTTCCATGTGACGCTAACATCAATAACTCTTCAGTACTTGTGACAATGTTCTAGAAGAAACGATACAAACAAGTCTATTTTTGTCCCAATAACCTTTGATGTCATTGTGGACATCAACAGGACATCAGACAGTCTCTCAAATACCTACTGAAATTAATAAAAAACGGGATACCGAAAAAAAAATGTGGAAATAAACGATGTAATCCGGTCCTAGAAAATTGATTCAAACTCAAAGGATTTGGTTCATTTAAATGTTCAAGGAGTCTGTCAGAAAGAAGCCAGTTGCACTCAGTGTTTTGGTTAAATAAAGCATAATCAGCGTATGACGTACGTCCCACTGCTGGGACACAGGCCCCCTCTTTGTTAGCGCACCATAATCAATAACATCCTAGTTCGGGGGCCAAGACCACATTGATGTATTGTCTCTTGAAGTTTTTGAAACAAATTTATTTATTTATAATACACCACGCGGTCTCAGTGCGGTTTTGGCGGTTAATCCGGTGAAATTCCGGAATTAACCGGAATACATAAAGGCTTGTTGCCTCTATGTTATGACAGAAGATATAATCGAATACAAAGGCGAGCAATTCCGTCGACGCGGGAAATATTTCTGTTTTCATAGACTTCTGAACTACGTGTAAACAGTCACGTATAATCTATGGCTTAAAGTCCAAGGATTATACACTAAAGGCTAATAATATCAGAAATGTAGGGCAGAAGTGTTAATGTCGGTGTTCAGCAGTAAAAAAATATTTTAGAATAAGATGTCTTATACCTGGAACTATTCAGGTTAATGATCTCTTCATTTTGTTGTTTTCCGATTGTAAGAATTTTCCTCTTGGTGTTAATAATTTTCATGGTTAATAAAATTTTATGGAGTAGGGCTTTTTAACCTACGCAATGTTGTCTATTTCAATGCTGAAAAGCTGAGTATTTTTTTAGTTTATAAACCATACGAGAAAATCTCACGCTACGTTCAAAATACTTGTTTGAACGCAGCATGAGCTTTTTCTGCAGTTTGCAAGTTTGGTGGCGACACGTTTAGTATAGTTTGGACATTTTTAGAGACGCTCTTTGATTGTACGACGTTAAGAAACTGCTGATTAATCTATTTTGGATATCTAATAGGCAAATGAAATGTAAGATATTCTTTACAATGATTGCCGGGGAAAAGTATGGTAAGTCAACGTTAGATAACTCCTCAGTGCATTTTCACCGCTTTTATCTTTTTGTTTCCAGCGCTTGTTAGTGTTACAGTGAATTATGTTATAAATTTACTCGCTTAGTTTTATTTAGACAAGTTATTTTTTTTTAAATAGTGACCGCGCGCTCTACCCACGCTTTTAGTCTGTTAAACTCTCTAAATCTTTACAATTTAAACATTGAAAGAAAGGTGAAATGTGCTATATGTAATAGACAATTTATTATTCAGTTACCTACTGACGGGTTTTAGACATAAATTAAGTTTTTTTTTTACTTAATTTGAGTAATTTTTCAACTCGTTTTATAACAAGAAAAAAAAACATTCATCGTCATCATCTGCCTAGCCTTATCCTAACAGTGTTGAGGTCGGCTTCCAGCTGCAGTGAATACAAATATTTTCAATGGAGCGACTGTCTACTTGACCCCCACAACCCAGTTACTGGGTAACACGATATCCCTCATTAAAACTTAACTAAGAATGCAAATTCCAATATATTTTACATACTAAGGTCTCATTCGTGGCACATATGAATCGTCAAAACCTAGGTACACGATACCAAATGATATTTTCAATGAAATTGCGTGACGCTTTGTTAACGACCTTAATATAGCTGTAATGTTGAAAATTACACTAATCTATCATCAATCCATCAAGCAATTTAATCGAGATTAACAGACAGCATCACAACAAATTGCACGGTACATCATATCGTGCTGACCTTCTGGTGCAGCCCTGTGATCAAGCGGGGCTACACTAAACTCTGAAATAGTATCGCGTGGGATGCATTGTGTACGCGACCTTAGTCCCGCATAGTGATGTGCCGTGCGTTATATTGCGTGTGGCGATTATAAAATCTTAAAAGAATGTAGTCATTTGGAGCTTGAGTATTATTTGAAATTATTCATTTATTGAAGTACCATCGCACAAATAATATGAGCAGACTAGACCATGGCCGACCTGCTGGATTACACAAAGTGTCCGCACACCTGCACTTTAGAGGACTTAAATAATGCTACTGACGCCGTAATTAACATGGCAACTGATCCAAACAAAATAATTAATAAGATATCCTACTATTGACCTATAACATTAACACCAAAAATGTTTTTTTTTTTTTAATTAAACGAAAATTAATAAACATGCAGTGCGCGTTTAATGCTCTACCTATGAATTATGAAATACACATTGTGCGTGTTGTTGTTTGAATATTTCTTAATATTTATTATTGCATTCAGAAAAAGTAAAATTTTTCATTTGTTATTACCGGAAATATGATTAAAAGATACATACATAGGCATCAAGAAAAAAAAATCTATATGCGAAAAATAATCAGCTCCATAAATTAATTTTAATTTATTTGTTAAACATTATCTTGCATGCATCGCTGATGTGTCATCGCAATGGGCATAGCTCCTTCCTTCCTCTCGATTCTTTTGTTAATGTGTTTTGTATGTTATGTCATTGGAATAATGTTGTTGTGTGAATTTTAATTGAGTGAGCAACTCGGTTGCAACTGATCGTTTACAAAAAACTGAAATAGATCGCGCGTGGGTTGCATTATGATACGAGATTCAGTACAGAATTCGTACAGTACAATGTTTTTTTAACCTGTTATATCTTTCTAAAATTAATATAACTTCATAATTAGCATATTATTCAAGCCTAAAGCCTTTCCTGCTGGTCTGAGACAGGCCTCCTTATTGTAAAAAGGGTGGACCAGTGCGTTTTGGTGGATGTCACATGATGTCTGCGATTTATTGGTTCGAGATCCGGTTTCGTCACAATGTTTTCGTTTACCGTAATTAGCAATTTAATTTAACAAAATGAAGGTAACACATTTATCGCAATCTTAATTAATTAATTATTCAATTTAATTTTAACTAACTGCATGTTATGTACTTTTATTCAAAATTATTAACTAGAGTTATGAAATAAGTAATGTGCTTATCAGCATCATTAATGCTGCATTCGATTATTATGTATATTTATTCGAACAAATAAAGCTTCACACATAACATTTAAACAAATTGGTTATTATGCAAATGTCCCGTACCTACTTGTCCAAACAGAATTAGTGAATCATTTGTAATAGGTAATCTATACAAGGTAAGAGTGTTAACCTGCTGTTTTAATAATATTGCCTAGAAAAAAAAATACTAGAATCAATGTGGCGTGGACTCCATGTATAGAAGAAGAAGTTTATTTATGTTAGAAATAAATTTAATATTTATCGTTTTATATGTACAAATGTTTATTTTTATAACAAGGTATGAGCCTGATGGAATTTCCTATCAGCAAAAAATTACAGACTTACAGGCAAACTTTTATCCCCTTTAGAGGAGGAATTTACAAAAATCCTTCCTTAGTACTCTCCCTCGTTGTTTAAGGAATTCATGCAAAATTTCATCACTGCGTTGTCTGCCAGTGCTGTGTTATTGGGTTTTTCCCCGAGGAAATTCTCAGTAGAAGCCATGGAGTCTAAATTTTTGCCCGGTTGATGGCAATAGGCTCGCCCCCTATTACATAGGACTTAAACATAGGCATAGGCCCTAAAGGCCACGTGTACCAACAGTGCATGTGGGTGTACTAATAGGTACATTTTTGCCTAACCCTTCGGGGATTAAAGGCGTGAGGTTATGTTTTATAAAGTAGATGGGTCTAGATGGTATGGCAATTTGTCGTAAGTTTAGTTTTATACTTAACTACAGTCTCCGCGATGTATATTTTTGCATTTAACAATGCTGTGATCGTTTGAGCAACACATCTGCGCGATTAAAACCTTGAACTCAAAAAAGCGGAAACTCCGTGTCCGTGCCATTTAAGTCGCGTGCCATCAAATCAATATTAAGAAACAACAGATCATTAATTTTATGGCGTTTTTCTATGACTAATGTGCCTCAAAACATGCCATGTAGGCGTTTTTAATTACACTAGCTACCTTCTGGATCATTTGTAGTTTGGGACTCGTTATGTCATATTAATTATTTGTATTGTTTTATTTTTATAGGTAAGTCTTAGTTTTCCGCATGTCATCGTTCACTGTTAATCCTTGAAAGTTCAAATACCTTTAAAATTACTTTAATTGAATCATTACGACCACATTCCCACGTGTTCTCAGTAGCTTTTCAAAAGATCTTTTACTAACGGTATGATTATGCTTTGTTCAAGCCTTTTTTGTTCAACACTACCAAGAAAACATGGCGTGTTGTGTGCGTTTTCCAAAACTTATAATTGGGAACAAAATGAGGAAACCACAATTGCATTCCATTTTAATAAATAAACGAATACATTCAAAATAGTAGTATCGTAATTATATCGACGTACCTAATCGCGTGTTTCCCATCACTAAAGCGTATTTATAGTTTTTATTGTGTCAATCTTTTTTAGGTGTAAACGATAATTTCGCTAATTTTAAACTGGGTGCCAGAAAAAATAGACCACCAGAGAAAATAGACAATCTTCTATCAGTCATTGGATTTACTGTTTTTTTTTTCAGAAATAATCGAGAATAATTGTGTGGTATATTTATGTCTTTCTATTTTACACTACTATGACTGGCTTGTGACGTTACCGTGTGAATTTTATCTGCACCCGTAAAATAATTTAGTGTTTGTTGAATTTCTTCTTAGCGTGTTTTCGGCCTACTGCCAAAGTTTGCTTCGGTTAGTTAATTGTTAAATAGATATTATTTATTTAATTTCTGCATTATGCCATGTGATATTTGAAGCTTAGTTTACTCTAAATAATTGGTATCTTAGCGTTGCGTTTAGAGTAGAATTATTTGTTTCTTATAATGTGCGAGCTTCGTTTGCCGTTATTTTTTAATGCCTTGCTTACAATTTTCAGTTTACAGTATCATATAAACAGAGGAGTGCTAGTTCAATATTGTAGTCACAACCTCGAAAGTCTGATACCAGTCCTTACCAAGGGGTGTATTATCGAGTAACTGGCTTGTGGTAGTCAGATAGGGAGTCGTTCCCTATCAAATACAGATATTCTACTGAATCCAGTTGGACCAAAAGCCGATAGCCGAATTTAGTTGGAAAAGGCTAGGCAGATTATGAGATCAGTTTACATGATGTTAGTGACTGCACCTAGGTTGTATAACTACCTCTCCTTAGAACAATAACAAAACAACATTGTCCCTAACACCTCTCCCAAAAGGTCAGACATCGAATGTCACCGAGATTACGCGTCAACGAATTTGTAAGCAAAATTCTATTCCAGTATAAAGCCCGCTACACACGACACCAACACAATTGTAACAATAATAGACACGCATCACCAGTGGCCGCGGATTTGTACAACACTTAGTCATGCCGTGCTGTTGGCAAACCCGCCAACACCTGAATAGTTATCATGGAATTATTGGGAGGAATAAAATTCACGTTTTCACCATCTTCTACGGAGGGCCGATGATTTCCATCCTTTTAAATACGTTTCGTTCAGAAAGTCTGTAACACCGTTAAAGTTTTCGTAAATAGGAGCAACTTTTGTGTACGAATATCTCCGCGATAGACCCGCAATGGACCCACGTGGACCAATCCAGACCGGGCCCGAATGATGGATTACGGACCACTCTTTCTCTAACAGAGACTTACAGTGAATAAAGCCTCTGTTCCAGCTGATACACAGGTAGAGATTCTTCATACAGTTGGTTTCACAGTGATTTTACCACCTTAAAGATTTTCAACGTCAGATAGATTATCGACATCTTTACGACGTTTGATGGGCTTGCAACTCCTATTATAGTAACAAAGTAAAAAGTTTTAAATTCACTCGAAATCTCACGAATTCAGTAGGATTTCGCGTCTTGTAGATGTTTCCTATCAACTACATAATGTAGGCAAAAGATACCGTCATGCATGACCAACGACAAAAAAAAACGTGAATAATGATTACCTACTTGACTCCGGAAATTCGTTCCGACTAGAACAACAGTTAGATACTTATGTTAACAAGATTAGCCCGTTTTTTGTGTATATCTGTGAATCATGCAAGATTGATATGTTTCTTAACTTATCTTTGCCGATATTATTTATCAATGACACATAGAGCAAAATAACTCAAGAATATTATGTAAATCAAGAATGTTATAAAACTCACTGACTTCTCTGAATTTAGGAATCCTAATAAGAATTTATGAAAGATAATAAGGTAAAATTATGAAAAGAGTAACCTGTGATAAAAAGCAAGATTAGAATCCTCAATAGCCACTATAGTCAATCAGAACTTAGCAGTTCCTACTTTCTTGACTCGCTCAGCTAATTTCTTTACTTTCCTACTTGCTGGCAAAAAATAATAAACATGTTGAAGTTTCCATTCCCCTCTCTTTTTTGTTAGATGGATTTTTATTAGACGAAAAATATTCTCTGAAGGTTTCGTTCGACAGTGCAAACGCACAGTAAGAATCTTAAAAAGGTACTGAACACCATTCGAAAATGAAACTTGCCTCCCGACAGCCTGACAAAGTTATATAGCTTTAAATTTGCTACAAATTCTATATCACTTCATAATGTTGGCACTCATGCCGACACAAGATCATTTATCATCAAAATAGTAAATATGCGAGCAATATTTTGTAAAAACGTACTACGGACGACGACTCGTAACTAGTCGAAAGTCGTTATTGCCCGGGCAGATATTTTTGTAAGATTAAACAGGTTAATTCCAGGTGAACATGAAACTTTGCCAGGTGTTGCTAATAATTTCTATGATAGACGCAAACAGTAATGTATTAATAGTATAATTAATTAATTAGAACTTTCGTCAAGAAGTCAAATAGAAAGGCCTACAATCAATTCATTGCATTAAACGTGACCTGGACATAACTATGTAACTCCCAATTTTTTATTGTTCGAAAATGTTAAACCGAACTGTCACAATATCTCTTATTACAGAATAAAAATATAATTCACTTTACACTCCAAAAATCTTGAAGAGCAAAACAACGATGGATAGACTGTGTGAAAGAGTATATGGCTAGAAAGAGAGTGACAACTGAGATGACGAATACTATAGAAATATGGAAGAAGAAGACATGCTGCGCAGACGCCTAATAGATTGGGATAAGGGAATAATGATGATAACGATAAAAGTCTTTCCAAAAGAGTGAAAAAAAGTTTTCCGAAAGGGCGCTTAAGTTTCATCGCATGTTATATTTGTACGTGCATTTATTAACACAAACATGAACACAACTAACACAACCCAAGTCATTCAGTCTTCATTAACATGTTTACAGTTTTCGTTCCATAGAGTTTACTCAGGAAGAAACTCGTGAGCACAACATTGTGTGTTGAATGCATTTGTATGACCTTCACATTGAGACGAGTCTGTCAGCTGATACAAACCGATGACAAGATGATCATTATGTATACTTAGAATAACGGATTACAATTATTTTCTTTAGTTCAATGTACAAAATATATTTATCTGAATCAAGACTTGTATTTATATAACTGAAGTACGTATGGGAAATTGTGCAAATCAAACACACACAACAACACAACGACAACAACTTTCGACGCAAAGACAGCCTCCAAAATCTTAAAAGAAAGGTGGATTCTTTCTTCCTAGCGTTATATTTAGAATTTAAAGGCTAGGCAGCTGATGATGACCTAAATCATTTAACTTTATATGATGCTCATATGAATTAGAGAATGGAAGTGAAATCAACAAATCAGGGGGCTTATAATGGCTGCTTTATGCCTCCAGTTATTGCTACTGTAAGACTTCTTTTATAAATTAGTCATTTCTACAATTCGAAATAAAAGCATACGTCTGACAAATAGTTTGAATAATCTACTAATACAGTTAGAGTGTAATCCCAAATGGTGGAGAAATGTCGCAATGGTCATAAATTAGCGAAGTAAATGTGGAAATACTCGGAGTGGGACGCGCTGGAAATAGGGGCATACATATTATATGAGAATAGGGATGACTAATGTGTGGAAAGTAATTGTTTTGTAATAACTGTAACTTGTAACTGCAGACTACACAATATTAATGTATTCCCTAAAGCTTTAGCTTTAGGAAGAAATTTCAATACACCCACATTTTGTAACGAGTCCTATGTCATAGACTACAACTATTATAGACAATTTAATGACTAATCATTCTTTGGACACAAATACCGAGGGCATAAATGCAGTAAATAGTTTATTTCTTCCCGTTTCTTTTTCAGTCTTTCATTGAGGACCTTTAAATGACTGTATAATCCTACCAAAATACCACCTCATCTGCAACTTTCCTGTAACCATTAGTTGCAAGTGAATTAATGAATCTGAAATTAATTTACTTTACTTCTATTCTTATAAAAAAAACATAACATTAAACAAACCGAAAATACAAAACAGAATAACGTTACGGTCACATTGAAAGTTATCAAACTGTATTTCCGCAACCGTTTCACAACGTCAACCCTGTTTTATATGTTGTATATAAAACGGAAGCCGTCCCCAGACATCCTGACCTGTTCAAGGTCGCGACTCGAGACTGTTTCCTAGGCTACCACGTTGCCTGCGTGACCGCGTCACCACGTGACCTACGATCGTTCCTTGAGGGACGCCTTACCTATGCTTTACGACTAAACTGCTCTATTGATTTCTGAAGTTTGGTGGTTATTTTTCTTTATAATCAAATGTTATTTTGCGATTGCTTGCTTATAATATTTTGAAATGAATACTTGAATGTATAAAACATGTACTCAAAGATTATGATCATATAATAATGAAAGTGTTAAAAGTTTTCAAAAACGAAAGTACAGTTTTTTGAGTTCATCCGAATATTAAAATTGGCCTCATTTTAAAGTTTTTTGGTAATTGTGAATTTATTAGGAAATCTTTCGGGAACAATTTAACTTACTGATGGTGTCCGACCGAAGATCAATTTCTGGCCGAAGCCGATTAAAAAAACTTTTAAATTAAAATGCATGTTGACTGTAAATAAACAATTTAACTAAATGATTAAAATTACCGTGTAACTGGTAAAAAAATAAAATAAATTCGAAATGTATCAAGGTGACCCCTGCCCCCCGCGCTTCGTTTCGTTTTCTCATCGTGCTCTCACGCATTTGTGACAGTTCGTTCGATTTCCGCGCTTGCTAGAAACCTTCGGCTTCGGCCAAAACTTCGTCCCTTTCTGGCCAGAGCCAAAGGTTTGGCTGAAGGTGGATTTTTTGACGAATTTGGCCGAATCCGAAGCTTGGGTCGGACACTACTTATTGATCCAAGGGGATCGCTCAAAAATGTTTTACAAGGAGGAAGGCATCTCTTTCGCAAACAAGTAGGTTATACTATGACTATGTAATTAATATTGTATTGAGTTTTTAAAGTCTAGAATGATATATCCTAACGTGAAAAGAAAAACAACCAAGGACTATTTAAGAGTTAACCATCACCTCTTTAAACATCACCATCAGAACTCTCATTGAACACATTATACGAACAGGTGAGCAGTTTGTTTTGATTTGACTAAAACATTACAAATACTCGGAACGGAGTTTATCTTACAAAAATAACCGTTGAATCATGCGTGTGTATGACCGGCGGCATGGCGGCATGGCGGCTTGTCATTTCGTTTTCCTTGTCTATTCCTGACTATAGGTACTACATTTTATTTGCACAAAAATATTAATAAGTTTTAACCGATTTCTGTGTGAAGATTGATTTAAATTGAATGCTGCTATGAATGGATTGTGTGAGTAACAAAATAAAGTTAATAGTGTAACGGTTGACAGGAGAAACGGAAGAACAAAATGCACTGCCCTGTACACCAAGTAACATGCGACAAGGGCAGGAAAATGGTATAGATGATGGATACAAACTAACACTTTGTTATAAACAGTTAAACACAAAATACAACCAACAAATATATTTAAGAGGATAATGTTGATATCCTTGAAAAGACACAAGAACATATGTTTTGTTTAGCAGCAGTTTAGGGAAGGAAAAAGCACTAGACAATGTATCAACCCTAGCAAAATAATTGCAGTTTTATTCGTACACGCTTTTTTTTTTGTTTTAACAAAGATGGAATAGAAATATTCTTCATACGTTTTAGTTATTGCTTACATAAACACGAAACTATTTCTCAAAAATATAACGCCCTCAATCAACGCGATTTTCCTATAATTTTTCCACAACACGACAACTTTCTCAGAATTGTAAAAACAGCTGCTCCTGTGTCCATTATTAAAGAAGTTTTATAACACACTGAAATGCCAGTCAAAAATGTCAACCTACAGACTTGTCCCAATTTTAAAATGGATTCAATACATTTATTTTATCTGGACCGTGAAGTTTTGCTAGAAATTGTTTAGATAAATCTGTCGGGCAATGCGAATACACTGTTTCTAAAAAACAAGCAAGTTTCAGAAATCGATATTTTGTGGTGTTCAGGAAATTGACCATAATTATGTTTTTTTTTATATTAATGATTTTCCGTATTTTAGAAATGTTTATAATTGGATTAGTCTCTAAACAGCTGTAGAGAGAAAACTATTAAAATTGGAAAAACACTGTATTCCTCTCGAACTGGCGTTCTTTGGGAATGCTATGACAAAGCACTGTATCAAAGAAGGCGACTTAACGCTGCAGTAGTAAAAGCAGATGCTAGCAAAATCTCAAGACAATTCAAATATTTTGGAAGGATTTTCAGTTAGTCTCATAAACAGTCGGTATTTATAACTACCTATTTTGATATTCATTATTGTTGTGCTTCTAAACTTTATCGCTTCGGCCTTCAACGTTATATAGATTCAGCTTTTCATGTAATATCATGAATTCTTGTTGGAATACGTGAAATAAATGCAGCTTATTTGACTCAACATTGGTGATATCGGACATGATTAATCTAATCAGTTCAATTTCGATTTGGACATCGAAAGGTGTACTTTGTCATTAGATAAATATTTATAAGTACCTAGTTGTTTTTATTATTAGCTGTCTTTATTAGTGTTTACTTTCTTCACTAGCTGTGTTAAAATATTTATGTAATGTAATTTGATTTTCAATGAACGTACCAATATAATAATCTTGTTTATAAACATCTCAGGCAGCCAAATCTAGATCCATTTCAATTCTCAAACCTACATTATCATCAAGTCTTTTACCAACTACGTTATGTGTACCATCCAGAAGCCGAGCTTCTAAATATCACTTTACTTGTCAATAATTGCATTGCAACCAATAAAGTGTCTACTTGGTGGTCAATTTGTAGTCCACTATTATGTATCACACATTGAAGTAGCGAAACAGATGTCGACAGCTTCCCTCTGATTAGATGCACATTCCTCTCAATTACATGAAGCTGTTTCCGTACACACTGATTAGTTCCAGATATGCTATTTACAAAGAAATCAACTGGACATTTAATTTTATTATTTTTGAAGAGGTTTGCCACCGTTTTGTCGTTTCTTTATATTTAAATCAGAATTGTAATACGAAACATATTATTGTTTAGAAAATAAAGCTGCTTAACCGAACAGTTTTCTAAGAAAATTAGGTAACGTTAGAAAAAAACTAAAGCCACATATTAATTGAAACTGTTATGATTTGTTTTAGAATATCATGTTTTGTTTGTTTTTTAATTAAAGCTTCGTTATCCTCTCAGATAATTAATAACATTGGCAATAAAACTATACTTATCGTTATCCATAAACTTTTCTGAAAAACAACAGAATAATAAACTGACCCAATCAAAGCGACTATTTGATACGTCACCCTATAAAATCCTTAAAACACTCGACTGCTCAAATTTCACACATTTTGTCAAGACACTATTCTAATCTTAGACATTTCATTCATAAACATCTTCTTTTCCCTTCGAAACTCCACTTAAACCTCGAATAATTTGCTTAAATAATTGGCTATTTAAATAAAAATAAAGACGTAAGTGCAAAAGTTTATAAACACTTACCATGTTTGAGTGGTAGTTTACACACGTGTGTCCAGTACGGAGCGTCGTTTGTGACTGGAACCGGCGAGAGGCGCGCGGCGTCGCGGGCATACCGGCCTGCCGCCTGTTATCGCCTCATGACGTAACCCTTGCATTCGGACTGCACGCTCGGGTTTGTGCGATGTGTGCCGATATTGTCGAAGAAATTGGATCATTTAGCTGTTTTATGGAACTTTTTGTATGGTGGTGTTTGTTATGATGGTCATTAAGTTGAGAAACGGAATGAATGAGCTTGTTACTTTTTAATTATTCAGAGGTATGTAAGGTTCGATGTGAACACGATATCGGAAGCTCGCAAAATCTTGACATAAATATAACTGGTTCTGTTATTGACACAATGGTGAGCGGAAGATCAAAACAAAACCTAAAGACTATGCTCAAAGAGGATTTTTCAGGCTAAAAGGCCAAAAACACAAAACGACTCAGACGCAGTTGTTATGGAAACCACTGATCTGCGTTACGATAAACCAAAATTCAAAAATAAAGCCGCGGAATAATTCCTAGCTATTTTAAGTTTATTTTTTATTTTATTTTTATTGAAAGGAACAGCAAACATTGACATTATAAGAACTTACAACTAGTTTAACAAAATAGCATTTTAGTTATAATGTAACCCACGACACTGCCCACGAGTAGACACAGAACTTAAAAAAAAAGAGCAATTCGCTAGGAACATTGATAGCAGTACTTGTAGCAATTACTTAATTAAAATTTTGATCGTATAACTACGACTGTTAGAAAATTTGTTCAAAATTAAAGTATAACATAACAACAATAACAACAAAACAACAAACAACAACAAACATAATAACAAACAACATAATTATAACATAACATAATTATATAATATTACTTTAGTTAGGAGCACTTGCTATATTTAATAGGGACCGGCAAAGTTGATGCGACTAATGGGTTATTCCAGATAGACCGCCTAGTATCTTCCAAGTCATAAACATACACCAATGAGTTCCCAGCAGTATTAATTGACGCAATTATCTTGCCACCAGTCCTCAAGATTTAACAAAAAGATCTTTGTTCCAGATATCCTACTAACAGCCTGTTGATAACAGATCTTAATTTCTGAGCCTACGTATTTCATCATTTCCATTCTCTTGGCCTCACCCAAATTTATTTTGGGTCTTCTTCCAGACTTCTCTGTTACTCGTCATTTAAGCATTTTTCCTTTCTACCATATCATCCTCACTATCACTGAGTCCATCCATCGCTTCTTTGTAGTCTATCTCAACTCATATAGCCTTACCATAGCTGTATTTTTTTTCTAACGTTACTTAAATCTGTTTTTCACAGGAGACAGATCGAGTTTTACCAGAAAGCTTTGAGGTGACACGACTACTTAAACAATTATGCAGTGGAGATGGATCTAGGTAACTATTCATATGTACATTGTAAAGGATATTCGACTTGATTACTATTAGTATATTAAGACTAGTAACACTGTATTAATGAAGGTGACGGCAATCTGTTGGATGAACAGCGCAGTATTAATCCATATGACGATGTTTAGAGGTGTATGCCCAGTGGTGGAAGTCTGAAGGCTCAGATGTTGAAAATAATGGGGCAAGGCCCACTAGATGATTCTACGAGTTAAATTATGCAAAATAACGAAAATGATAAAGTCAACGGTGAAGACAGTTCATATTCGTTAATGTCTCTGAACTTCAACCTCTAAAAATCGACCGACATAATTTGAAACAAATTAGCAAGGAGGAAACTTTAGGACAAACAACATTAGAATTTTATTAGATATGGCTGACAGAGCAAAAGATTAGACGCACCCTACATACGTAGCCTACAATAAACCTTGTAGATTATGTAGTCCTATTAGTAATGTTTGTTCTATTTACAAGGTGATGCAGTGATATCGAAACGGATATGACTTATAGCCAAATTAGTAATAGAAAAAACCTAATTGTTAAAGCCTAAGGCCGGTATGTATTTTAATTCTTAGATAATTTCATACATTAGGCAAATGAGCGTGGTGCAAGAACTGAACTTTTTCAGTTCCTAATATACCTATGCACGTGTGGAAACTCTTGTGTCTCCTGCTTGACTGGGATTGGTGAATACAAAAACTGCAGCTGCTAACTTCTACTACTTCAATTTTAAGTTTTTATCTCCCTGAGATCCGCTGAGCTTCATAATCTCGATGTAATTCTGAGAGATTGTCCATGAAACAAAGATAGGCATCAGCAGCAACCTGTGCGCTACTTATAAGTTACAATAATAATGTAACAGAAAATAAGTGTTTGCATCTGACAGTCCTACTTCTAAATACATCATGACTCTCATATGAGCTTTTCTTTAAGAGCAAATATCTCTTTTAGGAAAACCCGCTTTAAACTGAAATATATTGAGCCTTAGCGTGACTGGCAACCATTAGGTCATAAAATTACTGCAAATGGGTTTCCAACCTGCATATAAACATGTTTCCTTTAACTGTTTGTTATGAACTTGTTCAACTTAGCAATTTTTATAAACGTAGCTTTATGTTTCATAGATGGAAATGAATTAGACAAATTAACGTTCAATTGGTGCCTAAGAATCGAGTTCATATTATCACTTACCATCGTGCAAATCATCAGATCTTTTGCAACTTGTTTTTTTTTCCTATTTTATTGAGGAAAATTTTTAATCTCCCAGTCATTTAATCTTTAATTCCTAGTACACTATTATCTGATATGTTTTAGTGGTTTCTGATAGTAGCATTATTTACATTATTTCATATATCCTGCGTGTGCTAAAGCGTCAAAAATACCATTAAGGAGATAAGCATTTATCTCTGTGTACAGTGTATACCTATATCTAAACAGAAATGACCTTTAACACTAAAATTTTCAACCAATTAATTTATTCATTCAATAGCTTTACCTTTATTGGTGCTTTCATTGACTACAGAGTCGAGTAACGGGCGCAAATTCTACCCTCTCTCTCTTTTCTTTAAGATTAGACAAGGAAAGGGCTATGACAAAAGTTTAGTGGCATGTTACACCCACATATTATCCGTATCGGGTGGTGTGACTAATTACACCTGACGAAACGAGGTGTAAGACGACTTTTGATCGTGAATACTAAATTTGGAGAAGGCATGTAAAGGATTATGGCGTGGGGTTCCGTTTAACTCAATTGTTGCCAAGAAACTGCTGAATAAGCTTTGTTGTTTAAGTAGATTGATGTTTTGACTGTATTGGAATACGTATAAACTAGTAATCTGGATGAGTTTACTACAGATTTGACAAATTAAACGCTGTCGAAAGCTTTTGACCGTTCATTCAAACTAGGAATGCCTCAGGGATCAACTTAGGACCCTTCTTCCTCTCTACGAATGATCCAAACGACAAAATTAAACAACCAGAAATTTAATAAACAGAATGTGTGAAATTACACAATACAATTACATTTAAAGTATTTTTCAAGAATTTTCCGAAGATTATAACACGGTTACAAGTAACGATCTAAAAATTCATTCTAATGCACGGAACCTCAATATTTCTTAAACTATCCGTAAGCATCGAGCAGAGTTCGCCATTTTTTTCGGAAATCACTTTATCTAAATAAAAAGTAATTGTGAAGTGGGCTGATCCTCTCAAAACGTGTACTTAGAGCATGGCAAACTACACCCACGGTGTTTATAACGGACGTTAAGTTTATAACTAGCTTTGTGATGATCTTGTGCACGAATTGAATTGTTTGTTATGCCCGTTTTCGCCTACAATAAGCGACACCTAAATGCGATGCCTAAATAATCTCTTCGTCCTTTGTTTTCGCTTAGCATTGGTCGAATCCTGTGTGACTACATCGTTTGTCTTACTTTGGTTAGGTGTTCAAAGTGCGACGACGGTTGAACATTTATTTACTCTTTCATCTCCAAATCATGCAGTCTTATTGGATTTTCTCAAGAGCAGCCCAGATTCTGGATTTCTGCCCAGTTGGTAGGTACCGGACATTAATCTAATTCAATTTGTAGTAGGTATAGCTTTTGGGAATGGTTATAAACTATACGGAGAACATAGCACTTAACAAACATAACTAGCGAAGTGGGTGATATTTGACACCTTTGCTCTACCTTAAATACAGGCGTAGTGTTATATTACGTTCGTAGGGACAGATATAAGCTGTATTTAATGTAGGTAGAAAGTATGACAGATTCGAAGCGTAATGCCAAATATCATCAATTAGATCAATATGTTTTGATTCTGCGTCTATAGTTGACTTGCTTAGACATAATCTATATTGTCAAATAGGCCAGATAATAAGCTAATAAGGTGAAGTTCATTCATCATTGGCAATCATTTAGGATAATATCTTTCCAGGTAGTAGCGTGAAGAAGTGGCAATCTGACCATTTGAGACATTACTATCTAAAAATTTATGCGTAAATACCAACAGACCGGTGACCAGTATAATCTTAGAGATTAAGGGTAAGGTACCTACAGGGGATTACGCCTAGATAAGAAACTTATGTGGTAGTTTTCCAACGCTATTTCGTATGTATTTTCTTCCTCTTGATCATTCATCTGTGCAAGACCAAGGGAATCTTTATTTTCTTCTTCCATAACCAATGTAACGGTTTCTGCTTCATAGATTGGAAACTTTTTTTGCAAATTCTGCAGGATTTTAAAAGAAAAAAATCCATTGCTTCATATTATGTTTATAAAATTCGTCTGCTCACAAAAGACAATTAACGTTGTTGAATTGCCATAATAAAAGGCAATGCGACTGTGTTTAACGCATTAATTTCATTGACTGTAATCTAACTATCTATTCATCTTACACAATTTTTACTACTTAGGACAAATTAAAAACAGATGATAAGAATCTACATAAAAACCGTCAGCTCTTATAGCAATAATTTTTAGGAATTCGTTTGTTATTCTAAAGTGTAATCCATTATTAATCCCGAGATACGGTCACACACGGTAAATACCGTTAATAGTACATTTGTTTTAATTGTGTTATCTGTCTGATAGTGTAGTGGCTGAGTACGTAGTATATGAACTTGGCCTTTATTTTTAAGGTAGTCCTCGTTCAAGGATGGTTGTTGCGCTGACTTCTTTATCATTGCATTGTTCTGATTGTTAGTACTCTACGAAGTCTTTTTCATGTAGTTTGTTGATGTTAGACATTTTTGCCTTTCGAAGGATATGCTGCCAGTTAGTACAACAATAGTTGGTGATTGTTATAGAATAATGTAAGCAAATTATACCTATCCATGGTTACAGAAGGTTTAGTTACTTGTAGGTCTTGCAAAAATTTAAAAAAAAATTATACTACGCCTGTTTACATTACAATGAGTAATCTGTCTTCTTTTCTTATCTATTGGAGTCTCAAATCCAATTTTCAATAGCTACCTCAGTACGCTATCGCTCCTTATCCATACCTTCATGAGCTTGTTAAATGCGTGGCATACACTTCTGACCATTTTGACGAATACTTTTTTTCTAATCTCAATTTCCCAGCTACAGCAGTATCATTGCCATTTTACATAAATATTACATTATTATCGTTCCATTTATCAGCACTTCACCGAACTTGATAATCTGTACTATCGGACTTTTCTCGAAAACATACTTTTCTCACTGTCCTGAGTTCGCTTCCAAAAATAAAAGTTCATTGATAAGTACGTATGTACTATCACAAATAATTTAGATTACTGAATTTTAATCAATGTTATAATTTTCCTGTTACCTGCTAAGTGCATCTACGCCATCACCATCATCAGTCTATTACATTGCACTGCTGGAGGTTATAAATTATTGTTATCAGTATTTAGGATTATTACATTTTGATATTATCATGGTTCTTACAATATCTGCAAATGTTTACGTTTAAAAGGAAAAAAATGCCATAAATACCTTTGGCTACAACACCGTATCCTCGCGACGTCGTCGCTTAGAACAGCTTCCTTTACGTGTTCTATCTATCTGTTGTATACCCATACTTGAGAAGTTATTACAGCTTGTTGTAACTTTGTAAGGTACTTCCAACTTCTTGGACTTTGGACAATTTTAACTGTATTCTTTAAATTTTTTATTATAACTTTGCACAGGTCTTCAAAAGATTTCCTATTTGACTCGACACGTCGTCTTGTAACGACTTTCAATATGATTTTCATTGATTGATTGTCTTTTTGAGCTTTTTAAAGCTTATGTTAATCCAAATCCAATACATTTCTGACTTTGCCAACAGCGATAACCTGATCCTGATACAAAGTCACTTCGTCTAGGCCCTGTTGGCCTAGCATCCTTGTCCTTACCATCACTAACCGTTTCCTCCGTATTTTTTTTCTTTCTCTCTGCTAATATGAAAAAAGATCTGAGCTAATCCTTTCATCGACACCTGGTTTTCTAAACCAGTAGATTTAGCCACAACTGCACGTTTCAAACGACACCATAAGTCCCATGCCCCGATGAGATCACTGTCTCTGATGGCATTGCGATACCACTCCATGGTGTATCACGTACCGTTACGATACTTATGGCTACTCGTTACCTTTCGCGACTGTTTATGTGACCAGCGACGGTAGTTACATCCCATTGTTTTTAGAGATGATACTACTGAATGTTTGGACTTGGGTAAATTAATGAAATGGTAAATAAAAGTATCTTTAGCATCACGGTTTGGATGAATAAACGCAATGTGTTATTTTATTATTTATGTACACACAAGAGAGAATGTAAGGAAACGTCACAACATAATTTAGAGTGCAAAGGCACAGCTTATTTTAAAAGAAATTTCTACCAGCAGTTCGACGTTTCTTCTAATTAATCCAGGTAAGAGATAGGGAGAAATGTGCGATGCTAGAAACTTAAGGGTTACTGTATTTTGTAATTTTGATAAGATCACCTAGAGTTCTGATCTGATGAAATCATCGTGAGGAAAGTTCTCAAATAAACTGTTGTGAGGTCAGGAGAATGATGATGGTCTATAAAAAAATCAAATAAGTCTTGCAGTTGCTTTTCTACTTAGCGTTGTGGGATTAGGAATGTATGTGAGTATTTTGTATTTTCTTTATCCACAACCCAATTAAACTAACTCATTCCCCTGCCTCACGTGACATGGCCACTCTCACGTGCGATTAGGTCATTGCATTACACTGCACCTATTACCGAAGCCGCCATTTTGTTTGCATGTATGTGCCTTCATGCTAATCACGCTATTACAGTTGAAGGGCGACCCATCTCTCGTACTTAGTTAATTAGGTATGTACTTGTTTGAATAGTCCCTAGGTAAATGATGCAGTGGACTTGCTGCCGTTCTAGACACGCCTTAGTTTACAGGTGTCATTTTTACTGCATAACAGTTACAAAGGTTTTAGAAGATGGTTTAGTTTATTGTCAAATAACTAGATATATTTTGAACTTATAACTGGTTGAGAATTGACATTCGATTTACTGACTACTGACTAGATCAAAATTTTGTCTACCTTGTCTTGAGGTGGTAGCACCAGGACAGCCTGCGAAATTCAAATTTTCTTATTTTTTTTTTATTTGCCGGTCAGTGTCAGGTTTTATGTTGAACGAAATATGATTCGCGACCATAAAACGTATGTATTTACAGAATTGTAGTCGTATTTTTTTTTAATACCTCGCCTTTATGTTCATTTAATCCCATTCAATGACTATTTCATAAAAAAAAACATTCATCATTCAATTCGACCCGTATTGATGATTTTAATGATTATAACTGAAGTTAACTTTACCTAACTTTTCCATATTAAGGTGAAAAGCTTAACATGAAAAAGTTATGTAATGTTTGTACTTTGAAACTGACATCTTTATTATTATGATTATTGTATTTTAACCACCTTGTTTTACTCGGATAAATAAACAATTTTATTAGTATTATCTAGATAATGGAGTTTGCGAAAATATATGGTTTAGGTTTATTGTTATTTAGTTTAGTATGATATTATCTCTTTTAAATACGAAAGTATAATGATCGTTTTAAGTTGCAGGATCATTTCTTCTCTGCCCATGAAATTTTGGTTTTAAATATGTAAACTCTCCCGTAGGAGTATCACTCTCAGACACATTACATAATCCTTCAGTCCAGATTCCTTAAAGTCGGTAAGATGCGACTATGATGAGATAATAGGCGTCGTTGCAGCAGATTGAGATGACCTTGGCGGTTGATGTCACCGGGTTGAGGCAAACAGTTTTATGGCCCAAACTGATACTGTAAAACACAGTTATTTTTGTACATTTGTCAGATGTCTTTTGAAAGATTTAGATTAAATGATTTAATTGTTTTGTTCCATATAGAGAGATGTTTAGAAACTAAGATGGCTTTTCTTTTTTTGAACTTGAACCATCATTGGCCTTTTACAATATAGTTGACGTTTGCGCAGTATGTCTTCATCTTCTATACTTCGCTATTAGTCGCCATCTCAGGCAGTCACCCGATTTCTAGTCATATCATCTCACACAATCTATCTTTCGTTTTTTTTTGTCTTCCTCTACTCTTTTAGCCATCCTTGTTCATCGTCAAAACTTTCCTCACGACGTTTTCCTTAGAAGTATAACATATTTAGTTTGTTTAATAACGGTGATGTAAAAAAACTGAAATTCATCTGTTTAGTTCAAATGTGTAGGTTTTTCCTTAATTTTAATATGAAAAAAGACTCAACACAATTTGAGAAAAAGTAGGACTATAAAAAGTAAGTTCTTACATCGAGGGCAGAATACTAAATAATTCACCCTTCAATAAAAACAACACGCAAACTTCAAGAAATCTATACCTCCCTTTTTAAAAACTTAACTTACATATCCAACTATTAAAACCCTCCATTTACCCACTAACTTAGATAAGGAATTGCCAATAACGCAACAGATAGGCATTCCATGATGAATACGGGCAGGTCACGAAAGCTGAAAACAATCGCGTCGAATGTTAGAGGTATGACCTCGACCGTGACCTTGGAGGGTAAACAGGGAAGACTAGTGTTCTGGGGCAAGGAACCGACTGGTACTGGGTTACGAACACGCAAAGGTGTTAAACATGGAAACAGAATTCATGTTACAGAATATTTTGTTAGTTAATTTCTTATCAGATGAAAAGGCTAGTCGGATTTTTGTTTGGAAGTTTCATTTGAGGCATAGGGTTACTGCAATATCTAAGAAAATTTGTACAAATGTGACTCCGTACTTGGGTCAAAAAGTTTGTTATGAGACGAGTACGCTCTCATATACTAAATGCAACGGTCATCTTCTTTTTTATCCTATGGATAGTGCCTAACCTGGTGTCAGAGTTTTAATGCCGCCCATAGACCACTGACTTGGCTTTACATGGAACGGTAGATAAGATTTTCAGTCTGAGTATGCGAGACATTACTACTCAAATGTTATCGTCAACGAAACAGAAACCTTATCAATTTTTGAAGTGGCAGAGTGTTTTATACTTCTGTCTATGGAGTTTCACTAGATAATTTAATTTTACCTTATAGATTTGAAACTAAGCCCTAAGCATCACCCAACTCTTCCAATGAGAAAAGTTTCCCTCATGCTGGTTCCGAACTTTTTGGTGGAAAATCAAATTTTTGGGGAAAATGCGAACTTGATAAAACTATAATAACCTTTAAGTGATAACATGGAGGGTAAAATGTCCGAACTATGAAGGGTAAACTTTATAATACACGAACCATGTCGCATAGAGAATGTTTTTATGCGTCTGTCTAGACGGCGAAAGGCGGCGCCCGAGGGTGTCTCCCTGCTATTTGTCATGTCACATGCCCTTCTGATGTCCTGGTCTGCATTAGGGTGCTTTCACATGTTAAGAGTTATGAAGAACTTTGTAAAATTCTTCGTCCCCCATAGAGAAGGAAGGATCCTCCAACCAGACGGGTACTAGGTCTGGTGAGCTACTGCCCGACAGTTGTAGTCGGGTTCTTGGATTGACCAGCAAGTTGCCATACATAAAAAACATTATATCCAATGTGATCAAATGATTTTAGTTCCTTATTTTCCGTAATAGTTGATGCTGTAGTACTTTTTTGTACCATGCCGCCCCACATGAGAAGTCGACCTGTTAATTGCCACCCTACAGTAAGATGTCACTTGCAAGACTTTAAATGTCCAGAGTTAACAAGAAGATATTATACCAGCGATAACGATGACAATAATCGATGATATAATTTGACAACTACCGAAAAGATTAACAAGTAAATCCTGTTGAAAGGCGATATAGAAATAAAAAACGCTTTGCAATTGCCACTGGACTAATCCGTCAAGTCCAGCTATTTGGCTGTGTGACAGCTAAATAGTTTCTTTTTGCTTCAGCACCTAAGGTTTAAATTTAGTGGAAGTTGTTTGCAAAAGTGACAAAGAAATTACAAAGACGCTTATTTAAGTATCATAGATACATGCACGATTTTAATAACTCTGATAGTAGTTCTAAGACAGTCTTACCTATGCGTCGTCGAAGTATGTTCTGTTGAACTAATGCTAGTCGAATATATGTATTGTTCTGTCGAAGCAATGAGTGAGTAGTCGAACTCGAATTGTTTTTCGAAATTGGAACCGTATCGAAATAATTAACTGTCGAAATGCAGTATGACACTTCTGGCAAAGTCCGTGCCTGACAACTGCTTTCATAGTTTATTGGGTCAAATAATAGATACTGTATTTTTATTACGAACGACTAACTCTCACCTTCGTTTTCTGTGGAGTGGTCAGTGTTGACACCATGGCACTTCTGACTGCTGAACCATGTGGTTGCGCACACGCTTCAGTGCTTACAGTCCCTTTGGTACCGCTACGCCTCGAATCATATGTAACCTCACCCGCACCGCTTTGTTCCAAAGATTTTATTTCTTCTAGATTTTGGTGGATCCGTTCATTTAATACTTCGCTTGCTTTGCATATTTTCACAGCTTTTTCTAAACTTAACTCATTTGTTTTGAGTAGTTTATAACTCACACCTGAGTCGATTAATCCACAGACAATACGATCTCGTATTAAACTATCTTCTAAATGATCAAACTGGCAATATTGGCTTAATAATCTTAGTGCTTTTACATAAGCATCTATGTTTTCGCCTTCCTTCTGATATCGCGTAAAAAAATAGAACCTCGCCATTATTGTATTGGGTTTTGTACGGAAGTATTCCTCGAATTTCTGGATCAATACATCGATATCGTCATCCTGTCCTTCCACCTTGAAAGTAGAATATATGTCGTATCCATCTGCACCTATGTATTTCATGAGTTGCCTGGCTTGTACAACCTTTTTATATTTATACATCCCTGAAGCCTTTAGAAAGACTTTAAATTGTTTGAGCCACGTTTGCCACGCCTCGGCCTGGTCTTCTGGCCCACCTTCTAACACCAATGCTGCCGGAGGTATCGCGGGTTCCATATTCAAACTTAGTTTATCACTAAAACACACTCACACAACGTTATTATCCGCTATAGTTACTTTCGAAAGCCTTAATCGAATTAATAGCTGTCACTGTGAAGTAAAACACGATCTTACTCGATCCTGACTGATTTAGATTATTTGATTGGTATAATAATACAGCACATTAAGGACCTGCGATAAGTCCACTCAAGGAAGTGATTCATTGAGTTGTCTTACACTGACGTGTAGTGCTTCTAAAGTATTGAAGGGATTGTTGAGTTTGTTACGACAAACGCGGATTACGATCATGATGGAATACAGGACTTTCGTGTTATTGTGTGCCTCCTAACATGAATTTTGCCGATTCAATCTAGCCTAGTCTAGATGCACCTTTACAGCTAACCTTGCAGTGTCCTCCGCTACTGGAGTTTTTAATTATTAGATTAATAAGTACTAAGTTCTGTTTGACATGAAATTGAAAAGATTGATATAGAATATTTATAAGTTGTTTATTTAATTTTGTGTTCACTTGTATTTGTTGCTTGAGAGTTTGCTCTGGCACTTCTTTCAATAATCGAGTTCAGCAACGACCCAGAGTTTACCAGATACACCCTAAATTATTTAATAATAAATTCTACATGTAATATAAATGCGAGTTAAGATTGACATTAATACCAAAAAAACAAATCCATAAACAAAACTAGGTGTCATTGACAGACAACGCACCGCCTGTTTGGACAAGAGTTCCTTTGAAAAAGTATTTTAGAAAATTCATTTCAGATGTGATTTTTCAATAAAATGCAGTTTCTAAAGAACACGTTGTATTTATTATTTCACTTTTGATTACCGCTTCACTTTTTACATGATACAAGAGCACAGATAGTGTGAAACAATCCAACCGGATACAACAGTAGTTGTAGTTCTAACGTACCAACTTAACACTAACACTAATACCAACATAACATAAATGTTTGTACGTTACTAATATTCCAACAATTTCCTATGGGTATTATATATTTAGTTTTTGCATGGAAGTTCATCATTTTTGCCGATGAGAAATTCCATCAGGCTCACGCCTTGTTTTAAAAATAAAAACATTTGTAACTATACAACAGTAAATTTATATCTAACATATTATGTAAATATCACCTTGCAAATATGGAGTCCTTGCCATATTGATTACAGTTATGTTGTTCTCTATTATTAAAATAGTAGATAAACACTTTTTACCCTGTATAGATTTCCTACCGTTTCACAAATGATTCACTAATTCTGTTTAGATTAATACCGGACATTTGCATATTTAAACAACCAACCACAACAAAACAAAGGTTTACACATAATATTAAAGCAAAAGTGCTTGAATATTGTGTAAACCTTTGTTTATTCAAATAAATATGACTAACCTTAAAACCCTTTACATGAAAGATGATTTTTAAACATTAATTCCTTACAATTTTCAATTACTGCCTCGTTGGTCTAGTGATCGCAAGCGCGTCTACTGAGCATGCGGACATGCGTTTTATTCCCAGGTCGGGTAAGTGTTATTGGGATTTTCCATCACGAATTTGTCGGTAGCAGCCACGGTGTCTGGGTTTGTACCCGGTTGATGGCAATAGACTACTACAATATACTAAACAAAACTGGCGAAATGTGGGTAGTACACCCACATTTCGCCAGTTTTGTTTAGTATATTGTGGATGTACTATGAGATACACCACTGCTAACCCTTCGGGGATTACAGGCGTCATGTTATTATGTATGAAAGTTTGTATGGAAGTTCGTAATTTCGGCCGATAGAAAATAAATCTACGAGACGGCACCGCTTTCCTAAATAACAGGAATAAGTGAGGTTCACCATGATATCTTCATGTAACTAATTTAAAACTCCTCTGCCCGTAACATCGCATGTGCTTCAGACTTGAGCTAATAAACGCCATGATGGGACTTTAAGTATAGTATCTATCATAATGTATTTAGTTTATCGTTATTCCAGCTACCGTTTCATTGACTTGATGATGGTATTGCTAACGAGGTATGACGATACATTAATGCCCGTGCGCCACTTAAAGTCTCTGACACAGTATAGGAACCTAGGAATATGTAACTAGCTATGTCGTACATACCTTGACATTAGTCCCTGTTAGTGCCGGATAATAAAATGATTATGATATGATATGATATGATTAGTCAAGTAACAATAAAAGTTTGGTTCATATCTCTTTTGCGTATTCAGAACGTGCATTTAAAGGCTAAACGCCGTTTGATAATTTTCATCTTGATTCCAATCATGATTAGAAACCATTCAATGTACATACATAGATGTAACCTGGCCAGTTGCCTGTCACACAAATAAATATACAAATCTACCAGTAGCGAAGGGTCAATTTTTGTAAGAGGTAAGCCGGAGTATATATCTTTAATGTGATTATATTATTTGTCTATAAAATACTGACTGTGCCATTTTTCAAAGAGAAGCCGGTAGGAATCGAGTCCTATGGAACCTTCGCCACTGAAATCTACTTACTGCTAGTCATAGGTCTTTTCAAAGAATCAACACAACGGATCCTGCACTGCCATCAGGTTTTGTAAACACTAAGAAACTATAAAGAGCGGGTTTTTTGGAAATATTTTTTAAGTAATTTTGTAGGTTCAATATAATTACGACAGAAGACAAAATGTGTAACTAACTGGTGTCTGTACAAGATTAACTTGTTTGGCAAACATGCCATTCCCTTTTTCTTTGATAATGCTTCTCACAACCTGGCTATACTATCTTAAATCTCTTTTCAAGAAGTAACGATTTTCTTTGTTGCCGTATCAGGACAGAACGAGTATCAGGGAATAAGAACGTGCAGCTCGTCCACATCAACGGGATCAGTCCGCGGCAGCCAAGCACGCCACAACTGCTCAGGGTAAGGACCTGGAAGTGTATATAATTCGTGGCTGGCTAAAGAAATGCGGTCAAGAAGACAATATTGTCTTCTGGCCTGCTACTGAGAAATTGGTTATGGAAAAACTCAATTTCACTTTGCCCGACCCGGGAATCGAATCCAGGCCCCACGCTCAGCACGCACACTTGCGAATAATCTTCAAATAATCTTCTATTGCAGATTCTAGAAGAAACGATAAAGAAGAAGGTACCGAAGCCGCTGTTCCACACGCCGGCGCCGCCGCGCGCCCCGGACCGCTACCGGCTGCAGTTCACCATCGACGAGCAGGCGGCCGACGTTCTGTTCCAGTACCGCACCAAGTTTGTGCAGCATATGCTCACCAGCGCCATGTACGCCAACAGCGCCGTCGGGAAGCCTTGGGTGATGATTGGCAAGTAAGTAATCCAGGTTTCCTTCAGCTATTTATCGACAGTGTGGAACAGGAGAACGTGCATTTTAGCAAAAACCTTCTGTGACGGTCTCTGTGTTCCCCAAAAGTAGGGTCCATCCCGAAACTCCGTTTCTTTAGTATGATCCGTAATAGATTGAGATAACACCACCTGTGTTTAAGAGTCATAGTTGCTATACGATATTATGGACGCTGACAGCTCTTAAACGCAAGTTCATATTACTCCTTACACTACGATATAAACATATAATTATGATATACAACTCCAAAACTATAACTATAACTACTGCTATACTATATTATAACTTTGTTAGCTTAGCTATACATCTTATTACGCATGCTGTGGTCTCCTGTAACTGAAGGAGTACACCTACGTAATACTTTTGTCGTCGATTATTTGTGTATTATTTTGTGTATATCCTTTGTTGGAGATCCTAAATAAATAAATAAATAAATAATAAATAAAATAAAAAGTAAGACACCTTCTGATTAGGGAGCAGATTATATTATACGAAAAACTAATGAAAATCTCACTAAAGGACATTCAATGTCACGAGGACATATACTTAACACTTACCACATTACATCATGACAAAGTCGTAAAACACCCAAATAATGGTGAAACGTGTCCACGGAGAGTAAGCAAGGGGACGAAAGATGACGTCACAGGCTGTCTGCCCTTTAATCGTATCCCCTTTCGAAGTCTACGTTATTGTTATGTATGTAAATGTTACATCCGAATGTCCAAGAGTTGTTTTTAGTGCTTCCGCCTTTTGAGTTTGTTATGATGTATGATAGAAAGTATGTATGAATGAGGAGGAAGCAAAAGGAGAATGTGTGGCTCATGGCGTTCTGTGATTCCTGAGAACCAAAATAAAAATGAGATCCAAAGTGGAGAGCCATCCCGTGGTACTACAGGAAATCTGGGGCATCTTAGGTAGCCTCACTTTCATCCAACTGATGGCCTCATCTCTACACAAGAGCATGAACTATTTTCATTCACTAAGCAGGGCATCAATCAATGGTCTCACAATAGAAATCATGGACTTTTACCAGCTGACAAGATGACGCTTTAACTTACCAAAATACTGCTAAAATAAGTCTTTACTTCCCAGCGTCTCCGAACAGATAATCGACGATGTACTACTAAACTGCCTGTCCAAGATGGAACTCCGAGAGACGATACAAGAACTATACAAGAAAGAGACGCGCTGACTCTAAACCTATGTGAGAGAAAGAATCGAAATTGTTTTTCTCAGTGTGGATTTGATTTGATTTTTATACATTATTTTACCTGCAATAATTGACTGTTTATTGTTGGTATGCCCCAAATGGGGTGAATAAATAAAAAAACAAAAGCTAAAACTTACATATGTATTTTATTAAAATTTCTCAACTACGTACACTCTTGAATCACTGTTGAATTTATCGATAAATCGTCTACAATGGTTCCGTCAGTCTTACTGATCATGATTCTCTATACTTCAAAAACACACTACTTACAAACTAAAATTCGTATCCGTACCATCGTCTACAAAACTTCACTGTACAGTAAAAGACATTTCCAAAAGGCACTAATTTACCATTCAGTCGCTTTGTGATTTTGATGGTAATCGTGAATTCGTTTATACTTAAATATCTGTACAAAATAAGGCACTTATCATACGACTAGGTATTTTACCCGGGTATCAAAACATTTGAAAAGTTAGTTGAATAATTTACAATCAACAGAAGCCAATCCAAATCGGTTATAAGTTCATGTAACTTAGGATCGAACGTCCATACAAATTATAACAATAAGTCAATTAATTCGTTTAACAATAAGTCTAAACAATTGTGCTGCTTCACTTAATATCACTTTCTAAACAAACTACACTTGGTCGTCTTGGTTCATACTTAATCGGATTGAATTTAAAACTTCTCCGAATTTGGCTCTTTGTCTCTTTAAAGTATCATTTTTGTCACCGACTTTTGGCAACTTAGCTATACCTTCTGAGCTAGAATTAGTATCATTTAGGTTTGATTCTTCCAGTGGTGCAGAATTTGTCTTATTTAGCCGCGGTTTCGTAAGCTGTGGACCACCCACAGCGAATATACCTTCTAATTTATGTTTTAAGTCTTTTCTACTCAGCGACAAATCTTCTTCCTCTTCTTCTACTTCGGGTTCAGATGGGTCCGGTTCCAGAGCCTTTACTTCTATGCTCACTGGTCGTAAAATTTGCGCTGCCTCTCTAGACAATAATTCTTTCTTTAAATTCTCAAACATAGATGTTCGATCACGGTTCACTGACAGTTCTGTATCAGGGAAGTTCCCGGTAGAATGAGATCTTCTCCTGGGTTCTTCTTCTTCTTCAGGATTACTTTGTTTCTGGAATATATCGTTCAACTTAGACATGAATTTAATTTGTCGATCGCTTCCAAATCTCATATTGCCGTCACCTTGTGAATTGCTTGACTGTATGCTTACTCTAGGCGCATTGATTTCGTCGTCTATTTTTCGTGGCAGTTCAGGTTCAGTATGTCTATAATTTACTGTATAAAATTTCTTATTATTAGGCTTAAAATAGTTTTCATCTAGAGGAGGAGGAGGAGGTGGTGGTGGGGGTGGTGGCGGTGGCGGCGTTGGTATTGTGGACTCCTGCGTGTCATCTAATGACTCACTTAGCGCTTGTCTGTCGATTGTGTCCGAATATCCAGATTCATCTGTTCTTGAATTCGTGTCACTGTCGTTAAATGCCGTTATGTCTTCGTCATCATCTTCGTAATCAGGAATCGGTTCTTCTAATCTTTCCTCTTCCTCATTTACTTTTGGTAAATCCTCCCTGTGCACTTGAGCTATCACGTCGTATTTAGATAACCCTTGATTACCTAACGACGCATCGGAACCCGCTTCTGACAGTTCGCTCAAAGACTTTCTATGAGGAATGCCGGTTGCATTGGCTGCAGTTTCGTCGTCTTTGGTTTCCTTTAAGCTAATAACTTCTCCATAAGTATCTTCCTCAGCTTGTAGTACTTGATCTAATAAGTCTATAATTTTCGCTTCTTTTTCTGCATTATTTTCGATTTGCATCTCTTGTACTATTATTTCTTGAACCTTTTTCTGATCTATCGCTTTATCTCTTAGCTCCTGATGTATCTGCGTAGCATCGGCATACTCTTCCACATGCTCGTCTGACCGAGCCAATGTATCAGGAGGAGTTGGCGATACCACTACAATTTGGACAATTGTTGATTTTCCATTTGTATTACCGAATGGTTTAATATTTGTGTCTTCATTTATAACTTTGCACGCGTTTTGCTTGTAGCAGCACAGGCATATGATATAAATTGGAATTCCTGAAATGGAAAAAAATATATACCAATAAGGAATATCGATAGATAATTTAGTTCACACTTACGGCACAATCCACTTACCTATTGCAAGCCATAGCATAACTCTGATCCACGTGTGATAACTGATAAGGACCATTAGATGCACGTTGGTGTATATGCTGAGGCAGGGAATTAGTGGAACCAGCGGTGTCTGAAAAAAATATGTATATTACATGTGAGGTAAAACATACAGTTCTACATTACTTAGTTACACAGTACATTACTTTTACGAGGGCCAGATTAAAAGAGTCAATACTCGATTCTAGTCTCAAATAATGTCATGTAACCTTATTTTTAAACGTCAAATACAAAAAGATAAATAAAAGAAGATTACTCACAAAAGAGTTGTGAATAATCCTACTATACGCTTTAGCTGCATCCGGTTAGGCTAGACCCCAACACACAAATGACGGATGAATAATAAAGAAATCTGGATGATTCGCGAAGTAGTAAGTACCGAGCAAAGTAGGGGCTGGTCGATAGTAAATAGAGAAAATAACGTACTCTAAATGGCAGATTCTCACTGGGGCTGGGTTGCAGGGCCATAATAACGACGACGAGTAGAGCGAACACATGCAGGATGATGGCGGGGACCAGGGGCGCCAACGCGTTTACCACCACCAGTGCTAGTGTAACACAGATGCAGACTGAAACAAAGAACAGCTTGAATAACGTAGTCGCTTGATATCGCTGAAGGTGTAATCAAACCGAGCGGACCGGAATGCGGACTGGCTGAGTATACCGACCCTTTTATTTACCATACATTGCTTTGCTTTTGGCCTAATTCGCCAGATGTTAACTGTAACTTTCACAGTTATTTCAGTACATTATCTGTCAAACTCCGGTTCACTGAGTTCCCTCCGTAGCTCGGATAGCACGCTAAGCCGTTAGTCCCGGCTGTCATTTGTAGATCTTTGACAGACGTTAAAGGTAGACCGTGGGCCGGAAGTCTGACAGCCAGTCTTACAAAGGGGTATAGTATTATCCAGTACTAAATGGGTTGTGGAGTTCAGACAGGCAGTCGCTCCATGTAAAATACTGGTATTCGGCTGCATCCAGTTATACTGGAAGCCGACGCAACATAGTTGGGAAAAAGCCAGGCAGTTCATGATGATGATCTGTCAAACTCCGGTGTCTGCAGCCCGATACGGAGTCCAGTCAACTCGGTTAGACCGCTCCCTGAGATAGGCCTTAGGCTATTTCCTGTGTCCAAAATATATCTTTAGCGGTTGTCGCAAGAACACTCAACCGTCGCGTTCATTTTGTTCGCGCTGACATAAGGAGCCTTCCCATTTTCCGAACAAATAAGTGACATATGTTTGTACTCTCGATAGCGTAATCACCTGACGATTGTATAAAGAGTGCTTCTTTGTTCAAAAGAAACACTCTGTATTGTGACACGGGACACGGGACACGGGATTACAATCGCAGGCGTAAAAACATGTTCGAAAAACTACTATTGGACACACGTATTCAGCAATGGAATCTTATAACTAAAAAACCATTTTTGTTAAGTAATTGTAAAAGGACTTTTCTGGTGAATAGTTAGTTACTTTTGTGTACTTACTGAATATTAACATGGCTATGTTGATGATTCTGGAGGTAGTCTTTGTAGCCTTCCTGTCTCCTCGGCCAATGATCAGATTCATTATACTTGTCGAGGCCTCTGATTTGTATTCTGAAGAGTATCTGAAACATTTACATTGATTTAATACATAGATAAACTAAGTCGCACTCTACTTCTTCATCTTGGTGCCGCTGGCACCTATTTATGTTTTGTAAGCCCAGAACTTCGCTACTTCCATCAGTGGCAGCGCTGAGGTCACTTCGACTTCATAGTTTGGGGCTAAGAAGGCACTCTGCAAATATGAATTTAGCTTCAAGTGTAGTGATTGCTAGAGTGCTAGTATTATTTTTCGGGGCATATACCTAAATCGAAAGCCGCAGTCGCACGGATTCGCCTAACTCGGACCAGAGCTATACTACCATCTTCTTTTAAAAAACATTCTATGAGCAGAATAATATTGAGGGAAATTATGTCTATAAATTAGATATCTATAAATAACTCTATTGTCTTGGAACTACAGCTGTTCATCAACACATCCAAAGACGAACTTGATAATCGTAACACTGTAAGTATACTTTACGACTGTGATAAACTAGACTAAAATAGGAGACGTGACATCGTGAGAGTCGCCAAATTAACACGCAATAATGTGCCAAAATATCAAGCCACGTGCGATTCCTTTGTTTCAGTAAATGTACTGGATTCAACTGGATTGGACTTCGGTAATCTTATAGGTCCGTAGCTAATAAGAAGTGGTTTGAGCACAAAATATCAAAAAGAGTAAGCATGTAAACTGTATATTTTTTCTGATCAGTATCTTTGAAAGTGAGAGATTATCAAGGAAAACAAGGAATTATTCCGAAAAAATACATATCATGACCAACTTATCTAACAGATTTCTTAACCATCATTTTAGTTTCACCGTAGTAAGGAGAACACCTACCTGAGTACCACAACACATATTGCCACGATGGTGTAGGAGCAGAGTGTTCCGATGCACATCATCAAAACGAGCTGATCCAGTTCGAGGAAGGCAGCCAGCAGTGCTGAAATATTAAAAACACGTAATTAAAATATACTTAGTGGTGTGAAATTAAAATAGTTTAAAATAAAAGTTTCATCTCCAGCCGCATCTATATTTTCGCTTATTTCATTATATAACTTCAAAACTATTTAACTTAAAATTATAAAAAAATATATTTGCGATGCTCACAATGAGTAGTGTGATATGTTACCCTTTCAGTATGGTCTGAAAATGGATTAAAACATAGTTATTGATCATTTTCGACAAATCTTTCTTTTTTATTTTTTGGCTGCAATAATTTTTGTTCAGAGGGTTACCTAGTGTTGTAAGAAGGTAAGTAACACCATCCTCATAATTCTGGCTTATAATACAATTAAGTTTTGCGTAAAATATTTTTGATACATCATGTTGTTCATGACCTAGTTATTGCGGCACCTATCGTGTGGTACAGAAGGTGGAAGATTATTTAATAGAAGATAGACAGACATTGACAAAATTATAATTTCACCTTATTTTGGTATTAATTTTGGTCTTTAGCCAACATTCATTTGTCTACATTTCAACTTGTTCTGAAATATTTTGACAAGAAGAGATTATGCCCTTGATATATCCTTTCCAAAATAACACCACGTATGTATTGCCTACGCCTACCTATATGCAGATATAGACATCGGCGTCAGTTTGTCTGTTGAAACTTATTTAAATTTTGTGTTTTAATGCTAGTCGTAATTTTTGCGCAGTCAAGGGTTTGTCAGTGCCAATCTTGTCTTGCATTTCCACTGACTCCAACGGCATCAAGATTCAAAACGTAGATCGTACTCATAGACACATTGCACATTTATTTGCTTTACTATCAACCCATTAGTTAAAGGGGTTATAAGCACGTACACTACAACCTTGGAGAAGTGAAACTTCAGAGAAAACAGATAACACAAACCAAATGCCTGTAGCTTCATTGTCATCATAATTTTAGCCGAAAGATACACACTGTTGGACATAGGCGTGCTCATCTTCGCCACATCGACCAGTAGTGTTACCTGTATCTTCACTTCCCTTTAAATCTTTACAAAACAATACTACTTGCTGGCAAGAATAAATATGGAAGCACTTTCCTTTTAAAGAGCACTAAACTGTTTACTTACAAATAACCGCAGTAGGTACAACTGTGGCGATGATGGGCGACTGCCTAGTGTTGCTGACTTTAGCGAACCAGTGGATAAATAGGCCATCCTTAGCCATGGAGTACAGCAGCCGAGGCAACGGGAACAAAGCTCCAAAAAAACTGGGAAATGGTCATATTATATAGTCAATATTTTGTTCCTCATTGGTATAGTGCAGCATGGTTCTTTTCTTCCTTTCTTTCTTTAGATGGCAGCCTATGGCCAGGCTTTAAAATAACCATGCATCACTATACCAGTCACCACTGTCTGAAACGTTGATGTTATAGTTTAGTGTTGGACTACATAATTTAAATATGTAACTATTTGAAACACGGAGAAGGCAAATTGTAAACAAAATCGGAAAGCCATGGGGAAGGCCTTTGCCCAGCAGTGGGATAGAGCAGCCTGACATTAGTAGGATTACCTTGAAAGAATCAAATCTCTAAATGACATCGAAGCGCTAACTAAACCTGTGTCTCCGCATTTCAAATGCAAAAATTCCAAAACTAGAATAATTGTTAAAAGAGATCCCCAGCTTTTTGAACTCCAACTCGGCTTATCACAGCCCACTGCTAGACATAGGCCTCTCTCAAACTGCGACACAACACACACTCTTCTGCCTTCCGCATCCAATCTATCCCAACCACCTATTCCAGGTCATCAGTATACCTAGCTAGAGGCTGTCCTACGCCTACTTGTAGATACGCGAGCGGTCTCTACTCCAGTACTCGTCTGCTCCATCGGCAATGTGCTCTTCGACAAACATGGCCAACTACCACTGTCAGCTATGTCGATACCTCCAGATCTTTTCCAAATAATTTAATAATCGATGGTTAAAATATTGAAAATTCAATGTGTGTGGCCGCCGAATCCATTGAAGCATCATTGGCGTTTCTTAGGTCCTCAGAAGTGCAGATGTTCAGACGCTCTGTACTATTTTTTCAATAATAATTGTATTTCATTTTGAACTCACCTGGTGGAAATACCGAAAAGCGCTCCAACCGTGACGATCCATCGTGCCCACTCCCATCCCACATGTCTGAATGCAGTCGAAACTGAAGCAATGGGTACCTGCAATTTGAAAACACCTTTTCATTATTAACAACACAATGGGCTGTGTGGTCCAGAATTTGATGAAGTCTTCTGCGAAGAGGTACCAGAAGGTGGAATATGTCATATTCCTTGCATTCATTTATGATTTTCGAGAACGTGCGAAAGAAAACATTGATGCCCATATTATGACAGTATCCGACCACACTGTAGATACGTAGGTATTCTTTCGGATTAATATAAATTAATTTAAAATAATTTTTCTCTTTATTTATGATGCAGGGTTCGTCTCGTGAGTACCTGAGCAACAATATCTCTATAACTATTTGACGAATTTAATGGAAAATTGATTTTCAACTTTGTTTTCAAAGTATACGAGGCATAACCAGATGTATGAACCTAGACGATATGAAGGGATCGCAGCAGATGGCGCTCTGTAGTTCTTGTATACCCCATACACGGCATTATGCAACTTCAGTTAGGTATATTCAGGTATTTGAAGCATGAGGTAACTCACCAACTCGTAGTAAGGCACCATCATAGTGAGCACGATGCTCACGCCCGCATACACGGAGAACATGACGCCCAGACACGTCAGGATCGCGATAGGTATCGTCTTGCTCGGCTCTTTCACCTGAAATTTGGGAAACACTGGTTTATAAATATTGAAATAGAGTTTTCTCGTTGATTTAGTGGTCCTGGATTTGATTCTCAGGTCGGGCAAAGCGGTATTGAGTATTTCCATAAGGATTTTTTTAAATATTGCCGGGTTTTCGGTTTCCGTTTGTGGCAATTGGCTCACACCCAATTACATGGATCTCAACCAATAACTGGCGAAATGTGGGTGTTCTGAAGGTACACGTCTGCCTAAGCCTTTAAGGATTCCAGGCGAGATGTTATATGATAAATGCGTTTAAAGACTTTGTCTTGAACAGACTCAGGAGTCATGATTTCAGTATGTACTGCTTTTTTGAAGTGTTTAACGCAAAAACTCGGGCAAGGGAAATCTTTATTAATTATTAAGTATGAAATATAAGTAGCGTCGAGTCACGTTAATTCCGCGAATTTGTCACCTGTAAAATATCATGACTAAGGCTAGTCCTGCAAACTCGTACCTCAACACGTGCAAAGCGTTTTATTGTTATATTTGTATTTCTTTTGTTTTTACTTTTATTACACTCCTCTCATGTTTCTATTAATATTTTCCCCCACATTTGTTTACTGACTAGAAATTCTGGAAGCCAATCAAACTTGTACGCACCTGAGCCACAGTCGACGACTAGCGAGAAACGAGTAAAGCTACTAGTGGAGTAAGATTTCCAGCCGGTAGTGTGGACAGTCAACTGAACGAAATATGAACACCTCCTCGACTGACACGAGCCTTCACGGCACCTACATTTATTACTTTAAGCTCAGAGTGTAGAGGCGAACTAAATGCCACAGGTATTTTATCAGTCAACCATAAAGTGATGCACAAACAAACATTACAACTATTGTTCGTTTCGAAAGCGAGAAAAAATTGTCGATAGCGAAGCGCTTTCTCGCCATCGGTAGGACAGATGCCGAAGCTTCCTTAGTAACAAACTCACTTACTTCTTCTCCTGTATAATTGATGACGTCAAACCCGACGAAGCCGTAGAAGCAGATGGCGGCGCCCTTAAGCATGCCCCACACGCCGTAAGGGAAGAAGCCTCCCTCACCATAGCCTGTGGGCACCTGCTCGGGGGGTATACTCCAGTTGTTGGGATTCACTGGGGATTGAGAAATTATTCTTCTAATGATAACTGTTTTACAAAGGGGAAAAAAATCGAAATAACTAAGAATATAATAATGCGAAATGATATGACGCAGTTACCAACAACCTACAGGACTTTGTTTGGTTTCGTATTTAAACTTTGATAAACATTTTTATAAGCGGTTGTGCATACAGGGTTTCAATAGACTTTTTTCCCTGATCCTGCTGTTAGCCTACATCATCCCACTGATGGGCAAAGGCCTCTCCCTATGACTTCCAGGTCTTTTGATTCAGCTCTCCCGCCATCTTCCGGACATCTACAACGAGTTCTGCCGCGTCACTTTCTGGCTGTGTCAGATCGCCACATAGTGTTTATAGTGGTAATTGAACATACGACAGACGTGGCCAGCCTAGTCCCACTTTAGCTTAGCAGGTTTTTGAGCAACGTCATCAATCTGAATTTTGGAGCGCAGTGTCGTGTTACGTACGTGGTCAGCCAGCTTGACGCCTAGAATACTGCGCTCCATTGCACGTTAGCGAACCTTGAGTTTAAACTTATGAATATTTGTCAAAGACCAAGTCTGGGATCCACCAGGTAAAGTCAAAATCTGAAGAATGCACATCATGTCCATGATTTTTCGCTTGAGTGACAAAGGAAGGTTTCCCTATATTATAGACTTTTTCAGTACATCTTCCAGGTATTATCGGATCGTCTTATGACTTCCTTATCCTGTCTGGACAGGAAAGAAACTAACCGGCCCAAGTAGATATAGACGTGGACATTGTGGACATATTACAGTTTTTCACCATTCACTTTGATCTTATATTTAGTGGTGTTTGAAATCAATTTGATCTATGACATATACATCGTCAGTCCAACCTCAAAGCTTGCATCACTGAGTTGATGTAAACATTAGCTCGAGTTCTGCCACCGTGGAAGAGGATATAAAAAAGTGATCAGTGAAGCGGAGGTTTGTTGACCGATCCCCAACGACTTCGATACCACATTTCTCCCAACTAACCGTAAGCTTTTTAGTGACTTCTTCAGGAGCGCTATTAAAAAGCTTGAGTGAAAATGTGTCTCCTTGCTTTACACATTTTTCTATGAAGAACCCGGTTCCGGTCCGGCTGTTTGTAATTTAATTTAATCAGTGCTGTGTAGATAATCGTTACAAAATAGGTTGATCTTTTTCTTGATTGTTCGGAGCGTCAAATATGGCATTGTGTGTAACACTATCGAAAGCTTTCGAGTAGTCAATAAAGACTAGATATTTCGGGATTATTATTAAGTAAAAGAAATCGAACCAACCTTTAAAGGCTCCAACGATGATGATGAAGATGATCACAATGACGTTGATCGCCGAGAGCACATTGTTGAATACCGTAGACTCGCGCACACCGAATGACAAAATAACTGCCAAAGATAAACACTATTGTCTAACACATTGTGATAAATAAACAAGTGACTGCTGGGCGATGCTGTAATTCCTCAAGCATTCTTCGTGACATAATTCGTGTGCGCATAATCAGCCAATTACTTTCCCACTGCTGAGACACAGGCCTCCTATATGTGTCATTGAGTGGGCCGTAATACCACTTGTGGACCCAGTGCTGGTTGTGGATGCGTGTGTCTGGAATTTTTGGCCTTAGGACATTTGAAGGTTTTCTCACCTTCACCGTATTCAGAGCAGTGGAGATATAAATTACGCAAGTGTCACCTCGGGTTAAACCCACGGCCACGACAACTCGAAAGTTATTTCACAGCCAAATTAACCCTATAAAACAAAATAAACCTTAACCTTTCAATGGTATCTTTTCAATTGGATAGCTAAACACTGTTTTAGAACTGGTTTTCTGGTGCGGTTTCCGCACCAGAAAACCCAAAACGCGTATCACTACTAGGAATAAAACTGATGTCTTTGGGGAAAAACTAAAATAGGTTTTGGTTACAGATACTTACTTCCCATGAGCAAAACGAAGAAGAATGAGAAGAGGTCGAAGAAAGGTGAGATGCCGTAGTGCGAGGGGACAGGCATGGCTGCCTCGAACCATGCAGACATGCTGCGGTTCGTCACCATGTCGATGTACGAGCTCAGGCCACGCGCCACACTTGCAGAACCTGGAAAATAGAAAAGTAGATTTAGAGAAGAACAGTATTAACTTTTTAAGAAAATTTATAAATTATCATTGGTAGCAATGATCTCATGGTCGGTTGGTCCCGGCTGTCATTCGTCTGCCCCTGATCTTTGGCAGTCATTACGGGTAGACAGAATTCTGAGTCTGTTAACCAGTCTTACCAACTGATGTCGCGATACCCAGTAACTGGATCGGGTATTGGTTTAAGTAAAAATAGTACAGATGATGTAAGTACATCTAAATTAGAGTATTCTTGACCTCTGTTAAGAAATGTATATTTACACACATGTATAAATGTACACCCTGATTATATTTCGTTCACGTGAAAACACGTTCTTTTTATTTCAAGTTTTAATATCGTGGCAGTTCGCGCTATGTAAAATACTGGTATCCAACTCCAATTTGGTTAGAAACAGACTAGGCGTAATAACGACGTATCCTATCCTAGTATTCATAATAATTTATGGACCTCTGCTGGAGAACGTCCTCTCCCAAAAAGTAAATATTTTCCAAACAGCGGTCTTGGAACGCAAGGGAGTCGTTTAAAGCTTATTGACTAAGAATTGGTACTTTCTGATTTTTTTTACCATAATTGTTAATCTGATGAACGCTTCTCTCTCCGTCTCCCTCTTATTCTTTCCATGTCTTAATTTGTGACCAAGCTAACTTCTCCATCATATGTCTATATATAAACTTCCTCGTCAGTTCTTAATTATACCAACAGAATTTTTGAATTCAACTCACCAAATAAAAACTCAAATATATTGTTCCATCCGACCATAAAAGCCACCATTTCTCCGACGGTGACGTAGGTGTAGATGAATGCTGAGCCTGCCAGCGGGACCCTGGCTCCCAGCTCCGCGAAGCATAGTCCTGAAACACCATATTTTACATTAAACGCAGTGCACAGTATACAGCCTCCCGACTAAATTTCGGTAATGGTGGCCAGTCTCAGCGGGGACTAGCCATGCACAGACGCAGCAGATTTAGGGAGGGGGGGTTTAGGGGTGCACATGTGCGTGCGCACTCCACCCTTTCCTTACTCTCATAGTCCGGTCGGACAGTAACCCGATACGATCGGAGGGAGATCAAGCGCAGTACCAACGGTTCAGCGTGTTTTCCTAGGCACAGGGTAACACCGTCAACTTCCAAACTCCGGGCTACTACTACGAAATTCCTAATGGAAAACCCAATAGCAATTTTGCCTGACCTGGGAATCAAACCCAAGACCCCACGCTCAACAGTCGCGTTAGTGACCACTAGAACAAAACAAGACAGTGAAATATGAAGGCTTTGGAACGGTCCATGTGTAGTGAATCACATTCGATATCATGTCAATATTGGAAAAAGCTTTTAAAACACTTTGGTCTTGGCAAATCATTGTGATTACTGATGTCAATATGGTGGGATATAATGATGTAGATACACCAAGTGCGCAACTTGTATGTGCCACTCCAGAAATACATTGTTTTATACTTAAGCGGAGTTAAATTTTGAGGTGAAACCATAGTTTGCGTCTAGGATCAAATAGGAGTAATATCAAAGATACATTGGAATTTTAGTTGTAGGTGGTAGGTCCTGATTGCTAAGTGTTACTGATAAAATATAAACAAACAATATTTGTTATCAATACAGCGGTTTAGATTTTAAAGGAAGTTCTACGAATTCAATGACACATTGAATAAATAACCTTATTTTAGACGATAGCTGTAAATTAATGCATCGACCATTATTGAATACCTACAGCTACACATTTGTTATATACTAATCATATCGTCATACTATATATTGTATTCGATCTCTATTTACGATATTCAAACAATCGAATCGATAATAATAATTGTGTGATAACAGTAATTCCTAAGTTATGACGAAGCTGAAGCGATGTTTATATGAAAATATACAAAATTGTAACCATTGCCAACAAATATGCTACGAAAACCAAATGTTTTAGTCGCAAGAAAATTTTCTAGAAATCACATTTGTCGCCCAAACGTAACTGAGTATTAAAGACAGAATAAAATTGCATTTATTTTCTACAATTTTCCTTATAAAATATTTAAAGTGTTATCAATGCTGGGTGCGCCGGCGCAAACATAGCCATGTGATGTGATTACAATACGTACAATAAGTATACACAATTATTCCATAATATTCGATTAGTGGTGGTTAGTTCGTGACCATAGACATTGTTTTACCTAGTGGACAATAGTATTTTTCAGTGCAATGTAACCTTCGTAATCCATAGGCCTCTTTCTTACGCCGGCTACACAATTCCTAACCACCAGCAACACCTGTAAGCAAGAATCAACAGCGGCGACCACCAGAAAAGCGCCGAGGCACTGAAGTTCGACGAGGCCCGCAGAAACGCTTCAACTGTCTTGGAACCCGCCACAAAATTATTCAGAGAAGAACAGCGGATGACTCATCACATCACGCCTGTAATCCCAAAAGGGTTAGGCAGAAGAATGCTTCTTACGGTGTACTATACACCCCCATTTCGCCAGTTATGTGTCAGCCACGAAGGCTGGATTTGTGCCCTATCACATGGTACTTCCCATGTGATTGCCACATCGAATGCGTCGAATGCGGGTCAGTAACAATAGTATCCTGAAAGTATTGGCGGTGGCCTTACTCCCCTGTTCTGAGGCATTTTGTAGAGAGGATGGTCAACTAGGTAGCTGATCTCTTGCTTGATCGTTCTCTGAGCAACCTGGCTCGGACAGTTAATTCTTTATGTGTTGCCGGTGTTGATTGTGTGTTTTGTATTACTAACATTAGTTACAAGGTATTTTTTCACTAACAAGATGGATTATACTGTTGTCCGAAATTGAATAAATAAATAAAAATAAAAAATCCAATGACACTTTGCCCTGGGAACCCAGGACCTCATGCTCAGCAGCAGCGCTCGCGACGACTAGACCAATGAAACAAAAGGTAAGACGTTACCTGCGAACAGCGACGTGACGGCAGCGATGAAAAAGGACAGCAGGACGGAAGGGCCAGCAGTCTTCAGCGCCACCGCGCCCACCACTACGTACACGCCGATGCCCAGCGTGCTGCCCACGCCCAGTGATGTGAGGTCCCAGTAGTTTAGACATCTGGGGATTGATCAAATTCAAATAAAACCTTAGACCTTGCATACACAAAGCCTACAAATGTATTTTAAAATGTGATCAAGTTAAGGTTATTCGATTCTCTAGATTCTGTGCTTATACTTATAAGTAACACTTGTGAAGAGAGTTGATAACTTCTCTCATATTGATATAGGTACATTCATCACGCAAGATTTTCAAAGACGAACTTTATGATTTGTTTTAAGGCCTAGGTACCTCAAAATAATTATCTCTTTTACAAAAAATATAAAAGTCTTTGCGATAAACACATCTAAATCTCGCGTTAAAAGTACCTATTCTAGGAAATGTTATGCTCAACAACAACTCACAGATTACATTGCCCTCACCTCTTAAGACCTCCTTGATCCTTCCGGTCAGCATCATACACTCGTTTCCTCCATACGAGCGTATAGGCGTTCCTCCACTTCCCCTCAGCCATTGATCAGGATGTACCTCCTCTGCCACATCTGGACTCACGCCGAACACCTGAAGAACAGTCCAACGATCAGCTGACGACCATGGAAGAGCTGATGCAGACATTTGAGCATATTAGAAAAAATATACTTTTAGCAGAAATTCAGTCAAGTATTTGACAGTTTAGAAATAGCTTGTTGTGGTTGTCACAATAAGCTAGCTAGGTAGCTAGGTAGCTTATTGTAGTCTGAAGAGTTTAGAGAAAATGAGGATTTATATTTTCAAGCTTGAGATAAAGATGGTTCTACTGTGTAACTTTATACAATCTTCAAGTAGATGAAAAGTACAGCAGTGTTGGTTAATGAAGAGTCAAATTCATATTCAAATAATTTATTGTGGATCATAGGTTCATAAGATGTTGCGTTTAATACAGATATGTAGTTAACGCAACATCTTATGAACCTGAAGTCTGCAATGTCCCGCCATTGAGGTCAAAATTCATGTCACAATTTCGGTAAATATGTTGTTAAAAACTTAAAATACATACAACTAATTATCATGCAATACATTATGTATAATTATTAAAATATTAATGTCTAATTAAAAATTATTCATTCAATGGATTTGCTTCAATGTATTCTCTCTAGAAATTCCCATAAGGAGTAATAACATTTACTTATCAATAATTCGCGTAGTGTTTTTTTTAAGAGTCGTCTTGGAGATATGAGTTTTTTTTTTATATTGCACCATTCGATAACTTTAATCTTTAATGTTTTACCAAAACAATATATTAGAAGTAGTAATAGGCTTAGCATACAAGTTATTTAATAATGAATCGTTGAAGAAGAATGAAGCGCGACTGCTGAGTATTAGGTCCTGAGTTCAATTCCCGGATCGGGCAAGGTGGTATTGGGTTTTTCCATCAGGAATTTCTCAGTAGCAGCCACGGAGTCTGGACTTTTGACCGGTTGATGGCAATTGGCTCGCCCCCTATTACATGGGACTTAAACATAACTCGCGAAACGTGGGTGTACTATTAGATACACCTCTGCCTATCCCTTCGGGGATTGCAGGCGTGATATTATGTTATATTCTTTTCTTCTAACTTCACAATCATTAACCACATCAATTTATTCTTATTACCTTTAACAGATGTTTGTGATCTGGCAACAGCGTCTAAAGTTGTACGGTTTATAAGATCTGAATACAAAAAAGTGACTAGAATTTAAAAAAAAAAACTCCTGGATGATCTGTTCTACCTTACTGTTTTAACAGCTAGTGATCATCCCTTAGATCCAGGCTGCCCCGAAAGCTTTTAATCAATTCCTTCCACCTATCATGAGCATACAGGTTCTGAATGTACTGAACTACATCGACTACCTCTGCCTTTTTTATCGAGTGGGAAAATCCTCATGTCATGTGTGGGGCGAGCGGAGGGTTATGTCGGACTCTAACTATCTCTGCCTACTCTGCTCCCGTACCCACTAAAGCAACAATGTGTAAGACAAACAGATAGTGTAACTGCGTAATCTTCGTTCACATAATCTGAGATCTTATCTCGCGGTTAACTTGCCGTGTTGCCGGTAACCTTACGTTCCAGAGCGTTTCACAATTCTGATAGCTAGTAAGATACATAGTAGTTATCAGCACTGAAAGAAATACTCTAATCTCTTAACGGTAGGAAATAACTTTACAGATTTCAAAGTGGGATTATTTTAATGATGGTGTTTAAGTTAGTATTTCTTTACCTTACAGACTGCCTTGTTGGTCTAGCGGTCGCAAGCGCTACTGCTGAGCATGATGTCCTGGGTTTGATTCCCCGGTCGGGCAAAGTGCTATTGGGTTATTCTATCATTAACTACTCAATAGCAGCTACAGAGTTTGGATTTGTGCCCGGTTGATGGTAATAGGCTCGTCCCCTATTACATGGGGCTTAAACATAACTGGCGACATGTGGGTGTATTATTAGGTACACCTCTGCCTCATCATTCGGGGATAATGTGATGTAATGTAATGTTATGTCTTTACCTCAGAGCTTAATAAACGGTGCAAACGTTTCCCACGCTGGCTAGACTAGAATAATATGTACTGAATTCATGACAACAGCTGTTTGCACATCTTTATCCCAAAAACCTTGGATAAGGAGTACGTTCAATACCTCCATGGCAGCCAGACTCTCTAGGAACCTTATTAATAAAATTACCCTATAGCTGATGATACACCAGAGAAAAAATTTTCTTCCAGTTATGTAGGCCCTTTATTTTACCAATTACGCCAGCTTGCAATACTGATAATGCTCAAAACAATTGATTATTATTTATGCAAAACGAAAAAAATAAAGGTTCGTACTTTAATAACCAGCATTTACAGAATCCATCTTAAATAACGGTGATGTCTTCATACACAATGTAGGGACATCAACGCGAAAACTCCTGTCTTGACTCCGCAGTGTTGAAATTTTTCGGCGATTATGAAATACCCAGTCGCATCCAGTCAAGTTAAGTACCCAGTCGTTCAAAAACACATTGACCTAATAACGAATTTAGGACTACACAGAATATCTCGTTACGCACCAACGATTTCCATCGATTTTCTTTTTAAAAGCATACTTATGAAAATCGATACAGTCGTTTCCGAGTTACGATCAATCAGAACCAGACATACAAGAATGTTGCATTAGGTAACATGGTCGTTATGTGGAGATCTGAAGTACTATCAGGCTATGTAATTGTGGAATGGCGTTATGTACTTAACACTAAGATATACTAATTATAGTGGAATGATTCATCGGTGTTAGTTTTTTTTGACGTCTGAAATGAGTTGCTGTGAATTCAAGTGATCAGGAAATTTAAGTCTTAGGATATCCTGTGTTCCTGGTTGTAACTGAACTTTAAATTGAAACAAAACACAGAAAAAATGATTTTGAAGTCCATGAAATTAGAGATTATTTGAAAAAAAAAAAAATTATTTGACTGATAATTTTAAGCCAGTCTCATTAAAGTTCTCGGCTGCTAAAAAAACAGCCTTTATGACAAGAAGTTGTGTGCTGTCTGTTTTGTTTGTTTTTACTGCCAACAGATATTTGGTAGCCAGGGAGCGTGGTGTAAGAAAACGTCATATCAAAGTAGGAAAAACCACGGTGAAACCAGTGAACACTACCGTAGTTTTTCAATTACAATATTGGAAATAAGGCTTCATATTATAAGTAAACAAACGAATCACGATGATGATGATGATTATCAGTCAACAAATGTTCAGCAGTGGTTGCTAAAGTTTGATTATCAAAACTATGTTTTCAGTGCCCTCATCTGCTGTATTGATACAGTTGAGCTAAGCTAAACAAACCAACAATGTCTATACCTTTTTGGTGAACTTTCGTTTAGCTTAGCCCAACTACATCAATGCACCGTTTAATTTATATCGTCTTACAATCCTAACTATTCCTGTGTCTTTCAGAGATTGTATCATCGTGATAAAATCTAATTAAAATTGCTTTATGTTTAACATACATAATTAAAGCAATTATAATTATTTCAGTGAATTTCGAATCCTCGAGCAAACAGAGAGCTAGACGAACTCGATTCCTCGGCGCCTAAAGGAAGGTTATGTTGTTCACGTGTTTGTACGTTTGGTAGCAGAACATTTATAATGAACTACTTCACATAAAAGATGATGGGGATGATGATAGGGCATAGTACTACGTCTTTGATTACCATAACATTCAAAGTTAATTCCAGTATAATTTAGCTTTGGGTTAACACGTCACACGTAAGCTCAAAAAAATCTGGGGCATGTAAATGAATAAGTTTTCTTTTTACCCGACTACGGCGAAGAATAGTTTCTGTTTTAATTTCTACATTCAGCTGTAATAATAGTCCTTGACTCAATATCACTCGTACCTACCGTAGTTATCTAAGACTACAAATCGTAAAATACTCATTGTGGTTTTAGTCAATCATTAGCCAAGCCTTCTCTTTATTTTTTAATAAAATGTTGTGCTTAATTAAGTGCGCATTTGGTATCTAAGCACATAAAACAATCCATAAACACAGACAGAGTCTGCAGGTATCTATAAAAACTTTGTTTCATGTGGAAATCTCTGTGCATTGGGAGGGAAACTACAGTTCTCTTTATTTTATAAGTTAGTCACACATTACCTGCGGTACCTAACCTAACCATAATATATTTATTATATACTCTTCCTTTCGTGAGCTCTCTGATGTCTAGCAAAAACCGACCTAGATACCTATTACAAACTAACTCATCGTTAATACTAATAAAATTAATCAAAAACAATATTTCAACCCCTACTCACTATTCCACCCCCACCCAAAACTCACCCCGAAAAACCTTCACACTTCCTCACACATTTTCTCAACAGAAGAATGTCAACGTGACACTGTGCCCGCGCACACCGCGTAACTAAACAACAGATAACAATAAGGTCCCCTGATAAGATAACAAAATAATCGGAAGATCTTTTTAACTTGTTTCGCCGAGATACTTCACCGTAGTAAGAATACAGTTTATCTTAGACGTCATATAAAGTGTCTATAGATCTTAGAGGAGTTTTTGGGCTGTGTTGGTTGATCGCTGTGCTTCTTATGTCAAGTCAGCATGAGTTACACAATAATAGTTCCCATGGTTAAAAGATTAGGAAGTTAGAAGGCAGACATTGAGTCTAACTGACAATTGTATGTAGGTAAATCGATACAAGTTACCTACATTATTGTATCTGGGAAAGTGACCTACCTAGGTTATAATAATTCTCCACCTCCGCAGGCGCAGTTGTAAAAATGACATGGTCTCTCATGGTGCCACTAGGTTTAGGGTCACTCTAGATATTGAGATTATGAAAAAGCGTAGTCTGTTGTCTAGTTTCTAAAAATTGATCACTGCCATTTCTATCTTTTTTTTTTTTAATCTCTTGGCCTCTTGTCCTGTGAGATTCCCCATGCTACGTCTCGTCGTCGACATTATGTCTGTTATTACTCTTACTGTCCTTAAGTCTTCGAGGCCTGTGTTGTCACTATGTAAACCTACATCTTATCTAACCTGGAATATTTGAGAAGACCATTCCATTTTGTTTAGTTATGTAACATCTATACACTCGCACGGCGCCACCTACTGAGTCCAAAACTATCCTAGTTTTCAAGCTGGAGTCTGTGGTTTCGGAGACTAGCGTGTACGAACGTTATTTTTTATTATTAAGAAGATTACGTCAATCAACAAACTGTGTTGTAAGTGTTGAAACATATTCCGAGATTTTCACTAAATTAATTATGTTCTCTTAGAAATTTTAACTACTACCTATTACGAAGTATTCTTTATCTAGTGATAAGATTTAGTCATAGAATTGAGATAAAAGGTAATTATTATTATTATTATATTTAATTCAAGTAACAGGACTCACAAAGTTAGTAACAATATTTCCTTACAACTATGTTAGTAAACTTAACCTACACACTTAACCTAACACTGTCTCACATTATAGTTTTATGCGAATCCCTGCTACAAGCTTAACACCGAAGTAGAAAGCTTGCAGCAACGATTCACACACAAACAGTCCAGTCTGCTCGCCACACACTGCAGTATAATGTTGGGGCTGGCCCGCACCCGGCGCACCAGGGAAGCGCATCTTTTACGCATCGTGGTGTAGAAACAATCGACACGCGCATCAGCAAACATCCCTGATGCGCTACAGAACCGGAACAGCCCCATCAATACCCGGAACGCGTTATTATATTGAACGCGAAGGGCGCTGTACGATTTTTGAGTGTAATCTACCCACAGGCTGCACGTGTAAAATGAGGTGCAATATGCACGAAATAAGGTTCTTTTTACAACGACAGAACAACGTGCAAACCTGCGAGCGATCATATTAGCTCTTACCGACAGCGCCCTTCTTTCTCTCTCAATATCATCATCGTCTCTGAGGTCAGCGGTCAAGAGATGTCCCAAGTATTTCATTTTATATACCCTCACAAGCGATATTCCGTTCAACTTGACCGGAGGGATAGCATCAGGACATCGACCACCGGCACCAAAGACCATGACTTCACTTTTAGTGACGTTGTAGACCAATCCATGAAGTAAAGCATATTCTTCACAGATGGTCACCAATCTCCTAAGACCACAAACCGAGGCGCTCAGCAGCGCCATATCATCGGCGTAACTAATGTTGTTTACACATACTCCATCAATGTAACAGCCGGCACGCTCTCTGCTGAGCACCTCGATCAGCCCATTGACATAGAGGTTGAAGAGCGTGGGGGAAGTCAACCCCCCCTGCCTTACCCCACACTCCAACCTATACGGTTCCGAAAAAGCCCCGGCCCAGCGTACCTGATTGATCTGGCCTCTATACCAGCATTTAAAAGTGTTAATCAACTCTGGAGGAACACCAGATTCTTACACATTCTATTAACTAATGTAACTCGATACTTCTTTTTGTCACTTCTTCTCCACAGCATCAGTGGAGATGGGGAACCTTCATAATTAATTTTAGATTTTTTCACAAACCATGATATTTTCAACTTTGATAAAAGCTGATGATTTCAAGAGGGAGTTGTCCCTATTTCCCAAAAAAACTTATCTTTCTAGTAATAAGTATTAAAGTTCCTAAAACTACACAGGTAGGTGTGTTGCTGTTGAGTTTAGACCCATTTTAGAGCTCAAATACTAAGAAGTGGAGAAATGATGTCTTGTGCTCAATCATTAGTAGATCTTGACAAAAGTTGTACGACTTGTAACTGTAAATCTTGGGTTCGAACCAAGCCAGGTGGGCTACTTTTTGTAATTGATTTCATCACCGCTGCTCACGAAACGGTGATAAGTGAAGGAAAACATTGTGAGGAAAACGGTACGTCCTAGAACCAAAAATTCGACGACATCCTTACAGAAAATGGGCCCGCGAGGTTGATATTAGCCTCCTCCCTCTCTAAGAAAATAGTCTTATTATGCTGTGTTTCATCATCAACATAATTTTCCTGACCTCATCCCATTCTACTTCGGATCGGCGCAACACGTTTTATTCTTCCATTCTTCCCTGTCAGACGTCACGGTATCATTTACTCCGTCCTCTTTCATTTCATCCCTCACATCTGTATGCTATCTTTATTTCGTCTAAAAAGCCGGCCAAGTGCGAGTTGGACTCGTGCATGAAGGGTTCCGTACCATCGTAGTAGCCCCCTTTATTTTTTATTTTTTGTTGTTACAGCGGCAACAGAAATTCATATTATGTGAAAATTTTGTCTGTTTACCAATTACGGATCATGAGATACACCCTCCTGACAGACAGACAGACGGATGGACGGACAGCGGAGGCTTAGTAATAGGGTCCCGTTGGTTACCTTTCCAGTAAGGAACCCTAAAAAGTGTTAATAGGCCTCTCTGCCTTCATAATTAAATCGAGTGCCTTGCCTTTATCATGGAGGATATTAGTTACCTCATCGTGCCATCCTCCATATTTCGTCTAGACTCAACTAAATTAGTATTTGTATTTATGTTACATATTGAACTCTTGTAATAAATAATTATCGTTCTAGGTATGTGTATTGTGTATGTGTCATGATTCTCTTCGTTATAATCGTTCACGGTAATTTTCACATTAACAGTGAATCATTTGAAAAGTTGATATGAAAAGTATTTTGCTAAATTAAAACGTTAAACTACAATAAACATAATAACAATAACGTGTTTGACTATTATTTTATCATTTTCTTCTACATAAATAAATAGATTTGTGTGTTTGTTTGGATAGTAGTAATTTAAAAAGCAGTTATACAAGTGTGAATAGACCGTAGGTATTTCTCAATAACTAAGTACAGGTATTGCTGCTATTTGACTGCTCTAAAGCTTAGCAGAAAACACAGAATTATCATCATCATTCTCTTGCCCTTATCCCAATTCATTTGGGGTCGGCGTAGCATGTCTTCTTCTTCCACACTTCTCTATTACTCGTCATCTCACCAGACACCTCCTTTCTTGCCATACCATTCTTTACACAGTCCATCCATTGTTTCTTTGGTCTTCCTTTACTCATATACCCATCCACATTCATACTCAAAACTTTCCTCACAACATCTTCCTCATTCCTCTGCATCACATGCCTATACCACGACAACCGATTACCACACAACTTTTCAGTCACCGGCGCCACTTTCAAACTTCCTCTTATATTGAGTATATAAGAGGAAGTTTCTTATTTTATCCATTCGCGCTTATTTTAGCATTCTCATCTCCGCCGCATGCAAATGCCTTTCATTCATCCCTTTTGTGGCCCAACATTCTGATCCATACAAGACAGCAGGTCTAACCATTGTTTTATAAATCTTCCCCTTAAGTTTAAGGCGAATGAAAACACAGAAAGCAAATAGAATTTCTTAAAGAATTCCATTGCACAGAGATTGCAACATTGAGTGAAACCAAGGTTTTTTTCATTTAGATTGAAAATATCTGTTACTCTTTGTAAATTTAGAATTTTGATCCGCGAAGTCGTTTTGATTTTATGTTCTTTCTTTTAGACGCATGCGTGTTTAAAGAAAACTTCTGCTCAGCATGAGGTGTTGAATTCGGTTTGCAAGTCAGTCACATATAATTTTTCTTTTAGGAATTTCTCAATAGCAGCTCGCCAGTCGAGATTTGCTCTCGGCTCGCCCCGCATTAATTAAAACTTACGAATAAACTTATTTGGCGAAATGTAACTGTTCTTTAGGTGTATGTGTGTCATGATCCCTACTACACTATTACATATAGTATCTATTGTAACACTAAACGCACCTCTGTGACCTAACATCTAATCTAATTCCACAAAACAATTGATTTAACTGGCACACACATTACCTCAAAAAATTTATTCGAAAGCACAAATCACAAAATTTCACTGCAGTCACAAAGCCTCACACTATTGGTACCACTTTTGAACTGTCACTAACTCATTTCTGGTACTTTTTGAACCAAAAAGTCGGCGTTTGCTGCGAAAGGTGTAGCCACACTGATGCTGTTATCAGATAGTGCCGACGATTAGCTAGCTGCTATTTATTATCTTTGTTTCAGTATGAACACTCGGGCAAATTGGCAGAACATTAACTTTATCGTTCGTTATACCCGCTTGATTAGGTTTTTTAGTTGCCCTTTAATGATAAATAACTAATTATCATTGATTTGTATGAATTGACTATCTATTTAATACATCTATGTGTTATTGGTGTCTTTTATATGAATGACGATGTTTCGATGAATAGAATGAAGTATCTGTAGGTACCTAGATGTATCTTTTACAGAAAAAATAGGCTATCTACTATAGATGCTACAGACGTCAGATGTTGAAATGTGTGACCTATCAACATAGGTAGAGATAAAACGTGTAACAGAATGGTACAATAATACTAAACGGATAAAAATGGATTGACTATGAAAAGTTTTTAGAATACGTCACACATACATGAAACTGTTTTTATTTAGTACGTACATTCTGATAAAAACTAATCTTAAGTTTTTCGTCATTGTTCTATTCGTTGTAGCAATTCCTTTTCAATATTTCAAGATTTTATTACATTTGATTTTTTTTATAACTTGTGATTTTTATGAATGATTTCTGTTTTTTCCGCGTCGTTGGTCCATTTGGCCGCAAGCTTTTGTGCTGGACATTAGGTCCTAGGTTCGATTCCCAGGACGGTAAAAGTTTTGTTGATTTTTTCCATCATCCAGAATTTCTCAGTACCAGTCTGAAGTCCGGTCGATGCATATAATTTGGTCATTCTATAGAATAGGTAATAGGTACCTAGGCATTCTATACAGTACCTTGTGTACTTCAAATCATACTGTGTAGAGTGTAGCTAAACGGAACGCATTTGTGATCTAAATTCTCAATGTTATTATTATAATCACGCTCCTAATATAAACAATGTTAACGGATCACGTTTCCTTGCTATCATACTCGCCAGGATATGCTGACGGTACTGATAAAGATCGCTGATAATCATGTAGATTGGCTATCGACACGCATTTTCTAGGTAAGCTAATTAGCATGTAAATAACTGCATTAACTGATATATGATATATTGTTAGTTTTGTTTTGGTTGTGTTGAAGTGTCAATAGATGGCGTTAGTGAGGTACTGGGTATTTGGAGCCCTTCATGATACTTGCATTCATAATCAGACTATTCTACCTCCCTCAAAACGTTATAAGTAATACAATCAAAGCCTTAGGTACTTACCTATGTTTTATCTCATCCATTCATCTTTTTCTATAAAGGCTTGGTTTTTTACACTTCAGACCTCTTCAGAAAATTACTTGTAAACTTCACTTGTCGGAAAAATTGTAAACATTAATTACCTTCATTTGATTTCTTAGCCAACACTAGATTGGAACAATTCAGCAGTTGGGCTGACCTAGATACTAAAGCGCCTGACCAATTTACAACACAAATGATCGTGCCGCAACTCAACTTTTGTTTTTCTTGTGGCGCTTAGATAAATTTATTTCAATGTTTTAACTATTTGCACTACTTATATACCTAAACTGGCAATTTACTGTTATCAGACGTCAAATCAAAGTTAATTTGCACCTGTGATTTGCTCAGCTCCTTTAGCGCTAAATGATCGATGCCGATTGAGTAGGTAAATTCAACTGTAGATAGTTGCCGATTCACATTTGTATTTATTTACCTACCCAATCATATAGTTGCATTATAGGTAATATAATAACAATCACGCGTGTACATTAAGTACACGCGTGATTGTTATTGCGCAGGGCAATGTTAAAAAAACAATCAGTTGTTTTTATACATTGCCATGCGCTCCATAACTCAGGTTGTAGATGTTGGAGAAAAAACAGCCAGCTAAGAGTCAGTCCACACGGCGTGTTGCGTTGCGTCGTCGCAATGCAAATAGTTTGATGCATTGCCGGCCACACAGGCGCTGCGTCATCGCAGCGTTGCTACGACTACGCAACTGAGCGCTGTCGTTTCGGCGTCGCCCCTCCTGCTTCGTCTCGGGGGCTGCAGTCAGTCGTGTGTGCGTTGCGTCGACGCAGCGCACCGTGTGTACACTATAGTTATTAATAATGTAAAACGACGCAGCGACAGCGCTACGTCGAGGCAACGCTTAGCCTTAAGTGGGAGTGGGCTGGCCATGTCACACAAAAGCACCCGGCGAGGTGGGCAAAGATCGTCACTCATTGGACGCCTGACGGAGGAAATCGCCGTCGAAGTAGATCGCGGAAAGTGGTGTGTCGATCTGATCTTGTATGCGGGGCGAGCATGACCCTATGTCGCACAAAATTGAGAGGTTTGCAAAGAGAAAGGGGAGGCGTTTGCCCAGCTGTGGGATATTTGACAGGATAAAAAAAAAATACATTGCCATTTGATTTTCAAACACACCACCATTAACAAAGTAATAAAGTAAGCAAGTACGTTTTCTTGTTTCTAGCAAACGTGATATCTTTGAGTTACACAAAGACGCAATCATAAAATTAATGAATTTATTTCGCATTTACAAAGTTACTTAATCTTTTACAAAGTTGCTAAATCAATAACAAGTTGAATGCAGTCTTACATAAAATGCAGTAGTTTTAATTGATCAAATCTTTGCTAGATCAGTACTGGTTCAATTAAAATGCGGACATGATTGACGAGAACAGGAAATAACTCGACTGTGGACCAATGTCATTGATTTATTAGTATTATTACCTACCGTTTAATTATCATAGCCGTTATGATAACATTTTTTTCAATACTCAATTATTGTATTAATAATAATAATAATAATAAATCTGTGGCCCGAGTGTCAAATTGACAGCACGAATTTTTACGATACTGAATTTTAATTTAATGTTTTTATCGATTTAACCCATATTTAAACAATAATATATTAATTACATCAATAACAATGATAAAAAAAAAAAAACAGAAAACCTATTTTACAAAACCGGACACTAAATTTTTGGAATATATATGTAAATATACATGAATGCTGACAAGAAGCCGGGCAAAACATCAGGCACACCCACCATCTCCGGACTCGTCGCTCAGCTCCGCCTCGCAGCCGCCGGGACGCGCCTCAATCGTGAGTGCTGTGTCTCCGATCGCTGCAGTTGCGTCGAGCTCGAGTGACGAGTTTTTCTCCCCGCCGTCGACCCCATCACCACCACGACGACGAGGAAGAGGACGGCCACCAGCGGGCTTGGGACCTCGAGGCCAACAGGCCCCGAACAGGGTCCCCGCTGCCGGTGGAAATGTGTCGCGCATGCGATGGACTCAGTCCATTAATGAGAACGTCATGCGCGCATATTATGGGGCTACTGAGGGGGGAAGCAACTTGACTGCGTACCGTGGTCGGATGCTCTCTCTGTTTCAGGTGCTTGAGCCAGGTGTCAGCGTGTCGGCGCAACGGCTGTCGGATCAAGTGCGGGTCATACAGCGTAACCACATGTTGGATGACACCGTACTTGAGCGACTACGCTTCGATTCACGGAGTAACCTAGTTATACCTGCTTCGCCAATGATTGCGGTACAGCTACAAAATGTATCCAGTGCTCCACCGCGATCCGAACACGATGGTGAAGAAGATGATGACGAAGTTATATCCGTGAGTACCCAGTGCAACGCACAATTGAGGAGCGCTTTGGAGGGTGCATTCCGGGAGTACCAATCCACACCGCCTGAACTTAGGCCACGTCTACCTCGTTTACCTATGCACAAGAAAAACAAGGCGCTGGTGTGTGCTTTAGATTCGCAGCTGTCAAACTGCTTTGACAGCAGCAAAGACCTCACCGATACCCACTCAATATTGTACTGTGGAGCTGTAGCGGCATGTCGTGTAGCTCACGTCAAATTTCCCAACAACGACAGAGCTACACGACCAAAATTTGCTGTTCCAGCTTGGCAATGCAGGATTGAGCGGCGTATCGGTGAGGCTAGAGCACTCATCGGCAAGTTAATCTGCTTCAGGGAGGGCAATACTCGACCTAGAGTGATGCGCTTTGTGAAGCGGGCGTTCTCGGGAACTGATGTTAGTTTTCGAGACTACTTAGCCCGCGTCACAGAGCGTATCGACTTCCTGAAGCAGAAGATCTGTGCATGGGCAAGCCGTATTCGTCGGTACAAGCGGCGAGTGGAGCGTTACACTCAGAATCGCACATTCCGAAGTGATGAAAGGTGGGTATATAGGGCTTGGGAACGACCGGACCAAGGTGTGACTGATACGCGTCTACCAGATGATGACGCCATGTGTTCGTTCTGGCGCAACATCTGGTCGGTGCCTGTCAGTCACACTGAGGGTGATTGGACCCGGGAGGTTGAACGAGCGTGTGATTCGATACCTGAAATGGGGGCAATTATCATCAGCCCCCAAGATGTAGCTCGTGCAGTCCGTCCGTTGCCTAACTGGAAATCTCCAGGGCCGGATGGACTGCACAACTTCTGGATTAAATGGTTCCAGAGATCACATGTTCGCTTAGCATCCCAGTTTCAGTCAGCCTTAGAGTCAGGGTCGCTGCCCCAGTTCTTGACGACAGGAATTACCCACCTGCTCCATAAATCAGGTAGTACTGCGGAACCCAAAAATTATAGACCAATCACTTGTTTACCAACGGTCTATAAAGTTCTTACATCCATTTTGAGAGCTAAAATCAATCATCATATTGATAGTAATTCTATCATGTCTGCCTCTCAGAATGGATGTAGGAATGGGTCCCGCGGTACTAAGGAGCTGCTCCTTATTGATATGGCCATTAGCCAACAGGTTCGCCGCTCGCGAAGGGATCTGTCTACATGTTGGATAGATTACAAGAAGGCCTATGATTCTGTGCCTCATACATGGCTCATGAAGGTGCTGGAGTTGTATAAAGTTGATGCAACTCTGCGTACCTTCCTGATGTCATGTATGGGGCACTGGAGAACGGTCCTTCAATATCCAGGATGTCGACAGATCCAGGGGAACAGCGAACCGATAAAGATTGAGCGCGGTATATTCCAGGGTGATAGTCTGAGTCCATTGTGGTTTTGTTTAGCCTTGAACCCTCTCAGCACACTGTTGGAGGGTTCAGGTCTAGGCTATCGGTTGAGGAGAGGTGGTCAGGTCATATCTCACCTTCTTTACATGGATGATCTGAAACTCTTTGCCCCCAACAACTTGCAACTGATGAAGCTACTGAAGGTAACGGAAACTTTCAGTAGCGCCATCAGGATGGAATTTGGTGTGGACAAATGTGCAGTCATGCATGTGAAGCGAGGGGAGATTATGGAATCCGTGGGAACTCAAATCTCGGATTCCATACACCTTAGATCCCTCTCCTCAACAGAAACCTACAAGTATTTGGGTATGTCGGAAGCATTAGGTATCAATACTGCCGACATGAAACAATCATTGAGGGACCGCTTCTTTGGCCGCCTGAATAAAGTACTAAGCAGTCTTTTGTCAGGTGGAAACAAGGTGCGCGCCTTCAATGGTTGGGTCATGCCGGTTTTGATGTATTCTTTCGGCATACTCAAATGGACTCAGACGGAACTTGATGCCCTGGATAGGAGGGTCCGCGCACTGCTGACCGCAAATCGAATGCATCACCCGCGGTCGTCGGTGATGAGACTGTATATCCCGCGGAAGTGCGGGGGTCGTGGCTTCTTAAATGCTAAGACCCTGCACAACCGTGAGATATGCAGCCTCAGGGAATACTTCCTAGAAGTCGACGAGGGGATGCACCGAGATGTGGTCTCAGTGGACAAGGGCCTCACCCCGCTCTCTCTGGCTAACGAGAACTGGCGCAAACCTAGAGTATTAGACACTAATGATCGCAAGGAGGTATGGCAGGGCAAGGAGCTTCACGGACGCTTTTACCGGGCCCTACATGGACCCGATGTAGACTTCTTAGCGTCCGTATCTTGGCTGCGTTTCGGTGACCTATTCGGGGAAACCGAAGGTTTTGTCTGTGCAATAATGGACGAAGTCATGATGACGAATAACTACCGGAAATACATTGTGAAGGATGGCACGGTTGACATATGTCGGGCATGCCACCGTCCGGGAGAATCGATCCGACACATTATTTCTGGGTGTTCTCGTCTGGCTAACGGAGAGTACTTGCATAGACACAACCTCGTTGCCAGGATTATCCACCAGCAACTTGCTTTGAAGTACAACCTTGTGGAATCAGAAGTACCATACTATAAGTATGCGCCCGACCCAGTTCTCGATAATGGTAATATCACGTTGTATTGGGATCGATCTATCATCACTGACAGGACTATTGTTGCCAATAAACCTGACATTGTGGTGATAGATCGATTGGAGCGTCGCGCAATGATTGTTGATATAACGGTTCCGCATGACGAGAACCTCGTGAAAGCAGAGAAAGATAAACAATTCAAATATCTAGATCTGGCTCGCGAGGTTGTCGACATGTGGGACGTGAATACAGCAGTCATTGTGCCGATAGTCGTGTCGGCCAATGGCTTAATAGCCAATAGCCTCGACAAACATCTGAGGAGGCTCTCGCTTGGCAGCTGGATCAAGGGCTTGATTCAGAAAGCAGTACTTCTGGACACGGCGCGTATTGTTAGGAGGTTCCTCTCTCAAGAGCCCTGACCACCGGTATTTCGGACCCTGTTCCCGATACCAGTGGGCTACTATTTTTTATATTTTTAAATGTTTTTTTTATATTACTTTGTATAGAAATATTTAAAAATGTAAATTATATGTATAGAAATGAATAAAGGAAATAATAATAATATTCTTTAATTTTCGGACAACAACGATCCAACGTGTTAGTAAAACAATAAAATAACTTATTACTAGTGTTAGTACTAAAACTAAAATAGAGACAGAATAGGATATATAATAATATTGTGAAAAGGACAACCCCAAATTAATGTTGAGTGATTGTCCTTCTCACAAAACCTTTAATAATCGGAGAGTCGATACTCTCCGCCACAGTTTTAAGAATGCTGTTGCCACTCGCCCGCAACCTTGACAACAGCGACGCGGTTTTCTTGCGAATGACGGCATGGAAGCCGTCAGTTCGGTTTTGCGTAAACATCGCAGAAGCGCTGCACCATCGAGGCAGTCCCAACAGCATCCTAAAAATATTATTATACTGAACGCGTAGGCCATCCAGCGTTCTTTTGGTATAGTTGACCCAAAGATTCCCCGTGTAAAAGCTCTGGCAATATGCCTTAAACAGTGTTACTTTTACTTGACTGCCACACCGAGCGAATCTTCGGGCCAACATGTTACCTCGGACCGCCAGTGCCCTACGCTCTCTTTCAATGTCAACATTGTCCTTAAGGTCGTCGGCGAGAAGAAGTATTACATAGATGGTATAACAAAGTAAAAGATCAATATGGACCCTGTCGGGCACAGTAACGTTAGGAGAAAGGATATCAAATTTGAATAGTATTATTAACAGTAAACATTGCGTGAGCATGAGGTCCCAGGGCAAAAAAGTTATTTCTTTATATATTCATTATTTTCTATACAAACCTGAAACAATAATGAAAATATACTACATGTATCAAAAGCAGGAAAGAATTAACGGGCGTCAAAAGGTCCGTCCACGACTCTGTCAACAGGGAAACTGCCCAGAAGGCTGCATTTCCACGTTGGATGACAATGCTGATTCTTTAACTGAGAAATAGGAAAAAGATAAAGTTATTGGATTTTTCCATCAAGAATTCCTGGGTTCTTTTCCCAGTTGATGGCAATATGGTAGCATCTTATTACATGGGAATTAAACATAACTGGCGAAATGCTGGTGAACTATTTTATGTTATGAATAGCAGAGTTTCCATATCCTATGCCTAGAGCCTTGAACGTAATAAGCCCTTCGTGAAAGTTTTGTCATGACGTCCTTTGCAAAATATGTATGTCATTGTATAATGTAGTACTGACAAAATAACCACACACAGTTTTTTTTTGTTTTTAAACTTTTTTATTTAAGAGATATTTGTAATGCGACGATGTCAATCCCCTCGTACTTTTACAAATATCAAATTACTTCCTAAGAACAAACAGTTATGTAACTTCCGTTAAGTTCCCACCCTGTATAATTAAAATAATTATGTATTTGCATTATTAAGTTCTATTCAACAATGAGAAGGTTTTGCCAGTAATATTTACTTTCAATTCTTTAATGCTGTATGCTAAACAAGTTCCATTATTTCGAAGTATAATGTAAGGTAAATAAAAAGAACTACCGTTGGATGACATCACGGTAATATTGTCAAGCACGAACTTCGCTTTCACCTGATATTTGGCAAGCAGGTACCTAATGTAAATAAGCTTTGTTATTTTATATTCGCGTCAATTCTGCAACACATTTTACCCCTAATACTGATCACTTCTTTGAGGTACTGGCATGGTCCAAAAACATATAGATACTGGTATTTACTTTCATTAAAATAACTCGTAAACTGACTTTAGCTTTTCAATTAGACAAAAACATACGTGTCTCTGTGACATTGTAGGCTCAGCTGTACCTGAAAACAGGTAACAAGATAGCTAATAAATAAGACATGAAACAGACAACGCTCTTGTAGAAAACCAAAAATATTATTATTAATCTTTCGATACATATTTCAGCCACTTCTCATTAAGGCTGGGTAAAAAGTATTCTAGCAACTTACAAAAGGTGACCTCAAATTCTAGATTACTTTCCAGATGTCCAACAGATTCAAGTAACTGTTTCACATGTCATTTTCCTTGTACTTTTCTTAATTTTTGTACGTTTCGAAAAAAAAACCCAAAACGAATACCTAGTAAATAAAAAACTACAAAAAGGAAGGAAGAAATATTTTTTGCATGCTTTTTCCTCTTCATTTAACATTTTTCATTGTTAATCGATTAATAATTTTGAATACGTGAATTGCTTTGATTATCCTTAGAAAATCCCAGTTACGTATAACCTTTTCATTAATGGAAAAGAAAGTATGAGTTATCATTCACGTCATCAATTGAGTAAATATACGTCAATGTTTACGAATTCCATTGTAGTAAGCCTACTCAACGGGAATCTCACAATGTTTTTCCTCTATGATTGCGCTCGTGACGCTTGAATATATGCATGGGTTTAACAGTAGACATTACCCTTGAAACCCTTTGAGTTATGGTGTAATCTGTGATTAACGAAATAAAGGACCTTGTGAAATTCGAATACGTCTAACAGCCCACAGGGGGCCCGCATGGTGGGCCAGCGGTTACAGGCCAGTCTCCACTAAAGCGGAGATGTGCGGAAAGTGCGTCCTGGCTAGTACGGAGCAGAGATGTGTACAGGCTTCTCGCATCCAGTTTAGCGCGTTCTAACCCGAAAGGTAGACCGCCGAGTATAGAAATTACTGGCCTAAACAAATATGAGACATTTCCTCTCCTCACTAACCACACCAGACCTTATTTCCTTCCCTTCCTTCTTTCCTTCTCGTCTAATAACGAAATTCTGTTGATTGTTTACAACACATCTCCTCTCCTCTCGTCTCGTCTCCGCTTCGTTGGAGTCCGGCCCTAAGGCCCCGACTTACGTGTCGTAAGTTCGAACCACTGCTACCAAAATGGTGACGGAAAACATCGTAAAGAGTCCACCAACCCGCACTGGGCCCACGTGGTGGATTACGGCTAACTTTTTCTCAGAGAGGAGGCCAACTCCGCCCCTAAGACGACTCACTGACCGGCCTTTGTTCGTTTACTTGGGTCTGCATATCGTCGTGCGATGCTGGTTCTGCTACGCACGTGTACATGTAAGCATTGCAAAGCATTTGCATCACCTCACCTCATTTTTAATTGCTAGTCCCGATCGATAATAGGGAGTTTCAAAGGAAAAAAGTTTAACCTCTCGAGTTGCGCTGATGGTGATTTGGTGCAGTGTTTATGTATGTGTGCGTTGACCTAAAATATATTTCAATAACTTTATCTCAATCCTGATACACAAGCGAACACGTTTTTGATAGATTAATTAATGAGTTTTCGAGTTAGTTATTTAAGTGTGGGGAATTCCTAATACAAACCATATTTTATAATACCTCAGAAATGAGTAGATTGTATCTGTTACAGGAAAGCTTAAAAGTGTAACCACCAAACCGATTTTACCTCTGGCCAACGGTATTTCCCCTCTTATATTGCGTTCCGCATCGCTGACCACAAGGTAAGCTATATCATGTACGTTATGCCTAGGTAGTAATCATCACAAGTATCCTGAAAGCTTGAGTTCTCCTTCTATTGAGTTATATTATAACTAGCGATTCGCCCCTGCTTCGATCTGGTCCGATTTGCGCATCGGGATGATAAACATTGTCTTATTAACGTCGAGTTTTCTTCGCCATTGGTATACTTTTTTAAGGGAAATATTAAACAAAGAATAATATAGAAAAGTGTCCAAAAATCTGGTGCAAAGGTAGAACTATGGGGGGTTGTTTTCTTAACGGCATAATTAAATGAAACTCCAGCTTACCTACCTGATCGAATCGTGTAATAAGCTCAATTTTGCCTTTCATTGGCATTTCAAGCATTTTACAGACTAGAATTCAGTGCCTGCACTGCAAGACCTGGTGTGATGCTGCGAATGTTCCACTTTCGAGGAGGGACGCCCCTCAACTCAGTAGATGTAGATTATCATCCATCACAGATGAGTTTCTCGTGGTCACAGATAGGATGGCTGTATGACGCTGTTGCCTATCCTCTAAAATATCTCAATCGCTTTTCATGACCACCAAATGTGGAGAAAAACAGCCCTGATATTGCGTCAGCCAGACCACAAAATCCGAGGCGTGATACACTCATGTTCGGCCAGGTAGCCAGGTAGGCACGCGGCAAGATGCCGCCCAAGCTATGCAGCAAAATCAAGCAGACACGCAAATAATGTGTAACCTTCCTTGCCTGACATCTCTTTGGCCGCAAACAGATGAACTGCAAAAAAAACTATTGAAAATAAATAAAGAAAAGTTTTTAATAACATAAAACAGAAGTCAGTTAAAAAGAACAATAGAAAGGACTATTGGTGTTTCGTGATTTTGTTTAAACCTTTGTTTTTGCCTGTTATTTATTGACGAAAAACATGATGGCATCGTAACCCTTTGACGTATGTTTAGTTTCCCCTTTTTCATTTTCCTCAGGAGTTTCAGACGAACGTCACACAATGTAAGAAATTACGAATACCTACCACAAATTACCTTGTATGATTTATCATCGAACTGAAACTTATGGTATTAGGAGCTAAGTACCTGGCAGTTGGCGGTCAGTTGTAGCAAGGAGCGCGCGCGCAATCGGTTGCGCAGGAGTCGAACGAAATACATCGATCGTTTTTGGTTGTAGAACTTTTTTTTTGGTGGAAAGTGTTGTGTTTTGTGAGTGAATTTTTGGGATATTTTTTTCAATTATTCAGAAAGGTGAGTTTTTTTTGAGTTTTAAAAATCTTTTTTCTGTGGTTTTCTTTTCAGTATTTATTGGCTTGATTTTCAAAATTATGGAAAGTAATATTCCTTTTAAAACTGTTTCAATGTTTATCACAAACTTGCAATTAGTTTCAAAAGTGGGTGTTTGTAAATAAATAACTTATCACTTTTACCTTTTTGTTAGAAATTGAAGCAAAATATTAAAACAGGTAGTGCAATCATAACTGTGTTAAACCAGTTAATTTACTATGAAAGTTGTGCTGAATTCCTTAGGAATTTATATAAATAAGAGATCCATCATATTTAAAACTTCCTCAACATAAGGTTTTGAAATGAAAAAACATACAAACGAAAAAGAAAACCTGTGTTTACCAACTTATTTTTGTATTATTTTTTTCTTTTTTGGTTGCGACTATTGCGACAGATGTTTTCAGGCGTACACACCTCATCAGCATTTTGAAGTTTAAAAACGAACAAAAAATATTACAGAGAAAAACCCGTAAGAACTTGAGATAATTAAATAAAATTGCACCATCCCCTTAATGGGTTATTTACCTAAAGCATCTGCATATTACTTTGTAATCATGAATCAACATGCAACACTTGATGACCAATTATAACACCACAGAAATAGGACAGCTACTCATATACTAGTTAACTATACTTAATATTGGCCAACAGAAGACCGATTAATATTCCAGCTGTCTATGCCAGCTAGTGGACATAGCACAGCTGATCCAATCTAGAACTATCTGACGTGTAATCTGTTGTGGACGTCTCTGTAGTGAAAGTTGCTACATCTGCTGGAAGTCTAGATCCGTGGCTAACTTCAAATTGTCTGTAGAAAGATATCATACCTGGTATCCCCGAAGGGTTAGTTAGAAGGGTACCATGGGTACACCCACAGGGTTGAAGTTCAGATTCCTGGCTGCTAACTGCTGATATTAACTCCCAATTCCGACCTGGAAATCGAACCTTATACCTCATGCTCAGTAATTGCGCTTACGAGTCTTGTGACCGCTAATCCAAAGAGGCAGACTTAAAAGTTTTATTTTGAAACACCAACTTGAAACAGTTTATTAAAAAACCAACTCATTTTAAAGAAGTTTATCCAGGGAAGTACCTAGTATGTGATACGATGATTCGTATTACAGTAAGATTAATTTAAGATTAACATTTTTTTGTCACGGTTCGAAGGATTTGTCTTGATTTAGCCTCCAAGCACCAAAGTCTTCAACGTTTCGGTAATCCCAACGTAGACACCATAATCATTTTCCGTAGCCCATCTATTAGAATATTATCTTATTTACCAACAAAAACTAACAGTTTTAACTGTAAACCCATTGGGGCTTGCTAACTTAATCCACAAAGTTCGCAGACTTCGACAGGTTGGGAAACTCTGACATTAAGTGATTTAGCCATCATGATAGTGGTAAAACCATTAGAGATTAATTGTAAAGCGAATTACGATAGCATTTGATGATAACTTGAACGTGCACAAGTTTTTTTTTTTTAATTTATTGCTACTAAAGAAAATTAAATTAAATTAAAACTACGAATAACGTCGGAAAATTTTCAATTTTTTTTTGGGCTCGAACCCGCGGATTTTTTTCGCATTTACCACTGAACTCCAAGCTTCCGAGCTCGAAATTAACAAGATAATTATTTTCTTTGATAATTATCATGCATGAAGATAATTATCCTTACAGAATATTTGAGTAACGAAATAAGCATATTTGGTAAGTGAAAAAAAATGAAAGAAACGAATTTGTATGTAAAATAAAAATATTAATAATTGTTTTGATTTGTTTTATTCTTTAGTTTTAACATAATATGTACTAAAAATATGTTTATTTATTATTGAAACGCAATGTATGAGACTGCATTTTTTTAAGTTTACACTTAACGCTTGAGGAATTTAGGATACGCGTGGAAGCGGGAAGCACGTGAAGTTTATAAATTATTTTTTTATGATTTTTGTCATTAACAAAATAATTACCAAAGTATAATTATCACTTCGAACCCTGACTTCAAGAAATAAAAAAAATGTTCAAGAAAAAAGAGAAATCTCGTCATGTCAAGTTATGCTTATCCTTAACCCACTACATGTTCCACAAGTAAAATTACTTGAGCCACGAGTAGGTAACATTACAAAGTTAAATAAGTACGTACTTGTCCTTATCTGCGCTGTCCACTGCGCAGATTGCGTTTACTGAAATACTGTAGAAAGTGGCGTGAAATGTTGTTGGTACACTTTCAGAACAGTTATCAGACTATCAAGGGATATTGGTGTACAGGGTTTTATTCATTGCGGTGTCGATAAAGAGTTACAGGAGAAATTGCTATAAAATCATTCGACTAAGTGGCGTTAATGTGCATTAATGATAGCTGTTATTTTGTTGCCGGTTATTAGGGTTCCGTACCCGAAGGGTAACCGATGGAAAGAGATACCGTGGCCCTGGAACACAAAGCGCAAAGAAGGAACATGGATGGGTTTTAGTCAGTACAAGTCTGACACTCCCTTCCGCTCCGCCCAGAGTAGGGGGGGTCATTTGATGATTACCCATCCGAAAAAAAAAAAAGGGTAACCGATGGGACCTTATTGTTAAGCCTCCACTGTCCGTCCGTCTGTCAGCGGGCTGTATTTCATCATTCGTAATAGGAAGACGGTTGAAATTTTCACAGAATGTGTATTTCTGTGGCCGCTATAACAAAAAATAAAAAAACATTAAAAATTAAAGGGGGATCCCCTCCTTCATACGAGAGTTCGACTGAACTTTGCCGGTTTTTTGAGTCAATTATGGATGTGGAAGAGGATACATTCTTTGTTGCGATCCACGAGTTATAATAACTTATAATACTGCTTCAAAGATCAGGATGAAATCACATTTACACTACTGTGACAGATAAGCATTTTCTTGCATATTTTCCGTTCTGTCACTTACAATTGCAACTCACTAAAGTGGGATTCCGATGCAAATGAATGCAGATGCTTGCGACCAGACTTCTCGCTCCACTAAATGATGGCTTTACGTGACAAAATGAGATAGAGATACTCGAATACACTGATCCGTGCGTGTAAGTAAATATGATTTTACTCTAAATGACTTTGAAAAAGGGACTTTGTGCAATTGTTTTACGAAGGGCATGGAAGAGGTAGGGTCCTTGTACAGCTGCATAAAGTTATTTCTTTTTATCCTAATTCTTCTCCTTCTTCGTCTGAGGTCTATTTATTCTGTGTCGTCCTTTAGTCACTTTCTACGTCAACCATGGATAAGACACACAGATTCTTAGTAGAAATCGTCATAACAGCGTACCTGTAACAATCTTTCTTAAATATTACTCATTAATGACAAGCAAAACAATTGAACAGAGCCAACACCAACTGTCATGTTTTTCTCTTGAAGGTTGATGAAACATTCTGACCTTTCCTCATACGATCAAATGATCGGTCCTAAAAAGTAAAAACGTAACTTCCTAAAGTGTCCTAAGTGCCATACATCTAAATTGAGGTTCTAAAGTCGACCGTTTCTCAGTGGTCATGAGTGGTAGTAGGTCTCCTGTCCACCATTTTTCTTCTTATTTCTATGTTAGAGCAAGTACTCTTCTGCGTATTCATAGCAGATGCCTTTGTAACTTTGCAATGTCAAATCACTACATAGTATAAAACAAAGTCGTTTCCCTCTGTCTGTCCCTATGTAAGCTTAGATCTTTAAAACTACGCAACGGATTTTGATGCGGTTTTCAGTAATAGATAGAGTGACTCAAGAGGAAGGTTTATATATATATTGCAACCGTGCGAAGCCGGGGCGGGTCGCTAGTTTACATATAATTGAATTGCTAGTTTACATGAAATTGACTTCACGATTACAACAGACTTTACTATAGTGTCCTCTCCAAAAACCTAAATATTTAACCATCGTTCAAGAGCGCCTCAGGTAACTGCACAGTGACAACGAAACCTTTACCTCGACAACTGCAAAAACATCGTTAACTCGAAGCTGGCTTATCATCATACACCAGTATATTACGGTAATCGTCTCTGAGTAGCGGCATTGACATAAAAACAGGCAATATAAGTAACTTCGTCGCATACGCACGCTACGAAGCGAGGTGAACAGTTGATGAGCCAAAATGTTGTGTACAGACAGAAAAATATAAGTCGAATAACGCTTCAATTTTTTATTGTTATTTATTGAATATACAAAATTCCCAGCCTCATGTTGTCCCTGTGGGCCTGAGCAAGCTTTTACACCAGGAATTGCTCGGTAAAAACCGGAGGCTCTGGATTTGTGACCGGTTGTGGACAATATGCTCGACCCCTAAACATAACTGGCAAAAAGTGAGTGAATAATAGGTACACCTGTACCTAAGCCTTCAGAGATTACAGGCGTCATGCAGTGTTATGTCTATTATATGACAAGCTGAAAAGCAGTTTATTGAATCTTTCTGTGTCGAATTTTGATGTAATAGTAACAGAGTTAATGGATTTTGTTGCTGACCGTACCTACTTGACATACTGGTTTATCCTTATCATTAATTATGGAGATGTTTTGTATGATTTCAAGGGAGATACAATTTACGAATAAGAGCTCTAAATGCGAATGTGCAATGTGTGTTCAAGGAGCACTAGTGGCTGGAGGCCCAGTGGTAGCGGTCCCAAATGAAGAGTTGTAGGTCATGGTTCGAACCCAGCCAGGCGCATTACTTTGTGTAATTTATTTCATCACCACTGCTCTCAAAACGGGAAGGAAAACATCGTAAGGAAACCGGCATGTCCTAGAACTAAATTCAAAGACGTGTGACTTCTAACAACCCGCACTGTGCCCGGGTAGTGAAGTACAGGCCATCCTCCTTTCATAACGAGGGGGCTTGTGTCTCAGTGCCAAAATTATAGACTCATGATTGAACGCATAATAAGTTGTTCTTTTTTATGAATCACACGTCGTATGTACATCGTCTAAACTACCACTTGGTATATTATTTTCAAAGAAAACGGTCTCCTTGTCGAGTTCCTGTTTACCTTTTATGACGGCACGGTTGGCGCAGTGGCTGAGCGATTGGCTGCTGCGCTGCGTGTCGCGGGTTCGATCCCCGCACGGAACAAACATTTGTATGATCTACAGGTAGTTGTTCCGGGTCTGGATGTTTGTGTATGTGAGTTTAAATGTTTGTAAACGCACCCACGATACGGGAGATATTCCTAGTGAGGGGCAAGGTTTTTTAAAAAAAAAAAAATAACCTAGGGTTTTTTTTATATAATTTTTCGTTAAATCAGTTCCTTTGTCTTACCGACCGTTAACTTTTCTGGTTACGTCTCGTTTTTGCTTATTATTGTTCTTTGTTTATTTGTTATGGTAGCGAAACTTGAGAGATATCGTGCGTCTAGATATAAGGTAACGCACGAATACTCATCCATCACGGATGAGTGAGTAGAGCTATTATTTATTTATTTATGTACACACAAAATACTTAACAAGACATTACATTAAGATAGAAGAGCACAAAGTTAAGTATTGTAGTTTGCGTTATGAATGGCATATTCTAGAACCCATATCATGGCTACTTGAATTTTAAATCGTATTATTTCGATCAAATTTCAAACGTTAACAATAAAAATGTCATAAAAGTGTCCTTGAACGTGACTCGATAACCTATTGCACTATTGTTTGCTTTTCTACTTTTTTAATGTTTTTGGAAGACTAACATCTTACATAATTTTCCCCAGCGCTGGAATTCAGACCTGTGTGAGACAAGAATCTTCCCCCTGCTGGGTCGCCTGCCCGGCCCCTTTTCAGAGGAGGCCGAAAGACAACCTTGATTATTACGATTTTGTGAAAAACAACGAAAAGTGGTCAAATAAATCTTAACTACTATTCTTTGACAGCTAAATTAAATAACTTTATCATGAAAATCGACATAGGGTGCTAATATAATTCATGGCGCGACGGTACATACAGGGTGGAAGGGATGCCGACGCCTAAACGGTTACCACGTAGTCAGTACATCGTTTCCCCCCCCCCCCACACATAGAAACTTTATTGTGGCGCGTGGCCACAATCAGAACTATTGTATGTATTGTATAACGGGCTGGTGTCCGCAACTCCACGTCAAAGCGCGTATTTTGCGTGCGGCAATCAGAACTAACTTCACCATCGTTTTTTTAATGCTATTTCACAAATATTTACCAACAGCATCCTCCTGTCAAAGAGCGCTTAAAGATTCATGTACAATGCAAGGATTCTGTTGTGGCTAGAGTTCTGAACACTTATGTAAAGCACAACAAAAGTAGGTAAAACAATTATTGTTTCCGGCCTCAGTGATTTGCTGGCTGTGTATAAAACTAGACGCGAGTACAATTCATGGCTAGAACAACATGTTTAACCGATAAGTTTTGCCAAAATTGTTGTTCTACGAAAACGGTACTTGTGTATTTTAGTAGAGATTTTAAAGATCTACTATAAAGCCATACTATGTAAATATAAATTTCTGTTGTCTTGTCGGTCCAGTATTCTTACGACCACTGCCACTAATACTGCGCTACTGTTGAGCATCAATTCCTGGGTTCCATTCCTAAATCAGGCTCAGTGCCATTGAGTTTTTCCATCAGGAATACCACAGTAGCCCGAAATCTCTTGTTGTGCCCTCCTGAAAACTACCCCCCTATTAATGGGAACATAACCGGCAAAAGTTGGGTGTACTACAGGGACCTATGCCTGATCCTTCGGGGATTACAGGCGAGATGTTATTTAATTAGATGTGTTGAATGTGCCTAATGTATACAAATAAGGGAATATAGTAGCTTGGATCTCATCCTTGCATCATTCAGATAAAAAGTGTCCACCGCTGGACATAGGCTCTCCTCAAGACTTGTCTTTATCGCTACCAGCGAATTCCTTCCTGGTTCTTTTCTTGAAAGAAAGTTTAGCATTTCTTGATCAAATTATATTTATGAAGCATTCTAATCAGGCGTTACAGTTATATTTACTTCCACGCTTATTTTAATATTATAAAGAATTGTACGATCAGCTGTTTATAACGTCAACTGAAGCAAATAACTATATTTTAATAAACCCGGTTGAGTTTTCCATTATTTATAATGTTAACCGTTTACATAATCAGATCATTAACTGTTAAACTTAGATGTTCTGAAATATTTTGACAACGGTCAAAATCAGTATCCTGAATCAAAAAGATATTACATAACATCACGCCTGTTCTCCGAAGGGCTAGGCAGAGGTGTATCTGTAGAACACTCAGGTTTCGCCAGTAGCATTTGAGCCCCATGTGTAATAGGGGGCGAGCCTGTTGCCATCAACCTGGCAGTAATCCCAACTTCAGGCTACTACTGACAAATTCCTGATGGGAAAACCCCATTAGTGAGCCCGACCTGAGAATCGAACTCAAGACCTCATATTTATTTTATTTAACACTTCAAGCACAGAAGTACAGAGGCGGACTTAATGCCATAGGCATTTTCTACCAGTCAACCTTTGGGTGATGCAGAGACAAGCAGTGGTAGGTGTATATCTGAAAATAATTTTAAATAATACTAAGATTAACTACATGAATATATATAATACTATAAATATATATCAAATACTATAAATATATATCAAAATTTAAATTAATGTTAATAGAAATTTCCACGAATATACTAACATAAAAACACAAACCATGGGGAAAACATTACCGTTGTGACGAAACTGCCAGCTTCTTCCGAATGTACTCACGAACTTTAATTTTAAAAGATAAGCGATTGGTTGCCATCCTGATTTCCTGGGGAAGCGAATTCCACAGAGAAATAGACTGGACAAAGAATGATCGGTGAATGAAGTCAGTGCGGTGAGAGGGACATTGAAGCATACGGTTTTGCGATGATCGCAGGCTTCTATTATGGTTGGCACAAATATACTGAAAGTGGGGAGCAAGGTAACTAGGGGAAGTGGGAGAAACAAGAAAAGAAAACAAGGTGGTAAGCGCCCTTTGCTTCCCTACGCTGACGTATGGGCAACCACTTAAGAATACACACACACATATACTCAGTGGAATACTTCTAGAACAACCAGGTATTCAAATCAAAGAATCTATGATTCAGCCCACATTCTTTCTTCCATTCATAATATTATACTGTTGTGTCTAGAACCGCTCTTTCAATCTTGCTGTACTACACATTTTTTCTAAATACCTACTAACACTAATCGTCTATTCACCTAAGACATAACTGTTTCTTCAACTCATAAAACGCAATAGCTCTGGGAAGCATCGTCTCAATGACACGTGTACAATACTGAAAACTTATTAGTAGTACAATTATATATATTTAACAAATGTTCCGCATTGTCACTCACTATTATAACAATACTTCATACGGTGGTAGAACTTACCAGAAAGGTGGCCTCAAATACCACGTTGAATCGTTGTTCCTGACAGTTTTTTGTAGGCCTTTTACTGCTGATATCGGCAGCCAGGAGCCCGAAACTCTGGCAATCAGTCTTTCGAAGGGGTGTCGTGCTACCCAGTCACTGGGTTATAGTCTTGAGAAGGTCGGATAGGCACTTCATCATCATCATCATCATCATCATCCACAGCCCGATTTCACCCACTGCTGGGTACAGGCCTCTCTTTGCTTGTGCCAAGCTCCACGTTCTTGTGGCCATCTCACCAGTGCCAGTGTCATCCAGGTTATTCCCGGATAAGCACTTACCCCATGTAAAATACTGATATTCAGCTGCCAGCTGCTAGCCAGATATGAAGAAGGTAACGGGGCTGGTTGCAATGTGCTTATTTCCTCAGTACCCGCTTTCTCTCCAATCTTGGGCCTCAGACTCCAAGAGTCACTGCAAACATCCTGAAGGTACCAAGACTAGTGAAAACCTCTACTTACGAAAGGACACGGTGTCAAAGGGATCCAAGACTTGCAATACTCCTCACTTACCCAAGTTCTCTTATGATAGCCCCTATGCCAAAGGCTAAACCAATTCTGCCAATACATTACCTTAGAATTCCGTTACTAGCATACGATCCTAACAGTATTATTTTCTTATTGATGACTATCATCTATTAAAATAATGTGCTAAACTTTTTGCATCATATCTTTACATGTCTTGCGTGGGATGTCTTGACGATATCAATAAAAAGTTGTGGTGAATTACCAGCGTAACCGGTTTAAGTATTTATGAAGCAAACGCCTAAACAAATTGTGCATTATTATAGGATCATGGCTAAACAACGTCTGCCTGGATTTATCTGTCTTCGCCGTTTGATAGGAAAGCAGTCTTCACTCTTAACGGTGAAGGAAAACATCATGAGGAAACCGGCATGTCCTAGAACCAAAAATTCGAAGACATGTGACATCTGCCAACCCGCACTGGGACTGCGTGGTGGATTATAATAGCCCATTCCCTCTCAAAGAGAGAAGGCCACAATAGGGAAGGGAACATTAATAGGCTGATTATGCTTATGCTTCACTCTTTACACATGGAAAGTCCTAGTCTAGTCTGTCCTAGTTTTTGTTCTAGAATCTTTAAGGCTATGAAAGCCTTTTGGGTTTCATCTTTCGATCGCGGAGCTTTTCGCAAGTTCGAGCCAACAAAGTACAGTTGGAGACAGGCAAAGAAATAATGACGAGGATAAGAATTTTAACAACCCATTCGTGCAAAACATATCTTCCATACGAGACGGTCAAAGCCGGTGCAATTTAATTTTATCGCCAAAAAAGGACCAATAAGGCTTTCTACATCACCAGATAAATATAACTGGCCATATCAACAGAGAAACTGCGAATATATTATATTAAGAGAAACAAGATTTCCTTCGAAGGAAATTAGCAAAAGAGCCGTCGATATAGGTAGGTACCTATGTCCGTTCGTTAGAGCTTAAATCTACTGGTTTTACCCGTTTGTGGCCGGCCTTAGCCAGTGCTAGAAAGTAGTTATGTTAATACCGTTTAGAGTATAATATATTAAAACTTATTTACTTGATGTGTTAAGAGTTTTTTTTTTAATATTAGATGGGCCTACTCTTGACCTCAATCTAGTCCTGAGGACAGAGATGAGGTCGACGATGGAACGAGCTAACCCAAAAGAAGCCTATTAACTCGCGATTTAAATAGATTGGGGCGTATAATATTTTTAAAGCAAGTTGAAGTGGCCTACCATGACGTCTTATAGCAGGAGTAATTCTAGTGTGAGAAAGAGATGGCGCTAGACGACCTGTATAGCTCTGTCTCTTTCCCACACTGGAATTACTTCTGCTTTACGACGTCATATATAGTAACCCCCCTGGACTATTAAGATGTTCAAGAGTATATCTGTTCTGGACGATATGTGATTACTGCTTCGGTGGTATACTGGTCGCAAGCGTAACTGCAGAGCGGGTGACCCTGAGATTGATTCCCAGGTCGGGCGATAACGATCAATTCCGTGGTTGAGTCATGTAAAGGTAACAGACAGAGTGCTTTCGTATTCATTATATAAGTATGGAAATAAAGATTACCTGAGAAGGACTGAGCTTATTCATGTATTTGTCCTCATTTCAAGTTTCCGACGGGTTGTTGTGATGGGTCATTCGTACAAGTCAGGGCAATAAAATGGTTATACCTAGTTTGCATCTGTGAAGCTAGTCAGGCATTTATGAAACAAGTCTCTCATAGGCTGAGGTATTCGGTTTCTATTTGGACCAGAGTCTGAGTTAATAGTTGATATTTGAACACGGGTGTTAACATAACCTGTATAGGGTCAGTTTTCAATGACCAGTCAAATTTTCAGAGATGATTCGGAAGGAAGGCTCTTGTTCTTCCCGTCATTGCGATCATTGTGATCGCACCGACAAAAACCGAACCGAAAAAAACCGTTGTCTCGTTGATTTGATCTCGTTCCAATCGATCAGCTCATTTGCATTGTTTATGCCACTATTAAACGAGTTGAAAAAAGGTGTTTGCCTTGGATAAGTTTGAAGACTTGCATCCACAAGCAAGAAGGTACGTTGAATCCAATGTTAAGACAAAATAAGAATCTATATGAATTCGTTTCTAGACCTGGAATCCCCAAAATATTATAATTCGGTTATGGGCTTTAGCATTAAAACAAGTTTGGGTATTTCCTCAATTCGATACGCTCAATCAAATGTAAGATATTTTAATCATAATATTATGTATGTCCATGTTACTATGTTAGGCAGTGAGCTAGCACGCTGTCACTTCACATTATGCAACATGTCCTAGTTGGGATCTAGTTACCAATCACTATTTATTTATCAATATTGCAAACGCAGACCTTAGCAATATTAGCTAGTTACGCCTCGAGAACAGTGCACCAGCACTGTGGTCCCCTTACGAGTTGCTAGTCGCAGGTTCGAACCCAGGTAGGTGCGCTACATTGTACGATTTATTTTATCACCGCTGTTCCCAAAAAGGTGAAGGAAAACTTTGCGAGGATACCTTGAAGTAAATATTCGAAATCATGTAACATCTACGAATCCGCCTTTAGCCCTCATAGTGGATTAAAGCCTCACTAAAGATCCTCTGTGTCCAGGTGTTAGGTGTGGGAACAATATGGGCTGATAATGCTTATGCTAAGCATCAAGAAGCTCAACTACACAAGTACTCACATTTTGAACTATAGGTTATTAGAATATAGAACGAAACTTAGACAACTTAGACTAGACCGATTATACGAAACCTTTAGGTTTCGTATAATTAACGAGTGAAACTACACACATATTTAGAGTCATGAACAATAACTCCATACACGGAGTAAGCAAAATTAAAAGATATGTTTTCATGGAATAACTATTACAACTTTTATTAAGGGCGAGTACAGGTTTGACTGTAGAAGTGTACAGTTGGACTATACAGGCAAACCGGAGCGTATAATATATGTTGCAAAACTATGCAGATTTCCTCAAGAGGCAGCTCAAGCTTACCTGACGGGTATACCTGCACAGGTAATCCTATCAGGGACACCCAATCGTGTATGGCTACCTTTATGACCTAATTCATTAAACATTTAGAGTTTAAAAAGTAGAAAAAAAAAAACTTTAAAAGTATTTTATTATAACTGTAGCATCGTAAGATATGATCTGATGATGACACTCAAGTCTGTGAATTTTTCCTAATATTTTACCTGGTATAAAACTCTCACCTCAATTTAACAATAATATAAAAATCCTGTCTGCTTGAACTTTAATCGATTAAAGAAAAAACGTGTTTAAAGAGGAAAACCTTTCGTTCTCGACCTCAAACACCGAAGCCTTGAAACGACGCGTGCGCATTGAATCAACGAATGATCTACGAATATTACAATCCCAAATAATTAAACTATTAATTATTTAATAACAGCTGCACGCAATGCGTTCATTAATTAAAAGTTAGTAATACATTTTAGCATCATTAGCATTATCAGCCTAGGTAGGGCACACCGACGCACAAACGGTAACCACGTACTCAGTACCTAATTCTGAACCTACTGCTGAAACTCAGGCCTCCCATCTAGGTATGAGAGGGAATGAACTGTAATCCACCACACAGGCCCAGCGCGGGTCGGTAAGAGCATCTATTGTGACATGTCATCGAAATGTTTGTTCTAGGACCTGCAGGTTTCCTCACGATATTTTCCTTCCCGTTTTGAGAACAGTGGTGATGAAATAAATTACACAAAGTAATGCGCCTGGCTGGGTTCGAAGCCATAACCTCGTAAGTCGGGGCCGTTACTGGGCCACCGCCGCTCTTAGTTAGACAGTAATACGTTCACAGCTAAGTAAATATGGGGTTTTCAAAGGTCACTGCTCACATAGGAAAACACTACCGAAACCAACTGAACATTTGAAGAAGTGTGACACCCACTAACCTGCACGGTGCTGGTGTGGTGAGCAACCTTCTTCCCTTCCCAGACAGGAGACTTGATCTGTTTCCCAGCAGTGGGAACAAAGGCTATCGTGCTTATGCAAAGAAGGATCCAAAAGGGAAACTACCACAGTAATCACGCTGGGCAAATGGTGTTTGATGTAATTGTAAGGTAACGGCACGGTTGGCGCAGTGGCTGAACGATTGACAGCTGCGCTGCGTGTCGCGGGTTCTATTCTCGCACGGAACAAATAATTGATAGTTGTTCCAGGTCTGGCTGTTAGTGTATGTGAGTTGTAAGTTTGTAAACGCACTTCCGATGTTGTTAAAAAAAAAAACTTCATAATCACACTATTATGTTTCCACTGCTGGGATACAGGCCTCCCATCTGTGAGGGTGTGTAATCCACCATGCAAGCCAGTGCTGGTTGGTGAAAGTCTTCGGTTCTTTAGTTTCAAGTCATGCTGATTTCCTCACGATTTCTTAGAAAAGTTACATTTACCTCAACATTGATAAAAAACCTTGGCTCTATTCAATAACTAGAGCACGATCACTTTAGTGTTATTTATTAATATTCTCGCAGTCGTAATAAATTATAATAAAATTATGTATGAGTCGTAATAATTATTGTTACTAGTTATTACAACGGTATCGCATAAAAAAAATATTTGAAACTTGTTTGCGACTTGTATTTCGAAAAACCTTGACCACGACTACAGCTGTATTTTCCCTAACTTTAAATTAGTTTATGCGCCAATCTAACAGTTGTGTGTTTTCATCTGCCTAGCCATTTCCCAACTTAAGTGGGGTCGGCTTCCAATCTAACCGGATGCAGCATGAATATAATTTTACATAGAGCGACTGCCTATCTGACCTCCACAACCCAGAATTAATGATTTTTTTCAATGAATAAAGGCCATAATCATAGTGTCCAACTGTCCATGGAGTTTGTTGCCCAATCTTCTCCATGAGATCTACGAGTCCATTCACAGTCATTATGCCTGTGGCTGGACTGTAGTGTTAGCTATACATCTTGTTTTTGACCATTCAAAAGTGCCTGTAACAGGTCTATTTAAAAAAAATGCTTTTGAGTTTGAATATTGAATTCAACAGTTGACGTCTGAATGTACTGATTGCTCGGCGGACTTGATGAATGTATGTATGACTTTAACAATGTATGTGTGTTAGACAATAGCCAGTTAAAATAAATCATAATCATAATAATTAAATAATCCCTCTGTCTGTACCTGTCTGTACCTAACGTACTTTTTTTGCTTTACGACTCACTATTAATTAAGTCATGTTAGTTATATGTTTTTCTGATGAACAAAAGTCCGGGTTCATGTAGGCAAAATGTATCTATGATAAGAACACGTGTCGCCAATGATCACAATATTTTTTACAATCAAAATGTCATTGACTACATTATACGAGCTATATTTAGACTACACTATAAGTATCAAAATACTTATACCTTACTCTGTGTATAGTCTTCACACAGTAAGACTTGTTTCTGATGGGACCACGTATATTTAATGTTTTATTTTGACGAGAAGACTTACTGACGACAGGAACTTTAGAGTTATTGGCCCAGTTTTTCGCCAGTAGGCCACGTATGTGCCATTGGTTTATTATTTTATAAGATTATTTTGTGTATTTTTATCTATGGGCCTCAGTTGCCTGACAATAAAATGAGTGATTGATTGTGACTTTTTCAATGTCATGTCATGTGATGATGTGACCAAAGTGCCTAGACAAGCAGTAATCACATTCGTTTTTCTGAAACATTAGGATAGAGGTAACATAAGGTTTGCGGTAGCTAATTCATCATCATCTGCCTAGCCTTTTCCCAACTATGTTGGGTTCGGCTTCCAGTCTAACCGGATGCAGCTGAATACCAGTATTTTACATGGAGCGACTGCCTATCTGGCCTCCACGACCCAGTTAGTACTGGGTAATATGATAACTCTTGGTAAGACTTTTTGGGCCACTGACTACCTGTAACGACTGTCAAAGATCTACAGATGACAGCCGGGACCAACGGCTTAACGGCCAATGGCTTAACGTGCTTTCCGAGACACGGAGGAAACTCGGTATGTAATGGGCGGTCACCCATCCACAGACCAACTTAGGTGAGCACGGCTTAACCTAAACATCGACCCGAGCGGCTGTTATTATTTAGCCACGAGCTGTAGCTAATTACAATCCTATATTATTTTGATGGTTTGATCATGTGGAGAGGATGAGTGAAAAGCGACTAACACAGGCTATTTACAAGGCAGAGGTGAGTGGCAGCGCTGGAGAGGACTCCCTAGAATGACATAATGACCTTATTGGTGAGGTTCTTCAGAAAGGTCAGGTGCGTAGTACTCGCCACACGCGTGCGTGTATGACATACAAATTTAAAAAACTTGGTGTATGGTGTATGACCAGATATATGTCTGTGTACGTGGACGAGGCTAAAGGAGTATGTAAGGATCGTAGCAGGTGTCCGGCCGTCTTATGACGACAGGCCGTGTCGACGGCGCGTTCGTGTTCCACGCGCGCCTCAAAGAGATGTCAGCAATCAAGTAGGGGTCCGCATGGGCCGATGCCTGCCAGGGCTGCGGGACTGTTCGAAAGAGATACCGTGGCCCTGGAACACAAAGGGCAAAGAAGGAACATGGATGGGTTTTAGTCAGTACAAGTCTGACACTCCCCTCCGTTCGGCCCAGAGTGGGGGGGAGGGTAATTTGATGATTTCACATCAAAAAAAAAAAAAAGGATCGTTGCAGGTGCCGTTCTGTGGTTTCTGCCTAGCCCATGAAAAAAAGGCCACGCCGGCTCACGCCTTCTTTTCATTCTATTATTCTTTTTTCCTGGTGGGTAACCCAACAGTGCAATCGCTGAAAAATGGCACCCTAAATGCCTTTTATTATAAAATAGAAAGCATTTAGGGAGGAATTTGGCATTGAGATTAAATAAGAATAATAATAATGCCTACTTAGTTGAATCTCTCTAAATGCAATCTTGATCTAAAACTGAAAACATTAACTGACAGAAATGTTATTTTTCCATGCTTTTCCCTTATCGTTGCTTATAATAAAACGAATTTCAACAAATTATCAAATATTAGATCAAACTAGATAATTCCTATTGTTATTATGTTTAATTAACTCTTACAACAATAATCAAAGAATCAATTAAAAGGAAAACAATAAAAACAAATAAATACTGATGATTCAGTAAAATGTTAATCCCCTGTAAGTCGCAATTCTTTTGTGCAATTATCTACCTTATTGCAAGATGCTAAGATCTGTAAGTAATTAATTGTGATGCTCAGTTTCGTTTACTTTAAAACCACTGTCCTTGAAACCGTTATTAGTTGTTGACATGGTTTTTCTCTAAGGGTTTTACCGCACCAATCTATCGATAGTCGATGAGGCCATCGATCTATGGTAGAATGGATAAGTCGACGTCGATCGACAGTTTCTACTACACCAATCTATCGATCGTCGTCATTTCTACCATCGATCGATTGGTGATCGACGATCGATCGATTGGTGTGGTAAAACCTAAGTGAGCGGTATAGTTAGTTTAAATATTTATAAGTATCACATACATAAATATTCAGAATTTCTGATCATGTTAAATTCGGTCAATTGAGCAGGGTACGAAGACGATCATGATGAGTATTATTGTAAAACCAGTTCCTTTCAAAATAAAGATTTTTATTTCGAACGATAAATTATCTGATACCTACAAGTGAAAAATTTTTGCAACGCCTTCAGTTTATCCGTAATCATGGTGCATGCAACAGCACCGAAATATCTCCGTTTTAGTGTTAATGATACAAGTTGTAGCGAAATGAAATCCAGATCGCCACTTTTACAACACTATAAGTTATTAATAATAAGGTCTTAAATAAAATACACATTCGCGAAATTTAGGTTTTTGGGCCAGTTGGTACACATAAAGTGTGACATTTTATGAGTATGACAGGGAAATACAGTGAGGGAACCTGCAGTGTTTGTTAGTGAGCATTGAAAATAGTGAAATTCCTAATCATACTACTCGGACTCCAAACTTCTCCCCTTTAGCTGAGACAATACCCACATTTGGATCGGAGTATGGTGAATGTCCACATGTATGAACGTGGACGAAGTAAAATAAATATGAAAGGTGGTGGAGTTCTGTAGCCTTCAACACCCTGATGAAACGATTTTGTGCACCTTATCTAGGATTCTAATGAAAATTAGTCACTAAATAGAAGCTATATTGAAAAACTACGTCCGTCAGAACAATTGGCACTTAACTATGACATCTATTGTTCAAAACATTGTAATAACTAAGCATTAAAATTCATGACCATCTATTATTTTTAAATGGCAATCAGTTTATAGTCTATGTGTAATTAAATAAAACAATGGTATCGGGATATGATGTGTAACAAGAAAAGCCGTCATTGGTAGAAATGGATTGATTGAAACTGAAAGACCCTCCCTTTTTCTCAACACATGGAAAATTGCTCGGTATATGATGCTAGCTTAGATAAAAACTAGGTTTACATGAAAATGAAAAAGTTAATCGATAGAAATATAACTTGTTGTAAAAGCAGAACTATGTACAATGTGTATTTATAAGCTATTATTTAACTTGGGTTATTAGTTAGCTAGTTGGTTGTATTGGTCAAATCTTGCAAACTGAATTCCAACCAATGGTGTTGAAATTTTTCACACACCTTTGGTTCTGGTGACAATTCATTTTTATGACAGACATAACCTGATCCTGCAGGTGCAGCCAGGATCGCCTCCTTACGAGAGAACTCCTAATCGATTAATAGGACGGGCACGAAACTTTGTATACGCGATTAATGTTGATAGATAAACCAATTTTTTTAAGCTTGCTGACAAGTCTGACAACCAGTCCAAAGGTATTACCCAGTACTAACAGGGTTGTGGAGGTCAGATAGGCAGTCGCTCCATGTAAAATAATGGTATTCAGCTGCATCCGGTTAGACTGGAAGCCGACCCCAACATAGTTGGAAAAAGGCTGGGCAGATGATGATGATTTAAGCTTGCTTTTTTTAACAAAGTTAATTTTTTTTCTTATACTTGGTGTACCTTGCCGCAAATTTGGATAATCGTTTCTTGCAGAAGTTGCAGTGTGCAGCGGGGCGTCTAATGGAACTGCACATGTAACGGCCCGCTGCACGCTACAAGAATCCCTCCTCCGAATTCGCGGCCTTAGTGTCAAAACCATTCACCAAGGATTTTGTTCATGATCCTAGATGACGCTGATTATGACTGATGAGTTTCCCCCAGCGTTGAAATTTATCGTTAAGTCATAATATATTATTTCATCGTGAAGTTTTAATAAAGTGCAGAGGACGTTAAACTCGATAGATCTAACAGAAGTGTGCAAATTGTAAACTAAGTCTGAATGCCACACTCGCAAATTTCTGATGTACCATCTTATATAATTAATTTCACACGATAGAATAACACGAATCAATCATAAACAAGATTACATAAACATGCATACATGCACAAAGACATACACACATGTAAATAAAACATATTAGGTACTAACTTGCGCAAAAACACACACGGTTTCACTGATATGTTTCCGTGTTAATTTTAACGCCGACAAACCTGCTGCACTTAAGATAAATGGGAAATTATCAAACAAAAACTACAGCTGATGTGTGTGAAATAATGGTAGTAAAATACTTAATTTCCAGGCCTTGACCCTGGGTGTCAGTCTTCGAATTGAGCAAAGACTGTTTTTTCTAAAAGGTAAGTTTTAGTAGCTCAGCTCATGTCCAAATTTGTACCTGGTTAGTGGTAATAAGGTCACTCCCCATTACATGGATGTTTGTCACCATCCAATTATCTGGTAATATGTGGCTGCATTGCATACTTGTACCTAGATACACATGTAATCGCGAATATATGCAAGGAATACGCATTTCTCTGCAAAGAATTAACGGATATGCTTATGGCAGCAGTAACAGATTCTATCAAGTTTATCAATATTTTTCACAAAACCATTTCAAAAAAATGTTTTTTTTAGAAAACCTTGCCCCGCTCTAGGAATTTCTCCTGTATCGTGGGTGCCTTTACAAACATTGGTATTCACATAAACAAACAGCCATACCCGGAACCTGTAGGCCATACAAATACTTGTTCTGTGTGGGAATCGAACTCGCGACATGCAGCCGCAGTAGCCAGTTAACCAACAGGGCGCTCCCGACAACGGAGTCCAAGCGGCAACAGATCTTTGCAGCACTTCAAATAGATATAGGCAGTACTACATTCAAGTAATGACATATTTCTGATTTGATTAGTAACCAACTGGCATTACATAACAACATGATATGAAACATACTTACTTAGTAATTCGCAACCATTCTAGTCGTAACTTTCTCTTATAGGCATTTAATACGACCAAAAGTACGACCATTGAATTTAAAAGATATATTCTGTTTCGTCAACCTAAAAGAGGTAACTCAAAAAATACGTTTTTTTTTGCATCTGACATCTGATGCGAGATGTCACTGACATCTCGATTCATTAATAAAATATATGCGTCGAAATGAGAACCGTATGCAGCTGAACACGAGTACTGGACTGGTCTGTCCTACGCAACCCGTTTACCGGGTAATACGATAACCCTTGGTATGACGGTCAGAATTTCAGGGTTTTAATTACCCGTGACGACTGTCAAAGATCTACAAATGACAGCCGGGACCAACGGTTTAACGTGCTTTCCGAGGGATGCACGGAATTTTCACAAATCTAATTATTCCTTGTCTTCTCGAGACATACATTTGTTGAGTTGCCGCGTTTGGTCTTACCGGATCAGTATTTGGCAATTAATATGGGGACCACATAGGTTAGGTGATGTGTGGCAAGTTTGTGAAAATAATCCTCACGAAAGTTTTTGCTTGGGGAGCGCGCAGAATGCTAAGTGATCATGTTAAGTTATATCTAGTATACATATTCCACTGATTAAAACGTTTTGCAGTTGTGCTATCTTCATAAAATGTTTACGAAAGAAGTGTTAAGATACAAAAATTTAAAACAGTGTGCTTGGATGGTTTGGTCATGCTAAGAGGATGAATGAAAGGCGACTGACAGAAGGTATTTACAAGGTAGATATAAGTGGGAATGGCCAAGATGGCCATACCTACATTGGCCTTATGGTGTTGTTCGTCGTAAATGTCAGGTACATGGTACTTATTCGCTACCGGCGCGCGGTGTGTGAACGTGGATCAAGAAAACGAAGTACGTAAGGATCGTGGCAAGTGGCGTCCTATAGTTTCTGCCTACCCTGTATTTAAATAAAATTATAATCGCCATAAAAAAGTACCCATTAATTTTGTAATTTTATTTAACGTTTCTTAGTATTCGTTAAAAAACCGAAATAATTCGAGTTTTATTCGCGTGTTTAAAGAAATTTTTAGTAGTATTACTTACGCAATTTAATTATCAATTTACGAGTGCACATAAAACGTTTTCGTCGATCATTTATCGAAACGAAACTCTCTCCGAGGTAATGGCCCATTACAAGAAAATATTGTGTACGAAAAACATTCAGAAATATGTTGATATTTAGCTGTACTTTAAAGATCTTTTGCGCATGACCAAAATTGGAAATAATGTAAGTAATTATAATCATCTGCCAAGCCTTTTCCCAACTATGTTGGGGTCGGCTTCCAGTCTAACCGTCTCTAATAATATAAGTGTCTAATAGTTACAGATATTTTTCGATTTTAATAATTATATTAAAATCTAATCGGAAATACATACATAATAATTTTTGTTAATTATAATTAACAATATGAGGCAATTTTTCAACGTCTGATTCACACGCCAAAACATCCTTCCTGACCTTTAGTACCCAACTAAATACCTACAAAAAAAGTCTATTTCTATATTTTATAACTTACTAAAAATAACTTGAAAGAAAAAAAAAACACGATTTCACTCAAAATATACACAATACATCTTTATGCTTACCATTAGCATCTCAATAAAAAATACCTAATATTTACGTGGGTCGATAACCGTCGATCGCGAACGCTGGGAGGTCAAAACCTTATTTTTTATTCAAGTTTGGGGAATAACATATACCTGATATCCTTAACACAGATGCTACAAGACCATGTATGGCAGTCTTTGTTAATCCTTTTGCCAGTATCGAGAAATACATTGAAAATAAATGTAAACAGCCTTGAGGAAGCTCGGAATGAAATTAAAATAGACTTGTTATTTTAGAATTTAAACATAGCACCAAATAGTTAAAAGTTATATGACAGGTCCTTGTAGTAAAGATCTACAATCCATCGGTACATTCAGAGTTATATAATCATCATCAACTGCCTAGAGACTCCCTATCTGACCTCCACAACCCAACTGGGTTTACCTACGATACAATGTCCTAATTATGAAGACTAGTACAGAGCACGTCCCAATCCAAGCTTGGTTCCTATGGTGACGGCCACCAAAGGTGACTGGGTCCGCCTGGTCCTCAGGTGGGTCCACATCTAGTCGGGTGGGCGTGATGAACTTTAAAGCGCCTCAGTCAGATGAAGTTGGTAGATAATCGTGGAATTAGTCAATAAAAGTCTGACAGACTCTTCCCGTACCCCGGGGTGGAAGGCATTCCTGACGACTTTCACACAAAAAGGTCAGTTCCTATATAAAACACTTCAATAGTCACAGTCACAAAACTCATTCGATTCACACCAGTCGATGTCACTTTTACACGTCATAAAAGAATCAATAGACACCAGAATCTCCTAGACAAAGCAAATAAGAATTCCAATTTCTACTATCTCATCACTGCACAGTAACAGACATCCTCTCTTCATCACCCTTGTCAAACACTAGTGAACCAATGTAGAAAGGTCAACGGTCTTATCACTCAATGATGAACAGTTTTCTGGAATCCTCCCAAATCCTTTGCACACAATGATAAAACAGTTCTTTGTCATAATTGTCATCGCCATCATTGTTTGCAGACATGTGCATTTTTTATGACGCTGTAATACTAGGAGGTTTTTGCTGGATTTTCTTGTTCCTCTTTGAAGATTTAAGTAGCAATAATATTTTCTGGCACACATTCGTTAACGATCTCCAATTGTTCCCTTACTGATGCTTTCATGTCCTGTGGTGGCCATTGTGGGTGGTGATTGTAAGATTTTTTACCATTCAACTTTTATCCAATTTCCTTTTAGGTACTGCCTCTGATATTCTCCTTTTCAAATGAGTGAATTTAAAAGGGTTTGTCATTTTAATTATGTATTTTGGAAACACCTGCAACCAGTGTTCAGCCTCAATTGCATAATATAAGCACCCGTTGCTAAATGAGGTCCACCTCTTTTAGTACCGGATGCTTCCT